>CM066051.1:65048900-67448900 GCA_033557465.1 Ichthyophis bannanicus | reverse complement strand
TCCCAGGATTGATGAGTGATCAAAATCTGATTTAGGTATGGGCAACATAAGCTAGTGCTTAGGGCACCAAATTCTAAAAGTGCCCAAAACTGGGGTTTGTTAACCTCCCCCTCTATGCTCTAGAAGCTCCCTTCACCATTGGACGTTCTAATTTTAAATCCAGCCCTGCAATTTAGCAATATGCTTTTTATGACAAGAGTCCAGTTTGTCAGAAGTTTGGTCAGTCACTAGCAATACATCTAATCAGACATCACGCTCATGTGGGTGGAACTAAGTAGCCAATCACAATGCATTCTGAGGCAAAAACCTGGTTAAATTTGAAGCATAATGTCTTTTGAGGTAGCCGCTGGAGCTTGTTTATGGAAGGAAATATGCCTCAGAACTGTTTAACTCAGTGGCTTCCAAACTGTGGGTCAGGATCCCAAATGAGTCATATTTCAGTGGATGGGGTCACAGAAACAGGTCTGCTCCCCCTTCCTCTAGACATATCCTTCCAAATAAACCTTTCAAGCACTTTAGTGACAACATGGGCATCGGAACGGGGTGAGCCACATGGGCCCTGGTCCCACCAAAAGTTCCCTGTTGATCGTGGCAAAGAGAAGGTAGGGGTCATGATTGTGGCAAAGACTCCTGTCTGCCCATGGGAGATTGGATCCCCTTGGGCAGAATGGGAGGGGAAGGCTGCGATTGTGTCCTTAATGGCGATGCTGGTTGTCTGCCCGTGGGGATCCCATCTCCTGCGAGCAGAAAAGAAGAGGAAGGCTGCGACGTTGACTGGTTGTCTGCCCATGGGGGTGAGAGGCAGGGTTGGGACCCCTCAAACAAACAGACGTTCCACCGCCCCTGAGTGACACTGCCCATCTAACAGGAACAACAAAGGGGTCATTATTGCTATAGCTTTTACGAGCTTCCTGCATTTGCTGCCTTACTGTGTTTAGCTTTGCTCTTCATCCATGCTTTGGAAGGCTCAGACTCCTGCACCCACCCCAGTACAGTGTTCATGCTCAGCCAATTCTCAGTGCTTTAACCCTTTCAGTTTTTTCACTGAGCCTGCAGCCTTCGCACATCTGTCCACCTGGGCCATGGCTTTTACTACTCAAGAGACCCTTCACAACTTTCTGTATTTCTGCCATTGAGATTGGCTCTTCCAGCACCTACTCTCCTCCTCTGATAGCCACAGCAGCACCGCCCCTTCTTAATATTCAGCAGTACCCTGAGCTAAGCATTCCCTGCGAGTCGCTGCCCTCTCCTCCCCCTCTTCTTGCCTTGTCTTGTATGTCTCTCTCCCCTCTCTTTCCTGTCAAACTGGATTTTTTTTAGTTTTTTATCCCTTTATTTTGATTTTATTGTAAACTGCTTTGATTTGTTGTGAAAAGCGTTATATTAAGTCCTGAATAAACCATAATGCAAACATGCATTTATAGTTTTATCTCCTCTCTGTATTTTTTTATATTACTCTGCAGTCAGGGACAGAAGGTTGCCAAGCAGGTCAGAGTTGGGGGACACAGCCCTAAAATCGGGGACAACCCCTGAAAATCAGGAACATTTGGTAACCTTATTCTAGAGACATTTTCAGATCTCTATGGGTGATGATCACTCTGACTCCAAATCCTGAACCCTTCCTGATGTCGGGTCATGATATGTCTGCCAAGAGGGGTAGAGAGTCAATCTTCCCTGTTGGGCAGAGAGTCAAAGCTTTGCTTGTAAAGGAATCCAGTTCTGCTTGATGTGCAATGTAAGGGCAAGGCAAGTGTGCATTAAAGGTGATACAGAATTCTTTTCAATATTCTTTATTAAAATCTTCATGGAACTTGGCTCCATACATACAAGCAGGGATAGATCAAACAGAACTTATTGCACAGGAAGACAATAGATTATATCGGTCACCAATATATAAAGTCATTGTGCAATCAATGGAAAATCATCAAGAGCAAAATAACAAACAAACAAAATGCAAACCATAAATAAAGCACCCCTTTGTCATTCCCATTCTGAAACTGGTCGGATTCTCAGAGCTCCAGCATTTTTACCCCCTAGATTTAGACCAGGATAGAAATATGGCCGGAGCTTTTCTTTGAAGGTGTTGGTGAAAGTGAAGAGATGAGATTTCTCATCTGCATTGTAAAATGAGACCTTTCCTGCCTCATAGTCTAGGACAGCGATGGCGAACCTATGGCACGCGTGCCAGCTGTGGCACGCGAAGGCCTTGCAGCTGGCACGCGGGAAGGTCCGCCATCGAAAAAAAAACAACAACCCTGTCTGCTGCCGTTGTCGGGGCCGCCGCGGCAGAATCGAGCGTGCCGCGGGGCCCCCCTGTACCCACCGGCAGAGCCTGTCCTCCCCGTAGCAGCTCTCTCTTTGGAGCTGCAGTCAGACGCGCCGGCTTGCAGAGCGCGAGGGAAGAGTTCCCTCGCTGCTCTGTTAAGCCCGCGGGGGCTGATGGGAAGTTCCCATCAGCCCCCGCGGGCTTAACAGAGTCGCGAAAGGGAAACTCTTCCCTTCGCGCTCTGCAAGCCGGCGAGTCTGACTGCAGCTCCAAAGAGAGAGCTGCTACGGGGAGGACAGGCTCTGCCGGTGGGTACAGGGGGGCCCCGCGGCACGCTCGATTCTGCCGCGGCGGCCCCGACAGCGGCAGCAGACAGGTTTTCTTTTTTTTTTTTAATTTGCCCTGGGGGGGGGTGGGCGGGGGGTGGGGGTTAGGAGTGGTGATGGGCTGGGCTGGGGGGCTTAGGAGTGGTGATGGGCTGGGCTGGGGGGGGGTTAGGAGTGGTGATTGGCTGGGCTGGGCTGGGGGGGGTTAGGAGTAGTGATGGGCTGGGCTGGGCTGGGCTGGGGGTGTTAGGAGTAGTGATGGGCTGGGGTGGGGGGGTTAGGAGTGGTGATGGGCACTGGGCTGGGGGGTTAGGAGTGGTGATGGACACTGGGCTGGCTGGGGGGGGTTAGGAGTGGTGATGGGCACTGGGCTGGCTGGGGGGGTTAGGAGTGGTGATGGGCGCTGGGCTGGGGGGGTAGGAGTGGTGATGGGCGCTGGGGGGGTTAGGAGTGGTGATAGGCGCTGGGGGGGCTTAAACTAAAAATTGAGTGATGGGGGATTAGGACTGGGAGTGGGCTGATGGGGAGGTTAGGACTGGAAATGGGCTGGTGGGATTAGGACTGGGAGTGGGCTATGGGGGGCTAGGACTGGTAATGGGTTGGGGGGGTTGCTAGGACTGGAAATGGGCTGAGTGGAAGGGGGCTTGAACTGCAAATAGCTGTTGGGGATGGGGCTTGGAATGGAAATGGGCTGAGGGGAAGTGGGGGGCTTGAACTGCAAATAGCTGATGGGGACGGGGCTTGGAATGGAAATGGGCTGAGGGGAAGTGGGGGGCTTGAAGAAGGGAATGGATGCTGGGTGAGACTGGAACTAGAAGGGAGCTGATGTTGGGGGAGGATTAGAATGGGATGGGGCTGGGAGAGTAAAATGGAGAGGGGAAAAATATTTTGTGTAGGAGGGATGAAAAATCTACAATTGGCCAGGTATTGGGAGAGTAATTGGGGATTGAGGATGGAGGGTAAAATTTGTGTGGATGAAATAGGAATGAGGAAAGAGCAAAAGGAGAAAGATTAGTATGTTAAAGCAGATGTAGAGAGAGAGAGAATGGAAAAAAAACTAGAAGAGAGAAGAAAGGACAAATGGACAGCAGACGATGGAGAGTTAGCAGAAAACATGAAGAAACCAGAAGAAAATGGCTGGACCAATTGCAACTGAAAAAAAATGCACAAAAGGTAGAACGATATCTCTTTATTTTGAATTTATTAACTGGAATATGTCAGCTCTGGGAAATGTGCATCATTAACATCTGCGCTTTGTTTGGTACAAGAGGAAATTCCTATTTGACGTTGCCACTTGTTCTCTTTCCCCAGTATTCACTGAAATGTATTGGTTTAATATTTGCAGTGTTGCCTTTTGATAGGTAGGGTATGGTGCTTTGTGAGTCCTGGTAATGCTGTCAGGATACGGCGGGTTTGCTATGGGTTCTAAATGGGCAGCGTTTGTAGTAGTTCCTAATGTGCCTGGCGGTTGGCACTGGATTATAGTAATGTAGAAATCTTTTAGTCTTTCTTTATCCATACACTCATTAAGAGACATGTTTACTAAAAGTTAGTGTATGGTAACATTATGCAAATATTTATGCAAATAAGACCACTTATGCAAATGACGTGCTGGCACTTTGAGGAAATTCTTTGGTTTTGTGCGGCAGTTTGGGCACTCGGGCTCAAAAAGGTTAGCCATCACTGGTCTAGGAGAATTCCCACTGCTTGGGGCCTCACTCTCAGGAGGAGGGGGATGGGGAGGGAAGTGCAGGCTGAGTAGTCTCCTCCTTTCCACAGAATCATTACCCAGTATCCATTTTCAGGTGTTAGTATAAGCTTCCCCTTCCTGTTCACAGAATTTTTACAGACCCCTAAAACCCAGTCAGTCTTGTCTCCCACCTCCACCTCCCAGTAGTATCTCCCCGAAGTGAAGCTCTCACACCCCAGGACAGAGACACAATCATGAAATCGTTTGGGGTTGTCTGGCACATCCTGTCTTACATCTCCAAGCTTCACGCTTTTCCGATCTTTGGACAGGATGAGTCTATTATGAGCAGTCTCGGGATCCAGGGTCATATCCACTGTGGGAAGGGAAATATGTTAGTGACACAGGAACAGACTCTTTTCCTTAGATGCATAGAGCTTTGTCTCTAAATTTGATTGGTAGTTTCCTTATTCACTCAGTTGCTTAAAGAGAGGAGCTTCATACTGACTTTCACTCACTGAAAGGGTCTTAAAACTACTGAACATCAGGTCTGTAACTTACCTTACCACACTATAGTGAAGGATACATAAGCTCAATCCTCGACGACTGCAAACAGTTCAAGGTTTCAGGATATCTCTAATGAATATGCATGACAGAGAGCTATCTGCACACTACCACCATTGTATGCACATTTATTTCACGCATCTTCATTAGAGATGTCCTGAAAACCTGTCCTGTTTGTGACCCTTGAGGACTGAATTTGTGCACCCCTGCCAAAGTAGTTTTCACATCTCTGGACCCAGATGGGGTCTTTCTGCTCCCCCTGCCGGAAGACCTGGGGAAGCTGGTTCTAGCCGGGTTCTGACTTTACCTGGGTATTGATGTACACCTTTTGAAGGGGAGGGGGAACCACATCCATTTCTACCCTTTGAATTATGGTGCTGGACTGCCTGAAGAACAAACTAGTCTGTAGTAGAGGAGATCAAACCTAAGCTTTGTTTAGAAGCTCAGATGACAAGACTTTGACTTTCATACTTTGGACACATCATGTGAAGAGAGAGATCAAGGAAGACATTATGCTTGGCAAGGTCGACAGTCACCACAAAAGAGGAGGACCAGCAATAAGATGGAGCCATACAATAACAGTAGCTATGGATGCCACTCTGTCAGCAACGAGCTGCCTGACTGAAGACCGAATACAGTTTAGGTCAACTATCCAGAGGGTCACCATGAGTCAACACCAACTTGACGGCACTTATCAACATGTTATGCCCACAAGTCTGTGTGTTTTGCATTATGCTGAGAGGCCGTAAAAATGTGTTACATAGATCAAAATAGTTTTGCACATGGGCCATGTAATTTCTACTCTTAGAGGTTGATTTCAACTACCTACAGTAAGTTCTTTGTTTATTTGTAAGAAAACTGTTGGAAATTAAGAGACTGGGTTTTCTCATATGGATGTTGATCTGGTTTTACTTGCTGTCTAATGATACAGACAGTAGGTTGAGAGATCATATTACTCTTGTTTTGATCGCTTTACATTGGTTGCCTATACCTGCATGGAATAAATTCAAAATGTTATTGATAATGTTTCTTGCTTTAATAATGAACAATGTTTTTCCATTGGCCATTGCAGTACGTCAACATTATATCCAGTAAGAGCTTTAATATCCACAGGATGAAAAGTCATTGAAGGCTAATGCATATCCATCTGGCTTTCTCTCCTCGTTTAGCACAGATTATTGTGCACCACTTACTTGCATGCTGTTTGCTTACAGCACTGGAGAGAAAATCCTCTGTGTTAGACTTGCATTAGGGAACCCTGTGCTTCACCCTATACCTTAAAGAGCTATAATGATCTCTCACAATACCACAATTACAGGTATATTCTCATTATACCCACCTTCCTCCTCCCCTGGGTCACTATTTAAAAATATCACACAAAAATATTCATCCCAACACGTTTAGAGCCAAATGGGTACAGAAAGGCCATGTCCCAGTTTTCCAAGGGGATCATTCGCCAGCAGGACTCTAGCCAACTTTGGGCCACTCTTGATGATGTTACCTCCTCACTTAGTACTATAGGGACACAGCTGGGCTCAATCAGATGGTAAGCTCAGCAATGGATCTCTACGCTTGCCAGTAGAACCCCCCCCCCCCCCCGATATTAAAAAAACCCCCAAAACAACCCAAAATTAAAATAAAATTGATAAAACCTTACCTAGTTCTGCGGAAAGTTTTCCTAAAAAAAATGTAAAGAAAGTTAAGTTGAGAAATGACAATCCCCCCCCCCTCTCAAACCATGCATGTATCAGTAGAGAGATTATATATCCATATTTCATTAGTATCTTTATTTAATTAATTTTTTGAACTGAAAGGATGGACTGACTCCTTACCTTTGTGTTTTGTGAATGGATCTTTTAGAATACAGTAGTGGCGGAGGAAGCTCAGATGGGAAGAGTTTCCCTCTTCAGCAGGAACAGTGTCTCTTTTGGGAAACTCCTCCATTTTCTGGCACCTAAAAATAAGAGAGTGGCTGGGATTATTCTGGGAGATCTTCATCCCCAGCCAGAGCCCCAGCCCAAGGGTATCTGAATGTTCAGCAGTGTGCCTTTCCCAAAGTAGCTCTGTGCCCTCTGTGTCCAGTATCTCCCGTTCCCCCCACCCCACCTCCCATAGTCCAGCACCTCTCCTTCCTTATACTACCCTCCTGTTCAGCATCTCCCCTTCCCTACTCCCCCCTGGGTGTCAAGCATTTTCCCTTATCTTCGCCCCCGCACCATCTGTGTTTAGCATCTCTCTCACCTCTTTCCTTCACTTACCAGTCCTACTTCCTCCCTGCCACTCTGTGAGTGTGCGATGTAGAGCCTTGAGCCCATGCCGGTGCTTGCCGCATCCCAACCCTTCTAAAGTAAACTTCCTGTTGGTGAGGGTGGGTTGCGGCAGGCCTTGGAGCACCAGCATGGGCTTGAGGGCCTCATGCCATGTGCTTAAAAGTGCCCAGCAACGCAGGTTGTATTGCTACACTGTTACTGCACTGCGCCCCCCCCCCCCTCAAATTCTGCACCCTAGGCTGACACCTAGTTTGCCTAGTGGTTAGCTAGCCCTGCCCCATCTCTGTATTCCCATGGGTAGAAGTAGGACAGGGCCCTGCTTTCTATGGGACATATGTTAGAAACTAGACGCTCAACATGTAACCAAATCAATATGTAAACACCATGACGGTGGGCCACAGTGCTTAAATATAATCTAGATTTTCAGCAGTAGTATCCAGATAGGACGGGCGCTGAAAGAGATATTCAGTGCCACTATTAGGATAATTCCCTGTAGGCTGTCCAGATAAGGGATTTGAAAATCGCCCAATAGATTTATGGTGGCAAGTTTCAGCAGCCTGTGTTCTGTGTATAAGAGTCTCAGAATTGCCATAGTGGGTGAGATCAAAGGTCCATCAAGCACAGTATCCTGTTTCCAGCAGTGACCAATCTAGGTCACAAGTACCTGGCAGAATTCCCAAAAAATAGCTAGATTTCCTGTTGTTTACCCCCAGGAATTATCCAAACCTTTTCTCTGGAGAGAAGCAAGGGGATGTGGGCACACTGTAGTGGTGATCCTGTTATCACCTCCTCTGGCATTGAATTCCAGAGCTTCATTCTGTGTTAATTGTGCAAGAGTATATGGACTATTTTAGCCCCCATGCACTGTATCATTTTTCTAAGGGAAAATGGGCAGGTGCAGCGCATGCATGTTCAAGCCTTGCAGGTACTTTGCATTTGCTATCTATGCAGACTGCTAAGTGGGGGGCAATAGAGCACACAAGGTTTTGAAAATCCTATGCATTTATGGTATTTTTTGCCACCAACCTAAACACACCTCTAGGATGATCTCCTTTTTAGTAAAGCCAAAAGTACACTTGCTATGGCAGCCATACAGACCCTTTTAAGGAGGGCAAAATCCATTCAGGATCATTTCTAGGGATGTTTGTTCGTCAGTGCACATTTAGGGGTACGGTTACTAATTTCACTAAGTTTAGTGTGTGATTAAGCTGCAGTTGTAGCCCAGAGACCCAGGCTAACCTCAGGAGGTGTGTGCATTGGACGTCTGCCATTTTACCATGTTGCAGCGCTGCCCTAACTGGCATGAGGGTGCCCTTAAGGTCACCCATTAAGATGGCATTAAGTGCATCCACGCTAACAGCCACCCAAAAAGCCAGTGCTAAATGCGAAACACTGTCCACTCCCATGTTCTACCCAATCACACGCTAACCAGGTAGCACGGGACATTTTCTGTGGGGACCTGTGATAACCTTTAGTACAGTGGACTTAGCGCACAGCAAACCTTGTGCTAACTGTTAGCATTCTTTAGTAAATGTGCCCCTTAGTTCACGAACACACCTTAAGTTTAGTGCATGCAAAATCAGTTTAATGCACATATAATCGATTTGCACATACTAAAACGTTCTAATGCACATTAAACATTTTTTAAATTAAATATCTGAAACAAATGAAAAGATTCCTGAACATTTCTCTACTAATTATTTAGCCTTGGAAAACTTCCCTACTGAAGTTATAAAGATAAAGTTTTACTGAATGAGAAGTGCAATTCATGTGAGACGCCCAGCATGAGGATCATGAGAGAGTGTTTTACCTTTCAGGTCTCTGACCTGTGCAGAGATGCATGCTCTACCATGACATCAGAAAGACAGTTTTTGCCAAAGAATTTAGCAGGTAACTAAGATGGTCAATGGAGAATTTTGACCAGAAGAATCTAGCCAATTACAGTCGATAAAGCGGAGTTACTTACCTGTAACAGGGGTTCTCCGTGGACAGCAGGATAAGTCAGCCACACTTGGTGACATCATCCGACGGCACCAAGACGGAAGTACTCTCCATAGCTCAGAAGGGCTTTTCGCCCTTCTGAGCATGGGCCAACTGGTCCCATCCCCCCGGCCCGCCCCTACCTAGTCAGTTCGTCACTAGGTGAGCCTTTGCCGCTAGGAGGCGGGCACCAGGATGAGGCCGACCCCTTCCCAGGGGAGGTAGGCGGGTATGTGTGGCTGACTTATCCTGCTGTCCACGGAGAACTCCTGTTATAGGTAAGTAACTCCGCTTTCTCCTAGGATAAGCAGGATGAGTCAGCCAAACTTGGTGCCTCCCAAGCTGCCATGCGCTGTGGTAGATGGGGGAAGGCCGAGACACTTCTTTAAGGCCAGCATGTGCCCCTGTGGTACAGCATGCTGCAACAAGAATATGTAGGCTTGCAGTGGCGATGCACTCATGTGCAGTAGCAGCGTTGTGAGAGGGTGCAGTTACAAGGCACCTTATGAAGACTTGCAGTCGCAATGCATGCATGTGCAGAGGGTGCAGTTACAAGGCACACCTGTGCAGTAACAGAGATGTAGGCACATCGAGCAGTAGTAGTAAGGTAATCATAGTGATCAAGTACATCGAGCAGAGTAGCGAGGAAGTCACTGCAATGAAGAATAGCAATGGCATCAATATCGCTGGCCATGAGAGTGGTACAAAATTGAGCATTAATACATCACTAATAAGAGAGGCTTCTCTTTTTGTCCTAATTTTTTTTAGTCAACGTGAAGTCAACTCTGGAACTTGTTGCCGGAGAATGTTGTAAAACCGTTAGTGTAGCAGGGTTGGAAGAAGGGGGTTTTGGTCAAGTTTCTGGAGGAAAGTCCATAAATCATTAATAACAGGGACCGGGAAATTGCTGTTTGGCCCAAGACAAGCATTGGGGAACCTGTGTCTTTGAGGAGACATGACCTAGATTGGCCACTGATGGAAACAGAATACTGGGCTTGATGGGTCTCGTTCTGACCCAGTATGGCATATCTTATGGTCTGTGTTAGCAGTGAGGTGATCGCTGCGCGCAGGGAGAGCAAGGCAGTATTGGCTGTGCTACAAGAGTGGTATGAGGTTGATCCATAAGCCCGCAGTGGCCATAAGTCCATTCCGGGCCCGGCTGGCGTGAGGAGGTGGCAGTCCAGATTGTTGGGGCTGCCTGGTTGACAAGAACTCACGACCTTATACCTCTCGATTCGGTTACTGCGTGAGGTGCACAAACTGCCACTGGTGTTCTTGGACGGTGTGTACCGGTGCCAGGGTGATGTGATAGTCCCTGTTTGAAGGTCTCGGTGGCCTTGCAGGTGTGTGCAACATGAGCAGGACACAGGGGGGACCTCTGGGGATGCGTACATTGTGTGTGCGCCCCTGGCATGGCTTCAGCCCTTCCTTGTATCCGGGCAGATGGCGATGCAGGTGGAGTCCCTAGGGGTGTAGTCCGCTGGGACCGGGCAGCCAGGCTTGTGCACTGTTCACTGTATGTCCTGGGCATACAGTTGCGCAGGGCCGTGAAGCTTTTCAGAGTTTGGAGCATCTGCTCCTGCCGGGGGAGGGGGGTCCTGCAGACCAGTGGCCTGGCTGGCCTGGGGTGGATACCGGGGTGGCTTGGATATGTAAGTGTAGCTGGCAGCGTGGCATGAGTGGCGGGTGCCACCAGGACTTGCCGTTTGGATGCTATGCGAAATAACTTTCCTGCAGATCTATTTCAGGTCATTGTGTCATGGCACGGCAGCGAGGCTGTCAGGAGCAACATCCTTGAGGAGGCTCATGCTCAGCGTTGGGGACTGTGTGCTAATGGGAGCCACAGCAGCTGTTCAGTCATAGTGCATTGGTAGGTAGGAGACCGCAGGGTCAGCTCTGGATCACAACCTGTCGACAGGGTCAGGCTCTTGGAGGAGAAACACTTGTACTGGACAGTGAGTATGATGAAGGGCATTGTCCATCTTAACAGTTGCACTTCCTGTTCTCCACGTGGTAAGCAGATCTATTTGTGGTCAGCCCCACTGATGGAGGGGGGGGAGCTGATGCCCAAGGGTTGAGCTCCTACATGCAGGTTCATCTGACAGCTAAGCCTGCCTTCCAGCACTCCCTGATTCCAAGGGGAAGGACTGCCTGGAGCATCCGTTCCCTCACCGTCCAGGCCCTGGAGTACAGAGTCACAGGCATTGCTGCACCGTGGTGATGCGTTGTAATTCCCAAATATGGTCCTTAGCCAGGTCTTGAACTTGTGACCCACTGGTCAGATACACCTGCCTTTGTGCATGCTGAGTCAGAGTGCTGCCCTTGAGTTGATCATAAAAGGAAGATCCAGACTGGAGATCCCAGGCTGGCCATGAGCCTGTCACTCTGCCTTCATGCACCCCATGACATTAGGTTTAGTGCCACAGAGCTTGCTGGGGGCAGGGTGCTCTGCAGGGCGGAGAAGATGACCCACGTTATGAAGATGATGATGATGGTGTTTCTCCCAGTTACGGGAGGATTGCCTTAGAACTGTAGTGTGTTGCCCGGTCAAACAGAATCCAGTCACTGTGGGTCTTGAGGTGGTTCACCAGAAGGCTCAAGGGTAACAGGCGGGCATGGTTTGCTGGATCACAGCATAGGGCTCCAGAGAGGGAAAGGCAGAGGTGGGCTCGTCTACAAGGTGTGAGAAGACCAATACCCTTTCCACAGAGGTGTGCTGCCACTACATGTTTTTGAGGGCACAATGTGGGCCCATCCGCCCAGATGGAGTCTGGAAGAGTAGGGATCCTGTGGGTTTTACCTCTGCTGGTTAGTCAGCAAGGTATGCTGGGAGGATTTTGTGATCACGCTGCCTCAATTGGCATGAGAAAAGGCTGCTCCTTGTCAGAAATGGCAGCACTCCTGAGTCCGAGAAGTGGAAGGGCAGATTCGAACATGATGGTGGGGTGGTGCTTACCTTGGAGCCCTTGGTTTGACCTCCTTTTTTTTTTTTTTTTTTGGTCAGATGGGAGTGCACAGAGACCCATGCAAACTGTGGTAGGGGAACACCCATGTCCCTTGCCTATGGACTGCGCCCTGACCATTAGGTGACACCTCAGATGCAGGGTCTACAAAGCGCATCAAGTGGATGTTCCAGGACTGACTGATCAAGCTGACGCTGCTTATTGGTTCCTAAGGCCATGCACTAACCAGTGGGCGACTGGGGTTCTTCCTCTGGATGTCCATGTGGCAGCAGTAGGCCATGAGGTTCCTCCTATGTGCCCGAGGGGTTGTGAATGTCGTCTTTCACACTCCCAGATGCAGGTGGTGCCCAGAGAGTAGCTGGTCATGAATGGTCATGCCTGCAGTCAATGCGGGGTTCTTAATCTCCTTGGCTGAAAAGTAGGGACATGCTCTGCAGGATCCACAGCTGGGATCTGAACCTGTGACCACCTGCTTGAGGACACACTGACTATGTGTACTGCGCCACCTTGTTGCCACTGCAACCGGTGGTGGATTGTCAGGGCTTCCTTAGGGGCCATGAGGAGTGCGTCTCATCCATGTCTGGTGGGCTGCCAAATCTTCCTTTTGAGGCTGTTCTTTGGAGGCTACAAGGGGTGCAGCTCACCCAAGTCTCTGGTAGGGAGGGGACCCCCTAGTCCTTGGACTGCTCTTCGGACAGGCACCCAAGGTGCTACATTGGACAGCGTGACCTGTGCATTCTCATTAGACTGACGTGGAGCCTCCCACCCCCGTTTTTTTTTTTTGGGATTGTAATCTTCCACGCAGGCTCTGTAATGATATGTGTACAATATCATCCATTCGGGGTCTGACCTGGGGTACTGCCACCCTTGTTAGCTGAGGCTGCGGTCCACTTTTATGTTACTCTGTGGAGAGCCACGTGTGTGACTGGGTGGAGAGCCTTTGAGCTTTTCTTTGGAGGCAAGTGGGGGGTCGGGTGAAGGTGTCACCCGAGGGAGGCTCTGTTCAAAGTGCTGGAGAACTACTGACGTGCTGTAGCTTCGGTTGTGTAGCCGTGGTGATGTAGGAACTTCAGGTGGCTGCTTTGTGCTGAGACACTTCCTCAGGGCTGGCATGTGCCCCTGTGGCTGTCCTGGATCCCTAAGGCAGATAAGAACCAGTCAGGCAGGGGAGCAGGCGTGGGAGCAGGCGTGGCGCGAAAAGCGCAGAGGTGCCAAGCGTCGGGCGTTCCAGAAGAGTGGAGAGCCTCGATGTTGCAGGCTGTACTGTAGTAAAGAAAACCCCCTACCGGCTTCATTTCTCACAGTTGGAGCTGGTCTCAAACTATGACCTTGGAATTACAGGACAAGCATCTTGCAAATGAGCAATCATGCCCCCATGGGGGGACAGCCAAGGGGTACGGGGCGAATCTGAACCCTGCCTTCCCTTTACTAGCTTGCTGCTCTAACCATTAGGCTAGAGTCTTTAGAGTCCTTAGAAGGAGCCACAGGGCAGGTATCCATGCAGTGTATCTGTGAAGTTGGATGCAGACCTCGCTTCTTCCTGCCTTGTCCCTAGGATCGTGGTGGTGAAGTCTAGGATTGGTGCCATGCCTCGGCACCGAGGCCCGAAGTGACGACGCATCGGAGAGGAGTGTCCACCAAGCATTGCGCCAATAGAGTAACCTGGGCACTACTGGGAACATGGTGGTCTGAATCCAACGTACCCGCGTTATCCGGGGAGGCATCTCTGTGCCGGGACCAAGAGCATCTGAGGCGCTCTTCACTCTTCCTTCCCCTGCTCTTGCCACGGCATCAGTCGAGGAGTTGAGTGAAGTCCTGCCCTCGTGCGATTCTGTTGCCGAAAAGAAAACTGAAGCTCTTCTGCACTAGTCAGGAGTGTCCATGTCTGCACGGAGGAGGGCGTTGGCTGCCATGGCACCTACCAGTGGTGCTGTGGGGGGAGGAGTTTGAAGGCTGATCATGGCGGTGGGCAGAGTAGAGAAGGCTGCGGTCAGCAGGATGGCATCCAGGGAGCTCCGGAAGCTGAGTCAATGCCGTTGGGCTGGACTGGACATTGGGGACAGAGGCCCTGAGGCACATCCTGAGCAACAGCGTCAGCATCTGAAGAGGTGGCCAGGCCTCGACTGGGACTAGTGAGTGCGTCATCTGTTTTAGGCTCTGGTCAGAGCATCTGCAGATCCAGGGCGGAGTCTATGCCATTGGGTGCTGGGCTTGTGACTGGGAATGGAGACCTTTAAGGCACATCCCGAGTGGCAGTGGCTACAGTAGCAGCAGCAGCGGTGTTTCTCAACCCCACATGCAGCGAGTTCCCGACTGGGACTAGGGGAGCGGCGTCTGCTTTAAACTTCTGCTGGATGTTCAGAAGTTCTTTAATCAGCGGTATCTGCAGGCTGCGAGCACATGGCCGGGAAGGGCTTCCAGCCAGCTCTTCCTGAACAGTGCTTGAACAGATCTGAAACAAAGGAAGCATCAGAAACAGCATTAGAGACATTTTAAATGAAGTAAGTAAAGGAAGAAGGAGAATTTTTCTTTTTTTTCTTCAGAATAAGTTCAGAATTTGGTCATTAGAGTTGGAGAGTAGAGAGGTTCGTCTTGCTGGCAAGGAAGAAGAACTGAAAAACTGACTAGCTGGGGGTGGGGCCAGTTGGCCCATGCTCAGAAGGGCAAAAAGCCCTTCTGAGCTATGGTGAGCACTTCCGTCTCGGCGCTGTCCGATGACGTCACCAAGTGTGACTGACTTATTCTGCTTGTCCTAGGTAGGAGAAATATACATCTTGTAGGCAGTCTTCCAAGGGAAGCTGTGTTATCACAGCCATTAGAGGGGTTATTATTTCATGCAGGTTTAGGGAAATCAGAACAGAGCCATACCTTCTCAGGGTCTCCTTTGCATCCTACAGAGGAAAAGAAGCACATTATTTCAGTGTATATTTCACAGCGTACAGGAAAGCCCTTGTAAACTCTGCATCATTCCACTTTTTGAGAGAAGAAAAAGAAACCTATTGTATATAGCAGGAGTAGTCCTATTACTTAGTATGCGTGAAACAGTAGAGAAAGAAGCCTTGTAAGATAAATCTCGGGCAAAAAGGAAGCAAAGCATGATGGGAGCTGCACTGGAAGGAGTAAGGGGAGGGGCCATGTATGATGTATATACAGGGTAAATCTGAAGCTATTTTCCCCAGCACCCTTTTAACCTTACCCATTCTCCAGCTAACCCCATTCCCATGGTCCCTCTTCTCTTTCTCTTTCCACTCCTTTGCATTCACTCTACTCATAATAAATTCACAACCTGTGGGCCTGGTTTCCCCACAAAAGTTCTCCAAATATTACCAATAAATAGCTCAGACAACAGTTGCTTAGCTACAAAAAGCTCTTTATTTGGTGTAACAAAGCAAAACAATTGCAAATGCAGATAGCAAGTGTCTGTCTGAGAAGTGGCAGGCAACTTTCTCTCTGTACCGGAGTCAGAGAGGAAGTTGCCCCCGACCCTCTATAGTTGCCGTCTTATATACCCTCTGTAGCAAATTTCCAGCAACTTCTGCACAAAGTCTTATTCCGTGTGCAAAACTTGCTATGCTGTCTGCAAAAGGTTGAAAAGCCGTCTGCAAAATCTTAGCGCTGTCTGCAAAAGTTTGCAAAGCCGTCTGCAAAAACTTAGAGCTGTCTGCAAAAGTTTGCAAAGGTTCTTTCCTTGGGATCCTCCTCTAGTTAGGTCATTTGCAGCTCATGTTTCAAGGTCTGCTTATCTGTGCAGTGACCGCAACCCTCTGCTTCCTTTTGTTCTGTACTTGATGTACCATTTCCTGGCACTATTTGTAATCTTCAGGGCCCAGAGTATTGCTTCTCACCAGTTTCCTTCTAGCATGGCCTATTTTCAGCCTGGGCCTATCCTTTGCACACTTCTGTCCAAAGTGTAGCTCCTTAGGCTTTATTATAGCAGGCCGCGCAAATACTCTCTCTTCTGTAGCCCACATGCATTTTCTTCTGTGCCATCCATATGTAGCTGTGTACAGTGTACAGTTCAAGCAGACAAGGGTGCAGTCACATAAAGCAAGAGGCTGACCTGAACCTCAGACCTAAACCAAATTATCCCCACAAACCATGCTTGCTGCCTGAGGAAAGAAACTTGTATGGGGAATTTTTATAACCACAGCATGCAAAGAGTACAAAAAAGTCTTTCAACATAATTTGGTATCGCAATAGAAGTTGGGATGATAGTCTGATGTATTTAACTGTTTCTGGGTAGTGGCTGTGCTCATGCACAGCTCCTGACCCTGACTTTTGCCAAACATGAAGCTTCAAGTGACTTCACATGATTCAATCACTGCTATAGGAACCGGGTCATAAAAAAACAATTCTTCTCTCTCACCCAGTGGTTCTTTGGGTGGCAAGGACTGCCTATCCCTCGGAATCTGCCTATGTCGAGCGATCCTAAGTGCAAGCGCATCGCACCTCCCCCCAGCGGCAGGAATACCGTCCGAGGAGGACTCATGTACCGCTTTAAGTTGCTTAGCAAGAACAGTGATCCCTTCTAAAATCTCACTTCACATGTGATGGTCGGCTTCAGATCTCAAAAAAGACTGAAAGTCCGCTATTGATCTCAGGGAACTCCTTCTGGTGTTACTTAATAAGGAAGTAAAGTTAATATGCCTAAACCTCAGAGGTCAAAGTGCTATTCTGATGAAGGGGATGGTGTTCTGTTAGTGTTGGCTGATAAGGTGCCTGAAAAATGACCAGTTCAAAGCAGGACATTGAGTCAGCTACAACACCCATAATCACATTTGACGTCTGTGCTGCATAGAAGGTCATGGCTAAGATTGTTTTTCTATTATGATTTCTGATTAAGATTGTCTATTATGACTTTTAGATCTTGCTAAAATTTGACAGACTTTTGCAGGGCGAGATTTATGTTTTTGTTTTGTATTCATTTCCTCCAATTTTGTTGTTTTATATGATATTCTATTGAGTAATACAAGAAGGGTTGGTGAGGTATATGTTTGGATATAGGGCCAACCCCAGAGTTGGCTCAAGGTGTTGCTATTCTAGGCAAGCCTTAAGCTTTACTCCCCCTCTGGCTGTCAAAATCAATTGTTTAGCTTTGAATGCCCTGCACTTTGCTGCCCCCTTCCCCAAAACGTTGCCACCCTAGGCAGCCTCTTAGTTTGCCTAGTGATTGGGCTGGCCCTGTTTGGCCAACACCTTGGTTTGATACCCTCTTAGTGTTTATAAGAGGAGCCTCAACAGGGTGGACTTTAGGACTGAAGTGAAGTCGGTCCCCGGCAGGGTATATAAGAGCACATGTGCAGAGCTGCCAGTTTTAAGGAGCAAGCTGAGATTTGTATGGCAGAGAACGTATGCTGCAACTTGGTTTCCAAGCTTAAACTGCAATTGTGTTTTTAGGAAATTTCATGAGGTAATGTTAAATGTTTGAGGGCTTATTTCTAAGAGATTGGTAAAGTTGGTCTCATAAACCTTTCGTCCCCTGAAGCAATTCTAGCTATAGACCATCTTTGTCAATCCTATTTGCTTGTTTTAGCAGTGCAGCAACACATTAAATTGATAGTGCTTTTGAGTTTCAGCATAGTTGCGCACAACAGTTTTTTGAGAGAGTACCCCTCTTCCTCTCTAGTCCTTCTTAGTTTAGTTGGTTGAAGGTCCTTTTTGAGCAGGGTTGTGTCTTTAACGCTTTCATATCACTTTATTTTTTGGGCATGTCATAATTTAAGTATTGGAATGTCTGTTGTGACTGATGTTAAGGTTAGAGAGTGCTTTTAGAGGATAAGTGTTTTCATGTTTTTAGAAGATACAGAACGGTCATTTCCTGAAGCTGGGCACAGTGAAACGCTGTCAGCATTGGCTTGATTGAGAAGACAGATCAAGAGTAGCTTTTGGGAACATGAGGAAGAGAACGTGAATCAACCGGATGAACATTGGAAAGCTAAGTTTGATACTGGGCTGTTCTTATGTAGACATGACTTTCAGAGAGAGAGAGAGAGTCATCAGCGTATAAAGATGAGTATATAAGGACTAAGAAGTGTGTTCCCACCCTGTATTAAAGAAGTTAAAAATTAAAAAAAACAAGAGAACATTTTTTTTAAAAGTAAGGAGATTAGAGTATAAGAGATGACAGAGATAAATTTCTGTCTTAACAATGGATTTGGAGGTTTTTGACCATTGATGTAATCTATCGAGAACTCACAGTAGGCGTAAGTTGAGCCAGTGGTTGTGAGCTATTGATTTTATGGAGGTCTTTTTCCTCTTCATTATAATTATATATTTTATTCAGTATTGGTTAGTACATATTTTTTGAAGAAGATGTGCAATTCTGGGGTGTTTTATTTTGTTTTTGGTGTATGCAGACATTGCAAGACTAATCCAGTACTGAGATCACTGCCTAGGACTTTGCAGACATCCTATTGATGTTCTCTACCATGGTCATGCTATCTAATCTGAAAATCACACACTTATTACTTCCTTATCCTTCAAGCCAGACCAGTTCAGATGTGTGCATACCAGACCCCTTGAAAGTAAATCCAAAGCCTACCCTTTCGGAGGTGTTCATGAAAAATTTAATTTTGCTATTGAATACTGGTGGGATATTGCTGAGAGGCTGGGATATTGAATGCCCGAAGGCAATTTTCCCTCACCTCCAGGTTCTTTTTTATTGTTTGTTTATTTAAAACTTTATATACCGCCTTTACAAAAGTACCTAGGCGGTTTACAATCAAAGTAAAATTCCAGAACTTAAAAAGGAACTTTAAAAAGGAAAAAGAATGCCAATAAAACCTCTAAAAGGAAAGGAAAGAATAGAGACAGTGGATAGAGAGAAAAAGAATAGAACAATAGGTAGCAGTTGCAATGGTCTTTTATCTCCAGTGTAGTAGTGTTGTTTCAGGGGTCCCTCCATGGCCAGTGCTAGGTGCCATATGGAAACTCAACCCATGGGAATCGGAAGTCGCTCATCAGCGAAAACCTTCTGTAGGGCTGCCTTCTTCATTTGCTGCATGCACATCAGGGATTCCCTCAACCATCAGTTTATCTTATGGGAGCTGTGATCCCTATGACAGGCATCTAATTCTATGCCCAGAAATTCCAAGGAAGAACACTCTTAACATACTACTAGAAGGATACTACAAGCTGCCTGATGTGTGCAGAACATTGCTGTCCATCTTCCAAGTAACAAGTGTTTCTGCCTATTAATAGAAAATCATTCAGAGAATGGATTATGTTCTGCCATCCCAAGGTCTGCTCCACTACCCACTGTGTGAACGAACTGAATTTATCTAAATATACATAAGATATGGAGCTATCCATGAGTATATATTTAGTGAAAATTTATAGCCTGCCAATCCAGAAGAAGACTTTCCTTGTCAGATAGTAGAAAATGACATAAAATACAATGAAAATATAAAAGAATAATTTTAAACAGCAACACATTAATAAATAAAAAATCATACATATAAAAACGCTAAAATTTAATCCTGGAATAACAATCTCTTCTTAATCCCTGCATTAATCACAAGTAAATGCCTTCAGCTTCTCATGAAATGCTATAAAAACTGGTTTCTTCTCCCATTTCCTGTGATAATACATTTCACATCACCACTCTGGCCACTATAAAGGACATAGCCCACGTTGCCGCAAATGCAGCATCAGAGAAATATGGTAAGTCCAGAAATAAATGCTTACCAGAAGAATAGAGGGGGCAGACCAGCTCCTAAGCCTTCACCTGCATAATCACAGTAATATTTATAATATTTATTTGCATTGAGCTCACGCTTTTCCAGTAGTAGTTCGCGGTGAGTTACATTCAGGTACAGTGGGCATTTCTCCGTCCCAGGAAATCTCGGTCTAAGTTTGTACTTGAGGCAATGGAGGATTATGTGACTTGCCATGCACTGCCCGAAACATTAAGGTCAAGACTTAAATTTAACGCAACTGACCTGCAGGAAGAGCTGTAAGAAGGGCTGTGGGAGTGGTGTGATTGCACAGGGCGCAAGTATAGAAAGAGCGCTAATGTCGTCATTGGCCTTCCAGGAAGCCCAACAAAAGCAAGTTCCTGCATAGAGCTGGGGGGGGGGGGGGGCGCACCGGAGACACAAAGTTTGCCAGTTGCGCAGGGCACATTGCTAGCTTGGTACAGTCCTGCCTGCAGGAACCAGTGAAGAGCCTTAAGATAGGAAACATGTTCAAACTGCTGACAACCTGTTACAAGATGAAGCTGTTGAATATTGTACAAGTTGCAGTACCTGCATTGAGGGTTTGGGTCTCAAAAAACTGCATCACAATAATCAAGGCCCGAAAGGACAAACACTGATCAGAAATCCCTTCTGGGCAGACAATAAAGCAGGTCTATCTGGCACCCATAGTTTAAAAAAAGGTGCATGAGCAATTTACTGACTGTGGGCCTTTTACAGACATTGAGGAATTTAAAACTATCATCAGATAACACCACTAAGAGCCCAATCTCCCTGATTGTGATGAAAAGGGGCAAATGAGTCTAACACAGATTTTTTTCTACAAACCCTTGCTATATCAGTCTTTTGAAATATTAAGAGAGTCAGTTCACCTTAAGCTACTCATCAACCACTGAAATACTATAACTAACTGTGTCCTTGGGGGCAAGGGGACAACCATTGGTAGAACCAGCCATGTCACCAGCATACAGCCTATAGAAAATACTCTACTGGGACAGGATGGACCCCAGCAGCTGCATGTGGATGTTAACCAACACAAAGGATAGGGCAGGATTCCTGAGGATATTAATACCTTTTCTACCCATCTCGCCTGTTGCCAGTGGTACTATAAAAAAGTGAATGGAACCAAACTAGCACTTGTCCTCCACAATCTGTAACCCTTAGCCATTGTGGTAGGATGTCATGACTCGGTGTATAGAACGTCGACACATTGAGAGGGTTCCATAAGTATGAGCCACTGGAATCCATTCTGAGGTGAAGCCTATCCAAGAAAGTAAGCAAGAGTTTCAGTACTGTGTTCCCTTTGGAAACCTGACTGAGCAACTTCCAGGATCTGAGAGTCTTACAAATATTCCTGAAGCTGAGAGTATCAAAGGTTATATGATTTACTTAAGGAAAGGCAAATTGGAGATGGAATGGTAAGATGCAGACAGCCCAGGGTGTAATGAAGACTAAAGTTGGGACGAACAATTGCATGTTTAAATGCCTGACAAACTACTCTTCTAATGTGCTCATCAAAGTACTACTACTTCTTAATAAGAAAGGAAGTTTACCCATTATGCACTCCCACAGGGCAGATATCCAAAGGGCAAGTACACAAATTCAGTTTACTTATTACATCAGATAGTACTTTCTCCATAACATCACTGAACGAGGTCCATTTTGTGGAGTGTAACGGTGAACCACTTTGCACAAAGTACCTAAAGAAATCCCATTTGAAGTTTCTGGATCTTAGCTCCCCCAAATGAGCTCAGCCCGTTGGATGAAGAGGGACCCTGTTCATGTCATGAACAATGCAAAATAATACTTTTGCATAACTTGTATAGCTGTTTATATCTTGGATATATGATTTTTTTTATTCTCTATTCACCTGTGCCCAATAGGCTCTCATAAGTTGCAGATAAACTTTACGACAGGAAGGAAAGCGTACCATTTTCTTTCAGCTATCTGTAGGCCCCATTTCGAATGACAGCTATAGAACTTTAATGTTTATTTGGAATGAACTTTCTTGGCAGCTTGACCCCTAGCAGTAGTACCATGAGATCACCACTAGGGGCCAAGAGAACTATTTTGAACCCAGAGCTGCATGGAGCAGAGTAACTCTGGATCGCTCCTTCTCCCCCTAGACCACCAGAGGGACTTCAGTAAGAGCTAGGGTGGGATGCGGGAGGTGTGGGGGCAGCTTGTCTGCCAGGGTGGTTTGGATATTGGGGGAGGGAGTGCTTTCCTGATGTCAAGGGGGCCAGCACCTTGACGTTAGGAGGTTTCAGAGTATAGGGGAACATCTTCTGTTGGATATGAGGGTGTGGGGGGTGGTGGTGTTAGCCTTTGCACCTGCCCCTTCATGCTTAAAGGACACTGTCCTAAATTTGTGGCCATCACATCTAAAACAGGGAATACACTTCTAGCTTTTTGGCCCACCTATACCATGTTGCCATGACATTTGGATGTGGTGTAGATCTCCACATGTAAATAGCGACTTTCTGATATTTGCATGTGTAGCTGACCTATATGTGTAAATGCCTCTGTTTACATGTGGAGATGCTTGTAAACTAAGGGCCATTGTCTGCTTATTAGAAATATATTTCTATAGTAAGTGTGATGGAGTCTCACCTTCAGTAACTCGGTCACTGCCTGCTGACACTTCCCCTCCGTCTCTGAGATCAGTTTCTTGAGACAGGAGCTTTGATCTTCTAGTTGGGTAATGTTATCCTCAAGCTTCTTCAGAACCTCATTGCTTTCCTTCTCAAGTCTGGAGAGCAGGACTTGTTCTTCTTCATTCAGAAACTTATGCAGCTCTTCAATCACAGACTGGATTTTCTGTTTCTTAGCCTCTGTCTTACTCTACGTTGAACGGTTATACAAAAAGACAAATCGGTGGTAGTGTCAGAATTTTGTTAATGGCAACTACTGTACGGAGGCATCTCTTGCAGCACATACTTAAGAATGGAGTCCATACTGTTTGAACAAGATTAGGACATTAGAGGTTCAAATATTAGTTACAGCCTAACTAATATTTGTGGTGGTTTCATGTATTTATTTTTCGTGATTTCTGTTATACCTTCTTTCGGTGATAGTCAACGCTGTTTGCAATAAAGGTAATGGAGATCAGCAGAGTTGATAGCAGGGATTGGGTGAATGGTGGAGGTGGAGCTGTTTGAGGTAGGGATGGAAGAGAGATGGCATAGTCGGAGGTGGGGAGAAAAGGACAAGGTAATCAAGGGGAGGTGTTGCTGCTCGGTATTTCTCCAAAGGCCTGGGTGAAGAAGCGGGTCTTAAGGTGCATCTTGAATCTTTTGTAGTTGAATTCTGCATGAAGATGAGCCAGGAGGGAATTCCATAGCGAAGGAGTGAGGAAATATAAGACAGATTGATGAGTGGTAACAAGTCTGGGGCAGGATACTAGGGGAAAAAGAGGATGTTCTCATACTGAGAGCGGGTAGACAAGTGGAGGAGGGAACAACGTGAGCTGAGAGGTAGGAGAGACCAGTGTAGAAGGCTTTATGTGCTTGGAGGAGAATTTTGAATTTGATCAGCAGGTGACAGGTAGCCAGTGCTGGAGGATGTAGCGTGGAGTGAGACTATCATATTTCTGAGATATTCAAAATGTTACCATTCAGCATGCTTTGAAGACGTCTTATGGAGTGAACCAGGAACCATGAATACACAATACTTCCATAGTCAAGTCTAGATAATAAAAGGCATGTTTACTAAAGTGCACTAACCATTAGTGCAGGGTTTGCCTCATGTTAAGGGCACTGTGCTAAAAGTTAGTGTGAGGCCTCATGGTAAAAATCCCACGTTAACTGGTTAGCACACAACTAGATGGAGAAAGGGCAGGTTGAAGGTCATTGACAGCATATCACAGTTAGCATGGGTGTTATGGGCATCTTAAATTTAACGCAATTGACCTGCAGGCAGAGCTGTACCAAGGGCTGTGTGAGTGGTGCAGGGCACAAGTTCAGAAAGGGTGCTAATGCCAGTTTCCATGGTGCCACAGGTTGGCAATGTGCCAACGGCAGGGGGACGGACCATATATCCCCTGAAGTTGGTGCAGGTCTCGGCCCTGGTTTTGCTGCCCAATCATGGGGGGGGGGGCACAGGGGCCATGGCCCCACTTAATATTTTGCCCAGTACAACATCAGCAAGTAGAGAGCTTGGGGGCAGGGCTGGAGACTGGTTTGTTTGGCCCCTTCATCGAAAAAGACATTCCACCGCCCCTGGGCCTAACTGAACTAATGGTGTGCCTTTTAGTAAACGTGTCCCTATGGGAGCTGTTGTAAGGGCATCTTAAGTTAAGTAGGAATTCATAGAACATAGTTGCCATAGAAAAAAGAAATGGGGTTTAACAGTGGAGATTTGTGGGTCAAATGAAAAGTGAGGGTCAAAGACAGCCCAGGATTTTGAGAGAGTTAGGGTGAGATCTTTGCAAAGAAGTTTGGGAGCTACAGAAGGGCGGACATCTCGGATGGTAATCCTCATCTCATAGGATTTGAATTCTGTTGACAGTAACATCTAATGTGTAAAAAAATGACACTTGGTTTCATTTTATTTCATGCTCGCTCTCAAACTGCTGCTACTAGTGGGGTAAGTTCCAATGAGGAGCCCCCAAGCTGAGGGCCCCCCATTGTCAGAATATTTCCCCTTTCCCCCAAGCACCCCCCCCCCCCCCCCAGTTGTTGCAGCAGTGGCAAGAAAATTACTTTATCATGTTCGTTGCGCTGCCTCCTCTCTTGTAAGTTTGCAGCAGGCCCGATTGCTGCTATTGGCTGAGCTGAAGTCTTGCAGTGTGGCTGTTATCGTGAGACTTCGGCCTGGTGGGTAACAGCTGCTGGGCCAGCTTCAAACTTACAAGAGCATAAGCAAGGTGGAAAGCATGTTAAATTTGTCTGCGCTGCTTTACCACCGCTGTGTGGGCCCCCTTTCTGCCTGGGTGCCTTCCCCCCCCCCCCCACCCACACATTGCAAGGGCATTTAGGCCACCGGTCGCCACCTCATCCAGAACTAGACCTTGCAGGTTGCTCTATGCTTCTTCTGGAGAACTGACGTGCTGGGGAAAAGCCACGACCAAGGTTCCCCACAGCGGTGTATGGGGGAGGGGAGCGGGGAGTGAATAACGCTCTAGTTGGGAGGGATTTGATAAAATAAGTAAATGGGGGTTTATGGTAGGGGCCCACAAATGTATATTTCCTAGGGCCCAGTATAGTGTTAATTTGGCCCAGGCCATGGGACAGTGTCACCCTGTGGTTAAACTGTAAATCCATCCTTTGAAATCTGACAGTGACATTTATTTACTTAGACAGATTTGTATACCACCTTATCCTTCAATCAAAGTGGTCACATCACAATTGTAGGGTTACATTTACCATGAGGGTACTTAGCAACAATATACAATGATTTCATATGTTTAGTTGGGATGAGTGTGTATCGAGTTGGCGGAGGTAGTTGCATTACCATTCGGGGTGGAGACTGTTGTCTGTCTGCTCATAGGTTTCTTTAAAGAGCAGGGTTTTAAGGGCCTTGCGGAAGTCTATGATGTCATTTAATGCCCTCAGGCTCGTTGGGAGAGAGTTCCAAAGTGTGGATGCCAGTAGTGAAGGAGCTCTTCTTGATGTTTGTTTAGTCTTGTGATATCCTGCATGTGTGCCGATCATGTTGTCATTATTTGTCCTTCTCCGTCTATTGCTGATATCCCTTGTTATGATATCTTGGAGTACTTCTGCCGAGAGATGGTGAATGATTTTAAAGATGATCAGGACTGTTTTAAATTTTGCTCTTGCCACCATTGGGAGCCAGTGCAGTTGCTGTAAGACAGGGGTGATGTGCTCAGTTCTTGGAGTGTCTGTAATGATGCGTGCTGCAGTGTTTTGCACCATTTGGAGTGGGTGTAATGTCTGCTGGGGGAGGCCTTGATATAACAAGTTTCCGTAATCAAGCAGAGGTGTGATGAGTGCTTGGCACACTGTGCGGAAGTGGTCCTGGCGTAGTATTGGCTTGATCTTTCGGATGATCCTTAAACGGTGATAGGCCTTGTTTGGGGTTTTGGTGATGTGAGATTTCAGGTTCAGTGCTTTGTCCATTGTGATGTCCAGGTACTTAACTTCATCTTTGACTACTATGAGTTTGTCTAGAATGTTGATAGTTTGTGGTGGAATGAAGGTGGGATTCCTGGTGACGAACATTGCCTCAGTTTTATCGTAGTTGACCGTCAGGTTATTGGCTGTGAGCCAGGCATTCATGTCTTCAAGGCATATGGTTATTGTTGTGGTGTTTAGTGCTAGTAGGTTGATTGGAGCATACACCATGATGTCGTCAACATAGATGTGATAGTGGAGTTTGTGGCGTTTGATGTTGCATATGGGTTGGATGTAAATATTAAAGAGCATTGATGAGAGGGCTGAACCTTGTGGTATTCCCGGCCTGATGGGGAACTGCAGTGATTTCTTTTGGGCGCATTTGACTTGTTGCGTTCGATCTTCCAAGTAGGAAGTAAACCACTTCAGAGTATTCTTGCATACTCCTATCTGCTGCAGGCATTGCAGTAACCTGGCGTGTGATACAGTATCAAAGGCTGTCGATGTCCATGAACACTAGCAGGAATCCACTCTTTGTTATCCATGCCTCTTAGGAAATTGTCGAAGAGGGATGTGAGTAGTGCTTCCACACCGTGCTGGGATTTAAAGCCATGCTGATGGATGTCCAGTGGGGCATTCATGTCAATGTGGTCCTGAAGTTGCCTTTGCACTGTCTTTTCAACGATTTTCACAAGGAATGGTAGGCTGGAGATGGGACGGTATGATTTTGGTTCAGAGGAGCTTAGGTTGTTGCTTTTAAGTATCGGCCGTATCATGGTGTGCTTCAGGGATTGCGGCATGTATCCTTGTTGGAGTGAATCTTTGATGATTTTGTGAATGTGAAGGGAGAGCTGGCTTCTTGTGGCTTTGAGCCAAGACACTGGGCATGGATCTGACGGTGAGGTTGTTGTGTTGAGTCCATTTATTATGTCCTCTACTTGATGTGTCGATGGTATGTTTAAGTCCTCCCAGGTTTGATGCTGCTCTCTTGTTTCATGTTCATCTATCTGTGGTGTGATGGAGCATGTCTGGTGATGTTTTTTGATTTCATGTAGTCCGCAAATTCCTGTGGGTCAAGATTTATTTACATTCTCTTATATACCGTGCTATTCTGCATCAGTGCGGTACTGTGGTGCGTGGTGTCCTTAGTGAGCTTTTGGACAATGCTGAAGAGTTCTCTCAGTCTGTTGACAGATTTCATGATTAGGTTGGTATGGTGCTGCTGTTTACGTTCATTTATCAGATTGTTATATTCCAGTTGCTTGGCTCTGTATTGAGTCAGAGTGTTATGCGACTTGTTCCGCCTTCATTTTCTCTTCAGTCTTCGGAGAGTGCACTTTGCATCTCTGATATCACTTGAGTACCAGGGGGCGTTGGACCTCCTGCGTGCTTGTGGTTTTGTACTCGTAGGGGCTGATGCTGCATGAGATATTATGGAATTCCATTTTGCTATGCTTAGATCAAGGGTGTCGTATTCCCGCTGGAGTTGTGGCATGATTTCGTTTATGAATGAGTCTTTGTCGAAGGCCTGGCTATGCTCTCATCTAATCTTTAGACATTTTTCTTTCTTTCTTTCTTTCTTTCTTTCTTTATTTATTTAAAGTCTCTTCTATACCGCGCTATTCAGCATCAGCGCGGTTTACAATAAACAGAGAACATAGATACAGATACACAGTGGGGTTTGAAAGAATTCCATGCATTCCTTGCTTGTATTTTTTACCAATACCTTTCTAGTGTGACCAGTGCCTTTTTGAGAGTGAGCATCTTTCTTAAAAACTGAAAGACAGAGGATGAGGGTCTACTGGCTGGTCTTGAAGATATTTCTTCCCCTCCACCTCTCAGGACCCAAACACAATCTTATCTTTATTACGGTGGCTGGAGATGCATAGACAACGGTTCACCAGGAGTCAAGCCACACCACTACGTTGCCCCCTTAAATAGAAAATGTATAGGTTTCTAAGCTATATGTTAAGTCCCTCAAGATAGAGGAATTTAAATAGCTATGAACAAATGTAGCAGATTTAATTCCAATATGTACTTGAATATTTAATAAAAAAAGGGTAAGATAGTGCTCAGTCCACTTGTATCATTCATATTCGACATTTTCTATGATTAATATCAATCATATAGACAGACAGTGAAGGGGAGAAAGAGATACATACCGTGAGCTCCTCCACACGTTTCTCTTCATTGGATTTACATTTCAGAATTTTCTCCAGTTTCTTTCTCAAAAAGTCAAGCCACATATTAAATGTATGCTGTGAACATACAATATATCTGTTTTAGAATGTGAATATTTTAGAAATCATCATCATCATCAGGTTAAAATGTCTCTCAGGTCCTTCCCCAGGCCGGCCTTAGCAATTGCAAGGTCCAATATGGACCATTTTGGTGAGGCCTCCTGGATTTAAGGTTAATGTGTTATATTAAAAACCATATGTACATTCAGCTTATAGTTTGATATAAAACTACACTTACAAAGAAACCTATCTTGCTCTCTGTTTTGTGAACTCTTCCAAAATCCAGCAGATCTTTCAGCCCTAGTGCAGGGGGTCCCATTGAGTTGGATAGGTTCAGTTGGCCTAAGGTTGGCCTTGCTTTCTTACAAGTTCATCAGAAAATGTTTCTTGCACTCTCAGTAGGAGGGGCTGGAGGTGCAGGGGATTTTCTATAAGGCAGAACAGTTCCCCAGGACAACCGAGGCTACCACTGGCACTTATTTAGTCAAGGAAACATTTAATACAATCATGGGTAGTAATCTGGACTTTAGGTATGTTGTGGTTCATTGCTTACTCGTGGATGGATGTTTTCAGTTTTCCTGGGTCCTGTCATGATGCTCCTATTTCCACCCCCCTTTTCCCTGCTACCATAGCTTCTTGCACTTCCAGGTCCTGTGCCTACATCACTGCAGGGATGTACCAGGTGCCATCGGGTACAGCTGATGAGATTTTCCTACTGTGTGGGACCGTGAGCCCCCACACTCATTTCCAGCAGCAGTAACGGCTCCGTTCCCAGAGCTGGCCACACCTGGCACGTCTCTATGTATGAGAAAATAAACTCGGTCCATGTCTGAGATTTATGAAATCGATCTTATTTTTCATTCCTTTGATGTTGGATCTGCTTTAGTCACGGGATATTAATTCTTCCTAAACTTCTGTTTCCTTGTTTGATGTTTTCATTGGCGAATTTGGGCCTGTCCATAATCTGTTGATGGGATATTAATAGCACTCTAATGGCCAGATGTAAAGATTTTTCTCCAGTGGAAAAATCAGCAATACAATCTGTCAACATGCAGGAAAATGTCTTTATACTTCATTGGCCTGGGACCGCAACCATGAAGTGCACAGGCATTTTCCTGATGTCTACAGAGAACCCCCATTACAGGTAAGCAACTTTGCTTTTTCTTCCTCTTTGAAAAAGCGTGTGCAGTGTGAAACCAGGCTGGGGTAAGGCTTATCTCATTCACATTTTATTTTTTATTGACGGGAGGGGGGGGGGGGGGGAGATGCAGGCACACTACATCAGGGGTGTCAAACTCCCTCCCCTGGAAGGCTATGTTTTCTATTGACAAGCAGGAATGAGTCAGGCACACAAGAATGCAACATCTGATGGCACCAGGACGGAACAATTGCTGGATACTACGGTGCCCCAGACAGCTGAGGGGGTTGGGACCCCTCGACACAGCTGCTCTGTTGATGAAACCTGCTGCATGAGAACATACCTCCACCATTGGGTTGATACTGGTCGTTGGTGGCATGGTGCCCTTCTCTTATTGCCCTACCCCCCCTGTTCTAGGTCCCGCCTTGTCTGCTCCTTGCAATGGCCGTGTGGATAGTTTCCCTTTGAAGATTAGCAAGTGCAAAATATGCGCTCTTAAAAAGTGCCTATTGCACATATTTTGTGGGCAGTGAGTAAACCATTATGGGGGTCATTTTAAGTCTTAGTTGTGATTTGGAAGTCTGAAGACGTGCTCATAGATGTCCAAATCATGGTGACATCCTTGGAGGCATTTTATAAATGATGTTTGAAGGGGTTACCAGTGCGGGACATGAAAGTAGGCAGGAGGCATGTCTGGGAATGTACAAGGAACTTAGAAAATGGTGGCACCTGGCCCTGCATGGTGCATCCTGGCAGTCTGATCTCACCCAGTGCATCCCAAGATGCACCGCTGGGGCCAGGTGCTGCCATTTTCCAAGATGGCAGACCGAGAGTGGGCGTGCATAGGCAGCTCTCCTGCTTTGAAAGATACCGGGAGGGGGTTCTGGGGCCCTAGACCACTAGGTTAGGGGTTTTTTTTGTGGGGTGGGGGGGGGATGGGCTACTAGACCAGCAGAGAGTGACTTTGTCAGGCTTCTGGGCCTCAACAGTTTTTTAAGGCCTTGGGGGCTTTTTCCGATGCCACGATCACGTCCGATGCCATCAAAATCCTGTTGGGGGCATGTGCTAGAGATTTAAGCCACCTCAGACCCAGGCGTAGAGAGACTGACTCTAAAGCTGGTTGGAAAATCCTCTACACCTCTCTCTGCATCGGGCGCAGCAATCATTTGCATACCAGATTATTACATGCAGCTCATTTGCCTGCAATTTAAATACTCATGGCATTAATTGGACACTAGTTTTTCCATCGCCATTTATACACGTCTGTCTCTTTTCTGAATTTGATAGCTTAAATGTGCCGTTTTCAGTGCTTAAAGGCCGTGCTAGTTTTCTTCATTGGCCTATAGTTTGTTTTTGTATTTTTGACATTGGTTTTTTTGTGGGCTTTTTTTATATTTTGTTTTTTTTGTTCTCAATGTAAATTCAGTTTTTCTTGATATAGCTGTCAGGCCAAATGTTGGGCATACCAGATGCACTGGATGCTTCTGTGTAAATTTTAGTCCAAGTTAAGTGGTTATTATAAAACAAAAATGTTAAAGGAAACTTTTCTGACCTGTAATAGACAACAATGTGTTAACTTTTTAAAAATCTACATGCAGCTGGTCCTCATTTTTCATCTCTGAATATTTTTAGTTGAATTTCTGTGAACAGTCTTTGCATTATTAACTATTGTAGGTGAATTCTTTTCTTTTTTGTACATGATTTACTGGTATGTTTACTAAGCTGTTAATAGGTATGCTGTCTGGCCACGTTAACAGTGCAGAAAATTGCCGGGCTGTTTGCACAAAACATGTTACTGTTAGAACAGGCAGGAAATGGGTAGAGTGGATGGGTCTTCAACACATGGTTACCGTGGGCATCACTAGCGTGCGGTAACAGTCAAAATTGCAGAGAGCACGGGTGCAGATAACATCACCTCAATGGATGGCAGTACGTGCACGCATGGTGCTGCTGTGTCGTACTCTGCAATTTTGCTGCGTTATCTACTGAGCAATTTCAGTGCACGTCTCCAACAAATAACATGGCTTTTGCAACTAATGCCAGGCTGTTTTGCACGAAAATGCCACATTAGCTGCAAAAAAACTAATGGCTTTAGTAAATATTCCCCTTAGTTTTACTTCACCGCCTCTTTTGTTGGACTTTGTAAGTACTAAAGATGACAACGCACCTTGTATTCCCGCACAGCATCCTCTATAGGAAGCACAGTGTGAGATCTGTGATCAAGGGACTCTCTGCAAATTACACAGATAATTTTCTGATCCTGCTCACAGAACAGCTTTAGTTTCTCTTCGTGCTGTTTGCAGAGATTCGCCTCTTTTTCGCTCACTGAGGATGGTGAGAGGTTTTTAGCTATTTCAATCACATTTTCTAGCTGTTTGTTGGGCCTGAGGCTTTTCTGCTGAGATGTTTTTCTGCTTCGGGGACATGGAAAGTCTGTGTCCAGTCCTTCCCAGTACTGCATGATACAGGACTGGCAAAAATTGTGTCCACACTCTATAATCATTGGATCTTTCAAATACTCCAGACAGATGGAACACGAAGCTTCATCCCGCAGTTTGTCAGCAGGGTTCACAGCAGCCATGGATCTGGGAAGGGTAAAAAGTTATATTTTAAGAATGAAGGTAGGTTGAGAGGAATGTCATAGAGCTGATGAAAAGGCAATAGGTGCTCTAGGCTAACCTTTCAGCCTTGAGTCTCCCCTCAGTTTTCAGGTTCCTAGTTACCCCTTGGAGGCTGCAAGAGTTTGGTAATTAACCCCATCATGATTGCTCCAACACATACTTTTAGGGGAGTATATTCAAGATGTTTTAGCTGGACAGTAGACCTGCTAACTGGGTCAGTGGGATAATCAGTGGCATTAATGTTTTTAATGCAGCTGAATATTCCCTTCTAAGTGGGTTAAATGCCCTGATGCTAAACTGTTAGCATTAGGGAGTTGTGGTGTGCAGTGGGTTAACCACCTCGGTTACCAGGTCAGTAGTGATATTGAGCCGGCTAACTAAAACGCCTAATGTTAGAAGAAAAAAAAAGGCTGTCCTAACTCTAAGCATTTTAGTTAACCGGTCAGCAGCTGAATATTCTCTTTGGTGAGCTAAAACTGATAGCCCGGCACGTAATATCTGGTCATAAATTCAAATGGTGATGGCCAGCAACTTTAAGTGTGCTGGTCGCCATTGCTGAATTAAACTTTGGGGCCCTTTTACTAAAGTGTGATAGGATTTAGGACTTACCGTGCATTTAGCTCTGAAACAAACAAGTGTCGGAGCTGTGGTCAGTATGTTCTCTGCAGTTACCACAAGGACATGTCCCCTAACATGTGGCAGAAGCATTCAAATTAACGTAGCTGTGCATATTGCCACCTATTGGTGTAGTTAGGTGCTACCATGCCAATTGCAACATTAACAATTAGCGTTCGATATGGATCCCTGCGTTAACTTCAATGGGCTCTCCACACCCTCTGTCGCAAACCCTTGCGTTCCCCACCCATGCAATAACTATCATGCCCGCTCGCTAAGAGTTACTGCAGCTCCGCAATGACGGCACACCCTAAAATATTCATTCATCGCACAATGCACTTCAGTAAGAGAGGCCCTTTGTTTTATACATATATTTATTTGGCTGTTTTTCTATACTACTTATTCAGGGAATCAAAGCAGTTTACATAGAACTGATAACTTTAACTTTTACAAAGAACGAATAACTTAGTAAAACATCAAGAACACTGTAATGTCGACTCATAATTTAAGAACTTATATACAGGTGTGAGGAGAATATTGAGCTATTGTAGGAGTGGAGTATTAGTCCTTGAAATGGTCTTTGAACAAATGAGTTTTTAGCTTCTTGCAGAAATCTGAGAGTTCTGTAGTGTTTCTTAAAAAGCTATTTGCTGGTCCCAAGATGGCGGCGGAGTAGGACGCCGAGTGAGGAGCGCAGAGAGGTCTGGAGTCTGGTTTGAGCTGATGGGGGGGGGGGAAAGAGGAAGCAGCGATCAACAAAGCCCCCCTCTACCTCTTCTCCCGGTGGTGGCTTGATCCAGTCATCCATTGCTGCCTTGTGCTCTCGATGGCATTAGCTATGGCTTTGGCGGATCTGTTGAATAGGTCGGCAGATCTGAGCAATGGGGTCATATTGAGCCCCGTTCAGGCATTGCCGCCACAGCCCGGAAGGAGTTCAGAGGAGGGGCTGTGTGTAAGAGTGCCTTCGGGTTAGGAGGACACAACCACAGCGGGGGGCGCCTTCTCAAAGTTAATGCCGAGTGTATTAGCTGCTTCTGGGGGGGGGGGGGGCAGAGATTTGAATGCCTCCCTAGGAGCTAACTTTGGGTCGGCGCATCTGAAGACCAGCTCCCCTGATACATCGGCGCCCTGGGCGTTGTGCAGATTAGAAAAACCAGCACTGGTGACTTTAGATAGCTTATGGGAAGCCATCTCATCATTTCAAAGATCCCTGCTTCCTATTGTGGGTGCTTTTTCACAGGAATTGAATGACGTTAAAGGCCAGTGTTCTACATTGGAGACAAATTTGGTGGGGCAAGCTGCTAGAGGGACTCAGTTGGAAGCCCATGTGGAAGATCTACAGGCCCTAGGAGGGGCCCAATCCAGGGAGTGATTGATCTATGCACGGCGTTTTGGAGTTCATGGATAATCAGTTATGACGGAACAATTTGAGGTTCTTAAACTTTCCAAGATCTCCATTGATGGAGCCTATGGGCTTGGTCCGTAAGTACTTTACAGAGGTCCTGCTGATGCCTGCTGAATCTTTACCTCCTATTGTGAGAGTTCAGTATGTGGCGATTTCATCTGTTGAAGCGGGTACGGAGATGGGCCCTGATGGTGCTGCTGGGTCTGCTCAGCTGGATCTGTCGGAGTTTCTTGAGAGCTCCCTTCAAGTGGTGACTAGTCGTGCTACACTATTCGTTTGCTTCACATTTGAATCTGACCAAAACTTTGTCCTTAGATTATATTTTTGGAAAATATCTGTTTCTCAATTTATGGGGTCCAAAATCTCTACTTTTCCTGATCTCTCTAGGGACACCCAGAAAAGGTGGAGAGATTTTTTGGCTTTACTTCAAAGGTCTACTGCCCTGGATGTGCAATTTTAAATTAAAGTATCCGTGTAAATGTTTGGTATTATATCAGTCTAAGCAATTTCTTTTTTTTGAACCCCAGCAATTGGTGCAATTTCTTCAGGGCAAGGAGGGTGATGGGCTGGGTTGATTCCTGTACTGGCTGCCATATGTGATAACTATGCTCATATGATTGTGATGTTAGGGTGGACTCCCATATTAGTGAGGTGGCCCTTTCCTTTATTTTTTTTCTTATTTCTTTATTGGGACCTTATTGGGGTTGTATTTTGTGGTCTAAACCATATATGTAGGATTTCGTTTTAATGATTTATGTTACCTGTATAAGTTTGTTATTTTTATTCAGATGATTCTAAATTAAAATTGTGAAATTTAATAAAAATAAAATTAAAAAAGCTATTTGCCCAGGTAAATGGGCTGTTTGAAAACTGCCTCCCCTCCCCCCCAGCTATTATAAGTACCGTCTAATGGTCCATTGAGTTAATGTGACCATCAGGACCTACTGTTTTGCTTCCACTGTGGCTACATTTTGCTGTTCCGCAGAAACTGATTCCACACTAGTTAGGGACAAGTTGCTTGGCAATGGACAAGTCTAAAACAAACGTTAAGGTGAATAGGGGAGGATCTTGGGCATTTGTGTAGGACAGTAGGATTTTCTAGACTTATCAGAAAATAGGGTGTTATCAATCTAGGAACTTAAATGGTTGGCTGAAGAGCTTGTGTAAAAAAGTGTTTTGAATTTACTGGGAAACACAAGTCTGTCTGAAGGAAGACTTTAGAGTTGCGATATTCCACACCTGCCTGAGATGAGAAATGAGAGTACGTAATGGGTAATTTCCAAACAGCTGCTGAGCAACTAAGATTTTTGATTATTTTTAGTTGTAAATTTTAATTATCTGTCTTTAGGATAATTTTCAGCTACATTGTAACCATCTAGTTTATGGTTGAAAGTTACCCTAAGGATCTACCCACCCCTTTGAACAAAACGCCCCCTTTCATTGCAGAAATCCCTTCTGACACTACTTCTAGCCCTGGGGTTTTCAACCCAGTCCTCTCGACACACCTAGCCAGTCAGGTTTTCAGGATGATGACAATAAATATGCATGAGATGGATTTGCATGCACTCCGTCCATTCTATGCAGCTATCTTGTGCATAGTCGGGGCAGTTTCCCCAAATGGGTGAGGTTTGTGCAAATCATGACAGTCATGAACCTCACTTCTAAGCCAGGGTATGTGAAATAGGATCTCAGTCTCTCAAATTTACCGCTAATGCTTGACATAGTACTTGCATCATGCCAAAGAGCACCTCCCTCTGGCGTTCATAAGATGTCATGTGTATGGGTAATTTATCAAGGTGTGCTTGGAAATTCCTCTTAAGCCTGTGGGAAATTATATATTTCTGCCACTTTTTCTTGGTCTCCGACTGCATTTCTTGATACTATGCAATTGAGAGAAGTCGCTTGGAACGGACACCTCTAGAATCCATGCCATTCTGCTGGGTTTCTCCTTTTCCACTATATCCGGCTTCCTCGCATCCAGCTTTTTATCGGTCATAATGGGAGTATCCCAGGCGATCATAACCTCTTCATTCTCTGTAATCTTTTAGGGTTATAATCCCAATGTATTTCAGGCAGTGATGTTGTAGTGCTTAGTTTCTAGTGGATGAGGGTGTCCAAGAGCAGTGATGGGAATAAACAGGGGGTCCCAGAGAGCATCTTAGAAGTTAAGGGGTCTACACAATTAGAAAAGGGACAGAGAAGAACAATCAAAATGATAAAGGGGATGGAAGGATACCCTTATGAGGAAGGCTTAAAAGGTTAGGGCTCTTTAGCTTGGAAAAGAGACAGCTGAGGGAAGATATGATAGAGGTCTATAAAATAGTGGAATGGGCAAATATAGATTGTAGCTTTACTGCATGTCCCCTAGTCTCTTTTTGAAGGAGTAAATAACCCATGTGGCACATTTAAGACTAATAGAAGAAAATATTTTTTTCACTCAACACATAATCAAACTCTGGAATTTGTTATTGGAAAGTGTAGTAAAAGCTGTTAGTGTAGTTGGGTTTAAAAGACGAGTTTCTGGAGGGAAAGGTTCATAAAACATTATTAAAGAGGACCAGGTAAATTTACTGCTTGCCCCTCAGACAAGCAGCTTGGAACCTGTCTATCATTTTGGAACCTGACAGGTACTTGTGACCTGGATTGGCTGCTGTTGGAAACAGGATACTGGGCGTGATGGAATCTTGGTCTAACCCAGTATGGCATATCTCATGTCCTCATTGCTTACTGAGGAGCCAATGCAAATCCATAAATAATTATCACAGATGAAACAATTTATTAACAACTGAGCAGCAGCGTTCTATACTATTTTAACAAATAAGAAAATAATCCACGGTACACCTTGTAGCAATCAGTATTGCAAAGCACCGTTCCTTGTACAACTGTCCAAAAATCCTTTGCATCCAACTAATTTTTAAGTTTATAAAGCAAATATAACTTTAAAAAAACACTAGAGTGACCTGAGGGGGGAGGGGATGGCGGGCGGGTGGAAGGATGCTTGGCCATGTGCAGAGATTCATTGTGGGCCTCATTTGCATAAATCAGCAGGGGCTAAAGAACAGGGTCAAAAACAGTCACTCATTGGTACTGGGCCGGCACAAAAAAGCAGAGTTAATTCCTGAATGAATCTGGATGTGACCTGCCAGTTAGTCAAATTTAATGCCAAGACTATTGACAACTGACAACAAAAGTAGCAGTCTTGTACCTTGAAACATGGTAAATCAGATGAAGTGGAAAGGAGCTCAACCACAAACATTTCAGTGTCTGACAAATTCAACTGTTCTGTTACAAAGTAACCACTCTTGAACACATCGTGCATCTTAGATAGTATTGGAAAGGAGCTCGAGTCGTGATCAGAAGAGGGCAATGTTTTCACATCAGCATACATCCAGAATTGAAACCCTTTAGAAAGCAAAAGCGCTGTCAACTTCCGGACATTAAATGTAGTAGAAACGGCAGAACCTTGTGGTACACCAGAAGAAAAACCATCATTTATTTATGTATTAGAACTACCAAAGATCAGTGGCGGTTTACAGAGAACAAAACTGGAAATTTACATTATAACTTTAAAAAACGTATTTACAGAACAAAGTGAGATAGTATAGCTTAACAATTTGCATAACTATGTACAATATGGAGATGTTGTATAGCATATGTGAAGGTGTGTAAAAGAGAGGGGATGGGGAAGCAAGGGCTATCAAGGGGGGGTGGGAGGTTTGGGGGAGATTGTTATTGGTGGAGGGACCATAGTACTCAACAAATAGGTGGGTTTTGAGCTCTTTACAGAAGGTTTGGAGGTCTTTGATGGCTCTGAGGTTGTCTGGTAATGCATTCCAAACGGAAGGGGCTACATAAGAGAAGGCTCTATTGCTGACAGTTTTGTTGGCATTGCAGATTTCGGTGGGGATTGTTAGTGTATTTTGGGAGCAGGTCCTCCTGGTTCTTGAGTTGTTGAGTGGGCTAAGGAGGGAGTTGAGGAAGGATGGGACAATTTTATTATACAATTTGAAGGTAATCATGAGGTATTTGAATTTAGCCCTCATTGGAATGGGCAGCCAGTGGAGGGAGTGGAGGAGCGGCGTGATGTGGTCGGAATAGTCAGCCTTGTGTATAATGCGTGCGGCTAGGTTTTGAGCTAATTGGAGTTGATGGATGGTGGTTTTGGGTAGGCCATACAGAATACTCTTGCAGTAGTCAAGGTGGGGTTTTATCAGTGTTTGAAGGACTGATCTAAAGTCTTGACTGTCTAGTAAGGGATGGAGATGCTGTAACATTTTTAGTTTGAGGTATGTTTTTTGTGGTAGCTTTAATATGGGGGACCATGGAAAGGGATTGATCTAGGATGATTCCTAGGTATTTGATTTTTTTTTTAACTTCCAGCTCTGAATTGCATAGGATTAGTTTTATTTATTTAGACAGTTTTTTGTATACCACCTTATCCTTCAATCAAAGTGGTCACTTGAGGGATACATTTAACACAAGGGGATATTAGACACATACGCTAATACTTACAGGGAACATGGGCTATGGAGGGTTAAGTGGCTTGCCCAAGGCCACAAGGAGCACATGTGGGACTAGAAACCCCAGTCCTTCCAGCCCAAGGTTGCTGTCCTCTAGTGGGATTTGAACCCCCGACCTTCCGGCCTTGGGTACCTTGCCCCAACCACTAGGCCACTCCTCCAGTGGCCTAGTGGTTGGGGCAAGGGACCTCAGGTCGGGGGTTGATGTTTTGTTTCCGGAGATGAATAAAACGTCTGTTTTCTTCATGTTGATTTTTAAGTTGTGTAAGTTGAGCCAGGTGGATAAGTCAGTCATTCTTGGATTTGAGGGCAGATGGGGTTGGTGATGTCTACTGGATGATACAGCTTGATGTCATCCGCATAGAGGTGATGGTGTACGTTGTGTTTTTTGAAAATGTGGCATATTGGTTGCATGTACAGGTTGAATAGAAGTGAGGATAGGAAGGAGCCTTGGGGGACACTTTGGCTTTGTTTGAAAGTTGAGGAGGCTGCTGTGCCTATTTGGACCTGTAGGGTGCGGTCAAAAAGATATGATTTGAATCATTGTAGGACAGAGCCTTGAAGGCCGAGTTGTTGTAGTCTTGTGATTAAAATGTGGTGGCTGATGCAGTCAAAGGCAGCAGCTATGTCGAGAAAGACAAGTAGGAATGCTTGTTTGGTGTGGTTTAGTCCACAATGCAGTTTGACTATTAGGGTGAGTAATAAGGTTTCTACGCTCTGGAAGATCTAAAGCCTTGCAGTTGATCATCTAATGGAGCATTCAGGTCTATGAAGTCTTGTAATTGGATTTGGACAGTTTTTTTTCATGACGATTCATCATTCAAAAAGTTGACTTTTGCTATCTATCTACCAAGATTGAATCCAAGCCAGAACTGGGTCACAAGGTCATGTTGAACAAAGATGGACCATGTGATCCAACATATCGAAAGCTGATTAAATATGTAATAAAACAAGCAACATTGATTCATGCCAGTCTATATGTCAATGAAGTTGCTCAAAGAGAGACAATTACCATTTTGTTTGGGAAATGTAACCTTCTGAGTTACAGGTTCTGACCAAGCTACCCTACTGGGCAGACTTTACTCTCTGTTACTAGGGGTGTCATTTCAGAAGCTCTAATCCTGATTTGGATATCTGAAAATAGGTATGCAGAAAACCAAATCCATGGAGATGCCCCCGGAGCCATTTTACAAAATGACTCCAAAGGTGTCCCTGCACTGGGTATGTCTATTTATTTATTTTGTATATTTATTTATTTTATTTGCAAGTATTTTTATACCACCCTTTCCTGAAATCAATATAACAATCCAAAACCACAGTACATAGAACTTTTGATTATAGTGCAATGTTAACTTCCAGTAAACTATTTCCAAAAACTACATGAACTATTTACATAAACATTATTTACAGATCAGGTCATACAACTAAAGAGAAGGGCAGTTTGTATGCAGCGTGGATAGTTACAATGGGTAAGAATGTAATTCATGGAACATCAAAACTATTGAATTAAGTTGTGAAATTGGAGTAGATGGTGAGTAAAGAAGAGTGTGATGTTGTGGTACGTGTGTTAGTGTTAGGTTGGGTCATCTTCATTACGTGTGTTACTGTTAGGTTGGGTCATCTTCATTACTATTAGTTCTATCACCATAGTGTTCAACAAATAGGTGGGTTTTAAGTTTTTTTCCGGAATGATTGTAGGCTTTTAATTGCTCTTCATGTATCTGGTAATGCGTTCCAAAGGATAGGTGCGTCATACTGTAGGTGAAAGCTCTGAAACTTGTTGCTTGCTTTGTTCTATGATAGTCAGTGGATACTGATAGGGTGTTTTGTGTACAACCTCTTCTGGACCTATCAGTGTTTGGTAAAGTGATTAGTCAGGATAGGTAAGAAGGTGAAATGTTAAGTTTAAAGATTGTAATTAATTTATATTGGATCCTACTTGTGATTGGCAGCCAGTGGAGATTGTAAAGAATGGGAGTGATATGATCTGTTCTTTGGGAGTTGCATATTATTCGAGCAGCAACGTTTTGTGCAATTTGATTTTGTGTTGTGGCCTCCTTTGGTAAGCCTTGCAGTATACTGTTGCAGTAATCAAAATGTGGCATGATCAAAGCTTGGAGCACAGATCGGAAATCATGTCTATCAAGTAATGGCTTCAGGTGTTGTATCATTCTTAACTTGTAAAATATTGATTTGGTAACTGATTTTATATGAGCTACCATGCTCAGGGATTGATAGATAGTGATCCCAAGGTATTTAACTTCGCTTTTTACTTCTAGATGGGTTTCATGTAACGTGAGATTTGGTGGTATAGAATGGTTCTGTTAATGTAAAGAATTTCTTCAGTTTTGTTGAAGTTTAATTTTAGGTTATGTCTGTTTAACCACTTTGTTGCCTCGGTAAGGCATGTTGACAGTTTATTTGGTATATGGTATCCAACTTCGAGTTTTTAAAGATGTTACAGATGGGTTGGAGGTATAGATTAAAGAGCAAGGCTGATAGTGAAGATCCTTGCGGTATGTCTTGATCTTGTTTAAATATTGATGATGTCTGTTGGCCTATTTGTACTTGTTGGATCCAGTCATTTATATATGATTGAAACCATCTGTATACAGTACCTTTTATTCCAATTTGTTTTAGTCTGGAAAGCAATTTGCTGTGGCTAATACTATTGAAGGCTGCTGTTATATCCAGGAATACGAGAATAAATGCCTGTTTTGGGTTGTCTAGGCCACGAATTAGTTTGTCAATTAGTATTAGCATGAGGGTCTCGACCCTATGATATGGTCTAAAGCCATATTGGTGATCATCCAGAGGGTAGAACATGTCTATGTGATCCTACAGTTGGATTTGGACAATTTATTTTCAATAATTTTTGCTATAAAAGGAAGTTTGGATATTGGACGATATGAATTAGGGCTTTTCTTGTCAAGAGCTTTGTTTTTTCAGAATTGGGCGGATCATTGCATGTTTTAGGTCTCTTGGCATGTAACCTTGTTGTAGTGATTAGTTGACTATTGTAAGGATGAATGGCGCTAGCTCTGGTTTGGTTGATTTGATCCAATTAACAGGGCATGGGTGAAGTGGTGGTGTTGACGGTAGATATTATATTCTTTATGTGTTTAAGGTCAGGCATATGGAAGTTTTGCCAGGTGTTCATGTATGGTAGACTATATTCGTCTTGAGCGGTGGAAAGTTCTTGATGTCGTTTCAATTTATTCATATAGAAGTCGGCAAGTGTTTGCGGGCTAATGCTAATGATTTCTTCTGCATTATGTTTCTGAATTAGTATTTTTACAATCTCAAACAGTTCTCTTGGCTGATTGAGTGATTTATTAAGAGTCAGGATGTGAAATTCTTTTTTTTTCTGTTGATTGATGTCTTGTAAGCATTGAGGGTACTCATGTAAGTTAATTTGTCAATTTCAGATTTAGATGACCTCCATTTATGTTCTAATTTCCTTAATTTTTGTTTTAGGTCTCTTAATTGCTTCGTATACCATTTTTCATTGTTTTCAGGTGGATTTTTGAAGGTTGAGTTTAGAGGCGTAGTAGCTATAGAAATGAAGAGTTCCAGTTTTCTATCATTTCATATAGATTAGTTAATGTAGTGTCTAAGTTAGGTAGTGCGTCATTCAGAAAGCATTCAAGGTTTGAAACGTTTATACTGGATTGATTCATTCTTAGCTGTTTTAGTTGTAGATGGTAAATATATCATAAATTCATTTATAAAGTGATCTGTCCATGGGACCTGTGTAACTTTGGGTAGGGGGTGTTGGTCATTCAATGTGGTAATGTTTTGTAGGAAAATTAGATCAAGGGTGTTCCCTTTATTGTGAATGGGTGTTTGTATGATTTGCTGGAATCCCATGTCCGACATATAATTGAGAAATGCTGTAGCTTGGGTGGGATGTAGCGATGCCAGGTTGAAATCTCCTAAAAGTATTTATTTAGCTGTATTTATATCCCGCTTTTCACCGGGTCAAAGCGGTCAATTGGGGGATACATTTAACACGAGGGGATATGAGACACATACACTAATACTTACAGGGAACATGGGCAGTGGAGGGTTAAGTGGCTTGCCCAAGACCACAAGGAGTGCCTACAGGACTAGAAATCCCAGACCCTCCGGCCTGAGATTGCTGTCCCCAGGTGGGACTTGAACCCCCGGCCCTCCGGCCTGAAGTACCTTGTCCTAACCACTAGACCACTCCCTCCCTTTGAGGTTTTTTTAAATAAAGAGTTACGTGCTGCTTCTAAGATTGTTGCTATATTGTCTGGATTTGCAGAGGGAGGCCTATAAATTAGGGGTACAGCTGTTTTTTTGCTTTCAACTTGAAGAATGTCTATGTCAGACTGATTTGTGCTTAGGCGCTGCGACTCTCAGGTTAAGCTTGATCAGTATTTGAACACCTCCTCTTCATTTATATTGCCTGGGACAGTGAAATAAATTAAACCATCTAATTATGGCTGGTTAAGTAGGATGGTGTTGGAGTCCGATAGCCATGTTTCAATTATTCAAAGCATACCTGGATTGTCATCTTTGATGAGGTCTATTTATAATTGGCAGTTTATTTCTAATAGATCTTGAATTTAGAAGTATACATTTAATAGGACTCAATTGACTTACGTGTGTTATTTGAAATATTATTAATTGGCGTAATATGGATAAGCCTCTGATGTGGGAGCTTAGCATTGTGAGTATATCTATTGTGATGGTAGGATAAAGTGTGCCATTGTTGGTGTTTGTTTGGAATGTAGTGTGATTGTGTTGGTGAATAGGGATGAGACAGACTGTTAGGGTGTGAATGATTATTAGAATGATAATGCCTACTATAAGTCTTTTGTTATCCATTGTATATTGTGTTGAGTGAAGTTGTCTGCTGTCGGATGATAAATTTCAGCAAGATGGTGGGGGAGATTTATTCAGTATTATTGATTACTATAATTTACAGGATAGGTGGAAGAAGGGAGTGGAATTATCAAGTATAACGGAAAGCGTTGCAAACAGTGTATAGTAACTCCTGCAAAGATAAACTGTTGTAGCTATACAAGCAAAGATAATTTAATCAAAACTTAGGACGAATTATATGCAAGATGATATAATTGTATCTTGGTCTCTTACTGAAGTTCCGTGTTTAAGGGCCATGCCAAAGGGCCCTCTGACGAGGCCCTCAGATGCGGGTCTGCCTGAAGCACGGTCCTTTCTAAATAGCAGCAAGAGCAGGAGTGAGGTCAGCTAGGGGGCGGGGAAAGGAGCCACGTGGAGCTGGCTTACTTTCCCTGTTCCTTAGGCAGTCACTGGCTGTAGAGGTCTCCTACATAGGGGGATGGTGGGATGGGGGATGGGGGCTGTTCTGAGGACCTTAGATGTGCACCCCCAGTTTTAGGAATGGGCAGCATGGTTCCACCTCCATTTGGGTCTATACCCGCTGCAGAGCAAGAATAGGCATCTGAAAAATGCTAGTTTTCCCAGGAAAGTAGTTGAAGGGTGTGGAGGAGATGGAACTCTGCTATCCTCAGTATAGTTCGCAATAGTAAAAGGAATTGATTGAATGTGGGGACACCTCTTGTGTGGTTGCCGTGCTGCAAAACATCTCCACTACTTATGTGACGGGCTGGGGAACGTCAACACCCATATCGGGAATGTCTGTTTGTAGAATTGCCTTTAGACTTGAGCGTGCCTGCCATGTTTGGGGGACAACCTTGATAGCAATTAGACCTCCTTTCTAAAATGCTCCTTCATGTTACTAAAGCCACACTGTTTAAGATCTAGTAGTAGTCATCTAAAACTTCCTCCAATTATTGCAAAAAATATTTATCTAACAGCTTCACAAAAACCGGCAGATTGGAAACCGGATGGTCATGCCTTTTTCAGTCTAGGCCAAACACTGACTTGTTTAAAGATGGAAAACACCAGCACAAAGGGTAGAATTTACAATCTTTGTCAAATAAGGGGACAACACCTTTTTCAAACCCTAACCACCCATTAAGGGAAAGAAGCAAACATACAACCACCTTTCAACAGCTGGGAAAACAGTAAAATTTCAACAGCATCAGATGAAGACAACCCAATAAATTGAGGAAACCCCCTGAAGAGAATGTGGAGATACAGAAACTGAATTCAGAGAATCACATATGCATTGGGGACTACACAACAGTTTGCTTAGCAAGATTGATTGATTTCACAAATGGGAATAATTCACTTAGCTGGTTCGATGATTCATTAGTCTTTGCATTAGCTCGGTTTCCTAGTTTGCATCACCTGACCATGATAACAAGGTAGGGTTGGTGATACTCCTTTCAGCCAAGGTGACTGTTGCATCATCATTGTATCTTTCACCTAAACATTTGTTTAGCAACCAATAAATAGAGCAAACCAGATAGCAAATTTATGATGCTGTTGGAGACCTTACCGCAGGTCACTCAAAATTCTTTATTGAAATGTTTTGAGCAGCACAATCCAAGGTCAAAGTGAATTGTGCAATCAGTGATTAACGTCAGCAGAGTCTTGTAAAAACCTGTGTCCCAAACTCCAGCTGCCATAGAATAAGAAAGGTCTTTGGGTCAATTTTAGGTCTGAAGGCAGAGCCTGCAGTCCTTAAAAATGTGTCCCTATTAGAAGAGGAGAATTTTAAAAGATTAAAAATAATAGTGGTCTGACCATGGAGCAGGCATAACATGACACTTTAAGAGTGAAATATCCCTCTTTAACAAAAATAGGGAGAAACAACAAAACTCTAAGGACTCCTTTGCTCACAAAGTCAGAAATCGGATGAAGTGTCATCTGCGTTCGTGTTAAACTCACTCAAAATAGTGGAAGTTTTTACTGTCAATGCTGATAGTCTATGAAAGTGAACGCGTCAGAGGTAGATGGATTGGGGGGGGGGGAGGTTAACACTGGAAAATGAAGCAATGCTTAAAACTAAACCTTCATGACCATTGACCCAATGTGCTAAAACCCTCAAAAGCTGATGAAATTTTTAGTAAAAGAAGCAAAATTGATTCATGCCAGTCTATAGGACAATGACGTAGATCAAGGACAGAGACCATTACCATTTTGGTTGGGGAATGTAACGTGCACGCATCACAGGTTCTGCCCTAGCAATCTTACTGGGCAGACTGGATGTTAGTCTTTATTTGCCGCCATCCACTCTTACTATAGAATCAATGATGTGGAAAGGAACCTGTACCAAATGTCATGTACAATCCCCCCTCCCCCCTCCAAAAAAAAAGAGAACCTATGAAAGCATGCAGAATGTCACCTGCATTGTGTCAAAAAGAGTCCATTAGGAAAAAATCATTAGCAGTGTAGTTTTACCAGAGGGAAATTTGTGTCAACAAATATTTGATCTTTTTGATTGGATGAGCAAAGGATTACATCAGGGACGCTGAATGGATGCTTTGTACTTGAATTTCACCAAGTGATTAAATGGGTTAAAAATTGGTTGAGGGGTAGACAAAGGATAATGGGTACATGGAACTCATTTTTGGGAAAACAGGCTTATTGGAGTTCTTCAGGAAATCTGTTGAAGATATAGATGCCTGGTGGCTAGAAAATCTGACGAAGTAGTAACAGAGGGGAATAATAAATATGCATCTTGTATGATAGGGCAGCCAGATGATCGTGACCCTACATGAGGTATAAATGTAACGTGCAGCTTGTTGGCTTATCCTTTGTGTGTCTTTTTGATGTTTTGAACATGTTTGTACTTTGCTTTTTCTTCATAAACAAACATATTGAGCTAAGAAAAAAAGCATTGAAAAGAACTTTTGTTGAATCGTTCTGTTGGAGTAGACTGCGCTGGGCTTGCGCTGTGACATAGGCTGTTGGCATTGATGTCTTGATGGAAGAGCGTGAGATAGCACAAACATGCATAGCCTTCTCTTGGAAAGATACCCCTTGATGAATTTCGGTACAGATACTTCTCCACTTCTTATGCCTTCCGCTCTGTATTTCAGGAAATGATATGTCCCTATCTTGACTATTGTAATAGCATCCTGCAAGGCCTATCAAAACAAGCACTGAACAAACTCCAGATGGCACAACACACTGCCGCCAGTATAACTCTGAAGGCTCCCATTACGGAACATATCGCCCCCACACTATATCATTTACACTAACTGCCTAGCCAAAGCAGAATTAAATACAAATCTCTTCTGATCACATTCAAGCTGCTCCGTAACATATCTCCATCCTACCTAAGCAATCTGATTCACAGAACACCGAATGACAGGCCAAGACGAGGGCGCAAACGGAGCACATTATCCATCCCTACAGACTTTTTAAAATCCAACTAATCAACAAGCAATAGAGCCTTTACATTTTTTTCTCACCAATCCTTTGGAATTCCCTCCCATACGAATTAAGATGTATAGAGGACCTTTCCACTTTTGGCAGACAAATCATGACACGTCTCTTTATTTTTTATTTTTCCCCCTAAATCCTCTTCCCCCTCCCTTCTCTATCTCTGTTGATAACTCTTCTGTTTCCTGTTTCTTCAGCCCGCAACCTGGGAGTCGCCTCCCTCTCCTTCTCCACACGTATCCAACAGATAGCAAAAACCTTCCTTTCTGAACACACTTCTAGCACACTTATCCACTCGTTAGTCACTTCTCGCCTCGACTATTGCAACCTTTTCTTTGCTGGTCTCCCTCGGAATCATCTTTCTCCCCTTCAATCTGTTCAACACTGCTGCGCGGCTAGTCTTCCGCCAGCCCCATTATACCTCTATAACCCCTGTTCTCAAATGACTTCATCCCTCCTTCCCTTCCATTTCTGTATCTAATACAAACTTCTTCTTCTGACCTATTGTTTTTGTTAAGTGCTGGGGACTCGGTGTCGACTCCTGGCAACCCTCTGGATAGTTAATCTAAACTTTGATTGATCTTCGGCCAAGCACTCTCTCTGCCCTTTTTTTCCACTGCCAACTCCAGACTTCGATCCTTTTACCTTGCAGCTCCTTATGCCTAGAACAAACTACCTGTATCTTTATGCCAGGTTTCATCTCTCCCCCTTTTCCAATGCATGCTAAGGGCTCCTCTCTTTCAGGCTGCTTTTGGATCTTAATCCTTTGTTCTCCTTATGTCTCCTTACTCCTGCTGTACTCCTGTTTTCATTTATTGTACTGTCTGTCTTGATTAGATTTAAAGCTCTGGGCTGGGACCATTTTTTATGTGTCTGTACAGCGCTGTGTGTGGCTTGTAGCGTTATATAAATGATTAGTAGAAGTAGTAGTAGAGCCGGATTCAGACAACATTTATTCAACTTAAGGATCTAACAAAGAAACACGGAATGATTATTAACAACTCCATTTGTGAGAGTTCCGTGATCTCCTCCTTTCCTGCATAATTATTCTACTATCCTGACAAGTTCTTAATCTAATTTACTTTTGCCCCTGTAGATAACATATATCTAGTTTCAACTTATGATAATCATATTGTGATTTATCTAATTGCTATCTTTTTATCCATTTTCATTGTAGACATTTACATTCTCTGTAAACCGCTTTGATTACCTGATAAGGCGGTATGGAAAACTCTTAACTAAACTGATTTACATGTGTTGACACGTAATTTTACACAGTTCTTTACAAAATTATTCATTTTTTTCCAGTGGCTTATGCGCAAACTTCAGCTAGTTGCTATTTTATAAGTGCATGCTTAAGAATAATGGGCGCGCACCTAGGCAGAACTTGGAGCACAGCACAAAATTATGCACCTTAATTATAAAATACTATAATTTATGTATGTTTTTGAGAAATCCTAGGTGTGGGCAGTTATTCCAGTCATAGGGCTGTAACTGCTCAGACTTAAATTTAATGCATATTTAGCCACCTGTTATGACCCCATTTTATAAAGTATAGTACACGTGTCCTTGACTTTATAAATTAGCCACGATTGACTACACAGGACTGAATGATATTGCCTTCTTCAAGCTACTGTGGAAGGTTCGAATGCACAGAGTTAGCTGATCAGTAAGCGGAGGAAGCCCTCTGTCTGCAGCTCTGCAAGCCTTTCCTTTTGTGTTTTTTAGACAGAACAAAAAGCAATGACTAAATATGTCTGCCACAGAGGTAAAAATCTCATACACAAGAGCCTTGTTTTTACGTACATTCAGCAGAGTAGAAATAAAACTGAGCAGCTGAGACTGCTGTGCACAGGATGGACCTTATATGCTCAGGACTTTGACAGTGAGGGCTGTTCTGTTCCAACAATATGCAATCAGGGCCCAATTAAGGCACAAGCAACTAGGCACACGCCTAAGGCCCACATGTTTAGGGGATCTCATTAGGTATGCTCTGGACTTAGGAGGCTAGAACTGCAATGGCATAGAGTTTTTCGTATTCTACGGATTCCTACATTAATGTCTGCAAGCTAGCAAGATGGATAATGTGTCTGTATATTTTTCAGTGTTTATATCCTCTATCCCCCCTGTGTGAGTGAGCCTGCCCTGCCTGCTTACAATGTAACTGGCAGCAGAGACTGTGGGTAGGATCCAGCCACTGGGAAGGCTGTGGGGGCGGAGCATTAGAATGCTGCTCTAGTCACAGACTGGGTAGGATCCAGCCAATGGGTAGGCTGTGGGGGCAGAGCATTGGAATACTGCATCAGTCACAGGAAGGGAGGGAGTGAGCTGGGGGAAGTTCCAGTGCCTGAGGTGGGGGGAGCCTGGCAGACCTTGGATAGAGCCAATGTGAATGTCCTTTATGGGGGCAGGGAGGGTGGGTAAATGGCTTGAAAGTATGAGAGGGTCTGCTACAGGCTAAGGAACAGAGCCATTAGCAACTGTAAATAACTTCATGTAAAGGATGGACAGAGCTGGTTGAGTGAGCAGGGCTGGCCTGCCCACTAGGTGAACTAGGCAGTGCCTAGGGTGGACAGCCCTGGAGGGCAGCTTTATGCTGCAGTTTTGTTACCTGTGGTAGGCCGAGTGCTCTGGCACACATGACCTGCCACTTCTGATCCCCCTCTGATGTAACTTACTGTCGGGGAGGGGGGTGGGGAGGTCAGAAGTGGCAGGTCATTTGTGCTGAAGCACGTGGCCTGCCGCGGCAACAAAGCAGCGGCACAAAGCTGCCGCTTTTAAAAGACTGCTGCTGCCGCTCACCTTCCCCCTCCCCCCCAAGATTGATTTGGCAGCAGCGGGGAGTGGCAGCGTGGCTTGGCTGAGGGGGAGGGGTGTGTCGTGGCCGGGGTTTCTGCCTAGGGCAGGACCAGCCCTGTGAGGGAGGGAGCATGGACTAACTAAGACCATGAGCAGTCAGCAGTGGCATAACGTGTGTGTGCATTACTCTGCCTTTCTTTGGTAGGGCCAATAATTATTTTTGAAAACTTTGGTTGAAATCCACTTTTGCAATTGCACCCGTGTGCATAAAATTTGGGAAATTTACCCAGGTAACCTTACCAGGGCAAATTCTTTAGAAAACCATACTAACACTGACTCTACTTTGTCCTATATCCTTTCAGAGAGACCCAAGAAGGCTAAATATTTTATGTTTCTACAATTTGTGCCACCAGTCATTGTAGATTTATAGCTCGGACACACTGCCTGTAAATCTCAGTCTTTAAGCAGTGGAGGGTGAGATTTACTTGCTCAGCTAGCCTGGTTGTAGGTCCACTGCTCTCGTCACTTGGCTACTTCATTTGAAACATCTGCTTGCCCCATGCTCACAGCCGCCTCCTGCTGCCACACCCAGAACCAATGTTCCCTCTAATTTTCTGTAGGCTGTGTGCGCATAAAATATCAGCCGTGCGGCATTTGAAGGAAGGTTAAATTTTTTGTGCGCTACATAACGACACTTGGAATTATATACTTTAAAATTTGACTACACATTAGAATACAGTATGTACACCACATTGATGTTAATCAAATTAAATGAAAATAGACGATTACTAAATGAAGCGGAAAATTTCTAGTAATTACAATCACAAATGTGGTATTTCAGTTAATTTTTATTGAAAGCCATTGTTATTCCATGTAAATAATATATGTATGGAAGAAGAGTTCGGTGTCCTACATGGAGTGGTGGGTTCACCCCTAAACAAAGACATGGGGAGAGGTGGCCTGCACAGAGCAACAGGTGCACCTACTCATGCCATCTTGCTGGGCAGACTAGATGGACCATGCTGGCCTTTATCTGCCGTCACTTACTATGTTCTCAAAATTTCTCTCTTCGATCTTTCAAATGTACCCAGTCTGAATAAATTTTATCAAGGTCTACTGATCCGCCATCTTGAAGATGACTCTTAACACGCATCAACATTTCCAAATGTTCGAAATGTAAGCGATTCCTTATTTTGGTTTTTAAAACTGTTCATCAAGCTGAAATCACGCTCACAATCTGCACTAGAAGCCAAAAATGTTCCACCAATATCCACAATTTTGCTAAATCTGCAAAGTGAGCATTCTGAAACACCAAAGTCACCATATCTGTAAAACTGTTTATCAGTTTGCTTTTGATTTTTTCTGCGACTAAAAACTTGAAGTCATTGTACTGCTGAATAACAATATGTTCCTCCATAAGAAATTGTTTATACTTTAAGCAGAGTGATCGGACGTTTTCAATTCCAAATTCATAATCACACTGTGCTATTGCTGTCAAGTCAAAGCAGACCATTCCTCAATTTCATTTTCAGGAAATCTTTCCCCTAAATGCAAGGTTGTGATTAATGACAAAATGGAAGCGCACCTCTGTGTTCCAATATGCAATTGAAACCAATCTGTGTCATTTTCCATTCCTTTCCTTATCATACCTAGGATTCTATTTGCCCTCTTGGCCGCCGCTGCACACTGGGCCGAGGGTTTTAACATGGTATCCACAATGACGCCTAAATCTTTTTCCTGGGTGGTGGTTCCTAATGTGGAACCTTGCATCGTGTAACCATAGTTTGGGTTGTTCTTCCCTAGGTGCATAACCTTGCACTTGTCCACATTAAATTTCATCTGCCATTTTGATGCCCAGTCTTCCAATTTATCAAGATCCTCTTGCAATTTTCCACAATCCTCTTGGGTTTTAACAATTTTAAATAGTTTTGTGTCATCTGCAAATTTGATAACCTCACTCGTTATTCCACTTTCCAGGTCATTTATGAATATTGTCAGACGGCTGCCTAGGGTGAGAACTTACACCATCTTGATGATGCATATATTCATATGATTCTTGCAAGGTATTGTGGATAATGTAGTTCATTCACTCCCAAACACAGCTGAAGACAATAATTGAGTTGTGATACCAGTGGTAAGGCCAATAAAATACTTCTTTTATTGATGGGGTTTAATTCACCCAGCACAAGTATGCTTGGTAGCAATATAAATGAGGATACTTGCTTGCAGTGTTTAAATGGATAACATAAAGTCACAAAGCAAATCAGAAACCAACCTTCAGCTTGTCAGGCAATTAGCTAATGTTCTCTTAGCAAATAATTACCAAATAAAAAGGCACAAAGAAATAAATGAACTTTGCTTGTTAGGTTAACTTCTGCTTATTTTCCACGCAGATCCCAGCAGTGATTCTCCCTTGCTCACACACCCAATCAGGTGCAGCTTTAATTACTATCAATTGTCCAGCTGAAACCCTTTAGCTGGCTGGCTGCTACTGTGTGAACCCAAATCCTGCTTTAAGAGCTGTTTGCAGTGGAAATAAGAACAAAGTTAGGTTTCTTTGTGATGGCTGATGTGTTTGCTCACAGAAAGCTAGCAATAGCATTTAGATAGAGAACAGTCCATGTAATTAATAGTTTCATCTGCTGTATCTCCCCCTTCATCAATCAGCATAGGGTCACTATCATACATTGGCACAGACGAGTCTTTCATTAAGGCACTATCATGAGAATGCTTATTCCCTTGCTGCCATTCACTATTATAGATAGGGTCTGGATCAGTGTTCATACCTGAGCCTCTCCTGCTATCATAATTCCTCTCTGTATAGCTTGGCCAGTATGTAATCCAGTTCTGATGTCCAGCCTTCCAATCTTGATCCCTGGACACTGGATCTTTCCTCACATACCTTCTGGCATAGGTCTGAAAGTCCTTTCCACGTGCAGTCTTTTCTCTTCCAGGTAGCCACTGGTGATTCCTATCTCTGCCATTCCATTCCTCTGGCTGACTCCAGTCCAATGGACTCTGCTGGCACTTGGAATACCTCCCAGTATGGGTACTGCCTTGGAATCTCCCAGACCTTCCAATGGCCTTTCTTCTCTTCCTTCCAGAGAGTTTCCTTCTCTCTCTATCCGCTTGGCTTGGCTTCTGCTTCTCGAGATGATGTTGGTGCTTGAGCTTGAAGCTGTTGCTGTATCTTTTGCTGAAGCTGGGCTGGAGCTTGTAGCCGTTGCTGTCGCTCCCCCTGAAGCTGGGCTGGAGCTTGTAGCCGTTGCTGTCGCTCCCCCTGAAGCTGGGCTGGAGCTTGTAGCCGTTGCTGTCGCTCCCCCTGAAGCTGTTGTCTGTAGAATAAGCTCTATTCTTATTCTGTCCTAATGTGTGCTCCTCCCTAACACAGCGCAGCTGTGTTGAATCAGGCCCTGCCCTTTGAGATGAGTGCTTAGGGATTACCTCATAGCTCTCTTGATTGCACACACGTTTTCTCACTTCAGCCCCCCTCATGGCTGCTGGAAACCTGGTGCATTCTGGGACTGGTAGTCTTTTATATGAAAACTCTGTTTTCTTACTTCTACCAGAACTGACAGGTTGCTTGTTCAGAGTCACATCATCTTTTTTATAGCTCCTACCTGAGCTATGATAAGCTTCCTTATCACAATATGTCAAAAAGCAGCAGACCCAGCACAGATCCCTGGGGTACACCACTATTCACCTTTCTCCATTGGGAAAATTGGCCATTTAGCCCTACCCTCTGCTTTCTATCTTTTAACCAGTTCCTGATCCACAATAGTACACTGCCTCCTATCCCATGACTCGTTTTGCCAAAAGTCTCTGATGAGGGACCGTGTCAAAGGCTTTCTGAAAGTCCAGATACACAATATCAACCGACTCACCTTTGTCCACCTGATTATTCACTCCTTCAAAAAAACATAACAGATTAGTAAGACAAGATCTTCCTTGTCTAAAGCCATGTTGGCTGTCTCTCATTAGGCCATGATTATCTACATGCTGAGTAATTTTATTCTTAAGGCACCTAGTTTTGAAAAATCAGTATTAAGCTCCTAACTTCCTTTCCTTCCCTAAATTTGCCCCCATTGCCACCCACTTTTTATGCTCCTAACTTTAGGAGTTTAGTGAAGTTTTAAGAAAATATTTAGGCACTCAGCCCTAGTACATTTTCAAAGAGACCAATTTCGGAGCATAACTCTCAAAGTTAGGAGCATAAATCCTTTGAATATTAAGCTCTTGGATTTCAGAAACTGCACCATCCTCTGCTTTAGCAGCATTTCCATTAATTTATTCACTACAGAGGTCAGACTAACTGGCCCATAGTTACCAATCCCTTACTTCTGTCTCTATGGACAGGAGCCACATTTGCCTATCTCTAGTTCTCTGGGATTACTCCTGACTCTAAAGAAGCATTGAAAAGGTCAGACAGCGGAGCTGACGGCACATCCTTCAATACCCAGGGATGAATTTGGTCCGGCCCATTGCTTTGTCCATTTTAAGTTTAGCTAGCTTACCATCTTCTGAAAATAGTTTTGAGTTCTACTTCATTTCTATTTGTGTTTTCGTAGGTCCCATTTTCAGCCCTTAATCTATGAGAAATATTTATCAAGCAATTCTGCTTTATCTTCATCAGCCTCTACACATTCCTCCCCTTCATCATTAAGTCTCACAATTCCACCTTTGCACTTCCTCCTGTCACCAACATACCTGAAAAAAATGTCTTGTCCCCATGTTTTACCATACTGGCTATTTTTAATTACATTAGCATCTTTGCTTTCCCGACTACTTTACCAGCTTCCCCAGATACTGCTGTTTGTCTTCCTTTTTCTGTGCTTATAATTTATTAAGGTTAACCTCTTTATCCCTACCTTTTCAGCTACTTCGTTTGCAAATCCTATCAGCCTCCTTTTCCTCTTACTTTTTCTTTCCTAACAAAAAGGTTCATTGTAAACTAAGCAAATGAAGGTTCTCAGCAGAAATCCTGAAAAGACCGCGAAGGAGAGTCCCCCCTCGAGCCCCCTTCCTGCTCAGTACCAAAGTCTTCAGGAAACAGCCACAAATCTCCCACACAGCTGCTAGGCCTTCCTCAACCAAGCAGCCCGCAGCCGTGTGCTCAAAAACACCTACAGAGGCCTTCTGCCTAACCCGGCACCTCCCAGCTCCCGAAATTAGCAATCCAGACTGGCAACCCTACCTGCACTGTCTCTGCCATTGCCTCCGTTCTGCGAAAGGGGCTGCGATGCTGCCTGTCTGCCCTGCGTTCAGCCGTGCTCCCCAGCTTCGGTGACGAGGGCCTGGAATCGCTTCCTCCGGCTCAATGCAGACCACACAGATGACCAGGGCAGGGAATGTGAAGCCACGTGGCTGGCTGGTGGTGCCTCAGACAGCCTCCTCTGCCCCCCTCCTCCTAGTCCTAGGCTCCTTACTGCCCTCCTATTGGTCGAGGTCGGACTCATGACTCATGTCACGTGTGAGAGGAGAAGAGGACTCAGAAGTGATGTAGATCGCCGGCGCAGCCACAGCGCTGCATGGTCTTTAAAACATCCAAGATTTGAAATGAAATGAAGTGAAAAAAGCCAAAGCAGATCCTTGTGCGCTCTGTTTTAATTTGTGTGCGCTCGCTCGGAGAGGTGTGTGCGCGCGCACACGCGTACAGCTTAGAGGGAACAGTGCCCAGAACTAAGCCCTACGGTTTCCCTACCCTACTTCTGGAGAGGTGACGTGTGAAGGGCGGTGTGAGAAGCTATGAACAAAGATTTCAATGGGGTTGGAGGGCAGAAAAGAGTAAAAGATTCTTCGGTGGGGGGGGGGGGGGGAGGAGAAAAGAGGTAAATTTGAGTCCATCATAGGGACTCACCCAGGATCATGGGGAACCATTAGGAAAATTAGGCAGTTGCCTAGGGCAGCAAATTCTGGGGCATGGCAGAGCAGGACATTCAAAGCTAAACAATAGAATTTGACAGCCAGGTGTGTGTGTGTGTGTGTGTGTGTCTGTGTAAAACTTAAGGTTTGTCTAGGGCAGCAACACCTTGAACCAACTCTGGGGCTGGCCCTGAGCCTATCCATAAATGTGTGTTTACCTAAAGCCTAATATAGTTTTAATGTGACCCTATGTGCGATCGCATGTGCCTGACTCAATCCTGTTTGTCGATGGGGAAAAGTGTGTCCTTAAAACCTTCATAAATCTATCCCCTTAGTTGCTTATGGGTGGGAGGGGGGGGGGGCAAATTTCAGATGGTTTACTTGTATATGGGTAAATCGGCCGTCTGAAAATAGCCTCTTTCAATGCAGTTAAAAGTAGCTTTAACCACATTGAGGAAGTGTTCTCTGACCTGTTTTAGTCAGGGGAGAGATATACATAACCATTCAGTGAATCCCAGGAGAAACATTACAAATAAATATTTAACAACAAATAAAATGTAAAGTCCACTACATACCCACAAAAGGAACTTGAGTAGTGAAAAGCTGCAGTAGTCGAGTGAAGATGAAGTCCTTGTTCCTTGCTATTTCTTTGTTTGTTGGTATTTAAAGTGAATAATGGCGAATGCGTCTTTTCTGGATGGGTACTGGAGATTTCTCTTGCAAAAAGATTATTACGTGTATTTTACTCTTAGTACCTGGGACGTGTGTTTCCTCACTCTCCTCTTGTTAAATTATTCTATAATGGGAAAGTAAAGTTGAAAATAAAACACTCTGGACTTTGCTGTCATTCTAATCACATGATATTTGCTCTGTTCCCTGAGATAAAAGATGTTATCTAGCTGAGTCTGAAGAGGATTGGCAAGGAAACAAATTAGGTCCTGCAGTTTTCCCTACCCTTCTGGTGAAGAGGTGGGGGGGGGGGGGGGTGTGTGGAAGCCATGAACAAAGATCTGGGGTGATGGGGCACAGGGGAAAGAGTGAATGAGACTCCATGCAGGGAGGGGAGGAGGGTAGAAAAGAATTAAATGTGGAGGATCCATGGTAGGAACCACAAAGTAAGGTTACTTACTTATAACGGGGGTTCTCCGAGGACAGCAGGATAAGTCAACCACACATGGGTGATGTCATCCGATGGCGCCATGGATGGAATTGCTCTCCAATAGCTCAGAAGAGTCAGAAACTCTTCTGAGCATGTGCTAGTCACCCCACCCTGAAGCCCATCCCCTCTCTCCTTCAGTCTATTCCATGTGGACGGATTCTTTGCTCTCTATCATCTACTTGTTTGCTAACCTGCGGACATTAAATCTTCTAATGTATCTTCCTTGTACCTTGCTTCAAAGGTTTGCCATCAAGAGGCTCTTCCTTTCCTGGTTGCAAACGGCACGTTTCTAGGCCCCATGTGTGGCTGACTCATCCTGCTTGTCCATGGAGAAATGTATGCTTGCCAGGGCCCAACATAGTGTTGATGTGGCCCTGACTGAGACAGTGACATCCTGTGGCTAAACTATGAAATTCATCCTTTTAAGTCTCTAGTTCGATATAATATGGTTTCATACGTTTTCACACTTGGTTTTATCTTATTCTTTCCAAACTAACAATGTTTTACTGCACCATTCAAACTGTTATCCCCCCTCTCTTCTCCACATTGAAGACACACTAAGACAACAGCTACAGCTACACACACAGAGGTTGGAAAGAATTACATGAGCCCTGCTCTGCATGCTTTCCCCGCTGTATATATATATAATATCTGTCGCATCAACTGATTATTCTGGAGGCGTCTCTTATTTTGTCTAGTGAGATACTGGGTAGTGCCAGCCATCTGTGATCTTATTCAAAGGAGCTGTTGGTGATTCTGCCTTTGCATTTACTGAAAGAGTGTAACTAGGACTTCAGCTTGTTCTGTATTTGGACCATGTGTATGGAATTCGTTCTCTTATAAATGGAAAAGGACAAGAACGATTTTAGGAAAAGTTTGAAGATATTGTTTGCTTAATTTAAAAACAATTCATATACCATATTTGTTAATTTATGAAATTATTTGATATAAAGCCTTGGACAGAGTATGTATGGAAGCAGCTTAGAGAACCCAACACTAAAAGCAAATAAAATAAATAGAAAATTAATTAAAAGCTAGTGGTATGATCAGACTGAGATATGAGAGGAGGTTGTCCTAGTACAACATAAAAACACCATAGGACTTCCATATACATAGTTTACCCTGTTATCCAAGTTTGTATCCCTGTTCGATGTAAAACCTGACAACTTGTCGTTATGGTAGTTATGTTATGATGTAAACCGCGCTGATACCGAATAGCGCGGTATATAAGAAACTGTAATAAATAAATAAATAAATATACTGAAAACATTACAATGCAGGAAAGTGAAAGGTTGAAACAGAGACTACAGATTGCCACAAGGACAACTATATACCAAAAGCTAACTGATCTCAAAACTTGACTCTGGGAAATCACAATTGCTCAAATAGTCAAGTTCTGAGACCAGTTTTAAATTGAACTAGTGAGTGTTACAAAAGGAAGAAATCGGGGAGAGAGTATCCCAGAGAGATGGGACCACAGGCAAAGCAGGACATCTGATAGTCTCATAACCGAGAAGGGAACGATTAATAAATTGGCCTGGGTGGATATGGGAGTACGAGAGGGCCTATAAGAGAGTTAATTGAAGACATACGCAGCATTGCTAGAAAAGGGGAAGTGCTACTGATAGGGGATTTCAATATGCCAGATGTTGATTGGCACATTCCTGCTGCAGTGTCATCTAGAAGTAAGGAGATCCTGGATTCTCTACAGGGAGAACTATTCAGGCAATTGGTAACAGACCCCACACGTGAAGGGGCCATACTGGACTTGGTGCTTACCAATGGTGAAAGTGTTTGTGATGTTGTAGTGGGAGATCATTTTGCATCCAGTGATCACCAGATGGTGTGGTTCAGTATTAGGACTAGGGCTGTTTGAATCCATTCAAAGGTGAGGATCTTAGACTTTAGGAAGACTAACTTTGCGAAGATGGGCCAATACCTCAGGGAGTCGTTAGTGGGATGGGAACAGCTGGGGGATGTAGAAAAACAGTGGGCAAAACTGAAAGGGGATATTTCAAGGGCAACCAACCTTTTTGTTAGAATGGTAAATAAAGGTAAAAGGAAAAGGAGACCGCTATGGTTTTCGAAAGAAGTAGCTGAAAAAGTGAAGAAAAAGAGGGAGGCCTTCATGAAATACAAGAGATCACAGCGAGAGGAAGACAGGCATCTGTATTTGGAAAAACTTAGAGAAGCTAGCAAAGTAGTCAAGAAGGCAAAGATTCAAAAGGAGGAGGAAATAGCCAATGCAATAAAATGATGGGGGGGGGGGGGGGTAAGACATTTTTCAGATATATAAGTGAGAAGAGGAAGGGTAAAAGTGGTATTGTCAGACTCAAGGGTGCAGGGGAGGAATATGTAGAAGCGAATAAGGATAAAGCGGAATTGCTTAACAAATATTTTTGTTCTGTGTTCACAGATGAAGAACCAGGAGCAGGACCTCAGAAAACACCCACAAATAAGAACAGAAGCGAGGGACATCTTGAATAATTTTCAGAAGACTGTGTTCGTGAGAAACTAGATCAACTTAAGGTAGACAAAGCGATGGGACCGGATGGGATACACCCTGGAATACTGAGGGAACTTGGGGACGTTCTAGCAGCTCCACTAACTGACCTTTTCAATGCCTCGTTGGAGTCGGGAGTGGTGCCAAAGGACTGGAGAGAGGCTCATGTAGTGCCATTACACAAAAGCGGAAGTAAGGATGTGGTTGAAAACTACAGGCCGGTTAGTTTAACTTTGGTGGTGAGTAAATTATTGGAAACACTGCTGAAAGAGAAAATAGTGAGGTTTCTGGAGTCCAGCGGATTACAGGATCCGAGGCAGCATGGATTCACCAGAGGCAGGTCTTGTCAGAAAAATCTGATTGATTTTTTTGACTGGGTGACCAGGGAGTTGGACCGATGGAGAGCCCTAGATGTGGTGCATTTAGTTTTCAGTAAAGCCTTTGACACTGTTCCTCACAGGTGACTTATAAACAAACTGAGCACCCTAGGGATGGACCCTAAAGTTACTGAATGGGTTAGAAATTGGTTGGGTGGGAGGCGACAAAGAGTACAGGTAAATGGAGCTCACTCTGAGGAGAGGGATGTTACCAGTGGTGTGCCCCAGGGATCTGTCCTTGGTCCGATTCTTTTTAACATCTTTGTTAGTGATATAGCGGAAGGGCTGTCGGGTAAGGTTTGCCTCTTTGCGGATGATACCGAAATCTGCAATAGTGTAGATAACATGAGGAGGGATCTAGCTAAGCTTGAAGAATGGTCTAGAATTTGGCAGCTGGGATTTAATGTTAAAAATGTAAGGTCATGCATTTGGGCTGCAGCAATCCAAGGGAGCAATATAGTATAGGGGGTGAAGTACTTTTGTCCACTAAAGAAGAGCGGGACCTAGGCATGTTTGTGTCTGATGATCTTAAAGTAGCTAAACAGGTAGAAAAGGCAACGGCAAAAGCTAGAAGGATGCTTGGGTGCATACGGAGAGGAATGGCTAGCAGAAAAAAGGAGGTGATAATGCCTCTGTATAAGTCTTTTTGGTGCGACCTCATTTGGAGTATAGTGTGCAATTCTGGAGACCGCACCTTTAAAAGGATGTGAACAGGATGGAATCGGTGCAGAGGGTGACTACTAAAATGATTAGTGGTCTTCATTATAAAGCATATGAGGACAGACTTAAGGATCTTAATATGTACACATTAGAGGAAAGGCGGGATAGAGGTGATATGATTGAGATGTTTAAATACCTCCGTGGCATAAATGTTCAGGGAGAGAGCCTCTTTCAGTTGAAAGCAAGTTCTGCTATGAGGGGACATGGGATGAGGATGAAGGGGATAGATTCAGGAGTGATATGCGGAAATATTTCTTTACGGAAAGAGTAGTGGATCCGTGGAATAGTCTCCCAGTGGAGGTGGTAGAGATGAGGACAGTAACTGAATTCAAAAAAGCATGTGACCAACACAGAGGATCTCTAAAGGTAAAAAGTGGACTGTTGTAGTTGTTATGGAAGGACAGACTAGATAGGCCATGTGTCTTTTTCTGTCATCATATTTCTATGTTTCTATAAGGAGTTAGAAGAGAATTTAAATATAGAAGTTCGGATTGCCTGGAATGTCTGGAATTTTATTTTGCTTTATTCCGTTACCAATCAGAACCTGATCTTTGTTAAGAAGGGAGGTAACATGCTCACAGCGTTTGGGGCTATGTATTATCTTCACAACCATGTTTTGCAGCAATCAAAGCCTTTTAAAGTGCACCCATGGTACCCCCTACTAAGAGCAAATTACAGTAGTCCACTCGACAATACTAGAGCTTATAACAGGACCAAGAGCTTTCTGATCGAGAGAAGTCATCAAGGAACGGATTCTCCTTTCCTTACAGGAGCTTAGATATAGGGGGTAAAAGACTATTATTATCCAAGATGTCCAAGAAACAAATGGTATTGCTGACTGAGATATAATCCCCCCCCCCCCCAACTTAGAACGAAACCAAGGAAGGGATTTGTTTTCCATAAACCAGACTGTGTGAGCTAAATATACAAATCTGTTGTGAATATTTATGCAGACAACATTTTTATGTTATATTGTGAAATGCCTAAACTACTATGCTAGGCAATGTAAAATTAAGAAATAGTTTAAATGTAATATCTTCTCGGTTGACAGCAAGATATAATGGGGTGCACTCGTGGTGGTACTAGAGCTCCGAACTAAGAGTAAAGCTCTGAGCTGACGCAGCCCTTCCTGCACATAATGGTCTCCTCCATCCCCTTAGTTTTGTTTTTTCATTTCTGCTGAATGGACATGAAAACGAAGCTCTCCCATGTTTGAAGAACCTTTTCTCTTCATTCTGACTTGGTTTTTCATTATTTTTGTTTTGCTAAACTAAAGAAAACCCTTTTGATTTCCTTTTCAATCTCTGGGATATGGCACAGACAAAGTTTGGGGTTCTGGCCATGTCCTCAACATAGTAAAAAAAAAACAAAATCCAGAACTTGGACACCCACTCCAGATGTGTCATTTGTTTGGATTCAGATCATAACCACACGAAGAAAGCAAACGAACATACCTACAAAAACTGAATATTCCCTTACGGTGGAAGTGAAGGCTGACAGACTTTACAAACAGTGGGTTTCAGCAAATCACAAAGTCATTAATTTCTGCATAAAACGCTGCAAATCCTAAAATCCTGACATAGATTTTGGGTTATGCCTGGGCAAGGGGTACAAAATTCTTTAAATCAAACGGATGAACGCAGAACAAAAATGAATAGAAGTAGCAGATGGAGGTGGGGGGCTATTTTAGAAGCTTTATTCACAATTTTCATGATATGTAGAAATTGCAAAGGGACGTGTCTGGGGCATGATGAGAGTATGGCCTAGGTTGATCAAAAATCTATATGTATAGTCCTCATTTCATATAAGGAATGAACATGTATAACCAAACCTTTACATGCCAGGAATTACAGCTGCTCCTTGGTACATTTAAGGTGGGATTTTAGAAGGGATGTCGGACAAATCTGGGATGTCTAGAGCAGAATGTTCAAAAATCCAGGGGAGTGGCAGTAATGAGGGGAGACGACTAGTGCTACTGAGCATTTATATAGTGCTACAAGACGTACGCAGCGCTGCACCGACATGTAAGAGACAGTCCCTGCTCATCAGAGCTTACAATCTAGTCAAGACAGACAACACAAGGGAAACACAAGGAGATCAGGTGAGTCAGGATCTGAAAGTGGCAGCCTGGATTTGCAAAGGGTCGGAGAAAGCGCCTGACGTACAGACTCTGGTAGTTTGTTCCAGGCGTAAGGTGCAGCAAGGTGAAAGGAGCGAAGTCTGGTGTTAGCAATCGAAGAGAAGGGCACAGATAGGAGTTTGCCAGCAGAGCAGAGTTCCCGAGGAGGGGTGAAGGGAGAAAGTAGTGAGGAGCTGCAGAGTGAATGCATTTATAGGTCAGCAGGAGAAGTTTGAACTGGATGTGGAAATGGATAGGGAGCCAATGAAGTGACTTGAGACGAGGGGTAATATGAGCATGACGAGGCTGGTGGAAGATTAGCCAAGCAGCAGAGTGTTGAAGAGATTGGAGGGGAGACGGATGATTCAGAGGGAGAGGCATGTATAAGCGCCTTCTGAAACTGCTATGTTTCTGCTCCAAAAAATGTACGTCCCCGTAACCAGTTCTGAAGACAGGCCCTACGCAGATAACAAGGCCAGGTATGTATACAGGTATAGGGCAGTTTATAAATGGGGATGTTCCCAAATTGCACAGCCTCAGAATTGGGTACTTGGACATGATGGTAGGGGTATTTCCAAGGAGGGGGCAACTATGCAATGAGACTTGCACATTTCAAATACTCGGACATGCGGCGGTGGGTCAGTAATCTGTTTGGAATATGTATTTCCTCATGCAGGAAAATGCATTAGGAATTTCCCCATGAGAGAGTTCCATCCAGGAAATGAGTCCTTTTTTATCCTTATTGATGGTCAGGAGCAGGTATAGGGATGGGCATCTCACCATTGACAGCCAGATGCGCTTCTGCCAATCTGAAATTGCGCTGTGATGTGCATTTCCTTGATCCACCCAGGCTGCTCCACCGCCACCCTCCTGTGCTACATGGACGTTCTTGCGTCGGGGGTGTCTATAAACCTGGCTTCTAAAACGTCTCCTGGGATGCCTCCATGCCTTCTACATCTAAGTGCTCATTTTCAGATATTCAACTCACAAACAGTTCTTCTAAAATCTGGATGACCCAAAACTGTCTACACCTCAACCTATCGAAAAGTACTGCTATCTGGTTTCCCCATGGTCACCAGTCCCCTTCCCTGGCCCCTTCTTTCCCTGGTATGCCCATCTCTCTGGTTCCCGCCTTTCGTTATCTCAGGGTGCTCTTTGACTCTGATCTTTCCTTTTATGCCCATGTCTCCCACATCTCCAAGACCTCCTTTTTTTACCTCCGTCAAATCCGTGCAATTCGCCCCTTCCTCTCTCCCTCCGCTCTTGCCACCCTGCTGATATCTCTGGTCATCTCCCGTGTCGACTTTTCCAACTCCATTCTCTCTGGCATTTCCAAACTACAGCTGACACGATTACAAAGAATCCAGAACACCGCCGCCCGACTTGTGTCCTACTCTTCCCCTAGAGATCACGTCACTCCCCTCCTTCTCTGTCTTCACTGGCTTCCCATATCCTTTTGTATTCAGTTTAAACTTCTCACACTTGTTCATAAGGCGCTTCATACCACTACTCCGTAATATCTGGCTGACCTAATTCACTTTCATACCCCCAGGCACACCCCTCGATCCTTCCATCTCAACCGCCTCGCACTACCCCCCCCCCCCCCTTCACAGGCTCACCTTCAATCCACCCGCTCCTCAGCCTTTTTTTTTGTAGGTCCTGCTCTCTGGAATTCCCTTCCCACCGCCCTCCGTCTTGAACCACATCATTCCACCTTCAAACATGCTTTGAAGACCCATCTCTTTTCCCTTGCTTTCGACCTTCCCTCCTCCCAGCCTTAGCCTCTTCCCTTGGGTTTGCTGTTCTCCACCTGCTCTCTCGTCTCTGTCCTATGTTCAATTGTAACTTCTTTTTCATCTTCTGGCCTTGTGCCTTACTGTACTGAAGATTTTATTGTAAACCGCTCTGTTTATCACTGAAGGGCGGTCAAGCAAATAAATAAATAAATAAATAAATAAACATAATAGTTTAAAAAAATTGCTCATTTCAGCTAGCTTAGAAGGGATCATGGGGGCTTTCTTTCAGGGTGTCTGTATTGGAGCATCAGAGGCGTCTTAGTCATTGTTGCTGCTGCTCCAGGTCTCAGAAGGGCTGTGGCACTGGGCCACCCTCAAAATGTTGATGCTCTAGACAACTGTCTAGTTTGCCAAATAGTAGCACCAGCTCTGGGTCCTTGCTTCATATCCTCACTTCTCACTACTGCTTGGACCAATCCTCCGAGATGGTGAATTCACATGAGCAATACAGATCAACCTATATGTGAAATGTCACTCTCAGTTCATCGGATCAGGATGCTCCTTAATGCACAAGATACCTATAAAATTGATGAACTATGAGCTTGGGTAGCCCCCACTTCTCTGCCTGATTATACCTCGCTTGTCAACAGAGAAAGCAAGGTTGCTTACCTGCAACAGCAGGGTTAATCGGGCACACAATCCTTCCTACCTCCCCGAGTGTTACTTTCCTTCATGAGCTATGGAGTCAACTGAAGGGGCAGAGGAGACCGTCACACGTGGAAAGAGCCTTGCATGCTCGGAGCTTTACAAACTGTTCCACCCCAGAGCCGCGCAGTGACATCATCCTCTTGTGTGCTTGATAAATCCTGCTGTACACAGAGGGCACCCGTTTCAGCTCAGCAACTTTATATCAGTTTTCTATGAATACAGGGTGTACCATAAATACAAAATAACAATAAATCTGCCTCAGTATTTCTATGTAGAAGACCTTTGGGTTTGTTGGAATACCAGATGCTATATATATGACTGAGTCATTCAGGTGAGGGACAGCATAAGAGAGTCTCACACAATAATGCCTACCTGCTTCTCGCTCATCGTCCTCTTTACAATCCAGAAAATAAACAGAGTCATAATCGTAGGGAGCTTCCCACAGATCACCTGATGCATGTGTGGGAGGATCCCTGCACTTTACTTTCAGGTTATAAGATTTAAAGAGAGCAGGAAAAGACTATCACTCATCTCAGACCACTCTTACTCAGTGACTTTTTCACAGAAGTTCAAGGTGAATTAAACTTTGTCAGCTGGATTTGATAGGTATGTGGTTTTGTAATATAGAAACTATTTTCTTTCTTTTTTTTTCTGTTAACCCACTTCTAGTGAAATGTGTATATGGGTTCAGAAAACTTTCATTGTGATGTTATCTGACTTCTCAATTAGGTGATTACACCATCCATGCATTAATTACAGGGCAAAACCACATGGAAATTACAGATCGGAAGCCTGGGCAATTAACTTGGAGGCTGATGCAAAACTCTTGTTAGAATTGTGAGCTAAAATTTAGCACACTGTTTCCTAACGAAACTTAACACAAATTTTTGCTCCCCAGTCTTGTAACCAAATAGTATGCAAATCACTGCACAAGTTTGTTGAAAAGTTTTGCTGCTTGAAAAAGCTTTGGTGATTATGATAGACAGCTTCAAGCTGCCTAATTTATAGACATCTGTAATATCTCCCCTCAGCCGTCTCTTTTCCAGGTTGAAAAGCCCTAACCTTTTTAGCCTCTCTTCATAGGGGTATCTTTCCGTCCTCTTTACTATTTTGGTGGCTCTTCTCTGAACCTTTTCTAATTTTGCTATATCCTTTTTAAGATATGGCGACCAGAATTGCACACAATATTCACGGTGTGGTCACAGCATGGAACAATACAGAGGCATTATAATATCCTTTGTTTTATTCTTCATTCCTTTCTTATGAATCCTAGGCCGCCACTGCACACTGGACGGAGGGTTTCAACATATTATCCACGATGACACCTACAGTCATACTGGCAGCAATGGCAATGGCATTTCTTTATTGAAGTTAAGTACTTCTGTTCTTTACAAATTTAATATTAATAAAAGGAGACATCACAGCGGTGCTTTGTTTGCATACACAGTACTGGGAGGATAGTCTCCGACAAAAATAATTTTCTAACATAGGGTGATTTTTGGTAAATCGGAATTCTTTTATTTTGATTACTAAGACAACTTTCCTTGGCTAAAGCCATGTTGGTTTTCTCCTATTAAACCATGACTATCTACATGTTCAGTACTTGTATTCTTTTATATGGTTTCTACCATTTTGTTTGGTACCGATGTACCAGGCAAAATGGTAGAAAGCGCCGGGTAATGGAATTTTGAAGTTCGGAAATCCTATTCAACCTGAAGCAGGGTCCCAGATGGAACCTGAAACATGACGCATTGTGTACAGGATTTCTCTTGTCTACTACTCGTACCAGCACTTTCATTTTTGAGCTAAGTAGCCTTTTAAACAAATTTAATTAAAGAGCAGCTGCTACTGCTGGTAGGAGGCTTTGATCCTCCTGTTCCTTTGATGGCATATCCGACAAACAAAAAGCACATTCTTGCCACTTTATTATTGGAATCTTTTTGATATTGGTACCAATGTCGGGCTTACTGGTCTGTAGTTTACCAGATCCTCCCTGGAACCCTTTTAAAAATTGGCATTACATTGTCCATTCTCAAATCTTCAGGTATTACAGATTTTAAGGATAGCTCACAGATTAGTAGTAGTAGATTTGCAATTTCATCTTTAAGTTCTTTCAATACTCTGGGACGTATACCATCTGGCCCAGGTGATTTACTACTCTTCAGTTTATCAAATATTTTTAATACATCTTTTTTTTTTAATTCTTTATTTTCGTTTTATAACAACAAAGGAAAGGAAGACATACAGCTAAAAGACAGATACATACATAGAATGAAATACATACACCAAAGTAAACCCCTGCCACCCCCCTCCCCCCTGCTTCTTCTCTAGAAAACTAATCATTCCCGAAACGGGCGTGTACGGACATTATTGTGTTACAAAACCTAACGGTGATCTGAAACATGATGAGTGTACATTAAACAGACATGTCGGAGCAATGAGCAGATTGTACATAATCATTAAGCATCTGCCATTTAGACAAGCGAGAGTGAGTTTGGGTATGGGGAATAGCTCTCCGAGATATCTGCTCATATTTACTATATAAGCAGACAAGGTTCCACCATTCATTGACAGTAAGTCGAGAGCTATCCTTCCAATTCCTCGTGATTAAACATATGGCTATACCCAGCATGAAGTCAAGGAGAAAGCGACCCTTCTTAGGAAGAGAGGGGACCTCCGCCTTCATGACTTAGATAGCTTAGGATTTTCTTCCGTTTTATCGGATTATTGATTCCTTTTACGTTCAATGATAAAATCTTACATGGTGCCATCAATCGGTAATAGACATTTTAGGTAAGGGCGCTTGAAAACATACATCATAATCAGAATCTGTACAACAATGATATAATCACCGAGTCTGCTGACTAATACACCCCATATTGAAAAGTATGTACCAAAGTAACTTAGAGAAGAAGCAAAACCCCCAATGAAAATGGCGACCATATGTCTGCGGGAGGAGGCCCTAGAGAGGAAGATAGAGACATAAAAAAAAAAAGAAAAGAAACACCAGAGTCCATAATTAACACTGTCTCTGATACTCATCGAGGCTCCGATGGGTAGATGGAGTCGGGTCACAGATATCATCAAAATAAGGCAACAAACCGCCCTCGACAGACTCTTTACTGAGCCTCGGCAAATCCAAGATGGCAGGTACAGCGGATATGAAAATACTGGCAGGAATATTCTGGAAGTCAGCGCATCAAGTCGGCTTCTTTAGCATCCAAAAACTCCGCTAGTAGATCAGGGTCCTCAAATGTTCTTGTTTGATTGTGAAGCGTGACTCGGAGCTTGGCCGGGTACATCAGGCCATAGCGTGCTTGTAGTTGTTGAAGCCTCGGCCGGAATTCCAGAAAGCGCTTTCGGCGGTCGACCGTGGGTTTAGCCAAGTCAGGATAGAAGGAGATCTTGTGGCTCTCAAACTCCATATGGCCCTTTGCCCGAGAGGCACTGAGAATTTGCTCCACATGTTGATATCTCAAAAGTCGAAAGATGATAGGCCGCGGGGTCTTCCTGTTGAGCGTTATGTTTGTGGGTACACGATGAGCGCGATCAATCTCCAATTCTTTGGTAAAGGTGATTTGGAGCAGGGAAGGGAGGATTTTATATAAAAACTCCTTCATGTCTCCCGATTCCGCTCCCTCCGGTATGCCCACGAGTCGTAGGTTGTTGCGGCGCGCTCTATTATTGCCATCTTCCACTTCTTTCTGCAAGGCCCGCACCTGACGTTCAACTTTGTCGAGTTTGGACAGCCGGACCGCGTGGGAGTCTAATACGCTCTCCATTTTGTCCTGACGCAAAGAGAGCCCCTCTAGCCTGCCTTGCAATACACCAAGATCTTCCCGCAGCGCTCGGAGTGCTTCACCGTTTGACTGCACGAGGTCCTTAACCCCTCTAATCTCTGCGAGGATTTCCTGCTGCATCTCGGGGCCCTCGCGCAAAGCCAGCCCCTTCTGCGGGGACGGGGGTTCAGTTTTGGAGCGTTTGCCGTGAGAAGCCGCTGGAGATCCAAATTCCAGGCGCGTAGGTTTGGTCCCCGCCATCTCACCAATGTGCCCCGGCAAGATCAGAGCAGAAATTCAAGTATGTCCGGTGTTAATTCAGGATTCTGAGTAGGCCTCTCGGGAGCCTCAGCGTTATGCGACCATCCCGCTGGACATCGGGCTCCGCCCCCCCAAATATTTTTAATACATCTTACCGGTTTATCAATATTTCTTTCAAGTCTTCCAATATATCACCTTTAAATATCATTTCAGGCACAGGTAACTTCCCTACATCTTCTTCAGTAAAGATTGAAGCAAAGAATTCATTCAATCCCTCCGCTATGGCCTTGTCCTCTCTTAACGCCCCTTTCACCTCTCTATCATCTAATGGTCCAACTGACTCTCACAGGTTTTTTGCTACAAATGTACTTGGAAATTTTTATTATGAATTTTTGCTTCTACAACAAGCGTTTTTTCAAATTCTGTCTTTGCCTGCCTTATCAATGCCTTGCATCTAACTTGTCAGTACTTAAGTTGTTTCCCATTTTCGTCATTTGGCTCCTTATTCCATTTCCTGAAAGAAGCTTTTTTAGCTATAACAGCCTCTCTGACCTCACCTTTAAGCCATGCTGGCTGTTTTTTGGACTTCCTTCCACTTTTCTTAAAGCGTGGAATACAGCTCGCTCGGGATTCCAAGATAGTATTTCTAAATAACGCCCATGCTTGATGTAAATCTTTAACCTTTGCAGCTGGTCCTTTTTAGTTTTTTCTTAACTGTTTTCCTCATTTTATCATAGTCTCCCTATTAAAAGTTAAAAGGTAGGACTGTGGATTTCCTTGCTATCCTTCCTCCACTAATTAAATCAAACGCGATCATGCTATGATCACTATTGCCAAATGGCCCCAACACCCTCATCTCTTGCATCAGATCCTGTGTTCCACTAAGGACTAGGTCTAATATTGCTTCCCCTCTGGTCGGTTCATGAACCAGCTGCACCAAGAAGCAGTCATTTATTTCATCTAGGAACTTTATCTCCCTAGCATGTCCTGACGTGACACTGACCCAGTCGATACAGGGGTAATTTGAAATCACCCATTATTACTGTGCTGTAACTTTTGTTAGCTTCCCTGATTTCTCTTAACATTTCATCATCCATCTGTTCATTCTGGCCAGGCAGTCGGTAGTACACCCCCACTGCCATCACCTTGATTGAGGGATTGGATTCTCCACTTCAGAATTATTTAGCACTAGAGTGTCCAGCTCTAGTCCTTGAGGGCTGCAAACCAGTGGTTTTCAGGAAATCCTTAATGAACTTACATAAGGATTTGCATTGAGCTGAGGCAGCATGTAGGGAAATTTATTTTACAGCTTCAAAGCTGCAAGTACAAAAGTCAAATAGGAGTTTGTGGGGCCCTGTATCCCACAACAATATTTTTTCCAGATATCACCAATCACCAACAAATTACTCAGGACAAACTTCTGCTCAAATGCAAAGCTTCTTTATTCGGTATACCAAGAGCAAAATAAATCACCAATGCAGAGAGCAAAAGACTGTCTGAGAGTGTGACAGGCAATCCCCTCTCTGCCCAGGATCAGAGAGCAGATTGCCCGCTGAGTTATGGAGCCGTCTCCTTATATAGATATTCTCTGTCACAAACTTCTAGAAAGTCTGATGTCATCCTCAGAAAGTCAGAGTTACTTGCAAAGAAAGACAACTCTGCTAGAACTCCTTCTTTGAGGCCCCCTCCCATGAATTATGCCAATTATGCCTTAGGGCTGCCGTCCCTACAGCTGGTGCTCCCAAGGTCTTCTGGTCTTTGCTTAATTGTGCTTCTTATCTGAGCTGTGGAGCAAATCTTTCCTGCATTCCTTGGGCCCGTTTATGGTCTTTCATCTCCTGGTGCTAAATTGCATTTTTCTTTTCTTCAAGGCTGAAAGTATTTTTCTGCTAATTATTTCTCTGAGCTGACCTGTATTTTCCTCTGAGCCTGACTCTGTGTACTTCTACTCAAAGCAAGGCCTCCAGACTGCAGCAGGCCGCAAAGCTCTCTTGTAGCATATACTTTCTTGGATAGCCCACAGGATCTTCTTGTATCATCGTGCAAACTGCAGGCAGGCCAGGATTACAGTCACAGATAGCATATTAAGCAAACCTTGCAAAACTATCCCTAAACCAAAATATAAACCCAAAATATCCCAACAAGTTGTAACCCTTTTCTTTTATACCCTCCTGGGATACTTACCACGATCAAAATGTGTCCTGTGGCACTTGCAATCCGGTAGCACACAGGAACCTGCTCTTGTCGGGCTTCCTGGAAGCGCAGTGATGATATCGTTGCTCCTCTACCTGCGTCCTGTGCAGCCGCACTGATCGCATAGCCCTTGGTACAGCCCTGTACCCTGCGTCCCTTCCTGTGGCCTGGAGGCTCCCTTCAGACGTGTGCTGGGCTCTCTGATCCCCCAAGGACCTCCAAATGCTTAAGTCTGCTCTTTACTCCTTTCCTCGCCCTCTTCCTTTGGACTCCTGGAAAAAGCGCTGGTTTCTTTTTTTTATTTCCATTCTTCACACCGCTGATACACACAGATCCTTGCTCTTTTGGATTTCCGATGAGGGTCTCTTCTCCCTATAAGGGACAGACCCAAGAGTGAGAGTTTTACCCTACAGAGCAGACACTCTTCACTCCATGGCTGAATCCCTCAGCAACAGATACTCCAGGGAAACGCCAGAGGTTTCTCACAGGGAATCTACTGTGGTCCCCTGCACCCGCTACAGGAACTTGGGACCCTTCCTTCTCCTCCAGCTTCTTTATCCTCCTTGCTGATGATTTTCAAGAAGCAGAACAGCTTCTCCTTCCTTGTGAGAGACAGGGAACTAGCATTGCCACCTGACTCCCTTCATGTCATAAAAGAATGGATCAGTCCGGTCCTGGTCTTACCTTATGGCATGCATGGATTTGAAATTCAGATTTTCTCATGGAATTCAGTGGACAATCTGAACTAAAAGCCCAAACATTCAATAGTGTAAAACCCATAACTATATTAACATGTCTCTTATGACATAGAGCTGGATAGCAACCCTACACAAAACTGACCAAATTTGTCCTTTTGAGTACAGTCGTCCGGGGAATCGCTGACCAATATCCTGGACTGTACCACTGTGGTTACTCCTGCAGGGGATTAACACAGCAAATGGTTTGGTGAGTCTACTCTGCTCTTACAACCTTAAGCAGGGCTGTTGTTTAAGCATTCAATATACCCCACCTGCTTTTAGATGCAAAAGCAGAACTTACATCCCAAAACAGCGTGGTTGTGGTAGTCCCCGATTCTACCCTAAAACAGTGGCTGTCAGAGTCCACCTGGCATAGAAATGCCTTTGAAAACTGTCCTTTATAGAGTCTTAATCTCGTCTTTCAGGACTCCCTAACCTGTCAGATTTTCAGGATCTCCACAATGAATTTGCATGACAGATCTCCATGCAATGAAGGCGGTGCATGCGAATCTGTCATGTAAATTCGTTATGGATATTCTGAAAACAAGACTGGCCAGGCAGCCCTTGAGGACTGACGAGAGCCGCTGCTATGAAGCATCAGGATGGGGGGTGTCCGATGTCCAGGACTGGTGTAAGATCTCACTCCTGCAAATGGGAGCTCTGCAAGAGAGGACACAACTACCATGGCTGCTCTGGAGTTTGTGAAATTTTAACTATAATAAAACTGAAGTATTTGGCATGAAGATATTTTTGATTATTTAAAGAGGCATTCTTTTTCCTGAAGATAATATAAAGGCGATGAAAAGACAACTTTAGTTTCTTAATTTTCCTTTCAGAATCATGGTTGCTGACACTGCTGAGTCTGCAGGACACAGCTACTTGTCCCATCTTATTTATTTAGCAGGCTTTATTTATACCACTTTACCATTTCAGTCAAAGCTCTTTATATTGTAACTTAAACTTGGTTACAGGGACATTGATAACTTTGATTTTTCTGAGGCAATGGAGGTTTAAGTGACTTGCCCAAGGCCGCAAGGAGCGCTAGTGGAGATCAAACCTGGTCTCTTGGTTCCCAAGCCAGTGCTCTAACCATTAGGCCTGTCTGGACTATTTTATGGACCCAGTCACTATAGACTGTGTGCACAACTTCTGTCGCTCCTGTATCACGCAATCCTGGGAGGGGATAGATACAAACGTTTCCTGCCTCTTGTGCAGAGAAACAGCTCAGCAGGGGAACCTCAGATCTAACGGGCAGCTGGAGAATATGATGAAAAAGGTGAAAAAGCTCTCAGAGAAATGGCAAAAGGAAAGTTGGTGAGAGAAGCATAAAGAGAGATTACAATTGTTTTGCAGAGAGGATCCGAGACCGATCTGTCGTATCTGTAAGGAAGGAAAAGATCACAGATCTCACTCCGGGTCCCCAGAGGAGGCTGTGCAGGAATACAAGGTGAGTCCCAGTATCTTTATTATCACAGTGTGTCCCGGGGTCACAGATCTCACCCCATGATCCCTAGAAACATTTAAATGGATGGTATATAAACTTTAATAATTGAATTGCAAATGGTAACAATCTTTCTTATTTCTCCTCTAGGATGCAGAGGCCATCCTCAGCAGGTAAGGCTCTGTTCCGATTACCCCCTTTCTAGACAAAATAGCAGCCCTGAAATATCATTGTAGGGCTTCAATCTTAACAGTGACTGAGGCGTGATGGGTATGACCCACTCTCACACTCCTTGTGCTGGGGGTCTCACGCTCTTTCCTATTTACTTCACCCTGGTGCCCTCATTCTCCATAATAATAGAAATATAGAAACATGTGGAAAATAGACATAAAACAAGATACATTTGCACTCACACTGAATAAATTCAGCATCCTTTGAGAATCTCTTCTTTCCCTGGCTGAGTCCTGTTCCTTATCGTTCCTCCAGTTCAGTCCTCCACCTCTGGGTAGTGAACCTCCTCCTGCAGCTTGGAGAATGGGCATGTCAAAACTGTGACATCACTGGATGTACCCTGCTGGCCTCTCCCATCAGCCCCATTGTGTCCAGTCTCCATGCAGCAGGAGGACGTACTGAGCCTAGGTGCTGGACTCACTTGAGGAACACATAAGGAGTAGTTAGAGTAATCTTTTAAAATTTTTTCTTTGGTCCCTATAATTTAATTATTTTCCATTGTAGCTGTCCCTTTAAAATAAAACAAAACAAAAACAAACAACAAATGACGAGGGGGGTTGTTGCAGGGTTGTTCCTCAGCCTGTCCTTCCTTCTTCCTTCTTTCTGCCACCTCCGGGCCAGTCTCCCTTAGCAGCTCTCTCCTCCTGGGCTGCACGGAGGAGAGCCCTGCGGATAGAAAGTCCTCCGGATCGACGTGAGTCGTCTGGAGAGAGCACAAGAGAGGCAAGCTCGCTCCGCGGCCGTCGGCTCGCTTCTGTGCTGAGCGACGTCGCAGGGGCTTGAGCTGAGTAGCGCTCCGGTAAGGAAAGACCTTTTTTTCTTTTGGGATTGTTGACGCTGCAGGGGGACAGCTTCGTGGCCGCGCTGTGGGCCGGAGATGATTTCTGGATGGCATCGTGTTTTTTGGTGCCAATATTGGGCCCGACTTCAGTGCGGCCATTTTCTCAAACCACGTGGCGGGTCTCTGCGGAGCAGAGCACAGCGGAGGTGAAGGCAGCTCAGTTCAGGCGGCAGCCAGTGCAACTATAACAGAGAGTGCTTTATTTAGTGTTTTTAATTTCTTTCTTTCATTTATTTGGTTTATTTGATTTGAATGTGTTTTATACTGTCAGCTGGGATTTTCTTCGGCCTTAGTTAAAAAAAAAAAAAAAACCCACTTAGATCTAAAGGAACAGTATTTGATCATTTCTTATTGCTCTAAACTAGTCCAAGGGCATACTAGCATGGCTATCTAATGCTTTCATGCCCCCAGTGCCTAGTGTGTGGCATGCGCAGAGGCACAGTCTCCGACGCTGGAATCTGCCAGGGCTGCGCGGCGGCTTCAACCATGATGGAACAGCAGATGGAGGACAAGGTTGCTCAGGAGTCGCATAGCTCGGCGGCAAGAGCCAAGGGGGAGGTGCCTTCGGGCAGTCAGTCCCTGCCTTTGCCGGAGGGGTCTACAGGACCGGCTAATGAACTGCCGTCAATGGTCGCGGGACCTCCCCTGGGAGATTTCTCCCCAGTATTCATCTTAACAATGCATCAGGCATATTGCTTGCGAGAGCAGGGGAAGTTGCCTGAGTCAAAGCTACTTGCGGCTCCGGTGAAGCAGTCCGGAACAGAAGAGGGCAGTAGCAGTGTGGCAAGGCCCCTTAAGAGGGCACGACTGCTAGATCACCCACCCTCAGATACAGAATGGCCTGAGGCAGAGGAGGCCGAGTTCGAAATTGAATCTAGACTGGAGGAACTTGAAGAAGGAGAAATTCTGGAGCCGGAGGATCAGGTGAGAATCATTCGGGTATTCTGGAAGGATGAGCTTACGGCGCTTATTATGGAAGCCCTTCAAGCGCTCAATCTAGCTACAGTGCAGCCTGCGGAGGAGGAGGGTTTAAGCGGTGAGGGAATCTCAGGTGGTGGTCCCGGTTCACCGGGTAGTTGATTGGATGGTCCAAGATGAATGGGATCTGATGGAAGTGGGGCTGAGGGGTGTCAGGACCATGAACCGGCTCTATCCCTTAGCGGACAAGGACAAGGAATGGTTCTGTTCCCCACGGATAGATGGGGCGGTGTCAGCAGTCACAAAGAAGACTATTTCGGTAGAAGGCAGCCCGGCTTTAAGGATGCGCAAGATAGGAAAGTAGACGGATTGTTGAAACAGGCCTTTGAGGCAGATGCCTTTGAGGTAAAACATTTGATTATATTTAAGGGTTACCTCAGTTGTAATTATTTTTTATAATTTGAAGAGCTACAATGTTTTTGTGTAGACATGATTCTTACAGGAAAAGATGGGAAATCAAGGGAGCAGGTTCTATTGACCTGTGAACAAAGATGGATTTACAATTTGCAATCTGTAATCCCAGAAGGCTTAAATGCCCAAATAGATTGGGGAGTCTGCGTTTAAAGTAAAAAGGATGTAGGTTCAAGGAATAATAACAATTAAATAAAGATGGAGTGGCCCTGATTAACCGAAGAAAGATCATGGAATAATTAAAGGTCGAAGAATTATGAGAGATGAAGTGGCATAATGACGAAATGTTGGCAGGTGAATGAAATAACCTGATTAGTGGCAGATTTAAATTTTGAAAATCAAAGCTAGTCTGCATGTGCAGCGTTGTTAGGAAGCCGACAGGCTTGGAGAAAAAGAAAAGCAACAAGACGTTGGCAGCATAAAAATAATTACAACTGAGGTAACCCTTAAATATAATCAAATGTTTTACCATAGCTTGTAAGATAGATCGATAGTAAATAACAGTAGGTTTAGAGACGTGATTAATCAGCAAGATTTTTATCTGTTTTAAAGCATTAGTGCTTTAAAAAGGAAAACCCCCTGAAGAAACGCAGATGGCATTGGGGAAACTACATAGAGTATAAAAGCTAAGCACTTTTTCACGTTAAAAATTCTGGATGTAAAGATTGTGTCGAAGGTTATAGATAAGGATGGTCATTGATGCGAAATGGCACACAACATATAGACAAGATAAAAGTCTGAAGTTTAGTGCCTAAATGAGTCTGAGACCACCTTCCTTTTAAAACTTTAAATTTGAATGTTATTTGCACATCTAACAAAGAAAAATTTAGAGGATTAATTTATTTTTATGGTGGTGATTTTTATGGAGTTTTGAGATGAGATAAAAATAGAGTGTGGACTAATAAGAGACAAACAATTTCACTCTGAGAGAAGACCAATATCTGGATTGTTATAATACACACAAGGCTTTAGATATGCAAAGTACACCTTCTTAATTTATGGTTTATTAGAAAACTTGATATACTGCCTTTCACAACATCAGGCGGTGCACAATAAAAACAATCGAGATAAGAAAGGAAACACGTAAAATCTATAGGACGGGAAAGTAGGGTACCCAACAAGAAGGGGGTGGGGGGAGCAGAATACCGGTGAACTAGGAAGGGAAGGTCAAACACATAGTGGAATAAGTAGGTTTTTAAGGCAGTTTTGAATTTAGGAAAAGAAGGTTTAAGTTGAGTATCACTAGTTTGGGAGTTCCAAAGAGAAGGGCCTGGAAAGAGGAATGCAGAGTGTTGGGTGCTTTCAAGATGAGCCTGTGATGGGGAAGGAAGGTGCAAGCGATTCACATGCATGGACTGAAGGGCTTGAGTGGGTGCATAAGGACTGAGATGGGGTGAGAGAAGCAGGTGTACCAGAATAATATGTTTTGTGAATGATGGTGAGTAGTTTGTATTGAATGCAGTAAGTCAAAGGGAGCCCGTGAGATTTAACGAGACGTGGAGTAATATGGTCGTATCTGGAATAGGCAGATGATGGTAATCTAGTTTTGAGATGACCAAGGATAAGAGTAAGGCGGTAACAGAAAGCAGAGAAAGGATCAAATGGAACAAATTTGACATAATGTGTAGAAACACCAGCAAACGATCGCGCTGATGTGTGTGTGGAAGTTAAGGGCAGAGTCGAGAGTAATCTCCAGGTACTTAGAGTCTGGATGGTGGATATGGGAAGACCGTTGAGAGATAGGGATGCAGAGGTGGTGTTGAAGAACAAGAGAGCCGAATTGCACATGTCTTGGGGTTAAATCTTAAACAATTAGACCTAAGCCAGGATGCCACTATGCCTAAGCAAGAGTTAATAGAAGAGAGATCTGGGGAGATAGGGCGAGTATGGAACAGCAGCAGGATGTGGTTTGTTTATTTATTTAACAGTTGTTGTTTGTTTGTTTATACCGCCTTGTGCCAAGATGGTTTACATAGAATGATAACAAGCTTAGAAGAGCTGTAAATATTTCTTCACTGAAAGGGTGGTGGATGCTTGGAATGCCCTCCCGATGGAAGTGGTGGGGGCAGACACGGTGACGGAATTCAAAAAGGCATGGGACACACACAGTGGATCCCTTTACAGCAATAGGATAAAAACAAAATAAACGATACCATCTAACTTCTGAACCATATAACGTCTCAACAAATAGGGGTGTCCTACATGGAGTGGTGGGTTCACCCCTAAACAAAGACATGGGGAGGGGTGGCCTGCACAGAGCGACAGGTGCACCTACTCTTGCCATCTTGCTGGGCAGACTACATGGACCATGCTGGTCTTTATCTGCCGTCATTTACTATGTTACTATGTTACAGATAATAGTAGTGTGTGATAACATGTTATGTACAGTTATGTGATGTCATTTGATATAAAATGTTTAATGAATAGATATATTTTCAACAGTTTCTTCAGATCTTGTATAGACTGTGTGGATTGTTCCAAATTGTAGGGGCAAAAAGTGTGAAGGCTCTGTTTGCTTGTTGAGTGCTTCTGATCTTGATTGGGTGCATGACTAGTAGGTTCTGATTCACCAATCTTCTGGGTTTTGTAGGGGTGTTTTGTGATTAGATCTTCAAGGCAGGGGGCTGATGAACTGTGGAGGCTTTTGTAAATGATGGTTTTGACTTTATATTTAGACCTTTGTATGACTGGTAAACAGGCTCTTGAGAGTCGGTGTGATATGCTGTCGACGTGATGTTCCTGTTAAGAATCTTGCAGCAGTATTTTGCACTAATTGTAGTGGGTATAGTGCTTGTTTTGTAAGTCCTGGTAAAGTATATTGCCGTAGTCAAAGTGGGGGTTATGACAGACTGAAAAGATTGTTCTGTAGTCATTGTACTGTAGTATGGGTTGCAGGTGTTGAAGTGATTTGACTTTCAGGTATGCTGTTTTTGCAGACTTCTTGATATGAGCATGCATGTTGAGGTTATTGTCAAGGGTTATGCCAAGGTATTTGACTTCACTTTTTAATGTTGTTTCAGCGTGTTTGAGGGTGAGTTTCTCCGGTGGGTTGAAGGAAGGTTCTTTTGTGACTAGTGGTGCTTCAGTCTTGTTTTTGTTTACTACTAGGCCAAGTTCTGCCAGAAAGTCTGATATTTCATAGAAGCAATCTGAGATGATAGAGAAGTCTGGTGTTAGGGTGTGGAAAGGCATGTAAAACAAAATGTCATCTGTGTAAAGATGAAAATTAATTAATGTTAAATTTCCTCAGAAGATTGCAAATGGGCTGAATATAAATGTTAAATAAGACTGAGCCTGAGGGATGCCTTGTTTTAGGGTGAATTGGTTGGATTTATGAGGCCCGGCCTTTACTTGCAGCTTCCTGCCTGTAAGGTAGGAGGTGAAGCAGTCTATTGTGTTTTTACAGAGGCCTATTTCTCGGAGCCTTTAATTAGGGTGTTATGTGATAGGGAGTCAAATGCAGCGCTGATGTCTGGAAATATCATAATGAATCCTTGGTGTGGTTTCTCAAGGCTTCTGATTAATGTGTCAAATAGAACTGTGAAAAGTGTATCTACACAGTGTTTAGGGCGGAAACCATGTTGCTGGGGGTTGAGAGGAGCATGGGGGTCGACATGTTCCTGAAGCTGACGCTGTACAGTTTTTTCAATTATCTTGGCCAGGAATGGTGTGCTGGCGATTGGTCGATATGAGCTAGGGTCAGCTTGGTCCATTGAGGGTTTCTTTAGAATGGGTCTTAATGAAGCCTCTTTCAATGTCTTTGGTAAATATCCTTGGGAAAGAGAAGTTATCCGTGTAAAAATATGTGGAGACATCCTGCTGCTGGATGACGGTGGCAAGAGGGGCCAGAAAAATATTAAAAAGCAGAGGAGCCAAGTCAGACCCTTGAGGGACCCCACAGGAAAGAGGAGTGAGAGGAGAAAGAGGCCTGGAAAGAGATGAAGTAGGTATGAGAAAAAAAAGAAGAGTGAAACCAATTCAACATGGTAGAGCTCAGGCTAGTTTTGGCTAGGGGGCGTGGAGGGGTACAGCTGGCGGCTATGGGGGCATAGAACAGGGGATACTAATGGTGGCTGTGGATGGAGGAGAAGGGTTGTACCAGCCAGGAGTAAGAGAAGGGGAATGTTGATGCTGAGGGTTCTGGAAGGGGAAAAAGGGAGATATTGGGAGGCTGGGTACGAAAGGTGTTGCCAGTGCTGACGAGAGGAGGAGTGGACAGGAGGAAGAGAGACAGGAATGCTGGTACAGTGTGTCGAGGAGGGGGAGACTAGGCAGCAGTAGCCAGCTTTGGATTATAGGGGCTTTGGCTCCAAGTCTGTGAAATTGGTGCAGTTGCATAGGGCAATGCCATATTAAATGTTTCACGCCCAAGCTGCCTGTCCAGATAACATTGAAGAGTTGGTAGCCATACCCAGAGTGGCTTAGTGGTTAGGGCAGTAGCCTAGCTCCAGAATGACCAGTGACACTCCTTGTGGCCTTGGCCAAGTCACTTAACCTTCCCTTGCCTCAGGTACAAACTGACATTCAGGTACAGTATGCATTTCCCTGCCCCCAAAGGGCTCAGAATTTAACTCTCCTTGATCTTCTCTTGGAAAGGCGTTGACTAAATACTAATAAATAATTACCTTTGAAGTACAACGTCTCCACAGGGGGGAGTGAGGTAAGGGATGCATGCCTGGCTGGGGGCGGCGGTGGCAATGCTTGTCCTGTCACTGAGGGGTCACCTGTGCCACACAGGAAAGGAGCAACTCTCAGTGGTTCCTGTGCAACACCTGGCAGCAGTGAGCTAGAGGAAAGGAAAGAAGCCGATAGTGAGTGGGTTACTCCATCAAAGGTCTCTGCCCACTGCAGTCTTCTGTGATCTGCCCTGCAGGGGGCGGGCAGGGCGGGGTAACTGGTTGCTTCTGGTCTTCTGTGGAGGGACCAGCAGGCAATGCAGGGACGCGTCTAAAGCACCAGTGCCAAGGTCGCAAGCCAGTGCCAACTGCATGTGGAGCTCTGGAGATCATCAGCGGGTGGCAGGAACTTCCTGCTAATGGGCACAAATTTTGGGTGGGGCCAGAGCCCACGTGGCCTATCCTGTTCTGATGCTATGTCCCAGAATAATCCCAGTTACTCTTACGCTCAGGTGTCACAGTGGACGTCCCAAGACCAGAGGCTGTTTCTGCTGAGGAGGGAAAGTGTTCCGACCCGAGCTTCCCTGATCTGGAAGATGTGCTTAGAAAACACCAAGGTAAAGAACCGTTCCACGGTCAGGGCTGCAGTTCCTTAGTAAAACTATTGCTAAGATATAATCTATCTGTAATGAAGAAAAAACGGGCTGTGTGTTGCCATTTCTCAATGGACAAGCAGGGCAGTCAGCTATACTTTGACAGCTCCTTCTCAGATCTGCTCTCCCAGGGCTCGCTAAAACCTAGAAAGTTTCCTGGGCATGTGCAAGTGTTCCCATCTCTGCATCAGTTCGTCCTCCCTTTATACACAAAATTCAAAAGCCTGCTCAAAACTCACCTGTTCCAAAAAGCCCTTGATCTCGCCCCTCCATGAAACAGAGGTCTAGCTCCTGTCTCGCTGACGACATCTTTTCTATCCCCTGCTTACTGTAGATGTATCGTCTTTGTAAGGTATCATTGCTGCTGTCTTTTATAATCTGCCATATTGGAGTTCCTTTTCATTTTCTTTTAAATATTTTAATTGATCTAAACTGCTGGATAGAAGGGCGGTTTATCAAGGTTTCGAAGATGATTTCTTAATAAAGTTAAAGTAAGGGTTACTGGTAGTATTTGGTGTTCCATGTCCCCTTGGCTGCCCTGCTTTCTGGTGGGTTTTATTTTGGAGTTTGGAAATTTCCTTCTCCTCCTTTGGGTTTCATCTCAGTTGGATCCAGGCCTACAATTCTGGTGTTATGAACAGTCATTGACAACTTCCAAGGAATTTTCCCCCTAGTTTGCATCTCCCCAGTCTATGGAGTCTGATCATTGCAGCAAGCTTGCATCCTGAGCTAGGGATCATGGACACTGAATCTGGCCGCTCGATGTCACCCTTCAACAAGAAGCATAATACCCTCGTTCTGGGGAGCAAAAGCCCAGGTTTAGGGATCAAACCATGTAAAGTGTGATTTTTAGAGGCTGTCTAAGAGGAATCTGAGACGAGCAGGGCATCACCTCCGAAATTCCAGGGGAGTGGTACCAGTAAAGAGAGGCACATGTCAAAGCTTTGTGAAATTACTCTGTTTCCGCTCCAAAACTTGTGTATCATTGTAAGTGATTCTGGGGTCCACGTGCATGGTGGCCGGCCACTCCAGAAATCTGGACATCCTCAAAATGCACAGCCATTGACATGGGTGCATGGACAGGCCAGCTGGGGTATTTCATATCAGCAGACGCATGCTCTTGGGACAGTAAAATGATTGGACTGTAAATGTACATGTCTGTATTCATTTTTTGGAATAGCAAATTTACTGTGGCAGAGAGAGCGCATATCGCTCTTCCCCTTGTGTTATTGCCATGAAACAAGCACTTTTTTGCACTTTATTCATAGCTAGGAGCAGGTAAAGGATGGATGCACCAGCAGTAGGGGTCAGATGATCGTGTGCTGGTCTGAAATTAAACAGTGGCATGCATCTCCATCGCACCCATGCAGGCCATGCGGCCACCATGCCTCTGTGCTCTCTGGTCAGTCTTGTGCTGGGGTTGTCTCTATACCCAGCTTTCTCAAATACGTTCAGGGGCATCTCTGTGATCTGCAAATCTGCATGCCCATTTTCAGACGTCCAAATGCCAACTAGAGCTTTTAACATGACCATCCTAATGTTAGCATTCAAGGAAAAGCAGTATGTTGACAGGAAGATCTTAGGGTGGGCATGCATTGTCTGTCTGTATATATTTATCATTAGAGGATTCACTTGTCGGCGCTTCCATTGTATTCAGGACACAAGATATAGAGGCTAAACAACTTGAAGGACTTGGGACCAGAAGTCAATGCTGAAACTGGATATCTTACATTCAGCACGCAGAGCTGCCGAGTTACCCAGTTCCAGGAGTGGGATTTGAAGCCCGCCCTGGGTTTCGGACCATCTCATTCTGATGCATTATGGGACCTGCTGCACTGATTCCACTGGGTAAAATCAGGGACTACAAATATCATCATACTGCACTGCAATGCAAATTTAAAACTAGAACTGGCAAACCCCCCCCCCCCCCCACCTCCTGGAACTTGTAACTTGCCAATTCTGAGCACCGAATATTCAGTTTACTGTTTCACTTCAGTGGCCTGGTGCTATGCAAATGCTGACCGCTGGAAGCTGAGAATCAGGCCCTAGGCTCCTAAATTGGTCTCTGAATATTTACTAGAGCAGAATACCCAAGTTGGTTGCTACTTTCACTAGGCTTTTAAGTTTAGGAACCTAAACAGTGGGTGGCAACCAGGATGGATTTAGTGCGGGGAAAAATGTTAGGAACTTAGCACTAATTTTCCGCTCTAGGCCACTAAATTAGGATCCTAAATCTAGGAAAATGAATAGCAGGCCTAAATTTAAAGAGGCACCTTCACTTAAGTGAATTTTCAGCTGAAAAACTTAGGATCCTGAGTTTGGCTGAAAATGTAGGTGCTTAAGTTAGCCTGATCTAATGACATCCCCGTCGTCGTTTTCCGTGTTCCATGTCTTTGTGGCTGCTGCTATATCAAAGTTGGCCTTTTCCATTACAGCTTCTTCATCTGAAACTATTTTTCCGCATACTGTGGGCATTTTAGTGTATGCGGCAGCTCAGATGTTGCCCTCTCTTCCCTTTTCTATACTTTGTTTTAAGGTTTTACTTATCAGAGGGCTTGTTAACTCATCCTCGATGATCCTAGTTTAAAGCTCTTCGTAGTCAGAGCTGGTTCTTGGGTGATCTAGGTGAATCTTCAGTCTTACACCTCCCCTCCCCCACTGAGATTTTGATATTTAAACTCAACAGTCATGAACATCCCAACACTGCTCCTCCCACAACGATCTGTAGAACTGCATAATAGGACATATTTTTAAATATTTACATGTGCTTTGCATATATGTGTGTGCCTGCTCTCCCTGTAGCTGATGGCTCTTTGATTTTATGGGACTGTTGGAATCTATTGTTTTGCTTTGATTGTTGTTGCCTCTCAGAAATGGTTGGCCTAGTCTTGCCTAATGCTTGGACCGACCCTGTCCTCAGTAGATTAGCTAGTCTGTTGTGGAAGACACTTTCCCCTCCTTTGATAGGTAGATGCCATCTATACTCAGCAGCCCTTGAAAATCATACCATATCCTGGGAGGTGTACTGTTTGCCAGGTGCCAAGATACAAGACGTTACAGAGGGCTTGCCAAAACACTCTCAATTGCACCTTCCATGCAGCCAGGCATTCATCTCCAGGATATGAGCCTCCTGGTTGTGGCCCTGATCCTTGATAGGTGCCGAGGTACTGCTCTCAATCTTCCCTAACTGCTTCACCACCTCTCCTAGAGCCAGAAAGTCACTTTTGATATGCCCAGGTGGGAAGCTAGCAGCATAATTTTTGCCATCAAGGATGGTCAGCATTACATAAAGGTCAGTAGGCTTGAAGAGTCTTGACAAATTCGCCGTAACATCTCCGATCTCGGCAGCAGGAAGATAGGGATGACATGTCTGGATGGCAGATGAACGCTTCTGTCCCCCTCCGAGGGCACTCGCCGACCTCTGTGGGCAAAAGTAAAACAGGATGTTCAGTAGAACTGCCCGCGTGAGTGACTTGCTGAATATTCAGTTATAGCAGTGACTGACATGAGTTATCTAGCTAGTGGTGATATTCATCCAGTATCTACTGTATATAGCCAAACAGCAGTGATTTTTAGTCCACAAACTTGCTAAGAAATCACATAAAGTTAGGCTAAAAAAAGAAAGCCTCACTGTATGCTAACTGGATAAAGTGCTTGCACTGTTCTCACCCACGGGCGACACCGGCACTATCTGGATAGTGCTCATCGATTAGAGGAAACTTCATGACCCCGAGAGGTTCAGACTTCAGAGTGAAGTAGGCAGAGGAGGAGGCCTGTGCAGATCACAAATGCTGTTTTCCTGGGGGCAGTTCCTCCCAATGTTTTAGTTTTGCACATCCAATGACAGGCGTGAACCTCACTTCTAAGCCAGGGCACGGGACTTAGGATCTCAGTCTCTCAAATGTACTGTTAATGCCCGGCATAGTACTTGCATTGTGCTAAAGAGCACCTCCTTCTGGAGTTGGTAAGATGTAACATGTATGGGTAGTTTGTAGAGATGTGTTTGGAAATTCTTCTTTAACAAGCCTTTGACTTTCAGTCCGATGGGAAATCTTTCTATCACATTTTCTTGGTACTTCAGGGTATTTTGCCTCTGGCACAGAATAACCACTTGGAACCAACACCTCTGTTATCAATGCTGTTCTAGTTTCTCTCCGTTACCACTGTATCGGGTTTCCTCGCATCCTGTTTCTTATCTGTTAGAATGGGAATGTCCCAGGTGATCAGAACCTCTTCATTCTCTGTAATTCTTTTAGGGTCATGATCCCAGTGCTTTTCAGGCACAAGTGATGTCCTGTTTCCAGAGTTTCCAGTGTATGAGGCGTGCTACTTTGTTGTGTCTTTCTGTTTTCCTAGGCAATTTCTTCAAATGAGTTAGTTTTGTATGTACCTAGCCCTGTGCAAGTAGTGCAGCCGCACAGGGTGCAAAAGATTAGGGGCATGTTTTGGGTTGCCGGCCTGGGCCCCCCCCCCCCATGCTGCCTGCCGTTGCCCTGCTGCTGTCACTTTTTGGGTTTTCTCATTGGTGGTGACACCAGCAGGAGCAAAGCAAACCTGACCTCCAAATTAAAAAACAAAACAACAAATAAAACCAAACAACCCCCCCCCCCCCAAATGCTCCTCTTTCCGACTCCATGCTTGCATGCAGGTCTGGCTCCTCCCTCTCTCCTCTGACATAGGTCACGTCAGAGGAGGGAGAGACCAGACCAGCCATTCAAGCATGGAGTTGCAAAGACCCACGTTCAGCTGGTCTGGTTCCTTCGTCCTCTGACACTAACCTACATCGGAGGAGGGCGTGATCAGATCCGCATTCAAGCGCGTTGAAAGACCTGTGCATTTCTTTCTTTCTTTTTTAATTTTGAATTCTGGTCTGCTCCGCTACTGCTGGCACTACCACTGACGAGAAAACACAAAGTGATGGCGGCAGGGCAAGGGCAGGCTGGACATGAAGATGGGAGGGGGATGGGTGGAAAACGCGCCAACTGTGCAAGTCACACTGGGCGTAATTATAGCTTGGTATGGCCCTGACTATGACAGTCATGGGATAGCACCATGGAATATTGTGCCAAAGCTCAACCTTTACCTTTTAGCAGAACAGAGGACATTAGCCGCTCCTGTCCCATAGCACCAGGCAGGGCTAGATAAGAATCAGTAATATGGTGATGATCGGACCTTACTGCCCTGTGCAGTGGAACAAGGGGGACCAATGAGGAGGCTTGTTTTATCTAACTGGTGAGGGAGCCAATGAAAAGTGTCTGCTCATGTTTATTAATGTCTCTCCTCCCTGCAGTGGATGTGACTCTGGATCCGGAAACTGCTGCTCCCTGGCTCATCCTGTCTGAAGATCGGAAAAGTGTCAGATTTGTAGGCAAAAGACAACAACTACCTTATAGTCGGCAGAGATTTGAACCTTGTATCTATGTCCTGGGGTGTGAGAGCTTCACCTCTGGGAAACATTATTGGGAGGTGGAGGTAGGAGACAAGATTGGATGGACATTAGGGGTGTGCAAAGATTCTTTGAGGCGAAAGGGGCGGACCACAATATCGCCTGACTGTGGACTGTGGTTGTTACTTCTAAAGAATGTAGAGGAATACTGGGCCTGTTCCTCCCCCTGGTCCCAGCTCCCCCTAAGCGTGAGACCCCGGGCAGTGGGGATTTTCCTGGACTACGAGGCAGGAAGAATCTCATTTTACAATGCAGATAATAAATCTCATCTGTACACCTTCACCCACACCTTCACTGAGAAACTCCGACCTCTCTTCGGTCCCGGTAGTTACTTAGAAGGCACAAACACTGGAGCACTGAGAATCCGAGCAGTCACTGATGATGAATGAAATCCTGTTATTTGTGAGATGTGAAACTCATGTTTGCAACAAATCAAAGCTTACATACAGTAATCTCTGATTTTCCAGATGCATGAAGACACATTTTACAAATGACATCCAAGCCAGAAGCCCCCTCGCTACAAAAAAGCAGGAACGTCCAAATTCAGGCACGATTTCACATACATGGACATGCCCAATATGGACGTCTGTGGGACAGTCTACATAGACATCCCCGGAATAGCATTCAAGACCAGAGACATCTAATAATAGCAGGTCTACCCTTGGACGGCATCGCAGATGTCCCCGACATTTCTGAAATCAAGTGCGGATGTCTCAGTCCATTGCGCTGCCCCAGACATGCTTCTGTTATGCCCCCTGCCTATTTTACCATCCCCACACTGGAGACATCTTAAAAAGCCATTTTGAAAATGTTTCCATGGTTTGGGCATCCATATGCACGTTTTTGGATGTCCTATATGCGACTAAGACTTTTTTAAAAGGACCACCTTAGGCTAACCGTGAAAATGAACTTTTGTAGGTATAAAAAGTAAAAGAAAATTCTTCCCCAGAATTCTGCAAGTTGTTAAGCTGGGATTAGAGCCCGTAAATATGAATGGGTCACTCGGCAACACACTGGGCTGAGTGCTTTAGAATATTGGCTAAGTTTCGACACACAACGTTCTAACACACACACAAAAATGAGTTTACTCCTAATGCAGTTAGCGGATGGCATACAGATTAGCGTGGCATTAATAAATGTGGAGTGTGGTCACTGTAATAAAAGATTATGCTACGCAATGTCTGCTTTGAGCGTTATTTTTTATTGTCCAGGCAAGAGAGAAAACGGATAGTGTTGAGTACAGACTTTCCAGGGCTGGCCAAAAGTTGGTTCAAGGTGTTGGTGCTCTAGACAAACTTTAAGCTTTACAACCCTTTGGCTGTCAAAATATATTATTTAGCTTTGAATGGCCTGCTTTTGCCACCCCCAGAAGTTGGTGCCCTAGGTGCTGGTGTAGTTTGCCTCATGGTTGGGCCAGCCCGAATGCTTTCTCTAACATTGAAACGGCTCGAACTTATATACAAGATATATCAAAGCTCACAGAGTAGCCAAACGCAAACATTTGTCAGCTGTTCATTATAACACTTTCTTAGCCTAGAAAAATTCATACTGCATGCTGGATTTGGTGCTTTAATTAGTCCGAAGAAGCAGAAAGATCTATCCTTTCATCAGTTAGGAAAGTGGAGACTAAACTAACAGCAGACATTTGTTGCTCTTTGTAATCTTCCTTTCCACAGTATAGAGTATCTAAGCATGACGCAATTTGTACAAGCTCTGCAAAAAAGAGTTAGAGCCTGATATCCTAAAAAAAAGCTGAACCCCTAAATGTAGGATCCTAAGTTAGGCTCCTAAAGCTGTGCCGTATTTTCAGCCACACTTAGGAGCTTAAATGTTCAACTGCAAATTCATCCTAATTTACGATCTTAAAATGGATGCTCCTAACTTGAGGCCTGCCATTCGTTTGCCTAGATTTATGAGCTCAATTTAAGTACCTAATGCTGAAAATCGGTGCTAAGCTCCTACTTTTCCCCACCCTAAATCCACCCCCTTGCTATGCAATTTTTATACTTCCAAATTTAGTAGTTTAGTAAAAATTTTTTAAAGAAAATATTTAGGCACTCAGCCCTAGTATATTTTCGAAGAGGCCAAATTAGGAGTATAACCCAGAAAGTTATTTCTTAGGGGCCCAATATTGAAAGAGGTGTGTAGACTGAGCTGAGGACCCATTTATTCCCTTGATACATCTTTACTGCTTCTCTGAGCTGGTGTTAAGGTTCAGTGCTACGAGGAGAATAAGTAATATGCTACATTTTAGTGCAGTATTTTCCACTGGGAGCAATTTGGTATTCAGAGTTTTTTCAACGTCCACCATGCAACCCTTTTAGCGCAATGGTTTTACTGCTGATTTTCCTGCACTAACGTTTTTTTACTGCATTGGGATTCAATGTGGTAGAGATGGGATTAGGGTCTGTGAACCTAAGGAGTTGTTCTCTGTGGCATAGTGAGAATAACTGGGCTGGCAGAGTTCCCCAATGCTCCTATGAGATTGTGTGCCCTTCCTCCTCCTGACTTGGCATCTTCTAGGGTCCTGCTTTAGTCACAGGCTCGGTGACTGAGAGAGCTGCTGGCCCCAGAGTTGGCTGAAGGTGTTGGCACCCTAGGCAAACCTTTAAGTCTTATGCCGCCTTCCTTACTGTCAGAATCTACTCTTTAGCTTGAATGCCCTTCTTTTTGCTGTCCCCTAGAAGCTGATGCCCTAGCCAGTCACCTGGTTTGCCTAATGGTTGGGCCAGCCCTGCCTGGAACTTCTGCTTTCAATCACTCTCCCCGTGGCTCACCTATCATATGCTGCTAATGGCTGGGACCAAAACAAAATGAACCAATCAGCAGAGGGAAAACCAATGGCCGGAATATCAAAAACACAATGCATAAATTAATGCAATTCATTTAATAGTGAAAGGAACCATCCTATATGGGCAATCATTCCCTCTTTCTCTTATACCTCATAAGGAGAGAATACTATATCGATGATCAGAATATTCAATATTTATCAAAGTCCCAAGTATTAGTGTCCATCCCAAAATTAATTGGCATAATTTTTCAGCAGCGCACTCTCATAATTGGCTAGCAACCATGACTACTCTGAAAAAAATCTTTGGAAATGCTGAAATAACCAGACCCGACACCAGGTATGTTAAGAGCTTCAGAGGTTGGCGTTGCTTCAATATTATAGCGCTGTCTTCAGAAACAAGCATTTTACCAGCTGCTTTTCTTAAGCGGTAGGTACAACCTTAAGCAAAGGCACAGAGGGGGAATAACCTGCACAGAGCAGCAGGTGCAGTCCTACAACTCTAGCTACCTTACTGGGCAGACTAGATGGACCATGCTGGTCTTTCTCTACTGTAATATACTATGTAAGTGGGTGAAGGAGACAATGGGATCAGCTTGGGAAGAAGGAGAAGCGTTGGCCAATTGTTGATGGTGTGGAGTGGGAAAGCATGAGAGAAGCAAACAGGCTGGGAGGTGGGGGGGGGGGGGGGTGTCATATGCCAAGGACATGCAGAACGTATGGAATGGGAACATTTTCTTGGTAGGCTGGTTCGAGATGAGTTTAACTCCTAAGGAAGAAAGGGGTTTGAAGAATTATTCTTGAAAGTGCTCAACTCATTGCAAAGTCTTTTGGCTGTGAGAAAGGGCTGAACTAAAATGAACTAGTTGTGTTTTCTGAAATGTATCTGTAATAAAATTAGGTGTGCAGCACTGTTCCCTCTAAGCTGTGTGCGTGTGCGCGTGCACACACCTCGCCGAGCGAGCGCACATACTTTATAAAAGAGCGCACAAAAATTACGGTTCTGATTATGATAGAAAACAACACAGACATCTTAAAATTTAAAAGTTGTTGTGTATTTACGGTTTTCACAAGTTCTACAATATTATCTAGTGCAATCAATGTGGTGTACATACTGTATTCTGACATGTAGTCAAATTTTAAAGTATAGAACTCCGAATGTCGTTATGTGACGCACAAAAATTTAACCTTCCTTCAAAAGCTGCACAGCTGATATTTTATGCGCACACAGCCTACAGAAAAATAGAGGGAACATTGGTGTGCAGCTTCTAAAAAAAAATCTTGAGTGATGTATCACAGAGCAGGACTAACCCATTCTAGGGCTCCACCCAGCTACGTCAGGAGGTAACTCATTCTTCTTGAGCTCCCTGGAAGCCCAGTGATGTTGGTGCCCCCTTCTGTGCTTGTACTGCTCATGCAACCCTTGGTACGGCCCTATTGCAGAGAGAGAGAGAGAAAGGCAGAGTGCTCCCTTTCTCTGAGCCGATAAGAGACCGAAAGTAAATCTTATTTCCTCTAAGAATCATGGCTGCCGTGGGCGGTGCTGAGAGTCTGGGTGAGGAAGCTGTTTGCTCTATATGTCTGGATTATTTCATAGACCCGGTGACTATAGACTGTGGTCACAACTTTTGTCGCTCCTGTATCACACAGACTTGGGCGGGCTTAGATACAAACTTTCCCTGTCCTCAGTGCAGAGAAAGGTCTTGGCAGAGGAACCTCAGGTCTAACAAGCAGCTGGCGAATATCATCGAAAAGTTGAAAATGCTTCCCAAGAAAAACAAAGAGGGAAGTCTGTGTGAGAAGCATGAAGAGAGTTTAAAATTGTTCTGCCGCAAGGATCAGAAAGCAATCTGTCTTATCTGTAAGGAAGGAAAGGATCACAGATCCCACCCTGTGATCCCCATAGAGGAGGCTGCGCAGGAATACAAGGTGTGTGTTATTCACTTTATCACAGTGTTGGAGAAGCCAAGTTACCCAGTTCCAGGAGGGAGACATCTTGGTCAGTCTTGATTTTCTGACAACCTCTGCCTGATTCATTTTGGTAGAAATGGCTAGAATCGGTGTCAGCAAATATCACATTGCTTTGGGATATAAGCTTGAAACCCTCCCTCCTGCAACTGGGTAACTTGGAAGCTCGGCAATCTGTTCTTGGTTCATAGATTCCACCCTGTGACCCCCATAGATGAGGCTGTTCAGGACTACAAGGTGGGTGTCGTTCCCTTTATGATCTCGGTATGTCCTGGGGTCACAGATCTCCTAATGTGATGCCTATATATAAAGCTGTGAAGCAATGTAAGGTATATAATAACATAGTAGCATACTAACTGACGGTAGATAAGTCCAGCATAGTCCATCTAATCTGCCCGGTAAGGTGACAAAAGATGCGTTGTACCTGCGGCTTGGTGTAGGTATATGTTAGCAGTGACTACTTCAGTTGGGGGAGCAAAGAGTGGGGTGACATATTTGCATATTCATTATGGTTCTCTTAAAAAATATTAGATGGATAGGAAGCCAATATATCAAACAGGTGAAGAACGAGCTGGCGCCCCCATGATACTCAAAGAGGGAACAGAGGCTCTCATTCAGTGGCTTTGCCCAAAAAAAGAGAAAGTAACATATCCGCAGGCTATATAATTAAAATGCAGCAAAACTTGTAGCTGTTTAGTTATTTAGCTGGCACTCTAAGACTATAAAACTACTGACACCTGTAAATATATATTCTGCAAAATAAACCAAAGGAGATGTAATGTGCTCACACGCTGCGAGACAAGAAGACAAAGAATCACAACGCAGTTTCTAACACTAAAAGAAATTATAATTAATTCTATTTTGACATTAGAAACTGTGCTATGGTTCTCTTTTTCTTTGTGAACATCTATTTTGCGTCCAATGAAACCCCTCCTCCATCAGTAGGTGCAGAGCAGCACTAGGTTATTTCACCATCAAATCCAACATACCAGAAAAATAAATCTGAATCTGGTGTCTCCAGTACTAGGCAGATTGTAAACCAATATAAAACCCTACAAACGTCACTGAAGACCTATAATGCAAATCTACTATACCATAATGACACCAGCTTCTAAAATGAATGCGATAAAAGCCTATTTAGAAAAGAGCAGCAGCATAAATATCGTAGTGGGCCTTAGAACATCCTTTCACCTATTTAGAAAACTGAACAAGCTGGATTACTACAGATCCTACATAGCGAATTTGAGAGACTGACATCATACTCCACATACCCTGGCTTAGAAGTGAGGTTCACGACTCATGGTATGCGCAAAACTAGCCCATTTGGAAAAAGTGCCCTGAAACTCTCTGCTAGCAGAACACGTGGTCCCAGTCACACAGGCGAAACACAGTTAGATCTTCACCAAGTACAGAATAAATTACAATAAACTTGAAGTAGAAATATGTAGATAAAATTAAATTGAAACCCCAACGAGCCAGGCTCTGCGTGCAGTATTACACAAGACAGGTGACACTTTAACTCACCTTTGCTGAGCAGTGGTATGAGATGTACAGGCAGTGGTGGGATTCAGCTGGTTTGGCCCGGTTCATGCGAACCAGTTCCTGTTGCTGCCCACCTTCGCTGAACCGGGCCAAACATGGCATTGCAACGCCAGCTCTGCAGTGGTGGGAATCCAACCATCCAACAGTAGATTGACTGCATCAGGGGGATCGCAACATTGGGAGAAACCCCCAGTGCCATCAATCTACTGTCTGGGTGGGAGGATCAGGCTGCTGGGCCACCAGAGAGTTGCCTTCCCGATGTGGACAGCAGTGGCCCAAGCATGCAGCTCCCTCAATGCTCCCATGTGCGGTGCTGCCACCCGCGCATCCCAACCGAAGGTGTGATGGACTGAACCGGTTCCTGCCTGGTTTGGATCCCAGCACTGTGCACAGGCCTCTCTGATCTCACATGCAAGCAGCGCAGCCTTTCCCCATAGTCTTCCCCCTGCCTCTTTAAATTGTCCCTGCCTTCTCTACCTCACTTTAATGCCTGCTCTCTCCCCCTCCCCCCACACAACCTATTTTTCTGCAGGCTGTGATCGGACCTGCCCGCAGAGACTGGATCCCCACGGGTAGACTGCTTGCCTCTACAGTCCCTTCTCTTTTGCCCAGGGGCGATCTGATCTATCTCCTGTGGGCAGATAGAAAAAGTTTGCTGTGATTGTGGTCATCCTCTTCTCTTCTGCCAGCGGGAGATTGGAACCCTGTGGGCAAATAAGCGTCACAGCCATCATCGGGGCAATTTGTTTGAGGGAGCAATGCCCCCCCCCTTGTCCCCCTAAACTCCACCCATGATCAGTGGGGTAACCGCAAATTTAGAAGTGCGCGCACTTTTTATGACCTCAGCGTCTATCCTGCCACCCATGCCCAGGGATGTGCTTTCATTCCAAATGAAAGCCGGGATCACCATGGAAGATCACAACCTTGTGGTGCTATGCAAATGATAAGTAGTAATAGGAAAGGACAATGTTGTCGTCATTTCCTGTTTGCTGTCAAGAGTGAACCTCTTTCATGAGAGCATGCACTATTGCATGACAGGGCAAGCTCTTCACCCACATGTATATAGTGCATATTTGCACATGTGAGAAAAGTATGCCCTATTGCTCAATAGTGTGCGCTCTTGTTTAAAAAAAAAAGAAAAAAAAAAAAAAAGAAAAAGATGCACTATTTAGAAAAATGAAACAAAGATGAAAAAACCCTAAATGATCCAAAATGAAAGTTTTGTGCCCCTCCGCGGTCATACTCTCCACTGATCTATATGCAGTAGCACGCGTGGTTTTGCTGCAAGAAGTCAAGTCTTCAAAGAGCTTGAATCTCATTAAGGCTAATATCACAACAAAACGTCCTTGCTCAATAACCACAAAAATTGAAGAATAGAGGATCATGACTTGTTTGACCTCTGATAACATTTTGGGGCTAATTGTTGGCAGTAGTGGACACCATGTAAATTTAAATGCTGGCGCCCATGTTTAAATTATCAGTTAATATTCAGCATTGCTGCACGTGTGCAGGCACATTTGAGGTAAGAGTACGCAGAGATCAGAATAGAGACGCTGAGGGTGGGATGTACACAGATCTGATGGCGTTTTAGGAATGAAGCGGTTTCTAAAATACATAGAAGACAGCATAGCAGTGCATATGGATTTTGCAGCGGAAGGAGTCATTTTACAAATTTATTTGTGGAAAAAATCAATGGAGGAAACCCGATAACTTACATGAGTAAGGGCATGTATAAATATCGTCATTTGCACGTGCATTTGAGCTATTTTGCAAACTTAAATATACAGATGCCACTACTTAACCACAGAGGGCGCTATCTTTAACTCATTTAAATTTGGAGGGGGGGGGGGGAAAAAACTAGGAAGGATTAAGGAGGGCTGGCTGAAACACACTTTTCTAAAAATCTGTACATGCTAGGGAGCAGCTGTAAATTCCGGCAGGGAGATTTTGGGACTTGCGCACACATTCCCTATGTGGAGGGCAGTGTGCATTTTTGTCCCACCCAGGCCACGCCAGACTATACCCCTTAAGCCTTTCACATACAAGGACACTGGATCCTTTCTAAGACGGCCTTTTATATGTGCCGTGCGATGTACACATGGATGTGCCTGATTATTAGGGATGCGTTTTCGTTTTTGAGACAAATGCAGCAATAATGCGCCCTATGGCACAATAGGGTGCATTACTGAATAAAAACACAATGAGAAGATGAAAAAACGAAAAGGAAACCCTAAATTAATTTTTTTAGCCTAGACATCCCTACTGTTAACACGTAAATCATGAATAAAGCTTCTAAAATAACCCCCATAGACGCCCTGACACTATGTAGGGTGCAGTGGCCGTATGGTGCGCCACTGCTATTTGTTTGGTTTAAGCCTGCTATTGAGCACCCCTAAACTAACCTTATAGGGGGCATATTTGAAGCATTTTCAATGGTTGTCCTAACTTTAACTGTTTTTTGCTATCTGCTTAGTGGCTGAATAACGTCTCTGACCCGATAGCGACGGCGCTGTCTAGTGAAACCTCTATCTGTGCATTTTATAAAACATGCGTGTAAATTGTAACTCCACCAAATCTCTTCCCCTGAGCACGCCTACTCCCTAAGTATGCACCAATTTGCACCGTGCATAGTTTTGGGCTCGATGTAATTTTATAAGACACCTTTTAACTGCAGAAAATGTTTATTAAATTTCCCTCCACATGTATAGGGCCAAGGAAAGTTCTTACAGACTATCCTGGCACTATCCAGATCGTTCATGGGTTCAGCATGGGCATTCTGCACAACTATGTGGGCAGGCTTTCCTAAATTAAACCGCTTAGCCATACGGATAGTGACTGACTATTGTTAGCTATCTGTATAGCCGCGGCGGTCACTCGTTTTACATACATATTCCACACTGCGCTTCTATGGATAGCGATATTGACTATCCTGAAATATTTAAACACCACAGCTGTGGTTTAAAAAACAAACAACGACCACAAGGTTTAAATGTTGACCTGGATGTGTTTAATGTTTACAGGGAAAATATGAAACGCACCTGGAGACTTTGAGGAAAGAGCTGAAAGAGATTCTGGAATTTAAGTCCAGTGAAGAGCGGAAAGCGGAGGAGCTGATGGTGGGTGTCTGCATCTCCCTGTGATCTGTTTTCAGCAGGGTCCTGGTTCTTCTCAAACTATACATATCCCGAGTAAAATTAATTCTATACATTGGGCAGTTTGCAAAGAGTTTTATGTTTAGAAATGAGGCTTTTGAAGACCTCCCAACAGATGTGAGAATACAAGTGTATGAGTATATCGGGGAGCCGTTCCTGGGGGTTCGGGTCTGAGAGTTCATGTATGAGAAAGTATGTGTTGAAGAGTTCAGCAGAAATACCCATATGAATAACAAGTGTAACTCTGTGTGGTACTTTTTTCCTAAGTCAGATTTTTCCTTTTGAAAACTGATGTCAAGTCTGCGAATGATGTTAGTGTACCTCTTAACTTTGGTACTGTTTTTTACCCACTAGCTAATATAACATTGAACCTTAAGTTTAGCACATATTGGGTTTTAAGCAAGGGCATTGATCTCCTTGGGCATTAATGCATTTTTTCCTGCAGGAGTAAAGTAAAATGTGTGCTAAAAATAAGCACATGCTTTAACTCAGACTTTATTACATCGGGACGTATAGTGTGTTTAGCACTGTCTCACGTCATAAAGTTCAAAATATTTAAAGGAATGGTTCAGACTCTGTTATTGTTTATTGCAGGTAGAGGCTCCACAGTTAAAGGTAATAAAAATATTGACCATGACTCTGATATTTCTGCTCTTTGCTCTAATCTGTTGAATGTAGCGTGAGACAAAAATGAAGAGAGAGAGAATCCTGGCCGAGTTTGAGGAGTTGCACCAGTTCCTGAATGAGGAGCAGCGGATCCGTCTCTCAAGGCTGGAAGAGGAAGAGAAGGAGATTTTGGAGAATATCAGGGATAATGTGACCCAGCTAGAAGATCAAAGCTCCTCCCTCCAGAAACTGATCTCTGAGATAGAGGTGAAGCGTCAGCAGTCAGCGACTGAATTACTGAAGGTGAGACTCTAGTGTGAATTCAATCCCCTGAGCGGAGCGCATAGATGAAGTTGCCCAAAGGGGCATCGAGACTTGAGCCGCCTTAAGAGGAGGGGCGATGTGAAGATTCATCTAGTGCATCAGATACTCTTGGGCCAGCCCTGTCTGAAGACTTAATAAGGATTTTGGTACTGTACATGCAGTAATTCTCCTCTCTCAGTGAACAGCCTGGAATTAGACTGCCCAGAGCCGTGTTCACGGTGCTGTAGTGTTTGTAATGACTGTTGTATAATCTGAAGGAAATAAATGGTAATAATCTCTTTCTCGTTTCTCCTCTAGGATGCAAAGGCCACCCTGAGCAGGTAGGGCTCTGTTCTGACTTCCCTCATTCTGTATTAAATAGCAGCCCTGTAATGTCACTGTGGGACTTGCACCTCTCCAGTGACTGAGGGGCGATGGGACAGAAACCTGCCCAGTATAACACATTCTCACACTTCTTGTGCCAAGGGGTCTCGGACTCTTTCCTATTCTCTTCACTTTGGTGTTATCATACCTCATAATATTAAAAATATGAACACTTGTAGAGAGTAGCCATAAAACAAGATAAATAATTATTTGCACAGAATAAATTCAGCATTGTTTGACAATCTCTCCTCTTCTCTTTCTTATGAAGTCCTGTTTGTAGACCTGTGAGCTAACAGCAGTATATCTCCTTCCTTTTCCCTGTCCTGTCTTTATTCCTAGGGACTCCAATAGCGGGGGCGGAATATCCCCCAGAATAATCTCAATCACTCTTCCTTGCAGGTGTCAGACAGTGGAATTTCCTAGACCAGAGGCTGTTTCTGCAAAAATGAAAATCTGTTTCCATCTGATCTACCCTCGGCAGTATTTAATTGTGAAGAAAATGCTCACAAAATACAGAGGTAAAGAGCCATTCCATTCTTAGGGTGAACTTTCAATTCTAATGCTTCATGAACAAAGATACTAATAAAATACGGAGTATACAGACTCTGTACGCATAAGTAGATAAGGGTTATTGTTTATTTCTCTGCTTGATTTAGTTTCTTGTTTGTTTTGTTTAGGAAAAGTTTCTGCAGACCTAGGTAAGACTTCATCAGTTTTATCTTTACATTAACAATAGGAGATTGTGATACTAGGAGGCAAATTATGTCAAACTGATATTATAGATTAAATTGGTGAAGGGATGGTGCTATATGTTAAGACAGCATAGAGCCAAATAAGATAAATGGGTACGCAGGAAGCAAATTGCAATGTGGAATTTTTCTGAATAGAAATTCCATGTGTGAAAGAGTATAGTAGTGGGGATATCCTGCCATTTACCTAGACAAGATGTGGAGTCAGACACTGAAATCTTAATAGAAGTTAGGAAGGCTAATGATGTATGTTGCAACACAATAATTTTGGGAGATTTCAGCAATCTCAATATTGATTGGGTAAATATCTCATTAGGAAATGCTAGAAAGGTAAGGTTTCTAGGAGCCATAAATGATTGCCTTATGGAGTAGCTTGTCCTTGAGCCAATTTAGAAGGTGAACTACTTTAGAATAGTCCTTTCTGGAACATAGGACCATTTGAGAGGGTTAATGGCGGGGCTGCTTGTCAGTAGTAATCAACCACCAAATTTGTCATAATCGCTGGAAGGAAGGTAATAAAGGGAACTACTGCTGTAGCATCTAATATGAAAAAGGGGGAGTATGATAAAATGAAGAAATTAGTTAGAAATAAATTAAAAGAAGCTGTTGCCAAGGTCAAAGGCTAACATATGGCATGGCATTATTTAAGAATACCATTTTGGAAGCTCAGATAAAAAGGTTGAAAGAAGACCAAACCACAGACAGTGGTGAGTCCAGAGAGGCAGGTAAAGCTAATAGGGTATCTTTCAAAAAATAGAAAGTAGTATTTATTTATTTATTTATTTATTTAACAGCTCTTCTATACCACGCTCTTTATTATCAGTGCGGTTTACAGTTAACAATTTGACTCTAGGACAGGAACAGATCTGGCCTGAGTTTACATATAACAAGGAAAGTAACATGGAATTGAACTGGGGAAATTATGTACATTTTAAGCAGAGATTAATGTTGGTATTCTATTTACAATAATGTACCTCAGGAAGCAGGGCAACTGTTTGATTACAGATACTGTCTGGTCTATATTACATGTTATGTAAATTCATATTTTGTGATTCATAGTAAGGGATTGGGTTGTGAGGAGGGAGTAGGTGAGGCGTTATTTGGTTGTGAGAAGTGCATGAGGAACAGATGGTGCTTGAGGGCTTTTCTGAATTGCCTGAGGTTGCTGATCGATCTGATGTTGGGAGGTAGATTGTTCCAGTAGGCCCAAATGTGAAGAATTGGGGATGAACACAAGCACTAGAAAGTCAGGTGTAAAACAGTGAAAAGGTAAGCCAAGTGAGATTTTAAAAAGAAGCTTGCCATGGGAGTAAAAACTAATAAAATCTTTTCAAGTAGATTAAGAGCAAAAGATCATAGAACTCATTTGGACTGCTACATCATCAAAGGGTAAAAGGAGCCAAATGACGAAAACAGGAAACAACATAAACATTGCTAAGTTAGATGCAAGGCACTGATAAGGCAGGCAAAGAGAGAATTTGAAATAAAGCTTGCTGTGGAAGCAAAAATGCATAATAAAAACATTTTCAAGTGCATTCATAGCAAAAAACATGTAAGACAGTCAGTTGGACCATTGGATGATAGAGGAGTAAAAGAGGTGCTGAGTGAAGACAAGGTCATAGCGGAGAGACTGAATGAATTCTTTGCTTCGGTCTTTACTGAAGAAGATGTAGGGAAGTTACCCATCCCTGAAATGGTATTTAAAGGTGATGTATCGGAAGAATTGAAAAAATATTGATAAACCGGGAAGATATATTATAACTATTTGATAAACTGTAGAGTAGCAAATCACCTAGACCAGAAGGTATACAGGCAAAAGTATTGAAAGAACTGAAATATGAGATTGCAGACCTACTGTTAGTAATCAGTGAACTATCATTAAAATCAACTGTAATACCTGAAGAGTGGAGAATGGCCAATGTAACATCAATATTTAAAAAGGGTTCCAGGGATGATCCGGGAAACTACAGACCTGTGAGTCCGACTTCAGTACCAGACAAAATGGTAGAAACCATTATAAAGAATAAAATTACTGATCATGTATGTAGTCATGGTTTAATGGGAGAAAGCCAACATGGATTTAGCCAAGAAAAGTCTCGTCTTACTAATCTGTTATGTTTTTTTGAAGGAGTGAATAAACAGGTAGACAAAGGTGAGCCGGTTGATATATTATATCTGGATTTTCAGAAAGCCTTTGACAAGGTCCTTCATGAGGGACTCTTGGCGAAATTAAAAAGTCATGGGATTGGAGGCAGTGTAAAATTGTGGATCAGAAACTGGTTAAAAGATAGAAGGCAGAGGGTAGGGCTAAATGGCCAGTTTTCTCAATGGAGAAAGGTGAATAGTGGTGTACCCCAGGGATCTGTGCTGGGTCCGCTGCTTTTTAACATACTCGTAAATGCTCTGGAAATGGGAATAACGAGTGAGGTAATCAAATTTGCAGATGACACAAAATTATTCAAAGTTATTAAAACCCAAGAGGATTGTGAAAAATTACAAGAGGACCTTGATAAATTGGAAGACTGGGCATCCAAATGGCAGATGAAATTTAATGTGGACAAATGCAAAGTCTTGCACCTAGGAAAGAACAACCCAAACTATGGTTACATGATGCAAGTTTCCGTATTAGGAACCACCATTCAGGAAAAAGATTTAGGCGTCATTGTGGATAACATGTTGAAACCCTCCATCCAGTGTGCAGCCGTGGCCAAGAGAGCAAATAGAATGCTAGGAATCATAAGGAAAGGAATGGAGAATAAAACAAAGGATATTATAATGCCTCTGTATCGTTCCATGGTGCGACCGCACCTTGAATATTGTGTGCAATTCTGGTCGCCATATTTTAGAATGGATATAGCGTTATAAGAAAAGGTACAGAAAAGACCCACCAAAATGGTAAAGGAGATGGAAGGATACCCCTATGAAGAGAGGCTAAAAAAATTAGGGCTCTTCAACTTGGAAAAGAAATGGCTGAGGGGAATATGGTAGAGGTCTATAAATTAATGAACGGAGTGGAACGGGTAAACGTAGATCGATTTGTTTAAACCATCAAAATATAGAAAGACTAGGGGACATGCAATGAAGCTACAGGGTAAAATATTTAAGAATCATAAGAGAAAATATTTTTTCACTCAACGTGTAATCAAACTCTGGAATTCATTACCAGAGGATGTAGTTAAAGCTGTTAGTGTAGCCGGGTTTAAAAAAGGTTTGGACAAGTTCCTGGAGGAAAGGTCCATAAACCATTATTAAAAGGGACCCAGGATATCAATGCTTGACCCAGTACAAGCATTGTGGAATCTGTGTCTTTTGGGGAAACTGCTAGGTACGTATGACCTAGATTGGCCACTGTTGGAAACAAAATACTGGGCTTGATGGACCTTGGTCTGACCCAGTATGGCATATCTTATGTTTTTAAGTTAATTGCAAAGTAATGCACACAGGGAAAAATAATCCCAGTTACAGGTACTAAATGGTGGGCAGTGAGTTAGGAGTCGCCACCCAAGAGGAGTCACTATGAACAGTATGTTGAAATTTTCAGCCCAGTGTGCTGTGGCTGCTAGAAAAGCAAATACAGTGTTAGGAATTTATGTATTTCAAGGTTTGATTATACCACTATTCGGTGAACTAGCCTTTGAAACAGTTTACAACAATAGAGAGAGAAGAACATAATGTAATAGATCAATATTAGACAAAGGAATATTAGCACAGTGACGTTGGGATGAAGAGTGTGATACACAGGAAGCAAGAGTGGAGAATGAACACAGATGCTTTATTGAATCCCCAACGCGTTTCGGCGGATGCCTTCTTCGGGGGGAGGATACTTTAATATATATAAAACAAAACACATTAAAAACATAATGAATCAAAAAACAAAACAAATTAAAACGGGCATATAGTTAAAATTAAAATGTGTAACCATGAATACAACAATAAAAACACCAAACTACTATAGATAAGAGAGACTTGAAAGGACAAGGCAGAATCTAGCATAACACCAAGTCAGCAAATGCAGTTTCTAAATGGTAGCAAATTTTCTCTAAAGGGAAAGAGGACTGTAACCAAGAAGGAAGCACCTCGACTCAAAACAGATGCGTGAAATGACTATCACTTTTCTTAGACAATCATTGGGAAAGTAACCTGCAGTGCGAAGCACGTACAATCCACAAATAAAACATATCAGGTGACCCCATTACCCCCACCCCACTGCAGGTTCTGCCCTAGCAACCCTACTTGCCAGAAGAGATTGACCAGGGCCGGCATCTACTGTTACTGTGTTATTATGGACTATAGTTTGCTACGAGGAGAAGGCTGACCATTGTATATTTTCATTGTGGCAGAATACTGGCTTGCTTCCATTTGATGGGGACTAAACCTTAGGTGAGTTTTGCTTCATGGACTGGAAAAATGATGGAAGAGGCTCAGTGAATTGCTGAATGAGCATCAAAAGTGGAGGGTCAGCATGAGCTATTGTGGGTTTTATAGCTGCCAAAAGTTGGTTCAGGACAAAAGGTGCTTAAAAGCTGAAAAGGAACTTTGACTGGATTGATTGCTGGACCCAGTGAATAGATTAGCTGGTAAGTCAGCAGAAGAAGTTGGTGTCCTCTTGGGGAAAGTCAGTACTAGAAGTGACTGGAAAGGAGTCTTGTATTTTTGAAGAGCGGAGTGAGCTGAGCTTACTGCACTGGGCTATGGGGGATATTAGGGAGCCATGAGGAGACATTTTTATGAAGTTTGTGAGCCAATTAGAATTTGCATTTCATTCATTCACTTAGCGGCACATTCCAAATGGGAGGTCCCAGTGCAATCTGGGACGTCAAAGCCAGAACGTCTGAAAAGAAAGGCGGACATGTGCAAGTTTAGGCACAATTCCAGAAATGTGGCTGTGCCCGATATGCACATGTATCGAATGTCTATATAGACACCCCCAGGAAAGCAGTTCAGGGTCCTAATCCCAGGGTGGTGGGACTTTATAATCTAAAACTGGTCCCTCAATTCTCCATCTTCTCTACACACAATGGATGTTTTAAGGTGAAAACAAACACTTTCCTGATGTCTATTCGTGCCTGGAGCAGGAAACTCCTCCACCACACCCCGGGCTGACTTGAACGTCCCCGTATTGGAGACGTCTGCAAATGGCATTTGTGGAATGCTTGCGTAGACGTGTCTGTGATTTTGACATCCATTTGCATGTCTGCAGACGTCCAAACCACGACTAAACCTTTTAGAATGACCCTCTTAGTGGATGAGTTGGGTGAATAGCAGATCTATAAGTCAATCGAGCTTGTCGGTGCATGGTAACAGTTACTCATTATATTCAGGCATAGGAAATGTAGGGAAAGAACAACTACGCCTGACTAAATCACCTTAACCACTGAGGGAGCATGTGGTACAGAGTGGTATGTGGTGGTACGGAGACCCATGGTCCTCGTGCATGAATGAATGAGCCCTGCATATGAGCACGGCACCTTTTTTTCTAGGAAAAATGCCTGGAGTACCCATGAAAAGGGCATGAGTTAAGTTTGAAATAAATAAAAGCAAAATAAAAAGGCATCTTCCTCTGGCACTAAATTTTGATATGTGTCAGACTGCTTCTGCTATTGCCGTCCTACAAACTGGGTCTGCCGCCAATGGTTGCGGAAACATGAGCAGTGTAGGGCCTTGGGGGGTGGGAGCCCCTGCCTCGCATGGGTTTCTATGGTCACTGGAGGAAGGGGTGGGGCCTTGCAGAGCTCTGTCTTCAAGGGCCCGTGGAAGTGTTTTTGCAGCTTTTTGCTTCAGCCAGTGGTGGCATAAGAGAGCAGCAGCCCCAGAGGTGAGGGGAAGACCTGGGCGTGAGTCTCTCCAGTGAGTATGAGTTCTGGGTTGTGGGGGTAGTGGGCTTTCTTTCCATTTTCAAAACCCATTAATAGTTTCTAAGGGAACCATAGCCCCTCATACCCTTCAATACATTTTTGGGGTTCTCCTGCCCTCAAAGGTACCTAGATTTTATATCTGGCCCTGATTGAATTACCTGAGTGACTGGGGGAAGCGACCAATAAAGGTTAGAGTCAGGTGTAAGAGGTACCAACGAGAAATTTCTACTCCTATTTATTAATGTGTTTGTTTTCTGCAGTGGTTGTGAGTCTGGATCCTGAAACTGCCCATCCTGAGCTCATCCTGTCTGGAGATCGGAAGAGTGTCAGACACGGAGACAGGAGACAGAACCTGCCGGACACTCCCCAGAGATTCGATACTTGTGTCTGTGTTCTGGGGTGTGAGAGCTTCACCTCAGGGAGACATTACTGGGAGGTGGAGGTGGAAGACATGACTGACTGGGATTTAGGGGTTTGTAAAGATTCTGTGAAAAGGAACGGGAAAATCATACTAACACCTGGGAATGGATTTTGGATAGTGGTACTCAGGGATGGAGATGAATATGAGGCCTGCACCTTCCCCATCACCCGACTCCCCCTGAATGTGAAACCCCGGACAGTGGGGATTTTCCTGGACTATGAGGCAGGAACGGTCTCATTTTACAATGCAGATGATAAATCTCATCTCTACACCTTCACGGACACCTTCTCTGGGAAACTCCGGCCTTTTTTCAGTCCTTGTCTCAATGATGGAGGTAAAAATTCCAGAGCTGTGAGAATCAGAGAAGTATCAAAATGGGAATGAACAAGACTCGAGGACGAGATTCGAGGGTGTAACATCCATTCGGAGAGTGGATTTTTAGATATGGATAGAAGAATCACAGCGTGTTATAATGTTATAAGAAAATAACCAAATGATTTACAATAATTTTAAAATAATTTAGGAGAATTCACTTTGAGTAATAGAGATGGGACTGCTGCCTGTAAATGTGAGGAGGGGTCTCAGGGGTATCCCACTTTCTTGATTGTCTCTTGGGGAGAAGAGAGAATATACTTGGAGGAATGAGTGAGAGACTGGCCATGGGGAAGGGAAGTTGACATGAAGGCACAAAGGAGAACTGAGATCTGGGAGAGACACGAGGAGAGAGAAAAGGCTGAGCACAGTCACAGAGGAAAGATAGAGGTATGGGATAGGGTCAAAAGAGATGTGGCTGGAGACTGCAGCTTCAGACTCGGAGGTAGGGCTGGCCCAACCATCAAACAAACCAGGCAGCCTCCTAGGGAAGAATCTTCAGGGGAGGGAGGGGCATTCAAAGCCAAACAATAGATTTTTATGGACAAGGGGAGTGTAAAGCTTAAATCTTGCGGAGGGCGCCAGCACCTTGAACCAACTCTGAGACTGTCCCTGCTCAGGGGCTCCTCAGCACAACAATAAGGTACCACAGATGCTGCTAGTGCCAGGTTTAGGGTAGGCTGAGCAGACCTATGCAGACTCCAGATATACACACTAGTAAGGGCGATCGATGAGGGTTGTGGAAGCATCCAGGGCCATGTGCGGAGACTCGCTGCGGGGCCTTTTGCGCATAAATCTGTAGAGGCTGAACGTTTGGACAGAGAAATGGGCCCATGTGTGAAAAACACAAATGCTCAATGATAGGGCCGACCCTGCACACAAACTGAAGAGACACATTGGCTGTTCTGCAGCTACCGAATATGCTGACTGGGCATAATAGCAGAATCGGCGATTTCCCTCCGACCCCTAATGGAAAAATTCAAAATTCTTGTGTTGGCAGCTGTGCGTAAATGCAAAAGGACATTCTGCTCTTTCTAGAACTGTTACCAAATGGAGGCATCTAGATACCAAAGTCTGTATGCCAGGAAAAACTGCATTCCTATGTGTATTCTCCATGAAAAATCACGTGCACAATATTTTAAAATTCTGCATATTCTTATTATCAAAATAATATAATGTAAGCACTGTACTTGAACAGCAATTAATTTAGGGGTCTATTTACTAAGCCGTGGTAAGATTTTTCCATTAACATATATTGGTGGAAATTTTTAACATGTGCTAACACTAAACCTCTGCAGTAATTTCAAGTATTAAAAGGCTGCAGTCTTGATGGCTAACGTACAGAAATGCTAATATGCTGACATTGCCTGAGTTGTATATCTGTCCAACAGCTATCACAAATCCTAGGTTGATGATGGACGTATGGGGGTGATGCAGGGCCTGCTGCACAGCTCATGAACCCTGTGTAACCCCAGTGAGGGGGGGGGCACTCTCTTTATTCATTGCCAAAGGCTACAGAGAAGAGTCAGCTCTTAACAGCACTTTTGAACTGTAGGTAAGGGGGTATATTTCTGGGGTAACATGGTATATGACGGCAGATGAAGACCAGCACGGTCCATCCAGTCTGCCCAGTAAGGTGGCTAGAGCGATTTCATTTCTGGGATGATACCTTAATCAGTGGGGAGTTGGAGCAATGCCCACACGTCCCTGTGCCCCGTACTGCCATCTTGGAAAATGGAAACGCCTGTCCCAGGGAAGCACCACACTGGGGATAGGTGCTTCCATTTTCCAAAATAGTGGTGTGAAGGCAGAAGCATATGGGCAACGCTCGTGCCCAATGATTAGGTATAGGGGGCATTGTACTGGGGAGGTGGTGGCCAGGGGCCATCAGGACACAGGGATGTTTTGGGAGGGGGATTTGGGAAGCTAGAGGCCACCAGGCCACCAGGGAACATTTGTTTGGAGGTTCAGGGGAGGGTCCACCAGCCACCAATGGTATTTAGATGGTATCAGAGTTGAGGGGAGGGGTGGGAAAGTGCAATCGGGGGGGGGGGGATGGTCTGCCTTGGTCATCTGAGATGAAGTGTCAAACTTCACCTCAGATGACCTTTTTTTCTTCCGCAATCCGAAACCTGCACACAGATGCCAGACTGCTAACCTAAACTCCTGTGCACGTGTGTCTAGCTTGCTCTCCATATTCAATGCAGGTTTTTTGCACCCAGCTCATTTGCTCTAAGCATGTGAGAACTAAGTTTCTGCATCCTCAGGGAATTCTAGTCAACAGTCTGTATCCTGCATTTGCATGGATTTCTCCCAGGTGTGAAGGTGTAACAGTCCCATGAAGGAGCTATGGATGTGTCCTGTCAGAGTCCTGAGGAAGATCTGGAGATGGTTCCAGGGCATGAACTAGCCCGTCACTAATTCCTGCAGTAAGTTTGTTCAGAATGTTCAAAGACCAGCGGGCTCGCAATGATGTTACTAAGCAGTACAGGTCAAACAAATCGGAGGCATTATTTTATCAAGCAGTGCATAATTAGACTCTAGAATTTTGTTGCCAGAGGATATGGTAGAAGCAGTTAGCGTAGCTGGGCTTTAGAAAGGTTTGGACAAATTCTTGGAAGAAAAGTGCATAAATGATTATTAAGGATGACTTGGGGAAATCTACTGTATACCCCTGTGGATAAGCAGCATGGGATCTGTTTACTTTTTGGTATCCTGTGAGGTACTTGTGGCCTAGATTAGTTACTCTTGGAAACCCAACACTGCGCTTCATGGACCCGTGGTCTGGGCCAGCATGGACGTTCTTATGCTCTTTTTAGTGGTAGTATTTGCAAATCTCTCTTACTTTCTGGGAGCTCTAGATCATGCAGGCTCGGCTTAACCATTAGGCAGACTACACGGCTACTTAAAGCTGCAGCTTGGGGACCGGGCCGAGTGTATCTGCAATCTAAGCAAAATGATGATAGGTCCCGATAGCCACAACACCCTGAAGAACCATCCATGCATAGTTTTACCCACAGGGAAGACAGGAAGTTTTCAAATTGCCCATTTTCCAGGGTAACTGCTCTTGGAAGCTGTTATAATGGGCGGTAATTTTATAAAAGGCTGCCCAGGCTCTCAAGGTCCATAGATGTGTATGCTACAACTATTTCATAAAAGCAATATACACTAGCATAGTAACATAAGCACCTGCATCTTTATATAATTATACTTTAAAGTAGTGGTTCTCAACCCAGTCCTCTGGGACCCTCAGGCCATCAGGTTTTCAAGATATCCACATGAGATAGATCTACATACAATGGAAGCTGTGCATGCAGATCTAGCTCATGCATATTCATTGTGGATATCCTGAAAACCTGACTGGCCTGGGGGTCCCAGAGGACTGGGCTAAGAAACACTGCTTTAATGCATGAAAGAGGAGCTGGACTTTGGGGGTGATGTATCGGATGATCTTGAGGTGGCTAAACAGCAAAAGCCAGAAGGATGCTTGGGTGCTAGGAAGAGGCAGGGCCGAACCGAGCCAGAATAGCGCCCTGTGCGACTAGCACTTTGGGGTGCTGAATTGAGACTGAAGTCCCCAAGGGTCAGCATGGGTTTGTGTGGTGAGATAAATGTGCATGCTCATTCCAGAATTGATGAGAACTCTTCGACTTTAGTGGTCAGGGTTCTGTAAGTGAGGCAGAACGTGGTGTATTTGTTAACGATTATTATGGTGATTCTCTCCTCTGTGCTGGCCTTTGAGATCATTTGAACTTAAAGTGACTCCTAGCAAGTATCGGCACCCCACCTCCTCACTTGTGTGTTCACGGACAGTTAAATGCGGTGTAAGTGTGAGAGGTGAGTTGATTTAGTAGGACATGATCTGTTTCTGAGACCCATGTTTCTGTTATGCACATTATATCAGCGTTATGGTCCTGAATGTAGTCAGCTAGGGTGTTTATTTTGTTTCTGATAGATCTAGCATTGATTAATGTGCAGCTGACAAGTGTGCCTAGGACTGGGTTTCTCTTGTTGATCTGTTGAGGGTTGGTGCATCTGATCGGTATGAGTCTTTGTGTGCACTTGGTTGTGCTACCGTGGCGTGATCCACTGTAGTCTGTTAGCAGTGATAGAGTTGCAGTGTTGCAGTGTGTTGGGGTGGCTCCTGCCTGACGTAGTAGGAAATGTGCATACAGTATACTGAGTAAGAGGCTGGAGATACAGTGGGCTGTCATAGCATTTATCACTGCTTAATTGCACTGCCTAGATGTGCTGTTTTCAGTCCACGGTTAAGGGCCACTCTAAGGGGTGCTTGTGCTCTTTGAAGTTTGATGGGACGCTGCTGCTGCTGCTGGTCTGATTGGGCTTCTGGTAGGGAGTGAGGCGTAGCGTACCTTCTTGCTCCGTGCTTGGACTCTAGTCGGGCTGGCAGTGAAGTGCATATACTGGTAATATGGGACCATAGTTTCTCACCCTTTGGCAGCCTTTAAACAGCCGTCTTCCTCCTAAGGCATACAGCAATAAACTCAAACATCTCAATATGTATAATTTGGAAGAAAGGCGTGAGAGAGGAGATATAATAAAGGCATTTAAACACCTCCATGGCATAAATGCGCAGGAGTTAAGGCAAGCCCTGGAAAGAGGGGTCATGAGATGAGGGTCACAGGGGATAGACTCAGGAGTAATCTGAGGAAATATCTCTTTCTGGAAAGGGTGGTGGATTCATGGAACAGCCTCCCAGTGAAGGTGGTGGAGATGAGGACTATATCTGAATTTAAGACATCATGAGACAAATACAGAGGATCTCTGAGGGAGGGGAAGCAAGATCACTATAGTCACACTAATGGTGACTCCCTAGCTGAGGGTTGCGGTAAAGTCTTTGTCCTTATTCCAGTCAAGGAATGAGGAGGAGACTGCAATAAGTCGCAGATACCGGCGCTGCTGAATTCCTGGAGGTTAAACAGAAGACAGGAAGTGCCACTGTTTAATCTCTAGGAGTTCAGTGGCACCAGTATCTGTGACTTATCACAGCCGCAGAGACCCCTGTTACTCCCGTGGCTGTGCAGAAGTTAGCTGGAGTGCTGGGCTTAGGGCCTCATTGGCTCCCTCTGAAGCCAGTCAAGTGCATGTGGGGACATTCATGGTGTGGGGGAGATGCTGGCTCTGTAAGAGGACCGGAGGCTAGAGTAGCAGACCTGGAAGACATAAGAAAGACAGAGAAGTACATGGACGAGACCTTGCTGTGAGTTTTAGCTGTTTATTTAATTATTTATTGTTTGTCTTAGTGGTGTGCTAGTTCAGCCTTCTCAGCTGTAACTTACCTTGCCTCTCTCAACTAACTGGGCTTTGTGTGGTAGCCAGGTTAACTGTTCATTTTAAATTAAATCTCTCTCCCCAGAACCTGCTGTGTGTTAAACTTTTTTCCTGTCCTAGCCTGCCTGAGTGAATCCTCCCCCTCCTCCCCCCTGCTGAGGTATTGTGTAGCCTTCTTCCTGTTTCCTCCACGTGTGCATAGTCTGTTTTAGTTTGCTTTTCTCTGATCAGAGAAGAGCAGTGCTTTCACAGTGCTCTGCTAGAGAAGTGGATATTTGCCTCCTGTGACACCTTGCTGTGAGTTCTAGTTGTTTATTTAATTATTTATTGTTTAACTGTTTCTTTAATTATTTATTGTTTGTCTTAGTGGTGTGCTAGTTCAGCCTTCTCAGCTGTAACTTACTTGCCTCTCCCAACTAACTGGGCTTTGTGTGGTACCCCCCTCCTCCCTGCTGAGGGTTCAGGACAGGGTACCTTGTAACTGCCCTCTTTAATAGGACTTATCTCCCTCCCTCCCTCCCTCCCCAGCACCCACCCACCCCTGGGGTAATTGTAGTTTTATAGGTACTTGCACATCTTAGAGGAAAGGGGCTGCTCTCAGGTGCAGCTCTTTATCCAAATCAGTCATACTCGGAGGACCTGAGATTAATTAATTAAGCGTCAGGTACACAAGGTGCATTAGGGGTATTAGATACACTTTTATTAGTATAAGCATATACACCAATCCTTATTATATACAGAATTTAAAAGACCTAAACACAAGCTTTAAACTAAGATGCAGACAGAAGTCCAGCAACGAGATGGGGGTTCTCCGGTCTTTTGCATTGAGTGTCACATGTATGATTTTCTCCCAGTTGGTGAGAGGTCTTACTTATGCACTAAGTGCAAGGAGCTCTTTGCTCTCAGGGAACGAGTCCATTCTCTAGAGGCTAGAGTAGCAGACCTGGAAGACATAAGAAAGACAGAGAAGTACATGGACGAGACCTACAGGGATATAGTCCTGAAGTCCCACCTCCAATCTGGCAGCATCCCTGTTGCCATGGAGGAGAGAGGTCATGTGACAGGAGAGCATCACCCTGGTGTGGCAGGAAGTGATCCTGTAACTAGGACCTGTCCTCCAGGTGATGTAAAACCCTCTCGCACCGAGGACATTTCTCCAGGGCCATGTCCCCATGAGGGGAGGGTCAGGACAGCTGTTATAGTTGGTGATTCAATCATTAGGAATGTAGATAGCTGGGTGGCTGGTGGACGTGAGGATCGCCTGGTAACATTCCTGCCTGGTGCGAAGGTAGCAGACCTCACGCACTGCCTAGATAGGATCATAGATAGTGCTGGGGAGGAGTCTGCTGTCTTGGTACATGTTGGTACCAATGACATAGGAAAATGTGGTAGGGAAGTTCTGGAGGCTAAATTTAAGCTTTTAGGTAGGAAGTTGAAATCCAGAACGTCCAGGATAGCATTCTCCGAAATGCTTCCTGTTCCACGTGCAGGACCCAAAAGACAGGCAGAGCTCTGGAGTCTCAATGCGTGGATGAGACAATGGTGCAAGGATGAGGGTTTTGGATTTGTTAGGAACTGGGGAACATTCTGGGGAAAGGGGGGGCTCTTCCGAAGGGATGGGCTTCACCTTAATCAGGATGGGACCAGACTGCTGGCATTAACCTTTAAAAAAGAGATAGAGAAGCTTTTAAACTAGAAAATAGGGGAAAGCCGACAGTCACCCAGGAGCGCATGGTTCGGACGAAGGTATCCTTGAAGGATACTACCAAAAGCAGTGAGGTCCCAAAAGGGAGTATAGTAGCCCAAATGCCCTTGAGTTAGGAGCAGACAGAGCATAAAGATTCCAAATTACCCATGCCTACCAATAGCCAGATTAATATTAATAAAATACAGTTTCTAAAATGCTTGTATGCCAATGCTAGAAGTCTAAACAATAAGATAGGAGAGTTAGAATATATAGCACTAAATGAGAGGTTAGATATGATTGCACTCTCAGAGACATGGTGGAAGGATAACCAGTGGGACACTGTGATACCTGGATACAAACTATATCGTAATGATAGAGCTGATCAAATTGGTGGAGGGGTTGCGCTCTATGTTAGAGAGGGCATTGAGTCAGAAAGGATTAAAGTTTTGCAGGGAACAAAATTTGCTGTAGAATCTCTATGGATTGAAATTCCATGTATGAAGGGGAGGGTGATGGCAGTGGGAGTATACTATCGACCGCCTGGCCAGAATGAACAAATGGATGATGAAATGCTCAAAGAAATCAAGGAAGCTAACAAAAGTCACAACAGAGTAGTAATAATGGGTGATTTCAATTACTCCGGTATCGACTGGGTCAGTGTCACAGCAGGACAAGCTAAGGAGATAAAGTTTCTAGATGAAATAAATGACTGCTTCTTGGAGCAGCTGGTTCATGAACCGACCAGAGGGGAAGCCATACTGGACCTAGTCCTTAGTGGAACGCCATATCTGGTGCAAGAAATAACGGTGTTGGGACCACTTGGCAATAGTGATCATAGTATGATCATGTTTGATTTAATTAATGGAGGACAGATAGTAAAGGAATCCACAGTACTACCTTTTAACTTTCGAAAGGGAGACTATGATAGAATGAGGAATATAGTTAGGAAAAAACTAAAAGGAGCTGTTCCAAAGGTTAAAGACTTAAAGCAAGCTTGGGTGTTATTTAAAAATACTATCCTCGAAGCACAGACCAGCTGTATTCCACGCTTTAAGAAAAGTGGAAGAAAGTCCAAAAAACTGCCAGCATGGTTTAAAGGTGAGGTCAGAGAGGCTGTTGCTGCCAAAAAAGCAACCTTCAGGAAATGGAAAAAAGAGCCAAATGATGAAAACTGGAAACAGCACAAGCACTGGCAAGTTAAATGCAAAGCATTGATAAGGCAGGCAAAGCGGGAATTTGAGAAGAAACTTGCTACGGAAGCAAAAACATGAAATAAAGACTTTTTCAAGTACATTCGTAGCAAAAGGCCTGTGAGAGAGTCAATTGGACCATTAGATGATAGAGGGGTAAAAGGGGCAGTAAGAGGAGACAAGGCTATAGCAGAGAGACTGAATGAATTCTTTGCTTCAGTCTTTACTGAGGAAGATGTAGGGATGTTACCCAAGACTGAAGTGGTATTTAAAGGTGATACTGCGGAGGAATTGAGAGAAATATCGCTACACCGGGAAGATATATTACAACTATTTGATAAACTGAATAGTAGCAAATCACCTGGACCGGATGGTATGCATCCCAGAGTGTTGAAAGAACTGAAATATGAGATTGCAGACCTGCTATTGGTAATCTGTGAACTTTCATTAAAATCATCTGTAATACTTGAAGATTGGAGGGTCGCCAACGTAACACCAATTTTTAAAAAGGGTTCCAGGGGTGACCCGGGAAATTACAGACCGGTGAGCCTGACATCAGTACCAGGGAAAATGGTAGAAAACCATCATAAAGAACAAAATTACACAGCATGTAGATAGTCATGGCCTAATGGGAGACAGCCAACATGGCTTTAGACAAGGAAGATCTTGTCTTACTAATCTGATATGTTTTTTTGAAGGTGTGCATAAACAGGTAGACAAAGGTGAGTCGGTTGATATAGTGTATCTGGACTTTCAGAAAGCTTTTGACAAGGTCCCCCATCAGACTTTTGGCGAAGCTAAAAAGTCATGGGATAGGAGGCAGTGTACTATTGTGGATCAGGAACTGGTTAAAATATAGAAAGCAGAGGGTAGGGCTAAATGGCCAATATTCCCAATGGAAAAAGGTGAATAGTGGAGTACCCCAGGGATCTGTACTGGATCCGCTACTTTTTGACATATTCATAAATGACCTGGAAAAGGGAATAACGAGTGAGGTTATGAAATTTGCAGATGATACAAAACTGTTTAACGTTGTTAAAACCCAAGAGGATTGTGGAAAACTGCAGGAGGATCTGGATAAATTGGAAGACTGGGCATCCAAATGGCAGATGAAATTTAATGTGGACAAGTGCAAAGTTATGCACCTAGGAAAGAACAACCCACACTATAGTTACACGATGCAAGGCTCCACATTAGAAACCACCACCCAGGAAAAAGATTTAGGAGTCATCGTGGATAACATGTTAAAACCCTCCGCCCATTGTGCAGCGGCGGCCAAGAAAGCAAATAGAATGCTAGGTATCATAAGGAAAGGAATGGAAAATAAAACAAAAGATATAATGCCTCTATACCGTTCCATGGTGAGACCGCACCTTGAATATTGTGTGCAATTCTGGTCACCGTATCTTAAAAAGGACATAGCGTTATTAGAAAAAGTATAGAGAAGAGCCACCAAATTGGTGAAGGGGATGGAAGGCTACTCCTATGAAGAGAGGCTAAAAAGGTTAGGGCTCTTTAACCTGGAAAAGAGACGGCTGAGGGGAGATATGATAGAGGTCTATAAATTAATGAATGGAGTGGAACGGATAAGCGTGGATCAATTGTTTACGCTATCAGAATATAGAAAGACTAGGGGACATGTAATGAAGCTACAGGGTAAACTATTTAAGACAAATAAGAGAAAATATTTTTCACTCAACGTGTAATCAAACTCTGGAATCTGTTACCGGAGGATGTAGTAAGGGCTGTTAGTATAGCTGGGTTTAAAAAAGGTTTGGACAAGTTCCTGGAGGAAAGGTCCATAAACCACTATTAAAAAGGGACCCAGGATATCAATGCTTGACCCAGTACAAGCATTGTGGAACCTGTGTCTTTTGGGGATATTGCTAGGTACGTATGACCTAGATTGGCCACTGTTGGAAACAGGATACTGGGCTTGATGGACCTCGGTCTGACCCAGTATGGCATGTCTTATGTTCTTATGTTCTTAACGGTAATGGGCTAATGTTGAGGAACGGGGAGACTGCTATTGAAAGTAATGTTGGGAGGGGCTGGGACTGGAGGGGGACCCTGAATTCAAAAAAGCATGGGACCAACACAGAGGATCTCTAAAGGTAAAAAGTGGACTGTTGTAGTTGTTGATATGGAAGGATAGACTAGATAGGCCATGTGGTCTTTTTCTGTCATCATGTTTCTATGTTTCTATGCTTGGGAGGAGGACAGTGCCCCCCACATGCTTACTGGGTAGCGTCGGCCTTGTCCTCCAGTAGGTAACATCCTCTCCTGTACAGCAGACTCCTCTTGTAGCCCTGGGTTAGAAACCAATCTCTCTCTACTATTAGAAATGTCAAGCACCAAGGGCCTGCTTCCACACTGGACACAAACAGAATAAAAAAGTTCCAGAAATGAACCTTTGCACACACCACAAATCAAACTCAGCAAAGCCTAGAGTGGACCATCCCACACAGTGAGACCGAAGGCGAAAGAGGGAGATTTTTCAGAAGGTGCATTGGGGGTATAAATCTAGAAAGATGTAAATGTTCTATTTGTGAATGAAAAAACATAGCATAAAATAATATTTGCTTTATTTGCTTTTCTTTGGTACCTCTGAAAAGGCAGGGACAGAGGCGCCAATATGAGACAATTTTCAAAGGAATTTGCCCAGGAAACTAAGCAGTTACCTACATGAATTTTCCAGACTGAAAAGTAGCCTCTACTCGGTGGCTAAAAGTATGGGAAAGGGTTTAGAGCGCATGTAGTCATAGGTACAGGAAAAAGGGGTATGGCAGATAGAGACAGCGTGCCCAGAAAGGTGTACTCAGATGTCTTCCTACTAGTTAGGCCACTAGTTAGGCTTTTCTTCTCTTAGTCTTGACTCTCATGAAAGGAGTGATCAGGATCAATGCACTGTTACTGAAGCTCTAATGAGTGAGAAAAGAGGCTCGAGGAGTGTGAGTGAGACAGCCTGCAAACGAATGTGACACCCTCCGAATGAGTGAGACTTGGCATCTCTGCAAACTGAAAGCCGTAAGAAAACTACACCTTACATTCTCTGCACAGGGTTATATATGGGGCAGGAAGAACCAACGCAGCTATCCCAAGATGGGAATGTTATAGTAAGAAGAAATGCGTCTACTGTTAAGACAGTGTTGCTATTGCTGCGGTTTTCCCACCCAACTGGGCAACATTTTGCCTGGCCCATAGGAAACGTTTGTCGGTTGAGAGATGTGTTTTTTGGGGCAATTTGCTCTGCCGTCTTGGGTGAAAAACCTGCAGAAAATGAGACAAAAAAAGTGGAATATAAAAGCAAACCCGGACTTCAGAAAGGTCATAGCCCTTAACTGTATCTCATTGGTCAGGACCTAGAGCATTGGGAGCTGACCATTGAGATGTGGCAGGGTAGGAAGGACTGACAAATTCCAGCCAGTCGGGGAAGAGGGGGGCATGGCAGAATACAAATAAGGAACAGGTGCGCCAAACAGTGGTTGATGTAAAGCAATTTAATTAAGAAGAACCCCCGACATGTTTCAGCAAAAATGCCTTCTTCAGGGGCTACTGGCCTCAGATAAAAACATAAATATATAACAAATCATATAAAACCTTAAAAAGCATAAAATAAAAGCTCACAAATGAAAATACACATATTATAACACAAAAATCAATCATTAAATATAATAAAAGCACTACATATAGACAATTAAAACATATAGAACAGGAAGGCCGGTAAAAAGCTCACAAGCAAAAAAATGATTGCCATTTCTCCTACAAACTCCTCCCCTATTATTCTATTGGTGCAGGTACTACTAATCTCCTACCTATCAGTGATATTTATTCAGGTCATGTGACTCTCCGCCTCTGTTTACTTCTCCTAATCCCTGCCTCTTTTACCTCTCTTCCCTTATTTAACTTATTCCTTTTATGGTTGTATGACCGGTCACATGATTTCTCAGAAATCCTCCTTCATCGCTGCCTAGGGTCTTAACTTTCATGTTCCTTTAACTTGCCTTAAATTTTGTTTCTCATTTTCCAGGTCCTTAGCAAAACAGTATGACTCAGTATTTCTTCTGCCCTTGAGCTCTTAATTCTAGTTATTCTCCATGGACAAGCAGGATTGCGTCAGCCACACCTGGTGATGTCCTAACATGTGAGTCAATGTATTGTGGCAAGCAAATAGCATCCTATAGATGTCTGTTTCTGCATTGAGTTCTACATATATTTTGTAAAAACATCAAATTAAGCTTTTAAAACATTTCTGACAACAGGATAGGAAATCAAGGTTACTTACCTGTAACGGGAGTTCTCCGTGGACAGCAGGATAAGTCAGCCACACCTGGTGACGTCATCCGACAGCGCCGTGGACGGAGTACTCTCTCTAGCCCAGAAGGGTTTTGCCTTCTGGGCTGAGCCCCCTCCCCTCCACCTGGCCCAGCCCCCAGACCGCCCCTAGCCAGCCACTACTTTCCAAGCCAGTCCAGCACGTGCTAGGGGCGAGGGTATGCCAAGGGCCCCTGAAGGGGAGGATGGGTGGGAGAGTGTGGCTGACTTATCCTGCTGTCCACGGAGAACTCCCGTTACAGGTAAGTAACCTTGATTTCTCCTAGGACAAGCAGGATGAAGTCAGCCACACCTGGTGCCTCCCTAGCTAGGAAGGGCTGAGGTAGCAGGGGCCCACAACAATAATAAGGAGGACACGAGATGTATAGCCAAGAATTTTATCAAGTTATATGAAAACGTGCAAGTAAGTGCAGAACAACTTGAACATTATATCTACGTGCAAACCTTAGTAAACATCACGTGCAATAGCATGAGTGAACAGCATGCGTAACAGTATGTGCAAATAGCATGTGCAAACAGCATGTGCAAACAGTATGTGCAAACAGTAGTAGCATACATCAAGTATCAACATCACTGGCAGGGCATGTGCATCGACATGCGACAGTAGGATAGACGATCTGGTAACATTTTCATGGCTGCCTGGCCTTAAGGCTCCGTAGGCGGTGCATGGGCCGTCGTTAAGACCGCTTGGCCGAAGGCTTGGTTACGATGCAGGTCGAGGCAGTAGTGTTTCTGAAAAGTCTGAAGGGATGACCAGGTGGCCGCCCTACAGATGTCCGTTGCTGGAACTGAGCGGAGATTCGCCATGGTGGCAGCAAGCGCCCTCAATTGATGGGCGTGGACTGACGGTGCGTGATCAGTACCAGCCTTGTCGAGGCAGAAAGCGATGCAGGCAGAGATCCAGAGGGATAGGGTGCGCTTGGAGACAGGGCGCCCCGGTTTGTTCGGGTCATAGGAGACAAAGAGCTGCGTGGTACGGCGCTGATTGCTCGTTCTTAGGAGGTACAGACGTAGCGCTCTGACACAATCCAGTGTGTGGAGTCTCTCCTTCGGAGAGGAATGTGGCTCCGGGAAGAAGGAGGGAAGCTCGATGGTCTGGTTAATGTGGAAGGCAGAGGAAACCTTCGGGATGAACCTCGGGTGTGTCCGGAGGGAGGCTCTGTCGCTGGAAAGCTGTGTGTAGAGTGGATGTGCCACGAGGGCCTGGAGCTCACTGATGCGCCTGGCCGAGGTGATGGCCATGAGGAACAAGGTCTTCCAGGAGGCGAACGTCAGCTCTGCTGACAGCAGGGGTTCGAAGGGGGGTAGTGTGAGCTGGTTGAGAACCGCGTTGAGGTCCCAGTGTGGAACAGGCTTCCTGACTGGGGTATGTAGATTAACTAGGCCTTTCATGAAGCGGGCTACAATGGGTAGCTGTGTGATGGGAGTGTTCCCTGAACGGTGGTGGAGTGCAGAAATTGCTGCTAGGTGCACCCAGATGGACTGGGGCTGTAACCCCAGCTGAGACAGAGAGGTCAGGTATCATAGAATCTCGGGCACAGGGGTCGAGAAGGGGTCTAGGCCTTGAGTGGAGCACCATATAGAAAAACGGCGCCATTTGAGGCTGTATGACTTCCTGGTGGCGGGACGGCGGGCCGCGAGAATTACCTCCTCCACCTCCCGTGAGAGGCCCAGGGGGGACAGGATTATCCGCTCAGCCGCCATGCTGTCAAGGCCAGGGTCCGAAGATTGGGATGGAGGGTGAGTCCATCTTCCTGGGTGAGGAGGTCCGGGATAAGCGGCAGCCGCCGTGGCGGTTGGAGTGACAGACGCCTCAGGAGTGGGAACCATGCCTGGCGGGGCCAGTGGGGGGCCACCAGAATGGCTTGGGCTCTGTCGGAGATGATGCGTTGTATGGTCATGGAGATCAGGGGAATGGAGGGAAAGGCATACAGTAGTGACCATTCCCCCCATGACTCGACGAATGCATCCGCTGAGTGGCTGCGCAGGGATGGCCGCTTGGAGCAGAAGTGTTTGCACTTCGTGTTCTGCTCGGTGGCGAAGAGGTCTATCTCCGGGTGGCCCCATGCTCTGAAGAGGGATAAGGCAATTTCTGTCTTGAGGGACCATTCGTGGGGATTTAGCTGTCGGCTGAGCTTGTCCGCCAGCTCGTTCTCCGTTCCAGGCAGGTAAGAGGCTCGTAGTAGGCAGCTTTTGGAGATTGCGAAGGTCCAGATCTTGAGGGCTTCCCGGCACAGGGACCGGGAGCCCGTTCCACCCTGTTTGTTCACGTAGAATATTGCCACTTGGTTGTCTGTCTGGATGAGGATGACTTTGCCGCTGATTAGGTTCTCAAAAGCGCTCAAGGCATAACAAATGGCTCTGAGCTCCAGAAGGTTGATGTGATACTGCATCTCCCGCTCTGTCCACGCACCCTGAGTCCGGAGCTGTAGGCAATGCGCCCCCCAGCCCACCGAAGAGGCGTCGGTGGTGATGGTTAGTTGGTGAGGTGGCTGCGCGAGGGGTCTCCCATGTGAGAGGTTTTTCGCATGAGCCCACCACAGAATGGAGTTGCGGACAGCTTGGTTCATCGGTATGTGCGTGTTCAGAGGCTGGGAATGTTGCGACCAGTGTGCTCGCAGATGCCTCTGCAGATGGCGCATGTGGAGCCTCGCTAGAGGGACCGTCTGCGTGGCCGCTGCCATGTGGCCAAGGAGCTGGAATAGCTTCCGTGCGGTAGGATTTTTGTTGGATTTGATGTGCAGTGCCAATTCCCGTATGGATCTCCTTCGTAGTGGCGGGAGGAAGGCTTTTACTTTGTTGGTATCTATTAGCGCCCCGATGAACTCCAGTTGCTGCGAGGGGCGCAGGTGGGACTTCGGTTAGTTCACTAAGAAGCCCAGCTCGGATAGTAGGGCAATGGTGGAGCGAGTTGCCCTCACTGTCTCTTCGGGGGAGGGTGCTGAGATCAGCCAATCATCCAGGTAGGGAAACAGGCAGATTCCTTGCTTGCGGAGATGCGCTGCTACAGCGGCTACGCACTTTGTGGATACTCTCGGAGCTGGGGACAAGCCGAACGGGAGGACCTTGTACTGGAAGTGCCTCCCCATCACTCGGAACCGCAGGTATTGGCGGTGTTCTGGATGGATCGGGATGTGGGTGTATGCCTCCAGCAGATCCAAGGATGTCAGCCACTCTCCGGGCTGAATGAGTGGTAGAATGGATCCGAGGGAGTGCATTCTGAATTTTTCTTTGGTGATGAAGAGGTTGAGTGCTCGGAGGTTGAGAATTGGGCGCATGCCTCCTGATTTCTTTTGGACTAGAAAGTACCTTGAGTAGAAACCAGAAAAATGCTCCGAGATTGGTACTGGTTCGATGGCGTTGGAGGAGAGAAGGGAGAGAATCTCCTTCTCCAGGGCAATGGAGGAAGGACCCGGTGCCTTGCAGGGCGGAACTCCACGTTGCACTGGGGGTGATAGGAACTTCAAGCGATACCCATCCTTGATGATAACCAGCACCCATTTGTCCAAGGTGATGGACTGCCAGGCCGAGAAAAATAGGGTGAGGCGTCCCCCCGTGGGGGTTTGGTTCAAAGGCTGATTGTCAAAAGGCTTGATTACTTTTCCCCGTCCCGGGTAGCTGGTTTTTTTGTGGCTTTCTATCTCTCTGCCGAGGTTTTTGCCGGTAAGATTGCTGTGATGGCTGTTGCTTGTATCGGGGTTGCCATTTTTGGTAAGAGCCATACTGACGCTTAGAGGAATTGAAGTAGTAATGTTTCTGGTGGTAAGAGTTCTTGCGGCCGGTGCGTTCAAAGCCCTCGTCCGACAATGTTTTCAATGTGGTACAGTGATCCTTTAAGGCATTGACGGTGTCAGTAACCATGTCCCCAAAGAGGGACTCTCCAGAGCAGGGAGCATCCGCAATGCGATCATGGGTGTCCTCTCGTAGGCTGGAAGCCCTGAGCCACGCAAGGCGGCGGGCGGCGATGGAAGAAGCGGCCGTGCGAGCTGCTGTGTCAAAAGCATCAAAAGCCGCCCGTACCTGGTGCTTTGTGCATTCTTGAAGATCAAGGATGATGTCGGCACAATCAGGCTGAGCTCCCTGAGTTGGGGCAGGGATGGTAGCTTTAAGTTTCTCTAGGAGGGAATCCAGGTAAAGGGCCTGTTGCAGCTGGTGGGCCGAAATCCTTGCGCTGAGCATGGCTCCTTGAAAGACCCTTTTTCCGGTGTCGTCGAGCGACTTTAGGTCCTTTCCCAGGGGACCGTTAGCGTTAGTACGCGTGGACTTAGTCCTTTTCAGAGCTGATTCCACCACGATGGATTGGTGCGGAAGCTGAGTCTTGTCGAATCCGGGTGCGGCTTGGACTTGGTACATGTTGTCGAGCTTCCGAGACACTGCTGACCCCGAGGAGGGGTTCTTCCAAAGGGTGATGAGGTTCTCAAGCAGCAAAGGGTAAACCGGGACGGTTGCCAGGGGTTTCGGTGTTTCAAGGAACTTGCGTGCCGCCTGCGTCTCCGGGTGTTGGTCAGAGGCTTCAGAGGTGTTAGGGAGACTCAGAGTAAAAGCCAGCTTCTGCAGGAACTTGTGATATGAGAGGTCCTCTGGGCTGGAGGGGAATGGCTCAACCGACGGTCCGGAGACTGTTTCAGAAGCCCCTGGAGAGGTATCCTCAGGTGGTGATGTTGTTTCTGCTACCGCGGCAGTCTCAGGGGTCGCAGCCAGATTGGCTACTATGTCACCGGAGGTGGCCGGTGAGGGCAGGGTGGTGGGCCTTGGGATAAGCGGTGCCAGGGCATTAGCTGGTTGTGTCTGCGCCCATTGATGGAAAAGGGAGGATAGGAATGAGAAGAATTTAGAGTTCTCGGCACATCCCTCTACCGGAGTTGGGAGGGGTTCAGGTCTTGAGGGCTCCGGTTGATCATGTTCCTCCGATGCAACCTCGGGGGAGGGGGACCCGAAGTCAAGCAGGTGCTGGGGAGATAGAGCAGCATGCCCCTCATAGGACTCACTGGAGGTGGAGGTGGAGGAAGAGCTGGACTCACTGAGGCGGTGATGCCGTCTGACCCTGGAGCAGCGGTGAAGATCGCGTCCGGAAGAGCTGCCTCTGCGATCCCTCTCACTGTGCCTGTGATGATGGTGCGGGCATGCCCGGTGCCTCCGCGCGGAAGACCGTCGTTGCCTCCGCGCGGAAGACCGTCGTTGCCTCCGCGCGGAAGACCGTCGTTGCCTCCGCGCGGAAGACCGTCGTTGCCTCCGCGCGGAAGACCGTCGTTGCCTCCGCGCGGAAGACCGTCGTTGCCTCCGCGCGGAAGACCGTCGTTGCCTCAGCGCGGAGGAGGACTGACGTCGGCGCCGGCTCTGCACGGATGGGGATTGCCGTTGGCACCTGCCCTGTCGGCGCGAAGAGTGGCTTCTTTTCCTCTTGCTCCTGTTTCTGCGCTGGTGCCCGTGCCGATCATCCGCGTCGTCATCCGTGTCATGATGGGCGGAGCTAGGGGCTGAAGCGGCAGAATCCAAGATGGCCGCCCCCATAGCCTCCACATGTTCAGGAGCTCCCGGGATGTCCTGAGCAAGGGGAGGCCTGCAGACAGAGCCCGGGGGAAGAGAAGCTGGTCCCGCAGCATCGCGGCATGGAGCGGAGGCTGGCAGAGGCACGCTCGGGGCCGCAGCGAAAAGTGCCTCAGCCTGACCCAGGAAAGCCAGGAGGTCGCGGCAGGGAGCGGAGGCCAGCAGGGGCACACCCGAGGCCAGAGAAGCGACGGCAGCACTTATCTGGATGCCGGAGGCAGAGGCAGAGGAGCCTTGACGAGGTGAGGTGCTAGGAAATAACTCCTTGAGCAGGTTTTCTCTTGTTTTCCGTGCCCTGGGGGACATCCTAGCACAGTGGGAGCAGTCTTCTACCTTGTGCGAGATGCCCAGGCAACGGATGCAGCAGGGGTGCGAATCCGACGCGTTCATCTTGTGGGAGCACGCCTGGCACTTCTTGAAGCCCGGCTTGGGCATGTTGGATAAAAGTAAAAATCAAAGAAAGTAAAACAAAAAGGGAGAGAGTGGAGGTCTGTCTTGATGGCAAGGCGTAAGAAGTGAAAGTGGCTGGCTAGGGGCGGTCTGGGGGCTGGGCCAGGTGGAGGGGAGGGAGCTCAGCCCAGAAGGCAAAACCCTTCTGGGCTAGAGAGAGTACTCCGTCCACGGCGCCGTCGGATGACGTCACCAGGTGTGGCTGACTTCATCCTGCTTGTCCTAGGAGAACTAATAGTAATTTGCTAGTTAGCTGATTGAAGCACTGGAGGGCTGAAGGTAGTAAGGGATTAGCTGGCAGTGGACTTGCTAAGGGTAACCGATGTAATAGCTTATGAAACGGAGAAGCAGGTTGATGGATAAGAGGGAAAGAGAGATGATTAGCAGCCTCTTGGTGCTGGGAGAAGGTGGGATAAAGACATGAGTATGGGGGTGGAGAGGGTATTTAATAGAGGGCATGCAGAATTAGTGCCGAATTTAACTTTCCCAAGTATTTAACTTTGATGGAAGACATAAATTTAGAAGCTCAGCTCACCCCTAATACTGTGGGCTGTGAAAGGGGAGCCGAGATGTCATAAACTAGTTGACTATTCTGAAATTTCGTTGGTAATAGTTAAAATTCCTTAGAGAGACACTCCCTAGCTGAAGCTCATATACACGAAATGAAACGGAAACTCTTGGCTTTTATTCTGTCAGGATCATGGTTTCAGTGAGCTCTGCTGAGAGTCTGCGGCACGATGCTACTTGTTCTATATGTTTGGATTATTTTACAGACCCGGTGTGCATACATTGTGGGCACAGCTTCTGTCGCTCCTGTATCACTCAGAAATGGGAGGGGATAGAAACAAATTTCCCCTGTCCCCAGTGCAGGAAGAGGTCTCGGCACGGGAAATTCATGCCTAACATGAACCTTGCAATGATGACAGAAGAGGTGAAAAATCTCTTGGTGAGAAAACAAGACGAGAGTCTGTGTGAGAAGCATGGAGAGGAATTGAAGCTGTTCTGTACAGAGGATCAGAGACCAATCTGTGTGCTGTGTGAGATCCCCATAGAGGAGGCTGCGCAGGAATACAAGGTGTGTGTTAGTATCTTTATTATCACAGTTTGGTAATGGTTAGTGGTCTTCGTTATAAAGCATATGAGAATAGACTTAAAGATCTTACTATGTATACGTTGGAGGAGAGGTGGGATAGAGGAGATATAATGCAGAAATTTAAATACCTCCATGGCATAAATGCACAGGAGGAGAATCTCTTTCTATTGAAAGCAAGCTCTGCTACGAGGGGATATGGGATGAGGGTGAAAGGGGATCGACTCAGGAGTAATATGTGGAAATATTTCTTTATGAGAAGAGTGGTAGTGCGTGGAATAGTCTCCCAGTGGAGGCGATAAAGTATTTGATTTTAAAAAGCATGGGACAAACACAGAAGATTTCTAAAGGGAAAAAGGAGACTGTTGTAGTGGTTGATATGGAAGGACAGACTAGATAGGCCATGTGATCTTTTTCTGCAGCCATGTGTCTATGTCCCTGGGTCACAGATCTCACCCCATGAACCCCAGAGAGGAGGCCGTGCAGGAACTGAAGGTGTGTGTAAGAAATAGGGTTTCTGTTCCTAGGTATTTATAAATTGTATATTTAGGTATTTTAGTTTCTAGCTAATTACAGGTTTTTGTGGGTACAACAAATCTGTTTTTATTTGTGTTTTCATGCCACAGGTAGTATTGCTGGGTACCTGATCTGGTATAATCAAACATGTATGTGTCGACACGGACTCAACAGCACTTAACAACAACAATATTTATGTCACTTGGGAGTCATTAACACAGAAAAGACATAAAAACCTGGGTGAAGGATGCAAAAGTCAGGAATGGAATGAAAAAGTTACTGGGGAAATGGTGTTTTTCCAGTTTATCCAATAAACACCTATTTTAATTTTTTGCAACAGGGTGCGTTATCGATGTTTATCAGTTAAAATCTAAAATCACAAGTCCTGTGGCAGCCAGCTCTATATGAAACAAAATGCAGCCCCAGCTAGGGACCCACCCGTGAAACAAAATGCAGGGACAGATTGCTAGAGAAATGCTGAAATCCAATCAGCTTGTGCACCTATAGCACATAGGAGGGGCTGCCCTGCACTATTCCTTTGTCTAAAGTTTGCTTAAAGTTTTGATTCAGATGTAGGAGGTAAGGGGACAGCCCCTCTTCCTAAGAGAATGTGATTGGGCAGGCAACCCAATGTGCACCAGTCAGAGACAAGCACATATGTATTGCAAGGTATGAACATAGTAACATAGTAAATGACGGCAGATAAAGACCAGTATGATCCATCTAGTCTGCCCAGTAAGATGGCAAGAGTAGGTGCACCTGCCACTCCATGCAGGCCACCCCTCCCCATGTCTTTGTTTTAGGGGTGAACCCACCGCTCCATGTAGGACACCCCTGTATATTGAGAAATTAGTTAAGTTTATTTTGATTTTATCCTGTTGCTGTAAAGGGATCCACTATGTCTGTCCCATGCCATTTTGAATTCTGTCACTGTATTTGCCCCCAACACTCCCATTTGGAGGGCATTCCAAGCATCCACCCCCCTTTCAGTGAAAAAGTATTTCCTGACATTGCCTTTCAATTTATCCCCTTGCAGCTTCATGTTATGCCCTCTAGTTTTACAGCTTCCCCGTCTTTGGAAGAGGTTTGTTTGTTCATTATTTCTCTTAAAGTATTTAAAGGTCTGAATCATATCTCCCCTATCCCTCCTCTCCTCCAGAGTGTACATATTTAGGTCTTCAAGTCTTTTCTCATAAGGCTTCTGACAAAGGCTCCAAATTATTTTGGTCGCCTTCCTCTGAACAGTTTCCAGTCTTTTTATATCCTTTGCCAGATATGGTCTCCAAAACTGAACATGGTATTCCAAGTGAGGCCTCACCTGTGACTTATACAGTGGCATTAGTACCTCTTCCTTTCTCCTGGTAATTCCTCTTTGTATGCAACCCAACATCCTCCTGACTTTTGCCACTGCCTTGTCGCACTGTTTTGCCACTTTGAGATCCACAGAAATAATCACACCAAGGTCCTTCTCCTGGTCCGTGCACACAAACGCCCCCCTATCGCGTACATTTCCCCTGGGATTTCTGCTTCCCAAGTGCATGACACTGCTCTTCTTTGCATTAAATCTTACTGTAACGGCCAAGCATTAGACCATTCTTCCAGCTTTTGTAGATCTTTCCTCATGTTATCCACTCACTCAGGGGAGCCCACTCTGTTGCAAATTTTTGTGTCATCTGCAAAAAGACAGACTTTTCCATTCAGTCCTTCAGCAATATCACTCAGAAATACATTGAACAGTGCCGTGCCCAGATCCGAATCCTGGGGCACCCTGCTAATCACCCTCCTTTCATCCGAGTGAGCTCCATTTACCATCACCTTCTGTCGTCTGTCAGTCAACCAATTTGTGATCCAGTTCACCACCTTCGGACCCATCCCCAAACTACTGAGTTTATTGATAAGCCTCCTATGAGGAACAGTATCAAAGGCTTTACTGAAATCCAGGTAGATGACATCCATCGCATGCCCCTGATCTAATTCTCTGGTAACCTAGTCAAAAAACTCAATCAGATTTGTTTGGCTCAATCAGATGTGAGACAGTACCGCCTCCCTCGCCAAGCTGTCGAGGGAATCCATAAACACTTGGAGAAACTATTGAACAGAGTATAAAAGAGTTGTACGCCTCTGATACGGGGCTCAGAGTTCCTGAAATGATTCCGCTGGCTCTATGCTAGCACAATAAACTTTGGCTTGTTTTCCTATGAGACTCCGGGTGTCCTTTCCTGACTCTTTCACTACTACATTTTCTGGTTCATTGGCTGGGAAACGGAGGCAGGAAAGAAATCCGGAAAGGCTCAGCGTTTGCCGCCTCCAGATTCAGACCGGTTGGGACCGGGATGTGGTGAACGTGAGCTAAACTCAGGCATCACTGGACAGCTTGTTCCGGAGAGTATTTCCTCTTGTTTCACCAGAGCCATTGGATCCCTCTGGTAGACACCCACAAACCTGTGTGGAGTTCGGGAACCATCCTGTCCTGTTACCTGTACCAGATCCGGTGAGTACTAAGGGTGCACAGTCAGTCTGTTAGGTTGGGTTTTGTAGAGGAGCCTGATCACCTCCCTGATCGGTCCAAGTAGGTCGTTTATGCATCCGAAATCACCGACCTTCAGTCAGTCAGTAAGTTACTGGGGAGGGAAGGAAAGTGTCTGTTTTGCTGTCTTGTGTATGTGTGAGAGGTATTGTGGAAAATACCGAGCGATTGTGGACTCCTGAGTAGTGCATTTCCTGGCCGGGCGACTGCGCCCAGGTCACAAAAAGGAGGGAGCGACTGGTGTTTGTCCTTTCCCTACCTGTTTCCAAGACTGAGTGGACCTCTTACCCTCAGTCCGCCCTCCCTCTCCCTTCATTTGTCGTCTGTAAGTTTAACATGGGGGGATCTGAATCTACGTTGATGCCTCTTAAATGTATGATCAAAAACTTTAAACGGGGTTTCTCGGGGGACTATGTCGTTAAAATGACGCCCTCCCGATTGCAGGTCTTATGTGATAGGGAATGGCCGTTTTTATCCGCTACTTGGCCCCCTGGAGGCACATTTAACTGTTCCCTTGTTACCTCCTGCGCATAACCTTGTACGACAAAACCACCCTGATCAGTTTCCTTATATTGACTCCTAGCTAGAAGTGTGCCAAAGACGCCCCCCCCCCCCCACCCGGATGGTTAGGTGCCATGAAGAACACTGTCAGATTTTATTGTCTAAGACTTGTAAAAGCAAGGGCAGTCATCGTCCAGTCCTACAGTTCCTCGACCCCCCCCCGAATGCATTTATATCCCCCGCTTCCGTCTGCTCCGCAGCCCTATGTATCCCAGAACCGGTCCAGAACCCTGAACCATCTCCCACACTTGGCCAGTCCCCTCTCTGGACGATCTGGCCCGGTCACCTTTTCCCTGTCTACAGCCCTTGACTCGGCGTCCACATTAACCTTTCCCTCCACTCCCTTATCCGGTACGGTCTGGCCATTCTGATTCCCTCTATGTGTCTTCGGAGGCCAATGCACAGGTCTCGGACTCTGCTGGTGGGGCACACGCGCATACGGCCACATCTGACCTGACATATGTGGATGTCACTACTGAATGCCATAGCAGGAAGCCCGACCCACCATACGAACTTTGTAGATTTCATCAGGCGACTGTCATGCCCCTATGTGAAGTATAGGGCCTGCCCATGATAAATGCAGATAAGGAGGTCATCATGGGCCCTCCCAGCCTGGTTTGTGTTCCTTTCTCCACTACTGATTTGTTAAATTGGAAGACCCACTATGCCTCTTACACTGAGAAGCCTCAAGATTTAATCGATCTCATCACCAGTATCATGCAAACTCAACAACCAATCTGGTCAGATTGTCGCCAGCTTCTGCATACCCTTTTTAATGCTGAGGAAAAATCTCGGATTCTCTCGGCAGCCTTCAAGTGGCTGGAAGATAACCATGATCTTACCGGCTGCCTGAACCCCCAGCAGGTGGCTGCCCGGGATTTCCCAGATACTGATCCGCACTGGGACCCTAACACTGAACAGGGTGCCTTATCCCTGTCCTGTTTTTGACAGGCCCTTCTGGAAGGCTTAAAGAAAGGTGGCCAAAAGGCCATGAATATCGGAAAAGTCTCAGAAGTACTACAGCATCCAGATGAAAGCCTGGCTGCCTTTTACGAGCGGCTCACGGAGGCCTATCGGCTATATACCCCGTACGATCCGAATGCGCCGGGGAGTCAACTTATGATTAACACTGCCTTTGTGGGACAGTCCCAGGGTGACATCAGACAGAAGCTGCAGAAACTGCAGGGCTTTGCCGGAATGAACATAACCCAGTTAATGGAAGTCGCTCAGAAAGTCTATGTGAATCGTGATCAAGAACAGAAGAGGGAATGTGAGAGGAAGATGAAGAAAAAAGCGGATCTCCTTGCTGTTGCACTGGTTGAACAACGGCAGGGAGCCACTCCCGGAGGGATTAGAGGTCAAGGAAGGGGCCGTCCATTACAGGGTCCGCCCCCCTTAGGTACGAATCAATGTGCCTATTGTAAGGAAGAGGGACATTGGAAGAATGAATGCCCAAACAGGAATGGACTATGAGGTTGTGAACAGGGCGGTTCAGGACAAGGAAGGGGGGTGGGGGTCCCAGGAGAAACCCTTACCAAAACCGCTGTGACTGGCGAGAAGATGTTGCCTTTGAGGGACTGGCAGGCATCGAGGATTACAACTCTGACTACGACTAGGACAGATCAAGTTCCAAGTTTCTGCTGGGTCCCCAGGAACCTATTTTCAGTTTGAAAATAGGGGATCGAAAAATGGATTTCATGGTTGACACCGGAGCTGAGCACTCGGTGATGCCAAGGCTGGTGACCCCTACTTCCTCATGAAATGTAACCATTGTTGGAGTTACCGGAGATAAGGCCACCAGACCCTTCCTGCAGGCCTGAGTTTGCGAATTAGGAGGCTAAAGTATCTCCCATCAGTTTCTGTATATGCCTGAATGCACTATCTCTTTGCTCGGCCGAGATCTGTTGGCAAATCTGCGGGCGCAGATCTTGTTCTCTAAAAGCGGGAAGGTGGAAATGGCCATTAGAGAAAAGCCGACTGGCCTGCTGGTCCTATCCATACCCTGGGAAGAAAAATGGCGCCTCTACTGTCCTTCAAAGCCAAAACCTGTAAAATTGGCCCTCCCCCAGGGTATAGCACAGTTGTCCGGAGTCTGGTCCTAAGGAAATCCCCCCCCCCCGGCCTAACCCAGAATGCTCCACCCATCATAGTGTAACTGAAACTAGGAGCGATGCCTGTGCATGTGAGAGAGTACCACCTCCCTCGCCAAGCAGTCGAGGGAATCCATAAATACTTGGAGAAACTATTGAACTACGGATTATTGCGAAGGTGCCAGTCCCCCTGAACACCCCCCTTCTCCCATTCAAAATGCCCGGGACCGGAGATTACCGTCCTGTACAGGATCTTAGAAGAGTAAATGATGCGGTTGTCACCATACACCCTGTGGTTCCGAATCCATGCACCCTATTGGGACTGATCCCCACCGAAGCCTCCCACTTCACTGTTCTGGATTTGAAAGATGCATTCTTCTGCGTGCGCCTCGCCCCAAAAAGCCAACCGCTGTTTGCCTTTGAGTGGGGAGGATCTGGTATCTGGGGCCCGGAGCCAGTTCATTTGGACTTGACTACCGCAGGGGTTCAAGAATTCTCCCACCCTTTTCAGCACTGCTCTCAGCCATGACTTAGTCGCGTTTTCAGTGGCTCCAGGAAAACGAATTCTACTCCAGTATATCAATGATTTATTGATGGCCGCCGATTCAAGGGAGGAATGCGTAGCTACTAGCAATGACCTGCTGCACCTACTATGAGATACAGGCTGCCGGGTTTCGAGAAGCAAAGCTCAGTTGTATCAAACAGAAGTTAAGTACTGTCGCGCCCCCTCGTGGCCAGGCGGTTGCCTAGAGACTGGAGACGTGAACTTTAATATGTTTCCCCTGATGATTTCCTATAAGTGTAGTTGTGCGGTTGAAATGATTCAGCCGAGAAGGTTTATAGGCTCGCAGGATTTTTATTATTTTTTCTTCAGCCAAATGAACTTCTTAAATCATAGTTCAAATATCAGAACATAAGTTGTGGGTGGTTTTCCCAGAGTAACCAAACAACATAAAGTGCTTCTGTATTCAGCTTGCCAAACAAATCAACAGAAAGTACTTCTTCATACAAAACAGCATTGAAACTCTTGTGCAGACAAAACCAGCTTCCAACGTGGCTTTAAAACAGGTACAGTTGTAACTCTTCAGCAATGCACAAACTTCTACTGCAGACTGTTTCCTTCTTCTCACAAGCATTACGTTTCTTTATCTGCTGTATTGCAAACTCTGTATATTAGCTAACAGTCCTTTAAACACACACAGTCACAGCTTAGAATCTCAGCAACCTCATTTGCATATTCTGCTCAGCCGTGCTATTTCTGAAAGCAGCTGCCAGGTTTTAAACTCTCTTGAACCTTCTAGCTTTCAGTTACTTTGAAGAGATTCTGCCTACTGCAGACTCTTCTCTCTTCTGAGGAGTGCTTTTACAATTAGGAGGTTTCTTAACTTTCAGGAAATTAGTAGAGGATTTTAAATGGCTCACCTTAGTTTGTGGAAATATGCTTCTGGCAGGCTTTTCTGCTGAAAGCTCTGTTTCCATATAACTCTTAGGAGAATGCTTTCTGCTACTCACATGGCTTGCAGTTTCCCCTTGGTAAGCTTTCCCTCTAAACGGAGTTCTCCTGTCTCTCTTACAGGTCACTGGGCTAACTTCAATACCTCTGGCTGGCCTTGCCTTCCTCCAAGAGGTCTCCGGTGAAGTTCCCCTCACTCTCCGTATTCCTTTCTTGGTTAGATCTCTGAAGCTCCTAGGGCCTCCTCCCCTTCTGGGACCTTCTGCCCTATTCCATCTGGCTTCAGAATCAGAACTAGGACTCCACCTTGTCCTTTCCCTTTCAATAGGAGTTTTACCTTCCCTGTGAGTCAGTCTTCCAATGCACCTCTTCCCCGTGCACTTCCGTTCACTGCACTCCAGGCTTCCTAGCCTCTCAAAACTCTCCAGGCTTTTCAGGCTTCTCAGGCTTCCAAAACTCCTTGGCCCCCTAGGCCTCCTCGGGACTCTAGGCCTCCTTGGATCTCTGTGTTCCCTTCCAAACCTCCGCAGCTCCTCGTCTGCCCTCCTCGGGTTCCTGGGTACTCTGTCTAAACTAAACTCCTGCCGTTTATATCTGTGATTTCCCTTTCTGCTTCCTAGCCCCTCCCCCAGCTGTCCCTCGTGAGCAGGGCTGGTAACTATGGAGCTAGGGCGTGTCTCTTCACTACAAACATTTTGCAGGGAGTTTTTTTCTGAACCAGGAGTTTTAACCCCTAAACTCCTGGATTTGGTTCCTTTCTCTGGGGAAAATTACTGTTTTTTTTCCCTCTTTTTGCATGCTCTCTCTCGGCTGCGCCACCACAGTACCTGGGCTTTTACCTATCTGAAGGGACACGGAGTCTTGGCCCTGAGAGGAAGGAGGTGGTGTGTTGAATACCTATCCCCCACACCAGGCAATAGTTACAGGGAGCAGTTGGTTATTGCCACATCTGGATTCCAAATTTTGCACTAATGGCAAAACCACTCTATGAGAGTACAAAAGGACTGGAGATGGCCCCCTTGGATTGGGGATCCAAACAGATCACTGCCTTCCGAGAACTGAAACACGCCCTGATGTCATCGCCTGCCCTCGGTCTGCCAGATGTGCAGAAATCATTTCGCCTCTATGTCCATGAAACCAGTGAAATTGCGGTTGGAGTATTGACACAGACCCTCGGATCCTGGCAGAGGCCGGTAGCCTACCTCTCCAAACAACTAGATGGGGTCGCCAAAGGGTGGCCTCCTTGCCTGTGGGCCAATGCTGCTACGGACCTGTTGGTGGCAGAAGCGGACAAGCTTACTTTGGGCCTCAACTCCCACTGCAGTGAAGGTGGCTGAACTCACCCCATGGATACATCATAGCAGACTGAAACCAGCAGCGGATGAGGAGGCAGACCCTTGGACATCTGAGGAGCATCCTCACTTTGCTCTGACACCGGACCGGACCTGTAGAGACCTCCAGCCCTACTCCTGTCACCACCGGAAGCTGACAGGTCTATGTACAGCAGAAGTTTCTGAGAGAAGTGAAAAAGGACATACTGTTTTTTAGACTGTAACTGACCAACAAGAGTACTCTGCTTTTAGTGTTTGATATGTATGTATTCATTGTCCTTGCAGTAGCCCTGGGTTCTGCACCGGCGGATCTACCTCCCTGCACCCCATGTTTAAAGATAACCAAAGCAGACCATAAGGTTACCCATACCATACCTATTATTCCTGCTCCAGCGCCAATCAGATCCATTGCCGGCACAATACTACAGACCTCACAATTTGTAATCATCCTGGAAAAGATCTTGTCTGTTTAACCCCAAGGTGTTACCTATTTACTGGACTCTGGAAGTAAGGGCTGACAATTCCCAGGGGCCGTTCCTCAACTCCACCGCTCCTCACAACCTACAGTAAGTCCTTGTTTTTCGATGCCTGCTTCGTGTTCGGAAAAACCTCTTATTCTGGTGGTTGCGGATCTCTCCAATGGGAGCACAGCTATTCAACTAACGACAAGTACATGTTTCCCCAGAGAGCCTACAATTGGGACCAGTGTATTGGCATCCATGCAGAATCATACTTCTGCCCCCGTTGGGAATGCATGTATTTTGCCTCTTGGACAAATGGGCCTAGCGGCCGCCAAGGGGACAACTATAGAGCAATTCTGGCCCAGATGTTGGCCTCCCCACACTGCCAAGCCTCCGCCTGTAATCCCCTTAACCTAACCATCATAGATCCCAGTCATTCGGACTGGCGTGAGGGGCAGCTTTTTGGTCTACTTGTTTAGAGCCAGGGCATGGACCCAGGCGCCTATCTGTATATCCGAGTTAGTGCCAAAACCCAACAGTCCCACCAGACCAGTGTGTTTCAATCCTTCTATGAGGAGATGGCAACCCAAAAGGACCCTATACCTACTGCCGTTAGGAATCTCTTCCTTGAATTAGCTGAGACCGTGACCACACAATTGAATGTAACCAATTGTTACTTCTGTGGTGGCACAAATATGGGCAACCAGTTGCCCTGGGAAGCTCAGGAGTTCAGTTACTCGGCGCCTTATAATCAGTCCCAGTTAAACCACATGGCTAGTGAATGGGTATTAAAAACTTCCATAGTAGGAAATAGCTGCCTCTCCCATATAGGCGCGGGGTTCACCACACTGGTGGGGGACCTAGTGTGCCTCGGCCAATTGATATACAATTCTTCATCCCAGACGACTACCTAGTGGTCGGGTACAAATGCTTCCCAGCCACTTAATCCCTTTGCGAATCTCACTACCCTGCAGACCCTATGGGAAAATTTCTGTAGATGAGGGATGGAGAGGGACAAGATGCTGCTGGATGGAAGAAAGGGGGAAAGATGCTGGATGCAGAAAGGTGAAGGGAAGGAGAAGGGTGCTGGATGGGGCTGAGGAAGTTGCAGGTGGTAATTTGGGGGTTTGGAGTAGTTTGGGGGCAATCTAGCTGTAGGAGTTGGGTATTTTTGGGAATAGGGTAGTTGCCAGTTGTACAGTAGGGCAGTGGCTGGGAGGTAATTTTATGGGGTGGGTGTGGCTGATGGGACAGTAGTGGCATAGTAATATTTTGGGGTGGGACAGTTCTGGGGAGGGGGAGTTTTAGGGGGTGGCATATTGTCAAGGTGGTGGATTTTTTTTTTTTTTTGTGGTGACAGTATTTGGTGGGTTGATAGGGCTGTTGCAGGGGAGAATTGTCTGGGTATAGGGCAGTGTACAAGGTGTTGGAGAAGTTGTGAGAGGGGAGAGAGCAGAAACTGTGATGGAATGTCATTAAAATGTCTACCGTGAAGGAAGAAGACAAAGAAGGGAGAGAGAACTAAAACAGGAAATCAAGAATGAACAGAGACGGTCGAGCGAATGAGATGAAAGGGAAGCACTGAGCAAGTAAAACAAGCCAGAGACAACGGTTTAGAAAATATTTTATTATCCGATAAAGAACATAAATTACTCATCAGTGTAAAATATCCTACATATGGTTCAGGTCCCACGTAAATGGATATCATGGCTGAAAAGTCCCATAAAGATAAGCCGATATGTCATCCGCTTACTCTGTCTGCAGAAACTGCCCCATTGAATATCAACCTCATAATGTAAGGTAGGAGGATCTATGATACATAGCAGCAGATAATATATCAAGCAGAATATTCAGTCTCTAAATTGAATGCATTTGATGTTCACAGAGAAACTATGAAATGCAATTGGCGTCTTTGGAGAAGGAGCTGAACGAGATTCTTGACTTTAAGTCCAAAGAAGAGAAGAAAGTTGCACAGGTGAAGGTAGGTGTCTGACGGGTCATTGTTCCTCTCAAGCTATGAATAGCCTAAATATGTCTTAAAACCAAAATAAACGTTTTACATAGAAGATGATTTTCAAAAGCCATTTACCCAGGTAGAGAGTGTTTCTAGAAATTACCCATCCTGTCCGCAGGTAAGAGTAGGCGCCTTGTTCTACAATGTGGATATGTTTCTCCTCATAGAGGGGAACATCTATAGCTTTGCATTTTCAAAACTGTGTGAAAATACCCAAAGGAGATGCAAATAAATGTTGATATTTTTCCCAGGACCGCTTTCATAGGGAACGTTTGCTCATGTATTCCCTTTGAAAACCAATGCAAAACTTGTGGGTAGAAGCACCTGTGGTCTTTGTATGAAAAAAACTCACATGGGTCTGTTTTCAGCAGCAGCGATGAAATCTATGGCCACAGTGTTATAGAAAACATGGGTGGGGGGTGGGTGAGGGGTAATCAGCGGTGTGGCTAGCGCATGTAAAGCAGCTACCGCTTCTGAACTTTATACTCAGATGTTCGATGTCAGGGGCTATATGTGGCCAGCAGCATTGAATATTCGGGTCAGCCAGATCTCACTGTGGCTAACTGGGCAGCGGCAACATGCATTGCAGGTAGAGGCTTCGCTCTTACAGATAAGAACAATATTGACAACGTCACCAACATATTTTTTCTCTTCGCTCTGAAATGTTGAATGTAGAATAAGACAAACATCAAGAGAAACAAAATTCGATCTGAGTTTAAGGAGCTGCACCAGTTTCTTAATGAGGAGGAGCAGATCCATCTCTCAAGGCTGGATGATGAAGAGAAGGAAATTCTGATGAAAATTGATGATAATGTGGCTCGATTAAAAGATCAAAGCTCCTCCCTCCAGACATTGATCTCAGAGGTGAAAGAGAAGTGTCAGCAGCCAGCAATCATATTACTGAAGGTGAGACTGGGTTACAAATCAGACTCTAATATAGGCTGCATTCCTCTGTTTGCTTGAGTCTGAATACTTGCTGGAGTCTATAATTTAGCATGAAGAAAATAATTTACTTATTCTCTGTTTCATTTGCAAGTCTCTTAAGCAACATTCTCGCCAAGCCGCATGGGAGTCCTCCAGCTGTGCATCTGCCAGTAGGGGGAGATGTTGTCATATTAAGTTTTTAGCTCTGAGAATCAGGTACTACCCACCTTCCTCCCCATGCTCTTAGCCTGCACAGTCCCTAAATTCTTCCTATTACTTCTGCTCCCCTCTCTCCTATCTCCTGCATCCACGGCTCCAAATGAGTAAAAAGTAGATATCACAGGGGGATGACTGTTTACTGCCACAGAAACACTGGGACATAGAGAAAGAGGAGTATAGACATGGTGGGGGAGATAGAAAAGTCTCATCCATCAGTTATTGAATTATTGAAGCGGGAGGCTGCGGAATATTTATTTTTATACAAAATAATTCTGAAGAAGTAAAGAAGAGAGGAAAGCATGTGGAGCATGCCTCATGTAATTCTTTCCAGCCCCCCGTTGTGCATGCGTGTGAGTGTGTGTATATCTGCATTGGCTCTGTGTCTGCCTCTGACCTGCAGTGGAGAGAGATTGGACAGTCTGGTTGTGGTGGTTGTTGTTGTTGTCAAGTGCCGTCAAGTCAGTGTCAACACATGGTGACCCTCTGGATAGTTGTCCTAAACTGTGTTTGGTCTTCAGACAGACATTTCATTGTTGACAGAGTGGTACCCACGGCTGCTGTTATTGCATCGATCCATCTCATTGCTGATCTTCCTCTTTTGCGTTGACCTTCTACCTTGCCAAGCATTATATCTTTCTCCATCAAACTATTAGATGTCACCATTAGCAGATTAGAAGGATTGATTTTACAATTTAACTACAGGGTGCCCCTGTCCCAAAGCAAAAGATATTGCTGTGTTTTTCCACAATTCGGAGGCCATACACATAGTAACCAGTAGCAGACTGCATGGTTCAGTCACTAGGTTTCATAGTATAATGTACAACAAAGTAAATGAAATGGAAATCTGAATTACTATGGTTCGGAATGATGCCTTCTTGAAGGATACAAGCAAAACACGGAAGTTAGGGCATCCCTAATAAAATAAAAGTAACCTGGGTGCCTTTAAATACAAAACAAACAGAATTGAAAGATTCCAAATTACTCCCGTCAGCTGATAACCAGATTGTTAATAGGAAGAAAAAACCCCAAACTTTGAAATGCCTGTATGCAAATGCCAGAAGTCTAAAAAATAAGATGGGAGAGCTAGAATATATAGCACTGAATGAAAGGTTAAAAATAATTGGAATCTCAACCGTGTGGAAGGAGGATAACCAATGGGACACTGATTCCAGGCTACTAACTATATTACAGTGATAGGATGGAGGGGTGGTGTTTTATGTTAGAGGGCATTGAGTCAAAGAGGATAAAGGTTTTGCAGGACATAAAACACATTGTTGAATCTTTCTGGATAGAAATTTCATGTGAAAAGGGGAAGGGAATGGCACTGGATATGTACTACCATCTGCCTGGTCAGAATGAACAGACAGATGATGAAAAACAAAAAGAAATGAGAGAAGCTTGCAAAATTCACAACTGAGTAAAAAAAATGGGGGATTTCAAATTCTTCAGTATTGATGGTGTCAATGTTACATCAGCCCATGTTAGGGAGATAAAGTTTCTAGATGAAATAAATGGCTGCTTCATGAAGCAGCTGGTTCAGGAACTGACTCAAGGGGAAGCTATTTTAGGTCTAGTTCTTAGTGAAACACGGGATCTAGTGTGAGAGGTAACAGTGTTGGGGCTGCTTGGCAATAGCGATCACATTAAATCTAATAAATGGCGGGACAGTAACAAGGAAATCCACTGCACTAGCATTTAACTTTCAAAAAGGAGACTATGATAAAATGAGGAAATGGTTAAAAAAAACAAAACCTAAAAGGAGCAATTGCAAAGGTTAAGCTATATCAGGCCTGGGCATTATTTAAATATACTGTTTTGGAAGCCCAGACCAGATGTATTCCACGCTTTAAGAAAGGTGGAAGGAAAGCCAAACGAACCCAGCATGGCTGAAAGGTGAGGTCAAAGAAGCTGTTATAGCTAAGAGAAAATCCTTCAGAAAATGGAAAAAAAGAGCCAAATGATGAAAACAGAAAAAAAAAAGCATAAGTACTGGCACGTTAAATGCAAGGCAGACAAAGAATTTGAAAAGAAGCTTACCGTGGAAGCAAAAGTGCATAATAACCCTTTCAAGTTCATTCTTAGCAAAACACCTGTGAGAGAGCCAGTTGAACCATTAGATGATAGAGGGGTAAAAGGGGCACTAAAGGATGACAAGGCCATAGCGGAAAGACTGGATGAATTCTTTGCTTCTGTCTTTACCGCAGATAATGTAGGAAACCTACCCATGCCAGAAATGCTATTCAAAGGTGATGTATCAGAGGAATTGAAACAAAGTTTGATAAATTGGGAAGATGTATTACAGGTCTTTGATAAACTAAAGAGCAGTGAATCACCTGGACAGAATGGCATACATCCCAGGGTGCTGAAAGAACTGAAATATAAGATTGCAGAACTACTGTTAGTAAACTGTGAACTATCCTTAAAATCAACTGTAGTCACTGAGGATGAGAGAGTGGCCAACGTAACGACAGCTTTTAAAAAGGGTTTCAGGGGTGATCTTGGAAACTACCGACCTGTGAGCTTGATGTCTGTCCCGGGCAAAATGGCAGAAACCATTAAAAAGAACAAAATTACTTAACATGTGGATTAGTTATGGCTTAATGGCAGGAACTATATAAAAAGGACCCAACACACTATTAAAATTACTGCAAGACTACACCCTACTCAAATCATGAGAGCATACAAAGAGGAAAAAAGACCCCAGTTTTTCTCCAGCAAACAATGTAATTTGCCAAAAGGAAAAGTCGACCCCACTCACCAATAATAAAAATAATGCAGATGGCACAAACATCAAAAGTAAAAAAAACCCTCTCATCAGTAATATATGCAACACACCAAACAAAAGTCCAGTCAATAAATATGCAATTAAAGTTTAGAATAGAGCTTCTGCCAAAGTCAAAGCCAAAATTAAAGGCAGCTTAGCTTAGGAGGTACAGCAATCCAAGGCTTCTCAATAAAGCGGCATGTCCGCAATCCTTAAGCAAACCTCCAAAAGGTGACGGTGCTACAGTCCCGCTTCCTGAAGATGCTATCTGCAAAACACCAGATGTTGGAGGTTTGTTGGCTGGAAGCCAACATGAATTTAGGCAAGGAAATTTTGTCTTACTAATCATATATTTTTATTGAATTTGTGAATAAACAGGCAGACAAAGTTGAGGCAGTTAATATAGTGTATCTGGACTATCAGAAAGTCTTTGACAAGGTCCCTCATGAGATACTTTTGTACTATTATGAATTAGGAACTGGTTAAAAGATAGAAAGCAGAAAGTAGGGCTAAATAGCCTATTTTCTCAATGGAGAAAGGTGAATAGTGGAGTACCTCAGGGATCTATGTTGGGCCTGCTGCTTTTTAACATATTTATAAATGATCTAGCAATAGGAGTAACAAGTGAGGTGATCAAATTTGCAGATGAGAAAAAATTATTCAAAGTTGTTAAAAAGCCATGAGGATTGTTAAATATTGCAAGAGGACCTTGATAAATTGGAACACTGGGCATCCAAATGGCAGATGAAATTTAATGTGGACAAGTGCAAAGTTATGCACTTCAGGAAGTACCACCCAAACTCCAATTAAGGTTCCACATTAGGAATTAGAAGTGAGGTTCATGACTGTTATGGTATGTGCAAAACTCGCCTTTTGGAGAAATTGCCCCTGAAAGGAATCACTACCCAGGAAAAGGACCTGGGAGTCATTGTGGATAATACATTGAAACCCTCTGCCCAGTGCGCAGTGGTGGCCAGGAAAGCAAATAGAATGCTAGGAATCATAAGGAAAAGAATAGAAAATTAAACCAAGGATATTTCAATGCCTCTGTATCGCTCCATTGTTCAATCACATCTTGAATATTGTGTGCAATTCTGGTCACCATATCTTAGAAGGATATAGGAGAACTGGAAAAGGTACAGAGAAGAGCTATCAAAATGATAAAGGGGATGGAAGGATATCCCTATGATGAAAGGCTTAAAAGATTAGGGCTCTTCAACTTGGAAAAGAGATGTCTGAGGGGAGATAGGGTAGAGGTCTATAAAATAATGGAGTAGAACGGATAAATGTAGATCGGTTGTTTACTCCTTCAAAAAGTAGAAAGACTAGGGGACACTCAATGACGCTATAATGTGGCACATTTAAGACAAATCTGAGAAAATACTTTTTCTCTCAGCGTGTAATCAAACTCTGAATTCATTACTGGAAGATATAGTGAAAGCTGTTAATGTAACTGGGTTCAGAACCTGTTTGGATGAGTTCCTGGATGAAAACCATTATTGAAGAAGACGGGAAATCCACTGCTTTACCCCTGGGACCTGTGGGAACCTGATGGGTACTAGAGACCTGGATTGGCTACAGTTGGACCCTTGGTCTGACTCAGTACGGCATATCTTATGTTAACTAAGAGCCAGCATAATGTGTGCACCTTTGTATGTGCTAGTTGCACGGGACATACGCATGCATGTGAGCACATTTTGTTTGCATGGGAATCAAACCCTGGTTACTAAGCCGGTTCTCTACCTACTAGGCTATGCGAGGGTGCATTTTGTGTGCGTGGTAATAACCCTGGTACATACAGTAATTTTCCTCTCTCACAGCAGCCTGGAATTAGATTGTACAGAGCCGTGTACCTGGTGCTGTAGTATGTATAATGACTGCTGCATAATCTTTAGGATATAAATGCTAATAATCTTTTCTCATTCCCCCTCTAGGATGCAAAGGGCACCCTGAGCAGGTAGGGCTCCGTTCTGGTTCCCTCATTCTGTATGAAATAGCAGCCCTGTAATGTCACTGGCTTGCTGCAAGTCCCACAGTGACTGAGGCATGATGGGATAGAGACCTTACCAGTAAAACACACTCTCATACTCTTTGTGCTGTAGGGGGGTGGGGGTGGGGGGGGGGTGGAGCTCACACTCTTTCCTATTCACTTCAATCTGGTGCCATCACACCCCATAATATTACACACACAAAAACTTGCAGTCTGAACATGAAACAAGATAATCAAGTTACTTAATTGTAGCAGCTGTTCTCTTACATTAATGTGTATAATTCAACTGCTAGAGGAAGTGGGTGTCCACAGAGAACACCTCCTACAAGGAAGTAAGTGGTTTTCTCAGAGGAAAAGCAGGAACTGAAGTCCTCACGGATGGGAATCTCTCTAGCTGCAGGCGGCCACAAACAACAAACAGTACATCTGAAACATGACACAGTAAGAGGCAAATGTCTTATGAAAGTCTTGAAGGATTATCAAAAGGGGCTGCTTCAGCTGGAAATAAATTTGCATTTGTAAGTTTTTATCTTCTGGAATATACTCTAAATGTTGAGAAAAAGGGAATTTTTTGGTGTTAAAGCTGATAAATCTCAGCTCGCTCGCAACCTTCCTCTCTCTCCTTCTCCACTCACATCCATCTGATAGCTAAGACCTGCCATTTCTCTATAACATTAACAAAATCCGCCTTTTCCTTTCTGAGCACACTACTAAGACACTTACCCACTCCTTAGTCACCTCCCATCTAGACTACTGTAACCTACTCCTTGCTGGTCTCCCTCTGAATCATCTCTCTCCCCTTCAATCTGTTCAACACTCTGGAAGGACAGACTAGATAGGCCATGTGGTCTTTTTCTGTCGTCATATTTCTATGTTTCTATTGATATGCGGAAATATTTCTTTACGGAAAGAGTAGTGGATCCGTGGAATAGTCTCCCAGTGGAGGTTGTAGAGATGAGGACAGTAACTGAATTCAAGAAAGCATGGGACCAACACAGAGGATCTCTAAAGGTAAAAAGTGGACTGTTGTAGTTGTTATGGAAGGACAGACTAGATAGGCCATGTGGTCTTTTTCTGTCGTCATATTTCTATGTTTCTATGTTTCTATGTTGTGCGGCTAATCTTCCATCAGCCTCATCATGCCCATATTACCCCTCTTCTCAAGTCACTTCATTAGCTCCCTATCCGTTTCCGCATCCAGTTCAAACTTCTCCTGCTGACCTATAAGTGCATTCACTCTGCAGCTCTTCACTACCTTTCTTCTCTTATCTCTCCTTACACACACCCTCGGGAACTTCGCTCTTCTGGCAAATAGCTTCTATCTGTGCCCTTCTCTCCTACTGCTAACACCTTGCTGCACTTTACACCTGGAACAAACTACCTGTGTCTGTACACCAGGCACCTTCTCTGACACTTTTCAAATCCAGGCTGAAACTCAGCTCTTCTCTGCTGCTTTTGGTTCTTGACTCACCTGATCTCTGTTTCTTTACCACTCCCCCCCTGTTTTATCCCAATCTGCACCTTCTGTGTTGTCTATCTTGACTACATCATAAGCTCTGATGAGCAGGAACTGTCTCTTACATTCTGTGCAGCACTGCATATGACTTGTAGCGCTATACAAATGCTTGGTAGTAGTAGTAGTAATTTTAGAATACATTGTTTTTGCTGAGACAGTCATATCTTAGTGCCATCAGAGAGCTTTTCATTTTAATCAAATCAGAGTATAGCTTAGCATAGAAAGTAAAATAGAGTAAATAGTTACCGAAATAAATTTGTTTCTAGAGAGATTTTTTATTTAAATCAAATCAGATATAGCTTAACATACAAGCAGAATAAATAGTCTCTTAGTAGAAAGAAATACACTTGTTTCTAGTGACCTTTACAAAGATGCCTTCCAGTTAGGAGGCAAAAAGACCTGTGAAGTTGTCTTAAATAGATGTTAAAGGCAAGTGACAGATCAAAGGGGCAATTTGAAAGGCTCCCTCTATCAAACCAAGGGCTGTGTGAATTACACAGGAAATTGGTAAGGCTGCCTTAGAAACATAGGTCAGGGCACTGTGTAGCATTCCAGCTTTTACTATTTCTTCTTTCCCTCCCACTCACCCCAGGGATAATCTTTATAGGCTCATAAACCTATTAAAGGGAAGGAGGTGCCTATATTTACTTTCAGGTGCATCTGGTTATCCTCATCAGGAATACATTAATTATGGAACTGAGATTAATTAATCTTGAGGTGAACAAAGTTCATTAAATGTATTAGGTATAGTTGTATTAGTATAAGTATCCCCAACTTACCTAAGCAAGTAAAGAACTTAAATACTTAAACAATACCTTAAAACTAAGACGCAGACAGCAGTTCAGCGAGATGGGGGCTTCCCAGTGGTTTGCAATGAGTATCACATGTATGATTTTCTCTAGTTAGTGAGGGGGTCTTACGTGTGCACTAGGTGCAAGGAGTTCTTTGCTCTTAGGGAACGAGTCCAATCTCTGGAGGACAGAGTAGCAGACTTGGAAGACATAAAGAAGACAAGAGAGGTACATAGTCGAGACCTACTAGAACGTAGTATTGTAGTCCCACCTCCAGTTTGGCAGCCTCCCGTTTGCCATGGAGATGAGAGGTCACGTGGGGGAACATCACCAGCTAGGACCTGTCCTGCTGGTGATGTAAAACACTGTCACACCAAGGAGGATTCTCCAGGGGCAATGTGCCCATGAGGGAAGGGTTAGGACAGCCTTGGAGATTCATTCATTAGGCATGTAGATAGCTGGGTAGCTGGTGGATGTGAGGATCACCTGGTAACATGCCTGCCTGGTGCAAAGGTAGCAGACTTCACGCACCACCTAGACAAGGTGTTAGATAGCACTGGCGAAGAGTCTGCTGTCTTGGTACATGTTGGTACTAATGACATAGGAAAGTGTGGTAGGGAAGATCTGGAGGCCAAATTCAATTTTCAGAAATGCTCCAGAGTTCCAGAGTCTTAATGCATGGATGAGACGATGGTGCAAGGAAGAGGGTTTTGGATTTGTTAGGAACTGGGCAACATTCTGGGACAAGGAGGGGCTTTTTCAAAGGGATGGGCTCCACTTTAACCAGGATGGAACCAGACTGCTGGCGTTAACCTTTAAAAAAGAGAGAGAGCAGCTTTCAAACTAGATAATAGTGGAAAGCCAACAGTAGCCCAAGAGGATATGGTTCAGAAAGATGTATCCTTTAAGGATACTAGCAAAAGATTGAAGTTAGGACATATTGACAGATTCCAATAAAGACAAAAGTAACCCAAATGCCCTTAAGCACAGAGCAGACAGAGCTTAAAAGATTCCATATTACATATTAATATGAATAAAATACAGTCTCTAAAATTCTTGCATGCAAATGCTAGAAGTCTAAAAGATTTGATGGGAGAGTTGGAATACCGGTATATAGCACTAAATGAGAGGCTAGATATGATTAGTATCTTAGAGTCATGGTGGAAGGAGGACACTGTGATACCTGGGTACAAATTATATCAAAATGCTGGAGTAGATCAAATTGGTGGAGGGGTTGCGGTCTATGTTAGAGAGGGCATTGAGTCACACAGAATTAAAGTTTTGCAGGAAACAAAATGCACTATAGAATCTCTATGGATAGAAATTCCATGTAAAAAGGGGAAGGCGATGGCAGTGGGGGTGTACTACTGACCACCTGGCCAGAATGAACAAATGGATGATGAAATGCTCAAAGAAATCAGGGAAGTTAACAAAAGTTACAACACTAATAATAATGGGTGATTTCAATTACCCCGGTATCGATTGAATCAGTGTCACGGCAGGACATGCTAGGGAGATAAAGTTTCGAGATAAAATAAATGACTGCTTCTTGGAGCAGCTGGTTCATGAACCGACCAGAGGGGAAGCCATTTTGGACCTAGTTCTTAGTGGAACACAAGATCTGGTACAAAAGATAGGGTGTTTGGGCCACTTTGCAAAAGTAATAATAGCATGACTGCATTTGATTTAATAAATGGAGGATGGATGGCAAGGAAATCCACTGTACTACCTTTTAACTTTCAAAAGGGAGACTATGATAAAATGAGCAAAATAATTAAGAAAAAACTAAGGGGCTTGTTTACAAAGCCGCGGTAGCGGTTTGCGATCGTAATCGGAGCCGCGGCCCCATTGATTTCAATGGGGCCGCGGCTGCGATCGCGAACCACTACCGCGGCTTTGTAAACAAGCCCCTAAGAGGCAGCTGCAAAGGTTAAATATTTACTTCAAGCATGGGTGGTGTTTAAAAATACTATCTTGGAAGCCCAGACCAGCTGTATTCTATGCTTTAAGAAAAGTGGAAGGAAGTACAAAAAACTGTCAGCATGGTTTAAAGGTGAGGTCAGAGAGGCTGTCGTAGCCAAAAAAGCATCTTTCAGGAAATTGGAAACAGAAGCCAAATGACATAAACTAGAAACAACATAAGCACTGGCACGTTAGATGCAAGGCATTGATAAGGCTTGCAAAGAGAGAATTTGAGAAGAAGCTTGCTGTGGAAAGAATAAAAACATTTTCAAGTACATTCATAGCAAAAAACCTGTGACAGAGTCAGTTGGACCATTAGATGATAGAGGGGTAAAAGGGGCACTAAAAGGGGACAAGGCCATAGCGGAGAGACTAAATGAATTCTTTGCTTTGGTCTTTACTGACGAAGATGTAGGGTTGATATCCATGACTGAAGTGGTATTTACTTGTAAATAGTTCTAAACTCTGTTATACTACCTGTATATAATTTGATTACAGTTCGATGTATCTGTTATATATTACTACTCTTGTTCTATGTAATTTTGATGTTGTTGGATGTAAACCGCCATTGATCTTGGGAATTGGCGGTATATAAAAGATTTGCAAATAAATAAATAAATAAATAAATAAAGGTGATGCCACAGAAGAATTGAAAGAAATATTGATGCAGTGGGAAGATGTATTACTACAATTTGATAAACTGAAGAGTAGCAAATCACCTGGATTGGATGGTATACATCCGAGTGTGTTGAAAGAACTGAAATATGATATTGCAGACCTATTAGTAATCTGTAAACTATCATTAAAATCATCTGTAATACTTGAAGATTAGTGAATGGCCAATGTAACTCCAATTTTTCAACAGGGTTCCAGGGGTAATCCAGGAAACTACAGGAGCCTGATGTTAGTACCGGGCAAAATGGTAGAAATCCATTATAAAGAACAAAATTACTGAACTTCTAGATAGTCACGGATTAATGGGAGAGAACTAACATGGCTTTAGCCAAGGAAGGTCTTGTCGTACTATTCTTATTTTTTCTTTGAAGGTGTGAATAAAACAGGTAGACAAAGGTGAGCCAGTTGATATAGTGTATCTGGATTTTCAGAAAGCCTTTGACAAGGTTCCTCATGAGCGACTCTTGGTGAAATAAAAAAGTCATGGGATAGGAGGCAGTGTACTATTGTGGATCAGGACATAGCTAAAAGATAGAAAGCAGAGGGTAGGGCTAAATGGCCAATTTTCCCATTGGAGAAAGGTGAATAGTGGAGTAACCCAGGGATCTGTGCTGGATCCGCTCCTTTTTAACATATTCATAAATGACCTGGAACTTTGAATAACAAGCAAGCTAATCATATTTGCAGATGACATAAAATTATTCAAAGTTGTTAAAACCCATGAGTATTGTGGAAAATAGCAAGAGGATCTTGATAAATTGGAAGACTGGGCATCCAAATGGCAGATGAAATTTAATGTGGACAAGTGCAAAGTTATGCACCTAGGAAAGAAAAACCCAAACTATGGTTACACGATGCAAGGTTCCACATTAGGAACCACCACCAAGGAAAAAGATTTAGCATCATCGTGGGTAACATGTTGAAACCCTCCACCCAGTTTGCAGCGGTGGCCAAGAGAGCAAATAGAATGCTAGGTATGAAAAGGACAGGAATGGAAAATAAAACAAGGATATTATCATGCCTCTGTATCGTTCCATGGTGCGACCGGCACCTTGAATATTGTGTGCAAATATGATCACTGTATCTTGAAAAGGATATAGCAGAATTAGAAAAGATACAGAGAAGAGCCACCAAAATGGTAAAGAGGATGGACGGATTACCCCTATGAGGAGAAGCTTAAAAGATCAGGGCTGTTCAACTTGGAAAAGAGACGACTGAAAGGAGATATTGTAGAGGTCTATAAATTAATGAATGGCGTGGAACAAGTAAACTTAGATCGATTGTTTATACCATCAAAAAGTAGAACAAGTAGGAGTCATGCAATGAAGCTACAGTGTAACCCATTTAATACTAATAAAATAAGACATTTTTTCACTCAATGCGTAATCAAACGCTGGAATTTGTTACTGCAGGATGTAGTAAAAGCTGTTAGTGTAGCTGGGTTTAAAAAAGGTTTGGACAAGTTCCTGGAGGAAAGATCCATAAGCCATTATTAAAGGAGACCTGAGAAATCCACTGCTTGCCCCAGTACTAGCACTGTGGAACCTGTGTGCCTTTTGGGTATCTGCCAGGTACTTGTGACCTGGATATGCCACTGTTGGAAACAGGATACTGGGCTTGATGGACCTTGGTCTGACCCAGTATGGCATTTATATTCTTATGAAAACATTTTTGGTGGTAACTGGCTTTTTTGAAAAATTGTCTTTTTTTTATTTTTTGAGAAGCAGCCTGGAACAAACGAAAAATAGACCTTGTAGGGAAGGAACTGATAGTAATCCCCAAAGAGATTCTGGAGGATGGACCAGCCAATTCTACTCCTGCATTGGGAGCTGCCTTCTAGACAGTAATGGGATATGTGGGCAGACATCAGGGCTGGCCCAGCCAGTAAGCAAACTAGGCAGTCGCCCAGGATGACAGCTTCTGGGGGCAATAGATTCTGACAGATGGGGGTGGGGGGAGGGGCTTATGGTTTACCCAGGGCACCAACTCTTTAAACCTGCTCTGGGGCCGATCCTGGCAGAATTCAAGCTGTAGCTCTGCTTTTTTCTTCCATGGAGGCTGATCTCAAGTGGATAAGTGACACAGCCACTGCTTGCTCATCATGAGCTCGGACAGGGCCCTCTAGAGCAGGTTGCAAAGACCTGTGTTTGAGTGGCTGGCCTGCTCCTTCCCTCCTCTGAGCATGTGTCAGAGGAGAGAGGGGCAGTCCAGCGTGCAAGTGCGGAGCCGGGAAGACCTGGGTGTTTTATATTGTTTTTCAAATGGAGGATGTCCACTACCACTGCTGCCATTGGCACCGTCGCTACCAAGAAAAGACGCAAAGCGACAGCAGCGGGGTAAGGGCAGGCAGCGTGGGGGGCAGCCAAGGCCGGCAACCGCAAATGCGCTGCTTTTTTGTCCAGATTAAATGGTGCTAGACCATCAGTTGCTGGAAAATAGGTGATGTACCTGTATTCTGAAAAATGTTCCTCCCTAAAGACTCCGTTTCAGCCTCTCTTCCCGGGGGCACCAAAGATTACAGCTTGGTTCTTTTGGCCTGTTTGAAAGCTGATTCATTCAGCTGTGCTTAGTGACTCTGGGAGCCTTCTGGACTGTGGACATGGAGCCAACTGCATTATTTATGGGATGAACAGAGAGCTGAGGGTCTCCCCAATTCTTATCTAGCCATCTTTGAGGCGTCTGTGAATGGGCACTGTCAAAGCTCTCTTGGCTAGGTCAAGAAATTAAGATATCTGTGTATTTTCCTTCATTTTGTTTATTATTTCTTTATTGCATTCCCAAGGTCAACATTGCACAATGTGTTTTTCAGAATTAAAAACAATAATAATTACAAATACAATAAAACCACAATAAAACATTAAAAAAAAACAATCCCTTCATCTTACTTCAAAACATCCCACCCTACTTTACCCAAATAACCCTAAACAGAGATCACATCCATATAATCATCCACATTCATACAACCGACCCTTCAAATACATCTTACTCCATTACCCTTCATTCTAATTTCACCCAAGTTTGCCAGAACTGCATCAAAACTCAACCAGATGTGCCTGGAAAAATACAAACTTTTAAGTCACTTTCTAAAAGTCAAATAATGTAATTCCTTCCTCAAATCCTCTGGTAAACCATTGCAAAGCTCTGGCCCCTACCACTGAGAAAGCATTTCAACACAATCTTGTTTCTCACCACATCTGAGAGAGCTCCCTTTGTGCCCCTGACTAGATCTATCATAGGTTTAGGCTGATAGAAGTTGACTCTTCAAGCCAAGTATCATTCTGTGTATGTTGCAGAATGTAACAATGCAGCTACCTTAATTAGAACACGCTTATTAATAGGGAACCATGGAACATTTTTTAAAAAGGGACAGAGCGCTCTGATGTTTGGAAATGCAGAAAATAATACAAAATGTGGCATTGAGAATTATCTGCAAGGGATTTAAATTCTTCGGTGGTAGCCCTAGATAAAAGGCATTGCAACAGTCCAGCAAGGGCAAAATAACATGATTGTACCACTGCCCAAAAAGATTGAAATAGCAAAAACGAACACACAATTTTTTCAGCTCATGTAGCAAGAAGCTTTGACACTGCTGTGGAGATCCGAGATTGTATAGTAATCTAATCAAGATACACACCCAGATCTCTTACCTTAAGCGCAGTATTCTTAAACTCATCCTGATTTTGTCCTGGGTTCTTCCTCCATCTCTAACTTTAATGGAATGACCTCCGCCATTTCCTTTACAAAGTCAATAAAGGAGTGTTTTTGAGTTGGGGACGTCCTCCTTTCATGTGGTGGTGTTGCTTCCAACAGCAAACCAGTTGAATCCTCTTCAATGACTCTTTCTAGTTCATAGTTAGAATTCCAGGAGCATCCCGATAAAAGCTCCAGGGAAGATGTCTGGGTCTCTGCCTGTTCCGATCTGTGCATGCGTCAAATGAAAGTATCAAGATGATCTTCAATGCCTTGGTGATGCTTCTTCCCCCTGATGCATCGGAGATGGACACTGGTATGGCAGATATCAATTCTGATGTCCTTTAAGGCAGTGCACTGGATTTGAGAATCAGCTGGATCTCTTTACGCAGCAGCATCAACGACACTGAAGCCCCATCAGTGCATCTGGCAAGGAATCTTCCAACTGTTCATTGATTCTCCTGAAGAGCTGCTCCTCAAAGGCTATAGAGGCCAAAGGTACAGAGGCCCAGGAGAAGTCTCTATGTCCTCCTGAGTCACAATGGGAATGTTGGTGGATGGGTTTTGGGTCCCTGGAACCTTATTGCACTTCCTCCGGCATTCAGGAGGATGAGCTGTCCTCTCAGCAGGGGTAATTTGAGGACACCAATGACCTCAGTGCTTCTAGTGTCGCACTCCAATGAGATGTGATGCAAGTGTGCTCCAATCTTCATTCCATGATCACCATCGCATGCTCTTGATGTGAATGAAGAAGAAATCTGATCTTTGCTCTTCATTGGGTGGGATTCTATCTACTGATCGTGGTGGCCTTTATGGATGTTTGATGTTCAATGTATTCTCGATGCTGATGCATCCCCAGCGTCGGTTTCAGCTCATGGACTCACTACAACCAATTGCTCCAATGCCAAAATGAATGAACTATACTGAGATAGCCAAAACGTCATTCACCCTACTGCTACAGACTTTTGAGGCCTCTCTTGGATATCTGTGAATGCAGGGTTCAAGTCAGGGCCCAGACACTGAAAATATCAGTTGTGGGCATCTGTGATGGATATGGTCTTGCTGCTCTGGGTAGTTTTGTTTTGTTTTTCTTGGACACATCACCAAAAAAATACAGCCACAGTTAAATCAAACAACCTGATTTTAAAAAATTCTCCAATTAGAACAGCCAAGACCTTAACTGTAGGAGTGATCTAGAGAAACACAGAAAAACCCAAGGAAACAGTTGGCTGAAAAACCATCTAATGAGCCACTGGGAAGATGAGATAAACCTATGTGACAGACAGTATTAAAGTAGGAAAAGTTATTAAAGTAAAGAAAATTCTCTGAGTTGAGTAGCAGTAATGCAACTGATGAGCTCTGGGAAAAAGCGAAGACTGAGGTGGACCCGGCATGACGCAACGGGTGGGAAGGGACGTGCACATGCTGTGAACTACCTCAAAGCTTCAGAAAAACTCCTGAGTGTAAACAGCTGTTTCCCTAGCTGGCCTCCCTCAGCGACATCACAAATCTGCTTATCCTTGGCGAAAAATTATTACCAGCACTGAATAAATTCTCATTTCCTAGGTAAATCCTGTTTGTAGACCTGGAGCTAAGAATAGTGTCTCCTTCCCTACATCTGTCCCTGTCCCATCTATACCCCAGAGACTGAGAGATGGCGGTGAAATCTCCCAGAATAATCCCAGTCTCTCTCTTACTCTCAGGTGCCAGGCGGCAGTGGAGTTCCCAAGACCAGAGGCTGTTTCTACTGAAGAGGGAGAATGTTCCCACCTCAGCTTCCTTCGTCAGTATTTTATTCTGAAAGAGGTGCTCACAAAACACCGAGGTAAAGAACTGTTCCTTTCTCAGGATTAGCTTTCAACTGCAATAATTCATCCAGAAAGATAATAAAATGCAGATATAAAGTCTCTCTACTGAAAAATAAATGGTTTATGGTTTCTTTTGTCACTTCTCAGCTTAATTTTGTTTCATTGTATTTTCTCCTAGGAAAACTTTCTGCAGAAATAGGTAAGATTTTATCAGTTTATTCTTTTACATTTAAAAATCCTATTTAAGGTGTATCTGAATGAATACTAAAATATGAGACCAACAAGAATTAATCAAATATTACCCAGTAAATTACTTTTCAATTCTCCTGACTTTATATGATCAATTAGGAAATTACCTTTATTCCAAAGAACTAAAGGTAATAGATGTGAGAACAGACCCAGGGCTGCTGTCATGAAACACAAGGAGCCCGCAGTCGGACTCTAGATCAGAGCGTGACGCGTCCTTGGAGCAGTAGTTGGGGACACCGTCTGAAGAAAAGAGGAGCAGATGAAGGGGGAGGGGGGAAGGATTTCTCCTTGACAGGAGGGATTTATTTTCCGTTCTGTGTGTGGGTCCTGTAAACTTTCAGGTGGGGGAATGGGGAGAGTGGTGGAGCTCGCAGTCGATCAGCTCTTTCAGTCAGCTGGTGGAGGGAGGAGAGACTAGTGCAGTGGCAACCAGCAGCCTAGATGATCAACTGTTCAGGGCAGCAGTTGTGGGAGAGAAACATTGGCAGTGGGTTTTATCATGGAGGGAAGGGGAGCCGGACGGCTCTGTGGTAAGTGCAGATATCGGGGGCAGTGGGCTGTGCTGGAGGGAGCCAACAGAAAGTGGCAGGAGATTGCAGGAGATTGCAGAGAGATTGCAGGAGATTGCAGAGATTGCAGGAGATTGCAGAGAGAGAGACTAAGCTTAGACAAAGCTGGATGTTGGGCCAGTTGTCTTACAAAGATGACTCTGTAGGGAGGGGAAGAAGAAAAGGTCTGATGGGCCAGAAGTAATCCGTCTCCTGTGTGACCCCTCTTTGGTACCTTCTCTACTTCTGGATCCAAGGAAGGTGGAGAGCAGGTGAAAGGGAAGCAGTTTCCCTTCGTTACTGGGCTTGTAGGGGACGGGAGGTGAAGGATGGGCAGCTTTCTCTTCAACTGTAGAGCATGATCTCTCTTTGAACACTTAGAAATACACATGTTGCACATACAGTGCACGCAACAGCTCCACCTCCGTCTCCCCACTCCAGCCTCGTGTAGGGGGTTCATTGATGCCCTAGCTGTTCTCTTGACATGCGTCCTCCCTCTTCTATGTCCATACTGCCTGCTTCAGGGAGGATGGTGCGTTGCACATATATGAAATTAAGATATACCCTGGGGTTGAGGTTGAGAAACACTTCTCTAGGTCACGTCCTGAGCTTTCTAAAACTGTGCAGTTACCTTGGGATAGATTCGCTAAAAGGTCCGCCGTGCAATAACGCACATTAGTTGCTGCATGTTCTATTTTATGCAATGGGAAGTGCTTACTAAAAATGTGTTAAGGTGCTGGTGCATTTTGGTAAAATGCATCTATCTTTTATTTTTGGGAATGTTTTAGTGTTAAATCAACTTCTCAGAACACCTAAGTAAAAAACAAAATATTAAAGAAAAATGATAGTGGAACACAAACTTGGTGAATTAATTCACAGTGGTTTCTGCTACTAGTTGCTCATCAGATCTAGCAGTATGAAGACCCAGCTCTGCAGCCCTACTAAGAGCTGAGCTTACTGTGTTATACTATAGGAACATAAGGGGCCAATGGGGACAGAGGCTGTGGAACACTATGCCAATTGGGGGGTTAAGCTCTATCTTGACTCTTCCCCAAGCTCCGCCCTAAGACCACCCTTAGCCCCCCTTGGCCTTCTCCTCCTGTTCTGTCTGCGGGATCTCATTCCTGCGGGCGGAAGGGAATGGTTGAGATTGCAGCAAACTCCTTTAGTACCGGCAGCCTTCTGCAAGCAAGCAGGAGTCGTCTTTGCCATGATCGCGGCGGCCTTCCACCCTGACCGTGGCTATCCACTCTCCCACGGGCAGAAAGAAGGAGTCTGCCATGATAACAGCTGCTCTCTGTGGATGGCGGACAAAATATTGGGGGGCCAGGGCCCATGTGGCCCACCCTGTTCCGATGCCTATGAATGGGGAGACTTGTTTTATGCAGCCTATAAGTGAATCATGACAACTGGCATAATCAACAGGTTCATCGTTGAAGGAGAAGAAATTGAAATTGTGAACAACTTTAACCTACTTGGATCAACTATCAATAAAGAAGCAACAAGCAGTCAAGAAATCAGACGACGCATTGCTCTTGGCAGAATGGCTATGAAAGACCTAGATAAGATTCTCAAGAGCAGAGATGTGTCTCTCCATACAAAGATTCGACTTGTTCAAGCCATGGTATTTTCAATAACATCATATGGATGTGAAAGCTGGACAGTGAAAAAGACAGACAGGAAGAAAATTGATGCCTTTGAATTATGGTGCTGGCGGCGAATACTGTGTATACCATGGACTGCCCGAAGAACAAACAAGTCGGTACTAGAGGAGATCAAACCTAAGCTTTCTTTAGAAGCTCAGATGACAAGACTTCGACTTTCATACTTCGGACACATCATGCGAAGAGAGAGATCATTAGAGAAAGACATCATGCTTGGCAAGATAGAAGGTCAACGCAAAAGAGGAAGGCCAGCAATGAGATGGATCGCTACAATAACAGCAGCTACAGGTACCAGTCTGTCGTCAATGAGCCGCCTGACTGAAGACCGAACACAATTTAGGATAGCTATCCAGAGGGTCGCCATGAGTCGACTCCGACTCGACGGCACTTAACAACAACAACAACATAAGTGAATCAGCTAATTGTTGACGAGACCAAGAGGGTATGTGATAGGGGAAAAATAAGGTTTAGTTTTAAGTGTGTGTACAGAAGGATTTGGAGGCCGGCAGAGGGGGATCAGAAATCCTGTATATGTCTATATATGGAAAGGAATGTGCTGTGCTAAGCTAAATTGATTGTTCTACACAGAGACTAGTATCTGTAAAGTTACTGATAAGCTGTGGAGGGCCTCAGGAGATGGGTTGATGACGTATGAATATGTTTTTATTAATGTATAAAAGACAGACAATCCCTCCACCCTGTGGAATAAATTTGCATACTGTGTCTTGGTGTGGTTGTGAGTTCATTCCCCTGGAATTCCAGGCAGCCGAGGAGGAACAAAGGAAGCAGACGGAGGAGATTCCCCGGGCCTGGAGGCTGTGAACAGGGACAACCCCGTTAAAGTACGGGCCAATGGGATTGTGTTTTTGCGAGTCTATCAGTACGGTTAGCAGACGTCCTCAATTTTCAGGAAGCGGCTCTGATTTTAGAGGTGTGTCCCTGACTCTTATCTGTTCGTCAGCCTCCTGTCCCTGATTCCAGCGATGGGGACAGAGGGGCTTGAAAATAAAAGCCTTTTCAATTTAGTGATTTGAATGTCAGTTTTTAGAATCTACATCCATTTTCTTTATATTTTGCACAGTTCAGGAGAAATGCATCACTTGTTTTTAGTTCTCTGATGATGTGTCTTCTTGGAGGTGATATTGTTGCTATCATGGGATAGATGGGGGAGGGGGCAGCATAATGACTTCTCTTCCCTACTCTACAACTTGTTGCTCAAATTTGGAACTAAGGTGTTCCTCACGGGCAGCTCAAGGCAATCTGCTACCTGAGGCGAAGGATGAGGTGACGCCCCCCCCCCATAGAGGGGGCGGGGCTTTTTCAAAACTCCAATCAGGGACTAAACCAAACCAAAAAGCAGATTAGATTATATGGAGGAAGTGCAAGATGTTTGCACACCAAGGAACTAAAAGAGAGCGAGAAGCACAGCACAGTTTATAAAACTAAATTATAACTCATTTTTGTTTTGTTGCTTTAAACTGTTATGGTTCTTGCTTTTTCTTTTTCAACATGCATTTTGCATCCACAGAACTCCCTTCAAAAGTGGGTGCAGAGCAGAACCAGGACATTCACCCACAGAACTCAATATCTTAAAAAAACAAACATTCTCCAGTACCAGGCATATTGTGAACTAATACAACAAAGTCACTGAGTATCAATAGAGCAAATCTACCATACCATATCAGCACAAACTTCCAAAATTCACATAAGGAGCCCATCTAAAAAAAGCGTCACTGTAAATACTACAGTGGGCCCTGAAGCATCCATACAACTATTTGAAAAGCTGAACAAGTCAAATTACTACAGTACAATATAGATCTTTATGTACAAACTCCATGTTAACAGAACACCTGGCCTCAGTCACACACTCACAACATCGACCCTCACCAAGTACAGAATAAGTAACCACAATCTAAAGTAAAAATAAAAATATGTAGACAAAATTCAAACTTAAACCCCAAGAAGCCAGAGTCCACATGCAGTGCAACATCAGATAAATAAGAGATGCAGTTCCCCAATACTGTGTACAATATAAAAATAGCACAAAGTTCAATCACTAAAATGAAATAAAATTATTTTTTCTATCTTTATTTGACCATTTTATTCTCTGATCATGCTGGTCCCAATCTGAGGCTTCTGCTTTTCTTTCTTCTCTTAGCTCTCTTTCTGTGGTCTATGATCCATGGTCCATCTGCCATTTCTTATCTCTTCTTTTGTTTTCTTCACTTCCTTCCATTAGCCTATTTCCAGTTCCAGTAACCCTCCCCAGTATCAGCCCCCTTTCCACTCCCCTCCCAGTACCTTCCAACGTCAACTGCCTTGCATTCTCAGAACTGCCTCTGGTGTCCATTCCCCTCCAGTCCCCCTCCTTCCCCACTGTCCAGCCCCTTCTAGTCCAAATACCATCCCAGATATCAACTCACGTCCACTCTCTGCCACCCCCCTCCAGTCAGCTCCCTTCCAGTCGCCCTACCCTCTGTCTATGCCCCTTCCAGTGCCATCCCCAAGTGTCAGCTTCCTTCCAGTCCCACTTTAGTACATCCCCGGGTGTCAGCTCCCTTCAAGCCCCCTCCTTCCCCCCATATCAGCTCCCCTTCAAGCCCCCTCCTTCCCCCATATCAGCTCCTTTCCTGCCCCCACGTCCCTCCTTTGTCAGCTCCCTTCATGCCCCTCCCTCCCCTGGCAGATCCTCTCAGTATTCCCTCCCTTCCAGTCCTATTCTCTCCCCCCCCCCCCCGCATCAGCCCATTTGTAGCCTAGCCCCTAGTTTTCTTCCACGGCCAGCAGCACTCTCCTCCAGTCCCAGCCTATTTTCAGTCCTATCTCCTTTATCAGCCCACTCTATTCTTTGCCTCCCCAGTCAGCCCATTACCAGTCCTAGCCCCCCTAATCAGCCCATTTCCTGTACTAGACCTCCTCATCAGCCTATTTCCAGTCCCAGCCTATTTCCCGTCCTAGCCCCCTTATCAGCCCACTCCAGTCCTAGTCCCCCAATCAGTCCACCAGTCCTAGCTCATTTCTAGTGCTAGCCCCATATCAGCCCATTACCAGTCCTTACCCCCCCCCCCCACACCTTTAAGTCCATTTTCAGTCCTAGCTCCCAATCAGCCTATTTCCACTCCTAACCCCACTGATCAGCCCATTTCCACTTCTAGCCCCCCCCCTCCACCAGCCCATTTCCAGTTCTAACCCCCCCCCCCCTGATCATACCATTACCCGATCGGGTGATGGGGGCTCACCTTGGCCTGTCAGTGCTCCAGGGGATGCTGGGAAGGATTGCGGGGGGGGGGGCAGTGCCATCAAACAGGCCATCCCCTGGCGACTCCTGGACGTACAGGGTCGTGAGCGGAATCAGCCCTTTATGGCTGGGAGTCGGTTCCACTTCCATTCTCTGCCTCCGGCATGCCCCCATCCCCATTGCACGGAAGCAGAATACCAGCAAGGCGAATAGCGGGGTAACACGTGCCACTATCTGCCTTATGGAATCGGGGCCTTAAGCAATAACCATAATTCCCTTCCCCTGGGCCTAAATGCTTCTTCTATCATATCCTTTGCCCTAGTCTACCCCACCCCCTCCTAATGCCTAATTAACCAGTTCTATGTTAGGGTTACAGTTGTTATAATTTTGTTATTAGATGATAAGGTTATAATGTACAATGTAAAGTCATGTTGGCCACCTGGTTATTATGTAAACCACTTAGACTTGTAGATTTAGTGTTATATAAAAAAAGCTAAATAAATAAATAAATTAGAACCAACTCTGAAATCAACCTTAGGGATCATCCACTTGGCAATAAATGTACAGCACTATCACTGAGCTATCTCACCAGCCCAGGATTTTTTTAATACCTTAATAAAATGTAAGTTTGTCAGTCTGACACAACATTGTGTTGCATTAATAGAAACACATCCCCAATGATCGATCCCACTGATTATACGTTTCAAACTTTTGCTAAGCCAACTCTTTTTTTTTGTTTGTTTTTTTAATTGTCTGTTACCATATGTCCAAGGTATGCCAATGTATTTTTCTGTGGGATTATACTTAGGCATACGTTGCATATGCACTGAATAAACCCTTTATAGAGCCAGAGCAATAGATCCTCTGAGCAGCTGAGATCATCACTTGGCTGCGAGATTGCCAGGAAATGTATTTTTCTTTGAGTTGGACAGTGTAAGAGCTTAAATAATAATGACAAACTTTGAAATTTATATATAAAGGGAATGGGGATTGAGGGCGATGTTATGACTCCTGCTTTATTTTCTGGATTTTAGTCCCAGTCCCCAAGACAAGCTTCAAGATTCAGATGCTTATTTATAATGGCTTATAGACTGCCCCAACAATGTCAATTCCCTTCCAGCCCCTTCCTCCCCCCATGTCAACCTGTTTCCAGCCCCTACCTTCCCCCATGTTAGCTCCACCCAAACACTCACCCTCTCTTTTCAATGTCAGCCGTGGCTCCTGCCTCCTAGAGATCCGTAGCTGTGCAAGCGCTATCAGTTTCAATAAAAGTAAAACTAGTGCGGAACCTTCCCGCCTCCGTGAAAGAAGCCCTGCAACAGTGTCCTGCCCCCAAAGGTTTCATTTTTCTTTAAACAGATACCGCTAGCACAGCTGCGGCTCTCTAAGAGGCAGGAACTGTGGATGCCATGCCTTCCCCGTTTTTGCACTTCTCCTTCCTTTCACTTTTTGGTTCTTCCTTGCTATGATTTCTATCCCGGTCCATTGGGGCTGGCGTCCCATCTCCTCCGTCGCCTCTCTCCCTTCAGGCTTGCTTTCACGTAATGTTTCCAACTTGGTTCCCTGTCCCTCTTACTCTCCTGTCTCGCTTTCCCCCCAGTCCCTTCTGTTTCTTCAGCTTGCTCTTTTAAACTGTCGCTCTCTCCGTTCCAAAACTGTTCTAGTCCATGATTTCCTCTCTCAGCATGCCCTCGACCCCTTCTTTCTAACAGAAACATGGTTGAGGGATGGTGAGGAGCCGCTCCTCAACCACTGCCTGCCTCCAGGCTACTCTGCTCTGTCCAGCACTCGCCGGGGCAGGAGCGGCGGAGGGGTTGCAGTTCTATACCGCTCCTCCCTCTCTCTCCAGGAGCTCTCTTCCCCTGCACTGCACTACCCTGAGTCCCTGCTCCTTCGTCTGGGTTCCTCTCCCTCTCTTCACTTTCTCCTTGTCTATGTTCCCCCCTCTTTGTCCGCCCAGCTATGGGACAACCTCCTCGCCACTATGTCTGAAGCCTCTCTTCTCTATTCCCATCTTCTGATTTTGGGCGATTTTAATATTCATGTCGACTCTCCTTCTGCACCCTGGGCCCGCACCTTCCTGACTTTCTTGTCTGATCTTTCCCTTGTCCAATCTGTTTCTTTCCCCACCCACTCTGCCAGGCATTCCCTGGATCTTCTTATTTCCCCTGGCACTTCCCCTTTCCCCCCCCCTCTTCCCTTTCCTCCCTATCCCTTCCCTGGACCGACCGTTCCTGTCTCGTCTTCTCCCTTCCTTGTCCCTCCCCTACCCTATCCCCTCCCCTCAGCTCTCATCCCCCTTCCACTTTATCTCGTCATATCAATGCCAACACCCTCCATCAGTTTCCTTCTTCGGATACCCTGTTCCCTTCTGACTTTCATCTCCTTTCCCCTGATTCCCAGGCACGCACATGGAATACGACCCTCTCCTCAGCCCTCGATACTCTTGCTCCCCTCCGTCCCTGTCTTTTCCCCCGCCAATCTACCTGTCACCCTTGGTTTCACTCTGGACTTCTTCTTCACCGTAGGTACCTCCGCCGAGCCGAGCGTCTATGGCGAAAACATCCAAGTTCCTCTACTTTACTTCACTTTCGCTCATCCCATCGTCACTATTCTCAGGCGTGAAAGAGCAGCCAGTCACAGAGGGAGTGAGCAGGAGCTCCCCTTCACCTCCCGGACCTGCCTATCAGCGGCCCTTCACCACCATAAAAACCGCTGCTTCTCAGGCGCGTGAAAGAGCAGCCAGTCACAGAGGGAGTGAGCAGGAGCTCCCCTTCACCTCCCGGACCTGCCTATCAGCGGCCCTTCACCACCATAAAACCGCCGCTTCTCAGGCGCGTGAAAGAGCAGCCAGTCACAGAGGGAGTGAGCAGGAGCTCCCCTTCACCTCCCGGACCTGCCTATCAGCGGCCCTTCACCACCATAAAAACCGCCGCTTCTCAGGCGCGTGAAAGAGCAGCCAGTCACAGAGGGAGTGAGCAGGAGCTCCCCTTCACCTCCCAGACCTGCCTATCAGCGGCCCTTCACCACCATAAAAACCGCCGCTTCTCAGGCACGTGAAAGAGCAGCCAGTCACAGAGGGGGAGTGAGCAGGAGCTCCCCTTCACCTCCCGGACCTGCCTATCAGCGGCCCTTCACCACCATAAAAACTGCCGCTTCTCAGGCGCGTGAAAGAGCAGCCAGTCACAGAGGGAGTGAGCAGGAGCTCCCCTTCACCTCCCGGACCTGCCTATCAGTGGCCCTTCACCACCATAAAAACCGCCGCTTCTGAGGCGCGCCCGCGCCTTGCGGGCCCGCGCCTGAGGGCCTCGCCAGAGGGCCCTTAGGCGCTGGTCCGTGGCCCTTGTTGCTGAGAGGTGCACTGATGATTTGGATTGGGCTGACATGCGTCTGTGATGTGGTAACCTGCTGTTCTATGTTTCTCCCCTACTATTATCTGTTTGACTGTCTCTATCCTCTATTCTGTCCTATTATATAATGGCGTTCCTTTCCTATTTCCTAGAATGATACTGCATTGTAAACCGCTCTAATGCCTCTGGCCTGAGCGGTATATCAAATCTAAATAAACATAAACATAAACATATTGCTCTCTTTTCACTCTGCTAAACAGAACTACTTCTCCCATCTTATCACCTCCTCTTCAAATTCTTCCCGTCAACTATATTCCATTCTTCGCGCTCTCTCTGCCCCACATTCCTCTCCCACCCCCTTCTTCCCTTTCTACCCCAGTTCCCACCTCCCTAGCTTCTTATTTTGTCTCCAAAGTCCAGTCGCTTCGCCTCTCCTTTCCCTCTTGCCCTCCCCCTCTTTCTCGTCCCCCCCTAGTGACACTCCTTTCCCCCATCTCTCCCCCCCTTCTTCTCTCGCCATCTTCCCTTCCCTCTCCCATCATTGGTCTACATTTGAGCCCATTACTCCTGCCGATCTCTCCAAAAATTTCGCATCTACCCGAAAAACCTCCTGCACCGTAGATCCTATTCCTTCCCACTGGTTAATGGAATCCTCTCTTGCTCTGTCCCCTTTCATTCTCTCCATCTTTAATTCTAGCCTGTCATCTGGTATTTTTCCCACTCCCTGGAAGCACGCTTATGTCCGCCCCATTCCAAAGAAAGGCCCCCTAGACCCCTCCTCCCCCTCTAGCTGGCGTCCCATCTCTAATCTTTCTTTCCTCTCTAAACGTTTGGAAAAACTAGTCTTCTTTCAGCTCTCATCCCATCTCGAGGCTTCCCTTATCCTCCATCCCCGACAATCAGGTTTCCGCCCTGGTCATAGCACAGAATCTGTCCTTCTCTCTCTTCTCAATGATCTTCATATTGCTCACGATCGTGGTTTGCTCTCTCTTGCCGTTTCCCTGGATCTTTCTGCTGCCTTCGACCTGGTTGATCATTGCACTCTCCTATCTCGCCTTCAGGATGCCGGTCTCTCCGGCCTGGTTCTTCATTGGTTTCACTCCTTTCTCTCCTGTTGCACCTTCTCGGTTCAAACTGGGTCAGGGTCTTCATCACCTACTCCCCTCCCCTGTGGTGTTCATCAAGGTTCTGTTCTTGCTCCCCTTCTTTTTAATGTATTTCTAGCCCCTCTTGCTCTTCTTATTCAGCAACACGGTGTTTCTCCCAGGACAAGCAGGGCGAGTCAGCCACAAATGGTGACGTCATCCGACGGCGCCATAGATGGAAGTACTCTCAGTAGCCCAGAAGCCCCACCTCCGGATCCGCCCCTAGCTGGCCAGTCTTTGTCTTCCGCCTTGCCAGCAAGACGTTTTTTTATTTTACTCTCCTAACATCGACCATAATGAAGAAACCAGGATTCAAGAAATGCCCTGGTTGCTCTCGGAAAATGGCCAATTCTGATAGCCACCAACTTTGCCTCCGGTGCCTGGGGAAAGAGCACCCCGTAGAATACTGTCCTTCCTGCGCCCGCATGTCCCCCCCAGGCTCTAAAATCGCGCCGGCATGCTCTCTCCGATTTCCTATCTCCTGTGGCTGCCGTGAGTACTCCTTGCAATCCAGCTTCAGGAACTGCCTACACTAACGCTTCTGCCGTGAAGCGGGGACTCCCTCCAACACATGTCCTCTACCGGCGGCTTCCATGTTGACCGGGGCAGCCTCCTCCTTCTCCACCTTCAGACTTCTGGCTGCTGCCATGACGACTTCTGGCCTGCCTAATGAGTCCTCCACTGCTCGGCACAGTGTCATCAGAGACGGAGCAGGCAGAGCTGCTAGCAGGCACAAGGGCTCCCAGGACTGGCGCCGATGCTCATGGAGCAGACCTAAATCCCCTCACGGCTGGAGCCGGTGCAGACACACAGCATCGGGGAGCCGGCGCCGATTGAGAAGCAGGGACAGGAGCCGGAGACGGCGCAGAGACCGCGGTCACAGACGCCAGCATCAGGGTACCTCCCGATTTTCTCACCACCACAGGAGTAGGGTAAAGGACAAGAGGAGCAGGCACAGCACTCCGTGCACAGGGAGCTCCCATTCTCGCAAGAGATCGCGGCGATCTGACACTCCCTCCGATCATAGCACCTGCAGCTACCCCTCTGCTAACAGCATCCTCAGCGGATCAAGGGACTCTCCTCTTCCTTCTTCTCCAATGCAGTCAAACTTACTTTCTCACGAGGAGGTCAACGAGCTACCTGTACCCAACACACCGGTAGCCCCCATGCCCCCTCCACAGGGAGCTCCTGAGACTCTGCATCTTCTCAAGGACATGCTGCAACAGTGGGCTTCCGCCCTATCCAACCTGGTTTCCAATCAGCTACCGCAGCCCCTCCCTTCTACTCCAGCCGCCACGGTAGCTAATACTTCAGCCGCTATGGCCGCACCACTCGGGCAAGCTCAAGCCACTTCGCCACAGCAGCAGGATGGCACAGAGAACCTCTCACAAGCAGAGGCAACGTCCCCAAGAGATTCTCTCTCCGGCCCTGACAACTCCTCAGGTCCTCCGGAGGACTTGACCTACTCCAAATTTATATGCAAAGTCATCTCATCTCTCTCCATCGCTTCGGTAGAAATGCTGGATCAGCGCGACGAGATGCAGAACGCTCTCAAGTTTGTCGATGCTCCTAAGATCATCTCCTCTCTGCCCGTCCACCAACTCCTCTGGGACAACCTCACTAAAATGTGGCAGACACCAGCATCCAATCATTCCTGCCCACGAAAGTTGGACACTAAGTATGTCGTTCAACCCATACCTGGTTTATCCTGCTGTCCTTGGAGAACTCACGTTACAGGTAAGTAACTCGGTTTTCTGCATATTATTATGCTGATGACATCTTTCTTGTTCATCACATTGACTCTGCTGCACCACATATCACTACTTTCAATACTTGTCTTTCCTCTGTTGCCTCCTGGCTCTCTACCAATTTCCTCCACATTAATCTCTCTAAAACTTCCGCTGTCTGGTTCACTTTTGGTAATCCCCCCCTCCCCTAGCCCCTTTTGCTTTCTTCTTCTCCTATCCCCACTGTCTCTTCCTTACGGTACTTAGGTGTAATTCTTGATTCTTCTCTTTCTTTCAAAGAACACATCTCCTCAGTTATTCAACGCTCATTTTTCACTCTGAAACAACTTTGTGCCGTCCGTCCTTTTCTCACCTCTTCCTCTGTGACCACATATCCCTTGTTATGTCTCGTCTCGATTATTGTAATGTTTGTCTTGCCGGCGTCCCCCAATCTCAAATTCTTCATCTCCAACGTGTTCAAAATACTGCTGTTCGTATTCTGACTCACGCCTCACGCTTTGATCATGTCACTCCCCTCCTAATACACCTGCACTGGCTTCCTATTGTCTTTCGTATTCAGTTTAAAGTTCTCGTCTTTGTGCACAGGGCGATCCATGCTGGTATTCCCCTTTATCTCGCTGACCAGGTTCATCTCCACACCCCGCACTGCTCCCTTTGATCTATTCACGTTAACCGTATGTTTCTTCCCTCCCCCTCCCAAGCCCACTTGGAATCCACTCGGTCTTCAGCTTTCTTCTTCCTCGGTCCCAGACTTGGGAATTCACTCCCCCATTCACTCCATTTAGGAACCTCCTATAAGTCCTTTAAAGCTAAACTGAAAACTCATCTTTTCTGCTCTGCCTTCAATCTCCCTTTCCCAGCCTCACCCCTCTCCCCTCCACCACGTTAATGTTCCAGCTTTCCTCTCCCTTCCTCCCCTCCACCTCATTAATTGTTCATGCTCTCTCATCCCATCCTTCCTCCCCCTCTCTTCTGTTCTCCTTCCACTTGCAATGCTTAGTGTTTTCTTCCCCCTCCATGTTTATGTACTTTTTGCCCCTCTACCTTTCTGAAACTATTCTTTTCTGCCCTTTAAAGATTTTATGGTGTTCCTTTTCCTTTTCGAAGCCTCCTTTTTAGATTTTCTTTGTATGTGAACCGACCAGATGCTAACCGTTTATGGGCGGTATATAAAAGTTTTAATAAACATAAACATAAAGGAGAGGGTGAGTCTGCCGGGGCATTTTTTGCTCCCTTCAAAACTTTGCTGCCTGAGTCAGCCGTCTCACTTCGCCTCATTATAGAGCTGCCCCTGGTGTTCCTTGCTCCGTCTCGACACACACTTCAGATAAGTGTCCCAGATTTGCCTGCTAAAAATCTGATATACACTGATAGCAAGTTTATAGCTAATAGTAGCCTTGTTGAAAAACTGATTGAACTTGCCAATGGGGATTAGAGGTGGGAGTGTGAGGAGCCAATGAGAAGTGTTTGCTCATGTTTATTAATGTCTCCTCCCTGCAGTGGATGTGACTCTGGATCCGGAGACTGCTCATCCAAATCTCATCCTGTCTGAGGATCGGAAAAGTGTCAGCCTCGGAGTCACAAGACAGAACCTGCCGGACACTCCCCAGAGATTTGAGTTTCATCCTTGTGTGCTGGGGCGTGAGAGCTTCACCGCGGGGAGACATTACTGGGAGGTGGAGGTGTGAGACGAGACTGGCTGGATATTGGGGGTCTGTGAAGATTCTGTGAGCAGGAAGTGGAGGATCAGACTATCAGCTGGGAATGGATACTGGGCCTACCACACCTCCAGCACTGAGCTTCCTCTGAGCATGAGGCCCCAGGCAGTGGGGATTTTCCTGGACTATGAGGGAGGAGAAGTCTCATTTTACAACGCAGATAATAAATCTCATCTCTGCACCTTAACCGATACCTTCACTGGGAAACTCCGGCCTCTCTTCCTTCCTTATACTAACACAATAGATCTGAGAATCCGACCAGTGCCAGACTGGGAATGAGGGAACTGGGTTTAGTGGTGTGATATATATTCTGGAGGCTGATATTTCAGATCTGGATAAGAGGAATCAGAGAGCGGTATTTGTGAGCTGTGCTGTTCAGGTTTATTGTATACAATCTGATCTCATTTTCCAGATTTTAATTAACCATGTAGAGAAAATGTAGTGCAATAAAAAAGTAAAAAAATAATCACAATTATGAGAGGTTTCAGTGACCTGGTAAGAGTGAGAGAGATAGAAGAGAGCCTGTGAATGTGAGGAGGGGTCTCGGTGGCAGATGAGAGAAACCTGTCCCTGAACCTCTTCTGAAAGAAAGAGAGAGCGAGAGAAAGAGAGAGAGCACTTGGAGGAAGGAGCTCATCAGAATGATTTGGGAAAGATTTAAAAAAATGGATGTCAATAAGAGAGGATTCTGGAGACTGTCCCTTTTAGCTTACTATCACTAGTAGATGACGACGAGGTGCTTGTATTTTACAGACTGTCACTAGAAATTGTGTTTTCCTTCCCTACACTGCCCGTATATAACCGTACCATATAGTATAATTCCAGCAGCTATAAAATGAAATCTCTCCTGCATTAGCAGCTTGGATACCCAGGGTTTTACATTTTCAGCCTTTGGATATAAATCCAAACATCCAGATTTCATCCCACGGCACAACATGGACGAATGACGGGAAACCTGGCTTGGCAGCAAATCAATTGCAAACTATTCCAAACTGTCCCACAGATATCCGACAATTGTTAATTCCTTGCCATAAAGATAAAAAGCAAGAAAGGAACTTGAGGGGGGGGGGGGGAGGTCAGAATCATAGTCTGCTACAGAGGGGATTTAGCAGATTTCATTACCCTTGCTAAAAAAGGTGACACACACTCAGGGATTAATTTATCAGATTTACTTTGAGTGCAGCAAGATAGCTATGTCTGGGTCTTATACATACCATCCAGTCCGATTCTATCATGTTCCAGACAAGAGTAAAGGTGATCATAGTAGGTAACATGAGTGCTTGAATCAAAAGGAAAACAAAGAAAAAAAGAGGACTGTAATATATCATTTCTCAAACAAAGGGCATAAAGTTAAAGTAACAATATACTCAACAGATGTTATACTTTCCCTCAAGGAGTTCAAGTCGTAGATAGTAAAGGGAGCTTCAGCACAGGGTATGTGGTTTAAATGCAAATATTTCACCACTAGCTCACAACTGCATATAAACTGATTTATCATTCTTAGGCTACCCAAGCATTTTTTGAAATTTTTTAGATGCATTTAAAATAAGAGAAAGACTTAGCTTTATAACATTATGGCATGGACTCCATGAAAAACACACTGCTGAAAGAATGTTGAGTCAAGTTTCGCCCTATAATGAAAAGGGCTGTATCAGGGCAAAATCATTCAGCATGAACGAACGTCCCCTTTGAATGAAAACTGGAACCTCACTAACGGTTATTTAAGGAGCGGCACAGTGACATTTAAGCAAACTTCCACCAATCACTCTAGATGGCTGTCATCCAATCCAGAGATTCATTTAAGCCAATAGGCTGCACTAACTTCAAAGTGAATATTCATTTTTGTTCCAAGTGTGTGAACAACAAGGCATCTCCCCACAATTCACGTTAATTCAATCAATAATAAACCAATGGAGCTGATGCCATTCGTGATGGAAATCCTTGCAATGTTGGACAATAGGTGCCTTAAGTGTCTGAGTTGCCAGGCGAGGTTTATGTTCCGCTAATCGTGTCTTCACCTTGCGGCATGTACGACCTACATATACCTTAGAACAAGGGCAAATAATAACTTAGACGACCCATTCACTCTGACAATCTATAGCATGACGTATCTTATAAACTGTATGAGTTTGAGGATTCATCCACTCATGGATATCCAAAGATTATGCACACATATCTCAGTGCCTACAAGATCTATGCTTTCCAAAACGTTGGCCTGAAGTGCACTGTCGAAAATCAGTATGTATCGCGATATCTCTTAAAGTGTGTGCTCGCTTATATGCTATACACGGTCCTTTTTGAAAGACCATGTGCAGTGCTGGTATATGGCAATGTTTATATATACTATGTGCACTCATTTGTGCTTTATCAGAGAACTGTAGCGCCATTTTATCTTTATGTTGATGATGCAGTAGAAGGGACCGGTTAGCAAACTTCGCTCTCAAATATGCACAACGAATAACTTTTGTAGGGTATCCCTGTTGCTGTAGTTTGGAAGATAATACTTTAGCATGATTTCCATCATGAATAGCATCAGCTGCATTAGTTTATTATTGATTGTGTTAACGTGAAATTTGGGAGTGATTCCTTGTTGCGCCTCACACGCTTGGAACAGAAATGGATATTCGCGTTAAACTCAATGCAGCCTATCGGCTTCAATAAATCTGGATTGGATGGCAGCAATCTAGAGTGATTGGTGGAAGTTTGCTTAAATGTCACTATGCTGCTCCTTAAACAACCGTTAGTGAGGTTCCAACTCAGTCCTCTGGGACCCCCAGGCCAGTCAGGTTTTCAAGATATCCACATGAGATAGATCTGCATACAATGGAAGCTGTGCATGCAGATCTAGCTCATACATATTCATTGTGGATATCCTGAAAACCTGACTGGCCTGGGGGTCCCAGAGGACTGGGTTGAGAAACACTGCTTTAATGCATGAAAGAGGAGCTGGACTTGGGGGTGTCATATTGGATGATCTTGAGGTGGCTAAACAGCTAGAAAATGTAACAGCAAAAGCCAGAAGAATGTTTGGATGCTAGGAAGAAGCAGGGCCATACCGAGCCAGAATTGTGCACTGTGCGTCTAGCATATCGGGTGCGTGCCCTCCCCCTCTGCAACTCCATCCAGCTACTTTCTGCTCTTAACTTGCTGCTGCTGCCCTCAGTTTTCTCCACAGCAGTACCGGCAACAGAGCAAGAGCGGAAAATGGATGGACAGAGGTGGAGGAGAGGGCACGTGCCCGATGTGCTAGTAGCCGGCACTTTAAGCAGGTCTGGTCCCTCCCTGCTCTGTCAGAGGAGGGAGGGACCAGACCTGCTTAAAGTGCCGGGAAAACGCCTAAGGGTGCATTTTGGCTGCCTGCTGTTGCCCTACTGCTGCTGGGAGAAGAAAGAGGTGTTTACAATGTGGACTATTCCAAAGAGTTCCCGCGGTTTGTCTGTAGCCGTCATGATCAGGTTTGTGTTATATCCTTCTGTTGATTATGTTGTTCTATTCACTTTGCATAGTTCGTATTCTTGGAATACACCTTGATCTTTTGTACGTCTCCATTCTTGGGGTTCCTTTTGGCTTTTCTGATTTCTTTAGAGTACCAGGGGGTTTGTTGTCTCTTTGTGCTGTAGCTGCTCGGTTGCGGGGTGCTTCACCTGCCTTTGTGATGAGGTGGTTCCAGTTCTCTATTATACTTTCAAGGTTGTTGTAGGAATGGTTCTATTTGGGTAAGATTTCCTTTAAGAACTGCTCTTTACTAAAGCTTCTGAATCTCCTTCCATTGTGTTGTACTTGGTTGTGAATATCTGGGGTGGGGATTGTTATAATGTAGTGATCTGACCAGGGGGTTGGCGTTATAACTGGTGGGGTTATGTGTTTGTGCTCTATTAGTGTTGAGGGGGCAAAGGCGAGGTCTGGGGTGGAGCCCTACCTGTGTGTGGGCGAGTGTATTTGTGGATAGTTCATGGCGTCCATGACTCTGAGGAAGGACTTTTCCTCTTTTTGGGGTGCTGAATTGAGATTGAAGTCCCCAAGGGTCAGCATGGGTTTGTGTAGTGAGATAAATGTGCATGCTCATTCCAGAATTGATGAGAACTCTTCGACTTTAGTGGTCAGGGTTCTGTAAGTGAGGCGGAGCGTGGTGTATTTGTTAACGATTATTATGATGCTACTGTCCTCTGTGCTGGCCTTTGAGATCATTTGAACTTAAAGTGACTCCTAGCAAGTATCAGCACCCCACCTCCTCACTTGTGTGTTCACGGACAGTTAAATGCGGTGTAAATGTGAGAGGTGAGTTGATTTAGTAGGGCATGATCTCTTTCTGAGAGCCATGTTTCTGTTATGCACATTATATCAGTGTTATCATCCTGAATGTAGTCAGCTAGGGTGTTTATTTTATTTCTGATAGATTTAGCATCGATTAATGTGCAGCTGACAAGTATGTCTAGGACTGGGTTTCTCTTGTTGATCTGTTGAGGGTTGGTGCATCTGATCAGTATGAGTCTTTGTGTGCACTTGGTTGGGTTCTTAGTTGAGTGCTATCATTGCGCAAACCATTGTATGTTTGTTAGCAGTGGTAGAGTTGCAGTGTTGCAGTGTTGCTGCTGCCTGACGTAGTAGGAAATGTGCATACAGTATACTAAGTAAGAGGCTGGAGATACAGTGGGCTGCCATAGTTTTGCACTTATCGCTGCTTAATTGCACTGCCTAGATGTGCTGTTTTAGGGCCACAGCTAAGGGCCACTCTAAGGGGTGCTTGTGCTCTTTGAAGTTTAATGGGACGCTGCTGCTGGTCTGATCGGGCGTCCAGTAGGGAGTGAGGCGTAGCGTACCTTCTTGCTCCGTGCTTGGACTCTAGTCGGGCTGGCAGTGAAGTGCATATGCTGGTGATATGGGACCATAGTTTCTCACCCTTTGGCAGCCTTTAAACAGCCGTCTTCATCCTAAGGCATACAGCAATAAACTCAAAGATCTCAATATGTATAATTTGGAAGAAAGACGTGAGAGGGGAGATATTGTAAAGGCATTTAAACACCTCCATGCCATAAATGCGCAGGAGGTGTTCCCCTTCTAGTTAAGGCAAGCCCTGGAAAGAGGGGTCATGAGATGAGGGTGACAGGGGATAGACTCAGGAGTAATCTGAGGAAATATCTCTTTCTGGAAAGGGCGGTGGATGCATGGGACAGCCTCCCAGTGAAGGTGGTGGAGATGAGGACTATATCTGAATTTAAGACATCATGGGACAAATACAGAGGATCTCTGAGGGAGGGGAAGCAAGATCACTATAGTCACACTAATGGTGACTCCCTAGCTGAGGGTTACGGTAAAATCTTTGTCCTTATTCCAGTCAAGGAATGAGGAGAAGACTGTGATAAGTCGTGGATTCCGGCGCCGCTGTATTCCTGGAGGTTAAACAGAAGACAGGAAGTGCCACTGTTTAATCTCTAGGAGTTCAGTGGCACCGGTATCTGCGACTTATCACAGCCGCAGAGACCCCTGTTACTCCCATGGCTGTGCAGAGGTGAGCTGGGGCACTGGGCTTCAGGCCTCACTGGCTCCCTCTGAAGCCAGTCAGGTGCATGTGGGGCCCTTCATGGTGTGGGGGAGCCGCTGGCTCTGTAAGAGGACCGGGGGCTAGAACGGTAATGGGCTAATGTTGGGGAATGGGGAGACTGCTATTAAAAGTAATGCTGGGAGGGCCTGGGACTGGAGGGGGGGGGGACCCTGCTTGGGAGGAGGACGGTGCCCCCCACCATGCTTACTGGGTAGTGTCAGCCTTGTCCTCCAGTAGGTAACATCCTCTCCTGTACAGCAGACTCCTCTTGTAGCCCTGGGTTAGAAACCAATCTCTCTCTACTATTAGAAATGTCAAGCACCAAGTGCTGCTTCCACACTGGACACAAACAGAATAAAAAAGTTCCAGAAATGAACCTTTGCACACACCACAAATCAAACTCAGCAATGCTTAGATTGGACCATCCCACACAGTGAGACTGAAGGCGAAAGAGGGAGATTTTTCAGAAGGTGCATTGGGGGTATAAATCTAGAAAGATATAAATGTTCTATTTGTGAATGAAAAAACATAGCATAAAATAATATTTGCTATTCTTTGGTACCTCTGAAAAGGCAGGGACAGAGGCGCCAATATGAGACAATTTTCAAAGGAATTTGCCCAGGAAACTAAGCAGTTACCTATATGAATTTTCCAGACTGAAAAGTAGCCTCTACTCGGTGGCTTAAAGTATGGGCAAAGGGTTTAGAGCGCATGTAGTCGTAGGTTCAGGAAAAAGGGGTATGACAGATGAAGACAACGTGCCCAGAAAGGTGTACTCTGATGTCTTCCTACTAGTTAGGCCACTTGGCTTTTCTTCTCTTAGTCTTGACTCTTGTGAAAGGAGTGATCAAGATCAATGCACTGGTACTGAAGCTCTAATGAGTGAGAAAAGAGGCTCAAGGAGGGTGAGTGAGACAGCCTGCAAACGAATGTGACACCCTCCGAATGAGTGAGACTTTGCATCTCTGCAAACTGAAAGCCGTAAGAAAACTACACCTTACATTCTCTGCACAGGATTATATATGGGGCAGGAAGAACCAACATTCCAAGAGGGGAATGTTAAGACAGTGTTGCCATTGCTGCGGTTTTCCCACCCAACTGGGCAACATTTTGCCTGGCCCATAGGAAACGTTTGTCGGTTGAGAGATGTGGTTTTTGGGCAATTTGCTCTGCTGCCTTGGGTGAAAAACTGCAGAAAATGAGACAAAAAAAATGGAGTATAAAAGCAAACTCGGACTTCAGAATGGTCATAGCCCTTAGCTGTATCTCATTGGTCAGGACCTACAGCATTGGGAGCTGACCAATGAGATGTGGCAGGATAGGAATGACTGACACATTCCAGCCTGTCAGGGACGAGGAGGGCATTGCCATAGGGCATGGTAGAATACAAATAAGGAACAGGTGTGCCAAATAGTGGTTGATGTGAAGCAATTTTATTAAGAAGAACCTCAACATGTTTCGGTGAAATCGCCTTCTTCAGGGGGTACTGGCCTCAAATAAAAACATAAATATATTTTAAAAATCATATAAAACATCAAAAAGATAAAATAAAAGCTCACAAATTAAAACACACCTATTATAACACAAAAATCAATAATTAAATACAATAAAAGCACTACATATAGACAATTAAAACATATAGAACAGGAAGGCTGATAAAAAGCTCACAAGCAAAAAAATGATTGCCAATGACCAACACAAACATAAAAAGAAGGGCTGAGGAGGACATGCAGTGTTGGTATAACCATGAGTCTATAATAAATAATTTTCCAAAGTGAAAAAAGTAGCAGTGAACACCACAAATGAACAAAATGAATAAAAACATAGCCTGAAACACGTTATTAATATCACTAACATGCACTCTTAAAATAAATGCCCTGATGTGGACAGAGGGAGATGAGAAGAAACATAATGTTCTGAGGTCTGTGATAAGGAAGCTTATCATGACAGAGGAGAAAGGGATAAAGGAAAGGAATTCACCCTTATAAAAGGATCTATTCTACAAGGTCAGAGGAACAAAACCCCAATCACACTTAGAAAGCAGGAAATTCACAGATAGTCTAGGTTTCACGGCTCCCCTAGTGGAGAAAAGGAGAGGGAATACAGACCCAAGGTAAAGGACCCTTACGTCACTTAGTTCCCTAATTACCCAGCTGCCAGGAGGCAAACTGATCTCCGTCACCTGAGAGGAGAAGGGGTGGGGCTGGAGCCTTGGAGATTTAAGTCTAGGATTGAGAAAGTAGAGGAAAGGAGGAGGAGAGTCCCAGAGAGAGTCTCAGGGAGAGACCCTAGCAGAAACACAAGCTGGAGGACAGGATGAGGAAGCACAGGAGAATGGTGGCCAAGAGCATGAGGGAGGAGAAGCTGCTACAAGCCCAGGCCCAGGTATGAGCCTTGAAAGCTTGTCTAATACAGAGCAGTGCAGAGTTGCAAGGGATACTCTTAGTTCTAACGGAAGGCAGTCAGCTGAACCCTGTGAAGAGGAAGGTAAGGTAGAGCCTATGCAACTAGGTGAACCAGACTTAGCTGTGAATGACGAAGACTCATACATGGATTGCTCCTTGTGCCAATCCTTTACTGCAGAGGGATTGAAGGAAAACTACCCTTAAGAGAAAACCTTCAGAGTCAGGTAACTTTGAAAGCCTGTAGATGGTTTTGTGCAGGTCCTTTGTTTAATAAGCCCAATCAGAGAGCTTCAGCTTGCTCCTGCTTTCTCAGCAAATGTATTTCTTCTTTAACACCTGCTATCCAGAGCAGTGCACCGGCAAGAAGCCGAGCTAATGGTGAAAGGAAGTAAAGTTTTGGGCTTTGTTTTTGAATATTCCTAAAACCTTGAATAGAGCATTATTTGCTTATGAGAAGTTTTTGTTCCTGTTAAAAGTTTACTTTGTTTGTAAGGAGACAAACAGCCTGGAAGTGTTTGGGACTATGAGAACAGAAAACTGCCATTGAGAAATGCTGTTTTTGTTTGCTTTAAACAGCAATGCTAGCCAAGCTGGTAGCATTGACTGTTAGAAGGCTTTATCTTTGAGCTGCAGAACACTATAAGCTGAAAGTTTGCTTTGAGTTTATTTATGTCCTGATGTGTATTGTGAAGAATCCTGGAGAAAGAATCCAAGGGTAGTATTTGTGAACCTTGCATTTGAGTCAATAAATTCTGTCATTGCCTTATCATTCGAGCCAACTACAAGTGTTTTTTTTCTACCTGAAGCCAAGTGGATTGTGACTGAACTACCTTTCCCAAGGGGCATAGCAAAGGAACCAGTCAGTTAAAGGCTAAAAGGTGAAACTTTCTATGACAACCACGCCCCTCCATACTGGAAGTAAGGGGCAAGGGTGTGACAGGTCTCACTGTATTGCTGTCTAAGAAACAAGACAGAAAAGAGTGAGAAGAGGTGGACTGTACTTGCCTTAGAGCAAACTGCAGTGCATTCAAATGTCAAACTAACTAGAAACTGCAGCACAGGCAGGCCGGTGTCTAAAATAAGCCCATTCTCACTCCAAAAACAGGGTCAGAGTTCAAACCACAGTTAGGAACTAATAAAGCATTAATATTTAAAAAAAAAAGTGTGGGGAGGTATGTTAATGAAATTTGAAATAGACCCCATCAACTGAAACGCGTTGGGGTTCTTCTTAATAAAATTGCTTTACATCAACCACTGTTTGGTGCACCTGTTCCTTAATTGCATTCTACGTTGCCTACTGGTGTTTTGTGCTCTCTGGTTGGACCCAAGGGGCAAGGTAGGCATGGTCATGAAGGACTGCTAGACCAGCCAATCAGGGAAGTGGAGGGTGGGGCCAGGAGTGGGTCACTGAATCGGGCTGGAACTTCTGAGATTGTCTGTCCACACTGTGCTAAGGTTAGAAATAGAATTGGTCCTGCACACAAAACAGGTCGGATTGCTAAGAGGCCTGAAGGGATCCTTACACAAGGATTTATAGGCCCACATCTAGGAGGAAACCTCCTACTTTCAGTGGATTGCAATAATAATGAAAGCAATAAAAATACAGTATCGCCCCCCCCCCCCATATGCCCAAAGGATTCACTGAATTAAAAAGCTTTTAGCATTTTCTGAAATGTGACGAAAGCTGTGTCATCGCTAAGCCGTAGCATTGGACCAGCCCCCGGAAAGGTCCCTCTCTTGAACGGGCGAAGTTAGCATGTGATAGTGTAATGAACAATAATAATTTTTGTCACAATAACAGACACCTCAGTGAAACCAAAGTTTTTCTTTTATTTATTTATTTTTCAATCTTGCAAGACGGGTGGCCAAATATCATATTTCTTGATAAGTGAGCACACTTTACATACAAACGGTTCCATATTTATTACATCCATTTCTCCTACAAATTCCTCCCCTGTTATTCTATTGGTGCAGGTACTACTAATCTCCTACCTATACCTGATCTTTAGTCAGGTCATGTGAATCTCCACCTCTGTTTACTTCTCCTAATCCCTGCCCCTTTTACCCCTCTTCCCTTATTTACCTTATTCCTTTTATGGCGGTATGACCGGTCACATGATTTCTCAGAAATCCTCCTTCATCGCTGCCTAGGGTCTTAACTTTCATGTTCTTTTAACTTGCCTTAAGTTTTGTTTCTCATTTTCCAGGTCCTTTGCAAAACAGCATGACTCAGTGTTTCTTCTGCCCTTGAGCTCTTAATTCTACTTATTGTTACTTATGTACTGTACCTAACTACTCCCTTGAATTTGCACTTTTGTTCAGCTCTTCTCGGCTGAATAACTTGTACCCCCCACCCACCCCGTGACTGGCTGTCTTTTATAGCTGTCATCTGCTCGTTATCTAATTTATACACAGGTGCACCTACTCCCTTGATTCTCCTACCTTCTATATTCTCTGGCCTTTGTTCTCCTCTCTATACCTCTTCTATGGCTCCTCATCATATTGTCTTCCTCTTCTTCATACTCCCTAACTGTTTCCCCTCTTACCAGCACCCTCACTCTCCCCCTCCTTATCTCCCCTTTACTGTCCTCCCTTTCCCCTCCATTCTGTCTTCTACCCTATCATCAGCTCTTGAGCTTCATCGCTTTCTCCCTCTCATTCAACCATCTCCTCTCTCTCTAAGGCAACCTCCTCCTCGTTTCTGCCGTACTGTCTCCTCTCTACCCCCGTACTCCTCCTCCTTCTCTCATCCGGAGAATCAATCCCAATCCTGCCCCCCTAGATTTCTGTCTCACTCTGAGAAGAGATCTTTGCGCAACATGTCTAATCTTATCCATATTCCTCTTCTTTCCCCTTCCACTCTCCCTTTCTCATGTGCCTTGTGGAACGCACACTCTGTCTCTAACAAACTTGGTTTTACTCATGATCTGTTTATCTCTAATGCTCTACATCTTCTTGCTCTAACTAAGACCCGGCTCCTCCCAGATGATACCGCATCTACTGCTGCTCTCTGTCATGGGGGCTATCAGTTCTCCCACACACCTCGTCCCACTGGCCGTGGTGGTGGTGTTGGGCTTCTACTTTCTCCCTCTTGCCAATTCCAACCCCTCCTGCTGCCTCAGTCTCACTCCTTTCTCTCTTTTGAAGTCCACTCCATCCGCCTTTTCAAGCCACTTCCTCTCCGGGTAGATGTTATTCATCAACCTCCTAACAAGTCTGCTTCTATATTTCTCACTGACTTTGAATCGTGGCTTTCCTTCTTTCTGGATTCCTCTTCTTCCACTCTTATTCTTGGGGATTTTAACATTCATGTTGATAACCCCTCTGATCCTTATGCTTTAAAGCTCCTCTCCCTTACCTCCTCGTTTGACCTTCAACTTTGCTCCACTGCCCCCACTCACCAGCATGGCCACTGCCTTGACCTGATATTTTTCTCTACTTGCTTACCCTCAAACTTCGGTAGCTCAGTCTTTCCCTTATCTGACCATCACCTTTTAAGCTTTAATCTTCATCACCCGCTGCCTCAGCCTCGTCCTGTCTCCTCCAACCTATTTAGAAATCTTCATGCTATTGATCCCTTGGCTCTCTCTGCCACCATTTCTTCATCTCTTTCTTCCACTATGTCATCTAAGTCTGTTGATGAGGCAGTAACTTCTTATAATGCTGCACTCTCCTCTCCACCCATGCCACGTCCTGTGAGGTGTTCTGTACCCCAGCGCTGGCTTTCATCCACTACCTGCTATCTACATTCCTGTGCCCGTTCTGCTGAGCATGCTTGGCTCAAATCCCGTTCCTTTGCAGACTTTCTACACTTCAAATTCATGCTTGTCTCTTTCCAGTCAGCTATAGCTCTTGCCAAACAAGACTATTATGTCCATCTGACTAACTCTCTTGCCTCTGATCCTCGCCATCTCTTTACCACTCTCAGCTCTCTTCTCAAAGTGCCTCTGCCTCTGATTCCTCCCTCCCTTTCTGCCCAAACCCTGGCTGACTATTTCCATGATAAAATCCACAAGATCACCCTCCAATTCCCCACAAAGCCAGATACTTCCCCTCCTCCCCCTCTTCACTCCTAACTCTCCACCCTACCTCTGCTACCCTCTCTTCCTTTCCTGTGATCTCTGAAGAGGAAACTGCACACCTTCTTTCTTCCTGCAAACTCACCACCTGCTCCTCTGATCCTTTCCCCACCCGCCTCCTAAGCCCCATATCCTCCACCGTTGTCCCTTCCATCTCTCATATTCTCAACCTATCGCTCTCCACTGCAACAGTCCCTGCGGACTTCAAGCATGCTGTGGTCGCATCTCTCCTCAAGAAACCCTCACTTGATCCCACTTGTCCTTCTAATTATCGACCCATCTCTCTCCTTCCCTTCACTTCTAAACTACTTGAATGTGCGGTTCACCGCCACTGCCTCGACTTCCTCTCCTCTCACGCCCTCCTGGATCCCTTACAGTCTGGCTTTCGTCCTTTACACTCTACTGAAATGGCTCTTGCCAAAGTCTCTCCAGTGATTTGTTCCTAGCAAAATCCAAGGGCCTTTACTCTGTCCTCATCCTTCTTGACCTCTCAGCTGCTTTTGACACTGTTGACCACAACCTTCTCCTTGATACCCTGTCCTCGCTTGGTTTTAGGGCTCTGTACTATCCTGGTTCTCCTCCTCTCTCTCCCATCGCTCTTTCAGTGTGTGTTCTGGTGACTCCTCCTCCTCTGCTACCCCGCTCCCAGTTGGTGTACCCCAAGGATCTGTCTTGAGTCCACTCCTTTTCTCTCTATACCCAGTCCCTTGGTGCACTTTTCTCTTCCCATGGCTTTCAGTACCATCTGTATGCTGATGATTCCCAGATTTACCTCTCTATGCCTGAAATCTCTCCAGCAATCCAGACCCAGATCTCTGCGTGCCTTTCTGACATTGCTGCCTGGATGTCTTCACCGCCGCTTGAAACTGAACATGGCCAAGACTGAAGTTCTTATCTTTCCTCCTAAAACCTCCCCTCCTCTTCCTCCTTTCTCAGTCTTTGTGGATAACTCTGTACTCCTTCCTGTTTCCTCAGCCCGCAATCTGGGGATTGTCTTTGACTCCTCTCTCTCTTTCTGCACACATATCCATCTGATAGCTAAGACCTGCTGTTTCTTTATAACATCAGCAAAATCCGCCCTTTCCTTTCTGAACACGCTATTAAGACGCTTATCCAGTCCTTAATCACCTCCCGTCTTGACTACTGTAACCTACTCCTTGCTGGTCTCCCTTTGAATCATCTCTCTCCCCTTCAATCTGTTCAACACTCCGCTGCATGGCTAATCTTCTGCCAGCCTTGTCATGCCCATATTACTCCTCTTCTCAAGTCACTTCATTGGCTCCCTATCCATTTACGCATCCAGTTCAAGCTTCTCCTGCTGGCCTATAAATGCATTCACTCTGCAGCTCCTCAATACCTTTCTTCTCTTATCTCTCTCCTTACAACCCCCCTCGAGAACTCCGCTCTTCTAGCAAACTGCTTCTATCTGTGCCCTTCTCTTCTACTGCTAACTCCAGACTTTGCTCCTTTCACCTTGCTGCGCCTTACGCCTGGAACAAACTACCTGTGTCTGTACGCCAGGCGCCTTCTCTAACCCTCTTCAAATCAAGGCTGAAAACTCACCTCTTCGCTGCTGCTTTTGGATTTTGACTCACCAGATCTCCTTTTCTTTCCCCTTGTTTTATCCCTGCCTACACTTTCTGTGTTTGTCTTGACTAGATTGTAAGCTCTTATTTATTTATTTACATTTCTTATATACCGCACTATTTGCCATCAGCGCGGTTTACATGGAACAGAAACATCCGACAACTTGAATATGTCTGGTCATTACATTAAACAGGAAATGCAACTTAGAAAAAGGGTACACTATATACATATAAGGTGTACTGAGAAAGGAAAATGTTTGGTGTTTACATTGTAGGGGACGCCTGGTGCGAGGGCTTGCCTAGATGACTACTATTATTGTTGAGGTGCTCATTATTCAAGTGGGACTGAGGATCAGAGCTGTCAGTGAGATATTTAGTGAAGAGGAAATGTTTAAGGGCCTTTCTAAATTGGCTCAAGTTGGGGATTGCTCTGATATGTGCTGGCAAGGTATTCCATAGACTTGGGGCACAGAGTTGGAAGGCTCTGTTAGCTGTTGTTTTGGTGCATTTAGTTGCTTCTTTTGGTATTACTAGCATGTTGGACTCTGCAGATCTTCTTGGTCTATTAGGTGCAAGTGGTTGGATGAGGCCAGATAGAGAGGAGGAGGAGAGCCCATTGCCAACTTTGAAAGTCATCAGTAAGGTCTTAAAACAAATCCTGGCTTGAATGGGGAGCCAGTGTAACTGCTTCAGGAGTGGTGTCACATGGTCTCTCCTGGATGCACCAATGAGTACTCGCGCTGCACTATTCATAGCAAGTTGAAGGGGATTCAGGGTGGACCGGGTGAGCCCTTGTAGTATGGAGTTTGAATAATCGAAATGGGAAATAATCAGGGCTTGGTAAATGGTGCGGAAATCATCTGGTTCGAGTAACGGGCGTATGTGTCTGAGAGATCTGATTTTAAAGTAGATCGCCCTTACGGTATTGGCTACATGCTTCTTCATGTCGAGATTTTGGTCTAGCGTCACTCCGAGGTAATGTATATCAGGTTTAACTTGTAGTTCGGCATCATTTACCTTAACGCAGCTGGGTGGTATGAAATTTGGGTTCCTTGAGATGAAAAGAACCTCCGTCTTTTTGTGTTGGATTCGCAGGTTTTGTGAGAGGAGCCACTCAGATATAGTGTTGAAGCAATTAGTCAGAGGGGCAAGGTCTAGTTTATCTAATGATATTGGCATGTATAAAAGCACATCATCAGCATATAACATGCAACTAACATTGAAGGATCTAATGATTTTGCAGATGGGTTGGATGTATATATTAAACATCAAGGATGATAGGGATGATATGGGCAGGGACTGTCTCTTACATGTCTGTGCAGCGCTGCATACGACTTGTAGCACTTTACAAATGCTCAGTAGTAGTAATAGTATAACCTAGAAGCTAAGGTGGGGTGTGTGTGTGGGGGAAACCTAAAATATGCAAGGCCAAAAGAAAATGTTTTTAGCAGGTGCAAAACATTAACATGTGAGCCAATGGATTGTGGCAAGCAAATAGCATCCTATAGAATTCTGTTTCTACTTTGAGTTCTACATATATTTTGTAAAAACAGCAAAATGAACTTTTAAAACATTTCTGACAACAGGATAGGAACTTCTAGTAATTTGCTAATTAGCTGATTGAAGCACTGGAGGGCTGAAGGTAGTAAGGGATTAGCTGGCAGTGCACTTGCTATGGGTAACCGATGTAATAGCTTATGAAAGGAGAAGCAGGTTGATGGATACGAGGGAAAGAGAGATGATTAGCAGCCTCTTGGTGCTGGGAGAAGGTGGGATAAAGACATGAGTATGGGGGTGGAGAGGGTATTTAATAGAGGGCATGCAGAATTAGTGCCGAATTTAACTTTCCCAAGCATTTAACTTCAATGGAAGACATAAATTTGGAAGCTCAGCTCACCCCTAATACGGTGGGCTGTGAAAGGGGAGCCAAGATGTTATAAACTAGTTGACTATTCTGAAATTTCATTGGTAATAGTTAGAATTCCTTCGAGAGACACTCCCCAGCTGAAGCTCATATATAGGAAATGAAGCAGAAACTCTTAGCTTTTATTCTGTCAGGATCATGGCTTCAGTGAGCACTGCTGAGAATCTGTGGAAACCTGTTACCTGTTCTGTATGTCGGGATTATTTTACAGACCCGGTGTGCATACATTGCGGACACAGCTTCTGTCGCTCCTGTATCACTCAGAAATGGGAGGGGATAGAAACAAATTTCCCCTGTCCCGAGTGCAGGAAGAGGTCTCAGCACGGTAATTTCAGGCCTAACAGGAACCTAGCAAAGATGACAGAAGAGGTGAAAAATCTCTTGGTGAGAAAACAAGAGGAGAGTCTGTGTGAGAAGCATGGAGAGGAATTGAAGCTGTTCTGTACAGAGGATCAGAGACCAATCTGTGTGCTGTGTGAGATCCCCATAGAGGAGGCTGCGCAGGAATACAAGGTGTGTGCTAGTATCTTTATTATCACAGTGTGGTAATGGTTAGTGGTCTTCGTTATAAAGCATATGAGAATAGACTTAAAGATCTTACTATGTATACGTTGGAGGAGAGGTGGGATAGAGGAGATATGATGCAGACATTTAAATACCTCCGTGGCCTAAATGCACAGGAGGAGAATCTCTTTCTATTGAAAGCAAGCTCTGCTACGAGGGGATATGGGATGAGGGTGAAAGGGGATAGACTCAGGAGTAATATGTGGAAATATTTCTTTATGAGAAGAGTGGAAAAAAGGAGACTGTTGTAGTGGTTGATATGGAAGGACAGACTCGATAGGCCATGTGATCTTTTTCTGCAGCCATGTGTCTAAGTCCCTGGGTCACAGATCTCACCCCATGAACCCCAGAGAGGAGACTGTGCAGGAACTGAAGGTGTGTGTAAGAAATAGAGTTTCTGTTCCTAGGTGTTTATAAATTGTATATTTAGGTATTTTAGTTTCTAGCTAATTACAGGTTTTTGTGGGTACAACAAATCTGTTTTTATTTGTGTTTTCATGCCACAGGTAGTATTGCTGGGTACCTGATCTGGTATAATCAAACATGTATGTGTCAACACCGACTCAACAGCACTTAACAACAACAATGTTTATGTCACTTGGGAGTCATTAACACAGAAAAGACATAAAAACCTGGGTGAAGGATGCAAAAGTCAGGAGTGGGATGAAAAGGTTACTGGGGAAATGGTGTTTTTCCAGAGTTTATCCAATAAACACCTATTTTAAATTTTTTGCAACAGGGTGCGTTATCGATGTTTATCAGTTAAAATCTAAAATCAGACGTCCTGTGACAGCCAGCTCTATATAAAACAAAATGCAGCCCCAGCTAGGGACCCACCCGTGAAACAAAATGCAGGGACAGATTGCTAGAGAAATGCTGAAATCCAATCAGCTTGTGCACCTATAGCACATAGGAGGGGCTGCCCTGCACTATTCCTTTGTCTAAAGTTTGCTTAAAGTTTTGATTCAGATGTAGGACGTAAGGGGACAGCCCCTCTACCTAAGAGAATGTGATTGGGCAGGCAACCCAATGTGCACCAGTCAGAGACAAGCACATATGTATTGCAAGGTATGAACATAGTAACATAGTAAATGACGGCAGATAAAGACCAGTATGATCCATCTAGTCTGCCCAGTAAGATGGCAAGAGTAGGTGCACCTGCCACTCCATGCAGGCCACCCCTCCCCATGTCTTTGTTTTAGGGGTGAACCCACCGCTCCATGTAGGACACCCCTGTATATTGAGAAATTAGTTAAGTTTATTTTGATTTTATCCTGTTGCTGTAAAGGGATCCACTATGTCTGTCCCATGCCATTTTGAATTCTGTCACTGTATTTGCCCCCAACACTCCCATTTGGAGGGCATTCCAAGCATCCACCCCCCTTTCAGTGAAAAAGTATTTCCTGACATTGCCTTTCAATTTATCCCCTTGCAGCTTCATGTTATGCCCTCTAGTTTTACAGCTTCCCCGTCTTTGGAAGAGGTTTGTTTGTTCATTATTTCTCTTAAAGTATTTAAAGGTCTGAATCATATCTCCCCTATCCCTCCTCTCCTCCAGAGTGTACATATTTAGGTCTTCAAGTCTTTTCTCATAAGGCTTCTGACAAAGGCTCCAAATTATTTTGGTCGCCTTCCTCTGAACAGTTTCCAGTCTTTTTATATCCTTTGCAAGATATGGTCTCCAAAACTGAACATGGTATTCCAAGTGAGGCCTCACCTGTGACTTATACAGTGGCATTAGTACCTCTTCCTTTCTCCTGGTAATTCCTCTTTGTATGCAACCCAACATCCTCCTGGCTTTTGCCACTGCCTTGTCGCACTGTTTTGCCACTTTGAGATCCACAGAAATAATCACACCAAGGTCCTTCTCCTGGTCCGTGCACACCAACCTCTCGCCCCCCTATCGCGTACATTTCCCCCGGGATTTCTGCTTCCCAAGCGCATGACACTGCTCTTCTTTGCATTAAATCTTACTGTAACGGCCAAGCATTAGACCATTCTTCCAGCTTTTGTAGATCTTTCCTCATGTTATCCACTCCCTCAGGGGAGCCCACTCTGTTGCAAATCTTTGTGTCATCTGCAAAAAGACAGACTTTTCCAATCAGTCCTTCAGCAATATCACTCATAAATACATTGAACAGTGCCGTGCCCAGATCCGAATCCTGGGGCACCCTGCTAATCACCCTCCTTTCATCTGAGTGAGCTCCATTTACCATCACCTTCTGTCGTCTGTCAGTCAACCAATTTCTGATCTAGTTCACCGCCGTCGGACCCATCCCCAAACTACTGAGTTTATTGATAAGCCTCCTATGAGGAACAGTATCAAAGGCTTTGCTGAAATCCAGGTAGATGACATCCATCGCATGCCCCTGATCTAGTTCTCTGGTCATCTAGTCAAAGAACTCAATCAGATTTGTTTGGCTCAATCAGATGTGAGACAGTACCGCCTCCCTCGCCAAGCTGTCGAGGGAATCCATAAACACTTGTAGAAACTATTGAACAGAGTATAAAAGAGTTGTACGCCTCTGATACGGGGCTCAGAGTTCCTGAAATGATTCCGCTGGCTCTATGCTAGCACAATAAACTTTGGCTTGTTTTCCCACGAGACTCCGGGTGTCCTTTCCTGACTCTTTCGCTACTACATTTTCTGGTTCATTGGCCGGGAAACGGAGGCAGGAAAGAAATCCGGAAAGGCTCAGCGTTTGCCGCCTCCAGGTTCAGACCGGTTGGGACCGGGATGTGGTGAACGTGAGCTAAACTCAGGCATCACCGGACAGCTTGTTCCGGAGAGTATTTCCTCTTGTTTCACCAGAGCCATTGGATCCCTCCGGCAGACACCCACAAACCTGTGTGGAGTTTGGGAAACATCCTGTCCTGTTACCTGCACCAGATCCGGTGAGTACTAAGGGTGCACAGTCAGTCTGTTAGGTTGGGTTTTGTACAGGAGCCTGATCACCTCCCTGGTCAGTCCGAGTAGGTCGTTTATGCGACCAAAACCACCGACCTTCAGTCAGTCAGTAAGTTACTGGGGAGGGAAGGAAAGTGTCTGTTTTGCTGTCTTGTGTATGTGTGAGAGGTATTGTGGAAAATACCGAGCGATTGTGGACTCCTGAGTAGTGCATTTCCTGGCCGGGCGACCGCGCCCAGGTCACAAAAAGGAGGAAGCAACTGGTGTTTGTCCTTTCCCTACCTGTTTCCAGGACTGAGTGGACCCCTTACCCTCAGTCCGCCCTCCCTCTCCCTTCATTTGTCGTCTGTAAGTTTAACATGGGGGGATCTGAATCTACGGGGTTTCTCGGGGGACTATGTCATTAAAATGACGCCCTCCCAATTGCAGGTCTTATGTGATAGGGAATGGCCGTTTTTATCCGCTACTTGGCCCTCTGGAGGCACATTTAACTGTTCCCTTGTTACCTCCTGTGCATAACCTTGTACGACAAAACCACCTCGATCAGTTTCCGTATATTGACTCCTAGCTAGAAGTGTGCCAAAGACGCCCCCCCCCAACCCGGATGGTTAGGTGCCATGAAGAACACTGTCAGATTTTATTGTCTAAGACTTGTAAAAGCAAGGGTAGTCATCCTCCGGTCCTACAGTTCCTCAATCTCCCCCCCGGAACCTTTGACGCCCTCCACGAACGCATTTATATCCCCCGCTTCCGTCTGTTTCGCAGCCCTATGTATCCCAGAACCGGTCCAGAACCCCGGACCATCTCCCACACTTGGCCAGTCCCCTCTCCTGGATGATCTGGCCCGGTCACCTCTTCCCTGTCTACAGCCGTTGACTTGGCGTCGACATTAACCATTCCCTCCACTCCCTTATCCAGTATGGTCTGGCCATTCTGATTCCCTCTCTGTGTCTTCGGAGGCCAATGTCCAGGTCTCAGACTCTGCTGGTGGGGCACACGCGCATACGGCCACATACGACCTGACATACGAGGATGTCACTACTGAATGCCATAGCAGGAAGCCCGACCCACCATACGAACTTTGTAGATTTCATCAGGCGACTGTCATGCCCCTATGTGGAGTATAGGGCCTGCCCATGATAAATGCAGATAAGGAGGTCATCATGGGCCCTCCCAGCCTGGTTTGTGTTCCTTTCTCCACTACTGATTTGTTAAGTTGGAAGACCCACTATGCCTATTACACTGAGAAGCCTCAAGATTTAATCGATCTCATCACCAGTATCATGCAAACTCACCAACCGATCTGGTCAGATTGTCACCAGCTTCTACATACCCTTTTTAATGCTGAGGAAAAATCTTGGATTCTGTTGGCAGCCATCAAGTGGCTGGAAAATAACCATGATCTTACCGGCTGCCTGAACCCCCAGCAGGTGGCTGCCCGGGATTTCCCAGATACTGATCCGCACTGGGACCCTAACACTGAACAGGGTGCCTTATCCCTGCCCCGTTTTTGACAGGCCCTTCTGGAAGGCTTAAAGAAAGGTGGCCAAAAGGCCATGAATATCGGAAAAGTCTCAGAAGTACTACAGCGTCCAGACGAAAGCCCGGCTCACGGAGGCCTATTGGCTATATACCCCGTACAATCCGAATGCGTTGGGGAGTCAACTTATGATTAACACTGCCTTTGTGGGACAGTCCCAGGGTGACATCAGATAGAAGCTGCAGAAATTGGATGGCTTTGCTGGAATGAACATAACCCAGTTAATGGAAGTCGCTCAGAAAGTCTATGTGAATCGTGATCAAGAACACAAGAAGGAGTGTGAGAGGAAGATGAAGAAAAAAGCGGATCTCCTTGCTGCTGCACTGGTTGAACAACGGCAGGGAGCTGCTCCCGGAGGGATTAGAGGTCAAGGAAGGGGCCGTCCATTACAGGGTCGGCCCCCCTTAGGTACGAATCAATGTGCCTATTGTAAGGAAGAATGAAGGCCCAAACAGGAATGGACCATGAGGTTGTGGACAGGGCAGTTCAGGACAAGGAAGGGGGGTGTGGGTCCCAGGAGAAACCCTTACCAAAACCGCTGTGACTGGTGAGAAGATGTTGCCTTTGAGGGACTGGCAGGCATCGAGGATTACAACTCTGACTACGACTAGGACAGACCGAGTTCCAAGTTTCTGCTGGGTCCCCAGGAACCTATGGTCAGTTTGAAAATAGGGGATCAAAAAATGGATTTCATGGTCGACACCGGAGCCGAGCACTCGGTGATGCCAAGGCTGGTGGCCCTCATGAAATGTAACCATCGTTGGGGTTACCGGAGATAAGGCCACCAGACCCTTCCTGTAGGCCTGAGTTTGCGAATTAGGAGGTCAAAGTATCTCCCATCAGTTTCTGTATATGGCTGAATGCACCATCTCTTTGCTCGGCCGACATCTGCTGGCAAAACTGCGGGCGCAGCTCTTGTTCTCTAAAAGCGGGAAGGTGGAAATGGCCGTTAGAGAAAAGTCGACTGGCCTGCTGGTCCTATCCGTACCCCGGGAAGAAAAATGGCGCCTCTACTGTCCTTCAAAGCCAAAATCTGTAAAATTGGCCCTCCCACCAGGGTATAGCACAGTTGCCCGGAGTCTGGGCCGAAGGAAATTCCCCCCCCCCCCCCCCGGCCTAACCCAGAATGCTCCACCCATCGTAGTGTAACTGAAACTAGGAGCGATGCCTGTGCATGTGAGAGAGTACCACCTCCCTCGCCAAGCAGTCGAGGGAATCCATAAATACTTGGAGAAACTATTGAACTACGGATTATTGCGAAGGTGCCAGTCCCCCTGGAACACCCCACTTCTCCCAATCAAAATGCCCGGGACCGGAGATTACTGTCCTGTACAGGATCTGAGAAGAGTAAATGATGCGGTTGTCACCATACACCCTGTGGTTCCGAATCCATACACCCTGTTGGGACTGATCCCCACCGAAGTCTCCCACTTCACTGTTCTGGATTTGAAAGATGCCTTCTTCTGCGTTCGCCTCGCCCCAAAAAGCCAACCGCTGTTTGCCTTCAAGTGGGAGGATCCGGTATCTGGGGCCCGGAGCCAGTTCATTTGGACTTGACTACCGCAGGGGTTCAAGAATTCTCCCACCCTTTTCAGCACTGCTCTCAGCCATGACTTAGCCACGTTTTCAGTGGCTCCAGGAAAACAAATTCTACTCCAGTATATCGATGATTTATTGGTGGCTGCCGATTCAAGGGAGGAATGCGTAGCTACTACCAATGACCTGCTGCACCTACTATGAGAGAGAGGCTACCGGGTTTCGAGAAGCAAAGCTCAGTTGTGTCAAACAGAAGTTAAGTACCCTGGCTTTTGCCTATCTGAAGGGACACGGAGGCTGGGCCCTGAGAGGAAGGAGGTGGTGTGTCGATTACCTATCCCCTGCACCAGGCGACAGTTATAGGGGTTCCTGGGAGCAGTTGGTTATTGCCGCATCTGGATTCCAAATTTTGCACTAATGGCAAAACCACTCTATGAGGCTACAAAAGGACTGGAGATGGCCCCCTTGGATTGGGGACCCAAACAGACCACCGCCTTCCGAGAACTGAAACACGTCCTGATGTCATCGCCTGCCCTCGGTCTGCCGGATGTACAGAAATCATTTCGCCTCTATGTCCATGAAACCAGTGGAATTGCGGTTGGAGTATTGACACAGACCCTCGGATCCTGGCAGAGGCCGGTAGCCTACCTCTCCAAACAACTAGATGGGGTCGCCAAAGGGTGGCCCCCTTGCCTGCGGGCCAATGCTGCTAAGGCCCTGTTGGTGGCAGAAGCGGACAAGCTTACTTTGGGCCTCAACTCGCACTGCAGTGAAGGTGTCTGAACTCACCCTGTGGATACATCATAGCAGACTGAAACCAGCAGCAGATGAGGAGGCCGACCCTTGGACATCTGAGAAGCATCCTGGGTTTCCCTTACGTCTCACTTTGCACTGACACCAGACCGGACCTGTAGAGACCTTCAGCCCTACTCCTGTCACCCCCGGAAGCTGACAGGTCTATGTACAGCAGAAGTTTCTGAGAGAAGTGAAAAAGGACATACTGTTTTTTAGACTGTAACTGACCAACAAGAGTACTCTGCTTTTAGTGTTTGATATGTGTGTATTCATTGTCCTTGCAGTAGCCCTGGGTTCTGCACTGGCGGATCTACCTCCCTGCACCCCATGTTTAAAGATAATCAAAGCAGACCATAAGGTTACCCTTACCATACCTATTATTCCTGCTCCAGCGCCCATCAGATCCATTGCCGGCACAATACTACAGACCTCACTATTTGTAATCATTTTGGAAAAGATCCTGTCTGTTTTAACCCCAAGGTGTCACCTATTTACTGGACTCTGGAAGTACGGGCCGACAATTCCCAGGGGCCGCTCCTCAACTCCACCGTGTTTGAGGATGCCTCACAACCTACAGTAAGTCCTTGTTTTTCGATGCCTGCTTCGTGATCGGAAAAACCTCTTATTCTGGTGGTTGCGGATCTCTCCAATGGGAGCGCAGCTATTCAACTAACAACAAGTACATGTGTCCCCAGAGAGCCTACAATTGGGGCCAGTGTATTGGCATCCACGCAGGATCATACTTCTGCCCCCGTTGGGAATGCGTGTATTTTGCCTCTTGGACAAATGGGCCTAGCGGCCGCCAAAGGGACAACTGTAGGGCAATTCTGGCCCAGATGTTGGCCTCCCCACACTGCCAAGCATCCTCCTGTAATCCCCTTAACCTAACCATCGTAGATTACAGTCATTCGGACTGGCGCGAGGGGCAGTTTTTTGGTCTACTTATTTAGAGCCAGGGCATGGACCCAGGCGCCTATCTGTATATCCGAGTTACTGCCAAAAGCCGACAGTCCCACCAGACCAGTGTCTTTCACTCCTTCTATGAGGAGATGGCAACCCAGATGGACCCTATACCTACTGCCATTAGGAATCTATTCCTTGAATTAGCTGAGACCGTGACCACACAATTGAATGTAATCAATTGTTACTTCTGTGGTGGCACAAATATGGGCAACCAGTTGCCCTGGGAAGCTCAGGAGTTCAATTACTCGGCGCCTTATAATCAGTCCCAGTTAAACCACATGGCTAGTGAATGGGTATTAAAAACTTCCATAGTAGGAAATAGCTGCCTCTCCCATATAGGCGCGGGGTTCACCACACTGGTGGGGGACCTAGTGTGCCTTGGCCAATTGATATACAATTCTTCATCCCAGACGACTACCTAGTGGTCGGGTACAAATGCTTCCCAGCCACTTAATCCCTTTGCGAATCTCACTACCCTGCAGACCCTATGGGAAAATTTCTGCAGATGAGGGATGGAGAGGGACAAGATGCTGCTGGATGCAGGAAAGGGGGAAAGATGCTGGATGCAGAAAGGTAAAGGGAAGGAGAAGGGTGCTGGATGGGGGTGAGAAAGTTGCAGGTGGTAATTTGGGGGTTTGGAGTAGTTTGGGGGCATTCTAGCTGTAGGAGTTGGGTATTTTTCGGAATAGGGTAGTTGCCAGTTGTACAGTAGGGGCAGTGGAGTGGGGTAGTTGAGGGTTCACATACTGTGCAGAACAGTAGGGCAGTGGCTGGGAGGTAATTTTATGGGGTGGGTGTGGCTGATGGGGCAGTAGTGGCATAGTAATATTGTAACCCACCCCTCCTTGCAAACCCGTGATACACGCCCTGATGTAGCTTCCTTACTAAATTGTGTAGTCAGTGGCCGTAGGGAGAGGCGGTATCACCAGACTTGCAAAGTGGGAAGGTTCAGTACACTCCAGTTCCTTCAAAAGGTACTGGGAAAGTTTACAATAAGTAAACTCAGATATTATGTATAAAGTTTACCAATGAAGTTACAGCAAAGTGTCTTAATATTTAATTTACGCAGGTTCTAACACTTTGTTGTACTTCTCGCTGAAATTATCTTTCTAGTTTCTTAAGTGGACATAAAAGAATAACCCACCTTACATTTCATAATTTATTGTATTAACAGATAAGTATTAATTAGTATCAATCACAACACGTTACAACTCTCATAAAGATAACCCTAACTATTCTAAACAGTTAAGCAACTCTTCTGACTACTGCAGCATTTAAAGTGTATTTCTCTCTTAACTTCAGTTGTTATCTCATAAATTCAGAGGCTTTTTATAGTTTTACTTTTCCTTAGGGTGAAAACGTATTATATGATTAATAAATAAGAACAGTTTGCTCTCTTTTCTTTGCTCTCCTTTTCCTTGTTAAAACTACAAAACTCAAGTCCAGTGCTTCACTTAGCTTTATTTTGACGTTCAGGTAAGATCTTTATCCAGATGACTGTGAGGTTGAAGTGTTGGGGCCCAGATTTCACGCAGGAACCGCCGCACCTCAGGATCCTTGGAATCCAGTGTACCTGGCTTCCTAACTTAAAGAAAATAAAAGGAGGCAAAACCCTAACTATTCCCTACTGTTGACACATAACATTCTAATTTATTATTATTACTCAAACTTTATTAATTTCCCTAACTAAAAAAAATAAAATTAAACAAAGTCCCTAGCTAAAAGTCACCTGTCTGAACTTCAGTCCCTTTGCTGAAGTGCTTAATAAACCCCCTCTTTCATAGATCACACCTTGCACCTAATTTACTCAGTCTTGTGCTTTAGCTTCATTCCATTTCTTTAACATTGCTATTGCACACTAGGTAAACAACATATACTTAAATATCCTTAACTAAGGAAGCCTGTTCTTCAGTGTTACCCTATCCTTTAACAGAGCTTCATTTCAAACAGACACTTCCTCAAACAAAGCAGTTATTTATTCATTCCAAGCTTCAGACTTATTTCTCTTTAACACAGCAGGCTATCACTTACTGTGCTGGTTTTCTTTAAGGCTTCAGACACTTCATAATACAGGGTACTAAATAGCACAGTTCTTCTAAAGAAAACTCTGACAATTCCACTCTGTCTCTTTCTTACAGAGGACTCCCAAGAAATCTTCAGTCAAAGCCCCTGGCTTCACTACCAGCAGTGTGTCTCAACCAACCCTGTTCAAAACCTCTCCAAAACAGGGTAATCACTTACTTAGCCTGATATCCCTAAAACCTAACTCCAGTTCCACTCTTCAGAACAATGTATCACCAATTGATACTTTTACAATGGCATAAACAGCACATCCGCGTTACTGCCTCACCACCCGGCATCTCCTCACCCGAACTCCTACCCATTCGGGGTAGTGGGAGTTGCTCCTGCCCAATCCGGGCAGTGGGAGCTGGAGAGCCCGCCCAACCGAGCCACATAAAAGCGGCGTCCCTACCGAGAGGGAGCCGCCTTACTGCCTCACCACCCGGCATCTCCTCACCCGAACTCCTACCCATTCGGGGTAGTGGGAGTTGCTCCTGCCCAATCCGGGCAGTGGGAGCTGGAGAGCCCGCCCAACCGAGCCACATAAAAGCGGTGTCCCTACCGAGAGGGAGCCGCGTTACTGCCTCACCACCCGGCATCTCCTCACCCGAACTCCTACCCATTCGGGGTAGTGGGAGTTGCTCCTGCCCAATCCGGGCAGTGGGAGCTGGAGAGCCCACCCAACCGAGCCACATAAAAGCGGCGTCCCTAATGGGCGCACCCGCGCCTGAGGGCCTCGCCAGAGGGCCCTTTGGCGTGGCCCTTAGGCGGTGGCCATTGGCGTGGCCTAATACCCGGAAAAAACGCAACAAGGGAACAACACTAAAAAGGACTGAGACTAGCCCACAGTCAGCCTAGGCTGGAGCTCCCCAAGAAGGGTACGAGCTCGCCGACGCCGTATCTCGCCCATCACAAACCCACAGGAACGGGTTCAACGCGGAAAATTCGACACCCCCGACGTCGAACTGCTCAACACAACGCGCTGAGGACACCAAGCCACGTAAGTCACCCGCAATGAGATAGTCCAGCTAGCAACACTGAATCTTAAAGACCAAGCTTGACACTTACAATCTGACTGGTCGAACCTGTTGAAATTGAAATAGCTGCACTATGATAAAATGTTTGTTTGCCAATATTGTTGACGGTCACCAAATACACCCCATCAAGAATTTAGATGCATGCTAGAGTTTTCATCCTATGATTATAACAGGCACATCTTCCGCTACTAGGCTTATTCTCTTGTCTTCTTAAAATTACCAATGCTAACTGTAGCAAATGTTTTGCGACTATTAACCCAGGTCTCTGTCGTCTATTCTAGTTACTGTTTACACTAGATGCTGTTGATATTTGCTGCTACAAACTAACTCTTATAAGCTATATTGTTGTTACCCGCGATTGTTAAGTTTACAAATCCAATCATCTGATACGAAAACTAAACTGTTCAGACCAAGGGGCAGTTGCAGAGCTACTATACCTAACTAAAAATGAAGGCGCCAATCTGGTACATAGTGATATACCTGCTCACACTAATACCTGCCTATGCATTAAATCAAAACCTATACCAACCCCTCTCACATCTTTACACCCCATTCTACAGCCTCTACACCATACAAACCCCACAACCACTCCTACTCGCACCACACTACTTCACAGGAAAACTTGTATCACACACACCCATTCATAGGCTCTCCACTAGAAATTTGACTAAAACTCGGAGACACCGCAAGTCAAATGCAGCACTGACCTGCTCACTCAACCAAGCTACATCAGAAACCACCAACAACCAGGCTACGACAACCCTACATGAAACCTGTAAAATCATACTCATCAACGCCCGCTCAATCAGGAACAAAACCCACATAATCTATGACATCATCACAGATGACAAACCAGACATCCTATGTATAACTGAAACATGGGTCACAGAAACAGATTCAGCCATATTGAATCAGATCAGCAAACCTGGATATAACCTCTATAACTGTCCCCGATCCCATAAAAAGGGTGGAGGCGTACTCATAATAGCAAAAAGCAACCTGAAACTCTCCAGCACATATCAGAACTCAAACCCAGACATAGACCTACTCAAGATCGAAAACTCTGCATTATCCATCTGCTTGATATACAGACCCCCACGCAGCAACATGAGATACTAGCATCAGCATTGGAAACAATTTCATCAACACAACCTAGAAAATTCCAGATCGTACTAGGGGACCTAAACTTAGCATCAACATCTGCCACGAATACAAACACCTTCCTAGAAGCCATGTCCCAACTAGGGTACCAGCAACTAATTACAGAACCCACCCATGATAAAGGTCACACACTAGACATGGTTTTCACGCCAAAAAATGATCAGGTCAAGGATGAGAAGCCCAAGATAGAGATCAACCCACTACCCTGGTCAGACCACCACCAAATCAATATACAGTTAAAGTTGCCGAACCTGTCTAAAGACGCAAAAGCAAATGGAACATCACACCAACAAAGAAGATTCAACAAACCAAACATGGAAGGTCTTATTGAGACCATCAAATCCCACATAGACCTAGACAAAACAGACCTCGATGACTTAACAAGTAACTGGGATGCCGGAATCCGGACCATAGCAACCCCCAAAGAGACTCAGACGCCGAACGCATCAAAACGCCAATCTGAACCTTGGTACACCATAGCATTGACCAGAATGAAGAGAGACCTCAGAAAGCATGAAAGAATGTGGAGACACACCAAATCCACCGAACTCAGGACTGTGTACCTTAATCTCCTCTCAAAATACAAAGAGGAAATAAACACAGCAAAGAGGTTACACCATACCAACATCCTAAACAAAGCCATTAACAAACCACGGGAGCTCTTTGCACTAGTAAAATCGCTTACCAAAACAGCCCTCCCTGAACATCAAGATAGCCCAATACATCCACAAACACTAGCGAATCACTACGCAAGCAAACTGACTACTACCACCCCCACGTTTCCCGTAGGCACACCGCACCGACAAACGAAGATGAAGCAAGAATCTACATGGAGCTCATTCCACAACATTGATGAACAACAAACCACCAACATTTTAACCTCCATAAACACCACCACCTCACCACTTGACCCCTGCCCAACTGCATGGATCAAAGCGCCAAAAAAAGAGATAAACCAGCAAATAGCCCACATTGTAAATCAGTCACTAAGACAAGGAAAAATGCCTGAAAAACTAAAACAATCTATAATAAGGCCGATCCTAAAGAACAATTCTCTCAACAAAGAAGACCCGTCCTCATACCGCCCCATATCGAGCATCTCATTCCTGGCAAAAATCATAGAAAAGGCAGTGCTCCTACAACTTCAAGACCACCTTGATGACCACAATACCTTAGACAAACAACAATACGGGTTCAGAAGAAACCATGGAGTTGAAACGCTTTTGATAGCACTAATGAACAACCTCCTCAGAGGACTAGAAGACACAAAGAAAATGTTCATACTCATTTTCATTGACATCTCCGCCGCCTTTGACACGGTACATCATGGGATACTCCTATGGAATCCATAGGAGTTGAGGGAACCCCCCTCAAATGGTTCTCCTCCTATATATCGAACAGAAGGCCTCAAGTACAATTCAATGGGGAAAAAGCTAAACCATTCACTCAAACGCAGGACATACCCCAGGGTTCAGCTCTCTCGGCACTGCTGTTCAATATTTACATGCAACCCCTCTGCGACATTTTTAAAAGGCATAACATCAACTACCACATCTATGCGGATGATATTATGCTCTACACACAACTGGACGTAGCGGACCCTAAATATGCACAGCTCGAAAACTGCCTGGACGAGATGTTGCTATGGCTACAAAAAAAATAACATGACGATAAACCACAAAAAAACGGAGGTAATGTATATGTCCAGCAAACCCAACTTCAAGCCGCCTGATTCAATCACCCTGTGCGACAACACGTACAAAGCAAAAGAAGAAATCAAATATCTAGGAGTCACACTCGACTGCAACCTAAGAATAGAGACACACCTGCGTAAAACAAACAAAGCCATCTTCCATAAACTTAGGGTGATACAACCTCTAAGGAAAATACTAGCACCATGCGACTTCAGGTCAGTGGCTCAAGCACTCATAATGCCGCACCTCGACTACTGTAATGCCATCCTCCAAGGTCTACCCAAAAAATCACTAAATATCCTTCAAATGGCCCAAAATGTGACAGCCAGGATCATAATGGGAACAAGAATATCTGAACACATCACCCCAATATTAATCGACCTTCATTGGCTTCCAATTGCAGCTAGGGTACAGTACAAGATGCTAGTAACAACGTTCAAACTTATCAACAACATAGCCCCCTCTTTCCTGTCCTCTCTTATCAGCACACAACCGGCAAATAGGAATAGAAGAACTAACAACTTGGGCACCCTGCAGGTCCCCAACACAATCAGAACTGTGAAAACAAGTACATGTCGCAGAGCCTTCTCTTTCGCTGCGCCTACTATATGGAATCAACTCCCTGTTGACCTGCGTTTAGTCCAGGACATTAAAAGTTTCAAGAAAGAGTTAAAAACCCACCTATTTCAATGCTACTACAACCAGCCATAAGTCGCAAATTCCATGGAAGCGTAGCAAAGTAAACTGATAATTATATGCTTTTGAATCCGCCTTAGGTGTAACTATGTATAGCCATGTAAAATATGTGAATTCCAAAATGTGTAAATATGTATTGTATAAACGTAAATATGTTTAACTCCATTCCCCAAAACATTAACCATGTGTGCTGTGACCCCCCTCAGAACTATGTATGTACTCTCCCCACCCAGTCCTGATTGACAACTCCCAAAAGAAGAATCAAACCGCTGCTGATCGCTGGAAGCAGCGGTATATAAATGTGTTCTAAATAAATAAATAAAATAAATAAATAATAAATCTCCAGACACAGCCCAAACTGTTGTTTTTCTCTCTGTTCAAAAACAAACCTCTCTCTCATCAAAACAAACCAAAACAAAAAAACTTTCTTTCTGTTGTCTAGGAGACAATGACTCTCCTGACATCATCAATTTGTTTTCTAGATCCCTTAGCCAATCAGAGGTGTGTTTATGGAATATGCAGATGAAGCAGTAGAACCCATTCCAAATTCTGCAGGAAAAAATCAGTTTTATTCTCAACTGCATGTTTTCATTAAAATGAATGGCACAATCTCAATTTGGATATTTCACACATCAAAAACCCCTCTAAACATCCCAAAATCTACAATCCTTTAAAACTTATCTAACTCAAACATTCCATCACCTCCAAATTCAAATCCACACACTCCTCGGTTCTGGGGAGGAGGGAGTTTTAGGGGGTGGCATATTGTCAAGGTGGTGGAATATATATATATATATATATTTTTTTTTTTTTGTGGTGACAGTATTTGGTGGGTTGATAGGGCTGTTGCAGGGGAGAATTATCTGGGAGTAGGGCAGTGTACAAGGTGTCGGAGAAGTTGGGGGGTGGTGGGGGGAGAGTAGAAACTGAAGGAGTGTCATTAAAATGTCTACCGTGAAGGAAGAAGACAAAGAAGGGAGAGAGAACTAAAACAGGAAATCAAGAATGAACAGAGAAGACCAAGCGAATGAGATGAAAGGGAAGCAATGAGCAAGTAAAACAAGCCAGAGACAACGGTTTAGAAAATATTTTATTATCCGATAAAGAACATAAATTACTCATCAGGGTAAAATATCCTACATATGGTTCAGGTCCCACGTAAATGGATATCATGGCTGAAAAGTCCCGTAAAGATAAGCAAATATGTCATCCGCTTAATCTGTCTGCAGAAACTGCCCCATTGAATACCAACCTCATAATGTAAGGTAGGAGGATCTATGATATATAGCACCAGATAATATATCAAGCAGAATATTCAGTCTCTAAATTGAATGCATTTGATGTTCACAGGGAAAATATGAAATGCAATTGGAGTCTTTGGAGAAGGAGCTGAACGATATTCTTGACTTTAAGTCCAAAGAAGAGAAAAAAGTTGCACAGGTGAAGGTAGGCGTCTGACTCTCTGACGGGTCATTGTTCCTCTCAAGCTATGAATAGCCTAAATATGTCTTAAAACCAAAATAAAAGTTTTACATAGAAGATGATTTTCAAAAGCAATTTACCCAGGTAGAGAGTGTTTCTAGAAATTACCCATCCTGTCCGCAGGTAAAAGTAGGCACCTCGTTCTACAATGTGGATATGTTTCTCCTCATAGAGGGGAACATCTATAGCTTTGCATTTTCAAAACTGTGTGAAAATACCCAAAGGATATGCAAATAAATGTTGATATTTTTCCCAGGACCGCTTTCATAGGGAACGTTTGCTCTTGTATTCCCTTTGAAAACCAATGCAAAACTTGTGGGTAGAAGCACCTGTGGTCTTTGTATAAAAAAAACCTCACATGTGTCTGTTTTCAGCAGCAGCGATGAAATCTATGGCCACAGTGTTTAGAAAACATGGGGGGGGGGGGGGGGGGAGGGTAATCAGCAGTGTGGCTAGCGCATGTAAAGCAGCTACCGCCGCTGAACTTTAAACCCAGATGTTCAATGTCAGGGGCTGTATGTGGCCACTAATATTGAATATCCGGGTCAGCCAGATCTCACTGTGGTTTACTGGGCAGCGGCAACATGCATCGCAGGTAGAGGCTTCACTCTTACAGATAAGAACAATGTTGACAGTGTCACCAACATATTTTTTCTCTTCGCTCTGAAATGTTGAATGTGGAATAAGACAAACATCAAGAAAAACACAATTCTATCTGAGTTAAAGGAGCTGGACCAGTTTCTGAAAGAGGAGGAGCAGATCCATCTCTCAAGGCTGGATGATGAAGAGAAGGACATTCTGAAGAAAATTGAAGATAATGTGACTCGACTAAAAGATCAAAGCTCCTCCCTCCAAACATTGATCTCAGAGGTGAAAGAGAAGTGTCAGCAGCCAGCAATCATATTACTGAAGGTGAGACTGGGTTACAAATCAGACTAATATAGGCTGCATTCCTCTGTTTGCTTGAGTGTGAATACTTGCTGGAGTCTATAATTTAGCATGAAGAAAACAATTGACTTATTCTCTGTTTCATTTGCAAGTCTCTTAAGCAACATTCTCGCCAAGCTGCATGGGAGTCCTCCAGCTATGCACCTGCCAGTAGGGGGAGATGTTGTCATATTAAGTTTTTAGCTCTGAGAATCAGGCACTACCCACCTTCCTCCCCATGCTCTTAGCCTGCACAGTCCTTAAATTCTTCCTATTACTTCTGCTCCCCTCTCTCCTATCTCCTGCATCCACGGCTCCAAATGAGTAAAAAGTAGATATCACAGGGGGATGACTGTTTACTGCCACAGAAACACTGGGACATAGAGAAAAAGGAGTATAGACATGGTGGGGGAGATAGAAAAGTCTCATCCATCAGTTATTGAATTATTGAAGCGGGAGGCTGCGGAATATTTATTTTTATACAAAATAATTCTGAAGAAGTAAACAAGAGGGGAAGGCATGTGGAGCATGCCTCATGTAATTCTTTCGAGCCCCCCGTTGTGCATGCGTGTGAGTGTGTGTATATCTGCATTGGCTCTGTGTCTGCCTCTAACCTGCAGTGGAGAGAGATTGAACAGTCTGGTTATGGTTGTTGTTGTTGTTGTCAAGTGCCGTCAAGTCGGTGTCAACACATGGTGACAGTCTGGATAGTTGTCCTAAACTGTGTTTGGTCTTCAGTCAGACATTTCATTGTTGACAGAGTGGCACCCACGGCTGCTGTTATTGCATCGATCCATCTCATTGCTGATCTTCCTCTTTTGCATTGACCTTCTACCTTGCTAAGCATTATATCTTTCTCCATCAAACCATTAGATGTCACCATCAGCAGATTAGAAGGATTGATTTTACAATTTAACTACAGGGTTCCCCTGTCCCAAAGCAACAGGTATTGCTGTGTTTTTCCACAATTAGGAGGCCATACACATAGTAACCAGTAGCAGACTGCATGGTTCAGTCACTAGGTTTCATAGTATAATGTACAACAAAGTAAATGAAATGGATATCTGAATTACTATTGTAGCAGCCAATCAGCTTAAAGCTCTAATTCTCTCACTCACCCACAGAAGGAATACTCACAGACAGGCTGGTATGCAAACACAGGATCTTTAATGTGCGCACAGGCCCAGACAGAGAAACCAGCAATCTCCACAAAAGTTCTGAGCCCCAAGGGACGTCCTACAATGCCTTATATACAGTACAATTTTAAACTCATTCTATAATCCCATTTGCCACAGGTATTTCCTGTCCACCAATCAGCAGCCCCTGGGGATGGTACCTGGGTGACCTGTCCAAACCGGTGTGCTCTGGTCTGTTGATTTCTGGGCTAGGGGATATTGTGCTCAGACCTGGAGTGGGGGAAGGGTGTCTACTGAAATCTTAATGCCTTCTCTTAGCAGGCTGATTGCTTTGTGTAAGAGCCTCATGGCTTGGGGGAAGGGTCAGGCTGATCACTTGTGTAAGAGCCGCATGGCTGCCTCACTCCCCCCTTTTTAAGTGAGACCTCAACCGCCAGAGGCGGTAGAGGGCAGTATTACTGGAGGCAAGCCGCAGAGGGGTGTATTTGGACAGGGCCAATATCTGGGGGCCGTTCCAGGGAGTCTGTGTATATATTCTCATGATGGTTAGTCCCAAGGGTTAAGGCACGGGTAAGGGCAATGAGTTCCGCCTTCTGTGCGGAAAGTTCCAGGGGGCAAAGGCTGAGCTTCGACTATCTCTTCCATCGTCACCACCGTGTACCCCGCACACCTGCGGCCATCCAACACGAGACTGCTTCCATCTACGAAGTAGGTCTCATCCGGATTGCTGAACGGCACATCTGTCAGATCAGGGCGACTGGAGAAGACTGTATCCATCACTTCCAGGCAGTCGTGATCAGGTGGTCCTGGGCCAACAGGCAGGAATGTAGCAGGGTTTAAGGCTTGGCTGGTAGTTATTTGCACTCTGGGATTTCCCCATAACATGCTCTGGTATTTCAACATCCGGGAGCTGGTGAACCAGTGACTTCCTTTTTGCTCTAGCAATGTTTGGACTGAATGTGGGACGGTGACTAGAAGGCCTTGGCCCATGGACAGTTTATCAGACTCTTCCACCAACAAGGCTGTTGCTGCTATTTCTCTCAGGCAAGGTGGCCATCCCTTGGCCACTGGATCCAGCAGTTTAGACAGGTAGGCGACTGGTCGCGGCCCAGACCCCAGTTGTTGGGTCAAGACCCCCAAAGCTGTTCCTGCTGCTTCGTGCACATAGAGGGTGAAAGGCTTGGTGACATCCGGAAGGCCTAGGGCTGGTGATGACAGTAATGCCCTTTTCAAATGTTCGAAGGCCTCCTGTTGGTCACGACCCCATTCAAGGGGGCTCTTCTCTGGGCCCTTTGTAGACTCATAGAGGGGCTTTGCGATCTTTGCGAAGTTGGGAATCCAGATACGACAGTACCCAGTGGCCCCGAGAAAGGCACGTACTTGCTTGCGGGTTGTTGGCACTGGGATCTGGTACACTGCTTCCTTCCTCTCGCTCCCCAACCGTCAGCTTCTTTTCGACAGATGGAATCCCAGATACTTCACTTCCAACTGGCATAACTGAGCCTTTATTTTTGGCTCCAGGTTTTCGGACTGGCAGCAAAGGAGTGTTCCATGCCGGTTGGCGGGGCCGCAGGATACCATGCTGTAGTAGCTGCACCAGATGATGATGAGTTCCTCCCACAGCTGCCCGCGACAGCGGGTATTGTCGCACATGTACCGGGGAAGCTCCCGACTTCATTTCAATGCATACGGGAGGGATATTGATGGCCATTCCAGGGGGGTTTCTTTCAGCCCATACTCCAGGGGGCACTGATTCCCACGTATCCAGGGTAGCCACATCAGATTTGGGCCTGTTCTCATATAACCGCCATTCTTCTTCTCGGGGGACGGACAGTACCAAAACTGTTGGGTCCAGGCTGGGTATTTCGAGCTCAGCCTGGCCGTCAGACCCGAATGAGATTTGGGCCTGGAGTTTTGCCAGAACATCCTGACCCAGCAAGGGTATGGGACATTCAGGCATATACAGGAACTGGTGAGTGATGGTCCGTCCCCCCAACTGGCACGTGCGGTTTTGCAGGAATGATCTCTGGGCCCTCTCCCCCTGTAGCTCCCACAACAGTTACTGACTGGGAGGAGATCGGGGCTACTTGTTGGGTGACCACTGAGTGTGTTGCTCTGGTATCGACCATGAATTGCATTTTCCAGTCCCCTAAATTCATGTTGACCATAGGCTCCTGGGGACCCAACAGAAACTTGGAGCCCGGTCCGGCCTAGTAGTCAGCCGAGTCATGATGTTCCATAGCTGCAAGGCCTTCGAAAGCTGGAACCGGTGGAGGCGGGAAAGCATCATGCTGATCTTGCTCCTGTGTAGTTCGTACGGTTGCTCTTACACCCCTCGTGGATGGATATCTCCCTCGCCTTGTGTTACGATTTGGACAGTCATTCTTCCAATGTCCCTCCTCTTTGCAGTTGGCACATTGAGTGGGGCCTAGGGGAAACCTTGGCCCCCCATATCCCCGGCCTCGTCCTCGTCCCCTATTTTCTCCTCTGGCCCAGGCTGGAACTGGTGGTCGCTCGGCTAGGGCGGCTGCTAGGAAGTCTGCCTTTTTCTTCATCCGACACTCCGACTCTCGCTTCTGCTCCTGGTCACGATTTACATATACTTTTTGTGCCACTTCCATCAATTGTGTTGCATTCATGCCCGCAAACCCTTCCAGTTTCTGCAGCTTCCACCGTATATCACCTTGTGCCTGTGCCACAAAGGCATTATTCACCATCTGAAGACTCTCAGGGGCCGCTGGATCGTAGGGGGTGTATAATCGGTATGCTTCAGTTAGACGCTCATAAAATACCGCCGGACTTTCATCAGGAAGCTGGAGAACTTCTGCGATTTTACTGATGTTCATAGCTCGTTGCCCCCCCTTCTTAAGGCCCTCAAGGAGCGCAGTCCGGAAACAAGTGAGAGCCACTGCTCCAACAGGGTCATTCGGGTCCCAACGGGGGTCTTTATTCAGGAAATATGCCTCTGCCTGCTGCCGTGGATTTATAACTCCCTCATGGGCAGGATGTGTCTCCAGCCACTCGAGGGTGGCCCGTACAATGCGCGCCCGTTCTTCTGTATTGAATAAGGTGGAAAGCAATTGTTTAGTGTCCGACCAGGTAGGCTGGTGTGTTTGCATAATACTGGTCATAAGATCTGTCAGTTCATGGGGCTTTTCAGTATAGGAGGCATAGTGGGTTTTCCAGTTGAACAGGTCCGTAGTGGACAAAGGCACATAAATCAGGCTGGATGGTCCCACTGCCACCTTTCCAGTAGCATCAATATATGGGAGCCCCTGTACTTGTTGTAGTGGCAATTGGAGATCATGCGACCGCAGGCGGTGGGCTACCGGGGTGGACGATTCAAACTCAGCCTCTGTGCTCTCAGGGGAGGAGATGGTGGCACTGGAGGAAGTGTGAGGGGTATCTGAAGATGAGGGTCTGGAATCCGTAGAATCTTCCCTAAATCTGGCATCACCCACCCCGAGAGGAAGTCTTCCTGACCTTTCAGCTGAGGCTGGCGGATCGCTTGAGTCCAGGAGTTCTGAACTGCAGTGTGCTATGCCGATCGGGTGTCCGTCCCTTTTGGCGACCGATGGCCGCCACCATTACTCTACACTGATCCTCATGGCAGCGCTGGAGCCACCTTGGTCTGAGTTGGCATATGGTCAGCCATGAGTCAATATATGGGAACTGGTCAGGGTGCTCTTTTGCTACAATTTGATGGACCAAAGACACAGTGGCCAGGTCAATGGACCCCTGGGGAGGCCACAGCTTAACTAAGGCTGGCCATTCCCTCTCACACAGAAAAGATAATCTGGAGGCGGAGAGAGGTACCCCGTAATCCTCTCTAAACCCAGATTTAAAATTGTGAAGCATGCACTGTAGGGGCGTTTTCACTTTTGACTTTCCCGACCCCATGCTCTAATTCTAGTTCAATAACTAAGTGCAGTATACAATGTGGATCAGATCTTATAACCTAATCTCAATTCAGGAAAAAATGCAATTTACAGTACAGATCTTATCTAGTCTCAATTCAGGAAAAATACAGATCTTATCTAATCTCAATTCAGGAGGGGAGAGAAAAAAACCACAAAATTTTACAATATAGATCTTGACAATTTACAAAATATACACTTAGATTTGATTTAGATAATAGAGTTAAAAAAATATAAGCTAGCTATTCTTAAAATGTCCACTAGATGGAGCTCCAGGATCACTTTAACCATGAGGAATAGTAGTATGGGAAATACAGCTAATGTCCACTAGATGGAGCTCCAGAATCACTTTAAGTGTATCTCAGTGTAGCTTACACGTGGTCTTCACAAGATGGCTGCCTCCTCGTGTGTTCCACACCGGATTCAGCTCTGCACACCTCCAGGCACGACTCAGCTGTTCCTGAACTTTTAAAAAAGAAACAAGGGAACAGGCATCGGGTCAACTCTCTGCCACATGTGGGGAGGCCCTGTTTTCCAAGTTACTTGTTCCTGTTCAATGTAATGACCTGACTTTTGTTCATTGTCGGTTACCTTCTTGTTTTATGTAAACCGCGCTGATCGCAAATAGTGCGGTATATAAGAAATGTAAATAAATAAAATAAATAAATAAATAAACAATGGCGACATCTGGGCAACATGAAAACAAAAAGAAAAAAAGATCCCCTCGATACTCCCGCCGCATGCGCTGAGGTGCCCGGTCCACAACCCCCACCACTGGAGAGGAAACTGCGGACCCAGCGACCAGAGCACAAACAGCAGGAGGAAACACACAAACCTCGTCGACACACAAGGGAACTCTCTCCTGCACTCCGCAGCGCCAACAGGCGGCAACATACACACACAAGGGGATTAAACGCACCGGAGCAACACCAAGAGCACACGGCAGCACAAAGGAAACCCCAATGCTCCCGTCCCGATGCGCTGCCCGGCTCCGACATTAAAATCATTCAGAAAGGAAAGAGAAGCAGCGATCGTCCGTCCTCCTTTTCCCCCCAGGTATGCTTCATTAGAAACAGCGTGTTTTGTGTTTTAAATCACTCCGATCGGAGAATAGCGGTCAGTACAAAATTTTTAGTAATCAGCTTGGCACACTTAAGGGAGTTAAATACTAATATTTTAGGCAATTTATCTTCAATAGCTTTGGCAGCGCTGCACTCTTATATACCTTTTTAAGGGGCCCGAGATGGCAAAGTTAATTCATACTGCAGTTATCTTACCGGTACTCGCAAGCGCCCCCCCCCCTTTTCCAACCAGATTTACCAGATACAGATACAGATACAGACAGGACGAGCAATGGTTTCAGGGCCACTAAGGCCCCTATTCGGACTGCTCGTTGCGGGTGATCGGGCCGCTACAGGTTCCCAGAAATTACCAGGATTTACAGATAGAGTACAGAACTAGCCCAAACAGTAAGGTAGCAGTACTCACCAGAACTCTGATCAGGCAGATAGTTTGGATGTCAGTCTATCCAGCTGGTTTTCAATTGGGGGTCAGCCACAGGGACCAACTGACCAGACAAATCAAGGTGTCCTTCTGGAGCACAAAGTGGCCCGGGGCGCCAAGGACCATTAATCACTTGGAGGAGCCGGTCCCTGACTGGTGGAGGCCCGATCCTGCAAAAAGCAGTAGTCTTCCCACCGTGGGTGTAATGAGAGAGGCTTTTCTTTTAATTTAATTTTGTCCCATCTGGGGTGCCAAGAAATGTAGCAGCCAATCAGCTTAAAGCTCTAATTCTCTCACTCACCCACAGAAGGAATACTCACAGACAGGCTGGTATGCAAACACAGGATCTTTAATGTACGCACAGGCCCAGACAGAGAAACCAGCAATCTCCACAAGAGTTCTGAGCCCCGAGGGACGTCCTACAATGCCTTATATACAGTACAATTTTAAACTCATTCTATAATCCCATTTGCCACAGGTATTTCCTGTCCACCAATCAGCAGCCCCTGGGGATGGTACCTGGGTGACCTGTCCAAACCGGTGTGCTCTGGTCTGTTGATTTCTGGGCTCAGTACAGTCAACATGCATGAGTTTACAGATAACAAGGGAAGGAACTTGGATAACAAGGGTAATTATTTAAGATCTATTTACAAGGAAAACACTACTGCATAGGTACATGTTACAAGGAGCAGTTACTAAGAATATATTCTTTACTTATAGAGAATCAGTCTTGGCGTGTTATTGAGACACCAAGGAACTGTATTAATGGGTGGAATCACTGAGGTCTAAGGGTGTCGTAGACTCTATAAGGTACTTGTTGAAGAGATGGAATTTGAGGGCTTTCCTAAATTGTGTTAAGCTATTGATAGCCCGGATGCCAGGGGGTAGTGCATTCCAGCACCTTGGGGCACAGAGGATAAAGGCTCTGTTGGCTGTAGAAGAAGTGCAGCTTGTTAGGGCCTTTGGGAGCTTTAGGGAGTTGATGGACGTGGATCTTCTTGCTCTGTTTGGTATAGTAGTGTGAATAAGGGCAGATAAGGATGTGGCGGAGAGCTTATTGAGAGCTTTGAACGTGAGAAGTAGAGTTTTGAAGATAATTCTGGCCTGGATGGGTAGCCAATGTAATTGAATCAGCAGAGGTGTAACGTGGTCAGTCCTGGCAGCTCCTTGAAGGACCCTTGCTGCGGCATTCATTGCCAGCTGTAACGGGTTCAAGGTGGATTGAGGAAGACCTTGAAGGATGACATTGGCATAATCGAAGTGGGGTATGATAAGTGCTTGGTAGATTGTCCTGAAATCATTTGGCTCCAACATGGAGCGTAGGTGTCTCAGTGTACGGATCTTATAGTATATTGTTCTGACTGTGTTTCCTATGTGGGACTTCATATCCAGGCGTTGATCCAGAGTGACTCCCAGGTAACGTATTGAGGGCTTGGATTGCAATTCAGCTTCCTTTGTTTTGAGATATTGTGGTGGGGTGACGTTGGGGTTCCTCGTGATGAAGAGGACTTCCGTTTTCTTATGTTATATACGGAGGTTTTGGGAGAGAAGCCAGTCAGATACTGCATTGAAACAGTTTATTAGAGGGGAGAGATCTAAATGGTCAGTGGAGAAGGGGGTGTATAGTAGAACATCATCGGCATAAAGCATGCAGTCGACATTAAATGACCGGATGATCTTACAGATTGGTTGCATGTAGATGTTAAACAGAAGGGCAGAAAGTGAGGAACCTTGTGGGACTCCCTGATCTAGGTGGAAGGGTTCTGAAGTTCTGCCTCCTGAGCGGACATGCTGCCATCTTCCGGATAGGTAGGACCTGCATCATTCAAGCGCTGTTCCACTGATGCCCTTCTCAATTAGTCTTGCTAAAAGGAGTTCGTGATTACTGAATCAAACGCTGCGGCGATATCCAGAAAGATGAGGGCAAATCATTGGCGGATGTTATCAATGCCAGTGATAATCTTGCTGAAGAGGGTGGTGAGAAGAGTTTAGACTCCATGGTATTCCCTGAAGCCGTGTTGGCAGGGGTCTAGCGGTGCAGCGGTGTCAATATGGTCCTGTAACTGTCATTGAACCTCCTTTTCGATGATCTTAGCGAGTAGAGGTATGCTAGAAATGGGTCTGTAGGAATCTACCCTTAGGGGGTCGAGCTTGCAGTTTTTCAACAGGGGTCTAATTGAAGTATGCTTAAGGGCTGAAGGGAATGATCCTGTTGAAAAGGAGAGGTTCATTATATTGGAAATTACTGGGCTGAAGTGACTGCGGAGCTCCTTGATCCAGAAGGCAGGGCATGGATCAGACTGGGATGTAGTGATGTTGAGGGCTGTGATGATGTCTTCAATTCCTTTCTTAGAGGGGATAGAGAGTGCAGAAAAGGCTCTTGGGACGTCCTGCACAAGGGTGGTGGTTGTTGTAGTGGTTCTGTTGATCAGGCACATCTTAGATTGTACGTGGGTTGCAAAGTCTTGAGGGTGTATCTCAACTTGAGGCCCAGAGGATGGCTCCTTAGATAGAGACTTAACTAGGTCAAAAATGTCGTGTGGCTTATTGAGAGATCTCATCAAGGTATCCGAGTAGTAATGTTTCATTGACTCGGAGATTGCCTTGCGGTGAGCAGCTAGGTGGATATTGTATGCTGTCAAGTCATCAATAGCATGGGAGCGACGCCAGCGTTTTTCGAGCTTCTGTAATTGGATGAGGGATTCTCTAAGGTCCGCTGTGTACCAAGGAGCATTCTCTCTTTTCCTTGAATGCTTGTTGGTTGGAGGACGCACGGCAATAGCACTGAGACTATTGTTCCAGTGAGAGACTAGGTCCTCAAGGTTCATGGTGGTGGTATTGATGAGTTGTTGAGTTTCAGGCCTGGGCATTATTTAAATATACTGTCTTGGAAGCCCAGACCAGATGAATTCCACGCTTTAAGAAAGGTGGAAAGAAAGCCAAACGACAGCCAGCATGGCTGAAAGGTGAGGTCAAAGAGGCTGTTCTAGCTAAGAGAAAATCCTTCTGAAAATGGAAAAAAGAGCCAAATGATGAAAACAGAAAAAAAGCATAAGTACTGGCACATTAAATGCAAGGCAGACAAAGAATTTGAAAAGAAGCTTACCGTGGAAGCAAAAGTGCATAATAACCCTTTGAAGTACATTCTTAGCAAAACACCTGTGAGAGAGCCAGTTGAACCATTAGATGATAGAGGGGTAAAAGGGGCACTAAAGCATGACAAGGCCATAGTGGAAAGACTGAATGAATTCTTTGCTTCTGTCTTTACCGCATATAATGTAGGAAACCTACCCATGCCAGAAATGCTATTCAAAGGTGACATATCAGAGGAATTGAAACAAAGTTCGATAAATTGGGAAGATGTATTACAGGTCTTTGATAAACTAAAGAGCAGTGAATCACCTGGACAGAATGGCATACATCCCAGGGTGCTGAAAGAACTGAAATATAAGATTGCAGAACTACTGTTAGTAAACTGTGAACTATCCTTAAAATCATCTGTAGTCACTGAGGATGAGAGAGTGGCCAACGTAATGACAGCTTTTAAAAAGGGTTCCAGGGGTGATCTTGGAAACTACCGACCGGTGAGCTTGATGTCTGTCCTGGGCAAAATGGCAGAAACCATTAAAAAGAACAAAATTACTTAACATGTGGATTAGTTATGGCTTAATGGCAGGAACTATATAAAAATGACCCAACACACTATTAAAATTACTGCAAGACTACACCCTACTCAAATCATGAGAGCATACAAAGAAAGAGGAAAAAAGACCCCAGTTTTTCTCCAGCAAACAATGTAATTTGCCAAAAGGAAAAGTCGACCCCACTCGCCAATAATAAAAATAATGCGGATGGCACAAACATCAAAAGTCAAAAAAACCTCTCATCAGTAATATATGCAACACACCAAAAAAAAAAAGTCCAGTCAATAAATATGCAATTAAAGTTTAGAATAGAGCTTCTGCCAAAGTCAAAGCCAAAATTAAAGGCAACTTAGCTTAGGAGGTACAGCAATCCAAGGCTTCTCAATAAAGCGACATGTCCGCAATCCTTAAGCAAACCTCCGAAAGGTGACGGTGCTACAGTCCCACTTCCTGAAGATGCTATCTGCAAAACACCAGATGTTGGAGGTTTGTTGGCTGGAAGCCAACATGAATTTAGACAAGGAAATTTTGTCTTACTAATCATATATTTTTATTGAAGGTGTGAATAAACAGGCAGACAAAGTTGAGGCAGCTAATATAGTGTATCTGGATTTTCAGAAAGCCTTTGACAAGGTCCCTCATGAGTTACTTTTGTACTATTATGAATTAGGAACTGGTTAAAAGATCGAAAGCAGAAAGTAGGTCTAAATAGCCCATTTTCTCAATGGAGAAAGGTGAATAGTGGAGTACCTCAGGGATCTATGTTGGGCCTGCTGCTTTTTAACATATTTATAAATGATCTAGCAATAGGAGTAACAAGTGAGGTGATCAAATTTGCAGATGAGAAAAAATTATTCAAAGTTGTTAAAAACCTATGAGGATTGTTAAAAATTGCAAAAGGACCTTGATAAATTGGAAGACTGGGCATCCAAATGGCAGATGAAATTTAATGTGGACAAGTGCAAAGTTATGCACTTCAGGAAGTACCACCCAAACTCCAATTACACAATGCAAGGTTCCACATTGGGAATTAGAAGTGAGGTTCATGACTGTTATGGTATGTGCAAAACTCGCCTTTTGGAGAAATTTCCCCTGAAAGGAATCACTACCCAGGAAAAGGACCTGGGAGTCATCGTGGATAATACATTGAAACCCTCTGCCCAGTGCGCAGTGTCAGACGGCTGCTTAGGGTGAGAACTTACACAATCTTGACGATGCATATATTCATATGATTCTTGCAAGGTATTGTGGGTATTGTAGTTCATTCACTCCCAAACACAGCTGATGACAATAATTTGAGTTGTGAAACCAAGTGGTAAGATCAATAAAATACTTCTTTTATTGATGGGGTTTAATTCACCCAGCACATGTATGCTTGATAGCACTATAAATGAGGTTACTTGCTTGCAGTGTTTAAAATGGATAACAAAAAGTCAACAAGTAAACCAGAAACAACCTTCAGCTTGTCAGGCAATTAGCTAATGTTTTCTTAGCAAATAATTACCAAATACCAAGGCACAAAGTAAAGAATAAACTTTGCTGGTTAGGTTAACTTCTGCTTATTTTCCACGCAGATCTCAGCAGTGATTCTCCCTTGCTCACCCACACAATCAGGTGCAGCCCTAATTACTATCAATGGACCAGCTGAAAGCCTTTAGCTGGCTGGCTGCTACTGTGTGAGCCCAAATCCTGCTTTAAGAGCTGTTTGCAGTGGAAATAAAGAACAAAGTTAGGTTTCTTTGTGATGGCTGATGTGTTTGCTCATAGAAAGCTAGCAATAGCATTTAGATAGAGAACAGTCCATATAAATAGTTTCATCTGCTGTATCTCCCTCTTCATCAACAATCATAGGGTCTATATCATACATTGGCACAGATGAGTCTTTCATTAAGGCACTATCATGAGAATGCCTATTCCCTTGCTGCCATTCTCTATTATAGATAGGGTCTGGATCAGTGTTCATACCTGAGCCTCTCCTGCTATCATTATTCCTCTCTGTATAGCCTGGCCAATATGTAACCCAATTCTGATGTCCAGCCTTCCAATCTTGATCCCTGGACACTGGATCTCCTCTCACATACCTTCTGGCCTTGGTCTGAAAGTCCCTTCCACATGCAGTCTTCTCTCTTCCAGGTAGCCACTGGTGATTCCTATCTCTGCCACTCCATTCCTCTGGCTGAATCCAGTCCAATGGACTCTGCTGGCTTTTGGAATACCTCCCAGTATGAGTACTGCCTTGGAATCTCCCAGACCTTCCAATGGCCTTTCTTCTCTTCCTTCCAGAGAGTTTCCTTCTTTCTCTATCCGCTTGGCTTGGCTTCTGTTTCTCCAGGTGATACTGGTGCTTGAGCTTGTAGCCGTTGCCGTCTCTGTCTCTGTATCTCTTCCTCCCTCTGTAGCAGTTGCTGAAGCTGTTCTTGAAACTGTTATCTGAAGAATAAGCTCTATTCTTATCCTGTTCTAATGTGTGCTGCTCCCTAACACAGCGCAGCTGTCTTGAATCAGGCCCTGCCCTTTGAGATGAGTGCTTAGGGATTACCTCATAGCTCTCTTGATTGCACACACATTTTCTCACTTCAGCCCCTCTCATGGCTGCTGGAAACCTGGTGCATTCTGGGACTGGTAGTCTTTTACGTGAAAACTCTGTTTTCTTGCTTCTACCAGAACTGACAGGTTGCTTGTTCAGAGTCACATCATCTTTTCTATAGCTCCTACCTGAGCTATGATAAGCTTCCTTATCACAGCAGTGGTGGCCAGGAAAGCAAATATAATGCTAGGAATCATAAGGAAAAGAATAGAAAATTAAACCACGGATATTACAATGCCTCTGTATCGCTCCATTGTTCAATCACATCTTGAATATTGTGTGCAATTCTGGTCACCATATCTTAGAAGGATATAGGAGAATTGGAAAAGGTACAGAGAAGAGCTATCAAAATGATAAAGGGGATGGAAGGATATCCCTATGATGAAAGGCTTAAAAGATTAGGGCTCTTCAACTTGGAAAAGAGATGTCTGAGGGGAGATAGGGTAGAGGTCTATAAAATAATGGAGTAGAACGGATAAATGTAGATCGGTTGTTTACTCCTTCAAAAAGTAGAAAGACTAGGGGACACTCAATGACGCTATAATGTGGCACATTTAAGACAAATCTGAGAAAATACTTTTTCTCTCAGCGTGCAATCAAACTCTGAATTCATTACTGGAAGATATAGTGAAAGCTGTTAATGTAACTGGGTTCAGAACCTGTTTGGATGAGTTCCCGGATGAAAACCATTATTGAAGAAGACGGGAAATCCGCTGCTTTACCCCTGGGACCTGTGGGAACCTGACGGGTACTAGAGACCTGGATTGGCCACAGTTGGACCCTTGGTCTGACTCAGTACGGCTTATCTTATGTTAACTAAGAGCCAGCCTAATGTGTGCACCTTTGTGTGTGCTAGTTGCACGGGACATACGCATGCATGTGAGCACATTTTGTTTGCATGGGAATCAAACCCTGGTTACTAAGCCGGTGCTCTACCTACTAGGCTATGCGAGGGTGCATTTTGTGTGCGTGGTAATAACCCTGGTACATACAGTAATTTTCCTCTCTCACAGCAGCCTGGAATTAGATTGCACAAAGCCGTGTACCTGGTGCTGTAGTATGTATAATGACTGCTGCATAATCTTTAGGATATAAATGCTAATAATCTTTTCTCATTCCCCCTCTAGGATGCAAAGGGCACCCTGAGCAGGTAGGGCTCCATTCTGGTTCCCTTATTCTGTATGAAATAGCAGCCCTGTAATGTCACTGGCTTGCTGCAAGTCCCACAGTGACTGAGGCGTGATGGGATAGAGACCTTACCAGTAAAACACACTCTGATACTCTTTGTGCTGTAGGGGGGTGGGGGTGGGGGTGGGGGGGAGCTCACACTCTTTCCTGTTCACTTCAATCTGGTGCCATCACACCCCATAATATTACACACACAAAAACTTGCAGAGTGTGAACATGAAACAAGATAATCAAGTTACTTAATTGTAGCAGCTGTTCTCTGTGGGAAGTTACATCCTGCTGTTCACAGAGAACAAAGCCATCATAGATGGGTAAGGTCACTGATGGAGCCCGGTGTGGGAAATGAGCTGCAGAGTTTCCTGAAGCTTTCTTTAGAGTTCAGTGCACATACACGTCACTTCCCATCTACTGCAGTCACGTGGGATCTACGTTAGTTCTCTTACATCAATGTGTATAATTCAACTTCTAGGGGAAGTGGGAGTCCACAGAGAACACCTCCTACAAGGAAGTAAGTGGTTTTCTCAGAGGTAAAGCAGGAACTGAAGTCCTCACGGATGGGAATCTCTAGCTGCAGGCGGCCACAAACAACAGACAGGACAGCTGAAACATGACACAGTAACAGGCAAATGTCTTATGAAAGTCTTGAAGGATTACCAAAAGGGGCTGGGAAAAAGATTTAGCATCATCGTGGGTAAGATGTTGAAACCCTCCACCCAGTGTGCAGCGGCGGCCAAGAGAGCAAATAGAATGCTAGGTATCATAGGGAAAGGAATGGAAAATAAAACAACGGATATTATAATGCCTCTGTATCGTTCCACGGTGAGACCGCACCTTGAATATTGTGTGCAATTCTGGTCGCCGTATCTTAAAAAGGATATAACGATATTAGAAAAGGTTCAGAGAAGAGCCACCAAAATGGTAAAGAGGATGGAAGGATACCCCTATGAGGAGAAGCGTAAAAGATTAGGACTCTTCAACTTGGAAAAGAGACGACTGAAAGGAGATATTGTAGAGGTCTGTAAGTTAATGAATGGAGTGGAACAGGTAAACTTAGATCGATTTTTTTATACCATCAAAAAGTAGAAAACGTAGGAATCATGCAATGAAGCTACAGTGTAACGCATTTAATACTAATAAAAGAAAATATTTTTTCACTCAACGTGTAATCAAACTCTGGAATTTGTTACCTGAGGATGTAGTAAGAGGTGTTAGTGTAGCTGGGTTTAAAAAAGGTTTGGACAAGTTCCTGGAGGAAAGGTCCCTAAACCATTATTAAGAAGGGACCCAGGATATCAATGCTTGACCCAATACAAGCATTGTGGAACCTGTGTCTTTTTCGGTACCTGCCAGGTACTTGTGACCTAGATTGGCCACTGTTGGAAACAGGATACTGGACTTGATGGACTTTGGTCTGACCCAGTATGACATATCTTATGTTCTTATGAAAACATTTTTGGTGGTAACTGGCTTTTTTGAAAATTTGTCTTTATTTTTTTTTTGAGAAGCAGCCTAGAACAAACAAAAATAGACCTAGTACTACTATTACTACTATTCAGCACTTATATAGCGCCACGCACGCAGCGCTGCATAGCTAACCTAGAGGAGGTAGCCAACATATAAGAGACAGTCCCTGCCCGTCAGAGTCAAGCTCATCAGAGCTTACAATCTAGTCAGTAGGGAAGAAGCTGATTGTAATCCCCAAAGAGATTCTGGAGGACGGACCAGCCAATTCTACTCTTGCATTGGGAGCTGCCTCCTAGACAGTAATGGGATATGTGGGCAGAAGTCAGGGCTGGCCTAGCCAGTAAGCAAACTAGGCAGTCGCCCAGGATAGCAGCTTCTGGGGGGTGGCAAAGAGCACTTTACACCAATAGATTCTGACAGATGGGGGTGGGGGGAGGGGTTTATGGTTTACCCAGGGCACCAACTCTTTAAACCTGCTCTGGGGCCGATCCTGGTAGAATTCAAGCTGTAGCTCTGCTTATTCTTCCATGGAGGCTGATCTCAAGTGTAGAAGTGACACAGCCATTGCTTGCTGATCATGAGCTCGGACAGGACCCTCTAGAGCAGGTTGCAAAGACCTGTGTTTGAGTGGCTGGCCTGCTCCTTCCCTCCTTTGAGCATGTGTCCAGCATGCAAGTGTTTTGTATTGTTTTTCAAATGGAGGATGTCCACTACCACTGCTGCCATTGGCACCGTCGCTACCAAGAAAAGACGCAAAGCGACAGCAGCGGGGTAAGGGCAGGCAGCGTGGGGGGCAGCCAAGGCCGGCAACCGTAAATGCGCTGCTTTTTTGTCCAGATTAAATGGTGCTAGACCATCAATTGCTGGAAAATAGGTGATGTACCTGTATTCTGAAAAATGTTCCTCCCTAAAGACTCCAACGTTTCAGCCTCTCTTCCCGGGGGCACCAAAGATTATAGCTTGGTTCTTTTGGCCTGTTTGAAAGCTGATTCATTCAGCTGTGCTTAGTGACTCTGGGAGCCTTCTGGACTGCGGACATGGAGCCAACCTTATTATTTATGGGATGAACAGAGAGCTGAGGGTCTCCCCAATTCTTATCTAGACATCTTTGAGGAGTCTGTGAATGGGCCCTGTCAAAGCTCTCTTGGGTGGGTCAAGGAATTAAGATATCTGTGTATTTTCTTTCATTTTGTTTATTATTTCTGTATTGCATTCCCAAGGTCAACATTGCACAATGTGTTTTTCAGAATTAAAAACAATAATAATTACAAATACAATAAAAACACAATAAAACATTAAAAAAAAGAATCCCTTCATCTTACTTTAAAACATCCCACCCTAGTTTACCCAAATAACCCTAAACAGAGATCACATCCATATAATCATCCACATTCATACAACTGACCCTTCAAATACATCTTACTCCATTCTACTTTCACCCAAGTTTGCCAGAACTGCATCAAAACTCAACCAGATGTGCCTGGAAAAATACAAACTTTTAAGTCGCTTTCTAAAAGTCAAATAATGTAATTCCTTCCTCAAATCCTCTGGTAAACTATTCCAAAGCTCTGGCCCCTACCACTGAGAAAGCATTTCAACACAATCTTGTTTATCACCACATCTGAGAGAGCTCCCTTTGTGCCCCTGACTAGATCTATCATAGGTTTAGGCTGATAGAAGTTGACTCTTCAAACCAAGTATCATTCTGTGTATGTTGCAGAATGTAACAATGCAGCTACCTTAAATAGAACACGCTTATTAATAGGCAACCAATGTAAATTTTTTTAAAGGGACAAAGCACTCTGCTGTTTGGAAATGCAGAAAATAATTCTCAATGCCACATTTTTTATTATCTGCAAGGGATTTAAGTTCTTTGGTGGTAGCCCTAGATAAAAAGCATTGCAACAATCAAGCAAGGGCAAGATACCACGAATGTACCACTGTCCGAAAAGATTGAAATAGCAAAAACAAACACACAATTTTTTTCAGCTCATCTAGCAAGAAGCTTTGACACTGTTGTAGAGATCTGAGATTGCATAATAAAAATCTAATCAAAATACACACCCAGATCTCTTACCGTAAGCGCAGTATTCTTAAACTCATCCTGGTTTTGTCCTGGGTTCTTCCTTCATTTCTAACTTTAATGGAATGACCTCCGCCATTTCCTTTAGAAAGTCAATAAAGGAGTGTTTTTGAGTTGGGGATGTCCTCCTTTCATGTGGTGGTGTTGCTTCCAACAGCAAACCAGTTGAATCCTCTTCATCTTCATCAAGGAAGATGTCTGGGTCTCTGCCTCTGTGCTCACCTCAAATGAAAGCATCAAGGTACCGATGATCTTCAATGCCTTGGTGATGCTTCTTCCCCCTGATGCATCAGAGATGGACACTGGTATGGCAGATATCAATTCTGATGCCCTTTAAGGCAGTGCACTGGATTTGAGAATCAGCTGGATCTCTTTACGCAGCAGCATCAACGACACTGAAGCCCCATCAGTGCATCTGGCAAGGAATCTTCCAACTGTTCATTGATTCTCCTGAAGAGCTGCTCCTCAAAGGCTATAGAGGCCAAAGGTGCAGGGGGCCCAGGAGAAGTCTCTATGTCCTCCTGAGTCACAATGGGAATGTTGGTGGATGGGCTTTGGGTCCCTGGAACCTATTGCACTGACTCCGGCATTGAGGAGGATGAGCTGCCCTCTCAGCAAGGGTAATTTGAGGACACCAATGACCTCAGTGCTTCTAGTGTCGCACTCGAATGAGATGTGATGCAAGTGTGCTCCAGTCTTCATTCCATGATCAACATCGCACACTCTTGATGTGAACTAAGAAGAAATCTGTTTCCTCTTTATTGGGTGGGATTCTGACTACTGATCCTGGTGGCCTTTATGGATGTTTGATGTTCAATGTATTCTCGATGGTGATGCTTTCCCAACATCGGTTTCCGCTCATAGACTCACTGCAACCAATTGCTCCAATGCCAAAATGAATGAACTATACTGAGATAGCCAAAACGTCATTCACACTGCTGTTCTGGACTTTTGAGGCCTCTCTTGGATATCTTTGAATGCAAATTATGAGAGGGATCATGGTCAGGGCCCAGGCACTGAAAGTATCAGTTGTGGGCATCTGTGATGGATATGGTCTTGCTGCTCTGGGTAGTTTTGTTTTCTTTGTTTTGGACACGTCACCAAAAAAATACAGCTACAGTGAAATCAAACAACCTGATTTTGAAAAATTCCCCATTTAGGACAGCCAAGACCTTAACTGCAATAGTGATCTAGAGAAACACAGAAAAACTCAAGGAAACAGTTGGCTGAAAAACCCATCTAATGAGCCACTGGGAAGATGAGATAAACCTATGTGACAGACAGTATTAAAGCAGGAAAAGTTATTAAAGTAAAGAAGATTCTGAGTTGAGTAGCAGTAATGCAACTGATGAGCTCTGGGAAAAAGCGAAGACTGAGGTGGATCCTGCATGACGGCAACGGGTGGGAAGTGGCGTGCACACGCTGTGAACTACCTCAGCGTAAACAGCTGTTTCCCTGGGCTCCGTCAGCGACATCACAAATCTGCTTATCCCTGATGAAAAATTATTACTAGCACTGAATAAATTCTCATTTCCTAGTGTGGTAAGGAGAGTGCAGCACAGCCCTGGAAAACAGAAAAAAATGAAACTTTTTCTTGTGTGGGGGAAGGGCTCACCAAAACACACGTTCCAGAGTGAAGGTAGTGGAAAAAAACAAACTTCAAAAGCCAGGCTCAGACCACACCCAGACTCCATGGCAACCCAAAGGAGGGATAGGAAACACCTGTGGGTGGGGCCAGGAGAAGGACGTCACTTTCAAACATTTAAGCTCACAGGAACACAGAGCAAGGAAGGAAGTGAAAGCAGAACTCAAGGTGAAGACTTCAGAGAGAGTTCAAGCAGGAACAGAAACGGAAAGGGAACACAAGGCAGCAGTTGCAGTTCAGGCAACAGTTCCAGTTGGAGACACGGGAACAGCTTCAGAGACAGCAGTTGTGAAAGAGCCAGAATCAGGGCTAATCACACTCCTTCCTGGAGAGAGGAAGTGAGAAGGCTGGCTGTAAGTAAGCTTGAGCAAGAAGTCTCAGACCAGACTGAAGAGGAACAAATCTTCAGTGCTGGAAAACCTAGAGGGTCTGGAAACAAACACTGCAGTGATTCCCAAGGCAGCTCTGATTCAGACGACGCTACTTCCTGGAAGAGCCCATGCTGTAGGAGGTTCACAGCCAAGCTCAGAGGTAGGAGGGAGAAGCCTGTGGGGGTTAAGGAATTTAACCCAGACTCAGAGATAAGCTTACAAGATTCTGAGGAAGAAACTGTATCTTGTAGGAAGCCTGCCAGGAAGAATGTTCCTAAAGATAAGCTGAGAGAGACAAAGCCTTTAAAGGGTTTATTAAAGGGGAAGAAGTCTCATAGCTATACTACAAACCCAGAAGGGGGAAGGAAAGCTCAGTGGGAAAGACTGTTTAGACTTTTAAAAGAAGTTAAACTTGAAATTCCTGAGCCTGTTTTAAACACAGTGACATGTAATGCAGAGGAGGAAGAAAACCGTTTATCCTGATTTTTGTATCCAGAAAGCTTAGGATAGAGAGAAAGAACTCTCAAGGGTAAAGCACCACAATATCTGCACTGAAGTGAATGTTTTAATGCAGCAATTTTCTAGTATTTTGTGCTGACAAGCAGAAGATGTCTGGTAGCCAAAACTTTAAGCAGTTGAAGGAAGCTGTAGGTTTGCTGGACTCTGCTAATTGCCATTACTTTCAACTGTGTTTGCTTTTGGAAAGGAAGTTCTTCTGTTAAGCTGCTGGAGGAAACAGTTTGTTTATAGCACTGCTGAAATACAGTTTTGGTGACAAAGTTATGATTTGGAGAAAATATTCTTCTTTCTGTTATGGTGTTCAAGATTTTCTGCAAAAGGTCTGTTTGCAAAGCCTGACTATAATGTTATAGCAAACGCTGTGAAAAGCTCTTATTCAATCACTCACCCACAGAAGGAAAACTCTCAGACAGGCTGGAATGCAAACAGGATCTTTAATGTGCACACAGGATCAGACAGAGAGCCGGTACCCTCCACAAAAGGTCTGAGCCCCGAGGGACGGCCTACAATGCCTTATATACAGTACAGTTTTAAACTCATTCTACAATCCCATTTGCCACAGGTATTTCCTGCCCACCAATCAGCAGCCCCTGGGGAAGGTACCTGGGTGACCTGTCCAAACCGGTATGCTGATTTCTGGGCTAGGGGCTATTGTGCTCAGACCTGGAGTGGGGGAAGGGTGTCTACTGAAATCTCAATGCCTTCTCTTAGCAGGCCGATTACCTCATGGCTTGGGGGAAGGGCTACCTACAGCTAGACCTCATGGCTTGCCGCATGGCTTGGGGGAAGGGCTACCTACAGCTAGACCTCATGGCTTGCCGCATGGCTTGGGGGAAGGGCTACCTACAGCTAGACCTCATGGCTGCCTCATTCCCCCCTTTTTAAGTAGGACCTCAACCGCTAGAAGCGGTTGAGGGCTGTATTTGGGACAGGGCCATGACAGTGGTAACCACCTTGCGTTCTACCAGGGTATCAAGGGTGGTGGTCATGAAGCGGTAAAGAATAGGGATATAACATGGCAGAATGGCACATAACAGTAAATGAAAAGAACCCCTACCACTGGGATTTTTAGTCCCCCTGGCCAACTGAACCACTTCATAAACCACCCAGGACCCATGGACAGGTAACTAGATCACTTAGGTCTTGGATAGGGTGTTCAATGGAAACACTTGCATCAGTGAGTTTAAAACAACACATACCCTATACCCTCTATAGCAACTCCTGCACAACGTTTTTGTTCCGTGTGCAAAAGTTGCTGTTCTGACTGTAAAAGGTTGCAGGGCCTGCAGAGGCCTCTTCCCTTTGGGACAAAGGAGGGCCGTGTGCAAAAAGTCTGCAGAGGCTTCTTTCCTTTGGGGCAAAGGCTCTTTCCCTGGGATCCACCCTTATCAGCATATTAATGGCTTTTTATTCTTGCTAGTGTTGAGTCATTCTGGCTGCACCCTGCCATTCCCTTTGCTTCATTAATCACTGGCACTGTAATCTTCCGGGCATATGAGTACTTTGTATCACCAGCTTTGTTTGGCCTGTTTAACCTGTTCAGGCCTGGCATGTCTTTTCTTGTGCTGGGTCCATTTTCTGTGCACTTTCAGGCCTGACCTGTTTCTTAGCTAGGTCCATTCTCTGTGCACTTCTGTTCAGAGTATGGTTCCCCTGGCTTTACTCTTGTTGTGCTGGGCTCTGGGTACTCATTTTCTTAGCCCACATGCTTTTTCCGTGCCATCATAATGTATTACAGCCTCAGGCAAGGATGCAGACATACTAGACATACCTATCAGCCAATTTCCCTTCAGTCCCAATTTTTCTTTTTTCTTTCTTGTTTATGGGGGAAAGGTAATCCCACTACGGGCAATGGACAAGCAACCATTTGAGACAGATATTGAGACAGATAGGGGTCATCAGAAAAGCAGCTTCTGGTACTGTTCCCTATAGACAACATACATTGTAATATCATTTTCTTGCAGCTGGTCAATAATATTGAAAACACATAACATGAAAGTATGTCAAAAGCAGCAGTGCTTAATAATGTGATAAAGAAAGCTCTGAGAATAGTACAGCAAAATCTTGAGCTGGTGTGGGTATTGCAGTTGCTGAAGCCGAAATGGCTTGTAGATTTCCGTTACTTTCTAAGAAAACAATATTAAAAGGATAACAATACAATCGTTCACAGAAGCCCCCAAAACCCCCCCAGTCAGTCCAACAGTTCTTTTTCCTGCCTCTCAGCAGTTCCCCAGGACCTCGCAGTGTGCTTCACCTTTCTCTGAAGTTCAAGTTCTGTCTTTCAAAATTTAAACCTTCCATTTTCATAGGCAGACACCCTGGCCTGTCTCCAATGTGTCACACTGGTCCAGAGAGGGACTCCTTCACATATCTCAGCGGTGGGCAGCTCTGAGTTCTCGGGATGGTCTGTTCCATCTGGATCCCAGCCACCTCCCTTGTCTTGTGTTACGATTTGGACATTCATTCTTCCAATGTCCCTCCTCTTTGCAGTAGGCACATTGATTGGGGGATAGGGGAAACCTCGGCCCCCCGTATCCGCGGCCTCGCCCTCGTTCTTCCGTGCTGAACAAAGTAGGAAGCAGTTGTCTAGTGTCCGACCAGGCAGGCTGGTGTGTTTGTATACTACTGGTCATAGGGTCTGTCAGTTCTTGGGGCTTTTCAGTATAGGAAGCATAATAGGTTTTCCAGTTCAACAGGTCCGTAGTGGAGATAGGGACATAAATCAGGCTGGATGGTCCCAGTGTCACACGCCCAGCAGCATCAAGGTACAGGAGCCCCTGTACTTGTCGTAATGGCATTTGGAGATCATGCGACTGCAGGTAGTAGGCCCTCGGGGTGGACGATTCAAGCTCAGCCTGTGTGCTCTCAGGGGAGGAAATGGTGGAACTGGAGGTGGTACCAGGAGTGTGAGGGGTGGAGGATGTGGGAGGGGAATCTGAAGACGATGGGCTGGAATCCACAGAATATTCCCTAAATCTGGCCCCACCCACCCCAAGAGGAGGTCTTCCTGACTCTTCAGCTAGGGGCGGACCCTGCAGTGGTGCAGATGGGACATGAGGTTGAAGCAGAGGGAGAGGGCGTGGAGGAATGTCTGGAGGGTCCCGCCCCTGGTAGATAGAGGCGGGTGTCCATCCCTTCTGGCGACCACTGGCCGCCACCATTATTCTACACTGATCCTCGTGACCGCGCTGGAACCATCTTGGTCTGAGCTGGCATATGGCCAACCATGAATCAATATAGGGGAACTGGTCAGGGCGCTCTTTTTCAACAATTTGATGGAGCAAAGACACAGTGGACAGGTCAGTGGACCCCTGGGGAGGCCATAACTTAACTAAGGCTGGCCATTCCCTCTCACACAAAAAGGATAATCTGGAGGCGGAGAGAGGTACCCCATAATCCTCTTTAAACCCAGATTTAAAATTGTGAAGCATGCACTGTAGGGGCGTTTTTTCTTTTGACTTTCCTAACCCCATGTTCTAATTCTAGTTCAATAACTAAGTACAGTATACAATGTGGATCAGATCTTCTAACCTAATCTCAATTCGGGGAAAAATGCAATTTACAGTAAGAGAAAAAGGATCTAGTCTTAATTCAAACACAAAATTTTTTACAATGTAGGTCCTGGCAATTTACAATAATATATACACTCAGATTTGATTTAGATAAGAGTTAAAAATATAAGCTAGCTATTCTTAAAATGTCCACCAGATGGAGCTCCAGAATCACTAACCATGAGGAATAGTAGTAAATACAGCTAATGTCCACTAGATGGAGCTCCAGAATCGCTTTAAGTATATTGCAGTGTAGCTTACACGTGGTCTTTTCAAGATGGCCGCCTCCACGTGCGTTCCACACCGGATTTCAGCTCTGCACACCTCCGGACACGACTCAGCAGTTCCTGAAATGTGGTCCTTGCAAGATGGAGGCCTCCTCGTGTGTTCCACACCGGCTCACTCTCCACTCACAGATGAGGAAAGAAGGAAAGTGATGGACATCTAGGTTTTCTCCTTTAATGATTCTGTTTTTGCTGATTCTGGGCTTAAAGGGAAAAACAGGGATAGGCATCGGGGCAGCACAAATTAACATCGGGACACAAGGGGAGCATGGGGACAGCACAGATTAATATCGGGGCACAAGGAGAGCATGGAGACAGCACAAATTAATATCGGGGCACAAGGAGAGCATGGAGACAGCACAAATTAATATCGGGGCACAAGGAGAGCATGGAAACAGCACAAATCAACATCAGGGCACAAGGAGAGCATGGAGACAGCACAAATTAATATCGGGGCACAAGGAGAGCATGGAGACAGCACAAATTAATATCGGGGCACAAGGGGAGCATGGAGACAGCACAAATTAATATCGGGGCACAAGGAGAGCATGGAGACAGCACAAATTAATATCGGGGCACAAGGAGAGCATGGAGACAGCACAAATCAACATCGGGGCACAAGGAGAGCATAGAGACAGCACAAATTAATATCGGGGCACAAGGAGAGCATGGAGACAGCACAAATTAATATCGGGGCACAAGGAGAGCATGGAAACAGCACAAATTAATATCGGGGCACAAGGAGAGCATGGAAACAGCACAAATTAATATCGGGGCACAAGGAGAGCATGGAGACAGCACAAATTAATATCGGGGCACAAGGAGAGCATGGAGACAGCACAAATTAATATCGGGGCACAAGGAGAGCATGGAAACAGCACAAATCAACATCGGGGCACAAGGAGAGCATGGAGACAGCACAAATTAATATCGGGGCACAAGGGGAGCATGGAGACAGCACAAATTAATATCGGGGCACAAGGGGAGAATGGAGACAGCACAAATTAATATCGGGGCACAAGGAGAGCATGGAGACAGCACAAATCAACATCAACATTAATGGAGAGCATGGGAGCCCACAAGCAGAAAGGAAAGAAGAGAAGCAGCGATCTATTCTTTATCTCAGGTATGTTTAACTTATCAAGTGCTATATTTTGGTTACTTTTAGAAGTTTTTGGCAGCGCTTTTAAAAGATTCTTAAGAGTGGTAATACTAATATCCTAGGCAATTTTTCTTCAATATCTTTGGCAGCGCTGCACTTTAAATACCTTTCAAAGGGGCCCAAGGTAGCAGAATTAATTCATACTACAGTTAATTATCTTACTGGTCCACAAAAAGGACTCTGATTTTATCTTACTGGTCCACAAAAGGACTCTGATAATTATCTTACTGGTCCACAAAAAGGACTCTGATTTTATCTTACTGGTCCACAAAAGGACTCTGATTTACTGGACGAACGATGGCTTCAGAACCCCCCCCCCCCCCCCGGGGTCCCTACTAGGACCGTTCGTGCGGGTGATCGGGCCGCTACAGGTTCCTAGAATTTACTAGGAATTACAGACGGAGTACAGAAAGTAGCAGTACTCACCAGAGCTCTGATCAGACAGGTAGTTTGGATGCCAGTCTATCCAGCCGGTTTTCAATCGGGGATTCAGCCGCAGGGACCAACCGCCCAGACAAATCAAGGTATCCTTCCGAGCACAAGGTGGCCCGGGGCGCCAAGGACCGTTAATCACCTGGAGGGGTCGGTCCCTGACCGGTGGAGGCCCTGATCCTGCAAAAAGCAGTAGTCTTCCCACTGTGGGTGTGATGAGAGAGGCTTTTCTTTCAATTTCCTGGCCAATGCAACAAAATGTTATAGCAAACGCTGTGAAAAGCTCTTATTCAATCACTCACCCACAGAAGAAAAACTCTCAGACAGGCTGGAATGCAAACAGGATCTTTAATGTGCACACAGGATCAGACAGAGAGCCGGTACCCTCCACAAAAGGTCTGAGCCCCGAGGGACGGCCTACAATGCCTTATATACAGTACAGTTTTAAACTCATTCTACAATCCCATTTGCCACAGGTATTTCCTGCCCACCAATCAGCAGCCCCTGGGGAAGGTACCTGGGTGACCTGTCCAAACCGGTATGCTCAGGTCTGCTGATTTCTGGGCTAGGGGCTATTGTGCTCAGACCTGGAGTGGGGGAAGGGTGTCTACTGAAATCTCAATGCCTTCTCTTAGCAGGCCGATTACCTCATGGCTTGGGGGAAGGGCTACCTACAGCTAGACCTCATGGCTTGCCGCATGGCTTGGGGGAAGGGCTACCTACAGCTAGACCTCATGGCTTGCCGCATGGCTTGGGGAAGGGCTACCTACAGCTAGACCTCATGGCTTGCCGCATGGCTTGGGGGAAGGGCTACCTACAGCTAGACCTCATGGCTGCCTCAATAAAATGATAAAATTGAATAACTTTTTCCTGTGTTGGCCTGAAAACCACTTGGACTGTTTTTACACACAACTACACCTCCAGAGGCCTGAGCCCTGGAGTTCAAGTAAAAATGTAAGATATGTGATGGCCTGCTGCCTTCACTAGGCAACCGCCTAGTAGGGGCGCAGCGCCACACTAGGTAAGTCCTGTTTGTAGACCTGGAGCTAAGAATAGTGTCTCCTTCCCTACACCTGTCCCTGTCCCATCTCTACCCCAGTGACTCTGAGATGGGGGTGAAATCTCCCAGAATAATCCCAGTCTCTCTCTTACTCTCAGGTGCCAGGCGGCAGTGGAGTTCCCAAGACCAGAGGCCGTTTCTACTGAAGAGGGAGAATGTTCCCACCTCAGCTTCCTTCGTCAGTATTTTATTCTGAAAGATGTACTCACAAAACACCGAGGTAAAGAACTGTTCCTTTCTAAGGATTAGCTTTCAACTGCAATAATTCATTCAGAAAGATAATAAAATGCAGATATAAAGTCTCTCTACTGAAAAATAAATGGTTTATGGCTTCTTTTGTCATTTCTCAGCTTAATTTTCTTTCATTGTATTTTCTCTTAGGAAAACTTTCTGCAGAACTAGGTAAGATTTAATCAGTTTATTCTTTTACATTTAAAAATCCTATTTAAGGTGTATCTGAATGAATACTAAAATATGAGACCAACAAGAATTAATCAAATATTACCCAGTAAATTACTTTTCAATTCTCCTGACTTTATATGATCAATTAGGAAATTACCTTTATTCCAAAGAACTAAAGGTAATAGATGTGAGAACAGACCCAGGGCTGCTATCATGAAGCACAAGGAGACTGTAGCCTGACTCTAGATCAGAGCGCGACGCGTCCTTGGCGCAGTAGTTGGGGACACCGTCTGAAGAAAAGAGGAGCAGATGAAGGGGGTTTGTGGGGGAAGTATTTCTCCTTGACAGGAGGGATTTATTTTCTGTTCTGTGTGTGGGTCCTGTAAACCTTCAGGTGGGGGAATGGGGAGAGTAGTGGGTCTAGCAGTCGTTCAGCTCTTTCAGTCAGCTGGTGGAGGGAGGAGAGACTAGTGTAGTGGCAACCAGCAGCCTAGATGATCAACTGTTCAGGGCAGCAGCTGTGGGAGAGAAACATTGGCAGTGGGTTTTATCATGGAGGGAAGGGGAGCCGGAGGGCTCTGTGGTAAGTGCAGATATCGGGGGCAGTGGGCTGTGCTGGAGGGAGCCAACAGAAGGTGGCAGCAGATTGCAGGATGAGAGAGAGAGAGACGGAGTTTAGACACAGCGGATGTTGGGCCAGTTGTCTTACAAAGATGACTCTGTAGGGAGGGGAAGAAGAAAAGGTCCCATGGGCCAGAAGTAATCCGTCTCTTGTGTGACCCCTCTTTGGTACCTTCTCTACTTCTGGATCCAAGGAAGATGGAGAGCAGGTGAAAGGGAAGCTGATTTCCTTCCTTACTGGGCTTGTAGGGGACGTGGGATGAAGGGTGGACAGGTTTCTCTTCAACTCTAGAGCATGATCTCTCTTTGAGCACTTAGAAATACACATGTTGCACATACAGTGCACGCAACAGCTCCACCTCCGTCTCCCCACTCCAGCCTCGTGTAGGGGGTTCATTGATGCCCTAGCTATTCTCTTGATATGCGTCCTCCCTCTTCTATGTCCATACTGCCTGCTTCAGGGAGGATGGTGCGTTGCACATATATGAAATTAAGATATACCCTGAGGTTGAGAAACACTTCTCTAGGTCACATCCTGTGCTTTCTAAAACTGTGCAGTTACCTTGGGATAGATTCGCTAAAAGGTCCGCCGTGCAATAACGCACATTAGTTGCTGCATGTTCTATTTTATGCAATGGGAAGTGCTTACTAAAAATGTGTTAAGGTGCTGGTGTATTTTGGTAAAATGCATCTATCTTTTATTTTTGGGAATGTTTTAGTGATAAATCAACTCCTCAGAACACCTAAGCAAAAACCAAAATATTAAAGAAAAATGATAGTGGAACACAAACTTGGTGAATTAATTCACAGTGGTTTCTGCTACTAGTTGCTCATCAGATCTAGCAGTATGAAGACCCAGCTCTGCAGCCCCACTAAGAGCTGAGCTTACTGTGTTATACTATAGGAACATAAGGGGCCAATGGGGACAGAGGCTGTGGAACACCATGCCAATTGGGGGGCTAAGCTCTGCCTTGACTCTTCCCCAAGCTCCACCCTAAGACCACCCTTAGCCCCCCTTGGCCTTCTCCTCCTGTTCTGTCTGCGGGATCTCATTCCTGCGGGCGGAAGGGAATGGTTGCGATTGCAGCAGACTCCTTTAGTACCGGCAGCCTTCTGCAAGCAAGCAGGAGTCGTCTTTGCCATGATCGCGGCGGCCTTCCACCCTGGCCATGGCTATCCAGTCTCCCACGGGCAGAAAGAAGGAGTCTGCCATGATAACAGCTGCTCTCTGTGGATGGCGGACAAAATATTGGGGGCCAGGGCCCATGTGGCCCACCCTGTTCCGATGCCTATGAATGGGGAGATTTGTTTTATGCAGCCTATAAGTGAATCAGCTAATTGTTGATGAGACCAAGAGGGTATGTGATAGGGGAAAAATAAGGTTTAGTTTTAAGTGTATGTACAGAAGGATTTGGAGGCCTGCAGAGGGGGATCAGAAATCCTGTATATGTCTATATATGGAAAGGAATGTGCTGTGCTAAGCTAAATTGATTGTTCTACACAGAGACTAGTATCTGTAAAGTTACTGATAAGCTGTGGTGGGCCTCAGGGGATGGGTTGATTTATTTATTTATTTAGCTGTATTTATATCCTGCTTTTCACCGGGTCAAAGTGGTCAATTGGGGGATACAAGACACATACACTAATACTTACAGGGAACATGGGCAATGGAGGGTTAAGTGGCTTGCCCAAGACCACAAGGAGTGCCTATAGGACTAGAAATCCCAGTCCCTCCGGCCTGAGATTGCTGTCCCCAGGTGGGACTTGAATCCCCGACCCTCCGGCCTGAAGTACCTTGTCCTAACCACTAGACCACTCCTCCCTTGATGATGTATGAATATGTTTTTATTAATGTATAAAAGACAGACAATCCCTCCACCCTGTGGAATAAACTTGCATACTGTGTCTTGATGTGGTTGTGAGTTCATTCCCCTGGAATTCCAGGCAGCCGAGGAGGAACAAAGGAAGCAGACGGAGGAGATTCCCCGGGCCTGGAGGCTGTGAACAGGGACAACCCCGTTACAGTACGGGCCAATGGGATTGTGTTTTTGCGAGTCTATCAGTACGGTTAGCAGATGTCCTCGATTTTCGGGAAGTGGCTCTGATTTTAGAGGTGTGTCCCTGACTCTTATCTGTTCGTCAGCCTCCTGTCCCTGATTCCAGCGATGGGGACAGAGGGGCTTGAAAATAAAAGCCTTTTCAATTTAGTGATTTGAATGTCAGTTTTTGGAATCTACTTCCATTTTCTTTATATTTTGCACAGTCCAGGAGAAATGCATCACTTGTTTTTAGTTCTCTGATGATGTGTCTGCTTGGAAGTGATATTGTTGCTATCATGGGATAGATGGGGGAGGCGGCAGGATAATGACGCCTCTTCCCTACTCTACAACTTGTTGCTCAGATTTGGAACTAAGGTGTTCCTCACGGGCAGCTCAAGGCAATCTGCTACCTGAGGCGAAGGATGAGGTGGCGCCCCCCGTAGAGGGAGCGGGGCTTTTTCAAAACTCCAATCAGGGACTAAACCGAACCAAAAAGCAGATTAGATTACATGGAGGAAGTGCAAGATGTTTGCACACCAAGGAACTAAAAGAGAGCGAGAAGCACAGCACAGTTTATAAAACTAAATTATAACTCATTTTTGTTTTGTTGCTTTAAACTGTGTTATGGTTCTTGCTTTTTCTTTTTCAACATATATTTTGCATCCACAGAACTCCCTTCAAAAGTGGGTGCAGAGCAGAACCAGGACATTCACCCACAGAACTCAATATCTTAAAAAAACAAACATTCTCCAGCACCAGGCATATTGTGAACTAATGGAGTGGAAGAGTGGCCTAGTGGTTGGGGCAAGGTACTTCAGGACAGAAGGTCAGGGGTTCAAATCTCACTAGAGGACAGCAACCTTGGGCCGGAAGGATTGGGGTTTCTAGTCCCACAGGTGCTCCTTGTGGTCTTGGGCAAGCCACTTAACCCTCCATAGCCCATGTTTCCTGTAAAATAGTTATCTCCAAGTTATAATGCCCTGTTCAATGTAATTTCAGTTTGTTCAATGTAAACCGCACTGATGCAGAATAGCACGGTATATAAGAGAATATAAATATAATAAAATAATACAACAAAGTCACTGAGTATCAATAGAGCAAATCTACCATACCATATCATACCATATCAGCACAAACTTCCAAAATTCACATAAGGAACCCATCCAAAAAAAGCATGACTGTAAATACTACAGTGGGCCCTGGAGCATCCATACACCTATTTGAAAAACTGAACAAGTCAAATTACTACAGTACAGTATAGATCTTTATGTACAAACTCCATGTTAACAGAACACCTGACCTCAGTCACACACTCACAACATCGACCCTCACCAAATACAGAATAAGTAACCACAATCTAAAGTAAAAATAAAAATATGTAGACAAAATTCAAACTGAAACCCCAAGAAGCCAGAGTCTACATAAGAACATAAGAGATGCCATACTGGGTCAGACCAAGGTCCATCAAGCCCAGTATTCTGTTTCCAACAGTGGCCAATCTAGGTCATATGTACCTAGCAGTGCAACATCAGATAAATAAGAGATGCAGTTCCCCAATACTGTGTACAATATAAAAATAACAAAAAGTCCAATCACTAAAAGGAAATAAAATTATTTTTTCTATCTTTATTGTCTGACCATTTTATTCTCTGATCATGCTGGTCCCGATCTGAGGCTTCTGCTTTTCTGTCTTCTCTTAGCTCTCTTTCTGTGGTCTATGATCCATGGTCCATCTGCCATTTCTTATCTCTTCCTTTGTTTTCTTTCCTTCCTTCCATTAGCCTATTTCCAGTTCCAGTAACCCTCCCCAGTATCAGCCCTCTTTCCAGTTCTCCCCTCCCAGTACATTCCAATGTCAACTGCCTTGCATTCCCAGGACTGCCTCTGGTGTCCATTCCCCTCCAGTCCCCCTCCTTCCCCACTGTCCAGCCCCTTCTAGTCCAAATACCATCCCAGATATCAACTCACGTCCACTCTGTGCCACCCCCCTCCAGTCAGCTCCCTTCCAGTCCCCCTACCCTCTGTCTATGCCCCTTCCAGTGCCATCCCCAAGTGTCAGCTTCCTTCCAGTCCCACTTTAGTACATCCCCAGGTGTCAGCTCCCTTCAAGCCCCCTCCTTCCCCCATATCAGCTCCTTTCCTGCCCCCACCTCCCTCCTGTGTCAGCTCCCTTCCTGCCCCTCCCTCCCCTGGCAGACCCTCTCAGTTTTCCCTCCCTTACAGTCCTATTCTCTCTCTCTCCCCCCCCCACCGCATCAGCCCATTTGTAGCCCTAGCCCCTAGTTTTCTTCCACGGCCAGAAGCACTCTCCTCCTCTCCCCCCATCAGCCCCTTTACCAGTCCCAGCCTATTTTCAGTCCTATCTCCTTAATCAGCCCACTCTATTCTTAGCCTCCCCAATCAGCCCATTACCAGTCCTGGCTCATTTCCAGTCCTAGCCCCCCTAATCAGCCCATTTCCTGTACTAGACCCCCTCATCAGCCTATTTCCAGTCCCAGCCTATTTCCAGTCCTAGCCCCCTTATCAGCCCACTCCAGTCCTAGTCCCCCAATCAGTCCACCAGTCCTAGCTCATTTCCAGTGCTAGCCCTAAATCAGCCCATTACCAGTCCTAACCCTCCCCACCTTTAAGTCCATTTTCAGTCCTAGCTCCCCAATCAGCCTATTTCCAGTCCTAACCCCACTTGATCAGCCCATTTCCAGTTCTAGCCCTCCCCATCAGCCTATTTCCAGTTCTAGCCCCACCCTCCACCAGCCCATTTCCAGTTCTAACCCCCCCCATCAGCCCATTTCCAGTCCTAGTCCCCCAATCAGTCCACCAGTCCTAGCTCATTTCCAGTGCTAGCCCTTCATCAGCCCATTACCAGTCCTAACCCTCCCCACCTTTAAGTCCATTTTCAGTCCTAGCTCCCCAATCAGCCTATTTCCAGTCCTAACCCCACCTGATCAGCCCATTTCCAGTTCTAGCCCCCCCTCCACCAGCCCATTTCCAGTTCTAACCCCCCGATCAGCCCATTACCCGATCGGGTGATGGGGGCCCACCTTGGCCTGTCAATGCTCCAGGGGATGCTGGGAAGGATTTGGGGGGTGGCCAGTGCCATCAAACAGGCCATCCCCTGGCAACTCCTGGACATATAGGGTCGTGAGCGGAATCAGCCCTTTATGGCTGGGAGTGGGTTCCACTCCCATTCTCTGCCTCCGGCATGCCCCCATCCCTGCTGCACGGAAGCAGAATACCGGCAAGGCGAATAGCGGGGTAGCACGTGCCGCTATCTGCCTTATGGAATCGGGGCCTTAAGCAATAACCATAATTCCCTTCCCCTGGGCCTAAATGCTTCTTCTACCATATCATTTGCCCTAGTCTACCCCACCCCCTCCTAATGCCTAATTAACCAGTTCTATGTTAGGGTTACAGTTGTTATAATTTTGTTATTAGATGATAAGGTTATAATGTACTATATAAAGTCATGTTAGCCACCTGGTTATTATGTAAACTGCTTAGACTTGTAGATTTAGTGTTATATAAAAATAGCTAAATAAATAAATAAGAACCAACTCAGTATTAACCTTAGGGATCATCCACTTGGCAATGAACAGCACTGAGCCATCTCACCAGCCCAGGATTTTTTAAATACCTTAATAAAATGTAAGTTTGTCAGTCTGACACAACATTGTGTTGCACTAATAGAAACACATCCCCAATGATTGATCCCACTGATTATACGTTTCAAACCTTTGCTAAGCCAACTCTTGTTTTTGTAATTGTCTGTTACCATGTCTCCAAGGTACGCCAATGTATTTTTCTGTGGGATTATACTTAGGCATACGTTGCATATGCACTGAATACATTCCCTTTATAGAGCCAGAGAAATAGATCCTCTGAGCAGCTGAGATCATCACTTGGATGTGAGATTGCCAGGAAATGTATTTTTCTTTGAGTTGGACAGTGTAAGAGCCTAAATAAAATTGACAAACTTTGAAATTTATTTATAAAGGGAATGAGGATTGAGGGCAATGTTATGACTCCTGCTTTATTTTGTGGATTTTAGTCCCAGTCCCCAAAACAAGCTTCAAGATTCAGATGCTTATTCAATTATTTATTTATAATGGCTTATAGACTGCCCCACCAATGTCAATTCCCTTCTAGCCCCTTCCTCCCCCATGTCAACCCGTTTCCAGCCCCTATCTTCCCCCGTGTTAGCTCCACCCAAACACTCACCCTCTCTTTTCAATGGCAGCCGTGGCTCCTGCCTCCTAGAGATCCGTGGCTGTGCTAGCGCTATCAGTTTCAATAAAAGTAAAACTAGTGCGGAACCTTCCCGCCTCCGTGAAAGAAGCCCTGCAACAGTGTCCTGCCCCCAAAGGTTTCATTTTTCTTTAAACTGATACCGCTAGCACAGCTGCGGCTCTCTAAGAGGCAGGAACTGCGGATGCCATGCCTTCCCCGTTTTTGCACTTCTCCTTCCTTTCACTGTTTGGTTCTTCCTTGCTATGATTTCTATCCCGGTCCATTGGGGCTGGCGTCCCGTCTCCTCCGTCGCCTCTGTCCCTTCAGGCTTGCTTTCACGTAACGTTTCCAACTTGGTCCCCTGTCCCTCTTACTCTCCTGTCTCGCTTTCCCCCCAGTCCCTTCTGTTTCTTCAGCTTGCTCTTTTAAACTGTCGCTCTCTCCATTCCGAAACTGTTCTAGTCCATGATTTCCTCTCTCAGCATGCCCTCGACACCTTCTTCCTAACAGAAACATGGTTGAGGGATGGTGAGGAGCCGCTCCTCAACCACTGCCTGCCTCCAGGCTACTCTGCTCTGTCCACCACTCGCCGGGGCAGGAGCGGCGGAGGGGTTGCAGTTCTATACTGCTCCTCCCTCCCTCTCCAGGAGCTCTCTTCCCCTGCACTGCACTACCCTGAGTCCCTGCTCCTTCGTCTGGGTTCCTCTCCCTCTCTTCACTTTCTCCTTGTCTATGTTCCCCCCTCTTTTTCCGCCCAGCTATGGGACAACCTCCTCGCCACTATGTCTGAAGCTTCTCTTCTCTATCCCCATCTTCTGATTTTAGGCAATTTTAATATTCATGTCGACTCTCCTTCTGCACCCCGGGCCCGCGCCTTCCTAACTTTCTTGTCCGATCTCTCCCTTGTCCAATCTGTTTCTTTCCCCACCCACTCTGCCGGGCATTCCCTGGATCTCCTTATTTCCCCTGGCACCTCCCCTTTCCCCCCCCTTCCCTTTCCTCCCTATCCCTTCCCTGGACCGACCGTTCCTGTCTCCTCTTCTCCCTTCCTTGTCCCTCCCCTACCCTATCCCCTCTCCTCAGCTCTCATCCCCCTTCCACTTTATCTCGTCATATTAATGCCAACACCCTCCATCAGTTTCCTTCTTCAGATACCCTGTTCCCTTCTGACTTTCATCTCCTTTCCCCTGATTCCCAGGCACGCACATGGAATACGACCCTCTCCTCAGCCCTCGATACTCTTGCTCCCCTCCGTCCCCGTCGTTTCCCCCGCCAATCTACCTGTCACCCTTGATTTCACTCTGGACTTCTTCTTCACCGTAGGTACCTCCGCTGAGCCGAGCGTCTATGGCAAAAACATCCAAGTTCCTCTACTTTACTTCACTTTCGCTCATCCCATCGTCACTATCACTCTCTTCTCACTCTGCTAAACAGAACTACTTCTCCCATCTTATCACCTCCTCTTCAAACTCTTCCCGTCAACTATATTCCATTCTTTGCTCTCTCTCCGCCCCACATTCCTCTCCCACCCCCTTCTTCCCTTTCTACCCCAGTTCCCACCTCCCTAGCTTCTTATTTTGTCTCCAAAGTCCAGTCGCTTCGCCTCTCCTTTCCCTCTTGCCCTCCCCCTCTTTCCCCTCCTCCCCTGGTGACACTCCTTTCCCCCATCTCCCCCCCTTCCTCTCTCGCCACCTTCCCTTCCCTCTCCCATCATTGGTCTACATTTGAGCCCATTACTCCTGCCGATCTCTCCAAAGTTTTCGCATTTACCCGAAAAACCTCCTGCACCGCAGATCCTATTCCTTCCCACTGGTTGATGGAATCCTCTCTTGCTCTGTCCCCTTTCATTCTCTCCATCTTTAATTCTAGCCTGTCATCTGGTATTTTTCCCACTCCCTGGAAGCACGCTTATGTCTGCCCCATTGCAAAGAAAGGCCCCCTAGACCCCTCCTCCCCCTCTAGCTGGCGTCCCATCTCTAATCTTTCTTTCCTCTCTAAACGTTTGGAAAAACTAGTCTTCTTTCAGCTCTCATCCCATCTCGAGGCTTCCCTTATCCTCCATCCCCGACAATCAGGTTTCTGCCCCGGTCATAGCACAGAATCTGTCCTTCTCTCTCTTCTCAATGATCTTCATATTGCTCACGATCGTGGTTTGCTCTCTCTTGCCGTTTCCCTGGATCTTTCTGCTGCCTTCGAACTGGTTGATCATTGCATTCTCCTATCTCGCCTTCAGGATGCCGGTCTCTCTGGCCTGGTTCTTCATTGGTTTCACTCCTTTCTCTCCTGTCGCACCTTCTCAGTTCAAACTGGGTCAGGATCTTCATCACCTACTCCCCTCCCCTGTGGTGTTCCTCAAGGTTCTGTTCTTGCTCCCCTTCTTTTTAATGTATTTCTAGCCCCTCTTGCTCTTCTTATTCAGCAACATGGTGTTTCTCCCAGGACAAGCAGGATGAGTCAGCCACAAATGGTGACGTCATCCGATGGCGCCATAGACGGAAGTACTCTCAGTAGCCCAGAAGGCTTTAGCCTTCTGGGCATGACCAGTAGCCCCACCTCCGGATACGCCCCTAGCTGGCCAGTCTTTGTCTTCCGCCTTGCCAGCAAGACGTTTTTTTATTTTACTCTCCTAGCATCGACCATAATGAAGAAACCAGGATTTAAGAAATGCCCTGGTTGCTCTCGGAAAATGGTGAATTCTGATAGCCACCAACTTTGCCTCCGGTGCCTGGGGAAAGAGCACCCCATAGAAGACTGTCCTTCCTGCACCCGCATGTCCCCCAGGCTCTAAAATTGCGCCGGCATGCTCTCTCCAATTTCCTGTCTCCTGCGGCTGCCGTGAGTACTCCTTGCAATCCAGCTTCAGGAACTGCCGACACTAACGCTCCTGCCGGAGACGCGCCTGTTCCGGCCTCCTTCTCCCGCCGTGAAGCGGGGACTCCCTCCGACAAGTGTCCTCTACCGGCGGCTTCCATGTTGACCGGGGCAGCCTCCTCCTTCTCCACCCTCGGACTTCCGGCTGCTGCCATGACGACTTCCAGCCTGCCTAATGAGCCCTCCACTGCTTGGCGCAGTGTCATCAGAGACGGAGCAGGCAGAGCTGCTAGCAGGCACAAGGGCTCCCGGGACCGACACCGACGCTGACGGAGCAGACCTAAATCCCCTCATGGCAGGAGCTGACGGAGTCGATGCAGGAGCTGGCGCAGACACACAGCATCGGGGAACCGGCGCCAATCGAGAAGCAGGGACAGGAGCAGGAGACGCCAGCATCAGTGTACCTCCCGATCTCCTCACCACCACAGGAGTAGAGCAAAGGACAAGAGGAGCAGGCACAGCACTCCGTGCACAGGGAGCTCCCATTCTCGCAAGAGATCGCAGCGATCTGACACTCCCTCCGATCATAGCACCTGCAGCTACCCCTCTGCTAACAGCATCCTCAGCGGATCAAGGGACTCTCCTCCTTCTCTTTCTTCTCCAATGCAGTCAAACTTACTTTCTCACAAGGAGGTCAACGAGCTACCTGTACCCAACACACCGGTAGCCCCCATGCCCCCTCCACAGGGAGCTCCTGAGACTCTGCATCTTCTCAAGGACATGCTGCAACAGTGGGCTTCCGCCCTATCCAACCTGGCTTCCAATCAGCTACCACAGTCCCTCCCTTCTACTCCATCTGCCATGGTAGCTAATACTTCAGCCGCTATGGCCGCACCACTCGGGCAAGCTCAAGCTACTTCGCCACAGCAGCAGGACGGCACAGAGAACCTTTCGCAAGCAGAGGCAACGTCCCGAAGAGATTCTCTCTCCGACCCTGACAACTCCTCAGTTCCTCCGGAGGACTTGACCTACTCCAAATTTATATGCAAAGTCATCTCATCTCTCTCCATCGCTTCAGTAGAAATGCTGGATCAGCGCGACAAGGTGCAGAACGCTCTCAAGTTTGTCGATGCCCCTAAGATCATCTCCTCTCTGCCCGTCCACCAACTCCTCTGGGACAACCTCACTAAAATGTGGCAGACACCAGCATCCAATCATTCCTGCCCACGAAAATTGGACACTAAGGGGTCTGTTTACTAAACATTCCTAACGTGCGGGGCCGTGCTAGTGTGCCTGTGCCATATAAGGAGTGGGCGGTTCAGGCAGAAAATAGAAAAAAAACGGTAGTAAGCAACCGGACGTGTGTGCGTCGCGCTAATGTGCGGGGGTCGACATTAGCGCGTGGAAAGGCAAAGTGGCGCGCTGCTGAGTATACAAAACAACAGAGCCGTGGTACAACAGTGAAGACACTGACCAATGGTGCAGGGGCCATGGGTTCAATCCCCCAGTGTGCGCAACGACAAAGGTCAGCTGAGGCAGTAACTGTAATGATTAACATTGTTTTAGGAGGCAAATTAATTTGGAACGGCATAAGGCGGCGCACAGTTATTTTTGGGCGGCAGAAGGCGGCGCACAGTGCTTTTTGGGCGGCATAAGGCGGCGCACAGTTATGTTTGGGCAGCAGAAGGCGGCGCACTGGTCCCCTTGGGCGGCAGAAGGCGGCGCGCTGATAGGCACAAGGCGGCGCGCTGATGCACAAGCATAGGAACAGAGCCACAGCACAATGGTTAAAACACTGACCAATGGTGCAGGGATCAGGGGTTCAACTCCTCACAATGCCCAGTGAAAAATGCCTGCTGAGGCAGTATGTATTATGTTGTGGAGTGCTGTAGGAGGCTGTATAATTTTATTTTGTTATCACTACTAGCAAACGCACTCTCCCAGCATGTTAACATACGGCGGCCCATAAGGCACATGTTACAGTGCACTGTTCGCCAAGGCACCCTTGAATGACCCCTATAGGGCAGCATGTATGTTGCGACACAGGATAATGTATAGTGCACCCTATAGGGATGGCAACCATAAGGTGGCCTACAGGGCGCCCTATGAAGCACCCTCAGAGGCACCTAATGGGTATAGTAAGCTGAGGGTGGTCTTGCCGGCATAGACATATGTACAGTAAATAAAAATAAAGCTGTGGACAGCCCTACCAAAGGGCCCCACTGTGGGTTTGAACCCATGACCTCTGGCTGCACAGGCAGTGATGTAACCATTGCGCTACAGCTCCATAGCTGTAAGCAGGCCCCTGGCTGGCTGCAGATAGCCTACACGTCACCTCACAGACAGTCTGCTGGTGTCAACAGGATAGGGTTAGGCCACCCGTACCCATGATGCACTGCACATGCAAATTAGCTGTCCGCAGATGGACACAAGATGGGGAATGCACCCCCACAGCACCTCGGCCCTGTTGGGGGAAGTGACCGGGTGCACCCACACAGCACCTTGGCCTAGTAGGGGGCACTGACCGGGTGTTTTACTGGCACAGAGTAGCCACACACCGTTACATCGTGCGGGTACTGTGCTCACCCTGAGTGTGCAATGAGGTGGCCAGGACCAGGTCAACAACACCTGCCATGGCTGCTGGAGGCCAAGCGGGCGTTCCAAAGCAGTGTTAATGTGTAAGATAGCTAGTTTCTGCACAAACACCATGGATATCCCTGTCTGCCGCCATCAGGCACCCCCCCCCCCCCAGTGGCAAACATGGTCCCCATCAAGGGATCCACACTCTACCTCCCTGCAAAGGTGGCAGTAGAGGGCAACATCAACCCCAGTCCTGCTGAGGAACACCACCACCCCCCCCCAGGCAGGCAGCTCCATACACAGCCATAACACAATAGCAGACAGACATAAGCCCAGGGTATGGTAAGCTGCACTCCACCACCAGATATTCCCCTGCAGCAAGCCAACAGCCACTGCACCCTGCAAGCCATTATAGCAAGACATTTACCAACTACAAACAGTCTGCTGGTTAGTCCATAGTGCATGTTCCCAATGGAGATGCATGCACCCAGAACTGGGCTGTCTGCATACACAGCAAGCAGATAGATCAGTGACTGGGCCCCAAAGAGAAACCCATATCTATCACATGAGAGAACTACTATACAGCACTATGGGGGGCCTAGCCATGCTGTGGTCACTGCACAGTCAGGGTGAGCGTGATCCCCCAGAAGGACATGCTTTGGCCACCCTGTCTGTGTAGGTGGTGGCCGGACACTACAATATCCCAGCCAATGTCCCTGCCAGGGCCCTATGCCCAGTGCAGATGCATCCTGGCCACGCCACCCTGCCCTGGCTATACCCATGGTACCTTGCACCTCATTATGCACATTGACTGGCCAATACTGGCAACAGTGCTGGCAGTGCGGGCTGTTGAAGGGGCTTGCAGCCAACACCCACTGTATAGACAGACACACACTTCCACACCTCTGCCATCATGGTGCTACGATTGAGGGGGTAGGTAGCCTTGCCCACCAAACCGGTCCTGAGCACGGCAAGGCATGGATATGGTACGCATTACAGCTGGTGGTCACTCCCCAGGGTGGTAAGCACCGTCAGAGGCCAGGCCTGGAGCATGCCCCGCAAACACCTAACAGATTGTTTGGATGGGGTCAACTAGCAGTATATACGTAACGTATGGATAACTGCCTGCCTGTGCTCCTAGCAAACGTCTCCGAGCTGTGTACCGTATACCTCAGGTGTAGGGTGACATTGGTAAGTTATGCAAGTGCTCGTTTTGGGTGCTGCATGCACGGTCCAATGTTCTGCCTTTCCAGGAGACATTGGCCAATGGGGCCTGTGGGTGTGGGTGTGTCTGCCCTTGATGGCTGCTGCTTTACGGCACAGATTCCCAACTCCAGTCCAGGTTTGCATCACACTGTTCGGGTTTTCCTGCTATCCCTCATGAATATGCATGGGCTACATCTACATGCCATGGGGGTGGTGCATAGATATACAGCACAGGCATATGTATGAGTGTCAGCATGGAACTTGACTGGTGTGTGGCCCACCAGGACTGCATTTGGGTGATTCTGCTCTAGGTACTGCCCCTGTTCATGGTGTCTGTTCTCAGTGGGGTAAAAGATAGATGTCTTACCATTGCATATGTCCCCGCCATGAAAGGTGTGTCCTTACTATCACTGTTTAGTTGTGGGAAAAATATGTGGGCAGGATTGGCAGTAGCCCCAGCTGGGCTTTGAACCTGTGACCTTCTGTTCCTGTATGCACTGTCTGTGTGCACTGCACCACTGTGTAGCCACAGATTGGTTGGATTCCCTGGACTGTCCATGACTGTGGATCCGGCAGGACCTGTCTGTTGCAGTGGACTGTGCCAGCCTGCACATGGCTAGGCCTCTGTCTTCTGTGGTTAGCAGCCACTGCCCCCTGCACCACATGTACTTGTCCGCCAACATGCTGGCATGAACTTCTCTCAGAAAAAGCAGTTGACCTGATTGCAATGTGGCAGTATGGGACTGCATTTGGGGGACTTGGCTGTAGGTAATGCCCATTGTTGTGGTGTGTGTGCGGTGTTGGGTAAAATATGGGTGTTTTCCCCATGCATACAGGGGTGTCTGCGCTATCTTTATTTAGTGGTGGGTAAAATATAGGGACTGGGCTGGCAGGTGCCCCAGCTGGGATTTGAACCTGTGACCCTCCTGTTTTGGAGGTGCTGGCTCTGTCTGCTGCATCACACTGTGGCCGCAGAGGCAGTGCAGTACCTGGTGATAGGACACCTGTCAGGATGGGTATGCACAGCTTGCTCTTCAGTCTTTTACTGTGGCCTCATTCACCTTGTCTGGTGACAAACATGCAGCTAAACCCCAGAAATAGACACATATACCGGGGCCTTACTTTTAAGCTGGGCAACAGTGATATTGGTGGGCAACCATTTGGAAGACACCCAGGACAGCCACAGGGCTGGGAATTATTTTTGGGGGAGTCTCAGCTCCATGGCCCTTCCTACATTCATATCGTTTTTTCTGGGACTGTCCTGGGTGTGCTTTTTATATTTGCCCATTACTGTAACTGTTCACAAGCTGCATTACTATTTTTATTATTGATTTTCTGGTCATTGTCTATTTTTACTTTCACCTTTCTGCTGTGCACATGTATCACACTGCTTACGTTTTGCAGGTTTCCCCGGTTTTGCTGTACATTGTTAACGGAAATGGTTTCTCTTGCCTTTATATGACCTCTAGCGCGACTGTTTCACTCGCGCTATTTTTTCATGGGAAATTCGGCCCCGTTCATGTGCGGGGAGCCTCTCCCCTCCCCTTACCCGCCCATTGACCCCGTCTCTCCGCCCCTCGGGGACCTTCCTCCGCCCTCCGTTCGCCGTTACACGCCTCTTTCGGACATTTGCGGGCCCGTATTTGTGCGGGGCCCGTTAGTGTGTCGCGCACATTCACGGGGGTTCCTCGCACCTGTGCGGGGCGTTTAGGAGCGTTTGTCACCGTTTAAGTGGCGCGTTGCCGTGCGCTGATTTGCGGCGCGCACATTCCCGGACTTTAGTAAACATACCCCTAAGTATGTCGTTCAACCCATACCTGGTTTATCCTGCTGTCCTTGGAGAACTCACGTTACAGGTAAGTAACTCTGTTTTCTGCATATTATTATGCTGATGACATCTTTCTTGTTCATCACACTGACTCTGCTGCACCAGATATCACCACTTTCAATACTTGTCTTTCCTCTGTTGCCTCCTGGCTCTCTACCAATTTCCTCCACATTAATCTCTCTAAAACTTCCGCTGTCTGGTTCACTTTTGGTAATCCCCCCCTCCCCTAACCCCTTTGCTTTCTTCCTCTCCTATCCCTACTGTCTCTTCCTTACGGTACTTAGGTGTAATTCTTGATTCTTCTCTTTCTTTCAAAGAACACACCTCCTCAGTTATTCAACGCCCATTTTTCACTCTGAAACAACTTTGCGCTGTCCGTCCTTTTCTCACTTCTTCCTCTGTGACCACCCTTCTTATATCCCTTGTTATGTCTCGTCTCGATTATTGTAATGTTTGTCTTGCCGGCGTCCCCCAATCTCAAATTCTTCGTCTCCAACATGTTCAAAATACTGCTGTTCGTATTCTGACTCACGCCTCACGCTTTGATCATGTCACTCCCCTCCTAATACACCTGCACTGGCTTCCTATTGTCTTTCGTATTCAGTTTAAAGTTCTCATCTTTGTGCACAGGGCGATCCATGCTGGTATTCCCCTTTATCTCGCTGACCAGGTTCATCTCCACACCCCGCACCGCTCCCTTCGCTCTATTCACGCTAACCGTATGTTCCTTCCCTCCCCCTCCCAAGCCCACTTGGAATCCACTCGGTCTTCAGCTTTCTTCTTCCTCGGTCCCAGACTTTGGAATTCACTCCCCCATTCACTCCATTTAGAAACCTCCTATAAGTCCTTTAAAGCTAAACTGAAAACTCATCTTTTCTGCTCTGCCTTCAATCTCCCTTTCCCAGCCTCACCCCTCTCCCCTCCACCACGTTAATGTTCCAGCTTTCCTCTCCCTTCCTCCTCCTCCACCTCATTAATTGTTCATGCTCTCTCATCCCATCCTTCCTCCCCCTCTCTTCTGTTCTCCTTCCACTTGCAATGCTTAGTGTTTTCTTCCCCCTCCATGTTTATGTACTTTTTGCCCCTCTACCTTTCTGAAACTATTCTTTTCTGCCCTTTAAAGATTTTATGGCGTTCCTTTTCCTTTTCGCAGCCTCCTTTTTAGATTTTCTTTGTATGTAAACCGCCCAGATGCTAACCGTTTATGGGCGGTATATAAAGTTTTAATAAACATAAAGGAGAGGGTGAGTCTGCCGGGGCATTTTTTGCTGCCTTCAAAACTTTGCTGCCTGAGTCAGCCGTCTCACTTCGCCTCATTATAGAGCTGCCCCTGGTGTTCCTTGCTCCGTCTCGACACACACTTCAGATAAGTGTCCCAGATTTGCCTGCTAAAAATCTGATATACACCGATAGCAAGTTTATAGCTAATAGTAGCCTTGTTGAAAAACTGATTGAACTTGCCAATGGGGATTAGAGGTGGGAGTGTGATGAGCCAATGAGAAGCGTCTGCTCATGTTTATTAATGTCTCCTCCCTGCAGTGGATGTGACTCTGGATCCGGAAACTGCTGCTCCCTGGCTCATTCTGTCTGAGGATCGGAAAAGCGTCAGATTCGGAGTCACAAGACAGAAGCTGCCAGACACTCCGCAGAGATTCGATCCTTATCTCAATGTGCTGGGGTGTGAGAGCTTCACCGCGGGGAGACATTACTGGGAGGTGGAGGTGGGAGACAAGACTTGCTGGATATTGGGGGTCTGTAAAGATTCTGCGAGCAGGAAGGGGACGATCATACTAACACCTGAGGATGGATACTGGACACTGACACTGAGGGAGGGAGGTAAATACTGGGCCTACACCTCCCCCATCACTGAGCTCCCCCTGAGCGTGAAACCCCGGGCAGTGGGGATTTTCCTGGACTATGAGAGAGGAAAAGTCTCATTTTACAATGCAGATAATAAATCTCATCTCTGCACCTTCACCCACACCTTCACTGGGAAACTCCGGCCTCTCTTCAGTCCTTGTACTAACACAAGAGATCTGACAATCCGACCAGTGCCAGACTGGGAATGAGGGAACTGGACTCAGGGGTGAGATATATATTCTGGAGGCTGATTTTTCACATCTGGATAAGAGGAATCGGAGAGCGGTATTTGTGAGCAGTACTGTTCAAGTTTGTTGTATACAATGTGATGTCATTTTCCAGATGGTAATTAACCTTGTAAAGAAAATGTAGTGCAATAAAAAAGTAAAAAAAAAAGTCACAATTATGAGAGGTTTCAGTGACCTGATAAGAGAGAGAGAGATAGAAGAGAGCCTGTAAATGTGAGGAGGGGTCTCGGTGGCAGATGAGAGAAACCTGCCCCTGATCCTCTTCTGAAAGAGAGAGAGCGTGAGAGAGAGAGAGAGAGAGAGAGCACTTGGAGGAAGGAGCTCATCAGAATGATTTGGGAAAGATTAAAAACAATGGATAAGACAATAAGAGAGGATTCCGGAGACTGTCCCTTCTAGATTACTATCACCAATAGATGACGACGAGGTGCTTGTATTTTATTTTTATTTTTATTTCTTTATTTTATTTAAGGTCTTTTAGTCATATACAATAACCAAATCAGAATAAGACAGATTACTTATGTTATACATAACAAAGAACATAATCAGCACAAAAATACACAAAGCAAAATGTAATACAGCAGATGTTGCAGTCCACATCACAGGAGCTAACCATTGATAAAATAACAAAAATACAAAATATAGAAACCAAGTCAATCTTGACCACATATTAGGAGGAAACAACTACGCTATGAGACCCAAGTGAACCCTACTTGTCAAGCAAAAATCTTTCCAAATGTGAGATTTCAAGAAAAACATGAGGGCGCTTCTTTTGTTTTTCTTGAGATCTCACATCTTGAGATCTTGAGACTCACTAGAAATTGTGTTTTCCTTTCCTACACTGCCCATATATAACCGTACCATATAGTATAATTCCAGCAGCTATAAAATGTAATCTCTCCTGCATTAGTAGCTTGGATACGCAGGGTTTTACATTTTGAGCCTTTGGATATAAATCCAAACATCCAGATTTCATCCCACGGCACAACATGGACGAATGACGGGAAACCTGGCTTGGCAGCAAATCAATTGCAAACTATTCCAAACTGTCCCCCAGATATCCGACAACTGTTAATTCCTTGCCATAAAGATAAAAAGCAAGAAAGGAACTTGAGGGGGGGGGGGGGTCAGAATCATAGTCTGGTACAGAGGGGAGTTAGCAGATTTCATTACCCTTGCCAAAAACGGTGATATACACTCAGGGATTAATTTATTAGATTTACTTTGAGTGCAGCAAGATAGCTATGTCTGGGTCTTATACATACCATCCAGTCCCATTCTATCATGTTCCAGACAAGAGTAAAGGTGATCATAGTAGGTAACATGAATGCTTGAATCAAAAGGAAAACAAAGAAAAAAAGAGGACTGTAATATATCATTTCTCAAACAAAGGGCATAAAGTTAAAGTAACAATATACTCAACAGATGTTATACTTTCCCTCAAGGAGTTCAAGTTGTAGATAGTAAAGGGAGCTTCAGCACAGGGTATCTGGTTTAAATGCAAATATTTCACCACTAGCTCACATAAGAACATAAGATATGCCATACTGGGTCAGAACAAGGTCCATCAAGCCCAGTATCCTGTTTCCAGCAGTGGCCAATCTAGGTCATATGTACCTAGCAGTTTCCCCAAGAGACACAAGTTCCACAATGCTTATACTGGGTCAAGCATTGATATCTTCGGTCACTTCTTAATAATGGTTTATGGACCTTTCCTCCAGGAACTTGTCCAAACCTTTTTAAACCCAGCTACACTAACAGCCTTTACTACATCCTCCGGTAATAAATTCCAGAGTTTGATTACACGTTGAGTGAAAAAATATTTTCTTTTATTAGTCTTAAATAGTTTACCCTGTAGCTTCATTGCATGTCCCCTAGTCTTTCTATATTCTGATAAGGTAAACAATCGATCTACGTTTACCCGTTCCACTCCGTTCATTAATTTATAGACTTCTATCATATCTCCCCTCAGCCGTCTCTTTTCCAGGTTAAAGAGCCCTAACCTTTTTAGCCTTTCTTCATAGGAGTATCCTTCCATCCCCTTTACCATTTTGGTGGCTTTTCTCTGTACCTTTTCTAAAATCGCTATATCCTTTTTAAGATACGGCGACCAGAATTGCACACAATATTCAAGGTGCGGTCTCACCATGGAACGATACAGAGGCATTATAATATCTTTTGTTTTATTTTCCATTCCTTTCCTTATCATACCTAGCATTCTATTTGCTCTCTTGGCCGCTGCTGCACACTGGGCCGAGGGTTTTAACATGGTATCCACAATGACGCCTAAATCTGTTTCCTGGGTGGTGGTTCCTAATGTGGAACCTTGCATCGTGTAACCATAGTTTGGGTTGTTCTTCCCTAGGTGCATAACCTTGCACTTGTCCACATTAAATTTCATCTGCCATTTTGATGCCCAGTCTTCCAATTTATCAAGATCCTCTTGCAATTTTTCACAATCCTCTTGGGTTTTAACAACTTTAAATAGTTTTGTGTCATCTGCAAATTTGATCACCTCACTCGTTATTCAATTGCATATAAACTGATTTATCATTCATAGGCTACCCAAGCATTTTTTGAAATTTTTTAGATGCATTTAAAATAAGAGAAAGACTTAGCTTTATCACATTATGGCATGGACTCCAAGAAAAACACGCTGCTGAAAGAATGTTGAGTCAAGTTTCGCCCTATAATGAAAAGGGCTGCATCAGGGCAAAATTATTCAGCATGAACGAACGTCCCCTTTGAATGAAAACTGGAACCTCACTAACGGTTATTTAAGGAGCGGCATAGTGACGTTTAAGCAAACTTCCACCAATCACTCTAGATGGCTGTCATCCAATCCAGAGATTCATTTAAGCCAATAGGCTGCACTAACTTCAAAGTGAATATTCATTTTTGTTCCAAGTGTGTGAACAACAAGGCATCTCCCCACAATTCACGTTAATTCAATCAATAATAAACCAATGGAGCTGATGCCATTCGTGATGGAAATCCTTGCAATGTTGGACAGTAGGTGCCGTAAGTGTCTGAGTTGCCAGGCGAGGTTTATGTTCCGCTAATCGTGTCTTCACCTTGCGGCACGTACGACCTACATACACCTTAGAACGAGGGCAAATAATAACATAGACGACCCATTCACTCTGACAATCTGTGACATGACGTAACTTATAAATTGCATGAGTTTGAGGATTCATCCACTCATGGATATCCAAAGATTATGCACACATATCTCAGTGCTCACAAGATCTATGATGTCCAAAACGTTGGCCAGAAGGGCCCTGTCCAGAAAAATCAGTATATATCGCAATATCTCTTAAAGTGTGTGCTCGTTTAAATGCTATACACAGTCCTTTTTGAAAGACCATGTGCAGTGCTGGTATATGACAATGTTTATATATATTATGTGCAATCATTTGTGCTTTATCAGAGAATTGTAGCCCCATTTTATCTTTATGTTGATGATGCAGTAGAAGGGACCGGTTAGCAAATTTCGCTCTCAAATATGCACAATGAATAACTTTTTTAGGGTATCCCTGTTGCTGTAGTTTGGAAGATAATACTTTAGCATGATTTCCATCATGAATAGCATCAGCTGCATTGGTTTATTATTGATTGTGTTAACGTGAAATTTGGGGGTGAATCCTTGTTGCGCCTCACACGCTTGGAACAGAAATGGATATTCACGTTAAACTCAATGCAGCCTATCGGCTTTAATGAATCTGGATTGGATGAAAGCAATCTAGATGATTGGTGGAAGTTTGCTTAAATGTCACTATGCTGCTCCTTAAACAACCGTTAGTGAGGTTCCAACTCAGTCCTCTGGGACCCCCAGGCCAGTCAGGTTTTCAAGATATCCACATGAGATAGATCTGCATACAATGGAAGCTGTGCATGCAGATCTAGCTCATACATATTCATTGTGGATATCCTGAAAACCTGACTGGCCTGGGGGTCCCAGAGGACTGGGCTGAGAAACACTGCTTTAATGCATGAAAGAAGAGCTAGACTTGGGGGTGTCATATTGGATGATCTTGAGGTGGCTAAACAGCTAGAAAATGTAACAGCAAAAGCCAGAAGAATGTTTGGGTGCTAGGAAGAGGCAGGGCTGTACCGAGCCAGAATTGCGCCCTGTGCGACTACCATATCTGGCGCAAGCACCCCCCCCCCCCTCCATCTGCACCTCCATCCAGCTACTTTCTGCTCTTACCTTGCTGCTGCTGCCCTCAGTTTTCTCCACAGCAGTACCGGCAGCAGAGCAAGAGTGGAAAATGGATGGACAGAGGTGGAGGAGAGGGCACGTGCCCGATGTGCTAGTAGCCGGCACTTTAAGTAGGTCTGGTCCCTCCCTGCTCTGTCAGAGGAGGGAGGGACCAGACCTGCTTAAAGTGCCGGGAAAACGCCTAAGGGCGCATTTTGGCTGCCTGCTGTTGCCCTGCTGCTGCTGGGAGAAGAAAGAGGTGTTTACAATGTGGACTATTCCAAAGAGTTCCCGTGGTTTGTCTGTAGCCATCATGATCAGGTTTGTGTTATATCCTTCTGTTGATTATGTTGTTCTATTCACTTTGCACAGTTCGTATTCTTGGAATACACCTTGATCTTTTGTACGTCTCCATTCTTCTGGGGTTCCTTTTGGCTTTTCTGATTTCTTTAGAGTACCAGGGGGTTTGTTGTCTCTTTGTGCTGGAGCTGCTCGGTTGTGGGGTGCTTCACCTGCCTGTGTGATGAGGTGGTTCCAGTTCTCTATTATACTTTCAAGGTCGGTGTAGGAATGGTTCAATTTGGGTAAGACTTCCTTTAAGAACTGCTTTTTACTAAAGCTTCTGAATCTCCTTCCATTGTGTTGTACTTGGTTGTGAATATCTGGGGTGGGGATTGTTATATATTATGTTATAATGTAGTGATCTGACCAGGGGGTTGGCATTATAACTGGTGGGGTTATGTGTTTGTGCTCTATTAGTGTTGAGGGGGCAAGACGAGGTCCGGGGTGGAGCCCTGGCTGTGTGTGGGTGAGTATATTTGTGGATAGTTCATGGCGTCCATGGCTCTGAGGAAGGACTTTGCCTCTTTTTGGGATGCTGAATTGAGACTGAAGTCCCCAAGGGTCAGCATGGGTTTGTGTGGTGAGATAAATGTGCATTTTCATTCCAGAATTGATGAGAACTCTACAACTTTAGTGGTCAGGGTTCTGTAAGTGAGGCGGAGCATGGTGTATTTGTTAACGATTATTATGGCGATTCTCTCCTCTGTGCTGGCCTTTGAGATCATTTGAACTTAAAGTGACTCCTAGCAAGTATCGGCACCCCACCTCCTCACTTGTGTGTTCACGGACAGTTAAATGCGGTGTAAATGTGAGAGGTGAGTTGATTGTTCAAACTTCACTGGTTACCTATTCAAAGAAGGATAAAATATAAAGTTATCATGACAACTTTCAAACTGATAAGAGATATAGCTCCATCGTATCTAACTGACCTACTAACAATTCATTCAAGGAACAGAACAGTGAGACAAAGGAACCTGAACACTCTACTTGTTCCCAACAGCTTCACAAAACTCAATAAAACTACAACAAATAGAGCATTCAGCTTCAATGCCCCTTTAATATGGAATGCTCTACCAGACAAGCTCAGAAATATCACGGATCTATCAACCTTTAGAAAAGATCTTAAAACCCACCTTTTTATAGAGTACTTTGGCAACTCAGTACCTAATGACGAAATATTTCCCACTTAAACACATGTATACTCTTATTCATCAAAACACAATTTACTTTTTCCTATCTCTCTCCCTATTTTACACAATTCCCAATCCTTCACATGGTTTAAGATAATTATTCCAATTAACCTTCACATTGATAACTCTAGTGAGATACAATGCATATTACCTGACCCAGATAAGATGAAAAGACTTAAATTTGTAAATATTGTAAATCTGTTTATATGTTTAAACTATTTATCTCTCTAATCAGCATTTACTCAACATTGTAATTCACAACTACTTAATCTATTATGTAAAATTCTATAACACTTCCCTTTGTTCACTGTAATGTTAACTGTTAGAATAAGTTACAATGTAATGTTTCAAATTTTGTTCTATGTAAACCGCTTTGATTTTGCTGAAAAGCGGTATATAAAACCGTTCAATAAATAAATAAAAATAAATAAATTTAGTAGGACATGATCTCTTTCTGAGAGCCATGTTTCTGTTATGCACATTGTATCAGTGTTATCATCCTGAATGTAGTCAGCTAGGGTGTTTATTTTACTTCTGATAGATTTAGCATCGATTAATGTGCAGCTGACAAGTATGTCTAGGACTGGGTTTCTCTTGTTGATCTGTTGAGGGTTGGTGCATCTGATCAGTATGAGTCTTTGTGTGCACTTGGTTGGGTTCTTAGTTGAGCGCTATCATTGCACAATCCATTGTATGTTTGTTAGCAGTGGAAGAGTTGCAGTGTTGCAGTGTGTTGGGGTGGCTGCTGCCTGACGTAGTAGGAAATGTGCATACAGTATACTAAGTAAGAGGCTGGAGATACAATGAGCTGTCATAGTTATGCACTTATTGCTGCTTAATTGCACTGCCTAGATGCGCTGTTTTCGGTCCACGGCTAAGGGCCACTCTAAGGGGTGCTTGTGCTCTTTGAAGATTAATGGGACGCTGCTGCTGGTCTGATTGGGCGTCCGGTAGGGAGTGAGGCGTAGCGTACCTTCCTGCTCCGTGCTTGGACTCTAGTTGGGCTGGCAGTGAAGTGCATATGCTGGTGATTTGGGAACTTAATTTCTCATCCTTTGGCAGCCTTTAAACAGCCGTCTTCGTCCTAAGGCATACAGCATAAACTCAAAGATCTCAATATGTATAATTTGGAAGAAAGGCGTGAGAGGGGAGATATGATAAAGGCATTTTAACATCTCCATGGCATAAATAGTGTCCCTCTTCTAGTTAAGGCAAGCCCTGGAAAGAGGGGTCATGAGATGAGGGTGACAGGGGATAGAATCAGGAGTAATCTGAGGAAATATCTCTTTCTGGAAAGGGTGGTGGATGCATGGGACAGCCTCCCAGTGAAGGTGGTGGAGATGAGGAGTGTATCTGAATTTAAGACATCATGGGACAAATACAGAGGATCTCTGAGGGCAGGAAAGCAAGATCACTATAGTCCCACAAATGGTGACTCCCTAGCTGAGGGTTGCGGTAAAGTCTTTGTCCTTATTCCAATCAAGGAATGAGGAGGAGACTGTGATAAGTCATGGATTCCGGCGCCGCTGAATTCCTGGAGGTTAAACAGAAGACAGGAAGTGCCACTGTTTAATCTCTAGGAGTTCAGTGGCACCGGTATCTGCGACTTATCACAGCCGCAGAGACCCCTGTTACTCCCATGGCTGTGCAGAGGTGAGCTGGGGCACTGGGCTTCAGGCCTCACTGGCTCCCTCTGAAGCCAGTCAGGTGCATGTGGGGCCCTTCATGGTGTGGGGGAGCCGCTGGCTCTGTAAGAGGACCAGGGGCTAGAATGGTAATGGGCTAATGTTGAGGAATGGGGAGACTGCTATTGAAAGTAATGCTGGGAGGGGCTGGGACTGGAGGGGGGCCCTGCTTGAGAGGAGGACGGTGCCCCCACCATGCTTACTGGGTAGCGCCGGCCTTGTCCTCCAGTAGGCAACATCCTCTCCTGTACAGCAGACTCCTCTTGTAGCCCTGGGTTATTTATTTATTTATTTATTTATTTGAATAGTTTTATATACCGCCATTTCCAAGGATCAACAGCGGTTTACATTACAACAACATAGTTATACAGTTAAACAGTTTAACGGTTAAACGGTTACATAGAACATTATGAACAATTTGAACATTATGAACAATTTGAACAATATTACATTATAACATGAGTTGAATAGAACAATATTGATTAATGTGATTAGGGTATAACAAAGACCAAACAAGAACAATATTTGATTAAGTTACAGTAAAACTGTACATCAATAATATGTTACAATATAACAGGAACAACAACAATTGGTTAGAAACCAATCTCTCTCTACTATTAGAAATGTCAAGCACCAAGGGCTGCTTCCACACTGGACACAAACAGAATAAAAAAGTTCCAGAAATGAACCTTTGCACACACCACAAATCAAACTCAGCAATGCTTAGAGTGGACCATCCCATAGAGTGAGACTGAAGGCGATAGAGGGAGATTTTTCAGAAGGTGCATTGGGGGTATAAATCTAGAAAGATATAAATGTTTTATTTGTGAATGAAAAAACATAGCATAAAATAATATTTGCTTTTCTTTGGTACCTCTGAAAAGGCAGGGACAGAGGTGCCAATATGAGACAATTTTCAAAGGAATTTGCCCAAGAAACTAAGCAGTTACCTACATGAATTTTCCAGAATGAAAAGTAGCCTCTACTCAATGGCTAAAAGTATGGGAAAGGGTTTGGAGCACATGTACTCGTAGGTACAGGAAAAAGGGATATGACAGAGGAAGACAACGTGCCCAGAAAGGTGTACTCGGATGTCTTCCTACTAGTTAGCCTTTCTTCTCTTAGTCTTGACTCTTGTGAAAGGAGTGCTCAAGATCAATGCACTGGTACTGAAGCTCTAATGAGTGAGAAAAAAGGCTCGAGGAGGGTGAGTGAGACAGCCTGCAAACGAATGTGACACCCTCCAAATGAGTGAGACAGCCTGCAAACAAATTTGACACCCTCCGAATGAGTGAGTCTTGGCATCTCTGCAAACTGAAAGCCATAAGAAAACTACACCTTACATTCTCCGTACAGGGTTATATATGGGGCAGGAAGAACCAACGCAGCTATCCCAAGAGGGGAATGTTATAGGAAGAAGAAATGTGTCTACTGTTAAGACAGTGTTGCTATTGCTGCGGTTTTCCCACCCAACTGGGCAACATTTTGCCTGGCCCATAGGAAACGTTTGTCGGTTGAGAGATGTGTTTTTTGGGGCAATTTGCTCTGCCGCCTTGGGTGAAAAACCTGCAGAAAATGAGACAAAAAAAGTGGAATATAAAAGCAAACCCGGATTTCAGAAAGGTCATAGCCCTTAACTGTATCTCATTGGTCAGGACCTAGAGCATTGGGAGCTGACCATTGAGATGTGGCAGGGTAGGAAGGACTGACAAATTCCAGCCAGTCAGGGAAGAGGGGGGCATGGCAGGATACAAATAAGGAACAGGTGCGCCAAACAGTGGTTGATGTAAAGCAATTTAATTAAGAAGAACCCCCCCCAACGGGGGGCGGAGCCTGATGTCCAGCGGGTAAGACGCTTCGCGCTGAAGCTCCCGAGAGGCCTACTTAGAATCCTGACTTAATACCTATACAAACTTACTATTTCGCTCCGGGCTGACCGGGGTACCTCGGGGGGGATGGCGGCCCATAAACCAGCGCGCTTGGACTTCGGGTCTCCTTCTTCTCACGGAAAACGCTCCAAAACAGAGGTGTCCTCCCCACAGAAGATGGTTCCATTTCGGGAAAACCCGAAATGCACCTGGAGATTTTAGAGGAAATACGCGGCGTGAAGGAATTGGTGCAGTCCAATGGAGAAGTGCTTAGAGCCCTGCGAGAAGACTTTGGAGTGCTCCAGGACCGACTTGAAAGTCTCTCATTACGGCAGGACAATATGGCGGGGTCCTCGACTCGCACGCGGTGCGCTTGGGCGCACTGGACAAGGCTGAGCGCCAGATACAGAATCTTCAAAAGGAGTTAGAAGATAGCAATAATCGAGCCCGTCGCAACAATGTGAGGCTCATTGGAATACCGGAGGGGGTGGAAGCGGGAGATATGAGAGAATTCCTGCTCAAAACTCTTCCCTCCTTGCTGAAGATCACCTTTCATAAAGAACTGGAAATCGATCGTGCACACCGTTTTCCTACCCACATGGCGCTCAACCGAACGACCCCCCGGCCTATTATCTTTCGCTTGCTACGATATCAACAAGTGGAACAAATTTTAAATGCTGCTCGGGCGAACCATCATTTGGAATTTGAAGGTCACAAAGTCTCCTTCTTCCCTGATTTGGCAAAGCCTACCGTTGACCGACGGAAGAAACTCCTTGCTTTTCGCCCTCGACTTCAACAGCTACAGGCTCGCTTTGGCCTGTTGTATCCCGCGAAGCTCCGAGTGACTCTCCACAACCAAACCAGGACATTCGAAGATCCTGATCTACTATCAACTTTTTTAGACTCCAAAGAAGCAGAGCAGATGCGCTAATCCAATGACTTGGACTTTTATTTGCCGGCTCTGTCCGCCATTTTGAAGGGCCCGATGCGGCGCTCATAGTCAAGCACAGAGACTACCTGGACTCTCTTTCTTTCTTTCTATGACTTTTTTGTTTTTTGGTCTCCTATCCCTCCATGATGTGTGCCTCGGTCGGATTCGGAGCACGCACAGTCCTACAGGTTATGTGTTTTTTCAATTTCGGCCTTCTCTGGGGCTTCTCCCCGCAGACACATGGTCGCCAGTAATTTTTGGGGTTCTGCTTCTTCTCTACCGCGCTGCGGTTTTTCTTTTTTAATGTGGGGCGCTTCATTGTATTATCTAAGCTTATTTTCTTTTATGCCATATGTACAGCCAGATACAGTCAATATGAGGGACATTGTGAAATTATGTGTGCTATCATGCTCAGAATTTTTAACTTGTCTGAATGGCCTTATGTAAAATCTTATCACTCAACGTAAAGGGCATTAATAGTCCAATCAAAAGAAAGAAAATCCTTAGCTATCTTAGCCATGAGCATGCTGATTTAGCGTTTCTTCAGGAGACGCACTTAAACTCTGCTGAAACACTGAAACTCAATGTTAAGCCTTACATGGTGGCTGCCTATTCTCCCGCCGTTTCCAAACGGTGCGGGGTAGCCATTCTGGTTAAGAAATCTTTGCAAGCTACTGTAATTGATACTAGCGCTGACAAGGAGGGTAGATGGGCCCGAGTACGTCTTAAGGTTGGAGATAGTGAATTTACATGTATTTGCATTTATGCCCCGAATGTGGACAACCCTGCTTACTATGCAAGTATTGCGCAGTTGGCACAGGCCTCTGCCAATACTCCATTAATACTTGGTGGTGATTTTAATCAAGTGTTAGACCCTCTGATAGATAGACAGCCGCCTAGAACGAGTAGTCCACCCAAGAGTCTTGCTACCCTTACAGCTCTGATGCAAGATCTTGCGCTGGTAGATATATGGAGGCTGCTTCACCCCTCCGACTTAGAGTTCACTTTCTTTTCTGCCCCCCATCACTCCCAATCTAGAATAGATTTCTTTCTCATTTCCAAAGCACTGATTTCTCAAGTGGACATGGCTAGGACTCATCCTCTTCATATTTCAGATCATGCTGCCATATCTTTATCATTACATGTCACTGCGCGGGACGATTCTCCCCGAGCTTGGTTTTTTGATAGATCCTTACTGGGTCAAAAAGATTTTCAGGTTGATATAAAGGCCGCTATCCAAGATTATTTTCATTTTAACTCACCCCATGACACAGCGAGCTGGGCTTGGTGGGAGGGTTTTAAAGCATCTATCCGCGCAACTATAACTAGCTATCAAATTCGGCAGGGGAAACAAAGAAAGCAGCAATTACTGATTCTAGAGCAGCAGATACAAGCTGGGGAGCGTCTTCTCACGTCCCGTACTGACCCATGTATTTTACTCCGTTTACAACGCTTGCGTTTTCAATACAATCAGCTTTTGTACACTGCGGCTGTTAAAAATATTGAATCACAACAAGGGCTATATTATCGGGAAAATAATCGTGCTGGCAAATTATTAGCAAATGCCCTAAAAGGTCAAAAAGAAGCCAAGCGTGTTACCGCCCTCCGTAATCCGTCGGGGGGGGGCTTGGTCACTAAAGATACCGAAATCTTAGAACTCTTTCGTGATTTTTATACTCGGCTTTATCAATCTGAATGTGATTTTGAGCCAGATGTATTTGAACGCTTACTTTCAGGGGTGCAAAGACCGACCCTATCTGACGAAGATAGAGTGGCCTTGGACACACCATTTACTGTCTCAGAAATTCACTCTGCTATCAAGAAATGTGCCTCAGGTCGAGCCGCAGGCCCAGACGGTCTCCCTGCTGAATTCTACAAAACCTTTCACGCTGACTTAGCTCCAGTTTTGAAACTTTATTTTTCTGCTCTGGCCGAGGAGGGTTCTCCTTCTGGGTCCTTTTCAATGGCAAATGTAGTAGTTTTTGAGAAAGAGGGGAGAGACCCGCAACTAACAGCTAATTATCGTCCAATTTCCCTCCTCAACGCGGACTATAAAATATTTGCCACCATTCTCTCTACCCGGCTCTCTGATAGGATGCCTACCTTAATACACCCAGATCAATGCGGTTTCATTCCGGGTAGATCAACTGCTGACAATGCTCGGACTCTATGCCATGTACTGACTACCGCAGTTAATCTTGATCGCCCATTTGTTGGTCTCTCACTTGATGCTGAGAAGGCCTTTGATCGCTTAGAGTGGCCCTTCCTGTTTGCAGTCCTCCGCTGGTACGGATTCGGGGAAGGTTTTCTCCGTTGTCTTCGCACCATGTACGCACAGCCTACAGCCAGTATATGTGCCAACGCTTTAAAGTCTCAGCCTTTTCCCCTTCAACGCGGCACTCGCCAGGGATGCCCACTGTCTCCACTTCTCTTCGATCTTGCACTCGAACCCTTGGCTTTACTAATCCGGCAATCGGAGGAGATTCATGGAGTCCCCTTCACCCATAGGGAAATCAAAATTTCAGCGTATGCTGATGACCTTATGCTTTTTGTCTCTATAGACTCAGTACCGGCTGTCCTAGAGCAAATTGGTAAATACTCACAACTGTCCGGTTATAAGATAAATTGGACCAAGTCGGTAGCCTTTCCCTTAAATCCGTTGCTTCATCAGGCAGATATGCAACCCTTCCCCTTTTTATGGCAACCTCGCATGGTCAAATACCTTGGGGTTCACTATTGTTCTCCTTTAGAAGACACTATCTCCTTCAATGCCAAAGACTTAACCTCTAAAGTCCGGGCGCTTACTCACCGCTGGACTCCTTTAACACTTACCTGGTGGGGTCGATTGGAAACCATAAAAATGATGATTGTTCCGAAAGTGAATTATATCTTAGAAATGTTGCCCTGTCTCTTACCTCGACGTATATATAAAGATATAGAGGGCCTTCTGACTAGATACTTGTGGCAAAACAAGACACCTAGGATAGCGAAACATAAGCTGCAAGCAGATAAGGAAAATGGGGGTGTCAGATTCCCTGATTTCCTGAAGTATCATCAATCTTTTCTTCTCAAACAAGGCGCTCGTTGGCTGGAAGATCCAGTACCGAGTAGACCTGTGTGGCTAGACATAGAAGAGGACCTTTGCAAACCGATTCCTCTTACTTTTCTCCCTGGTATGACTCTCCCATCAGACTCCCACTTTCCACCAATGCTTTTAGACACCTTAGGTGCCTTTAATACTCTTATGCAATCTTTAGACTCCCGACTCTGTCCGTTAGACAAGCTCCCACTTTGGTACAATACTCGATTTCGAATACAAAATAAGCCGATGGCGTGGAGCCCCTGGTACACTAGGGGCATTTGGATTCCTAGTCAGTTGTTCCATGAAGGTCGCTGGAAAACTTTTAGTGAATTGCAAATTGAATTTGGTCTCCCAGCGAAACACTACTTTCAGTTGGTGCAACTTCAGCATTGCCTTCGGAGTGCTAAGGTGCTCCCGCCATCGGCCTCCCCTACACAAGGTTGGTTGGAGACTATCCGCTCTATCGGTAATTCACCGGGCGTAGCATCCAATTTTTACAAAACCTTATGTAATGCTATAACTAGAGATACCCCTATAGCGCAGAAAGCATGGGAGAGAGAATTGCATGTGACTTTGACCCCGGAGCAATGGAGCCTTGTCTGGAGTAGAGTGACACGGGTCTCCCGATCCGCCTCACTCACTCAGACACTCTTCTTTCTAGCCCACCGGTGTTTTTACACTCCTGACAGGTTAGCCAAATGGAACACTACTCAGGGCAATAGCTGTTGGACATGTCATGCGGCCATTGGTTCCCTACCTCATGTTATGTATGAATGTCCCGCACTACAGTATTACTGGCGTCGGGTCTGGGGTCGTATCCAGTCTATATTACACTTTCAAGAGCCCCTTTCTTGGAGGATAGTGGGACTTCGCTCAGCTGCGGGGATCCCCTCTCTTCCAAAAACGGCTTACTTCCTTTTGGACTTTATGCTTGGCATTGCTATTTCCCTAATCACGAAATACTGGAAAAATAGCTCTCATCTGAGCCCCAATGAATGGTGGAATCATGTCTGTCTCTACAGTAAATATGAACAAATACCTCGTATGTTTGCTTCCCCCATTCAGACTCCTCATCATCGGTCTAAATGGAAGATGCTCAATGACTATGTACATTCTGCTCAATGCTCTCATCTGACTGTCTAAATTTGTATATATCTTTGTCCCATGATTATTCTGTATCGCAGATACTCTTTTGATTGTTTTGATGTATAATCACTGTTGTTTAGAAGCGTTCACATGCTGACATAATCAGCTAGAGAAGAAGCGTGGGGGTGGGGGGTAATTGGGTTTATTTTTCTTTATTGTATACTTGTTTTGTCTCCTTTGGTGTGTTGTTTCTTTTGTTTGTTGCAAAATGAAAATAAAAGTTTAAAAAAAAAAAAAGAAGAACCCCCAACATGTTTCGGCAAAAATGCCTTCTTCAGGGGCTACTGGCCTCAGATAAAAACATAAATATATAACAAATCATATAAAACCTTAAAAAGCATAAACTAAAAGCTCACAAATTAAAATACACATATTATAACACAAAAATCAATCATTAAATATAATAAAAGCACTACATATAGACAATTAAAACATATAGAACAGGAAGGCCGGTAAAAAGCTCACAAGCAAAAAAATGATTGCCATTTCTCCTACAAACGCCTCCCCTATTATTCTATTGGTACAGGTACTACTAATCTCCTACCTATCAGTGATCTTTATTCAGGTCATGTGACTCTCCGCCTCTGTTTACTTCTCCTAATCACTGCCCCTTTTACCCCTCTTCCCTTATTTAACTTATTCCTTTTATGGTTGTATGACCGGTCACATGATTTCTCAGAAATCCTCCTTCATCGCTGCCTAGGGTCTTAACTTTCATGTTCCTTTAACTTGCCTTAAGTTTTGTTTCTCATTTTCCAGGTCCTTTGCAAAACAGCATGACTCAGTGTTTCTTCTGCCCTTGAGCTCTTAATTCTACTTATTGTTACTTATGTGCTATAGCCTAGAAGCTAAGGTGGGGTGTGTGTGTGGGGGAAACCTAAAATATGCAAGGCCAAAAGAAAATGTTTTCACCAGGTGCAAAACATTAACATGTGAGCAAATGTATTGTGGCAAGCAAATAGCATCCTATAGAATTCTGTTTCTACTTTGAGTTCTACATATATTTTGTAAAAACAACAAATTAAACTTTTAAAACATTTCTGACAACAGGATAGGAACTTCTGACAACAGGATAGGAACAGGATAGGAATTTCTGACAACAGGATAGGAACTTCTAGTAATTTGCTCATTAGCTGATTGAAGCACTGGAGGGCTGAAGGTAGTAAGGGATTAGCTGGCAGTGGACTTGCTAAGGGTAACTGATGTAATAGCTTATGAAACGGAGAAGCAGGTTGATGGATACGAGGGAAAGAGAGATGATTAGCAGCCTCTTGGTGCTGGGAGAAGGTGGGATAAAGACATGAGTATGGGGGTGGAGAGGGTATTTAATAGAGGGCATGCAGAATTAGTGCCGAATTTAACTTTCCCAAGCATTTAACTTCGATGGAAGACATAAATTTGGAAGCTCAGCTCACCCCTAATACGGTGGGCTGTGAAAGGGGAGCCGAGATGTCATAAACTAGTTGACTATTCTGAAATTTTGTTGGTAATAGTTAGGATTCCTTAGAGAGACACTCCCTAGCTGAAGCTCATATATAGGAAATGAAAGGGAAACTCTTGGCTTTTATTCTGTCAGGATCATGGCTTCAGTGAGCACTGTTGAGAGTCTGTGGAAACCTGTTACCTGTTCTGTATGTCAGGATTATTTTACAGACCCAGTGTGCATACATTGCGGACACAGCTTCTGTTGCTCCTGTATTACTCGGAGATGGGAGGGGATAGAAACAGATTTCCCCTGTCCCCAGTGCAAGAAGAGGTCTCAGCAAAGGAAATTCATGCCTAACATGAACCTTGCAATGGTGACAGAAGAGGTGAAAAATCTCTCGGTGATAAAACAAGAGGAGAGTCTTTGTGAGAAGCATGGAGAGGAATTGAAGTTGTTCTGTACAGAGGATCAGAGACCGATCTGTGTGGTGTGTGAGATCCCCATAGAGGAGACTGCGCAGGAATACAAGGTGTGTGTTAGTATCTTTATTATCACAGTGTGATAAAGGTTAGTGGTCTTCGTTATAAAGCATATGAGAATAGACTTAAAGATCTTACTATGTATACGTTATAGGATAGGTGGGATAGAGGAGATATAATACAGACATTTAAATACCTCCGTGGCATAAATGCACAGGAGGAGAATCTCTTTCTATTGAAAGCAAGCTCTGCTACGAGGGGATATGGGATGAGGGTGAAAGGGGATCGACTCAGGTGTAATATGTGGAAATATTTCTTCATGAGAAGAGTGGTAGTGCGTGGAATAGCCTCATAGTGGAGGCGGTAAAGTGATTTTAAAAAGCATGGGACGGAGGACTTCCGGTGACATGGTGGGCTGAGTAGGACGTCTCCTTAGCTCCAGAGCCTGCTCCCCCCCTCGGTCACTTACCTTGTTTTTAGCCTTTGATTTTTATCGGAGTGGGGGAAAGAGGTTACCTTAGCTGGGGGCGCCTGGATCTGTGATCCTCGGGGGACAGTGACCTCATGGCAACGAAAACTCCTCGGCGAGAGAGGCCTCGAGGAGGAGAAGCCAAGATGTCCGACGGGGCTTCTGACGGGCAGCTGCTGGTGGACACGCCGACGATGGTGGCTGAGGTTTCGAAGGCGGTAGTGGAGGCCTTGGAGGGCCGCCTGGGAGGCTTAGCATCACAAATCACTGCGGTGGCTCAGGTGGTAACTGACTTTACTAGCCAGGTGGAGCAAGTAGAGCACCGCATCGGCTCTCTAGAGGACACGCGTGTGCAGGATGAGGCCCGAATCAAGAAGCTCGAAGAGGCCCTGGTACGGCATGAAGAGAAACTGGAGGATCTTGAAAACCGGAGTCGGCGGAACAACCTCCGCTTTATCGGTATAGAGGAGTCGGTGCAGGAAAAGGATCTTCGGCAGTATTTGGAGCGGTGGCTGCCTGCAAACTTACCTCTGGAAGCGGAGCTAGGTGCCATAGTATTGGAGAGAGCACATCGGTTGGGGCCATACAGACCTGGAGATAATAGGCCCAGGGCGGTGATTGCACGATTTTTGAACGCTACCCAGAAGGAAGGAGTCTTGCGAGCTTTGCGGCAGAAGCGGCGCTCGGGGGATGAAGCCTGCAAGGTTTTGATCTTCCAGGACTATTCTGCTGGGGTCTCGCTGCGCCGCCGAGCTTTTAAGGAAGTCTGTGGTCGGCTGGTGGAGCGGGGGCTGCGATTCACTATGGCATACCCAGTGACCCTGCGCGTCGACTGCGAAGGAGGCCGACAGGCATTTTTGACGCCAGAGGCAGCGATGGACTACTGCAATTGCCTTGGATGACCGACGAGGACTCCCTGAGTTGAGCTGAGTTGAGCTGATTGCAAATACTCCTGATACCATCCACAAACTGTTAATTGAGCAATTATGAACCCAGCCCTATATGTGTTTGGTGAGGGCGACTGTGCTGTTTATGGGCGCATAAGGCCCTGGAGGGATTTCTTCTCTCCTTTCTCTCCTTTCTCTCCTTCTTCTTTTCTCTCCTTTCTTCTTAAAGGATTTTTGTTTTTTTGTTGGTTATAGCTTTTCCCTCTTCACCGTCTCTCTTGTTTTTTTTTGTTTTTTTTTTTACTTTGCTCTATTATTTATTTGGTTCATTCTCTGCTCGACTCCTTTTCGTTACTCTGTTTCCCTTCATTTGTTATTTTATTGATTATTGTTTTGCGTTAGCTTGGAGATGGGAAGTTATTTTTCTCCCATAATACTTCCGGTAATTTGTATGCCTATTACTGGGGAATGGCCAACTGGGCTGTGCTGTGGCAGAATTAAGCATGGCACTCCGGAGACGGTACTCACAGCAGCTATAGTACTGTGGAGATTGGAGGCTTGGCTGTTGTACGTGCTTCCTCTGGTCGGGGGTGGCGGCCACTTGGGATCCCAGAGAGGGCCCTCTCAGACTGCGTCGTCTGTCTCGAAGGGGACGGGGCCACTCTCTCTCATCATGGAAAATATTACAGGCTGGGATATGGGCTCCCAATGACTTGGGTGCGCATCTGCCAACGCCCCCTAGGCCTGGTGGGAGCCCGATCAGCCCTGTTGTTTTGGTGCCCTTGCTGGAGGGGGGGAGGATGAGAAGCAGAATGTACAATGGAGAATGTGCACAGATGTATATGCCTGTCTTACTGTCTGATTTGCATTCGTTATACCATGGAGGTCAGTGGCTTGGGAGCTAATGTGTTGCGCCCTATTGGGTTTACCTACCTTACTTGTTAAGGGGTGTTGGAATGGATGGTGGGGATGGGGGTGGGAGCATGAGGAGGGGCCCCTGTAGAGTTCGGGAGGGCATAGGCAGTGTCACTGACTACCTCGGGGGGGGGGGGGCTCTACATGTTTCGGAAGTCGTGGAGTGGCCAGTGGTGGAGGAGGGCTGGTGGTTGGTGCAGGCTTGGGATGAGGGGCAGGGTGGGGACTTGTTGGGGTTGGAGGGGACTATGGTTAGTTGGGGTGGGAGGGAGGGTAGGCGTAGGACTGGGGTTGGATGGTGGGAGGGGGATGCGTCTGATGTGCTGGGTTTGCTAGGGATGTTGGTTGGCTGTTTGAATGTTTGTGTGTGGGTTTGGAAGTTTTGGGAGATCTTGTTGTGGATGGTGGGGGGACCCTAGACTGGGGGGGTCTCCGCCATATGGAGCATTGGATATGTGTTTTTTGGTGGATTTTTGACACAGTATGCAATGAGTGCTGGTACTAAGATAGCATCTTGGAATGTCTGTGGCCTAAGCTCCCTGATAAAGCACTATAAAGTGATCCAGCACTTGAAACGTAAACAGATTGGGGTGATTATGCTACAGGAGACGCACCAGTCCGCTGCGGAGCATGAGAAGCTATGTAAAGGCCATGTAACTAAGGTCTACGGATCCTCGGCGGTAGGGAAGAAACGGGGTGTGGCCATACTAATCACTAGGTCTGTGAGCTGGGTTGAAGAGAGAGTGGATATTGATTCAGAAGGCAGGTATGTTTGTGTGTGGGGGCAGCTGGCAGGTATGAAAGTGGCTCTCTGCTCGGTCTATGCACCTAATGTGTTTGAGGCCCAATTTTTTCAGGCTCTTACCCGGCTCTTGACGGACCCCACTGGATATCAGGTTATTCTTGGGGGTGACTTCAATGAAGTGCTGGATGCGCGTATGGACCGTTCCGGGTCAGCTGGGGATCGGAATCAGAGGACTCGATGGCGTCTATGGGGATTGTGTGAGGGCCACAAGCTTTTGGATATCTGGCGGATCTTACATCCGGGCGATCAGGAATATACGCATCTGTCTAGGGCGCATGGCTCATGGTCCCGAATTGATTATTTTTTGATCTCGGATTCCTTATTTAGTTGGATTCAGTGTGCGGAGGTAGGTCCCTCCGTCATTTCAGACCATGCGATGGTAATCCTGGAGATCCGAGACTGTAATCCTGGTCGGGGTTGGCTCTGGCGCTACCCACTGGAGCTCAGCGGGGATCGTTGGAAGGATTATGCGGCCCTTAATGACCAGCCTGGGATTTCGTCTACCCTCTTCTGGGAGGCTGGAAAGGCCGTCTTGAGAGGTGACATTATCAGTTACACTAGTCTGCGGCGCAAGCGGCTAAATCAGCAGATCCTTCGTTTAGAAAAGGATCTGGGGAAAGCGCGGAGATTGGTGGCTGGATGCTGGACTGCGGTGAATCAGCGTAAGCTGCGGGAGATTCAGACAGAGTTAGAGATGCTTCTCCATCGGAGGGCGCAAAAATCATTGTTGTATTACTGTTATAAGCTATATCAGCATGGGAATAAGGCAGATCGACTGTTGTCCTCTTTGGCGAGGCCTCCAGGGGGACCGAGAACCATCGTGGCTATTCGGCATGCAGATGGGACCCTATGGCGGGGAGCAGCGGAAATTGAGGCGGTTTTCACTGATTTTTTCCGGCAGCTTTATGTGGGTGAAGGGGTTCAGGAAACGGCGGGCCGGGACTTTCTCAAGGGCTGCCTTTTGCCGAAGCTAAGTGAGGAAGGCCTGCAGGCTCTTAACCAGCCACTAACGGGGCGGGAGGTGCAGGAGGAGATTAAAAACCTAAAGATGGGCAGGGCCTCTGGGTCGATGGATATCGGAGTGAGTTTTACAAGGCCATGGGCGATGCTGTAGTGGCGCCCCTTGTGGGCTATTTTGAAGAATTGGTTGAATTGGGGAGGTTCCCATTTGAGGCCAATAAAGCGTTGATCACCGTATTGCCAAAGCCCGGGAGAGACCCGCTTCTGCCCGGCTCGTATCGTCCTATTTCGCTTCTCAATGTGGACATTAAGCTTTTGGCCAAAATCATGGCGGATCGGCTAGCAAGGTTCTTGCCGGATTTGATACATCGGGATCAGGTGGGGTTTGTGCGGGGCCGTCACGCGGCATTTAGTGTGCAACGGATCTTGCTTTCTATGTGCACAGGGCAGTTGGCTGAGCATGGCTCTCTCCTTATTAGTTTTGACGCTGAGAAAGCATTTGATAGGGTCAACTGGGGATTCATGTACCAGGTCCTGGAGGCGATGGGATTTTCCGGGTTTTTTTGTGGATGTGGTCCGTTTATTATATGCTGATCCGCAAGGGGCTCTTATGGTGAATGGCAATATGTCAGCAGCTTTTTGCATTCAGAAGGGAACTCGCCAGGGCTGCCCACTGTCTCCGCTTTTATTTGTTTTGACATTGGAGCCCTTGTTGATCCAGATTCGAAGTGCCACGGGGTTTCGGGGCGTCTCTGTGGGAAGGGAAGAGGTTAGAGTTGCGGCGTTCGCCGATGATTTACTCGTACATCTGGGTAGCCCTCGGGAGGGGCTGCCTCAATTGTTACAACTTATCAGGGAGTATGGAGTGCCCTCGGGGTTCCGACTGAACCTGGACAAATCCGAAGCAATGTTGTTGGGTTCTGCAGCGCAACAGGGCTGGCCGGGCGATTTTCCTTTGAAATGGGCGGCGGGGCATTTCAAGTACTTGGGTATCTATCTGCCGGCGAAATTGGAGGATCTTTACCATCTCAATGTTTCTAAACTAGTAGCATCCGTGTCGACTAATGTGGATAAATGGCGGGACTTACCGATATCTCTGGGGGGTCGTGTGGCATTGTATAAGATGGCAATCTTTCCTAAGATTTTATATATGCTCCAGCTTCTCCCATTGTTCTTACAGCGCTCTGACCTTCGGAAACTGAACGCTCTCCTCAATCGATTTCTCTGGCAGGGGCGGTGGCCCAGGGTGCGATTGGAGGTATTGCGGCAACCCTGATTATTAGGTGGCCTAGGCCTCCCGGATATTAGGAAATACAATATAGCCTGCCTGCTGCGCTTTGTGCGAGACTGGCTTTGGGATCTAGAGGATTGTTCGCCTCTGGGGTTGCTTCGGGAGGCGGTTAAACCCTACCATCCTCGGTATCTTCTTCATGCTCAAAGGGTTAGGGGGATAAACCGAGCTCTCCGTGAGGTGGTACTGGACCCTGTACGGAAGGCATGGAGGTCCTTTTGCGATGGCCGTCAGCTCTTGGCGCGCTATTCTCCCTATCTTCCCATACGGGGTAATGCTGACTTTTTACCTGGTCTGGAAGGGAATCAGTTTGAGCGGTGGACGCAGTTGGGGATAGAAAATCTGGAACAGGTAGTAACGTCCGCCGGGGTGGTGGAGGACTTTTCCATGCTTTGTCGGCAATATCCTCTGGGGAAGTGGGATGTTTTCTCCTATATGCAACTTCGAAGCTATCTTCGTAGTGTCCCCATTGAAGCTTTGCGCGGGGAGGTTAGTTCTGACTTGGAGGTGACGCTCCGGGGAGCAGAACAAGCGGTGAGGGTTTCGTGGCTCCATAAAATGCTTTGGGAGTTTGTGGTACCGATTGCTGTGGAGGAGCTGGCAAGCGCGTGGACCACTGAGCTTGGTGAAGTGGTAACTGCGGACGGGTTGCTACGAGGCTTGGTAGCCCTTCCTGAGTTGAGCGTGATGGTCATCCATCGGGATGCTCAGTTTAAAATATTGCGCCGTTTACATTTTGCACCTCATAGAGCGTGGAGGGCGGGACTCGCTGCCACCCCTGGTTGTCCTAGGTGTGATGAGCCCCGGGCCACGCTGGGGCATATGTTTTGGAAATGTTCGCAGGCTCAGGTTTTTTGGGGGAAGGTGGTGGCCCACTTGGTTAAATGTGTGCAGCAACCCTTACCCTTGAGTGCTGGCAATGTGGTGTTGGATGTGTGGGATGATACGTGGAAGGGTGACTTGGGAACAGTGGTGCTGCACTGGCTGTGCTTGGTGTTGATGCTGGCCCGCATGACTGTGTTACAGCAGTAGCTGGATGCAAAAAGCCCCGCATATGGCATTTGGAGAGTGAAGCTACATGGGATGTTGCTTATGGACAGGATATATGCTGGGGGGCACCCGAGGCGTTGGCAGCGGTTCTTGGAAGGCTGGGGATCCCATCTTTCTCTCCTGCCTCCTCGAGTGCGTAGTCGGGTCATGGGGGGGATTTGAGGATTAGGTCTGGACTTGTTGGACAATCCTTTCTTACCTGCGAACCTGGTCTAGTGGATGTTGGTAGTGATACGGGGTTGGGGGGGGGTGGTTGGTAGGGGGGGGCAGGAAGGTTGGGATAGGGGGTGTGTGAGTGGTAGGGAATGGCTGTGGGAGGTGCTGTCTGTTACACTTTCTGCCTGAGGACGGGCCCGGGAGAAGAGCTCACCCTGGGCCTGTTATGGTTGTGTTGGGAGTGCTGTGTGGTATTCTGGGGGTAACGGGGGCGCAGAGGGAGTTGGGGGGATATTTTGGGACCATATCCTTATCGTGTTTGCTCTCTGCTTGCTCTGCTTGGCTATGAGGCTATTTGCTGGGGCTTCGGGGGTGGAAGGATTCGTGATTCTGACTGTTACTGCCATTGTCCCGGAGAGTGCTAATCTGCTATGTAAATCGGGGGGTGTAGTCTCCAGTCTTGTACTTTGGCGCCTCCAGTGTATATTGGTGTTTGTTATATTTTTATACTGTTATAATGGGGTTCTGGGTGTTTGTTCCTCCCCCATTTTCTAAGATATTTCGTTTCAAATGTATTTTTTCTTATATACTTCCTTTAATTTTTTGTAATTGATTGGCTGTATTACTCTTGGGTGTTTGTGGAAATTGAATAAAACAGATTTGAACATAAAAAGCATGTGACAAACACAGAAGATTTCTAAAGGAAAAAAGGAGACTCTTGTAGTGGTTGATATGAAAGGACAGACTCGATAGGCCATGTGATCTTTTTCTGCAGCCATGTGTCTATGTCCCTGGGTCACAGATCTCACCCCATGAACCCCAGAGAGGAGGCTGTGCAGGAACTGAAGGTGTGTGTAAGAAATAGAGTTTCTGTTCCTAGGTGTTTATAAATTGTATATTTAGGTATTTTAGTTTCTAGCTAATTACAGGTTTTTGTGGGTACAACAAATCTGTTTTTATTTGTGTTTTCATGCCACAGGTAATATTGCTGGGTACCTGATCTGGTATAATCAAACGTGTATGTGTCGACACCAACTCTACAGCACTTAACAACAATGTTTATGTCACTTGGGAGTCATTAACCCAGAAAAGACATAAAAATCTGGGTGAAGGATGCAAAAGTCAGGAGTGGGATGAAAAGGTTACTGGGAAAATGGTGTTTTTCCAGAGTTTATCCAATAAACACCTATTTTAATTTTTTTGCATCAGGGTGCGTTATCAATGTTTATCAGTTAAAATCTAAAATCAGACGTCCTGTGACAGCCAGCTCTATATGAAACAAAATGCAGCCCCAGCTAGGGACCCACCCGTGAAACAAAATGCAGGGACAGATTGCTAGAGAAATGCTGAACTGAAATCCAATCAGCTTGTGCCACCTATAGCACATAGGAGGGGCTGCCCTACACTATTCCTTTGTCTAAAGTTTACTTAAAGTTTTGATTCAGATGTAGGAGGTAAGGGGACAGCCCCTCTACCTAAGAGAATGTGATTGGGCAGGCAATCCAATGTGCACCAGTCAGAGACCAGCACATATGTATTGCATGATAAGAACATAGTAACATAGAAAATGACAGCAGATAAAGACCGGTATGGTCCATCTAGTCTGCCCAGTAAAAGGGCAAGAGTAGGTGCACCTGCCACTCCGTGCAGGCCACCCCTCCCCATGTCTTTGTTTTAGGGGTGAACCCACCGCTCTGTGTAGGACATCCCTGTATGTTGAGAAATTAGTTAGTTACGTTTATTTTGATTTTATCCTGTTGCTGTAAAGGGATCCACTATGTCTGTCCCATGCCATTTTATGTTTATGTTTATTATTTGATAAAAACCGCCTTTCTACAAAACCAAGGCGGTGTACAATTTAAAATGCAATAAAAGAAGGCTAAAAGCCAGCAGAAAAAAGAAATGTACAATATATTATAGGACAGATTGAGAGAAAAAGCAGACAGAGGGGACATGAGAAGAGAGAGGAAGAAGACCTAAGAGCAAACGAAAGGTAGGAGGAGAGAGAAGTCACACAAAAGGGGAGGGAACATCAAAAGCTAAGGAGAACAGATGAGTTTTCAAGTCTCGTTTAAAAGCAGAGTGTTGGGGTTCTAAACGGAGGGAAGAGGGAAGGGCATTCCAGAGGGCGGGTCCAGCAAAGAAGAAAGCGGTAGAACGGGTAGACTGAAGGTGAGCCCGGGAGGGGGAGGGGAGGGTAAGACGATTGAGGTGAAAGGAGCAGGGGGTGTGTTTAGGGGAGTGGAAAAAGAGAAGGTCCGTGAGATACTGGGGAGTGCTGTCGTGAAAAGCTTTGTGAACCAGGGTCAATAACTTGAACATAGCACGAAAAGATACCGATAACCAGTGGAGATGGAATAGTATGGGAGTGATATGGTCGCGGAGGGAGGAATGAGTGACAAGGCGTGCGGCAGTGTTCTGAATGCGTTGAAGACGGTATAGACGATTCTTAGGGAGACCAGTGAAAAGAGAATTGGCAAAATCGACACGGGATATGACTAAAGAAAGTACTAGAGTAGCAAGAGCAGAGGGGGAAAGAAAAGGACGGACCGAGCGAATCTGGCGGAGAAAGAAGAAAGAAGATTTAGTGACCTGAGAGATATGGGAGTGAAAAGATAAGTCTGAATCAAAGTGCACCCCCAAATACCAAAAAGTGGAGACCAAGGGAACGGGAGTGCCAGAAAAAGAAGGGGTGAGTGATGGCGGGGGACTACCGTGGGAAAACCAAATAGCCACAGTCTTAGTGAGATTCAGGTGAAGACAGTTAAGGGTCAACCAATCTGCCACAGCTGTGAGGCAAGCATTAAGGGGTGTGAGATCCGGACAAGAAGGAGAAGTATGAAAGAGAAGAAGAATGTCGTCAGCATAGAAAAATGTAGAGATACCGAATTGTTGAATCAGAGAAGCAAGAGGGGCTAGGAAAAGGTTAAAGAGGAGAGGGGCGAGAACTGAGCCCTGGGGAGCCCCACAGGGAAGAGGGTGAGAATCTGAGGGAGAAGTGGAGGGCAGAGAAGAAGTGACCGTACAGGAGCGCGAGGAGAGAAAAGAGTGAAACCAATGATGAACTGTGCTACAGAGACCCGCATCCCGCAGACGGAGTAGAAGAAGGGAATGATCCACCAGGTCGAAAGCAGCTGAAAGATCCAAAGCAACCGCCACCGAGACGTCACCAGATTCATGTGCTACATGTAGAGCGTTCGTGAAAGCTAAAAGGATTGTCTCAACGCTGTGACCCCGTCGAAACCCAGATTGACGAGGGTGCAGGAAATTCGTGGAATCCAAGTGGTGGGAAAGTTGGGCGAAAACAAATTTCTCCAGCAATTTAGAGAGAAAGGACAGATTAGAAACAGGATGATAGCTAGCAGGGACCAAGGGATCGAGTGAGGAATTTTTAAGAATAGGACGTATTAGAGCGTGCTTCCAAGGTTGAGGAAAGACCCCAGTGGAAAGACTAGAATTAAACATAGTGAATTTTGAATTCTGTCACTGTATTTGCCCCACCACTTCCATCGGGAGGGCATTCCAAGCATCTACCACCCTTTCAGTGAAAAAGTATTTCCTGACATTGCCTTTCAATTTACCCCCTTGCAGCTTCATCTTATGCCCTCTAGTTTTACAGCCTCCCCGTCTTTGGAAGAGGTTTCTTTGTTCATTATTTCTCTTAAAGTATTTAAAGGTCTGAATCATATCTCCCCTATCCCTCCTCTCCTCCAGAGTGTACATATTTAGGTCTTCAAGTCTCTTCTCATAAGGCTTCCGATGCAGGCTCCAAATCATTTTGGTCGCCTTCCTCTGAACAGTTTCCAGTCTTTTTATATCCTTTGCAAGATATGGTCTCCAAAACTGAACATGGTATTCCAAGTGAGGCCTCACCAGTGATTTATACAGTGGCATTAGTACCTCTTCCTTTCTCCTGGTAATTCCTCTTTGTATGCAACCCAACATCCTCCTGGCTTTTGCCACTGCCTTGTCGCACTGTTTTGCCACTTTGAGATCCACAGAAATAATCACACCAAGGTCCTTCTCCTGGTCCGTGCACACCAACCTCTCGCCTCCCTATCGTGTACATTTCCCCCAGGATTTCGGCTTCCCAAGCGCATGACACTGCTCTTCTTTGCATTAAATCTTACTGTAACGGCCAAGCATTAGACCATTCTTCCAGCTTTTGTAGATCCTTCCTCATGTTTTCCACTCCCTCAGGGGAGTCCAATCTGTTGCAAATTTTTATGTCATCTGCAAAAAGACAGACTTTTCCATTCAGTCCTTTAGCAATATCACTCAGAAATACATTGAACAGTGCCGTGCCCAGGTCCGAACCCTGGGGCACCCTGCTAATCACCCTCCTTTCATCCGAGTGAGCTCCATTTACCATCTCCTTCTGTCGTCTGTCAGTCAACCAATTTCTGATCCAGTTCACCGCCTTCGGACCCATCCCCAAACTACCGAGTTTATTGATAAGCCTCCTATGAGGAACAGTATCAAAGGCTTTGCTGAAATCCAGGTAGATGACATCCATCGCATGCCCCTGATCTAGTTCTTTGGTCACCTAGTCAAAGAACTCAATCAGATTTGTTTGGCTCAATCAGATGTGAGACAGTACCGCCTCCTTCGCCATGCTGTCAAGGGAATCCATAAACACTTGGAGAAACTATTGAACAGAGTATAAAAGAGTTGTATGCCTCTGACATGGGGCTCAGAGTTCTGGAAATGATTCCGCTGGCTCTATGCTAGCACAATAAACTTTGGCTTGTTTTCCCACGAGATTCCGGGTGTCCTTTCCTGACTCTTTCGCTACTACATTTTCTGGTTCATTGGCCAGGAAACGGAGGCAGGAAAGAAATCCGGAAAGGCTCAGCGTTTGCCGCCTCCGGGTTCAGACCGGTTGGGACCGGGATGTGGTGAATGCGAGCTAAACTCAGGCATCACCGGACAGCTTGTTCCGGAGAGTATTTCCTCTTGTTTCACCAGAGCCATTGGATCCCTCCGGCAGACACCCACAAACCTGTGTGGCGTTCGGGAACCATCCTGTCCTGTTACCTGTACCAGATCCGGTGAGTACTAAGGGTGCACAGTCAGTCTGTTAGGTTGGGTTTTGTACAGGAGCCTGATCACCTCCCTGGTAGGTCCGAGTAGGTCATTTATGAGACTGAAACCACCGACCTTCAGTCAGTCAGTAAGTTACTGGGGAGGGAAGGAAAGTGTCTGTTTTGCTGTCTTGTGTATGTGTGAGAGGTATTGTGGAAAATACCGAGCCATTGTGGACTCCTGAGTTTTGCATTTCCTGGCCGGGCAACCGCGCCCAGGTCACAAAAAGCAGGAAGCGACTGGTGTTTGTCCTTTCCCTACCTGTTTCCAGGACTGAGTGGACCCCTTACCCTCAGTCCGCCCTCCCTCTCCCTTCATTTGTCGTCTGTAAGTTTAACATGGGGGGGGATCTGAATCTACGTTGATGCCTCTTAAATGTATGATGAAAAACTTTAAACGGGGTTTCTCATGGGACTATGTTGTTAAAATGATGCCCTCCCGATTGCAGGTCTTATGTGATAGGGAATGGCCGTTTTTATCTGCTAGTTGGCCCCCTGGAGGCACATTTAACTGTTCCCTTGTTACCTCCTGTGCATAACCTTGTACGACAAAACCATCCCGATCAGTTTCCGTATATTGACTCCTAGCTAGAAGTGTGCCAAAGACGCCCCCCCCCCCACCCGGATGGTTAGGTGCCATGAAGAACACTGTCAGATTTTATTGTCTAAGACTTGTAAAAGCAAGGGCAGTCATCCTCCGGTCCTACAGTTCCTCGACCCCCCCCCTGGAACCTTTGACCCCCCCCCCAACGCATTTATATCCCCCGCTTCCATCTGCTCCGCAGCCCTATGTATCCCAGAATCGGTCCAGAACCCCGGACCATCTCCCACACTTGGCCAGTCCCCTCTCTGGACGATCTGGCCCAGTCACCTCTTCCCTGTCTACAGCCGTTGACTCGGCGTCCACATTAACCTTTCCCTCCACTCCCTTATCTGGTACAGTCTGGCCATTCTGATACCTGCGATGTGTCTTCGGAGGCCGATGCCCAGGTCTCGGACTCTGCTGGTGGGGCACACGCGCATACGGTCACATCTGACCTGACATACGAGGATGTCACTACTGAATGCCATAGCAGGAAGCCCGACCCACCATACGAACTTTGTAGATTTCATCAGGCGACTGTCATGCCCCTATGTGAAGTATAGGGCCTGCCCATGATAAAAGCAGATAAGGAGGTCATCATGGGCCCTCCCAGCCTGGTTTGTGTTCCTTTCTCCACTACTGATTTGTTAAATTGGAAGACCCACTATGCATCTTACACTGAGAAGCCTCAAGATTTAATCGATCTCATCACCAGTATCATGCAAACTCACCAACCAATCTGGTCAGATTGTCGCCAGCTTCTGCATACCCTTTTTAATGCTGAGGAAAAATCTCGGATTCTCTCGGCAGCCATCAAGTGGCTGGAAGATAAAGATAACCATGATCTTACCGGCTGCCTGAACCCCCAGCAGGTGGCTGCCCAGGATTTCCCAGATACTGATCCGCACTGGGACCCTAACACTGAACAGGGTGCCTTATCCCTGTCCCGTTTTTGACAGGCCCTTCTGGAAGGCTTAAAGAAAGGTGGCCAAAAGGCCATGAATATCGGAAAAGTCTCAGAAGTACTACAGTGTCCAGATGAAAGCCCGGCTGCCTTTTATGAGCGGCTCACGGAGGCCTATGGGCTATATACCCCCGTACGATCCGAATGCGCCGGGGAGTCAACTTATGATTAACACTGCCTTTGTGGGACAGTCCCAGGGTGACATCAGACAGAAGCTGCAGAAACTGCAGGGCTTTGCTGGAATGAACATAACCCAGTTAATGGAAGTCGCTCAGAAAGTCTATGTGAATCGTGATTGAGAACACAAGAGGGAGTGTGAGAGGAAGATGAAGAAAAAAGCGGATCTTCTTGCTGCTGCACTGGTTTAACAATGGCAGGGAGCCGCTCTCGGAGGTATTAGAGGTCAAGGAAGGGGCCGTCCATTACAGGGTCGGCCCCCCTTAGGTACGAATTAATGTGCCTATTGTAAGGAAGAGGGACATTGGAAGAATGAATGCCCAAACAGGAATGGACCATGAGGTTGTGGACAGGGCAGTTCAGGATAAGGAAGGAGGGTGGGGGGTCCCAGGAGAAGCCCTTACCAAAACCGCTGTGACTGGCGAGAAGATGTTGCCTTTGAGGGACTGGCAGGCATCGAGGATTACAACTCTGACTACGACTAGGACAGACCGAATTCCAAGTTTCTGCTGGGTCCCCAGGAACCTATGGTCAGTTTGAAAATAGGGGATTGAAAAATGGATTTCATGGTCGATACCAGAGCCAAGCACTCGGTGATGCCAAGGCTGGTGGCCCCTACTTACTCATGAAATGTAACCATCGTTGGGGTTACCGGAGATAAGGCCACCAGACCCTTCCTGCAGGCCTGAGTTTGCGAATTAGGAGGCCAAAGTATCTCCCATCAGTTTTTGTATATGCCTGAATGCACCATCTCTTTGCTCGGCCGAGATCTGTTGGCAAAACTGCAGGCGCAGATCTTCTTCTCTAAAAGCGCGAAGGTGGAAATGGCCGTTAGAGAAAAGCCGACTGGCCTACTGGTCCTATCCATACCCCGGGAAGAAAAATGGTGCCTCTACTGTCCTTCAAAGCCAAAACCTGTAAAATTGGCCCTCCCCCAGGGTATAGCACAGTTGCCCGGAGCTGGGCCGAAGGAAATCCCCCCCCGCCCGGCCTAACCCAGAAAGTTCCATCCATCGTAGTGTAACTGAAACTAGGAGTGATGCCTGTGCATGTGAGAGAGTACCACCTCCCTCGCCAAGCAGTCGAGGGAATCCATAAATACTTGGAGAAACTATTGAACTACGTATTATTGCTAAGGTGCCAGTCCCCCTGGAACACCCCCCTTCTCCCAGTCAAAATGCCCGGGACCGGAGATTACCATCCTGTACAGGATCTGAGAAGAGTAAATGATTTATTTATTTATTTATTTATATTCTCTTATATACCGCGCTATTCTGCATCAGTGCGGTTTACATTGAACAAACTGAAATTACATTGAACAGGGCATTATAACTTGGAGATAACTATTTTACAGGGAACATGGGCTATGGAGGGTTAAGTGGCTTGCCCAAGACCACAAGGAGCACCTGTGGGACTAGAAACCCCAGTCCTTCCGGCCCAAGTTTGCTGTCCTCTAGTGGGATTTGAACCCCCGACCTTCCGGCCTGAAGTACCTTAAGTATGATGCGGTTGTCACCATACACCCTGTGGTTCAGAATCCATTCACCCTATTTGGACTGATCCCCACTGAAGCCTCCCACTTCACTGTTCTGGATTTGAAAGATGCATTCTTCTGCGTGCGCCTCGCCCCAGAAAGCCAACCGCTGTTTGCCTTTGAGTGGGGAGGATCGGTATCTGGGGCCTGGAGCCAGCTCATTTGGACTTGACTACCGCAGGGGTTCAAGAATTCTCCCACCCTTTTCAGCACTGCTCTCAGCCATGACTTAGCCGCATATTCAGTGGCTCCAGGAAAACAAATTCTACTCCAGTATATCAATGATTTATTGGTGGCCACCGATTCAAGGGAAGAATGCGTAGCTACTACCAAAGACCTACTGCACCTATTATGAGAGACAGGCTACCGGGTTTCGAAAAGCAAAGCTCAGTTGTGTCAAACCGAAGTTAAGTACCTGGGCTTTTACCTATCTGAAGGGATACTGAGGCTTGGCCCTGGGAGGAAGGAGGTGGTGTGTCGAATACCTATCCCCCGCACCAGACAACAGTTACAGGGGTTCCTGGGAGCAGTTGGTTATTGCCGCATTTGGATTCCAAATTTTGCACTAATGGCAAAACCACTCTGAGACTACAAAAGGACTGGAGATGGCCCCCTTGGATTGGGGACCCAAACAGATCACCGCCTTCCGAGAACTGAAACGCGCCCTGATGTCATTGCCTGCCTTCAGTCTGCCGGATGTGCAGAAATCATTTTGCCTCTATGTCCATGAAACCAGTGAAATTGCGGTTGGAATATTTGTTAGGGAAATCAGAATCTTATATATATGTCCTTTGTAAAAATAATGCTTAGTTTAAGTGCATATACAAGAGGCCTGCACAAGAGAAATTAGAATCTTATAGAAATCAGAATCCTATGTGTGTGCCCTTTGTACATTCTGGTGGGTTGGAAAAAGGAATGTGCTGTGTAAGCTAAACTGATTGTTCTACTCAAGGATGACTTGTTTTTGCATTAGTTACTGATAAACTATAGTGGGCCCCCAGAAGATGGGTGGATGACGTATGACTATGTCTCTGATAATGTATAAAAGTACTGACAATCCCTCCACCCTTTGGAATAAACTTGCATACTGTCCTTCTGTGTGGTCTGTGTGTTTATTCCCCTGGATTCCAGCCAGCCGGAACAGCACACCGCAGATGAAGGGTTCGGGATTTCCTGGCCTGGAGTGACCAATAACACGCAGACCCATTACAATATTGACACAGACCCTCGGATCCTGGCAGAGGCCGGTAGCCTACCTCTCCAAACAACTAGATGGGGTCGCCAAAGGGTGGCCCCCTTGCCTGTGGGCCAATGCTGCTACGGAACTGTTGGTGGCAGAAGCGGACAAGCTTACTTTGGGCCTCAACTCCCACTGCAGTGAAGGTGGCTGCAGACTGAAACCAGCAGCTGAAACATAGCAGGCTGAAACATAGCAGACTGAAACCAGCAGCGGATGAGGAGGCCGACCCTTGGACATCTGAGAAGCATCCTGGGTTTCCCTTACATCTCACTATGCACTGACACCGGACCGGACCTGTAGAGACCTCCAACCCTACTCGTGTCACCACCGGAAGCTGACAGGTCTATGTACAGCAGAAGTTTGAGAGAAGTGAAAAAGGACATGCTGTTTTTTAGACTATAACTGACCAACAAGAGTACTATGCTTATAGTGTTTGATATGTATGTATTCATTGTCCTTGCGGTAGCGCTGGGTTCTGCACTGGTGGATCTACCTCCCTGCACCCCATGTTTAAAGATAACCAAAGCAGACCATAAGGTTACCCATACCATACCTATTATTCCTGCTCCAGCACCAATCAGATCCATTGCCGGCACAATACTACAGACTTCACTATTTGTAATCATTCTGGAAAAGATCATGTCTGTTTTAACCCCAAGGTGTCACCTATTTACTGGACTCTGGAAGTACGGGCTGAAAATTCCCAGGGGCCGCTCCTCAACTCCACCGTGTTTGAGGATGCCTCACAACCTACAGTAAGTCCTTGTTTTTCGATGCTGCTTTGTGATCGGAAAAACCTCTTATTCTGGTGGTTGTGGATCTCTCCAATGAGAGCACAGCTATTCGACTAACAACAAGTACATGTGTCCCCAGAGAACCTACAATTGGGGCCAGTGTATTGGCGTCCATGCAGGATCATACTTCTGCCCCCATTGGGAATGTGTGTATTTTGCCTCTTGGACAAATGGGCCTAGCGGCCGCCAAGGGGACAACTGTAGGGCAATTCTGGCCCAGATGTTGGCCTCCCCACACTGCCAAGCATCCTCCTGTAATCCTTTTAACCTAACCATCGTAGATCCCAGTCATTCGGACTGGCGCGAGGGGCAGCTTTTTGGTCTACTTATTTAGAGCCAGGGCATGGACCCAGGCGCCTATCTGTATATCCGAGTTACTGCCAAAAGCCGACAGTCCCACCAGACCAGTGTCTTTCACTCCTTCTATGAGGAGATGGCAACCCAGATGAACCCTATATCTACTGCCGTTAGGAATCTATTCCTTGAATTAGCTGAGACCATGACCACACAATTGAATGTAACCAATTGTTACTTCTGTGGTGGCACAAATATGGGCAACCAGTTGCCCTGGGAAGCTCAGGAGTTCAATTACTCGGCGCCTTATAATCAGTCCCAGTTAAACCACATGGCTAGTGAATGGGTATTAAAAACTTCCATAGTAGGAAATGGCTGCCTCTCCCATATAGGCGCAGGGTTCACCACACTGGTGGGGGACCTAGTGTGCCTCGGCCAATTGATATACAATTCTTCATCCCAGACGACTACCTCGTGGTCGGGTACAAATGCTTCCCAGCCACTTAATTCCTTTGCGAATCTCACTACCCTGCAGACCCTATGGGAAAATTTCTGCAGATGCGGGATGGAGAGGGACAAGATGCTGCTGGATGCAGGAAAAGGGGGAAGAGGCGAGATGCGGGATGGAGAGGGAGAAGATGCTGTTGGATGCAGGAAAGGGGGAAGAGGCGAGATGCGGGATGAAGAGGGACAAGATGCTGCTGGATGCAGGAAAGGGGGAAGAGGCGAGATGCGGGATGGAGAGGGAAAAGATGCTGCTGGATGCAGGAAAGGGGGAAGAGGTAAGATGCGGGATGGAGAGGGAGAAGATGCTGTTGGATGCAGGAAAGGGCGAAGAGGCGAGATGCGGGATGAAGAGGGACAAGATGCTGCTGGATGCAGGAAAGGGGGAAGAGGTGAGATGCGGGATGAAGAGGGACAAGATGCTGCTGGATGCAGGAAAGAGGGAAGAGGTGAGATGCGGGATGGAGAAGATGCTGCTGGATGCAGGAAGGGGAAGAGGCAAGATGCGGGATGGAGAGGGACAAGATACTGCTGGATGCAGGAAAGGGGGAAGAGGCGAGATGCGGGATGGAGAGGGACAAGATGCTTCTGGATGCAGGAAAGGGGGAAGAGGCGAGATGCGGGATGGAGAGGGACAAGATGCTGCTGGATGCAGGATAGGGGGAAGAGGCGAGATGCGGGATGGAGAGGGACAAGATGCTGCTGGTTGCAGGAAAGGGGGAAGAGGCGAGATGCGGGATGGAGAGGGACAAGATGCTGCTGGATGCAGGAAAGAGGGAAGAGGTGAGATGCGGGATGGAGAGGGACAAGATGCTGCTGGATGCAGGAAGGGGAAGAGGTGAGATGCGGCATGGAGAGGGACAAGATGCTGCTGGATGCAGGAAAGGGGGAAGAGGCGAGATGTGGGATGGAGAGGGACAAGATGCTGCTGGATGCAGGAAAGGGGGAAGAGACGAGATGCGGGATGGAGAGGGACAAGATGCTGGATGCAGGAAAGGGGGAAGAGACGAGATGCGGGATGGAGAGGGACAAGATGCTGCTGGATGCAGGAAAGGGGGAAGAGGCGAGATGCGGGATGAAGAGGGACAAGATGCTGCTGGATGCAGGAAAGAGGGAAGAGGCGAGATGCGGGTTGAAGAGGGACAAGATGCTGCTGGATGCAGGAAAGAGGGAAGAGGCGAGATGCGGGATGGAGAGGGACAAGATGCTGCTGGATGCAGGAAAGGGGGAAGAGGCGAGATGCAGGATGGAGGGGTAGAAGATGCTGCTGGATGCAGGAAAGAGGGAAGAGGCGAGATGCGGGATGGAGGCGGAGAAGATGCTGCTGGATGCAGGAAAGGGGGAAGAGGCGAGATGCGGGATGGAGAGGGACAAGATGCTGCTGGATGCAGGAAAGGGGGAAGAGACGAGATGTGGAATGGAGGGAGAAGATGCTGCTGGATGCAGGAAAGGGGGAAGAAGCGAGATGCCGGATGAAGACGGAGAAGATGCTGCTGGATGCAGGAAAGGGGGAAGAGGTGAGATGCGGGATGGAGGGAGAAGATGCTGCTGGATGCAGGAAAGGGGGAAGAGGCGAGATGCCGGATGAAGACGGAGAAGATGCTGCTGGATGCAGGAAAGGGGGAAGAGGTGAGATGCGGGATGGAGGGGGAGAAGATGCTGCTGGATGCAGGAAAGGGGGAAGAGGCGAGATGCGGGATGAAGAGGGACAAGATGCTTGTGGATGCAGGAAAGAGGGAAGAGGCGAGATGCGGGATGGAGAGGGACAAGATGCTGCTGGATGCAGGAAAGGGGGAAGAGGCGAGATGTGGGATGAAGGGGGAGAAGATGCTGCTGGATGCAGGAAAGGGGGAAGAGGCGAGATGCGGGATGGAGAGGGACAAGATGCTGCTGGATGCAGGAAAGGGGGAAGAGGCGAGATGCGGGATGGAGGGGGAGAAGATGCTGCTGGATGCAGGAAAGGGGGAAGAGGCGAGATGCAGGATGAAGAGGGACAAGATGCTGCTGGATGCAGGAAAGAGGGAAGAGGCGAGATGCGGGATGGAGAGGGAGAAGATGCTGCTGGATGCAGGAAAGGGGGAAGAGACGAGATGCGGGATGGAGAGGGACAAGATGCTGCTGGATGCAGGAAAGGGGGAAGAGGCGAGATGCGGGATGAAGAGGGACAAGATGCTGCTGGATGCAGGAAAGGGGGAAGACGAGATGTGGGATGGAGAGGGACAAGATGCTGCTGGATGTAGGAAAGGGGGAAGAGGCGAGATGTGGGATGGAGAGGGAGGGGGAGAAGATGCTGCTGGATGTAGGAAAGGGGGAAGAGGCGAGATGTGGGATGGAGAGGGACAAGATGCTGCTGGATGTAGGAAAGGGGGAAAGATGCTGGATGCAGAAAGGTGAAGGGAAGGAGAAGGGTGCTGGATGGGGGTGAGGAAGTTGCAGGTGGTAATTTGGGGGTTTGGAGTAGTTTGGGGGCAATCTAGCTGTAGGAGTTGGGTATTTTTGGGAATAGGGTAGTTGCTAGTTGTACAGTAGGGGCAGTGGAGTGGGGTAGTTGAGGGTTCACATACTGTACAGAACAGTAGGGCAGTGGCTGGGAGGTAATTTTATGGGGTGTGTGTGGCTGATGGGGCAGTAGTGGCATAGTAATATTTTGGGGAGGGACAGTTCTGGGGAGGGGGGAGTTTTAGGGGGTGGCATATTGTCAAGGTGGTGGAATATCTATATCTATATATCTACACTGCTTCAAAACCCCAGGTACTCTTTCACAACATGCCGCCCTTCCTAACACCCATCTACCTTCTCACTCCTCTGCTAACACTGTACCCCCACCCAAGCACACTCAGCAATCCTCTCTACGCAGACACACTGACAGGCACAACCCCTTCCGCACAGACACTGTACTCCCGCCCCACCACACCTACTGACCTTCCATACACAGGAACCACAGGACTGCAACCCACAAGCATCTACAACACCACGAACAACCCAACACACACACACCACACGCCAGCCAAAAGCACCAATCACATCAGTCACCTGCACCTCTCCATCACACTCATAAACATACGCTCCACCAGGAACAAATATCACATGCTCCAAGACCTGATCATATCTGAGAAGACCGACATCCTATGCATAACAGAAACCTGGCTAACAGAAACGGACACAGTAATAATGAACCAACTGACACCAACCGGATACAGCTTTCATCACTGTTCCCGAACGCACGCAAAAGGCGGAGGAGTAGCCATCATCGCAAAGGACAACCTCCACCTGCGCACCCTCACCTCTGAAACCTCCGACGAAGCAGACATCCTCACCCTCACCAACAAAAACCTCACAATATGCCTGGTCTACAGAACACCCGCTGCAAACTCTGACTTACCAAGGATACTGCACCTGATCTCCGAAAGCATCGACCCATCAAAGGAACCAATTATACTAGGAGACTTCAATCTCCCATCCCTCCAAGACACACAAACAGAAACATTCCTTAACGCCATGACAGCAATGAACCTATCGCAGATCATAAATGAACCAACACATGAAAAAGGAAACACACTGGACCTCATATTCCTGAACTCCCAGGCATCCACCTCATACAGCAGTCCGACAATCTCACCAGTCCCATGGTCAGACCATTACATCATCCACCTCTCCCACGCATATCGACCAAATACAAACAGAGGATACGCCCAACACACGAAGATTCAAAGCATTCAACAAAGAAGACTTCCTGACGCTGACCCTACCTAATCTACTTACGAACTCAAATAACCTTGATGACCTCATGGACAACTGGAACACCACAATCTCCTCAGCATCCAGAGCAACTGTAAACAAGACCAGCAACAAGCCCATCTCCTCAAAGGCCCGCTGGTTCACCCCTGACCTCCGGAAACTGAAAACAAATCTTAGAAGAACAGAAAGAAAATGGAGAAAAAACAAAACTGACAAAGACAAAAAGCAATACCTATATGAACTTGCTGCCTACCACACAGAAACCGACAATGCAAAGAGAAACTACCACACCAAAATCATCACGACCGCTGCAAACAAACCTCGAGAACTCTTCCAAATCGCTAAAAAACTGACAAAGACACCAACCACTTCCGATCAACCCCCAGATATCCCCTCGGATCTCTTGGCCCGACAATACAAACAATTTCAGCAACCTCAACAACCTTACCGCTGCGCTACAGCCACAAGAACATACCCAGGAATCACCATAAACGCTAACTGGACTACATTCAATGACACCTCAAAGAAAGAAATATCCTCCACCATCTCCTGTCTGAACACCACTACCTCCCCACTGGACCCCTGCCCTACCGAATGGATAAAGAAAACCAAGGAAGACCTAAGTACCCCACTAACTCACATCGTAAACGAATCCTTTAAACAAGGATACATGCCAGATGCCCTCAAAACATCAATCATCCGACCAACCATAAAGAAGAACAACCTGGACCCCAAGGACCCCACCTCCTACAGACCAGTGGCAAGCCTCCCCCTCGCCACCAAGATAATAGAAAAGATAGTCCAACACCAGCTCCAAGATCATCTAGACACCAACGACATACTTGACCCACAGCAACACGGTTTCCGACCACTACATGGAGTTGAGACCCTCATGACCATCCTAATGAACACACTCATCATCGGAACACAAGAGAAAAATTCAGGGTACATCCTGATCTTCCTAGACATATCAGCGGCCTTCGACACAATCTCACACGAAATCCTCATACACAGACTACAAACAATCGGAATCAAGGACACTGTACTCCAATGGTTCAGATCCTACTTAACTAACAGACAGCAACGGATTCGCACCCTCTCCACAACCTCGCCCCCCTACAAACAACTTCAAGGAGTACCCCAAGGATCCACCCTATCAGCCATGTTGTTTAACATATACCTACGTCCACTATGCTCAATCATACGCACACACAACATCAACTTCCACATCTACGCAGACGACATAATGCTCTACGCACCAATTACAACCACCAACCCAAAAAACGAACAGCTATCAGCCTGCTTCAACGACGTGGCCAACTGGCTACAGGAGAACAATCTATCCATCAACATAAAGAAAACCGAAGCCCTAATAGTAACAAAAGAACCTGACTTCAAACCACCTACCCACCTCAACATGGGAACCACACAAATACAAATCCAGCCTCAAATAAGATATCTAGGCGTCATCATTGATCAAGCTCTCAGCTTCAAACAACAAATCAACAAAACCGCTGGGATGATATTCCACAAAGCTAAAACTATCCAACGACTCTGGCCCCTCCTAGAACCTCACGACTTTAGGACAGTGATGCAAGCTGTGACACTCCCTCATCTGGATTTCTGCAACATAATCTATCATGGACTTCCTGCCTCGCACACCAACTCCCTCCGTACTGCCTTAAACACCACAGCAAGGATTATTCAAAATGCAAAAAAAAAACGGGAGCACATCACCCCAATCCTAAGAGACCTTCACCTCCTTCCACTGCAAGCAAGAATCAAGTACAAAGCCATCTTACTCATCCACAAAACTATCCACCAAGCACGGAACACCTCACTACACTCCTTACTGCCTCGACCATCCCACAACAGATCAACCAGACATTCCTCCAATAACTCTATCGTTGTCCCCCACAAAAGAACCAAATCTACACAACGGACCTGCAACAGAGCATTCGAACTTTATGCTCCATCCCTCTGGAACTCTCTACCAAACCACATCAAGAACAACAACGACATCACATCATTTAAGAAACAGCTAAAGACAATCCTATTCCGTGAACATCTCTCAACGGACACACCACCATGACCTCACACTTAGATTTTAGCAGAAGTAAATCATGTCCATGTCCACCCATAATCATTAATTGTTGACCCTGGTGATGGCCCCACCCTAAAAGAAATTACCCCTCCCTATGTTACATGTTACACCGCTTTGACCCGGTGAAAAGTGGGATATAAATGCAGTTAAATAAATAAATAAATCTATATATCTATATATATATGGTTTTTGTTTGCTTTTTTTTGTGGTGACAGTATTTGGTGGGTTGATAGGGCTGTTGCAGGGGAGAATTGTCTGGGTGTAGGGCAGTGTACAAGGTGTCGGAGAAGTTGGGGGTGGGGTGGGGGGGGGGAGAGCAGAAACTGAAGGAGTGTCATTAAAATGTCTACCGTGAAGGAAGAAGACAAAGAAGGGAGAGAGAACTAAAACAGGAAATCAAGAATGAACAGAGAAGACCAAGTGAATCAGATGAAAGGGAAGCACTGAGCAAGTAAAACAAGCCAGAGACAACGGTTTAGAAAATATTTTATTATCCGATAAAGAACATAAATTACTCATCAGGGTAAAATATCCTACATATGGTTCAGGTCCCAAGTAAATGGATATCATGCCTGAAAAGTCCCGTAAAGATTAGCAAATATGTCATCCGCTTACTCTGTCTGCAGAAACTGCCCCATTGAATATCAACCTCATAATGTAAGATAGGAGGATCTATGATACATAGCACCAGATAATATATCAAGCAGAATATTCAGTCTCTAAATTGAATGCATTTGATGTTCACAGGGAAAATATGAAATGCAATTGGAGTCTTTGGAGAAGGAGCTGAACGAGATTCTTGGCTTTAAGTCCAAAGAAGAGAAGAAAGTTGCACAGGTGAAGGTAGGCGTCTGACTCTCTGACGGGTCATTGTTCCTCTCAAGCTATGAATAGCCTAAATATGTCTTAAAACCAAAATAAAAGTTTTACATAGAAGATGATTTTCAAAAGCAATTTACCCAGGTAGAGAGTGTTTCTAGAAATTACCCATCCTGTCCGCAGGTAAGAGTAGGTGCCTCGTTCTACAATGTGGATATGTTTCTCCTCATAAAGGGGAACATCTATAGCTTTGCATTTTCAAAACTGTGTGAAAATACCCAAAGGAGATGTGAATAAATGCTGATATTTTTCCCAGGACCGCTTTCATAGGGAACGTTTGCTCATGTATTCCCTTTGAAAACCAATGCAAAACTTGTGGGTAGAAGCACCTGTGGTCTTTGTGTGAAAAAAACTCACATGGGTCTGTTTTCAGCAGCAGCGATGAAATCTATGACCACAGTGTTTAGAAAATAGGGGGGAGGGGGGGGTGGAGGGTAATCAGCAGTGTGGCTAGCAGGCTAGCGCATGTAAAGCAGCTACCGCCGCTGAACTTTAAACCCAGATGTTCAATGTCAGGCGCTATATGTGGCCACCAATACTGAATATCCGGGTCAGCCAGATCTCACTGTGTTTTACTGGGCAGCGGCAACATACATTGACAGCTCGAGGCTTCACTCTTACAGATAAGAACAATATCGACAGCGTCACCAACATATTTTTTCTCTTCGCTCTGAAATGTTGAATGTAGAATAAGACAAACATCAAGAAAAACACAATTCGATCTGAGTTTAAGGAGCTGCACGAGTTTCTTAATGAGGAGGAGCAGATCCATCTCTCAAGGCTGGATGATGAAGAGAAGGACATTCTGATGAAAATTGATGATAATGTGACTCGACTAAAAGATCAGAGCTCCTCCCTCCAGACATTGATCTCAGAGGTGAAAGAGAAGTGTCAGCAGCCAGCAATCATATTACTGAAGGTGAGACTGGGTTACAAATCAGACTCTAATATAGGCTGCATTCCTCTGTTTGCTTGCGTGTGAATACTTGCTGGAGTCTATAATTTCGCATGAAGAAAACAATTGACTTATTCTCTGTTTCATTTGCAAGTCTCTTAAGCAACATTCTTCTCAAGCCGCATGGGAGTCCTCCAGCTATGCACCTGCCAGTAGGGGGAGATGTTGTCATATTAAGTTTTAAGCTCTGAGAAGCAGGCACTACCCACCTTCCTCCTCATGCTCTTAGCCTGCACAGTCCCTAAATTCTTCCTATTACTTCTGCTCCCCTCTCCTATCTCCTGCATCCACGGCTCCAAATGAGTAAAAAGTAGATATCACAGGGGGATGACTGTTTACTGCCACAGAAACACTGGGACATAGAGAAAGAGGAGTATAGACATGGTGGGGGAGATAGAAAAGTCTCATCCATCAGTTATTGAATTATTGAAGCGGGAGGCTGCGGAATATTTATTTTTATACAAAATAATTCTGAAGAAGTAAACGAGGGGAAAGCATGTGGAGCATGCCTCATGTAATTCTTTCCAGCCCCCCGTTGTGCATGCGTGTGAGTGTTTGTATATCTGCATTGGCTCTGTGTCTGCCTCTGACCTGCAGTGGAGAGAGATTGGACAGTCTGGTTGTGGTTGTTGTCGTTATCAAGTGCCGTCAAGTCAGTGTCAACATATGGTGACCCTCTGGATAGTTGTCCTAAACTATGTTTGGTCTTCAGTCTGCCGGCTTCAGTTTGTTGGCAGAGTGGTACCCACGGCTGCTGTTATTGCATCGATCCATCTCATTGCTGATCTTTCTCTTTTGCGTTGACCTTCTACCTTGCCAAGCATTATCTCTTTCTCCATCAAACTATTAGATGTCACCATCAGCAGATTAGAAGGATTGATTTTACAATTTAACTACAGGGTGCCCCTGTCCCAAAGCAACAGTTATTGCTGTGTTTTTCCACAATTAGGAGGCCATACACATAGTAACCAGTAGCAGACTGCATGGTTCAGTCACTAGGTTTCATAGTATAATGTACAACAAAGTAAATGAAATGGATATCTGAATTACTATGGTTCGGAATGATGCCTTCTTGAAGGATACAAGCAAAACAGGGAAGTTAGGGCATCCCTAATAAAATAAAAGTAACCCGGGTGCCTTTAAATACAAAACAAACAGAATTGAAAGATTCCAAATTACCCCCATCAGCTGATAACCAGATTGTTAATATGAAGAAAAAAACCCAAACTTTGAAATGTATGCAAATGCCAGAAGTCTAAAAAATAAGATGGGAGAGCTAGAATATATAGCACTGAATGAAAGGTTAGATATAATTGGAATCTCAACCGTGTGGAAGGAGGATAATCAATGGCACACTGATACCAGGTTACTCTCTCACTTGGTTTGCAGCTTGTCGTGCTGTGAGGGCTTGCGTGCATCAGTGATGCTGAGAGCTAAACTATCGGTAGTTTAACTACTGGCAGGGTCTCCCAAGATGGACAGGTCTCAGCTGAGGTGCCAGACGAAGACAAACCACCCATCTGGGCATCAGCAGAATGGGATAGTGTTGATGGCGGAGGATCACATTTCTGTGACAACGGCAACAACACCAAACTTAAACTGCGTGGAAGGAAGGCCCGGCAATCTACTTCTGTATCTTGCCATGAAAGCCCAATGGATAGTTACAACAAAATAAATTGTGCTATGGTGCTGGAAGATGAGACTCCCAGGTCAGAAGGCACTCAACTAGCTACTGGGGAAGAGCTGAAGACTTTTCAGAGTAAAGCCAGCATTTATGATGTGGTTGGATCAAACCCCTCGGGAAGTCTGACTGCTGATGTAGCTGCGCATGAAATGAGAGTCAAAAGCTGTAAAGATGTCTTACAATTTGGAACATGGAACGTACGAAGCATGAACCAAGGGAAGTTGGAGGTGGTCAAGAATGAAATGGAACATGTAGAACTTGATCTGTTGGGTGTCAGCAAACTGAAATGGACTGGCATCGGGCACTTTGCATCAGATGATCACATGGTCTACTATGCTGGAAATGAAAGACAAAGAAGAAATGGTGTTGCATTTATAATAAAGAAGAAACTTGCAAGAACTGTAATGAAGTACAATGCAGTTAGCAAACGCTTAATCTCTATTCGTTTACGAGGATTGCCTATCAACACAACTATAATTCAAGTATATGCCCCAAGAACAGCTGCAGAAGAGAATGAAATTGAAGAGTTCTATGAACAAGTACAAGCTGAAATTGACAGAACATGCAAACAGGATATCCTGATAGTCATGGGTGACTGGAACGCAAAGGTTGGCAACAAAGAAGAAAGCAAAGTAGTTGGAAAATATGGACTTGGCAACAGAAATGAAGCTGGAGAAAGATTGATAGGATTCTGCAAGACCAAAGATCTATTCATCTAAAACACCTTCCAGCAACACAAGTGGCGACTGTACAAATGGACTTCACCCAATGGATTGTATAAAAATCAAATTGATTACATCTGTGGAAGTCAACGATGGAAAAGCTCTGTAACATCAACAAAGACAAAACCTGGAGCTGACTGTGGTACAGTTCATCAACTACTAGTATGCAAACTCAAGCTAAAGTTGAAAAAGAGCAAACCACTCATGAATGCAGCAAAATATGACCTTGAAAATATACCACTGGAATTTAAAGACTGCCTGCAAAATCGATTTGCTGCTTTAGATTCAAATGACAGAGCTCCAGAAGAGTTATGGGATGACATCAAGAAGGTTGTGCTGGAAGAAAGCGAGAAGTCTCTACAAAAGTTGAAAAAGCAAAAACGGCCAAAATGGATGACGGAAAAAACTCTGAAAATTGCCCAGAAACGCAGAGAAGCTAAAGCCAAAGGAGAAAGAAAGACAATCGCAGAACTCAACAGAGATTTCCAACGTGCAGCAAGACAGGATGAGGAAAAGTACTACAATGACACTTGCAAGGAAATAGAAGCAGAACCTATTAGAGGAAGAACAAGATCGGCTTTCCTAAAGCTTGTGATAAGGAAGCTTATCACGGTTCAAAGAGAGAGAATACAAGAGGTGAATTAGCTCTGAATAGACAACCTGTGCTGGCTGGTAAAAGCATTAAAATTGCTTCTTTTCCAAAAAGACTACCAGACCCAGAAATGTACTGCTGTACAGAAGGCCTCTAGGAGAGTAGAAGCAGGGGAATGTGTGCTTAATCAAGGAAGCAATGATGTAATCCCTAATCACCAATCTCCTAGGGCAGGGCCTGATTCAGAGCACCTGGATTGTGCTGGGGTGGAGTGGCCATCAGGGCACTTTAAAGGTAGAAGATTTTCACCACACAGGCAGCCAGGCAGGAGAGGAGAGCCAAGACGACCAGGACAGCACCAGAGAGAGCAAGAGCCAGAGAGACTGATCCGGAGGACAAGGAAGAACAGCAGAGCGTCCAAAAGGTCTAAGAGAGGAGCCCAAGGCAGTACGTATGTGGAGGGAAGTTCCAGTGGCCACCAATCTTCATTGGACTGGAGGAAGCCAGAGGCTTGGAGATATTTATTTATTTATTTACATTCTCTTATATACCGCGCTATTCAGCATCAGTGCGGTTTACATTGAACAAACTGAAATTACATTGAACAGGGCATTATAACTTGGAGATAACTATTTTACAGGGAACATGGGCTATGGAGGGTTAAGTGGCTTGCCCAAGACCACAAGGAGCCAGGAATTCCCAGACGGCACCGTTGAGGGAGACGGCTGCATTTGGAAGGGGCTCTAAGTCCTATTCCAGAAGGTATGAGAAAAGGGACTTGAAGACCAGAGGTTCTGACTGGAGAACTGGACACAGAAGTTACACTTCTTACTGGCCAACATACACAGAGAGAAAGCCTAATGGCAGCGTGATCTCAGGTATGAACTCTGAATTGTTCCCTAGCTTTAAACAAGGAGGACAGCAGAGAAACAATTACTGTTCTGATAAAAATCAGTTAGGGAGGTCCTCTGAGCTGTTGAATGAAAATGATCAAATGATATTTCAGGAGCAAGGGGAAATATCAGATTCAGATGATCAATGTATGGATTGCTCTCTGTCAAAGCTGTTGTTCTGAGTTATTGCACAGATAAGGATCAAACACCAAAAGGACCTTGTATATTTGTATTAGCAGCCCAGAAAGTTTCCTGGGGAGAAAGCTTTTGGGCAGAGTTGAAGCCACGTGGAGAAAGAGTTAACAAGTTGGGGCTTGTTCAGCACCTGAGTGTAATGAAAGGCACCAGTGCACACGTGGAGCTAAGAGGGAGCTTCTTTTCTGTGTGTGAAAGAAAGCTGTGTTTTGGATATAAAGAAAAGTGTTCCTTTTTGGGTTTGTTTCTCCAATGCAGCACTGCTAAGAAGTTAATTAGCAGCTGTTACACGAAAGCCTTTTCTGTTCCATCAAAGTCTATCCAATTTGGTACATTATTTCAGTTGCCTTATTTTGTTTGTCCTTGGAATGAATATCCTATTGATGTTACCAAGCATTACTTGTGTGTGGGAATAACACCCCATAAATAAACTTTCATTTTTTGCTTACACTCGAGCAACTACAAATTTATTATTATTGTGAATGGCTGGTGATGAGTGAATAAACTACAAAGTCCACAATCCTTTGCAAGTTGGGTGACTTCAGGACCTTGCCAAGATAGTGGAACATTCACAACCTGACCCCCGTTTACAAGCTGCAAGAGTTAAAGAAAAAGTTCCAGCCTCGAATTGGAATGTTACAAGATGCTCAAGGTTCTATGTTGAATGATGCTGAGAAGATCAAGAAAAGGTGGAAGGAATATACAGAGTTTTTATATGATAAAGATCAAGTGGACCGACAGCAGTTTCAACCTGAACCTTATGATCGGGAACCATTGGTGATGAAAGAAGAAGTTGAAGCAGCATTGAAAGCCTTATCAAAGAACAATACGTAATATCAACTGATTTTACAGCTCTATCTCTAGGTTAAGAGATAGAGCTGTAAAATCAGTTGATATTACGTATAGTAACCTCAGCTCTAAAAAGTGACTTTATTTATTATAGTTTATCAAAGAACAAAGCAGCAGGTATTGATAGCATTCCCATAGAAGTATTGCAGCAATCTGATGCAGCTGTTACCGTACTTACAAGGCTCTGCCAAGAAATATGGAAGACAACATCATGGCCAACTGACTGGAAAAGATCTGTGCTTATATCAATACTAAAGAAAGGTGATCCAACTGACTGTGGAAATTATCACACAATCACTCTGATCCCACATGCCAGCAAGATTCTACTGAAGATTATTCAAAAGAGACTACAGCCATACCTAGAACAAGAACTACCTGAAGTGCAAGCAGGGTTCTGGAAAGGGAGAGGAATGAGAGACATCATTGTGGATGTGAGATGGATCCTTGAAAAGACTAAAGAATACCAAAAGGATATCTATTTGTGCTTTATCGACTATAGCAAGGCTTTTGACTGTGTAAACCATGAGAAACTCTGGGCCACATTAAGAAGCATGGGTATACCAGAACACCTGATCGTACTCTTGCGCAATCTGTACATTGATCAAGAAGCAACAGTTCGAACGGAACAAGGAGAAGCAGAATGGGTTAAAATAAACAGAGGTGTAAGACAAGGCTGCATACTTTCCCCCTACCTGTTTAATTTATACGCAGAACAAATCATCAGAGAAGCAGGACTGTATGAAGACAACAGAGGTGTGAAGATTGGTGGAAGACTCATCAACAACCTTCGCTATGCTGATGATACCACATTACTGGCTGAAAGTGAAGATGATCTGAAACATTTGCTTCTCACAATCAAAGAACATAGTCTCAAAATGGGCCTGCACCTTAATGTAAAGAAGACAAAGATCATGACAACTGGCATAATCAACAGATTCATTGCTGAAGGAGAAGAAATTGAAATCGTGAACAACTTTAACCTACTTGGATCAACTATCAATAAAGAAGCAACAAGCAGTCAAGAAATCAGACGACGCATTGCTCTTGGCAGAATGGCTATGAAAGACCTAGATAAGATTCTCAATAGCAGAGATGTCTCTCTCCATACAAAGATTCGACTTGTTCAAGCCATGGTATTTTCAATAACATCATATGGATGTGAAAGCTGGACAGTGAAAAAGATAGACAGGAAGAAAATTGATGCCTTTGAATTATGGTGCTGGCGGCAAATACTGTGTATACCATGGACTGCCCGAAGAACAAACCAGTCGGTACTAGAGGAGATCAAACCTAAACTTTCTTTAGAAGCTCAGATGACAAGACTTCGACTTTCATACTTCGGACACATCATGCGAAGAGAGAGATCATTAGAGAAAGACATCATACTTGGCAAGATAGAAGGTCAATGCAAAAGAGGAAGGCCAGCAATGAGATGAATCGCTACAATAACAGCAGCTACGGGTACCAGTCTGTCAACAATGAGCCGCCTGACTGAAGACCGAACACAATTTAGGATAGCTATCCAGAGGGTCGCCATGAGTCGACTCCGACTCGACGGCACTTAACAACAACAACCAGGTTACTAACTCTATTACAGTGATAGGATGGAGGGGTGGCGTTATATGTTAGAGGGCATTGAGTCAAAGAGGATAAAGGTTTTGCAGGACATAAAACATATTGTTGAATCTTTTTGGATAGAAATTTCATGTGAAAAGGGGAAGGGAATGGCACCTGGTATGTATTACATCTGCCTGGTCAGAATAAACAGACAGATGATGAAATACAAAAAGAAATGAGGGAAGCTTGCAAAATTCAAAAGACAGTAAAAAATGGGGGATTTCAAATTCTTCAGTATTGATGGCATCAATGTTACATCAGCCCATGTTAGGGAGATAAAGTTTCTAGATGAAATAAATGGCTGCTTCATGAAGCAGCTGGTTCAGGAACTGACTCAAGGGGAAGCTATTTTAGGTCTAGTTCTTAGTGAAACACGGGATCTAGTGTGAGAGGTAACAGTGTTGCTGCCGCTTGGCAATAGCTATCAGAACATGATCACATTAAATCTAATAAATGGCGGGATAGTAACAAGGAAATCCACTGCACTAGCATTTAACTTTCAAAAAGGAGACTATGATAAAATGAGGAAATGGTTAAAAAAACAAAAAAAAAAAACCCTAAAAAGAGCAACTGCAAAGGTTAAGCTATATCAGGCCTGAGCATTATTTAAATATACTGTCTTGGAAGCCCAGACCAGATGTATTCCACACTTTAAGAAAGGTGGAAGGAAAGCCAAACGACAGCCAGCATGGCTGAAAGTGAGGTCAAAGAGGCTGTTATAGCTAAGAGAAAATCCTTCAGAAAATGGAAAAAAGAGCCAAATGATGAAAACAGAAAAAAAGCATAAGTACTGGCACGTTAAATGCAAGGCAGACAAAGAATTTGAAAAGAAGCTTACCGTGGAAGCGAAAGTGCATTATAACCCTTTCAAGTACATTCTTAGCAAAACACCTGTGAGAGAGCCAGTTGAACCATTAGATGATAGAGGGGAAAAAGGGGCACTAAAGGATGACAAGGCCATAGCGGAAAGACTGAATGAATTCTTTGCTTTTGTCTTTACCGCAGATAATGTAGGAAACCTACCCATGCCAGAAATGCTATTCAAAGGTGATGTATCAGAGGAATTGAAACAAAGTTCGATAAATTGGGAAGATGTATTACAGCTCTTTGATAAACTAAAGAGCAGTGAATCACCTGGACAGGATGACATACATCCCAGGGTGCTGAAAGAACTGAAATATAAGATTGCAGAACTACTGTTAGTAAACTGTGAACTATCCTTAAAATCATCTATAGTCACTGAGGATGGGAGAGTGGCCAACGTAACGACAGCTTTTAAAAGGGGTTCCAGGGGTGATCTTGGAAACTACAGACCGGTGAGCTTGATATCTGTCCCGGGCAAAATGGCAGAAACCATTATAAAGAACAAAATTACTTAACATGTGGATTAGTTATGGCTTAATGGCAGGAACAACATAAAAAGGACCCAACACACTATTAAAATTACTGCAAGAATGCACCCTATTCAAATCATGAGAGCATACAAAGAAAGAGGAAAAAAGACCCCAGTTTTTCTCCAGCAAACAATGCAATTTGCCGAAAGGAAAAGTGAAACCCACTCACCAATAATAAAAATAATACGGCTGGCACAAACATCAAAAGTAAAAAAAAACCCCTCATCAGTAATATATGCAACACACACAAAAAACCCAGTCAATAAATATGCAATTAAAGTTTAGAATAGAGCTTCTGCCAAAGTCAAAGCCAAAATTAAAGGCAACTTAGCTTAGGAGGTACAGCAATCCAAGGCTTCTCAATAAAGCGACATATCTGCAATCCTTAAACAAACCTCCGAAAGGTGACGGTGCTACAGTCCCGCTTCCTGAAGATGCTATCCGCAAAACGCCAGATGTTGGAGGTTTGTTGGCTGGAAGCCAACATGAATTTAGGCAAGGAAATTTTGTCTTACTAATCATATATTTTTATTGGTGAATAAACAGGTAGACAAAGTTGAGGCAGTTAATATAGTGTATCTGGATTTTCAGAAAGCCTTTGACAAGGTCCCTCATGAGAGACATTTGTACTATTATGAATTAGGAACTGGTTAAAAGATAGAAAGCAGAAAGTAGGGCTAAATAGCCCATTTTCTCAATGGAGAAAGGTGAATAGTGAAGTACCTCAGGGATCTGTGTTGGGCCTGCTGCTTTTTAACATATTTATAAATGATCTAGCAATAGGAGTAACAAGTGAGGTGAACAAATTTACAGATGAGAAAAAATTATTCAAAGTTGTTAAAAACCCATGAGGATTGTTAAAAATTGCAAGAGGACCTTGATAAATTGGAAGACTGGGCATCCAAATGGCAGATGAAATTTAATGTGGACAAGTGCAAAGTTATGCACTTCAGGAAGTACCACCCAAACTCCAATTAAGGTTCCACATTAGGAATTAGAAGTGAGGTTCATGACTGTTATGGTAAGTGCAAAACTCGCCTTTTGGAGAAATTGCTCCTGAAAGGAATCACTACCCAGGAAAAGGACCTGGGAGTCATCGTGGATAATACATTGAAACCCTGTGCCCAGTGCGCAGTGGGGGCCAGGAAAGCAAATATAAAGCTAGGAATCATAAGGAAAAGAATAGAAAATTAAACCACGGATATTACAATGCCTCTGTATCGATCCATTGTTCAACCACACCTTGAATATTGTGTGCAATTCTGGTCACCATATCTTAGAAGGATATAGCAGAACTGGAAAAAGTACAGAGAAGAGCTTTCAAAATGATAAAGGGGATGGAAGGATATCCCTATGATGAAAGGCTTAAAAGATTAGGGCTGTTCAACTTGGAATAGAGATGACTGAGGGGAGATATGGTAGAGGTCTATAAAATAATGGAGTAGAACGGATAAATGTAGATCGGTTGTTTACTCCTTCAAAAAGTAGAAAGACAAGGGGACACGCAATGATGCTATAATGTGGCACATTTAAGACAAATCTGAGAAAATACTTTTTCTCTCAGCGTGTAATCAAACTCTGAATTCATTACTGGAAGATATAGTGAAAGCTGTTAATGTAACTGGGTTCAGAACCTGTTTGGATGAGTTCCCGGATGAAAACCATTATTGAAGAAGACGGAAATCCGCTGCTTTACCCCTGGGACCTGTGGGAACCTGACTGGTACTAGAGACCTGGATTGGCCACAGTTGGACCCTTGGTCTGACTCAGTACGGCATATCTAATGTTAGCTAAGAGCCAGCCTAATGTGTGCACCTTTGTGTGTGTTAGTTGCACGGGACATACGCATGCATGTGAGCACATTTTGTTTGCATGGGAATCAAACCCTGGTTACTAAGCCGGTTCTCTACCTACTAGGCTATGCGAGGGTGCATTTTGTGTGCGTGGTAATAACCCTGGTACATACAATAATTTTCCTTTCTCACAGCAGCCTGGAATTAGATTGCACAAAGCCGTGTACCTGGTGCTGTAGTATGTATAATGACTGCTGCATAATATTTAGGATATAAATGGTAATAATCTTTTTCTCATTCCCCCTCTAGGATGCCAAGGCCACCCTGAGCAGGTAGGGCTCCGTTCTGGTTCCCTCATTCTGTATGAAATAGCAGCCCTGTAATGTCACTGGCTTGCTGCAAGTCCCACAGCGACTGAGGCGTGATGGGATAGAGACCTTACCAGTAAAACACACTCTCATACTCTTTGTGGTGTGGGGGGGGGGGGGGGCAGCTCACACTCTTTCCTATTCACTTCAATCTGGTGCCATCACACACAATAATATTACACACACAAAAACTTGCAGAGTCTGAACATGAAACAAGATAACCAAGTTACTTAATTGTAGCAGCTGTTCTCTTACATTAATGTGTATAATTCAACTGCTAGGGGAAGTGGGAGTCCACAGAGAACACCTCCTACAAGGAAGTAACTGGTTTTCTCAGAGGAAAAGCAGGAACTGAAGTCCTCACGGATGGGAATCTCTCTAGCTGCAGGCGGCCACAAACAACAAACAGTACATCTGAAACATGACACAGTAACAGGCAAATGTCTTATGAAAGTCTTGAAGGATTACCAAAAGGGGCTGCTTCAGCTGGAAATAAATTTGCATTTGTAAGTATTTATCTTCTGGAATATACTCTAAATGTTGAGAAAAAGGGATTTTTTTTGTGTTAAAGCTGATAAATCTCAGCTCGCTCGCAACCTTCCTCTCTCTCCTTCTCCACTCACATCCATCTGATAGCTAAGACCTGCCATTTCTTTCTCTATAACATCAACAAAATCCGCCTTTTCCTTTCTGAGCACACTACTAAGACACTTACCCACTCCTTAGTCACCTCCCATCTAGACTACTGTAACCTACTCCTTGCTGGTCTCCCTCTGAATCATCTCTCTCCCCTTCAATCTGTTCAACACTCTGTTGTGCGGCTAATCTTCCATCAGCCTCATCATGCCCATATTACCCCTCTTCTCAAGTCACATCATTGGCTCCCTATCCGTTTCCGCATCCAGTTCAAACTTCTCCTGCTGACCTATAAGTGCATTCACTCTGCAGCTCTTCACTACCTTTCTTCTCTTATCTCTCCTTACACACACCCTCGGGAACTTCGCTCTTCTGGCAAATAGCTTCTATCTGTGCCCTTCTCTCCTACTGCTAACACCTTGCTGCACTTTACACCTGGAACAAACTACCTGTGTCTGTACACCAGGCACCTTCTCTGACACTTTTTAAATCCAGGCTGAAACTCAGCTCTTCTCTGCTGCTTTTGGTTCTTGACTCACCTGATCTCTGTTTCTTTACCACTCCCCCCCTGTTTTATCCCAATCTGCACCTTCTGTGTTGTCTATCTTGACTACATTGTAAGCTCTGATGAGCAGGAACTGTCTCTTATATTCTGTGCAGCACTGCATATGACTTGTGGTGCTATACAAATGCTCAGTAGTAGTAGTAGTAATTTTAGAATACATTGTTTTTGCTGAGTCAGTGAGATCTTAGTACCATCAGAGAGCTTTTCATTTTAATCAAATCAGAGTATAACTTAGCATAGAAAGTAAAATAGAGTAAATAGTTACTGAAATAAATTTGTTTCTAGAGAGATTTTTTATTTAAATCAAATCATATATAGCTTAACATACAAGCAGAATAAATAGTCTCTTAGTAGAAAGAAATACACTTGTTTCTAGTGACCTTTACAAAGATGCCTTCCACTTAGGAGGCAAAAAGACCTGTGAAGTTGTCTTAAATAGATGTTAAAGGCAAGTGACAGATCAAAGGGGCAATTTGAAAGGCTCCCTCTATCAAACCAAGGGCTGTGTGAATTACACAGGAAATTGGTAAGGCTACCTTAGAAACATAGGTCAGGGCACTGTGTAGCATTCCAGCTTTTACTATGTCTTCTTTCCCTCCCACTCACCCCAGGGATAATCTTTATAGGCTCATAAACCTATTAAAGGGAAGGAGGTGCCTATATTTACTTTCAGGTGCATTTGGTTATCCTCATCAGGAATACATTAATTATGGAACTGAGATTAATTAATCTTGAGGTGAACAAAGTTCATTAAATGTATTAGGTATAGTTGTATTAGTATAAGTATCCCCAGCTTACCTAAGTAAGTAAACAACTTAAATACGTAAACAATACCTTAAAACTAAGATGCAGACAGCAGTTCAGCAGCGAGATGGGGGCTTCCCAGTGGTTTGCAATGAGTATCACATGTATGATTTTCTCTAGTTAGTGAGGGGGTCTTACGTGTGCACTAGGTGCAAGGAGTTCTTTGCTCTTAGGGAACGAGTCCAATCTCTGGAGGATAGAGTAGCAGACTTGGAGGACATAAAGAAGACAAGAGAGGTACATAGTCGAGACCTACTAGAATGTAGTATTGCAGTCCCACCTCCAGTTTGGCAGCCTCCCGTTTGCCATGGAGGTGAGAGGTCACGGGCCGGTTCAAACCCTGCGCATTCCATCTGGTGCTCCCCAATCGGGGTCGAGCGCACCTGAGTGGGCCAGCCACCTTCCCGCTCAGGGGTCTCCAGCCCAATCGGGACTGTGGAAGGAGGAGCGGCAAACACAAAAAGAAGCCGCCATCAGGCAGGCCCGCCCCTGATGGGCCCGCAACTGAAGGCCTCGCCAGAGGGCCCTTTGGCGCGGCCCTTAGGCGGCGGCCCTCCTGATTCCTGAACTTTACTGACCCAGCAATACCAGACTGTGGGAGGAGGAGCGGTGAACACAAAAAGCAGCCGCCATCAGGTGGGCCGGTTCAAACCCCGCGCATTCCATCTGGTGCTCCCCGATCGGGGTCGAGCACACCTGAGCGGGCCAGCCACCTTCCCGCTCAGGGGTCTCCAGCCCAATCGGGGCTGTGGAAGGAGGAGCGGCGAACACAAAAAGAAGCCGCCATCAGGCAGGCCCGCCCCTGATGGGCCCGCACCTGAAGGCCTCGCCAGAGGGCCCTTTGGCGCGGCCCTTAGGCGGCGGCCCTCCTAATTCCTGATTCCTGAACTTTACTGACCCAGCAATACCAGACCACCACACCAACACATTCCCTAGAAGAATTATCCACCGGTCCTCCGATATACATCGCTAATTAAAAAAAGGGACACCACTGTTCCAGGAGGTAAATCCACTCATTTATACGAGGACACTCCATCAGGGACTCTAAGAACTGAACATCAATATGTTACCTTGTTCCCCCAAAAAGCTAAACTGCCTTGCTTTAAGCTGTTGAATTGCCTATTACCTAGCTTTCATGTACTGATACAGTTTTGATACATTAACTTGCCTTAACTTGCTACAGTACTGATACAGTTTTTGACACATTTCTGTTACATTTTTACACTCCTGATAACTATTGCCTTAACCTGTATCTTGGTGTTATCTCTCTTGAATCCTATACTCAAACGGATTAGCCCTCCACCCAAAGTAACTGTCTCACATAGAACACCTTAAAAATGCCTCCAATCCTAGCTCTATTCCTCCTCCTCCTTACCTCTTGGGCCCCCAACCTATCACATGCATTTAACCCTGGCATCAGTCATATCCCAATCCTCTACAACAACAGCAGAAGATGTTCTGAAAACCCCTGTCAACATTCAACAAAAGCTAATTCCCTTCATCCACACCTTATACACATCCCCTTACAGGACTTCAAAAGGAACCAAACTGAGAAACACAACTACCAACAGTTACTCAAATGTGCGCCTATCAACGCCGGATCAACACGCTCAAAATGGCCTGCAATTAATGACCTTATAACCCTACATGACCTTGATATCCTAATGATAACTGACTCTTGGTTATCTGACTACGATAATGCTCGCCAGATCTGAACTTCAATTTACACTAAGCAACACCACTAGCTCAACCTATCTGGACATAATCTCCATTTCGAATGAACACTGTTCAATCAACCTACTATACCGAGCCCCAACTTCATCTCCAGATGACCTTCCATCAATAATAGTCCTAGCCTGTAACCCCACCAACCCACGCGCTCTAAATTTGCTGATGGGAGATTTCAACCTACCCTCCCTTCATGATACTCACTCAACAGCATTCATTGACGCAATGAATGAGCTGGGCTACACGCAACTCATCAACTTCCCCACTCATAACAAGGGTGGTATACTGGACCTGACCTTCGTCCCACAGACTGCCATCAATCCCACACGGAGCTTGCTACTCTCCACAACACCTGTACCCTGGTCCGACCATCATTTACTCCTATTTCACATACCCACCCACTCTTTCAGCAATTCCAGCAACAAAGCACGTTCCCCTACCAGAACTGTAACACGCTTTCGACCCCTTGTTAAGGACAAGGCTCTTGAGCAGATTCTACCTCTCCTTGCCAATGAACCCCTTGATCCAGATGTACTGGTATCCAATTGGGACGACACCCTCAGAGCGGCTGCCTGCCTACCATCTATCAACACGAACCGAGCAAAACGCAAGCACGCGCCATTGTAAAGTCTCTAACTGGTGATCCAGCACTAGCCCAACCACCCATGCCCCAGCCGCAAGACTATTCCAACTACCTTCAATCGAAGATGATCCAGACCAATACCATCACGAATGCAACCATTGTATCTGCCTCCACTATACATGGATCCTCCCAACCAACTCCTCTGTTGTCATTTTCCAAGGTTTCCGACAAAGAAATCTTAGATATTATCTCATCTATTAACCTCACCACTGCTCCTAACGACCCTTGCCCTGCAAGCTGGATAAAAGAGCTGCGCCATGACCTCAGCCCAACTATATGCAGAATCTTGAATCAATCCCTCGTAACAGGATCCTTCCCTCAAAGCTTAAAATACACGTCAATCCGCCCCCTGTTAAAAAATAGTAGGCTCGATCCATCTAAAGTTGAGTCCTTCCGTCCAATTTTGAGCATCCCACTGCTTGCCTAAATTATGGAGAAGGTAGTCCAGCGACAAATCCAACACCATGTTGATACTGCTGCACCGCTGGACCCATCCCAACATGGCTTCAGGGAAGCTCATGGCGTGGACACCATCTTCACAACTTTCTTCAAAACCTAGTCACAGGAATTGACAATATCAACCATGGTTTCGTCCTTATCTTCTTAGACATAGCAGCCGCCTTTGATTCAGTGAACCACAAAACACTATTATTTCGCCTCAAAGATAAAGGACTACAAGGCTCAGCACTAGCCTGGTGTAAATCCTATTTGTGTAACAGATGGCAGAAAGTCAGAGCAGGTTCCGAGACTTCAGAACCATTTTCACTGAAGCAAGGTGTACCCCAGGGATCTTCCCTCTCCACATTAATGTTTAACATCTACATGCAGCCCATCTGTGCTTTAATCCATTCCTTCAATGTCCAATACCTTGCCTATGCGGACGACATCCTCATGTACACACTGTTTAAAATTGATCAACCTGACTTCTCTCCAATTACACAATGCTTCGAAGCTGTAGCAGACTGGCTCCTCTCCCAAAATCTACGTATTAACCACAGCAAAACGGACGTCCTATTCGTCACACGAAACCAGAAGTTCATGCCACCTTCCTCACTTCTAGTCAATAACATTGAACTGAAGTCCAAATCCACAATTCGCTATCTGGGCATCACTCTCGACCAGCGTCTTGACATGTCATAAACACAACTAAAGCAATATATCATAAGATCTGATCTCTACGCCATCTCCGCCCACTTCTCGACTTCCCTGACTACCATTCAATCTTCCAAGCCTTAGTCATCCCACACCTCGACTTTGCTAACATAATCCTACTTGGACTTCCACAGTCGACTGTAAACCCGCTACGACTTGCCATGAACTCAGCTGCGAGGGTACTGGCAGGGCTCTCAAGGTCAGACCACATTACGCCAGTCCTAAAGAACCTACACTGGATTCCGCTGCAGGCTAGAATCCATTACAAGGCTCTAGTCTTGACATTCAAAGCCCTTAAGAACCATCCCCCCACGCCCATCAGTGAACTTCTCCACAGCACTCCAGACAACAGAACCAGGAGATCCACATTGATGAATACACTCGAAGTCCCAAAATTATTGATAAAATGTAGGAAGTCAACAGCAAGTAGGGCCTTCTCCATTTTTGCACCTTTGGCATGGAATGCTCTCCCAGCCAAAATCCGTGCCATCTCAAACATGGCGTTATTCAGAAAAGCCCTCAAACATCACCTATTCTTACAAGATTACCCCGACACCAATCCCGGTATTCATACTGCCATCACCTTGCCTCCCTACCTAGCCCGTCCCTTAGATCATCCTCCTGCAGATAACGGTTAACCAACTTTTCCCCTATCTCCTTCTCCGACCCATGAGCTCAGGCCTCTAGGTAAAGTTTCTAGATTTCCTTTGTAAGAGTATCCATAAATTGTATATAATATGTACATAGTTTCCCTCTGTTTTTCTTCCATGTTTGCTATCCCTGTTCAATGTAAAAACTCGATGTGACTTGTCGCATTCTTGTATGTTCTGTTCAAATGTAAACCGCACTGATTATAATAGCGCGGTATATAAGAAATATAAATAAATAAAATAAATAAATAAATGTGGGGGAACATCACCAGCTAGGACCTGTCCTGCTGGTGATGTAAAACACTCTCACACCAAGGAGAATTCTCCAGGGGCAATGTGCCCATGAGGGAAGGGTTAGGACAGCCTTGGAGATTCATTCATTAGGCATGTAGATAGCTGGGTAGCTGGTGGATGTGAGGATCACCTGGTAACATGCCTGCATGGTGCAAAGGTAGCAGGTTTAGGTTTAGGTTTATTTATTTGATATAACCGCCTTTCTGAGGCAATCAAAGCGGTGCACAAATAGTAAAATACATAAAAATTCATAAAATACATAAAATAGATAAATTATACAAAAATGTAAAAGCATAACACATAAAAACTTTGGCCATAGCCAGAAAGGAAAGGAAATGTACAAATTGTATAAAGAATAGAGACTAACATGCAGAGAAAACGAGACAGGATACAACAGGTAGGTGGGTACAGTAGGGATAGAGTCATACAAAAGGGGATGGGATATTGAATGCCAGTGAGAAGAGGTGGGTTTTAAGGTTTTGTTTGAAAATTGCGAAGTGTGGTTCCAGGCGGAGGGAAGGGGGGAGAGAGTTCCAGTGTGCGGGACCAGCAAAGTAGAATGCGGATAGACGTGTGAATTGGAGGTGGGCACGGGAGGGGGAGGGGAGAGCGAGACGGTTGAGATGGAAAGAACGGGGTGCATAACGTGAGGAATGGAAAGATAGAAGGTCAGACAGATAGGATGGGATACCAGTGTGATAGACTTTGTGAAGCAGAGTTAGCAGTTTAAACTGAGAACGGAATGAGATCGGCAGCCAATGAAGGTGAAAAAGTAAGGGAGTAACATGATCTCGAAGGGTAGAAGAAGTAATAAGACGTGCAGCAGTGTTTTGTATTCTTTGGAGCCGGGTCACCTGGTTTTTGGGGAGACCAAGGAACAGTGCGTTAGAGAAATCCACCCGTGACATGACTAAGGACAGTACTAGCGTGGTCAAAGCAGAAGGGGAGAGAAAAGGGCGGATTGAACGGATCTGTTGGAGAAAAAAGAAGGAGGTTTTAGTGATGTGAGAAATATGAGAGTGAAAGGAAAGATCCGAGTCGAAATGAACGCCTAAGTAGCGGAATGTAGAAACCAGAGGGACTGGGGAATTAAAGAAAGAAGGGGCTAAGGTGGGGGGGGGGGGGGAGCACCGTAAGTAAACCAGATAGCCAGAGTCTTTGTGAGGTTGAGATGAAGGCAGTTGGTAGTGAGCCAGTTGGCAACAGAGGAAAGACAAGAATTCAGAGGGGTGAGATCAGGGCAGGAGGAAGAAGTGTGGTGAAGTAGAAGAATGTCATCCGCGTAGAAAAAAGCTGAAATACCTGTCTGTTGGATAAGGAGTGCAAGGGGAGCGAGAAACAGATTAAAAAGAAGAGGGGCAAGAACGGAGCCCTGCTGAACCCCACAAAGGATGTGCTGCGGATCAGAAGAGAGAAAGGCAGAAGAAGAAGGAGGACCGTGCAGGAACGAGAAGAAAGAAAAGAGTGGAACCAGTGATAAACAGTGCTACAGAGTCCAGCCTCGCGAAGTCGGTGAAGAAGAAGGGAATGATCAACTAAATCGAACGCTGCTGAAAGATCCAAGGCAACCGCCACCGATATATCACCCCGATCGTGAGCTACGTGAAGTGCATTAGTGAAAGCCAGAAGAACAGTGTCAACACTATGCCCAGAACGAAAACCTGATTGATGAGGGTGAAGGAAATTAATAGAATCAAGGTGGTGGGAAAGTTGTGCAAAGACAAATTTCTCCAGGAGCTTAGACAGAAAGGGGAGGTTAGAGACAGGACAATAGTTAGACGGAAGAGAGGGATCTAGAGAGGGGTTTTTCAAGATGGGGCGAACCAGAGCATGCTTCCAGGGAGAAGGAAAGGTCCCGGTGGAAAGACTAGAGTTGAACATAGTGAGGATATAAGGAAGGACACCCAGGGAAGGTGTGAGAAGCCAAGAAGAGGGAATAGGATCAGATGAGCAAGAGGTCTTGCGGGATGAAGAGATGAGATGATGTAGTTCGGGTGCAGTAATGGGTGAGAAGGTGGCCCAGAAATGAGAAAGCTGAGAAACAGGTGGAGGTGAAGGAAGAGGAGGAGGGGAGGAGATAGGAGCAGGACATGAGGGCAAAGAATCCCTCAGAGAGACAACCTTCGAGGTGAAGAAGGAAGCTAACTGCGATGGAGAGGGGGAAGACTGGGTAGTGGTAGTTGATGAAGGGGTGTGTAGGGAGGTGAGAGAGCGGAAAATAGAATATAGGTGTCGGGTTTGGTTGGGTGCCTGTAAAATAGCATTGGAGAAAAAATCACGTTTAGCGGAATGGAGTTGAGTGCGGTAGAAGGAGTGGTGGGATTTGAAAACAGATAGAGTGATGGGGGAAGGGTCCTTGCGCCAGAGGCGTTCGGCCCTTCGGAGGTGAGTACGTAGGAGTCGAAGGCCACTATGGAACCAGGGATGAGAAGAACGTCGACGGGAGGGATGAGGACGGAGAGGGGCTAGCCGATCAAGGGTAGCAGAAAGGGAAGAGAACCAGCAGGCGGCTTGAGAGTTTGGTGAGAGGAGCGAAAAGTCACTAGGTAAAAGCTCAGAGGCAGGGGGGAATTTTTGTAGAGTGAGAGGGGTAAGAGCCCGGGATAGAGGTACTGGGGAAGATGACCTAGAAGAAACTGGAGTGATAGAGGAAGAGACTTCTGGGAGAGAGAGCAAGATAAGGTAAGATAAAAATGATCTGTCCAAGGAAGGGACGTGGCGGTTGGAACTGATAGGGTGAAAGGAGAAGAGGCAGGGGACAAGAACAGATCAAGGATGTGGCCAGCTTGATGAGTGGGGACAGATACGTGCTGAATTAGAGAAAGATCCCGGAGGAATGAAAGAAAAGAGAGCTCCCTTGATGAGGAGGGGGAATCCATATGAAGATTGAAGTCGCCCGCTATGATTAAATGGGGGAAGGCTAAAGAGACGTCGGTGATTGTTAGTAAGAGGGCGTCCCAGAGTTGAAGGCGAAGGGCGGGAGGAGAGTAAATGAGGAGTAAGTGGATAGGAGGAGAGGTGTGGAGACGAAGAAGAAGAGCCTCAGGATAGTGCAATGACGGGGAGGAGATTAATGTGTAGGATAAGGAAGGGTGAAAGATGGCAGCCACACCGCCCCCGGACCGCCCAAGGTGGGGAACAGAGGCAGCAGAGAAGCCAGGGGGAAGGCAACGTGCGAGAATAGCATCCTCACCATCATGAAGCCAGGTTTCTGTGAGGAGAGTGAGTCCGGGAGAAGATCTGAGAATAAGATCTTGAAGAAGAAGAGTTTTATTCCGTAGAGACCTACAATTAAGGAGGCCGATAGAAAAGAAAGTTTGGGAGGAGCTGGGAAGGATTGGAACAGTGAAGGAGGAGGAGGAAGATGAGAGGGGGCACAAATGTAAATTAGTGCTACAACGAAAGCGTTGACTGGGAGGTTTAGCAGGCCGCCTACCCCAGAGTATAGGGATAGCAGCCATGGGAGAGGAAAAGGGACAGTGTAGAGGATCGTGAGGAAGAGGTACCTTTTGGATGGCTGGGCCAGAGACGGGCCTGAATGTTGGTAAATGAGAGAAAGGAGGGAGAGAGGACCCACCAGAGAGGGAGGTGAAAAAGAGAACAAAGCAGATGCCGGTTGAACTAGAGAGCCAGGAGGGGGCCCTCGCTGCCGGAGCGGTCCCAAGGAGCGCACCTAAGGAGCACGACGTGCTCCTTAGGTGCGCTCCTTCGGTGCGCGCCCCTGTCGCGCGCCGCGGCGACGAGCGCCGCAGGCGCTGGTAATTTATGGAGCAAGGCAGTGTACCTTGCTGGACGCGGCCGCGTTCACGCGGCTGCGGGAAAACCGGAAGGGGTGGACCCCTCTGTAGTGCAGGAAACGGCTGGCCCAATCTGGAGGGGCAATGGCTAGAAAAACACAATGCAGGCAGACAAGTAAGCACACTGAAACAGCTCACAGAGAAGGACAAAAATAACATTAACAGCTGACGCCGCAGGCGCTGGTAATTTATGGAGCAAGGCAGTGTACCTTGCTGGACGTGGCCGCGTTCACGCGGCCGCGGGAAAACCGGAAGGGGTGGACCCCTCTGTAGTGCAGGACTTCATGCACCACCTAGACAAGGTGTTAGATAGCACTGGGGAGGAGTCTGCTGTCTTGGTACGTGTTGGTACTAATGACATAGGAAAGTGTGGTAGGGAAGATCTGGAGGCCAAATTCAATTTTCAGAAATGCTCCAGAGTTCCAGAGTCTTAATGCATGGATGAGACGATGGTGCAAGGAAGAGGGTTTTGGATTTGTTAGGAACTGGGCAACATTCTGGGACAAGGAGGGTCTTTTTCAAAGGGATAGGCTCCACTTTAACCAGGATGGAACCAGACTGCTGGCGTTAACCTTTAAAAAAGAGAGAGAGCAGCTTTCAGTGGAAAGCCAACAGTAGCCCAAGAGGATATGGTTCAGAAAGATGTATCCTTGAAGGATACTAGCAAAAGATTGAAGTTAATATATATCGACAGATTCCAATAAAGACAAAAGTAACCCAAATGCCCTTAAGCACAGAGCAGACAGAGCTTAAAAGATTCCAAATTACCCCTGCCTACCAATTAACCATATTAATATGAATAAAATACAGTCTCTAAAATGCTTGCATGCAAATGCTAGAAGTCTAAAAGATTTGATGGGAGAGTTAGAATATATAGCACTAAATGAGAGGCTAGATATGATTAGTATCTCAGAGTCATGGTGGAAGGAGGACACTGTGATACCTGGGTACAAATTATATCAAAATGCTAGAGTAGATCAAATTGGTGGAGGGGTTGCGCTCTATGTTAGAGAGGGCATTAAGTCACACAGGATTAAAGTCTTGCAGTAAACAAAATGCACTATACTAGAATCTCTATGGATAGAAATTCCATGTAAAAAGGGGAAGGCGATGGCAGTGGGGGTGTACTATCGATCACCTGGCCAGAATGAACAAATGGATGATGAAATGCTCAAAGAAATCAGGGAAGCTAACAAAAGTTACAACAGTAATAATAATGGGTGATTTCAATTACCCCAGTATCGATTGAAGCAGTGTCACGGCAGGACATGCTAGGGAGATAAAGTTTTGAGATAAAATAAATGACTGCTTCTTGGAGCAGCTGGTTCATGAACCGACCAGAGGGGAAGCCATTTTAGACCTAGTCCTTAGTGGAACACAAGATCTGGTACAAAAGATAGGGTGTTTGGGCCACTTTGGATCCTAGCTGGTGATGTTCCCCCACATTTATTAAATGAAATGCATGACTGCATTTGATTTAATAAATGGAGGAAGGATGGCAAGGAAATTCTCTTTACTACCTTTTAACTTTCAATAGGGAGACTATGATAAAATGAGGAAAATAATTAAGAAAAACTAAGAGGCTGCTGCAAAGGTTAAATATTTACTTCAAGCATGGGTGGTGTTTAAAAATACTATCTTGGAAGCACCGACCAGCTGTATTCCATGCTTTAAGAAAAGTGGAAGGAAGTCCAAAAAACTGTCAGCATGGTTTAAAGGTGAGTTCAGAGAGGCTGCTGTTGCCAAAAAAGCATCTTTCAGGAAATTGGAAACAGAAGACATAAACTAGAAACAACATAAGCACTGACACGTTAGATGCAAGGCATTGATAAGGCATGCCAAGAGAGAATTTGTGAAGAAGCTTGCTGTGGAAAGAATAAAAGCATTTTCAAGTACATTCATAGCAAAAAACCTGTGACAGAGTCAGTTGGACTATTAGATGATAGAGGGGTAAAAGGGGCACTAAAAGGGGACAAGGCCATAGCGGAGAGACTGAATGAATTCTTTGCTATGGTCTTTACTGAAGAAGATGCAGGGTTGATATCTATGACTGAAGTGGTATTTAAAGGTGATGTGACAGAAGAATTGAAAGAAATATTGATGCAGCGGGAAGATGTATTACTACAATTTGATAAACTGAAGAGTAGCAAATCACCTGGATTGGATGGTAAACATCCGAGTGTGTTGAAAGAACTGAAATATGAGATTGCAGACCTATTAGTAATCTGTAAACTATCATTAAAATCATCTGTAATACTTGAAGATTAGTGAATGGCCAATGTAATTCCAATTTTTCAACAGGGTTCCAGGAGTAATCCAGGAAACTACAGGAGCCTGATGTTAGTACCAGGCAAAATGGTAGAAATCCATTATAAAGAACAAAATTATTGAACTTCTAGATAGTCACAGATTAATGGGAGAGAGCTAACATGGCTTTAGCCAAGGAAAGTCTTGTCGTACTAATCTTATTTTTTCTTTGAAGGTGTGAATAAACAGGTAGACAAAGGTGAGCCAGTTGATATAGTGTATCTGGATTTTCAGAAAGCCTTTGACAAGGTTCCTCATGAGCGACTCTTGGTGAAATAAAAAAAAGTCATGGGATAGGAGGCAGTGTACTATTGTGGATCAGGACGTAGCTAAAAGATAGAAAGCAGAGGGTAGGGCTAAATGGCCAATTTTCCCATTGGAGAAAGGTGAATAGTGGAGTACCCCAGGGATCTGTGCTGGATCCACTCCTTTTTAACATATTTGCAAATGACCTGGAACTTTGAATAACAAGCAAGCTAATCAAATTTGCAGATGACATAAAATTATTCAAAGTTGTTAAAACCCATGAGGATTGTGGAAAATAGCAAGAGGATCTTGATAAATTGGAAGACTGGGCATCCAAATGGCAGATGAAATTTAATGTGGACGTGCAATGTTATGCACCTAGGAAAGAAAAACCCAAACTATGGTTACACGATGCAAGGTTCCACATTAGGAACCACCACCAAGGAAAAAGATTTAGCATCATCGTGGGTAACATGTTGAAACCCTCCATCCAGTGTGCAGCGGTGGGCAAGAGAGCAAATAGAATGCTAGGTATGAAAAGGACAGGAATGGAGAATAAAAACAAGGATATTATCATGCCTCTGTATCGTTCCATGGTGCGACTGGCACCTTGAATATTGTGTGCAAATCTAATCACCGTATCTTGAAAAGGATATAGCAGAATTAGAAAAGATACAGAGAAGAGCCACCAAAATGGTAAAGAGGATGGAAGGATTACCCCTATGAGGAGAAGCTTAAAAGATCAGGGCTCTTCAACTTGGAAAAGAGACGACTGAAAAGAGATATTGTAGAGGTCTATAAATTAATGAATGGAGTGGAACAGGTAAACTTAGATCGATTGTTTATACCATCAAAAAGTAGAAAAAGCAGGAGTCATGCAATGAAGCTACAGTGTAACCCATTTAATACTAATAAAAGAAGACATTTTTTCACTCAATGTGTAATCAAACGCTGGAATTTGTTACTGGAGGATGTAGTAAAAGCTGTTAATGTAGCTGGGTTTAAAAAAGGTTTGGACAAGTTCCTGGAGGAAAGATCCATAAGCCATTATTAAAGGAGACCTGAGAAATCCACTGCTTGCCCCAGTACTAGCATTGTGGAACCTGTGTGCCTTTTTGGGTACCTGCCAGGTACTTGTGACCTGGATTGGCCACTGTTGGAAACAGGATACTGGGCTTGTTGGACCTTGGTCTGACCCAGTATGGCATTTATGTTCTTATGAAAACATTTTTGGTGGTAATTGGCTTTTTCAAAATTTTGTCTTTTTTTTTTTTTTTTTGAGAAGCAGCCTGGAACAAACAAAAAATAGACCTTGTAGGGAAGGAGCTGATTGTAATCCCCAAATTCTGGAGGACGGACCAGACAATTCTACTCTTGCATTGGGAGCTGCCTCCTAGACAGTAATGGGATATGTGGGCAGACGTCAGGGCTGGCCCAGCCACTAAGCAAACTAGGCACTCACCCAGGATGGCAGCTTCTGGGGGGCGGCAAAGAGCAGGGCATTCAAAGCTAAACAATAGATTCTGACAGATGGGGGTGGGGGGAGGGGCTTATGGTTTAACCAGGGCACCAACTCTTTAAACCAGCTCTGGGGCTGATCCTGGCAGAATTCAAGCTGTAGCTCTGCTTATTCTTCCATGGAGGCTGATCTCAAGTGTAGAAGTGACACAGCCATTGCTTGCTGATCATGAGCTCGGACAGGACCCAGTCTAGAGCAGGTTGCAAAGACCTGTGTTTGAGTGGCTGGCCTGCTCCTTCCCTCCTCTGAGCATGTGTCAGAGGAGGGAGGGGCAGTCCAGCGTGCAAGGGCGGAGCCGGGAAGACCTGCGTGTTTTGTATTGTTTTTCAAATGGAGGACGTCCACTACCGCTGCTGCCATTGGCACCGTTGCTACCAAGAAAAGACGCAAAACGGCGGCAGCAGGGTAAGAGCAGGCAGTGTGGGGGGGCAGCCGAGGCTGGCAACTGCAAATGTGCTGCTTCTTTGTCCAGATTAAATGGTGCTAGACCATCAGTTGCTGGAAAATAGGTGATGTACCTGTATTCTGAAAGATGTTCCTCCCTAAAGACTCCAGCGTTTCAGCCTCTCTTCCCGGGGGCACCGAAGAGTACAGCTTGGTTCTTTGGGCCTGTTTGAGAGCGATTCATTCTGCTCTGCTTAGTGACTCTGGGAGCCTTCTGGACTGCGGACATGGAGCCAACCTTATTATTTATGGGATGAACAGAGAGCTGAGGGTCTCCCCAATTCTTATCGAGACATCTTTGAGGAGTCTGTGAATGGGCACTGTCAAAGCTCGCTTGGCTAGGTCAAGAAATTAAGAAATCTGTGATTAAGAGATTAAGATTAAAATTAAAATTAAGAGATCACATCCATCTAGTCAACCACATTCATACCACTGACCCTTTAAATATATCTTACTCCATTACCCTTCATTCTAATTTCACCCAAGTTTGCCAGAACTGCATCAAAACTCATCCAGATGTGCCTGGAAAAATACAAACTTTTAAGTTGCTTTCTAAAAGTGGAGTGGAGGAGTGGCCTAGTGGTTGGGGCAAGGTACTTCAGGCCGGAAGGTTGGGGGTTCAAATCTCACTAGAGGACAGCAACCTTGGGCTGGAAGGACTGGGGTTTCTAGTCCCACAGGTGCTCCTTGTGGTCTTGGGCAAGCCACTTAACCCTCCATAGCCCATGTTCCCTGTAAAATAGTTATCTCCAAGTTATAATACCCTGTTCAATGTAATTTCAGTTTGTTCAATGTAAACCGCACTGATGCAGAATAGCACGGTATATAAGAGAATTAAAATAAATAATGTAATTCCTTCCTCAAATCCTCTGGTAAACTATTCCAAAGCTCTGGCCCCTACCACTGAGAAAGCATGTCAACACAATCTTGTTTATCACCACATCTGAGAGAGCTCCCTTTGGGCCCCTGACTAGATCTATCATAGGTTTAGGCTGATAGAAGTTGACTCTTCAAGCCAAGTATCATTCTGTGTATGTTACACAATGCAGCTACCTTAATTAGAACATGCTTATTAATAGGCAACCATTGTACATTTTTTTGAAAGGGACAGAGCGCTCTGATGTTTGGAAATGCAGAAAATAATTCTCAATGCCACATTATGTATTTCTGCAAGGGATTTAAATTCTTCGGTGATAGCCCTAGATAAAAGGCATTGCAACAGTCCAGCAAGGGCAAAATAACATGATTGTACCACTGCCCAAAAAGATTGAAATAGCAAAAACGAACACACAATTTTTTCAGCTCATGTAGCAAGAAGCTTTGACACTGCTGTGGAGATCCAAGATTGTATAATAATCTAATCAAGATATACACCCAGATTTCTTACCTTAAGCGCAGTATTCTTAAACTCATCCTGATTTTGTCTTGGGTTCTTCCTCCATCTCTAACTTTAATGGAATGACCTCCGCCATGTCCTTTACAAAGTCAATAAAGGAGTGTTTTTGAGTTGGGGATGTCCTCCTTTCATGTGGTGGTGTTGCTTCCAACAGCAAACCTGTTGAATCCTCTTCAATGACTCTTTCTAGTTCATAGTTAGAATTCCAGGAGCATCCCAATAAAAGCTCCAGGGAAGATGTCTGGGTCTCTGCCTGTTCCGATCTCTGCATGCCTCAAATTAAAGCATTAAGGTACTTCTTCCCCCTGATGCAACGGAGATGGACACTGGATGTCAGATATCAATTCTGATGCCCTTTAAGGTAGTGCACTGAACATAAGAACATAAGATATGCCATACTGGGTCAGACCAAGGTCCATCAAGCCCAGTACCTAGCAGTTTCCCCAAGAGATACAGGTTCCACAATGCTTGTACTGGGTCAAGCATTGATATCCTGGGTCCCTTCTTAATAATGGTTTATGGACCTTTCTTCCAGGAACTTGTCCAAACCTTTTTTAAACCCAGCTACACTAACAGCCTTTACTACATCCTCCGGTAACAAATTCCAGAGTTTTGAGTACACGTTGAGTGAAAAAATATTTTCTTTTATTAGTCTTAAATAGTTTACCCTGTAGCTTCATTGCATGTCCCCTAGTCTTTCTATATTCTGATAAGGTAAACAATCGATCTACATTTACCCATTCCACTCCGTTCATTAATTTATAGACTTCTATCATATCTCCCCTCAGCCGTCTCTTTTCCAGGTTAAAGAGCCCTAACCTTTTCAGCCTTTCTTCATAGGAGATCCTTCCATCCCCTTTACCATTTTGGTGGCTCTTCTCTGAACCTTTTCTAAAATCGCTATATCCTTTTTAAGATACGGCGACCAGAATTGCACACAATATTCAAGGTGCGGTCTCACCATGGAACGATATAGAGGCATTATAATATCTTTTGTTTTATTTTCTATTCCTTTCCTTATCATACCTAGCATTCTATTTGCTCTCTTGGCCGCCGCTGCACACTGGGCCGAGGGTTTTAACATGGTATCCACAATGATGCCTAAATCTTTTTCCTGGGTGGTGGTTCCTAATGTGGAACCTTGCATTGTGTAACCATAGTTTGGGTTGTTCTTCCCTAGGTGCATAACCTTGCACTTGTTCACATTAAATTTCATCTGCCATTTTGATGCCCAGTCTTGCAATTTTCCACAATCCTCTTGGGTTTTAACAACTTTAAATAGTTTTGTGTCATCTGCAAATTTGATAACCTCACTCGTTATTCCACTTTCCAGGTCATTTATGAATATGTCAAAAAGCAGCGGACCCAGCACAGATCCCTGGGGTACACCACTATTCACCTTTCTCCATTGGGAAAATTGGCCATTCAGCCCTACCCTCTGCTTTCTATCTTTTAACCAGTTCCTGATCCACAATAGTACACTGCCTCCTATCCCATGACTCTTTAGTTTTGCCAAAAGTCTCTGATGAAGGACCTTGTCAAAGGCTTTCTGAAAGTCCAGATACACTATATCAGTCAACTCACCTTTGTCCACCTGTTTATTCACACATTCAAAAAAACATAACAGATTAGTAAGACAAGATCTTCCTTGTCTAAAGCCATGTTGGCTGTCTCCCATTAGGTCATGACTATCTACATGCTGAGTAATTTTATTCTTTATGATGGTTACTACCATTTTTCCCGGTACTGACATCAGGCTCACCGGTCTGTAGTTTCCCGGATCACCCCTGGAACCCTTTTTAAAAATTGGTGTTACATTGGCGATCCTGCAATCTTCAGGTATTAGAGATGATTTTAATGATAGTTCACAGATTACTAATAGCAAGTCTGCAATCTCATATTTCAGATTTGAGAATCAGCTGGATCTCTTTACGCAGCAGCATCAATGACACTGAAGCCCCATCAGTGCATCTGGCAAGTAATCTTCCAACTGTTCATTGATTCTCCTGAAGAGCTGCTCCTCAAAGGCTATAGAGGCCAAAGGTGCAGAGGCCCAGGAGAAGTCACTATGTCCTCCTGAGTCACAATGGGAATGTTGGTGGATGGGCTTTGGGTCTAAGGAACCTTATTTCACTTCCTCCAGCATTGAGGAGGATGAGCTGCCCTCTCAGCAAGGGTAATTTGAGGACACCAATGACCTCGGTGCTTCTAGTGTCACACTCCAATGAGATGTGATGCAAGTGTGCTCCAATCTTCATTCCGTGATCACCATCGCATGCTCTTGATGTGAATGAAGAAGAAATCTGATCTTTCCTCTTCATTGGGTGGGAATCTGACTACTGATCGTGGTGGCCTTTTTGGATGTTTGATGTTCAATGTATTCTCGATGCAGATGCATCCCCAGCGTCGGTTTCAGCCGATGGACTCACTGCAACCAATTGCTCCAATGCCAAAATGAATGAACTATACTGAGATAGCTAAAACGTCTTTCACCCTGCTGCTACAGACTTTTGAGGCCTCTCTTGGATATCTGTGAATGCAGGGTTCAAGTCAGGGCCCAGACACTGAAAATATCAGTTGTGGGTATCTGTGATGGATATGGTCTTGCTGCCCTGGGTAGTTTTGTTTTGTTTTTCTTGGACACATCACCAAAAAAATACAGCCACAGTTAAATCAAACAACCTGATTTTAAAAAATTCTCCAATTAGAACAGCCAAGACCTTAACTGTAGGAGTGATCTAGAGAAACACAGAAAAACCCAAGGAAACAGTTGGCTGAAAAACCCATCTGATGAGCCACTGGGAAGATGAGATAAACCTATGTGACAGACAGTATTAAAGCAGGAAAAGTTATGAAAGTAAAGAAGATTCTCTGAGTTGAGTAGCAGCAATGCAACTGATGAGCTCTGGGAAAGCGAAGGCTGAGGTGGACCCTGCATGACGGCAACGGTTGGGAAGTGGCGTGCACACGCTGTGAGCTACCTCATGAGCGTAAACGGCTGTTTCCCTGGACTCCATCAGTGACATCACAAATCTGCTTATCCTTGGTGAAAAATTATTACTAGCACTGAATAAATTCTCATTCCCTAGGTAAGTCCTGTTTGTAGACCTGGAGCTAAGAATAGTGTCTCCTTTCCTACACCTGTCCCTGTCCCATCTCTACCCCAGTGACTCGGAGATGGGGGTGAAATCTCCCAGAATAATCCCAGTCTTTCTCTTACTCTCAGGTGCCAGGCGGCAGTGACGTTCCCAAGACCAGAGGCTGTTTCTACTGTAGAGGGAGAATGTTCCCACCTCAGCTTCCTTCGTCAGTATTTTATTCTGAAAGACCTGCTCACAAAACGCCGAGGTAAAGAACTGTTCCTTTCTCAGGATTAGCTTTCAACTGCAATAATTCATTCAGAAAGATAATAAAATGCTGATATAAAGTCTCTCTCTACTGAAAAATAAATGGCTTATGGCTTCTTTTGTCATTTCTCAGCTTAATTTTGTTTCATTGTATTTTCTCCTAGGAAAACTTTCTGCAGAAATAGGTAAGATTTTATCAGTTTATTTTTTACATTTAAAAATCCTATTTAAGGTGTATCTGAATGAATACTAAAATATGAGACCAACAAGAATTAATCAAATATTACCCAGTAAATTACTTTTCAATTCTCCTGACTTTATATGATCAATTAGGAAATTATCTTTATTCCAAAGAACTAAAGGTAATAGATGTGAGAACAGACCCAGGGCTGCTGTCATGAAACACAAGGAGACTGTAGCCTGACTCTAGATCAGAGCGCGATGTGTCCTTGGAGCAGTAGTTGGGTACACCGTCTGAAGAAAAGAGGAGCAGATGAAGGGGGAGGGGGAAAGGATTTCACCTTGACAGGAGGGATTTATTTTCTCTTCTGTGTGTGTGTCCTGTAAACCTTCAGGTGGGGGAATGGGGAGAGTAGTGGGGCTGGCAGTCGTTCAGCTCTTTCAGTCAGCTGGTGGCGGGAGGAGAGCCTAGTGTAGTGGCAACCAGCAGCCTAGATGATCAACTGTTCAGGGCAGCAGCTGTGGGAGAGAAACATTGGCAGTGGGTTTTATCATGGAGGGAAGGGGAGCCGGAGGGCTCTGTGGTAAGTGCAGATATCGGGGGCAGTGGGCTGTGCTGGAGGGAGCCAACAGAAGGTGGCAGCAGATTGCAGGATGGGAGAGAGAGAGAGACTAAGCTTAGACAAAGCTGGATGTTGGGCTAGTTGTCTTACAAAGATGACTCTGTAGGGAGGGGAAGAAGAAAAGGTCCCATGGAAACCAAACAAAAAGGAGCACTGCTCTTGCAAGAAAACAGGAGCCACAAAAAGCAAGAGACGAAAACGTAAGGATGGGTTCAGTTGCTTTATTGAGAAGGACCCCAACGCGTTTCGGCAACTAGTGCCTTCATCAGGGGGTAGCAGCTAAAATACAAACATAAATACTCATAAATAGAAATAAGAACATAAAGAATGAATTTAATGGACATGGTAAAATAATTAAAAACCTTGAACAAAACAATAGAAACTAAAATCATGAGATACGTGTACAAATTCATTGCTCCAAAAGTTTATGATAAACGCAGGACATGAAAATTATAGTATAAAAATGTTGTACCATAAAACATATTGCACTCTCCTATCTCGCCTTCAGGATGCCGGTCTCTCCGGCCTGGTTCTTCATTGCTTTCACACCTTTCTCTCCTGTCGCACCTTCTCGGTTCAAACTGGGTCAGGATCTTCATCATCTACTCCCCTCCCCTGTGGTGTTCCTCAAGGTTCTGTTCTTGCTCCCCTTCTTTTTAATGTATTTCTAGCCGCTCTTGCTCTTCTTATTCAGCAACACGGTGTTTCTGCATATTATTACGCTGATGACATCTTTCTTCTTTATCACACTGACTCTGCTGTACCAGGTATCACCATCTTCAATAATTGTCTTTCCTCTGTTGCCTCCTGGCTCTCTACCAATTTCCTTCACATTAATCTCTATAAAACCTCCGCTATCTGGTTCACTTTTGGTAATCCCCCCCTCCCCTAACCCCTTTGCTTTCTTCCTCTCCTATCCCTACTGTCTCTTCCTTACGGTACTTAGGTGTAATTCTTGATTCTTCTCTTTCTTTCAAAGAACACATCTCCTCAGTTATTCAACGCCCATTTTTCACTCTGAAACAACTTTGCACTGTCCGTCCTTTTCTCACCTCTTCCTCTGTGACCACCCTTCTTATATCCCTTGTTTTGTCTCGTCTCGATTATTGTAATGTTTGTCTTGCCGGCGTCCCCCAATCTCAAATTCTTCGTCTCCAGCATGTTCAAAATACTGCTGTTCGTATTCTGACTCACGCCTCACGCTTTGATCATGTCACTCCCCTCCTAAAACACCTGCACTGGCTTCCTATTGTCTTTCATATTCAGTTTAAAGTTCTCGTCTTTGTGCACAGGGCGATCCATGCTGGTATTCCCCTTTATCTCGCTGACCAGGTTCATCTCCACACCCCGCACCGCTCCCTTCGCTCTATTCACGCTAACCGTATGTTCCTTCCCTCCCCCTCCCAAGCCCACTTGGAATCCACTCGGTCTTCAGCTTTCTTCTTCCTCGGTCCCAGACTTTGGAACTCACTCCCCCATTCACTCCATTTAGAAACCTCCTATAAGTCCTTATCACAAGCTAAACTGAAAACTCATCTTTTCTGCTCTGCCTTCAATCTCCCTTTCCCAGCCTCACCCCTCTCCCCTCCACCACGTTAATGTTCCAGCTTTCCTCTCCCTTCCTCCCCTCCACCTCATTAATTGTTCATGCTCTCTCATCCCATCCTTCCTCCCCCTCTCTTCTGTTCTCCTTCCACTTGCAATGCTTAGTGTTTTCTTCCCCCTCCATGTTTATGTACTTTTTGCCCCTCTACCTTTCTGAAACTATTCTTTTCTGCCCTTTAAAGATTTTATGGCGTTCCTTTTCCTTTTCGCAGCCTCCTTTTTAGATTTTCTTTGTATGTAAACCGCCCAGATGCTAACCGTTTATGGGCAGTATATAAAGTTTTAATAAACATAAAGGAGAGGGTGAGTCTGCCGGGGCATTTTTTGCTGCCTTCAAAACTTTGCTGCCTAAGGCAGCCGTCTCACTTCGCCTCATTATAGAGCTGCCCCTGGTGTTCCTTGCTCCCTCGTGACACACACTTCAGATAAGTGTCCCAGATTTGCCTGCTAAAAATCTGATATACACCGATAGCAAGTTTATAGCTAATAGTAGCCGTGTTGAAAAACTGATTGAACTTGCCAATGGGGATTAGAGGTGGGAGTGTGAGGAGCCAATGAGAAGCGTCTGCTCATGTTTATTAATGTGTCTCCTCCCTGCAGTGGATGTGACTCTGGATCCTGAAACTGCTTCTCCCTGGCTCATCCTGTCTGAGGATCGGAAAAGTGTCAGACTCGGAGACACAAGACAGAACCTGCCCGACACTCCCCAGAGATTTGATTTTTATCCTTGTGTGCTGGGGTGTGAGAGCTTCACCTCGGGGAGACATTACTGGGAGGTGGAGGTGGGAGACAAGACTGGCTGGGCATTGGGGGTCTGTAAAGATTCTGTGAGCAGGAAGGGGAGGATCAGACTATCACCTGAGAATGGATACTGGGCCTACACCTCCCCCAGCACTGAGTTCCCTCTGAGCTTGAGCCCCCGGGCAGTGGGGATTTTCCTGGACTATGAGGGAGGAAAAGTCTCATTTTACAACGCAGATAATAAATCTCATCTCTGCACCTTCATCGACACCTTCACTGGGAAACTCCGGCCTCTCTTCGGTCTTTGTACTAACACAAGAGATCTGAGAATCCGACCAGTGCCAGACTGGGAATGAGGGAACTGGGTTCAGTGGTGTGATATATATTCTGGAGGCTGATTTTTCAGATCTGGATAAGAGGATTTGGAGAGCAGAATTTGTGAGCTGTGCTGTTTAGGTTTATTGTATACAATCTGATCTCATTTTCCAGATTTTAATTAACCATGTAGAGAAAATGTAGTGCAATAAAAAAGTAAAAAAATAGTCACAATTATGAGAGGTTTCAGTGACCTGGTAAGAGTGAGAGAGATAGAAGAGAGCCTGTGAATGTGAGGAGGGGTCTCGGTGGCAGATGAGAGAAACCTGCCCCCCTGATCCTCTTCTGGAAGAGAGAAAGAGAGAGAGCACTTGGAGGAAGGAGCTCATCAGAATGATTTGGGAAAGATAAAAAAAAATGGATAAGACAATAAGAGAGGATTCTGGAGACTGTCACTTCTAGCTTACTATCACCAATAGATGACGACGAGGTGCTTGTATTTTACAGACTGTCACTAGAAATTGTGTTTTCCTTCCCTACACTGCCCGTATATAACCGTACCATATAGTATAATTCCAGCAGCTATAAAATGAAATCTCTCCTGCATTAGTAGCTTGGATACCCAGGGTTTTGCATTCTCAGCCTTTGGATATAAATCCAAACATCCAGATTTCATCCCTTGGCACAACATGGACAAATGACGGGAAACCTGGCTTGGCAGCAAATCAATTGCAAACTATTCCAAACTGTCCCACAGATATCCGACAACTGTTAATTCCTTGCCATAAAGATAAAAAGCAAGAAAGGAACTTGAGGGGTGGGGGGGGGGGGGGGGTCAGAAACATAGTCTGGTACAGAGGGGAGTTAGCAGATTTCATTACCCTTGCCAAAAAAAGGTGATATACACTCAGGGATTAATTTATCAGCTTTACTTTGAGTGCAGCAAGATAGCTATGTCTGGGTCTTATACATACCATCCAGTCCCATTCTATCATGTTCCAGACAAGAGTAAAGGTGATCATAGTAGGTAACATGAGTGCTTGAATCAAAAGGAAAACAAACAAAAAAAGAAGACTGTAATATATCATTTCTCAAACAAAGGGCATAAAGTTAAAGTAACAATATACTCAACAGATGTTATACTTTCCCTCAAGGAGTTCAAGTCATAGATAGTAAAGGGAGCTTCAGCACAGGGTATCTGGTTTAAATGCAAATATTTCACCGCTAGCTCACAACTGCATATAAACTGATTTATCATTCATAAGCTACCCAAGCATTTTTTGAAATTTTTTAGATGCATTTAAAATAAGAGAAAGACTTAGCTTTATCACATTATGGCATGGACTCCATGAAAAACACGCTGCTGAAAGAATGTTGAGTCAAGTTTTGCCCTATAATGAAAAGGGCTGCATCAGGGCAAAATCATTCAGCATGAACGAACGTCCCCTTTGAATGAAAACTGGAACCTCACTAACGGTTATTTAAGGAGCGGCATAGTGACGTTTAAGCAAACTTCCACCAATCACTCTAGACTTCTGTCATCCAATCCAGATTCATTTAAGCCAATAGGCTGCACTAACTTCAAAGTGAATATTCATTTTTGTTCCAAGTGTGTGAACAACAAGGCATCTCCCCACAATTCATGTTAATTCAATCAATAATAAACCAATGGAGCTGATGCCATTCGTGATGGAAATCCTTGCAATGTTGGACAATATGTGCCGTAAGTGTCTGAGTTGCCAGGCGAGGTTTATGTTCCGCTAATCGTGTCTTCACCTTGTGGCACGTACGACCTACATACACCTTAGAACAAGGGCAAATAATAACATAGACGACCCATTCACTCTGACAATCTATAGCATGATGTAACTTATAAATTGCATGAGTTTGAGGATTCATCCACTCATGGATATCCAAAGATTGTGCACATATATCTCAGTGCCCACAAGATCTATGATGTCCAAAATGTTGGCCAGAAGGGCACTGTCGAGAAAAATCAGTATGTATCGCGATATCTCTTAAAGTGTGTGCTCGTTTAAATGCTATACACGGTCCTTTTTGAAAGACCATGTGCAGTGCCGGTATATGGCAATGTTTATATATACTATGTGCACTCATTTGTGCTTTATCAGAGAGCTGTAGCGCCATTTTATATTTATGTTGATGATGCAGTAGAAGGGAACGGTTAGCAAACTTCGCTCTCAAATATGCACAACGAATAACTTTTTTAGGGTATCCCTGTTGCTGTAGTTTGGAAGATTAAGTCTTTAGCATGATTTCCATAATGAATGGCATCAGCTGCATTGGTTTATTATTGATTGTGTTAACGTGAAATTTGTGGGTGAGTCCTTGTTGCGCCTTACACGCTTAGAACAGAAATGGATATTCACTTTGAACTCAGTGCAGCCTATCGGTTTAAATAAATCTGGATTGGATGACAGCAGTTTGCTTAAATGTCACTATGCCACTCCTTAAACAACCGTTAGTGAGGTTCCAACTCAGTCCTCTGGTACCCCCAGGCCATCAGGTTTTCAAGATATCCACATGAGATAGATCTGCATACAATGGAAGCTGTGCATGCAGATCTAGCTCATACATATTCATTGTGGATATCCTAAAAACCTGACTGGCCTGGGGGTCCCAGAGGACTGGGTTGAAAAACACTGCTTTAATGCATGAAAGAAGAGCTGGACTTGGGGGTGTCATATTGGATGATTTTGAGGTGGCTAAACAGCTAGAAAATGTAACAGCAAAAGCCAGAAGGATGCTTGGGTGCTAGGAAGAGGCAGGGCCGTACCGAGCCAGAATTGCACCCTGTGCGATTAGCATATCGGGCGCGTGCACCCCCCCCTGCACCTTCATCCAGCTACTTACTGCTCTTACCTTGCTGCTGCTGCCCTCAGTTTTCTCCACAGCAGTACCGGCAGCAGAGCAAGAGCGGAAAATGGATGGACAGAGGTGGAGGAGAGGGCACGTGCCCGATGTGCTAGTAACCGACACTTTAAGCAGAAATGTCCCTCCGTGCTCTTTCAGAGGAGGGAGGGACCAGACCTGCTTAAAGTGCCGGGAAAACGCCTAAGGGCGCATTTTGACTGCCTGCTGTTGCCCTACTGCTGCTGGGAGGTGTTTACAATGTGGACTATTCCAAAGAGTTCCCGCGGTTTGTCTGTAGCCTTCATGATCAGGTTTGTGTTATATCCTTCTGTTGATTATCTTGTTATATTTACTTTGCATAGTTCGTATTCCTGGAATACACCTTGATCTTTTGTACGTCTCCATTCTTCTGGGGTTCCTTTTGGCTTTTCTGATTTCTTTAGAGTACCAGGGAGTTTGTTGTCTCTTTGTGCTGGAGCCGCTCGGTTGCGGGGTGCTTCACCTGCCTCTGTGATGAGGTGGTTCCAGTTCTCTATTATACTTTCAAGGTCGGTGTAGGAATGGTTCAATTTGGGTAAGACTTTCTTTAAGAACAGGTCTTTATTAAAGCCTTTGAACTTCCTTCCATTGTGTTGTACTTGGTTGTGAATATCTGGGGTGGGGATTGTTATATATTATGTTATAATTTAGTGATCTGACCAGGGGGTTGGCGTTATAACTGGTGGGGTTATGTGTTTGTGCTCTATTAGTGTTGAGGGAGCAAGACAAGGTCTGGGGTGGAGCCCTGCCTGTGTGTGGGTGAATGTATTTGTGGATAGTTCATGGCATCCATGGCTCTGAGGAAGGACTTTGCCTCTTTTTGGGGTGCTGAATTGAGATTGAAGTCCCCAAGGATCAGCATGGGTTTGTGTGGTGAGATAAATGTGCATGCTCATTCCAGAATTGATGAGAACTCTTCAACTTTAGTGGTCAGGGTTCTGTAAGTGAGGCGGAGCATGGTGTATTTGTTAACGATTATGATGATTCTCTCCTCTGTGCTGGCCTTTGAGATCATATGGTCCTGAATGTAGTCAGCTAGGGTGTTTATTTTGTTTCTGATAGATCTAGCATTGATTAATGTGCAACTGTCAAGTGTGCCTAGGACTGGGTTTCTCTTGTTGATCTGTTGAGGGTTGGTGCATCTGATCGGTATGAGTCTTTGTGTGCACTTGGTTGTGCTACCATGGCGTGATCCATTGTAGTCTGTTAGCAGTGATAGAGTTTGTCAGACGGCCGCCTGGGTGAGAATGTTCACAGTCTTGGCAAAAGCATACCTCTATATGATTTGCAAGGATTTGTGGGTAATGTAGTCCATTCATTCCAGACACAGCCGTGACCAATAATTAATTATACTTGCTCAAGGGTAAAGCAAATAAGATTTTTATTTATGAGGGGTTCTCCCAACACAGATAATGCTTGGTAGCACAGAACTCAGGATACTTGCTTGCAGTTTTAAAGTTAGGAAAACAAAATCAGAAAAAAAACAACATCTGAACTGGTCTGGTAATTAAAGCAAAGGATTAAAGACCTGGTTGACAACAAACTGGTCTTTCTTGTAGGGTTTAGCAAATAATGTCTTGGCAATGCAGTAAGCAACCAAATAAACCCACAAAGTAGGAAAACTGTTCTTTTCTTCAGGTTAACTTCTTATATCTTTACATATAACTTCAGAAGTGATTCCCTTAGAGCACACAAGCAATTAGGTAAACTCAATTGCTAGCAATCACCCAGCTGAAACCCCTTAGCTGGCTTGCTTTCTACTGTGTAGCTCAAAATCTTACTCAGAAGGTTTTCTGAGTAGATTTAAAGAACAAGTTGGTATATCTTTGTGATGGTTGTTGTACTTGGTAACAGAAAACTACCATTTGAGTTTGGACAGAGAGCAGTCCATATATTCACATTCTGGTTCTAAGACCTCTCCCCTTTCTTCAATAATCATGGGTTCAATATCTTGGCTTGGCACAAAGGAATTTCTCAATGGAGCACTACCAGGAGAATAATCATTTCCCTGCTTTCTTTCAAAGCAATAGCTAGGGCATAGATCAGTGTTCATACCTGAGCTTCCATTGCTGTTAGAGTTCCCCTCTAAATAGCCCGGCCAATATGTAGTCCAGTTTCTGTGTCCAGCCTTCCAATCTAGATCCCTGGACACTGGATCTTTCTTCACATACCTTCTGGCATGGGTCTTAGGGTCCCTTCCACGTGCAGCTGTTTCCCTCACAGGTGCCGTCTGGAGATTCCTGGCTCTGCAATACCACTCCTCTGGTCTCCCCCACTCCAATGGTGTATGCTGGCCTCTTGTCTGTCTCCCAGTATACGTACTGTGCTGGACTCCTGTAGACTTCCCAGAGGCTTTTCTCTTCCTTCTTTTAAAGGGCTTCTTGCTCTCTCTGTCCGTCCGTTCTGACCTCTGCTTCTGATGAGAATGAAGATCAGGATCCCGTGGATGATCAAGATACCAATGATCATGACATCCCAGCTCTGGATGATTCTCTGTAGAATAGACTCTATCTTTATTCTGACTTGATGAGTGCTCCACCTTAGCACAGCGCAGCTGTGCTGAATCAGGCCTTGCCCTTTGCAATGAGTGCTTGGGGATTACCTCATAGCCCTTTTGATTGAACACACGTTTTCTCACTTCAGCTCCTCTCATGGCTGTTGGAAACCTGGTGCATTCTGGGACTGGTAGTCTTTTATGGCAAAATTCTGTTTTCTCATTTCTACCAGCACTGACAGGTTGCTTGTTCAGAGACACTTCACCTTTTCAATAGCCCCTTCCTGAGCTATGATAAGCTTCCTTATCACAAGTTACAGTGTTGCAGTGTGTTGGGGTGGCTGCTGCCTGATGTAGTAGGAAGTGTGCATACAGTATACTGAGTAAGAGGGTGGAGATACAGTGAGCTGTCATAGTTTTGCACTTATCGCTGCTTAATTGCACTGCCTAGATGTGCTGTTTTCAGTCCACGGCTAAGGGCCACTCTAAGGGGTGCTTGTGCTCTTTGTAGTTTGATGGGACGCTGCTGCTGGTCTTATCGGGCGTCCGGTAGGGAGTGAGGAGTAGCGTACCTTCCTGCTCCGTGCTTGGGCTCTAGTCGTGCTGGCAGTGAAGTGCATATGCTGGTGATATGGGACCATAGTTTCTCACCCTTTGGCAGCCTTTAAACAGCCGTCTTCATCCTAAGGCATACAGCAATAAACTCAAAGATCTCAATATGTATAATTTGGAAGAAAGGCTCTGATGTCTTCCTACTAGTTAGGCCACTTGGCTTTTCTTCTCTTAGGCTTGACTCTCATGAAAGGAGTGATCAGGATCAACGCATTGGTACTGAAGCTCTAATGAGTGAGAAAAGAGGCTCGAGGAGGGTGAGTGAGACAGCCTGCAAATGAATGTGACACCCTCCGAATGAGTGAGACTTGGCATCTCTGCAAACTGAAAGCCGTAAGAAAACTACACCTTACATTCTCCGCACAGGGTTAAATATGGGGCAGGAAGAACCAACGCAACTATCCCAAGAGAGGAATGTTATAGTAAGAAGAAATGCGCCTACTGTTAAGACAGTGTTGCTATTGCTGTGGTTTTCCCACCCAACTGGGCAACATTTTGCCTGGCCCATAGGAAACGTTTGTCGGTTGAGAGATGTGTTTTTTGGGCAATTTGCTCTGCCGCATTGGGTGAAAAACCTGCAGAAAATGAGACAAAACAGTGGAATATAAAGCAAACTCAGGCTTCAGAAAGGTCATAGCCCTTAGCTGTATCTCATTGGTCAGGACCTAGAGCATTGGGAGCTGACCATTGAGATGTGGCAGGATAGGAATGACTGACAATTTCCAGCCAGTCAGGGATGAGGTGGGCATGGCCATGGGGCATGGCAGAATACAAATAAGGAACAGGTGCGTCAAACAGTGGTTGATGTAAAGCAATTTAATTAAGAAGACTCCCAACATGTTTCGGCAAAAATGCCTTCTTCAGGGGCTACTGGCCTCAGATAAAAACATAAATGTATAACAAATCATATAAAACCTTAAAAAGTATAAAATAAAAGCTCACAAATTAAAATACACATATTATAATACAAAAATCAATCATTAAATATAATAAAAGCACGACATATAGACAATTAAAACATACAGAACAGGAAGGCCGGTAAAAAGCTCACAAGCAAAAAAATGATTGCCAATGACCAACACAAACATAAAAAGAAGGGCTGAGGAGGACATGTAGTGTTGGTATAACCATGAGTTTATAATAAATAATATAGTTCCATATTTATTACATCCATTTCTCCTACAAACTCCTCCCCTATTATTCTATTGGTGCAGTTACTACTAATCTCCTACCTATCAGTGATCTTTATTCAGGTCATGTGACTCTCCGCCTCTGTTTACTTCTCCTAATCCTTGCCCCTTATCCCTTTTATGGTTGTATGACTGGTCACATGATTTCTCAGAAATCCTCCTTCCTCGCTGCCCAGGGTCTTAACTTTCATGTTCCTTTAACTTGCCTTAAGTTTCGTTTCTCATTTTCCAGGTCCTTTGCAAAAACAGCATGACTCAAGTGTTCCTTCTGCCCTTGAGCTTTTAATTCTACTTATTGTTACTTATGTGCTATAGCCTAGAAGCTAAGGTGGGGTGTGTTAGTGTGAAACCTTGTGGCAAGCAAATAGCATCCTATAGATTTCTATTTCTACTTTGAGTTATACATATATTTTGTAAAAACAGAACATAAGAACATAAGATATGTCATACTGGGTCAGACCAAGGTCCATCAAGCCCAGTATCCTGTTTCCAACAGTGGCCAATCTAGGTCATACGTACCTAGCAGTTTCCCCAAAAGACACAGGTTCCACAATACTTGTACTGGGTCCCTTCTTAATAATGGTTTATGGACCTTTCCTCCAGGAACTTGTCCAAACCTTTTTTAAACCCAGTTACACTAACAGCCTTTACTACATCCTCCGGTAACAAATTCCAGAGTTTGATTACACGTTGAGTGAAAAAATATTTTCTTTTATTCGTCTTAAATAGTTTACCCTGTAGCTTCATTGCATGTCCCTTAGTCCAGAATTGCACACAATATTCAAGGTGCGGTCTCACCATTAAACTTTTAAACAAATTAAACTTTTAGAACATTTCTGACAATAGGAGAGAAACTTCTTGTAATTTGCTTATTAGCTGATTGAAGCACTGGAGGGCTGAAGGTAGTAAGGGATTAGCTGGCAGTGGACTTGCTAAGGGTAACCGATGTAATAGCTTATGAAACGGAGAAACAGGTTGATGGATACGAGGGAAAGAGAGATGATTAGCAGCCTCTTGGTGCTGGGAGAAGGTGGGATAAAGACATGAGTATGGGGGTGGAGAGGGTATTTAATAGAGGGCATGCAGAATTAGTGCCAAATTTAACTTTCCCAAGTATTTAACTTTGATGGAAGACATCAATTTGGAAGCTCAGCTCACACCTAATACGGTGGGCTGTGAAAGGGGAGCCGCGATGTCATAAACTAGTTGACTATTCTGAAATTTCGTTGGTAATAGTTAGAATTCCTTAGAGAGACACTCCCTAGCTGAAGCTCATATATAGGAAATGAAACGGAAACTCTTAGCTTTTATTCTGTCAGGATCATGGCTTCAGTGAGCACTGCTGACAGTCTGCGGAAACATGTTACCTGTTCTGTATGTCAGGATTATTTTACAGACCCCGTGTTTATAAACTGTGGACACAGCTTCTGTCGTTCCTGTATCACTCGGAGCTGGGAGGAGATAGAGACAGACTTCCCCTGTCCCCAGTGCAGGAAGAGGTCTCGGCTTGGGAAATTCAGGCCTAACATGGACCTAGCAAAGATGACAGGAGAGGTGAAAAATCTCCCGGTGAGAAGACAAGAGGAAAGTCTGTGTGAGAAGCATGGAGAGGAATTAAAGTTCTTCTGTAGAGAGGATCAGAGACTGATCTGTGTGGTGTGTGAAACATCCGAGAATCACAGATTTCACACCTTGATCTCCATAGAGGAGGCTGCACAGGAATACAAGGTGTGTGTCAGTATCTTTATTATCACAGTGTGTCCCGGGGTCACAGATCTCCCCCCATGATCCCCAGAGAGGAGGCTCTGCAGGAATACAAAGTGTGTGTCAGTATCTTTATTATCACAGTGTGATAATGTTAGTGGTCTTCATTATAAAGCATAGGAGGATGGACTTAAAGATCTTAATACGTATACGTTAGAGGAAAGGCAGACTAGGGGAGATATGATACAGACATTTAAATAAATGCACAATAGGAGAGCCTCTTTTGATTGAAAGCAAGCTCTATTATGAGGGTACATAAGATAAGTGAAAGGGGATAGACTCAGGCAGGACTGTTCCTAGCCCTATGCGAGCGGTGCAGCCGCATAGGGTACAAAGGCTTAATGGGCTATTTCAGCTGTCTGTTGTTGCCTGCCGCTGCCACTTTTTCTTCTCTCAGCGGCGGCAGGCAACGGCAGACAGCTAAAATGTGCCCCTTAATCTTTCTCGCAGCACGCTAAGCAGGTCTGGTCCCTCCTTCCTCTGATGCGGCATCTCATGCAGTACAAGCTTACAGGAATGGGCTGCTGTGTTGTCTGACGACCGAGCTAAGAGTAAGGAGGTGGAGGAACTGAATGGAAGGATACTGGAGGAGGTGCTGCTTTATCCACGGTGCCGTGGCCCGTGCTCAGTCACTGTGGAGAGAAAGCAGAGCTAGAGAGGAACCTGCTCTACTGACTTGCCATTCATCTATGCCATGCCCCACTCTGCCCACTCACCCAGCCAGGAGGCGAGTTCTGGCTTCAAGCAACTGGATGCAGGAAAGGGGGAAGAGGCAAGATGTGGGATGGAGGGGGATAAGATGCTGTTGGATGCAGGAAAGGGAGAAGAGGCGAGATGTGGGATGGAGAGGGACAAGATGCTGCTGGTTGCAGGAAAGGGGGAAGAGGCAAGATGTGGGATGGAGAGGGACAAGATGCTGCTGGATGCAGGAAAGGAAAGAGGTGAGATGTGGGATGGAGAGGGACAAGATGCTGCTGGATGCAGGAAAGGGGGAAGAGGCGAGATGCAGGATGGAGAGAGACAAGATGCTGCTGGATGCAGGAAAGGGGGAAGAGGCGAGATGCGGGATGGAGAGGGACAAGATGCTGCTGGATGCAGGAAAGGGGGAAGAGGCGAGATGCGGGATGGAGAGGGACAAGATGCTGCTGGATGCAGGAAAGGGGGAAGACGCGAGATGCGGGATGAAGAGGGAGAAGATGCTGCTGGTTGCAGGAAAGGGGGAAGAGGCGAAATGCGGGATGGAGAGGGACAAGATGCAGCTGGATGCAGGAAAGGGGGAAGAGGCAAGATGCAGGATGGAGGGGGACAAGATGCTGCTGGATGCAGGAAAGGGGGAAGAGGCGAGATGCAGGATGGAGAGGGACAAGATGCTGCTGGATGCAGGAAAGGGGGAAGAGGCGAGATGCGGGATGGAGAGGGACAAGATGCTGCTGGATGCAGGAAAGGGGGAAGAGGTGAGAGGCGGGATGGAGAGGGACAAGATGCTGCTGGATGCAAGAAAGGGGGAAGAGGCGAGATGCAGGATGGAGAGGGACAAGATGCTGCTGGATGCAAGACAGGGGGAAGAGGCGAGATGCAGGATGGAGGGGGATAAGATGCTGCTGGATGCAGGAAAGGGGGAAGAGGCGAGAGGCGGGATGGAGGGGGACAAGATGCTGCTGGATGCAGGAAAGGGGGAAGAGGCGAGAGGCGGGATGGAGAGGGACAAGATTCTGCTGGATGCAGGAAAGGGGAAAGAGGTGAGATGCGGGATGGAGAGGGACAAGATGCTGTTGGATGCAGGAAAGGGGGAAGAGGCGAGATGCGGGATGGAGGGGGACAAGATGCTGTTGGATGCAGGAAAGGGGGAAGAGGCGAGATGCGGGATGGAGAGGGACAAGATGCTGCTGGATGCAGGAAAGGGGGAAGAGGCGAGATGCGGGATGGAGAGGGGCAAGATGCTGCTGGATGCAGGAAAGGGGGAAGAGGCGAGATGCGGGATGGAGAGGGAGAAGATGCTGCTGGATGCAGGAAAGGGGGAAGAGGCGAGATGCAGGATGGAGAGGGGCAAGATGCTGCTGGATGCAGGAAAGGCGGAAGAGGCGAGATGCGGGTTGGAGAGGGACAAGATGCTGCTGGATGCAGGAAAGGGGGAAGAGGCGAGATGCGGGATGGAGAGGGGGAAGATGCTGCTGGATGCACGAAAGGGGGAAGAGGCGAGATGCGGGATGGAGAGGGAGAAGATGCTGCTGGATGCAGGAAAGGGGGAAGAGGTGAGATGCGGGATGGAGAGAGACAAGATGCTGCTGGATGCAGGAAAGGGGGAAGAGGCGAGATGCGGGATGGAGAGAGACAAGATGCTGCTGGATGCAGGAAAGGGGGAAGAGGCGAGATGCGGGATGGAGAGGGACAAGATGCTGCTGGATGCAAGAAAGGGGGAAGAGGCGAGATGCAGGATGGAGAGAGACAAGATGCTGCTGGATGCAGGAAAGGGGGAAGAGGTGAGAGGCGGGATGGAGAGGGACAAGATACTGCTGGATGCAAGAAAGGGGGAAGAGGCGAGATGCAGGATGGAGAGAGACAAGATGCTGCTGGATGCAAGAAAGGGGGAAGAGGTGAGAGGCGGGATGGAGAGGGACAAGATGCTGCTGGATGCAAGAAAGGGGGAAGAGGTGAGAGGCGGGATGGAGAGGGACAAGATGCTGCTGGATGCAAGAAAGGGGGAAGAGTCGAGATGTGGGATGGAGGGGGACAAGATGCTGCTGGATGCAAGAAAGGGGGAAGAGGCGATATGCGGGATGGAGGGGGAGAAGATGCTGCTGGATGCAGGAAAGGGGGAAGAGGTGAGAGGCGGGATGGAGAGAGACAAGATGCTGCTGGATGCAAGAAAGGGGGAAGAGGTGAGATGCGGGATGGAGGGGGAGAAGATGCTGCTGGATGCAGGAAAGGGGGAAGAGGCGAGATGTGGGATGGAGAGGGACAAGATGCTGCTGGATGCAGGAAAGAGGAAAGAGGCGAGATGCGGGATGGAGAGGGACAAGATGCTGCTGGATGCAAGAAAGGGGGAAGAGGCGAGATGCGGGATGGAGGGGGACAAGATGCTGCTGGATGCAGGAAAGGGGGAAGAGGCGAGATGCGGCATGGAGAGAGACAAGATGCTGCTGGATGCAAGAAAGGTGAAGGGAAGGAGAAGGGTACTGGATGGGGGTGGGAAAGATGCAGGTGGTTATTTGTGGGTTTGGAGTAGTTTGGGGGCAGTCTAGCTGTAGGAGTGGGTTATTATTGGGAATAGGGTAGTTGCCAGGTGTAGGGGCAGTGGGGTGGGGTAGCTGAGGTTTCAGATACTTTGCAGAACAGTAGGGCTGTGGCTGGGAGGTAATTTTACTGGGTGGGTGTGGCTGATGGGCCAGTAGCAGCATAGCAATTTTTTGGGGTGGGACAGTTCTGGGGAAGGGGGGAGTTTTAGGGGGTGGCATTTTGTCAAGGTGGTGGAGTAATTTTTTTTTGTTGTGACGGTATTTGGCAGGTTGGTAGGACAGTTGCAGGGGAGAATTTTCTGGGTGTAGGGCAGTGTACAGGGTGGCGGATCAGTTGTGAGGGGGGAGAGAGCAGAAACTGTGAAGGAATGGCATTAACATGTCCACGGTGAAGGAAAGAGACAAGAAGGGAGAGAGAACTAAAACAGGAAATCAAGAAGGAACAGAGAAAAGACCAAGCGAATGAGATGAAAGGGAAGCACTGAGCTAGTAAAACAAGCCAGAGACAACGGTTTAGAAAATATTTTATTATCTGATAACATAAATTACTCATCAGTGTAAAATATCCTACATATGGTTAAGGTCCCACAGAAATGGATATCATGGCTGAAAAATCACATAAAGATTAGCAGATATGTCATCCGCTTACTCTGTCTGCGGAAACTGCCCCATTGAATATCAACCTCATAATGTAAGGTAGGAGGATCTGTGACACATAACACCAGATAATATATCAAGCAGAATATTCAGGATAGAAATTGAATGTATTTGATGTTCACAGAAAAACTATGAAATGCAATTGGTGCCTTTGAAGGAGGAGCTGAAAGAGATTCTTGACTTTAAATCCAAAGAAGAGAAGAAAGCTGACCAGGTGAAGGTAGGCGTCTGACTCTCTGATGGGTCATTGTTCCTCTCAAGCTGTGCATAGCCTAAATATGTCTTAAAAGCTACATAAACGTTTTACATAGAAGATGATTTTCAAAAGCCATTTACCTACTTAGAGAGTGTTTCTAGAAATTACCCATCCTGTCCGCAGGTAAGAGTAGGCGCCTCGTTCTGCAATGTAGATTTGTTTCTCCTTATAGAGGGGAACTTCTATAGCTTTGCATTTTCAAAACTGTGTGAAAATACCCAAAGGAGATGCAAATAAATGCTGATATTTTTCCCAGGACCGCTTTCAAAGGGAACGTTTGCTCATGTGTTCCCTTTGAAAATCGATGTGAATCTTGTGGGTAGAAGCACCTGTGGTCTTTGTATGACAAAATCTCACATGGGTCTGTTTAAATCTATGACCACAGTGTTTAGAAATCATGCGGGGGGGGGGGGGGAGGGGGAGGGTAATCCGCGGTGTGGCTAGCGCATGTAAGGCAGCTACTGCCGCTGAACTTTATGCTCAAGATGTTCAATATCAGGGGCTATACGTGGCCACCAGCATTGAATAACGGGGTCAGCCAGATCTCACTGTGGCTAACTGGGCAGCGGCAACATGCATTGCAGGTAGAGGCTTCACTCTTACAGATAAGAACAATATTGACAACGTCACCAACAAATTATTTCTCTTCGCTCTGAAATGTGAATGTAGAATAAGACAAACATCAAGAGAAACAAAATTCGATCTGAGTTTGAGGAGCTGCACAAGTTTCTGAAAGATGAGGAGCAGATCCATCTCTCAAGGCTGGATGATGAAGAGAAGGAAATTCTAAAGAAAATTGAGGATAATGTGGCTCGACTAGAAGATCAGAGCTCCTCCCTCCAGACATTGATCTCAGAGGTGGAAGAGAAGTGTCAGCAGTCAGCGATCAAACTACTGAAGGTGAGACTGGATTACAAATCAGAGACTGTAATATAGGCTGCATTCCTCTGTTTGCTTGAGTCTGAATACTTGCTGGAGTCTATAATTTAGCATGAAGTAAAGAGTTTACTTATCCTTTGTTTCATTTGCAAGTCTCTTAAGCAACTTCTTGCCAAGCCGTAAGGGAGTCCTCCAGTTGTACACCTGCCAGTAGGGGGAGATGTTGTAATATCAAGATTTTAGTTCTGAAAAGCAGGTACTACCCCCTCCCCCCATGCCCTTAGCCTGCACAGTCCCTAAATTCTTCCTATTGCTTCTGCTCCCCTCTCTTCTATCTCCTGCATCCATAGGTCCAAGTTAGTAAAAAGGGGTTGACTGTTTACAGCCACAGAAACACTGGGACAAATCAGGTATCTGTAGCGAAAGAGGAGTTTAGACATGGTGGGGGAGATAAAGTCTCATGCATTAGTTATTGAATTATTGAAGAGGGAGGCTGCAGAACATTTAATTTATACAAAATAATTCTGCAAACAAGAGAAGAAAGCATGTGGAGCATGCCTCATGTAATTCTTTCCAGACCCCCGTTGTGCATGCGTGTGAGTGTGTGTATATCTGCATTGGCTCTGTGTCTGCCTCTGACCTGCAGCGGAGAGAGATTGGACAGTCTGGTGGTTGTTGATAAGTGCCGTCAAGTCGATGTCAACACATGGTGACCTTCTGGATAGTTGTCCTAAACTGTGTTTGGTCTCAGGCAGCTCTTTGTTGACAGAGTGGTACCCACGCCTGCTGTTATTGCATTGATCCATCTCATTGCTGACCCTCCTCTTTTGCATCAACTTTCTACCTTCCAAGCATTATGACTTTGTCCATCAAACCATTAGATGTCACCATCAGCAGATTAGAAGGATTGATTTTACAATTTAACTACAGGGTGCCCCTGTCCCAAAGCAATGGGTATTGCTGTGCTTTTCCACAATTCGGAGGCCATACACATAGTGACCAGTAGCAGACTGCATGGTTCAGTCACTAGGTGTCATAGTATAATGTACAACAAAGTAGATGAAATGGATATCTGAATTACTATGTTTCGGAATGATGCCTTCTTGAAGGATACAAGCAAAACATGGAAGTTAGGGCATCCCGATAGAGAGGTTCCACTAAAATAAAAGTAACCCAGGTGCCTTCTACTACAAAGCAAAGAGAATTGAAAGATTCCAAATTACCCCCGTCAGCTGATAACCAGATTGTTAATATGAAGAAAAACCAACAATCTTTGAAATGCTTGTATGCAAATGCTAGAAGTCTAAAAAATAAGATGGGAGAGCTAGAATATATAGCACTGAATGAAAGGTTAGATATAATTAGAATCTCAACCGTGTGGAAGGAGAATAACCAATGGGACACTGATTCCAGGTTACTAACTATATTACAGTGATAGGATGGAGGAATGGTGTTATATGTTAGAGGGCATTGAGTCAAATAGGATAAAGGTTTTGCAGGACATAAAACACATTGTTGAATCTTTGTGGATAGAAATTTAACGTAAAAAGGGGAAGGGAATGACACTGGGTATGTACTACACCTGCCTGGTCAGAATGAACAGACAGATGATGAAATACTAAAAGAAATTAGAGAAGCTTGCAAAATTCACAACATAGTAAATAATGGGAGATTTCAAATTCCCCAGTATTGATGGCGTCAATGTTACATCAGGCCATGTTAGGGTGATAACGTTTCTAGATGAAATAAATGGCTGCTTCATGGGACAGCTGGTTCAGGAACTGACTCAAGGGGAAGCTATTTTAGATCTAGTTCTTAGTGAAACACAGGATCTAGTGTGAGAGGTAACAGTGTTGGGGCTGCTTGGCAATAGCGATCAGAACATGATCACATTAAATTTAATAAATGGCGGGACAGTAACAAGGAAATCCACTGCACTAGCATCTAACTTTCAAAAAGGAGACTATGATAAAATGAGGAAAATGGTTAAAAAAAAAAACTAAAAGGAGCAACTGCAAAGGTTAAGCTATATCAGGCCTGGGCGTTATTTAAATATACTATCTTGGAAGCCCAGACCAGATGTATTCCACGCTTTAAGAAAGGTGGAAGGAAAGCCAAACGACAGCCAGCATGGCTTAAAGGTGAGGTCAAAGAGGCTGTTATAGCTAAGAGAATATCCTTCAGAAAATGGAAAAAAGAGCCAAATGATGAAAACAGAAAAAAGCATAAGAACTGGCACGTTAAATGCAAGGCTGACAAAGAATTTGAAAAGAAGCTTACCGTGGAAGCAAAAGTGCATAATAACCTTTTCAAGTACATTCTTAGCAAAACACCTGTGAGAGAGCCAGTTGAACTGTTAGATGATAGAGGGGTAAAAGGGGCACTGAAGGAAGACAAGGCCATAGCGGAAAGACTGAATGAATTCTTTGCTTCTGTCTTTACCGCAGATAATTTAGGAAACTTACCCATGCCAGAAATGCTATTCAAAGGTGATATATCAGAGGAATTGGAACAAATCTCAATAAACTGGGAAGATGTATTACAGCTCTTTGATAAACTAAAGAGCAGTGAATCACCTGGACAGGATGACATACATCCCAGGGTGCTGAAAGAACTGAAATATAAGATTGCAGACCTACTGTTAGTAATCTGTGAACTATCCTTAAAATCATCTGTAGTCCCTTAGGATGGGAGAGTGGCCAATGTAATGCCAGTTTTTTAATAAGTTTTCCAGCGGTGATCTGGGAAACTACAGACCGGCGAGCTTGACGTCATTCCCAGGCAAAATGGTAGAAACCATTGTAAAGAACAAAATTACTCAACATGTGGATTAGTCATGACTTAATGGCAGGAACCACATAAAAAAGACCCAACGCACTATTAAAATTACTACAAGAATACACCCTATTCAAATCACGAGAGCACACAAAGAAAGAGGAAAAAAGACCCCAGTTTTTCTCCAGCAATGCAATTTGCCAAAAGGAGAAACCGACCCCACTCACCAATATTAAAAGTAAAGCGGGTGGCACAAATATCAAGGATCAAAAAAACCTCTCATCAGTAATATATGCAACACACCCAAAAAAAGTCCAGCCAATAAATATGCAATTTCAGCTTAGAATTGAGCTTCTGCCAAAGTCAAAGCCAAAATTAAAGGCAACTTATCTTAGGAGCTACAGCAATCCATGGCTTCTCCATAAAGCAGCTTGTCTGCAATCCTTAAACAAACTTCCGACCGTGATTTATGACGGTGCGACAGTCCCGCTTCCTGAAGATGATATCAGCAAAACACCTGTTGTTGGAGGTTCGTTGGCAGGAAGCCAACATAAATTTAGGCAAGGAAATATTGTCTTACTAATCCATTATATTTTTATTTAAGGTGTGAATAAACAGGTAGACAAAGGTGAGCCGGTTGATATAGTGTATCTGGATTTTCAGAAAGCCTTTGACAACGTCCCTCATGAGAGACTCTTGTACTATTGTGAATTAGGAACTGGTTAAAAGATAGAAAACAAACTGGAAGGCCAAATAGCCAATTTTCTCAATGAAGAAAGCTAAATAGTGGAGTACCTCAGGGATCTGTGCTGGGCCCGGTGCTTTTTAACATATTTATAAATGATCTAGAAATGGGAACAACAAGTGAGGTGATCAAATTTGAAGATGAGAAAAAATTATTCAAAGTTGTTAAAAACCCATGAGGATTGTTAAAAATTGGAAGAGGACCTTGATAAATTGGAAGACTGGGCATCCAAATGGCAGATGAAATTTAATGTGGACAATTGCAAAGTTATGCATTTAAGAAAATACCACCCAAACTCCAATTACACATTAGGAATTAGAAGTGAGGTTCATGACTGTTATGGTATGTGCAAAACTCGCCCTTTTTGGAGAAATTGCCCCTGAAAGGAATCACAACCCAGAAAAGGATCTGGGAGTCATCGTGGATAAGACATTGAAACCCTCTGCCCAGTGCGCAGTGGCGGCCAGGAAATCAAATATAATGCTCGGAATCATAAGGAAAAGAATAGAAAATTTAAACCAAGGATATTACAATGCCTCTGAATCGCTCCATTGTTCAACCACACCTTGAATATTGTGTGCAATTCTGGTCACCATATCTTGGAAAGATATAGCAGAACTGGAAAAGGTACAGAGAAGAGCCATCAAAATGGTAAAGGGGATGGAAGGATATCTTTATGATGAAAGGCTTAAAAAATTAGGGCTTCAACTTGGAAAAGAGATGTCTGAGGGGAGATATTTTAGAGGTCTACAAAATAATGGAGTAGAACGGATAAATGTAGATCGGTTGTTTACTCCTTCAAAAAGTACTAGAGACCTGGATTGGCCACAGTTGGACTCTTGGTCTGACTCAGTACGGCATATGTTATGTTAACTAGGAGCCAGCCTAACGTGTGCACCTTTGTGTGTGTTAGTTGCATGGGAACATAAGCATGCATGTGAGCACATTTTGTTTGCATGGGAATCAAATCCTGGTTACTAAGCCGGTGCTCTAACTACTAGGCTATGCGAGGGTGCTTTCTGTGTGTGTGGTCGTATTTATGCATGGGGGCATTCTGTGTGTGTGGTCATGTTTTTGCAAGGGTGTGTGCATTGTGGCCATCCATGAGCATGTTTTCTTTTTGTGAGCATGGGTATATTTTATTTGTGTAGGTGCGTGTGTTTTGTGTATCTGTGTTTTGTTTCTATGTGGATATGTGTGTATATTTTGTTTCTGTGTGTGTGTGTGTTGGGGGGGGGGGTGTATTTGTTGTCTTTGTGTGTCTGTGATCAGGAGAGTACAGAAGCTGGGAGAAGTGGTATAAAAGCAGCTATTTCCTTACTGCCATGTTTCAGTGTATCAGAGTTTCATTGTTGGAGAAGCTGGAACTGCTTCTCCTAGAGAAATTCATTGGGCCATTTTTCAGGACTTTATTTCTCTGGAACATGAGGTCCAATCAGACCTATTTTCACACTGGATGTGCCTTTTCATTACATTTTCCCCCATTATGTTAAATTTTCAGAGAATTCTTTTGCCTCCAAACAGGCTGATGCCACACACACAGACATTCTTGAGCCCCTAGGTGTAATTTCTTTACAACATCAGTCGAGTTGGAAAGAATTAACCTAGATAAAAAGGATTGACAGAATCCACCTAAAATATTCAAGATATACATTGTATTTCAATTTTAGGCCATCTTTGACATTTCTTTTGGTATCAGAGTATTTTGTTATGTTCATCTGTTAAAACTGAAAAGCAGAAGCCCTAGTTGCAATGGTGAAGGTGCAAACAATGGATGTGACATTAAATGCAGGTCCCTGTCACACTCACACACTCACACACTCTCACACACCCACACCCACACACCCATACCCTCACACACAAACACACCCATGCCCCCACCCACACCCACCCACACTCACCCAACCCACCCACACCCTTACACACACACACCCACACCCACACTCACCCACATGCGCACACACACACTCACCCACACGCGCGCACACACACACACACACACACTCACCCGCACCCACACACACACAAACACACACACACACACACACACCCTCTTTTCCCATTTCATACACACACTAAAGACAAACCAAGGAGTTTATTTAAACTGCACTTGAAGTAAAAACCATTCGTGTCCTGCCCATCCTGTCTCTGCACTGCTGCCATTGCATTTGTTATGAGGGACCCATCAGGCACTGCCTCTCTCTCTCTACTGTTTCCTGCTTATGAAGGCATAATTAACATGTCATCCTTGACTACATGCCCTAAATACCCTAGATAATCGACACAAACATTTACATACATTTAGCCACCCTTGCCCAATGTAAATATCCCACACCTCATTTACATCCCCCTTACTATTTTGTATATAGTGTATATAGTTTACCTTTTCACCATGTTAATTTCCCTGTTCATTGTAAGTTCAATGTTAGGCTGTTCTACATTGTTCAAATTTTGTTGCTTGTAAACCACGCTGATGATAAATAGTGCGGTATAGAAAAATCATTAAATTAAAAAAATAAAATAAATAATGATAATCTTGGTACATACAGTAATTTTCCTCTCTCACAGCAGCCTGGAATTAGATTGCACAAAGCCGTGTACCTGGTGCTGTAGTATGTATAATGACTGCTGCATAATCTGTAGGATATAAATGTAATAATCTTTTTCTCATTCCCCCTCTAGGATGCAAAGGCCACCCTGAGCAGGTAGGGCTCCGTTCTGATTTCCTTCATTCTGTATGAAATAGCAGCCCTGTAATGTCACTGTGGGACGTGCAGCAAGCCAATGACCGAGTAGTGATGGGATAGAGACCTTACCAGTAAAACACACTCTCTTACTCTTTGTGCTGGGGGGGGGGGGTGTCACACTCTCCTATTCACTTCACTCTGGAGCCATCACACCCCATAATATTACACACAAAAAAATCTTGCAGAGTCTGAACATAAAACAAGATAACCAAGTTACTTACTTGTAGCAGCTGTTCTCTGTGGGAAGCTTAAATCCTGCTGTTCACAGAGAACAAAGCCATCATAGATGGGTAAAGTCACCAATGGAGCCCGGTTTGGGAAAGGAGCTGAGGAGTTTCCTGAAGCTTTCTTTAGAGTTCAGTGCACATACACGTCACTTCCCATCTACTGCAATCACGTGGGATCTACATTAGTTCTCTTACATCGATGTGTGGGTGTCCACAGAGAACACTTCCTACAAGTAAGTAACTGGTTTTCTCAGAGGACAAGCAGGATATGACGTCTTCATGGATGGGAATCTCTAGCTACAGGCGGCCACAAACAACAAAGCGGAGATCTGAAACATGACATAGTAACAGGCAAATGTCTTATGAAAGTCTTGAAGGGGGCCTGCTACAGCTGGAAATAGATTTGCATTTGTAAGTATTTATCTTCAGGAATATACTCTAAATCTTGGGGAAAAGGAATTTTTTGGGTTAAATCTGTATAGAAATATAGAAACATAGAAATATGAAGACAGAAAAAGACCGCATGGCCTATCTAGTCTGTCCTTCCATATCAACAACTACAACAGTCCCCTTTTTACCTTTAGAGATCCCCTGTGTTGGTCCCATGCTTTTTTGAATTCAGTTACTGTCCTCATCTCTACCACCTCCACTGGGAGACTATTCCACGGATCCACCACTCTTTCTATAAAGAAGTATTTCCGCATATCACTCCTGAATATATCCCCTTTCACCCTCATACCATGTCCCCTCGTAGCAGAACTTGCTTTCAATCGAAAGAGGCTCTCCCCCTGTGCATTTTTGCCACAGAGATATCTAAACATCTCTATTAAATCACCTCTATCCTGCCTTTCCTCTAAGGTGTACATATTAAGATCCTTAAGTCTGTTCTCATATGCTTTATAATGAAGACCACTAACTATTTTAGTATTGACTCCATCCTATTTATATCCTGTGGAAGGTGCGGTCTCCAGAATTGCACACAATATTCCAAATGAGGTTGCACCAGAGACTTATACAGAGGCACTATTACCTCCTTTTTTTTGCTAGCCATTCCTCTGCGTATGCACCCAAGCATCCTTCTAGCTTTTGCCGTCGCCTTTTCTACCTGTTTAGCTACTTTAAGATCATCAGACACAACCACGCCTAGATCCCGCTCTTCTTTAGTGAACAAAAGTACTTCACCTCCTATACTATATTGCTCCCTTGGATTGCTGCAGCCCAAATGCATGACCTTACATTTTTTAACATTAAATCCCAGCTGCCAAATTCTAGACCATTCTTCAAGCTTAGCTAGATCCCTCCTCATGTTATTTATTTATTTATTTATTTAGCATACATTTGTATACCGCTACTTCCAGTGATCAGGAGCGGTTTGATTAGGTAAACAAGGAGTGTCGGATCAATGACAAATTTCAAGAAATTACAGCGTGATTTACAAGGTTATATGATGGTTAACAGAACAAAGCCAGTCATTTTCAATAATGTATACAGTTTGATTCATGGGATAAGCACAACACACAGTTAGGGGGGGGGGGAGAGAGGGAGATTTACATATGTACATTTTTACACCTTCCTGGGTATCTGCTCTATTGCAGATTTTGATATTATCCACAAAGAGGCAAACCTTACCCAACAGCCCTTCCGCTACATCACTAACAAAGATATTTATTTATTTATTTATTTACATTTCTTATATACCGCACTATTTGACATCAGCGCGGTTTACATCGAACACAAATTTCAGCACAAAAACAAGCGTCTGAGTTACATTAAACAGGGTCAATAAACTTGGATAACAAGGTAATTATGAATCACAGGAAAGTAAACTTTGATTGCAAGGTAAACTATTTACATCTTTAAATTAGAGCACAGCTGAGACGTAATGGTCAGCGGAACCTTATACTTACTATGTGGGGAATTCTGGCTCACTAGGTGATTCGGAGTTTCTATAACTAACAGAGAGGGGACGTGATTCTGCACTGACCAGGAAGTATATAAGGAATAAGTAATGTTTGAGGGCCTTTCTAAATTGAAGTAGGTTGGTGATTGCTCTAATATCTGGTGGCAATGTATTCCAAAGTTTTGGGGCACGGAGACTGAAAGCCCTGTTTGCTGTTGATGAGGTGCTTTTTGTAAGTTCACGGGGAACCAATAGCATATTTAATGCAATTGATCTTCTTGATCTATTAGGGGATATGGGTTTGATGAGCTCAGTTAAAGAAGTGGAGGAGAGACTATTTACCGCTTTGAAGGTAAGTAGTAAGCCAGTGTAACTGCTTCAGAAGGGGCGACACATGCTCACTCCTAGATGAACCCTCGCAGTGCTATTCATTGCAAGCTGTAAGGGGTTCAAGGTGGATTGAGGAAGGCCTAGCAAAATGGCATTAGCATAGTCAAAGTGAGGCATGATCAGAACCTGGTAGATGGTACGGAAATTCTCAGGTTCAAGCAGTGGGCGAATATGTCTTAGTGACCGGATTTTGTAGTATATGGATCTTACAGTGTTGGCTATATGCGCCTTCATGTCCAGGTTCTGATCGAGTGTAACACCCAGATAACATATTTTGGGTTTTGATTGTAGCTCAGCATCTTTCACCTTCAGGAACTGTGGAGGGCTAAAGTTCGGGTTCTTTGACATGAAGAGCATCTCTGTCTTCTTATGTTGAATCCTGAGGTTTTGTGACAAGAGCCATTCCAATATGGCGTCAAAGCAGTTGCTCAGAGGGGATAGGTCCAATTTGTCTATGTTTAAAGGCATATAAAGCAGGACATCATCCGCATATACCATGCAACTTACATTGAAAGACCGGATGATCTTGCAAATAGGTTGCATATAGATATTCAACAATATATTAAACTACCCGTTTAATGTTTAAACCAAGCAACTGAAAAGCTTCTATATCTTTCACAGCAAATCCAGCCAGATCAGAAGATAAGGATGAATCCATTATTAACTTTGTGACCATGTTTTCCCCATTTAGCAAGGACATTAAGAAAATTATTAAGAAACATAGCAATCTATTACAAGCTATGCCAGGATTACAGGGCTACAAGATTCGTTGCGTCTGGCGACGCAACACTAATTTAAAAGAACAGCTGTGTCCAGCCATTTTGCCTTTGGATCCTATCAACACATCAGTAGTCTCTTCTCCTCAGCTGGGGCACTACAAATGTGGACAATGTAATGTGTGTGATATCACCATGGAGATCACCAAATTCACGCACCGTGAAACCACCTATATTTTTAGGCACCGCACTACTTGCGGCTCCACGAATGTGGTCTACGTGATAATGTGCCCATGTGGATTACTCTATGTGGGCAAGATGACACGAACCTTTAGAACACGCATGAGGGAACACAGCAGCCGCCTTAAGTGCAAAACACTAGAAGCTCCTCTAGTTCAACATTGCCTCAATCAGTGTCATATTTTTGAACAACTGCGGTGCTTTGTTATTGATCACGTGCGAGCAGCGATGCGGGGTCGGACCATCGATGAAACCCTCTTGTGGAAAGAACAGAAGTGGATCTTCACTTTGAACACCGCACATCCATCAGGATTGAATGTCCGGTTGGATTTGCCACTCTGTCTATGAGCGCCTGAGTTAGCTTTCTGTCTAATGATAGACACTTGTTGCTATATAACATCCGGTTCCGTTGTTAGTTTAGTCTATCGATTGTTACAGCAGTTCGAGGGCGACATGTGACCAGCTTATTCGGTTTTAAAAAAGGCGGATCAGTCTCTATTCCGCATGCGCGGCGTTTTGTGCACGGAAGAATTCGTTCAAACATATTTGCAAGATGTGCATACTAAGCGCTGGCGGTATCCATCTAAAAAGGTCTAGTTATACTTCTTTTAAAGATGAAGTACTGCAACTAGCTACATTGTAATAATTTCACATTTTATGTTTTTAGCCTTGAAATGACAATTCCCTGAAGAAACGTCTTTCGTGAAACGCTTGGGGTGCCTGATTGAAGGCGTTGGAATTGCCTTGCTTCCATTATCTGGCTAACGTTACAAAGCTAAGTTTATTTCTTCGTTAATTAACAGTTGATACTCTTATATGATTAAAGGTCTAAGAAGAAAAAATAAAATAAGAAAAAAACAAAATAAGAATACCAAAAAGCTTAAGGGTCACTGATGTGAAAACTGGCACCGTTAAGGGGCTCTGTGCCCATGGTTGAGTGCCGCTAGTTTTTTCTGAGACCCGATTTGCTGTGAAAGATATAGAAGCTTTTCAGTTGCTTGGTTTAAACATTAAACAGGTAGTTTAATATATTGCTGAATGCTTACCGTTTAAGGAGATTCAGACTATAAACCAGTATAGATATTCAACAACAAAGCAGAGAGGGAGGAACCTTGTGGGACCCCCTGCCATTGGTGAAACGGATCAGACATCGCTCCACCAGCACGAACATGTTGCCATCTTTCGGATAAGTATGATCTGCACCATTCAAGGGCAGTTCCGCCAACTCCATTCTCATTTAGCCGTAATAGGAGGAGGTCATGGCTCACAGAGTCAAAAGCTGCGGCTATGTCCAGGAACACAAGTGCAAAACCCTGCCGGATGTTGTTGATACCAGGAATTATGTTATTGAGGAGAGATGTAAGGAGTGTTTCTACACCATGTGACTCTCTGAAGCCATGTTGGCAAGGATCCAGGGGAGCAGAAGAATCGGATCAAGGACAGATCCCTGGGGCACACCACCAGTAACTTCCTTCTACTCAGAGTGAGCTCCATTTACTTGTACTCTTTGTCGCCTCCCACTTAACCAATTTCTAACCCAAGCAGTCAGGGGTGGCCCAAGGGGGGTGCGGGGCCTCTTTTGCATAAAGGGCCTCATTTGCATAATGTTACCATACACTAACTTTTAGTAAACATGCCTCTTAATGACTGTATGGATAAAGAAAGACTAAAAGATTTCTACATTACTATAATCCAGTGCCAACCGCCAGGCACATTAGAAACTACTACAAACACTGCCCATTTAAACCCATAGCAAACCCGCCGTATCATAACAGCACTACCAGGACTCACAAAGCACCATACTCTACCTATCAAAAGGCAACACTGCAAATATTAAACCAATACATTTCAGAGAATAACAATACATGACCTACTGGGGAAAGAGAACAAGTGGCAATGTCAAATAGGAATTACATAAACAGAATATCTCAGCTCAGTTACACATGCAGAACATAGACTATCACCAAACAAGGAATCACAATTTAGAAACAGGAAGACAATAATTAAATTGGGAACCCCAAAAGCCAAACTTGGAATGTACAACAACACTGTAGAAATAAAACTATATAAATTAATTTCCTCTTGTTCAAAACAAAGCGCAGATTTTAATAATGCACATTTCCCAGAGCTGATATATTCCAGTTAATATATTCAAAATAAAGAGATATTTTCTGCCTTTTGTGCATTTCTTTTTCAATTGCAATTGCTCTGGCCACTTTCTTCTGGTTTCTTCGTGTCTTCTGCTAACTCTCCATCGTCTGCTGTCCATTTGTCCTTTCTTCTCTCTTCTAGTTTTTTTCCATTCTCTCTCTACATCTGCTTTAACATACTAATCTTTCTCCTTTTGCTCTTTCCTCATTCCTATTTCATCCACTCAAATTTTACCCCTCCATCCTCAATCCCCACTTACTCTCCCAATATCCGGCCAATTGCAGATTTGTCTTCCCTCCCACACAAAATATTTTTCCCCTCTCCATTTCACTCTCCCAACTCCATCCCATTCTAATCCTCCCCCAACATCAGCTCCCTTCTAGTTCCAGCCCCACCCAGCATCTGCTCCCTTCTAGTCCTCGCATCAGCTCATTTCCAGTCCTAGCCCCTCATCAGCCCATTTCCAATCCTATCCTAGCCCCACCGTCAGCCCATTTCCAGTCCTAGCTCCCCCATCCATTTCCAGTCCTATCCGAGACCCTCCATCAGCTCATTACCAATCCCAGCCCCCCATCAGCCCATTTCTAGTCCTTTCCTAGCCCCATCAGCCCATGTCAAATCCTAGCTCCCCTCCACTCAGCCCATTTCCAATCCAAGCCCCCCATGAGCCTACTTCCAGTTCAAGCCCCTCCATGAGTCCATTTCATTCCAAGCCCCCACCACAGCCCATTTCCAATCTTAGCACCTCCAACAGCCCATTTCCAGTCCTATCCTAGCCCCTCCATCAGCCCATTTCCTGTCCTAGCTCACCCCCACCACTCAGCCCATTTCCAGTCCTAGCTCCCTCCCCTCACAGCCCATTTCCATTCAAAGCCCCCCTCCCCATCAGCTATTTGCAGTTCAAGCCCCCCTTCCACTCAGCCCATTTCCATTCCAAGCCCCTCTCCTCATCAGCTATTTGCAGGTCAAGTCCCCCTTCCACTCAGCCCATTTCCAGTACTAGCAATCCCCCAGCCCATTACCAGTCCTAGCCCCCATCACCCCATTTTCAGTCTTAACCCCCCCATAGCCCATTACCAGTCCTAACCCCCCATCAGCCCACCTCCAGTCCTAACCCCCCATCAGCCCATTACCAGTCTTAGCCCCCCCATAGCCCATTACCAGTCCTAACCCCATCACCCTATTTCCAGTCCTAGCTCCCCATAGCCCATTGCCAGTCCTAGCTCCCTCCCCTCACAGCCCATTTCCATTCAAAGCTCCCCTCCCCATCAGCTATTTGCAGTTCAAGCCCCCCTTCCACTCAGCCCATTTCCTTTCCAAGCCCCTCTCCTCATCAGCTATTTGCAGTTCAAGTCCCCCCTTCCACTCAGCCCATTTCCAGTACTAGCAACCCCCCAGCCCATTACCAGTCCTAGCCCCCATCACCCCATTTTCAGTCTTAGCCCCCCCCCCATAGCCCATTACCAGTCCTAACCCCCCCATCAGCCCACCTCCAGTCCTAAACCCCCCATAGCCCATTACCAGTCCTAACCCCCATCAGGGCCGGCCCGTCCATTGAGCAAGAATTTTTTTTGCACAGGGCCCCGCGTTTCAGGGGGCCCCGCACAAAGAACATTCTTTTTTTAAAAATTAAATTAAAAAAAATAAAAGCTGGCCGATGCCGCTGCCTCTGCAGCAGAATGGAGTGTCCCGCGGGGCCCCCTCTGCCCGGCTGAACTCTCCCGGCGCGGCTGAGCCCCTCTGCGCCGGCTTGCAGATACACGAAGGGAGAGTGTCTCCCTCGCTTCTCTGTTAAGCCCGCAGGGGCTGATGGGAAGCAGGGGCTGATGGGAAATTTCCCATCTGCCCCTGCGGGCTTAACAGAGACGCGAGGGAGACACTCTCCCTTTGCGTATCTGCAAGCCAGTGCAGAGGGGCTCAGCCGCGCCGGGAGAGTTCAGCCGGGCAGAGAGGGCCCTGCGGGATACTCCATTACTGCTGCTGCCGCGGCGACAGCAACAGCGGCCAGCTTTTTTTTTTTTTTAAACTTCCATGAGCCGATGGGGGGGGGGGGGGTTAGGACTGGTAATGGGCTATGGGGGGGGGGGGGCTGTCTGGAAATGGGGTGATGGGGGGTTAGGACTGGTAATGGGCTAGGGGGGGTTAAGACTGGTAATGGGCTGTGGGCTGATGGGGGGGTTAGAACTGGTAATGGGCTATGGGGGGGTTAAGACTTGTAATGGGCTGTGGGCTGATGGGGACTGTCTGGAAATGGAGTGATATTTATTTATTTATTTTATTTTTTATTTACATTCTCTTATATACCGCGCTATTCTGCATCAGTGCGGTTTACATTGAACAAACTGAAATTACACTGAACAGGGCATTATAACTTGGAGATAACTATTTTACAAGGAACATGGGCTATGGAGGGTTAAGTGGCTTGCCCAAGACCACAAGGAGCACCTGTGGGACTAGAAACCCCAGTCCTTCCGGCCCAAGGTTGCTGTCCTCTAGTGGGATTTGAACCCCCGACCTTCCGGCCTGAAGTACCTTGCCCCAACCACTAGGCCACTCCTCCACTCCACTGATAGGACTGGTAATGGGCTATGGGGGGGGGGGTTAGGACTGATAATGGGCTATGGGGGGGCTAGGACAGGAAATGGGCTGATGGGGAGGGGTTAGGACTTGAGGTGGGCTGATGTGGTTAGGACTGGTAATGGGCTGTGGGCTGATGGGGGGGTTAGGACTGGCAATGGGCTATGGGGGGCTGACTGGAAATGGGCTGATGGGGGTTAGGACTGGTAATGGGCTGTGGGCTGTTGGGGGGGTTAGGACTGGTAATGGGCTATGGGGGGTTAAGACTGGTAATGGGCTGTGGGCTAATGGGGGCTGTCTGGAAATGGGGTGATGGGGGTAAGGACTGGTAATGGGCTATGGGGGGGGGTTAAGACTGGTAATGGGCTGTGGGCTAATGGGGGCTGTCTGGAAATGGGGTGATGGGGGGTTAGGACTGGTAATTGGCTATGGGGGGGGTTAGGACTGATAATGGGCTATGGGGGGGCTAGGACAGGAAATGGGCTGATGGGCAGGGGTTAGGACTTGAGGTGGGCTGATGTGGTTAGGACTGGTAATGGGCTGTGGATTGATGGGGGGGTTTAGGACTGGCAATGAGCTATGGGGGGCTGACTGGAAATGGGCTGATGGGGTTAGGACTGGAAGTGGGCTGATGGGGGGTTAGGACTGGTAATGGGTTATGGGGGGGCTTAAACTGAAAATGGGGTGATGGGGGTTAGGACTGGAAGTTGGTTGACGGGGGGCTAGGACTAATAATGGGTTGGGGGTTGCTAGGACTGGAAATGGGCTGAGTGGAAGGGGAGGCTTGAACTGCAAATAGCTGATGGGGAGGGGGCTTGGAATGGAAATGGGCTGTGAGGGAAGGGAGCTAGGACTGAAAATGGGCTGATGGAGCAGCTAGGATAGGACTGGAAATGGGCTGTTGGGGGGAGCTAAGATTGGAAATGGGCTGTGGTGGGGGCTTGAATTTAAATGGACTCATGGAGGGGCTAGAACTGGAAGTAGGTTCATGGGGGGGCTTGGACTGGAATTGGGCTGAGTGGAGGGGAGCTATGATTTGACATGGGCTGATGGTGGGGTTAGGAAATGACTAGAAATGGGCTGATGGGGGGCTAGGATTGGAAATGAGCTGATGAAGGGATGGACTGGAAATGGATGGGGGAGCTAGGACTGGAAATGGGCTGATGGGGGGCTAGGACTGGAAATGGGCTGATGCAGGGACTAGAAGGGAATGGATGCTGGGTGAGACTGGAACTAGAAGGGAGCTGATGTTGGGGGAGGATTAGAATGGGATGGGGCTGGGAGAGTAAAATGGAGAGGGGAAAAATATTTTGTGTGGGAGGGATGAAAAATCTACAATTGGCCGGGTATTGGGAGAGTAAGTGGGGATTGAGGATGGAGGGGTAAAATTTGTGTGGATGAAATAGGAATGAGGAAAGAGCAAAAGGAGAAAGATTAGTATGTTAAAGCAGATGTAGAGAGAGAGAGAATGGAAAAAAAACTAGAAGAGAGAAGAAAGGACAAATGGACAGCAGATGGAGAGTTAGCAGAAAACATGAAGAAACCAGAAGAAAGTGGCTGGACCAATTGCAACTGAAAAAAAATGCACAAAAGGTAGAAAGATATCTCTTTATTTTGAATTTATTAACTGGAATATGAAAGCTCTGGGAAATGTGCATCATTAACGTCTGCACTTTGTTTGGTACAAGAGGAAATTAATTTATAGTTTTATTTCTACAGTGTTGTTGTACATTCCAAGTTTGGCTTTTGGGGTTCCCAGTTTAATTCTTGCCTTCCTGTTTCTAATTTGTGATTCCTTGTTTGGTGATAGTCTATGTTCTGCATGTGTAACTGAGCTGAGGTATTCTGTTTATGTAATTCCTATTTGACATTGCCACTTGTTCTCTTTCCCGAATATTCTCTGAAATGTATTGATTTAATATTTGCAGTGTTGCCTTTTGATAGGTAGGGTATGGTGCTTTGTGAGTCCTGGTAATGCTGTCAGGATACGGCGGGTTTGCTATGGGTTCTAAATGGGCAGCGTTTGTAGTAGTTCCTAATGTGCCTGGCGGTTGGCATTGGATTATAGTAATGTAGAAATATTTTAGTCTTTCTTTATCCATACACTCATTAAGAGACATGTTTACTAAAAGTTAGTGTATGGTAACATTATGCAAATATTTATGCAAATAAGGCCACTTATGCAAATGAGGCCCCGCACCGAGTCTCCGCACATGGCCCCGCATCCCCCTTGGGCCGCCCCTGACCCCCCCATCATCCTATTTCCAGTGCTAGCCCCCCCCCATAGCCCATTTCCATTCCAAGCCCCCGTCCCTATCAGCTATTTGCAGTTCATGTCCTCCCTTCCACTCAGCCCATTTCCAGTACTAGCAACCCCTCAGCCCATTACCAATCCTAGCCCCCCATAGCCCATTACCAGTCCTAAGCCCCCCATCACCCCATTTTCAGTTGTAGCCCCCCATAGCCCATTACCAGTTCTAACCCCCATCAACTCATTACCAGTCTTAGCCCCCCATCACCCCATTACCCAGTCCTAACCCCCTCCCCCCCATCAGCCCAGGGAAACCGTAAAAGAAAAAAGAAACTTGCTGCTACTGCCACTGCCGCTGTAGCAGCGGTAAAATGAAGTGTCTCCTGCAGTCAAGTGTCTCCCGTGGGCCCCCCCCCGGCTGCCCGGCAGAGCCCGCCTCAATCACTCTCCTTGGTGCGGCTTTCAGAGGTGCGAAGGGAGAGTTTCTCTCGCGGCTCTGTTAAGCTCGCCGGGGCTGATGGGAAATTTTCCATCAGCCCCGGCAGGCTGAAAAGAGCCGCAAGAGGGACACTTTCCCTTCATGGCTCTGAAAGACGCACCAAAGAGAGTGATTGAGGCAGGCTCTGCTGGGCAGCCGGGGGGGGGGGGGCCCATGGGAGACACTTGACTGCAGGAGACACTTCATTCTGCCACTGCCACGGCGGCAGCGGCAAGTTTCTTTTTTCTTTTAAAGTGGCTGATGGGCAGAATGTTGTTTGCGCGGGGCCCCCTGAAATGCAGGGCCCTGTGCAAGCAACACTCTTGCTCAATGGACGGGCCGGCCCTGCAAGCAGAAACTTTAGAGTCCATCTCTATGGTGCTCAATTTGTTTATAAGTCGCCTGTGAGGAACAGTGTCAAAGGCTTTACTGAAATCTAAATAAACCACATCTAGGGCTCTCCCTCGGTCCAACACCCTGGTCACCCAGTCAAAGAAATCAATCAGATTTGTCTGACAAGGTCTGCCTCTGGTGAATCCATGCTGCCTTGGATCCTGTAATCCGCTGGACTCCAGAAACCTCACTATTTTCTCTTTCAGCAGCGTTTCAAATAATTTACTCACCACCGAAGTTAAACTAACCGGCCTGTAGTTTTCAACTACATCCTTACTTCCGCTTTTGTGTAAAGGCACCACATGAGCCTCTCTCCAGTCCTTTGGCACCACTCCCGACTCCAACGAGGCATTGAAAAGGTCAGTCAGTGGAGCTGCTAGAACGTCCCCAAGTTCCATGAGTATTGTAGGGTGTATCCCATCCGGTCCCATCGCTTTGTCTACCTTAAGTTTAGCTAGTTTCTCACGAGCACAGTCTTCTGAAAATTCGTCAAGATTCCCCTTGCTTTTGTTCCTATTTGTGGGTGTTTTCTGAGGTCCTGTTCCTGGTTCTTCATCTGTGAACACAGAACAGAAATATTTGTTAAGCAATTCTGCTTTATCCTCATCAGCTTCTACATATTCCTCCCCTTCACCCTTGAGTCTGACAATACCACTTTTGCCCTTCCTCTTTTCACTAACATATCTGAAAAATGTCCTATCCCCCCTTTTTATTGTATTGGCTGCCCCCATTTTATTGCATTTATTGTATATTTTAGAATACATTGTTTTTGCTCAGTCAGTCAGATCTTAGTATCACCAGAGAACTTTTCATTTTAATCAAATCAGAGTATAGTTTAGCATAGAAAGTAAAATAGAATAAATAGTTACTGAAATAAATTTGTTTCTAGAGAGATGTTTTATTTAAATCAAATCAGATATAGCTTAGTATACAAGTAGAATAAATAGTCTCTGAGGAGAAAAAAAAATAAACTTGTTTCTAGTGACCTTTACAAAGACGCCTTCCAGTTAGGAGGCAAAAAGACCTGTGAAGTTGTCTTAAATAGGTGTTAAAGGCAAGTGACAGATCAAAGGGGCAATTTGAAAAGCCTCTTCTATCAAACCAAGGGCTGTGTGAATCACACATGAAATTAAAACTACCTTAGAAACACAGGTCAGGGCACTGTGTAGCATTCCAGCTTTTAAGTCTTCTTTCCCTCCCACCCACCCCAAGGATAATCTTAGCTTTATAGGCTCATAAACTTATTAAAGGGAAGGAGGTGCCTATATTCACTTTCAGGTGCAGTTGGTTATCCGCATCAGGAATACATTCATTAAGGAACTGAAATTAATTAATCTTGAGGTGAACAAAGTTCATTAAATGTATTAGGTATAGTTGTATTAGTATAAGTATCCCCAACTTACCTAAGCAAGTAAACAACTTAAATACCTAAACAACACCTTAAAACTAATATGCAGATAGCAGTTCAGCAGCGAGATGGGGTCTTCCCAGTGTTTTGCATTGAGTATCACATGTATGATTTTCTCCTAGTTAATGAGGGGGTCTTATGTGTGCACTAGGTGCAAGGAGCTCTTTGCTCTCAGGGAAAAGTCCAATCTCCGGAAAATAGAGTAGCAGACTTGGAGGACATAAGGAAGACGAGAGATATATAGTCAAGACTTACAAGGACGTAGTACTGAAGTCCCACCTCCAGTTTGGCAGCCTCCCTTTTGTCATGGAGGAGAGAGGTCACGTAATGGGGAAACATCACCTTGGTGTGGCAAGAATTGATCCTGCAGCTAGGACTTGTCTGGCTGGTGATGTTAAACACTCTCACCCAAGGAGGATTCTCCAGGGGCAATGTGCCCATGAGGGAAGGGTTAGGACAGCCGTTTGTGATTCATTCATTAGGCATGTAGATATCTGGGTAGCTGGTGGATGTGAGGATCACCTGGTAAAATTCCTGCTTGGTGCAAAGGTAGCGGACCTCACGCATCACCTAGACAAGGTGTTAGATAGTACTAGGGAGGAGTCTACTGTCTTGGTACATGTTGGTACCAATGACATAGGAAAGTGTGGTAGAAAAGATTTGAAGGCCAAATTTAGGCTTTTAGGTAGGAAGTTTAAATCCAGAACTTCCACGTTATCATTCTCAGAAATGCTTCCCGTTCCACACGCAGGACCCTAAAGGCAGGCAGAGCTTTGGAGTCTCAATGCATGGATGAGACAATGGTGCAAGGAAGAGGGTTTTGGATTTGTTAGGAACTGGGCAATATTCTGGGACAAGTTGGGGCTTTTTCAAAGGGATAGGCTCCACTTTAACCAGGATGGAACCAGACTGCTGGCATTAACCTTTAAAAAAGAGAGACAGCAGCTTTCAAACTAGATAATAGGGGAAAGCCAGTAGTTGCCCAAGAGGATATGGTTCAGAAAGATGTATCCTTGAAGGATACTAGCAAATAAAGATTGAAGTTAGGGCATATCGACAGAGGTTCCAATAAAGACAAAAGTAACCCAAATGTCATTAAGCACAGAGCAGACAGAGCTTAAAGATTCCAAATTACCCCTGCCTACCCATAACCAGATTTTATTTATTTATCTGCACTTCTATACCGCTTTTCACTGGGTCAAAGTGGTTTAACAAAAAGGGGGGTGGGTGGGTTACATTAATCAGCTCAACAATAATAGGAGGGTGGAACCAACATCGGGGGGGTCCAACAATGATGATCCTGACAAGGTAGGTAACAGTAATTGACATAGACGCCAGACTATCAAAAGAAAGGGAGGGGATCCATCCAGATTCGGTCTGTTTTGGAGACTACCAGGGGAAGGCCGTTAGGGAGAGATGTCCATCTCAGGTCCGAAGTGTTCTTGAAACATTTGTGTTTTTAATTGTTTCCTGAATGAGGAGTGGTCTTTGTTGTTTCGGATCTGGTTGGGGAGGGAGTTCTAGAGCGAGGGTGCGTATAGTTCAAATGCTGTGTTACAGGTATGCTGATTGAATTTTGTCCTTTCATGAGGGACGGTGAGTGCATTTCCGGTGGCCTGGCGGGTTGGTGTAGTAGAGGTAGGCTGGGGGAGTAGAGTTCGGAGATGAGAGGTTTGAAGTTGGTGGAGTGCCTTATGGATAAGTAGCAGAGTCTTGTATTTCATCCTTGCTTCGAGAGGTAGGATGTGAAGCTCTTGAAAGACTGGGGTGATGTGATCGTGTTTCTTGACCCTTTGGATTATTCGTGCGGTGGTGTTGACGGCAGTCCATAGGGGGTTGGTGTGGGAGGCCAGTAGTCCATGATAGATTGCATTGCAGTAGTCCAGGTGAGGGAGCGTCATAGCCTGCATAACCGTTCTGAAATCCTGTGGGTCAATGAGTGGCCTGAGTTGTTGTACCATCTTTGCTTTGAGGAATATTGTTCTAGCTGTTTTTGCGATCTCTTGCTGAAAAGATAGCGTTTGGTCAATGGTGATCCCCAGGTATTTTATATACAGTTGAACTCATATTTGGGTAGCTCCCAAAGTGAGGTGGGGGGGTGGGGGTGTAAAGATTTGATCCTTAGTGACAAATAGAGCTTCAGTTTTTTTAAGGTTAATGGCTAGGTTGTTTTCTTGGAGCCAGTTTGAGATGTCATTAAAGCAGTTTGTTAGATGAATGTTCATTAGGTTTGTGGTTGTGATGGGTCCATAAAGCATTATGTCATCTGCGTAGATGTGGTAGTTGATGTTGTGAGAGTGTATTATTGAGCAAAGAGGTTGAAGGTAGATATTAAAGAGCATGGCAGAGAGAGCTGAGCCTTGCGGTACTCCTTGATTCTGTCAAAAGGGGGGGGAGGTTGCCATGCTGGTGCGGATCAGTTGTTTTTGTTTTACAGTGGTTCCAATCTTACCAAACCATGTCCTTAATGCCAATCTCCTGTAGTCTGATGAGGAGGGTGCAGTGGGAGACGGTGTCAAATGCTGCTGATATATCCAGGAAGATCATGGCATATCCAGCTTGTTTGGCCTATATTCCTTTGATTAGAGTATTCAATAGAGATATCATGAGGGTCTCAACCCCATTAGAGGGGCGGAATCTGTGGTGTTGTGGTTCTAGCGAGCTGTTTTTGTCCAGATGGTCTTGGAGTTGTTGTTGAACTATCTTCTCGATGATTTTGGCAGTGAGTGGGAGACTTGCTATTGGTCTAAATGATGTGGGGTCCTGTGGGTCCAGATTGTGTTTTTGAGGGTTGAGCAGATGATAGAGGTTTTGAGGCTGATTGGCATGTGTCCTTGCTTGAGTGATTTGTTTGTTATTGGGCTAGGGCTGTACTTATGTCCAGTTTAGTTTTCTTTATCCAATCCACTGGGCAATGATCTAGTGGGGAGGTAGCAGTGTTCAGACTTGAGATGGTGGATTCTATCCTTTCTTTGGTGATCGTTTCAAATGTATTCTATTCAGTGTTCTGCACAGCACTCTCGTATGCTACTGTTGTTGTTCTTGGAGGTGAGTTGTGTAGTTGTTGGAGCTGTTTATATTGTTGTGCCAGCTGTTCCAGTGGCATGTTCGGGAGTTGGTTTGAGTGGTTAGGTGTCTTTGTTAACTTCTTGACGATGTCAAAGAGCTCGCGTGGTCTGTTAATTGAGGTATTTATGATTTTTTTAGTGGTAGGCCCTTTTTGCATTATCTGTTTCTGTGCGGCAGTTGTCCAGGTCGCTCAATGTATCTTGCTCTGTCTGTTTCTTTTCTAGTCTTTCTCCATTTTCTCTTGGCCCTTCTGAGTTGAGTCTTTAGTCTCCGTAGAGTGGGGGTGAACCATCAGGCTCTGGTTGAGCTAACACTGTTTCCGGTGTGGTTTGTCATTGTACATGCTGCAGAGGCAATTAGAGTATTCCAGAGCAATATGAATAAAATACAGCCTCTAAAATGCTTGTAAACAAATGCTAGAAGTCTAAAAAATAAGATAGGAGAGTTAGAATATATAGCACTAAATAAGAGGTTAGATATGATTGGTATCTCAGAGACCTGGTGAAAGGAGGACAACCAGTGGGACGCTGTGATACCTGGGTGCAAACTATATCGTAATAATAGAACTGATATAATTGGTGGAAGGGTTGCGCTCTATGTTAGAGAGGGCATTGAGTCACAAAGGATTCAAGTTTTGCAGGAAACAAAATACGCTATAGAATCTCTATGGATAGAAATTCCATATAAAAAGGGGAAGGCGATGGCAGTGGGGATGTACTATCGAACGCCTGGCCAGAATGAACAGATGGATGATGAAATGCTCGAAGAAATCAGGGGAGCTAACAAAAGTTACAATACAGTAATAATGGGTGATTTCAATTAACCCAGTATCAATTGAACCAGTGTCACAGCAAGACATGCTAAGGAGATAAAGTTTCTAGATGAAATAAATGACTGTTTCTTGGAGCAGCTGGTTCATGAACCGACCAGAGGGAAGCCATTTTGGACCTAGTCCTTAGTGGAACACCAGATCTGGTGCAAGAGATAAGGGTGTTGGAGCCACTTTGCTATAATGATTTACTGATTCTGTCCTATCTCATAAATGGCGTTCCTTTCATATTTTCTCAAATGATATATTGTAAACCGCTCTGATGCTTCGGCCTGAGCGGTATATCAAATGTATAAACATAAACATAAACATAAACATACTAAATGGAGGAAGGATGGCAAGGAAATCCACGGTACTACCTTTCAACTTTCAACAAGGAGACTATGATAAAATGAGGAAAACAGTTAAGAAAAAACTAAAAGGAGCAGCTGCAAAGAAAGGTTAAAGATTTACATCAAGCTTGGGTGGTGTTTAAAAAAACTATCTTGGAAGCCCAAACTAGCTGTATTCTATGCTTTAAGAGAAGTGGAAGGAAGTCCAGCATGGTTTAAGGGTGAGTTCAGAGAGGCTGTTGTAGCCAAAAAAGCATCTTTCAGGAAATTGGAAAAAGGAGCCAAATGACATAAACTGGAAACAACATAAGCACTGGCAGGTTAGATGTAAGGCATTGATAAGAAAGGCAAAGAGAGACTTTGAAAAAAGCTTGCTGTGGAAGGAAAAACGCATAATAAAAACATTTTCAAGTACATTCGTAGCAAAAAAACCCTGTGAGAGTCAGTTGGACCATTAGATGATTGAGGGGTAAAAGGGGCACTAAGAGGGGACAAGCCTATAGCGGAGAGACTGAATGAATTCTTTGCTTCGGTCTTTACTGAAGAATGTTACCCATGACTGAAATGGTATCTAAAGGTGATGCCACAGAAGAAAGAAATATCGATGAATCTGGAAAATGTATTACTACAATTTGATAAACTGAAGAGTAGCAAATCACCAGATGATATACATCCGAGCGAGTTGACAGAACTGAAATATGAGATTGCAGACCTACTATTAGTAATCTGTGAACTATCATTAAAATTATCTGTAATACTTGAAGACTGGTGAATGGCCAATGTAACACCAATTTTTCAAAAGGGTTCCAGGGATGATCTGGGAAACTACAGACCGGTGAGACTGATGTCAGTACTGGGCAAAATGGTAGAAACCATTATAAAGAACAAAATTACTGAACATGTAGATAGTTGCAGATTAATGGGAGAGAGCTAACATGGCTTTAGCCAAGGAAGGTCTTGTCGTACTAATTTGTTATTTTTTTTGAAGGTGTGATTAAACAGGTAGACAAAGGTGAGTCAGTTGATATAGTGTATCTGGATTTTCAGAAAGCCTTTCATGAGCGACTCTTGGTAAAATTAAAAAGTCATGGGATAGGAGGCAGTGTTGTGGATCAGAAACTGGTTAAAAGGTCAGAAAGCAGAGAGTAGGACTAAATGGCCAATTTTCCCAATGGAAAAAGATGAATAGTGGAGTACCGCAGGGATCTGTTCTGGGTCCACTGCTTTTTAACATATTCATAAATGACCTGGAAAAGGGAATAATGACTGAGGTTATCAAATTTGGAGATGACAAAATTATTCAAAGTTGTTAAAACCCATGAGGATTGTGAAAAATTGCAAGAGGACCTTGATAAATTGGTAGACTGGGCATCCAAATGACAGATGAATTTTAATGTGGACAAGTGCAAATGGTTACATGATGCAGGGATTCATATTAGGAACCATTATCCAGGAAAATGATTTAGGCGTCATAGTGGATAATATGTTAAAACCCTCCGCCCAGTGTGCAGCACGGCCAAGAGAGCAAATAGAATGCTAGGAATCATAAGGAAAGGAATGGAGAATAAAACAAAGGATGACATCATAATGCCTCTGTATCGTTCCAGGTGCATCCACACATTGAATATTGTGTGCAATTCTGGTCGCTGTATCTGGAAAAGGATATAGCAGAATTAGAAAAGATACAGAGAAGAGCCACCAAAATGGTATAGAAGATGGAAGGATACTCCTATAAGGAGAAGCTTTAAAAGATTAGGGCTCTTCAACTTGGAAAAGAGACAACTGAAAGGAAATATGATAGAGATCTATAAATTAATGAATGGAGTGGAACGGGTAAACTTTGATCAAGTGTTTGTACCATCAAAAAGTAGAAAGACTAGGGGACATGCAATGAAGCTACAGTGTAACCCATTTGAGACTAATAAGAGAAAATATTTTTTCACAACATGTAATCAACTCTTGGAATTTGTTACCAGAGAATGTAGTAAAAGCTGTTAATGTAGCTGGGATTAAAAAAAGGTTTGGACAAGTTCCTGTAGGAAAGGTCCATAAGCCATTATTAAAGAGAACCTGGGTAATCAAGTACTTGCGCCAGTACAAGCATTGTGGAACCTGCGTCTCTAGGGGAAACTGCTAGGTACTTATGACCTGGATTGGCCACTGTTGGAAATAGGATACTGGGCTTGATGGATCTTGGTCTGACCCAATGTGGCATTTCTTATGTTCTTATGAAAATTGTTTTGGTGGTAACTGGCTTTTTTGAAAATTTGTCTTTTTTTTATTTGAGAAGCAGCCTGGAACAAACGAAAAATGGACCTAGTAGGGGAGGAGTTGATTGTAATCCCCAAAGAGATTCTGGAGGACGGACCAGACAATTCTACTCTTGCATTGGGAGCCGCTTTCTAGACAGTAATGGGATATGTGGGCAGAAGTCAGGGCTGGCTCAGCCATTAGGCACACTAGGCAGTCGCCCAGGATGACAGCTTCTGGGGGCAGCAAAGAGCAGGGTATTCAAAGCTAAACTATAGATTATGACAAATGGGGGTGGGGGTGAGGGAATATGGCTTAAGGTTTACCCAGAGCGCCGACACTTTGAAGCAGCTCTGGGGCCGATCCTGGCAGAATTCAAGCTGTAGCTCTGCTTGTTCTTCCAAGGAGGCTGATCTCAAGTGGAGAAGTGACACAGCCATTGCTTGCTCATCATGAGCTCGGACAGGATCCTCTAGAGCAGGTTGCAATGACCTGCATTTGAATGGCTGGCCTGCTCCTTCCCTCCTTTGAGCATGTGTCCAACATGCAAGTGTTTTGTATTATTTTCAATTGGAGGACGTCCACTATCACTGCTGCCATTGGCACTGTCACTACCAAGAAAAGACGCAAAGCGACAGCAGCGGGGTAAGGGCAGGCAGCGTGGGGGGCAGCCGAGGCCGGCAACTGCAAATGTGCTGCTTCTTTGTCCAGATTAAATGGTGTTAGACCATCAGTTGCTGGAAAATAGGTGGTGTACCTGTATTCTGAAAGATGTTCCTCCCTAAAGACTCCAACGTTTCAGCCTCTCTTCCTGGGGGCACCAAAGAGTACAGCTTGGTGCTTTTGGCCCGTTTGAGAGCTGATTCATTCAGCTGTGCTTAGTGACTCTGGGAGCCTTCTGGACTGTAGACATGAAGCCAACCTTATTATATATGGGATGAACAGAGAGGTGAAGGTCTCCCCAATTCTTATCTAGATATCTTTGAGGAGTCTGTGAATGGGCACTGTCAAAGCTCTCTTGGGTGGGTCAAGGAATTAAGATTTCTGTGTATTTTCTTTCATTTTCTTTATTATTTCTGTATTGCATTCCCAAGGACAACAATGCACAATGTGGTTTACAGAATTAAAAATAATAATAATTACAAATACAATAAAAACACAATAAAACATTTTAAAAATCCAATCCCTTCATCTTACCAAACATCCCACACTAGTTTACCCAAATAGCCCTGAACAGAGATCACATCCATCTAGTCAACCATATTCATACCACTGACCCTTTAAATACATCTTACTCCATTACCCTTCATTCTACTTTCACCCAGGTTTGCCAGCCAGCACTGCATCAAAATTCAACCAGATGTGCCTGGAAAAAATACAAACCTTTAAGTCGCTTTCTAAAAGTCAAATAATTAAATTCCTTCCTCAAATCCTCTGGTAAACCATTCCAAAGCTCTGGCCTGCCATTGAGAAAGCATGTCAACAAAATCTTGTTTATCACCACATTTGAGAGAGCTCCCTTTGGGCCCCTGACAAGATCTATCATAGGTTTAGGTTGATAGCAGTTGACTCGTCAAGCCAAGTATCATTCTGTGTATGTGAACCTTTGGTGGAATTGGTGTTTGCCATTCAGCAGTTAAGTTTAAGTTTATCTTTTACTGCAGTGTTTGATTAAAAGGGACTAATGCTCACCGTCACCCAAGTCTTTGGTTAAAAATAGACTTGGGTAAGGTGATATATAGTCCGACACAAAAAGAAGGTTCATATGGGAAGTTTTCCTTTATATATATTTCACCCTCTTTGTGTACATATTATTCTGAGCCGGGTGAAGTTATTGGCTCAAAGGGTAGGCTGAATGCTGGTTGTGTTGAATTTCCTTTACAAAGTCAATAAAGGAGTGTTCTTCAGGTGGGGATGTCCTTTCATGTGGTGGTGTTGCTTCCAACAGCAAACCAGTTGAATCCTCTTCAATTATTCTTTCTAGTTCATAGTTAGAATTCCAGGAGCACCCCGATAAAAGCTCCAAGGAAGATATCTGGGTCTCTGCCTGTTCCTTTCTGTGCATGCCTCAAATGAAAGCATCAAGATACCGATGATCTTCAATGCCTTGGTGATGCTTCTTCCCCCGATGCATCGGAGATGGACACTGGTATGGCAGATATCAATTCTGATGCCCTTTAAGACAGTGCACTGGATTTGAGAATCAGCTGGATCTCTTTACGCAGCAGCATCAACGACACTGACGTCCCATAAGCACATCTTTCAAGGAATCTTTCAGCTGTTCACTGATTCTCCTGAACAGCTGCTCCTCAAAGGCTATAGATGCCAAAGGTGTAGGAGGCCCAGGAGAAGTCACTATGTCCTCCTGAGTCACAATGGGAACGTTGGTGGAAGAGCTTTGAGTTCCTGGAACCTATTGCACTTCCTCCGGCATTCAGGAGGATGAACTGCCCTCTTAGCAGGGGTAATTTGAGGACACCAATGACCTCAGTGCTTCTAGTGTCGCACTCCAATGAGATGTGATGCAAGTGTGCTCCAGTCTTCATTCCGTGATCAACATCGCACACTCTTGATGTGAATGAAGAAGAAATCTGATCTTTGCTCTTCATTGGGTGGGATTTGGACTACTGATCCTGGTGGCCTTTATGGATGTTTGATGTTCAATGTATTCTCGATACTGATGCATCACCAGCATCGGTTTCAGCTCATGGACTCACTGCAACCAATTGCTCCAATGCCAAAGTCAATGGATTATACTTTGATGGCCAAAAGGTCATTCATGCTGCTGTTCTTGACTTTTGAGGCCTCTCTTGGACATCTGTGAATACAGATTATGAGAGGGATCATGGTCAGGGCCCAGGCACTGAAAGTATCAGTTGTGGGTATCTGTGATGGATATGGTCTTGCTGCTCTGGGTAGTTTTGTTTTGTTTTTCTTGGACACATCACCAAAAAAATACAGCCACAGTGAAATCCGACAATCTGATTTAAAAAAATGTCCTAATTAGGACAGCCAAGACCTTAACGGCAGGATTGATCGAGACAAACACAAAAAAATTTAAGGTAACAGAATCGACTGAAAAACCTATATGACAGACGGTATTAAAGCAGAAAAAGTTATTAAAGTAAAGAAGATTCTCTGAGTTGAGTAGCAGTAATTCACTGATGAGCTCCGTTGAAAAAGCGAAGACCGAGGTGGACCCGGCATGACTGCAGCAGGTGGGAAGGAGCGTGCACGTGCTGTGAACTTCCTCTGAAGCTTCAGAAAAACTCCTGAGCGTAAAGAGCCGTTTCCCATGCTGGGCTCCCTCAGCGACATCACTAATCTGTGAAGACTTCATATTCTGCTTATCCTTAGTGAAAAATTACTAGCACTGAATAAATTCTCATTCCCTAGGTAAGTCCTGTTTATAGACCTGGAGCTAAGAATAGTGTCTCCTTCCCTGCACCTGTCCTTGTCCCTCTCAACCCCCAGGGACTCTGTGAGCTGGGGGTGAACATCTCCACAATAATCCCAGTCTCTCTCTTACTCTCAGATGCCAGGCAGTGGAGTTCCCAAGTCCAGAGGCCGTTTCTACTGAAGAGGGAGAAGGTTCCCACCTCAGCTCCCTTCGTCAGTATTTTATTCTGAAAGACCTGCTCACAAAACACAGAGGTAAAGAACTGTTCCTTTCTCAGGATTAGCTTTCAACTGCAATAATTCATTCAGAAAGATAATAAAATGCAGATATAAAGTCTCTCTACTACTACATAAATGGTTTATGGCTTCTTTTATCATTTCTCAGCTTAATTTTGTTTCATTGTATTTTGTTTTAGAAAAACTTTCTGCAGAACTAGGTAAGAATTTATCAGTTTATTCTTTTACAATGAAAAAAATCCTATTTAAGGTGCATCTCTACTGAATGAATACTGCAATATGAGACCAACAAGCATTCAGTAAATTATTTTCTGTCCTCCTGACATCATATGATCAATTAAGAAATTATCTTTATTCCAAAGAACTAAAGGTAATAGATGTGAGAACAGACCCAGGGCTGCTGTCATGAAACACAAGGAGTCTGCAGCCGGACTCTAGATCAGAGCGAGACTCGTCCTTGGAGCAGTAATTGGGGACACTGTCTGAAGAAAAGAGTAGCCGCTGAAGGGGGAGAGGGAGAGGCAAAGTATTTCTCCTTGACAGGAGGGATTTATTTTCTCTTCTGTGTGGGTCCTGTAAACCTTCAGGTGGGGGAATGGAGAGAGTAGTGGGGCTGGCAGTCGATCAGCTCTTTCAGTCAGCTGGTGGAGGGAGGAGAGCCTAGTGTAGTGGCAACCAGCAGCCTAGATGATCAACTGTTCAGGGCAGCAGCTATGGGAGAGAAACAATGGCAGTGGGTTTTATCATGGAGGGAAGGGGAGCCGGAGGGCTCTGTGGTAAGTGCAGATATCGGGGGCAGTGGGCTGTGCTGGAGGGAGCCAACAGAAGGTGGCAGCAGATTGCAGGATGGGAGAGAGAGAGACGTAGTTTAGACACAGCGGATGTCGGGCCAGTTGTCTTACAAAGATGACTCTGTAGGGAGGGGAAGAAGAAAAGGTCCCCTGGGCCAGAAGTAATCTGTCTCTTGTGTGACCCCTCTTTGGTACCTTCTCTTCTTCTGGATCCAAGGAGGATGGACAGCAGGTGAAAGGGAAGACATTTCCTTCCCTACTGGGCTTGTAGGGGACGGGTTGGGTCAAGGGTGGGCAGGTTTCTCTAGAGCCCTATGTTCAGTGGACATGATCTCTCTTTGAGCAGTTAGAGAAACATGTTGCACATACACTGCACGCAACAGCTCCACCTCCGTCTCCCCACGCCTGACCCTTCTTCCAGCCTCATGTAGGGGTTTCACTGATTCCCTAGCTGATCTCTTGATACGAGTTCTCCCTCTTCCATGTCCATGCTGCCTGCTCCAGGGAGGATGGTGCATTGCACATGTATGAAATTAAGATATACCCTGGGGTTGAGGTTGAGAAACACTTCTCTAGGTCATATCCTGAGCTTTCTAAGACTGTGCAGTTACCTTGGGATAGATTCGCTAAAAGGTCCGCCGTGCAATAATGCACATTAGTTGCTGCATGTTCTATTTTATGCAGTGGTAAGTACTTACTAAGAAAATATGTTAAGGCGCTAGTGCATTTTGGTAAAAATGAATCCATCTTTTATTTTTGAGAATGTTCTAGCGATAAATCAACTCCTCAAAACACCTAAGGCAAAGAGAAAATATTAAAAAAAATAATAGTGGAGAAAAAACTCAGTGAATTAATTTACAGTGGTTTCTGTTACCAGTTGCTCATCAGATCTATCAGTATGAAGTCGAAGACCAGCTCTGCAGCCCCTCTAAGACCAGTAAGAGCTGAGTATTCTGAGCTTACTGTGTTGTACTATAGGAACATAAGGAGCCAATGGGGAGACGTGTTCTATGCAGTCTGTAACTGAATGAGCCAATTGGAATCTTTATTGCAGTCATTCCCTCTGTAGATGAGACCCGTAGGGTGTGAGCCAATGGGATTGTGTGTTTGCGAGTCTATCAGTAGTTACCAGATGTCCCCGTTTTTTAGGGAGTGGCTCTGATTTTACAGCTATGTCTCTGTTTGGTAGCCTCCTGTCTCCGATTCCAGCGTTGGGGACAGAGGGGCTAGAAATAAAAGCCTTTCAATTTAGTGATTAGAATCTACATCCATTTACTTTATATTTTGCACAGTCCAGGAGAAATGCATCACTAGTTTCTATTTCTCTGATGTGATATTCGCTTGGAGGTGATATTGTTGCTATCATGGGATGGATGGGGGAGGCGGCAGGGTGATGACTCCTCTTCCCTACTCTACAACTTGGTGCTCATATTTGGAACTCAGGTGTTCCTTGCTCCCCCCTCTCCCTCTACACACACTTTGGATAAGTGCCCAGATTTGCCTGGATAAAAATCTGGTAACCTTGCTATCAGTGTATTATAGCTAATAGTAGACTTTATTTATTTATTTATTTACGGTCTCTTCTATACCGCACTATTCAGCATCAGCGCGGTTTACATGGAACAAAAATGCTCAGTACAGATAACATGTATGAGTTTACAGATAACATGTATGAGTTTACAGATAACAGGGTAAGAAACTTGGATAACAGGGGTAACTATTTACAACACTTGTTGAATAATAACTGACTGTTGAACTTGCTAATGGGGATTAGAGGTGGATAGGTGACGTGCGAATGAGAACTGGCTGTTCATGTTTATTAATGTGTTTATTAATGTATCCTGCAGTGGATGTGACTCTGGATCCTGAATCTGCTCATCCTGATCTTATCCTGTCCGAGGATCGGAAAAGTGTCAAACGCGGAGACACAAGACAGAAACTGCTGGACACGCCCCAGAGATTTGACAATGTTGCCTGTGTACTGGGGTGTGAGAGCTTCACCTCGGGGAGACATTACTGGGAGGTGGAGGTGGGAGACAAAACTGACTGGACATTGGGCATTTGTAAAGATTCTGTGAGTAGGAAGGGGCCAATCACGGTAACACCTCAGGATGGATACTGGACAGTGGCACTGAGGGATGGAGATAAATACTGCGCCTTCACCTCTCCCCTCTCCTGGCTCCCTCTGAGTGTGAGACCTCAGGCACTGGGGATTTTCCTGGACTATGAGGGAGGAAAAGTTTCATTTTACAATGCAGATAATAAATCTCATCTCTACACCTTCACCCACACCTTCACTGAGAAACTTAGACCATTCTTCAATCCTGCTTTCAAACAAGGAAGTAAAAATGCCGGAGCTCTGAGAATCCGACTAGTGCCAGACTGGGAATGAGAGACATGTGGTTAAACACTGGCTTGGGAACCCAGAGACCTGGGTTCGAGTCCCACTAGCATTCCTTGTGGCCTTGGGCAAGTCACTTAACTTGGATTTTTCTGAGGCAATGGAGGGTTATCAATGTCCCTGTTTAATGTACATTACCAAGTTTAAGTTTCAATGTAAACCACTTTGATTGAAATGATAAAGCGGTATATAAAACCTGTTAAATAAAATAAAATAAATAAATGTGCTCAGAGGTGTAATATACAGTTGTGGTCAACATTACTGGCATCCTTGCAGTTTGACCCCTTAATGTCCAATATCTCCTAAAAAAAAATATGTCCAGTGCACACATATTTGATACATAAAAGAATCGAATAAAGCAAAACCAATTAAAAAAGGAAATAGTAGGAAATACTATAAAAACGGAGACATTGCCAGGACATGATTATTCACACCCTAATAAACAATTCAAATCAGTTTGAACAGAAGAACCACATTCCCATTGCAGTAAAATTAGACGCATCTGTGATCAATTGTCAGAACTCACATGACTTGAATCAACCAATGAATGATAGATCTTATGTTTAAAATTCCATCACCACCTCCAGGGCACCTCCCCGCACACCCTCCAAAACTCATTGGTCTCATGCCCCCTGGTATTCAGCCCTCCTCAGAGTGCAGAAATGTTCCCTAAGAAGACTTAAATGAAGATGGAGAAAGGTTAAAGACCCGCAGCTTCAAGCCACGTGGACCAATGTTCAGCCTATTCCACCAACACCCTCAACGCCAAGCATGAACACCACAACAACATCTTCCTCCATGCCATAAACAAGCCAAGAGAACTTTTCATTCTCATCAGAACCCTCACAAGTGACTCACCCCAACCCCAGCAAAACAACATCATCCACCCGCAAGCAATGGCAGATTTCTTCGTATCTAAACACAAGCTCCCCAGCTTTCCCAGTCTAATCATACCCCTTCCTACCACCTTAACCTCCACCACCTAACCATGGCCCTCATTCAGGGACATCTCCCTTGAAGAGCTCCTGAATATCATCACTTATATCAACGCCACTGCTTCTCCTCTTGATCCTTGCCCAGTAACCTGGATCAAGCTAATAAAGACACCAATGCTACCATCCACGATCCTCCACGCTTCATTTAACCAAGCTTACCTTCCACCAGCACTCAACCAAGCCTCTGTGAGACCCCTACTGAAGAAGTCCAACCTCAATCCCAACTCACCTGCATCATATAGACCCATTGCAAGCCTTCCCTACCTTTCTAAAAGCATTGCAAATCCAACTCCAGGAGGACCTTGACAGATATGTTCCACTTGACCACAATCAACACGGCTTCTGCCCCTACCACAGTGCTGAAATGATTCTTATCTCCCTCCTAAGTATACTTATAGCCGGGACTAGAAATCCCCTCTCCGGCTTTGTGCTGTTATTTCTTGACATCTCTGCAGCATTCAACAGTGTACCCTACCAGACTCTACTCAATCAGCTCAACTCTGTTGGTGTACAGGGTACCCCACTCAAATGGATTCACTCCTACTTTTCCCAGCGCACCCAACTGATAACAATTGGCAACCAATCCTCAACACCCAGGGAGTCCCACAAGGGTCCGCCCTTTCCTCCCTCTTATTCAACATCTACATCAGGCTCGTCTGCTACATCCTTCAGAGGTTAAAAATCAGATAACAACTCTATGCCAACGACATAATGATCTTCACTCCATTCGACACCACCTCCCCCCGACTGCTCCATCATCACTGCCTGTTTCGTAGAAATTGTCTCATGGCTACAGTTTCATAACCTTACAGTCAACTTTAACAAAACAGAGATCCGACATGTGTCCAGAGACCTCCAACTTCACTCCGCCTCAAAGTGTCAAACTTGGAGATACTGAAATACAATTCAAACCCCAGATCAAATACCTTGGCACTATCCTGGATCACCATTTGAACTTCCATCCTCACATTGCAAACATCACCAAAAAATCTACTTCAAACTCCGAATTCTCCGTAACCTACTCCCCCTCCTATCACCTGACAGTTTCTGTACAGTCTGCTAAGCTTCCATCATTCCTCTCCTTGACTACTGCAACTCTGTCCTCCATGGACTTGCTAAGGCTACCATTGCCCCCCTACAGCTTGCCCAAAACACTGCTGCATGAATCATAGCTGGAGTCCCCAGACACTCCCACATCACCCCCATTCTAAAATCTCTTCACTGGCTCCCAGTTGCATCCTGAATCAAGTTCAAGGTACTCACTATCACCCATAGAACTCTCTGGAACACCTCTGCCAAGCAACTCCAATCATTAATCAGACGTTTTGAAAACAACAGACTCCGTCGACAGAATACATCAAATCTTCTCCTCCCATCAACACAGTATTGTGGGAGATCACAACATACATGCACAAGAGCCTTCAAATTCTATGCTCCCACCATCTGGAACCAACTAACCCCACAATACGATGCCTTCATCCCCATACCCTATTCAAAAAGCACCTCAAGACGCTCCTCTTTGAAGAACACTATGGCACATGAACTACAACAAATCCCCAGCAAGAGCATCCCTCCCCCTCACACCATTCCCCTTACCCCTCCCCATTGTCAATCTGAGGCTGCTCAACCCCCACCACCCCTACCTCTCACCTTAAACACCCTACTTCCTTCGCCTCCCCCTCTTCTTTCCCCCAACCCCAGATAACCTTTCACCCACCATTCCACCCTCCCCCCACAGCCTCTCACCACAGCTACACAAATAAAGATCCAAATTAAACCAACAGGTATACTTCCCCCTTCCCCCCACGTAAACACTGTTTACAATTTTTCATTTCCTATTTTAGTTTTCTATGTTTAAAGTTGCCTGCAAATGTTTTCAGTTGTTCCCTTCCTACAGTTAAATATGGTGGAGGATCCATAATGTTGTGGGGCTGTTTTGCTGCTTCAGGAACTGGAGGCCTGGAACACAGTAACGGAATCATGAAGTCAAAGGAATACTAAGGTATTTTGGAGCGAAATTTGCTACCTACTGTCAGAAAGCTAGGTCTGAGTTGAAGTCATGTGTCCCTAGCAGGGCAATGACCCAGACATATATCCACAAGTACAAAAGAATTATTAAAAAGGAACAAATGGACTATTCTAAACTGGCCAGCAAAGAGTACTGATCTCAGTCCAATTGAGAACCTATGGAAAGAGCTGAAATCTGTCATTGGTAAAAGGAATTCTGGAAACATTCATAAGCTTTATCTTTATTAAAGCACTTGATAGACCGCCAGGCCGGAGCATCAGGGCGGTGTACAATAACAAAAATGACAGCCGCTGGAAATGAAGAAAGAAAGGAACGCCAAAAATAATAGGACAGAGAGAGAGACAGTAAAACAGATAGAGAACAGAGAGGGCCCACGGAAGGGCAAGAGGGAAGGGAGGGGAAGAGGGGGAAGGAACATGGGAAAATCAAGGGGGATGGAGGGCACGACTAGGGGATGAGGCACCATCAGCAGGGGGGGGGGGGAGATCGAAAGCCTGGCAGAAAAGGTGTGTCTTGAGGAGGGCTTTGAAACGAGTGTAGGACAGTTTGGTGCAGAGTGGGAGGGGAAGAGAGTTCCAGAGGGCGGGACCTAAGAAAAAGAAGGCGGAACGATGGGTGGATTCGAGGTGGGCTTGAGTAGGGGAGGGGAGGAAGAGGTGATTGCCGTGAGACAAACGAAGAAGACCGGGGGAGGGCTGAAGATGAATAATGTTGGCTAAATACTGGGGGGTATCGGAGTGAAGAGCCCTATGAGCGAGGATGAGTAGTTTGAAGATAAACTGGAACAAATTGCAATTGAATAGTGTCATAAACTACCAGCAGACAGACGTACGAAATTTATAGATGGTTACAAGAAAGGTTTGTGGCTGTCACCATTGCCAAGGGTTGTGCAACCAAATATTAGTGAAGGGTGCCATTAATCCTGTCCAGGTCATATTTATTTCTGAGAAATTACTACATCTACATTGCACAAACATCTTTTTTTGTTGTTGTATACCTTCGAACATATTATTAAAATATTATGATGACATACAGCTGGAATACTTCCAATTATTTCTCAAGATATTGTTCACAAAATACCTAAAATGCACGGGTGACCACAACTGTATAATCTGGGAGCTGATTTTTCAGATCTGGATACGAGGAATCTGAGTATTTCTGAGTTGTGCTATTGAAGTTTATTGTATACAATCTGTGATCATATTGTCCAGATTTTAATTAACCTTGTAAAGAAAAAGTAGTGCAATAAAATTTTTTAAAAAATACAATTTTTTAAAAGTCATTTTTAAAAATTAGCACCTTGTCCTGTTTATTAAGAAAAGTAACAACTAAAATAGCCCTGGTAGGGATATTGTCTTGTGAGTCCTCGAGAAAGTGAGTTAAGTTAAAATTGGATCGTGATTGTAAAACATCAAACCCTCCCAAGGGCTCATCAGACAACCTCCCTCCAGTAAGATGAAACTATTTAGACAACATAATTGAGTCAGAATTAGGCAAATAATAATACTTCCTTAAAGTATTTCCACAACAGAAAGCAATCTATGACAAGGAAAATTAAGAAACGTAACATTTTTAGCTTTAAACATATTTTCAAAAGACTCCATTTTACAATGGATAAGAAGACTATCCTTGACTGCCTGAAGAGAAGAGCATTGCATCTCACATTTAAGACATGAATTAGATAAGGAGTCCAACTGTCCTTCCACTGCATCCAATCGAGCCACAGTTTCCTGTGTAAATTGGCACAACTGAGAAACAGTGGATACCAGAGTCTTCTCAGTACGTGTAACGACTCTCCAAATGTCAGTCAAAGGAACCTGGAATCGGGGACCTTCCCCAGCATCAACCACCGGAGGGGACCAGATCACAGGCTTGAAAGAATCATTCAGTGACTGGGGCGTACTCTGCTGTAAAGGTACACCACTGGCAGTGGAAGCAGGTGAAGTTACCATCATTGGATGAGAAGATGGAGTGTGGGCTGAAGAGCTTTAAAGAAAATCTCAGAAGAGGTGACACTAGAGGTGGTTCTCCAGGACCAAGCAGGAAGTCAGTCCTCACATATGGGTGTCATCTGCGCCGATGAAGCCCCAGCGGAGCATTTCCCCAGCTTTCTAAGAAAGCCTTTGGGAATGCAGCACGCATGCGCGGTTCCCTTCCCGCCTAAAGGTGCCATCTTACCTCAGTCTCTTTTTTCCGTGAAGCCCACCGGACGTGTGTCCGTTCTCCCGGATAAAAGTGATTTTTTCTTCAGCGATCCTCGCTGTTTTTTCTCCCGGTTCGACGCTGGTTCCCCTCCCGCCGGGTTCGGTACACCGGTATCAAGCCCGTTTTTTCTCTTTTTCGGTTTTTGCCCTTCGTGGCTGGCGTTCGCGCCCTTTTTTTGCTTTTCCCTGAAAGGCCGGTCCTTTGACCTCACGGGGGCTCTTTTTTCCCCGATGGCTTCCAGTGGTTTCAAAAAGTGTGATCGGTGTAAGAAGTTAATGTCTCTCACCGACACACACGACTGCTGCCTTCGGTGCCTCGGTCCTGATCACGAATCTAAGACGTGTGGACCATGTGGTAAGATGTCTTCCAAGGCACTTTGAAGTCGCCAGCAACAGAGAGAAAGGCTTTTCTCAGACTCTGCCTCCGGCTGGGCCAGGACCTCGTCTGAGGCATCGACATCACGGGATTCCGATCCCGAGTGCCGTCGAAGCTCCTCGGACAGGGGGTCCCCCGACCGGGAACATAAGAGGAAGAAGAGGCTCGCGAGGGCGTCGTCGGAGGAGGTCCCTGGCTCCTCGAGGGCCAGGTCTAAGAACCCCGACCGTCGCCCCGGGCTCATGGAACAGGAGAAGCCTACCAAGATCCCTCGTGTGGAGCCTGAGTCTTCTGGACACGTAAGCCCTGTGGTCCTCGAGGACTCTCCTCCCAGGGAGCCGACGTCGGGCCCGGCGCCTCCAGGGCCCGAGTCGGTGGCTGCTGCGTCTCCCGAGCTGAGTCTCAGGATGACAGCCTTGGAGAGCAGACTGTCTGCCTTCATGGAGCAGCAGCGGGCACTGATGGCCAGCCTGTCTGGCGCATCTGCCCCGACCATCAGGACATCGACTTCGAAGTCGACCCCGGAGACTGAGCCGATACTCGAGTCCATCGTGGCTCGAAGTCGACCTCGGTTGCGGTCTCCCTCGACCTCCCGTTCGGGACCGAGGGCGTCAACGCCGGTGCCTCCGGCGTCGGGGCGGGTGCTCCAGGGCCCCGCGGGGTTGGACCCCGATTCCTCGTCGGACGAGTCCGCCTGGGAGACGGAGGACGAGGAGTCTCCCGATACTTTTAAGACTCAGTGCGTCCCGTCGGACTCACCGCAGTCTGAGCCCCGGAGTAGATCCCCTCCGGAGGATATTAGGTTCTCGGAGTTCGTCCGGGATATGGCCACTGCCTTGGCTATTCCGGCGGATCCCGAGGAAGAGCCTTGAGCTGAAGAGCTCGAGGCCCTACAGTATGACTCTCCTCCGGAGGAGGCCTTTACTGTCCTGGTTCCTCCAATGCTGGAACGGCTCCTCTTCCGGATGTGGGAGGCACCGGCCTTGGCGCCAGTTCTTAGCAAGCGAGTTGACTCGATCTATCGACTCCGAAAGAGCCCTGGCTTTCAAAAGGCACAGCTACCGCACCATTCCATGGTTGTGGAATCGGCCATGCATCGTCTGAAGAGCCAGAAGATGCACTCCGCGGTGCCCCTCGGCAGGGAGGCCCGGAACCTTGATGGCGTCGGTAGAAAGTGTTTTCAGGGCTCGATGCTTGCTTGCCGTGTCCAGTCTTACCAGCTGTACATGGGCATGTACTTACGGGACTTGGCCAAGGAGTTGGCCGGGTTCTCTGCTGGCCTCTCCGGGGAACCCTTGCAGAGATTTAAGTCCTTGTCCTCGGGGATTCGGGACTGCTCGAAGATCATGTCCCGCGCCGCCTACGATGGCTTCGAGGCCTCGGCCCAAGTAGCGGTAGCCGGCATCGCGGCTCGACGCCAGGCATGGCTGCAGTCATCGGACCTCGAGCCATGGGTTCAGGACAAGTTGGTCGATGTCCCTTGCCGAGGTGAAAACCTGTTTGGCAAGCCCATGACCGAGAAGGCCGCACAGCTCGAGACCGAGCACCTTACACGGACAAGGCTGTCTAGGAAGACCTCTGCCCCTTCTCATAAGAAGAAGGGCCCGGGTAAAAAGCCCTTTTACCCGGGGAAGGGCACTGCCTACAAACAGTACCCTCAATATCAGGCCGCCCAAGCTGTCCCCCAGGGTCAGCAAGCCAAGGGGCAGGGTAATGGGCCCCGTAGGCAGAGGACCCCCAAGCCTTCGGCCCCTGCTCCCACTCAGCAGGGTGGGGTTTTTTGACTCCTTGAGCATAGCCTCTCCATCCCTGCTACCCCAACCCTGCACAGGAGGTCGCCTCGCCCTCTTTGCCCACCAGTGGCCCTTCATCACCGGGGACAGTTGGGTGTTGGACATAGTCCACAAGGGCTATGCACTACATTTTCACCAACTGCCTCCTCCATATTTTCCAGGGGAGCCTCCAAGGCCTCCCCTGCACACAGACCTTCTCCTTCAAGAACTTCAAGGTCTGTTGATGGACAGGGCGGTGGAGCCTGTGCCTCCCCACTTGCAAGGTCACGGGTTCAGATAATTTCTGGTGCCCAAAAGGACCAGTGGCCTTCGACCCATTCTGGACCTCAGGAACCTCAACAAGTTCCTGGAAAAAGAAAAGTTCAAGATGCTTACTCTTGGAACACTTCTGCTCTACCTCCAGCAGGGAGATTGGCTATGCTCCTTACATCTAAAGGATGCGTATACCCACATCCTCATTCATCCAGACCACAGAAAGTACCTCAGGTTCATTGTGGGAGGAAACCATTATCAGTACAGGGTGCTGCCTTTTGGCCTCACTCCCAGAGTCTTTACCAAGTGTCTAGCAGTGGTGGCGGCCTACCTGAGAAATCAGGGAATTTTTGTCTTCCCCTATCTGGACGACTGGCTCATCAGGGGTCAGTCCTGCCAGGAGACCAGACGAGCCACCCTCAGAATCATTGCTCTTCTCCAAGGCCTGGGGTTCATCATAAACTTCGCAAAGTCCACTTTGCTTCCCTCCCAGAACTTGGAGTTCATAGGGGCAAGGTTGGACTCTCTGCTGGCAAAGGCATTCTTGCCAGAAGACAGAGCCCAAAGACTGATAAACTTAGCAAACCGGTTTCTCAACAGGTCGCTGGTCTCCGCCAGACTCTGCCTGAGGCTTCTTGGCCACATGGCTTTGACAGTACATGTGACCCCCAAAGCCAGGCTCCATATGAGGCCTGCATAGTGGTGCCTGCGGACTCAGTGGTCGCAGGCCACAGGCAACCTCAAAGACAAGATAAAGGTGTCCAGACGCTTGCTGCACTCCCTCAGATGGTGGCTACACCCACCCAATCTGTTGGAAGGAGTGCCTTTTCGGACTCCTGCGTTTACAGTGGTCTTGACCACGGGTGCCTCCCTACAGGGCTGGGGGGCTCATTGTCTAAACAAGTGCACCCAGGGCCTGTGGTCTCCCTGGGAATCTGCACAGCAGATCAATCTCCTAGAACTCCGAGCTATTCGGTTAGCCCTCAAGGCTTTTTCTCAAACCCTGGCTCATCAGTCTGTCCTAGTTCAAACAGACAACCAAGTAGCCATGTTCTATGTGAACAAGCAGGGTGGAGCTGGATCCCGGCTCCTTTGTCAGGAGGCACAGGACCTTTGCTTGTTTGCGCTCAAACACAACATGCTTCTCAAAGCAGTGTATCTACCTGGTCAGGAGAACTACCTGGCAGACAGGTTGAGCAGGATCCTGCAGCCCCACGAGTGGCAGCTCCATCCTTTGGTAGTTCAAAAGATTTTCCTGAAATGGAGACTTCCATCCATAGATCTGTTTGCCAGTCCTCTGAACAACCAGCTCCCTCAGTTCTGCTCCAGGCAACTGCACCCTCTGCGAGTAGCAGCAGATGCTTTTCTGATTCCCTGGTCTCAGGGCCTCTTGTATGCGTTTCCTCCCACGCCCTTGGTGGCCCGAACTCTGTTCAAGATTCTTCAGGACAAGGCCTCAGTCCTGCTGGTAGCTCCCAGGTGGCCGAGGCAACCTTGGTTTCCACTTCTGCTTCAATTGGCGGTGGATCCTCCACTGCCTCTGGGGTTGCAACCCGACCTTCTCTCTCAGGATCAGGGTTCCCTTCTGCACCCCAATCTCAAATCTCTCAATTTGATGGAATGGAGGCTGCAAGGTTAGTTTTGGCTCCCTGGGGCCTGCCTAAGGAAGTTGAGGCGGTTGTCCTCGCCTCTAGGAAGCAGTCCACTAGGAAAACCTATGCCCTGAAATGGAAGAGGTTTACTGTTTGGTGTCAGTTACGTACGGAGAATCCCTTCTCCTGCACTGTACCTGTGGTACTTCAATACTTACTGCACTTATCCAATGAGGGACTTAAGTCCAATTCTGTTCGGGTCCACCTCTCAGCTCTAGCAGCTCACCACTCACTGGTGGAAGGACATTCTCTGTCTGTTCACCCTTTGGTGTCCAGATTTCTCAGAGGCTTGCTTTTGCTAAAGCCTCCCATCCGTCCTCCTGCTCCTGAGTGGGAGCTGAATGTGGTCTTGCAGCAACTGACTCGCCCACCTTTTGAGCCCATGGCTACTTGCCTGCTACGCTTCCTTTCTTGGAAGACACTCTTCCTCATAGCCCTTACCTCGGCTAGGCGAGTGAGTGAGTTTCAGGCCTTAGTCTGTGATAGGCCTTATACAAGAATTTATAGGAACAGGGTAGTCCTTAGGACTCATCCAAAGTTCCTCCCAAAAGTTGTCTCCTCCTTCCATCTTAACCAGGAGGTGGTTCTTCCAACATTCTTCCCTAGGCCTCATGCAAGCCAGGCTGAAGCAGTCTTGCATACCCTGGACTGTAGAAGGGCCTTATCCTTCTACCTTGACCGTACGCAGGGGCATAGAAGGGCTACTCAGCTCTTCGTTTCTTTTGACCCTAATAACTTGGGGTTGGCTGTGTCCAAGTGTACCTTGTCCATCTGGGTGGCTGATTGTATCACCTGGGCTTACAGGGCGGCTGACCTTCCTTTGCTGGGTCAGGGTTACGGCCCACCGTGTGAGGGCAGTGGCTGCCTCAGTGGCTCATCTCCGCTCTGTGCCCTTGGCAGACATCTGCAGGGCTGCAACTTGGTCTTCAAACCAGACTTTTGCGGCCCATTACTGTCTGGAGAGGGAGTCCCGTAGGGACAGTGCTTTTGGCCAAGCAGTACTCTGGAATCTTTTTGAGGTTTAGGCAACTCCTGCCCTCCTGCCCTCTGTTGGGCTACCGGTGGAGGTTGTGTCAGTGAAAAGCCTTTCTTTGATGCTGAGACTAGAGGGAGTTCTCTTGTTCAGCCTGGGTTCCTGGTAGCCCAGAGCTAGGGAGTCACCCATATGTGAGGACTGACTTCCTGCTTGGTCCTGGAGAAAGAGTAGTTACTCACCTGTAACAGGTGTTCTCCAGGAGCAGCAGGAATCAGTCCTCACAACCCTCCCTCCTCCCCTTGGAGTTGCAGTTGTACATAGTTTATATTTTTTCATTTTTTTGTGTGCTGTTCTTAGCTATGTCATTTGACTGAGGTAAGATGGCACCTTTAGGCGGGAAGGGAACCGCACATGCATGCTGCATTCCCAAAGGCTTTCTTAGAAAGCTGGGGAAATGCTCTGCTGGGGCTTCATCGGTGCCGATGACACCCATATGTGAGGACTGATTCCTGCTGCTCCTGGAGAACACCTGTTACAGGTGAGTAACTACTCTTTCTTGTATTTCCCCATGGATAACAGTTAAAGTAATAAACAGGCTCCCAGTGCTCCTAAGGGGATCCCAAATGGCCTAGCATGCCCCTTGTGACACACCCCTTAGGGCACGCCATGGCCACGCGCCTTGTAAAGACCTGATCTTATAGGGTCCTTACTGGAGTCCAAGGGCATCCTGTGCAGTGTCGAGTGCAGCTCTCTGTGTCCAGGCATCAAGCAGCTCTTCCCTCCCACTGTCATATTCTCAACCTATCGCTTTCTACTGCAACTGTTCCTGATGTCTTCAAGCATGCTGAGGTTACAACTTGCCTCAAGAAACCATCCCTTGATCCTACCTAACCTTCTAATTAATGGCTCATCTTTCTCCTCCCCTTTATTTCTAAACTACCTGAGCATGTGGTTTACCACCGTTGTCTTGACTTTCTCTTTTCTCAAGTCCTTCTGGATCCATTGCAATCTGGCTTTTGCCCTCTACACTCTGAGAAGGCTCTTGCCAAAGTCTCTGACTTGTTCCTCACCAAATCCAAGAGCTTTACTCAATCCTCATCCTTCTTGACACTGTTGATCACCATCCATCACTTGGATTTAGGGGTTCTGTCCTGTCCTGGCTTTCTTCGTATCTCTCCCACCACACTTTCCATGTATGTTCGGGTGAATCATCCTCTACTGCTATCCCACTTTCAGTTGTTGTATCCCAGGGCTCAGTCCCTTGGTGCAGTCATCTCCTCCCATGGTTTTCAGTACCATCTCTACAATGATGACTCTTAGATCTCCCTCTCTCCTACCTGAAACTCTCCGAGAATCCAGGCCTGGATCTCTGCCTGCTTAACTGACATTAGTGCTTATATGTCTCACCAGCATCTGAAACTGAACATGGCCAAAATGGAGCTCCCCATCTTTCCCCCTAAGTCCACCTCCCCCTTCCTCCTTTCTCTATTTCTGTTGATAGCACTCTACTTCTCCTTGGCTCGCAAACTTGGGGTCATCTTTGACTTCTTCCTCTCCTTCTCCACACACATTCAAAAGATAGCTAAAACCTCTCACTTCTTTCTCTATAATACTGACAAAAATTGTCCCTTCCTTTCTGAACACATTACTATGACCCTTATTCATTCTCTAGTCACTTCCTGTCTAGACTATTGTAACCTCCTCTTTGCTGGTCTTTGAATCATCTTTCACCACTTCAATCTGTTCAAAACTCAACTGCACAGCTAATTTTCCACCAGTATCGCTATGCTAATGCCACCCCCTCTTCTCAAGTCACTTTATTGGCGCCCTCTCCGTTTCCGCATCCAGTTCAAACGTTTACTACCGATTGAAAGAATCTTTTTGCCTGTGCTACTCCTGACCAGGTAGCAAAAGTTAACCCCGGCTCTTTAACTTCAATTCTCTAAATTCAAATGCAAATAAGGAATCACACATACAGAGAGTTATATAAAAGAGTACGACTTAAGCTTAAGTGAGGAATTCACAGGCGTGCAAACTTGAGCAGGCTCCTATGATTTCTACTCTGGCTAGGCCATCGCACCTTGTTTTATTTAGAAAAATACTGCGGTATATTCATGTTTTAGCATCACTTTTGTTTATACTACACATTACAAGTCAAACTAGACACTATGGCCCTGATATTCGAAAGGCATTTGTACGTTTTACAGCCCAGTAAAGCATGAAACTGCCTTAAATCGAGATCTTCAATGTCCCTTATATGGTTAGTGCCATTGACTGTCCCATTCAAAGCCCGCTACACACCCCTATGATATGCGATTAGTATTGGGGCGTGTTAGGACATTCTGGGGTGGGGTGGGGTGGTGTGAAGCAGAGACTGGCGCTAATCAGGTAGCGGTGATATTGCACTGCTACCCGGTTAGTGATCGGTGGGCAAAACTAGACGTAACAAAAGCTGGTCTAGTTTCACCCACGGAAGCCAACCTGGTAGCAATACAATATTGCTGCTACCTGGTTAACTTTGGTGGCTCCAGGACATGTGCATTGACCCCAGATATTCGGTGCCATCGCCGTGGCATTGAATATGCGGGGTTAAGTGTCAGCACGCAGCACTAAGCGCTATAGCAGCACATAGCCTGCCCAATTCAGTATCAGGCCCTACATGTTTTAGGTCACTGCAGAGAGATTTCTCGGCTTAAGTCTTCTGAAAATAAAAGCATCCTGTCTCATTCTGCTAAACATGGCCTTGGCTTCTATACACATATCTCGCCGTACTCTACCCTGTACGTCTGGGGTAATGGGCCCGCCTCCACCCCGCCCACTCCTCTCCGACCCACCCCCATCCGGAGCTCCCTGCACGGGGAGCTCTGTGCAGAGAATACAGTCCCTGCGAATAGCGAGATTGAACGTCCAGATCGGATGTTCATCCCCGCTTTTCGCAGGGCAGAATAACCCCTTACATGTTCTAGGTCGAAGCACAAAGATTTCTCAACACAAGCATTCTGAAAATAAAAGCATCCTGTCTCGTTCTGCTAAACACAACCTTGACTTCTATACATATATCTCTCCAGGTAGCTTCAGGCTGTTAGCAAATTCTAAGCCATTCTAAATATTAACCCTTTTAGAGGGTCCTGATACCCCACTTCAAGTTCCTGTCAACACGGACCTATAGATGCCTTCATTAGGCTGCTCCTCACTACTTTTCTCTGTTATCTCTTCTTACAACCCTCCTCAGGAACTCCGCTCTTCTTTTCCATTGCCAACTCCAGACTTCGATCTTTCCACCTTGATGCTGCTTATGCCTGGAACAAGCTACCTGAGTCTGTGCGTTAGGCTCCATCTGTGGCCCTGTTCAAATCCAGGCTAGAAGCTCACTTCGTTGAGACTGCTTTTGGATCCCGATCGCACCTAGTCTCCTGTTCATATCGTAACATAGTCCCCAGTTGTGGTGTTTTCTGTAAGCTCTCATGAGGAGGGATTGTCTCTTACAAATCTCTGCGTAGCGCTGTGTATCCCTTGTAGCACTAGTAGTATTGGGTTAATGCGGCATTGCACTGAGGGATGAGGCTCCACGTTAAGTGCTGGGAAAATGCTGTTCCACCCCCAACAGTTAATGCGATGATGTTGCACCTAATGCATCCTGATTTTGGAGCTTATTAGCACTTTAGTTGCAACACCTTGGCGCTCTTTAGTAAAAGACCCACTATAAATCTTAAACGCAGGGGGCTGGCGGCCAAAACCTAGGTCGCAGTAATTCCCCCCACCCTACTACTACTACTGAGTATTTGTATAGTGCTACAAGGTGTACGCAGCACTGCACCGACATGTAAGAGAGAGTCCCTGTTCATCAGAAGATAAGGGCACAGATAGAAGGGATCTGACAGAAGAGCGGAGTTCCTGAAGAGGGGTGTAGGGAGAGAGAAGATAGTGAGGAGCTGCCTACAGGATACCAAGTTTCCTACACAGCTCGACAGCTTCTGCAGCGGGGAGAGCCGGTGACTGGTTCACTGCTCCTTTCATTTATCTAGCCGTCTGTGCAGCAAACTTGGTAGCCTTCTATATTTGTCAGGCTGTTCTAGTGGCCGCGATGACAGCTGCTTCTGCACCTCTGCCCACGGGGCTTGGGATCCCCATTTGCAGACAGGAGCAATCTGTGGTCGGCTGAAAACTGGCCCTTCAATTGCTGTTTTGTCAGCTGACGGTCTCCAAGATGAAAAACCAGCCAGTTCAGCCTAAAACCAGTCAGTTGGCAATCCTAAATAAAATTAGAAACGCAGCTTGAAAAGAATAGTTCTGATTGAACACATTCCGGAGAGAGACTCTCCCTTTCTCAGAAGCTCATATACGGGAAATGAAAGTGAAAATACTTTTATTCTGTCAGGATCATGGCTTCAGTGAGCTCTGCTGAGAGTCTGCGGCACGATGCTACTTGTTCTATATGTCAGGATTATTTTACAGACCCGGTGTCCATACATTGTGGACACAGCTTCTGTCGCTCCTGTATCACTCAGTACTGGGCAAGAACAGAACCAGACTTCCCCTGTCCCCAGTGCAGGAAAAGGTCTCAGCAAATGATCATCACACCTAACATTAACCTAGGAAATATGATGGAAAAGATGAAAAATCTGTTAGAGAGAAGAGAAGGGGAGAATCTGTGTGAGAGGCATAGAGAGGAATTGAAGCTGTTCTGCACAGAGGATCAGAGACCGATCTGTGTGGTGTGTGACAGATCCCAGGATCACAGATCTCACACCGTGATCCCCATAGAGGAGGCTGTGCAGGTATACAAGGTGTGTGTTAGTAATGGGGCTTCTGTTCCTAGGTGTTTATAAATTGTGTATTTAAGTGTTTTACTTTCTAGCAAATTAGAGGGTTTTGAGGTACAACAATTCTGCTTTTGTGTGTGTTTTTATGCCACAGGTAGCATTGCTGGGTACCTGATCTGGTATAATAAAACATGTTTTATTGTGTCACTTGGGCATCATTAACCCAGAAAAGACATAAAAACCTGGGTGAAGGATGCAAAAGTCAGGAGTGGGATGAAAACGTTACTGGGAAAATGGTGTTATTCCAGAGTTTATGCAATAAACACCTATTTTAATTATTTTGCATCAGGGTGTTTTATTGGTGTTAACTAAACTTCTGATTTTACGTTTTTATTATCTGTATTATCACAGGTATCGGGGTCACAGATCTTACACTGATCTGCATAGAGGCTGTGCATATTTTTTATTAATTTAATATTTATTACAGCATTCAGAGCTGGAATGGGGGGGGTGTAATATTTGGCAGGTTGGTAGGGCAGTTTCAGGGGAGAATAGTCTGGGTGTAGGGCAGTGTATAAGGTGTCAGAAAAATTGTGAGGGGGGAGAGAGCAGAAACTGTGAAGGAATGGCATTAAAATTTCCACAGTGAAGGAAAGAGACAAAGAAGGGAGAGAGAACTAAAACAGGAAATCAAGAAGGAACAGAGAAAAGACCAAGCAAATGAGATGAAAGGGAAGCACTGAGCTAGTAAAACAAGCCAGAGACAACAGTTTAGAAAATATTTTTATTATCTGATAAAAAATTAATTACTCATCAGTGTAAAATATCCTACATATGGTTCAAGTCCCACATAAATGGATATCATGGCTGAAAAGTCATGTGAAGATAAGCAAATATGTCATCTGCTAAATCAAGCAGAATAATCAGGTTAGAAATTGAATGTATTTGATGTTCACAGGAAAGCTATGAAATGCAATTGAAGCATTTGAAGGAGGAGCTGAAAGAGATTCTTGACTTTAAGTCCAAAGAAGAGAAGAAAGTTGCACAGGTGAAGGTAGGCGTCTGACTCTCTGACGGGTCATTGATCCTCTCAAGCTATGAATAGCCTAAATATGTCTTAAAACCGAAAAAAACGTTTTACATAGAAGATGATGTTCAAAAGCCATTTCCCAGGTAGAGACTGTTTCTAGAAATTACCCATCCTGTCCGCAGGTAAGAATATGCGCCTCGTTCTGCAACGTGGATATGTTTTTCCTCATCGAGTGGAGGTGTCACCTTGGACAGGGTTACGGTAGAGGATGACAACATCTATTGTTTTGCATTTTCAAAACTGTGTGTGTTTTTACTTGGTGCAAATTCCCAAAGAAAAAGAGATGCAAATGTCTGTTGATATTTTTCCCAGGACAGTTTTCAAAGGGAAAGTTTGCTCATGTGTTCCCTTTGAAAACTGATGCGAAACTCGTGGATGGAAGCACCTGTGGATTTTGTATCAAAAAACTCACACAGATCTGTTTTCAGTGATGAAATCTATGGCTGCAGGGTTTAGAAACTATGGAGAGGGGGAGGAGTGGAGGGGTAATCAGCGGTGTGGCTAGTGAATGTAAAGCAGCTTCCACCACTGAATCTTATACTCAGATGTTCAATGCCAGGGGCTATACGTGGCCACCAGCATGGAATGTCCGGGTCAGCCAGATCGCACTGTGGCTAACTGGGCAGCGGCAACATGCATTGCAGGTAGAGGCTTCGCTCTTACAGATAAGAACAATATTGACAACGTCACCAACAAATTTTTTCTCTTCGCTCTGAAATGTTGAATGTAGAATGAGACGAACATCAAGAGAAACAAAATTCGATCTGAGTTTGAGGAGCTGCACAAGTTTCTGAAAGATGAGGAGGAGATCCATCTCTCAAGACTGGATGATGAAGAGAAGGAAATTCAGATGAAAATTGATGATAATGTGACTCGATTAAAATTCCAAAACTTCTCTCTCAAGACATTGATCTCAGAGATAGAGGAGAAGTGTCAGCAGTCAGCAATCAAATTACTGAAGGTGAGACTGGGTTACAAATCAGACTCTAATATAGGCTGGCTTCCTCTGTTTGCTTGAGTCTGAATACTTGCTGGAGTCTAATTTAACATGAAAAAATGAATTTACTTATCCTTTCTGTTTTATTTGCAAGTCTCTTAATCAATGTCCCCACCAAGTCACATGGGAGTCCTCCAGCTACGTGGCTGCCAGTAGGCGGAGATGTTGTGATATTAAGATTTTAGTTCTGAAAAGCAGGCACTACACCAACCATGCCTTTAGCCTGAACAGCCCCTAAATCCTTCCTATTGCTTCTGCTCCCCTCTCTCCTATCTCCTACATCCATGGCTCCAAGTTAGAAAAAAGTAGATATCACTGGGGGGATGACTGTTTAAAGCTACAGAAACACTGGGACATATCAGGTGTCTATAGAAAAAGAGGAATTTAGACATGGTGGGGGAGAAAGAAAAGTCTCATCCATCAGTTAATAAATTATTGAAGAGAGATGCTGCAATATATTTAATATTGTTGTTGAGTGCTGTCAAATCGGTGTTGACTCATTGCGACCCTCCGGATAGTTGTCCTAAATTGTTTTCAGTCTTCATTCAGGTGGCTCATTGTTGACAGACTGATATCCATACTGCTGTTATTGTATCGATCCATCTCATTGTGGCCTTCCTCTTTTGCATTGACCTAGCCAAACATGATGTCTTTCTCTAAGGATCTCTCTCTTCGCATGTTGTGTCCAAATATGAAAGCTGACGTCTTGTCGTCTGAGCATCTAAAGAAAGCTTAGGTTTGATCTCCTCTAATGCTGACTGGCTTGTTCTTTGGGCAGTCCATGGTATAAGCAGTATTCATCGCCAGCAACATAATTCAAAGGCATCAATTTTCTTCCTGTCTCTTTTTTTCACTGTCCAACTTTCGCATCCAAATGACATTATTGAAAATACCATGGCTTGAACAAGTCAAATCTTTGTATGGAGAGAAACATCTCTGCTTTTGAGAATCTTGTTGAGATCCTTCATAGCGATTCTGCAAGAGTAATGCGTCATCTGATTTCTTGACTGCTTGTTGGTTCTTTATTGAGAGTTTATCCAATTAGGTTAAAATTGTCCACTAGTTGAATTTCTTCTCCATCAATGATGTACTTATTGATTTTGCTAGCTGTTGTCATGATTTTTGTCTTCTTTACTTTAAGGTGCAGGACCTTTTTAAGACTATGTTCCTTGATCTTGAAAAGCAAATGTTTTAGATTATCTTCATTTTCAGCCAATAATGTGGTATCATCAGCATAGCGAAGGTTATTGATGAGTCTTCCACCAATCTTCACACCTCTCTTGTCTTCATACAATCCTGCTTCTTTGATGATTTGTTCTGCTTATAAATTAAACAGGTAGGGGGAAAGTATGCGGTCTTGTCGTACACCTTTGCTGATTTTAAACCATTCTGTATCTCCTTGTTCTGTTTGAACTGTTGCTTCTTGATCAATGAAAAGGTTGTGCTTCTTAATGTGGTCCAGAATTTCTCATGGTTTACACAGTCAAATGTCTTGCTGTAGTCAATAAAGCACAAATAAATATAATTTTGGCTGGAATTTTTAGTCTTTTCAAGGATCCATTTCACATCTGCGATGATGTCTCTCATAGTTCTCATTCCAGGTATGGTTGTAGTCTCTGTTGAATATTCTTCAGTAGAATCTTGCTGGCATGTGAGAACAGAGCAATTGTGCGATAATTTCCACAGTCAGTTGAATTGCCTTTCTTTAGTTTGGTACAAACACAGATCTTTTCCAGTCAGTTGGCCACGATGTTGTCTTCCAAATTTCCTGGCAGAGCTTTGTAAGTATGGTAACAGCTGCTTCAGATTGCTGTAATACTTCTATGGGAATGCCATCAATGCCTGGTGCTTTCTTTGATAAGGCTTTCAATGCTGCTTCGACTTCTTCTTTCATCAGCAATGATTCCAGATCATAAGGTACAGGTTGTTCATCCACTTGATCTTTATCATATAAAAACTCTGTGTATTCTTTCCATCTTTTCATGATCTTCTCAGCTTCATTCAACATAGATCCTTGAGCATTTTGTAACATTGCAATTCGAGGTTGGAATTTTTTCTTTAACTCTCGTAGCTTTAGGAAAGCTAATCTTTTTCTTCCTCTAATAGTTTCTGCTTCTTTCTGTTTCTGTTTCCTTGCATGTGTCATTGTAGTACTTCTCCTTGTCTTGTCTAGCTGTACGTTGGAAATCTCTATTGAGTTGTGCGATTGTCTTTCTTTCTCCTCTGACTTTAGCTTCTCTGCATTTCTGGGCAATTTTCAGAGTTTCTTCCGTCATCCATTTTGGCCACTTTTGCTTTTTCACTTTTTATAGAGATTTCTCACTTTCTTCCAACACAATCTTCTTGATTTCATCCCATATCTCTTCTGCAGCTCTGTCATTTGTATTTAAAGCAGCAAATTGATTTTGCAGGCAGTCTTTAAATTCCAGTGATATATTCTCAAGGTCATATTTTGCTGCTTTCATGAGTGGTTTACTCTTTTTTAACTTTAGCTTGAGTTTGCATACTAGTGGTTGGTGATCTGTACCACAGCTCCAGGATTTGTCTTTGTTTATATTATAGAGTTTTGTCAACGTTGATTTCCACAAATGTAGTCAATTTGATTTTTGTACAATCCATTGGGTGAAGTCCATGTGTACAGTCGCCGTTTGTGTTGCTGGAAGAAGGTGTTTGAGATGAATAGATCATTGGTCTTGCAGAATTCTATTAGTCTTTCTCTAGCTTCATTTCTGTTGCCAAGTCCATATTTTCCAACCACTTTGCCTTCTTCTTTGTTGCCAACGTTTGCATTCCAGTCACCCATGACTATCAGGATATCCGGTTTGCATACAGTCAATTTCAGCTTGTATTTGTTCCTAGAACTCATCAATTTCATCCTCTTCTGCAGCTGTTATACAATAACAGCAGCTATGGGTACCAGTCTGTCAACAATGATCCGCCTGTCTGAAGACCGAACACAATTTAGGACAACTATCCAGAGGGTCGCCAGGAGTCGACACCAACTTGACGGCACTTAACAACAACAACAACAGTACTGACTAGTTTGCTCTTCGGGCAGTCCATGGTATACACAGTATTCGTCACCAGCACTATAATTCAAATGCATCGATTTTCTTCCTGTGTATCTTTTTCACTGTCTAACTTTTTCAGCCATATGATACTGAAAATACCATGGCTTGAACGAGTTGAATCTTTGTATGGAGAGAGACATCTCTGCTTTGGAGAACCTTGTCCAGGTCCTTCATAGCCATTCTGCCAATAGCAATGCATCATCGGATTTCTTGACTGTTCGTTGTTTCTTTATTGATTATTAATCCAAGTTGGTTAAAGTTGTCAACCATTTCAAATTTCTTTTCCATCAACAATGAACTTATTGATTTTGTCTATTAGGATCTTTGTCTTCTTTACATTAAGGTGCAGGCCCATTTTAAGACTACGTTCCTTGATCCTGAGAAAAAAATGTTTCTGATCATCTTCACTTTCAGCCAGTAAGGTGGTATCATCAGCATAGTGAAGGCTGTTGAGTGTTCCACCAATCTTCACACCTCAGTTGTCTTCATTCAGTCCTGCTTCTCTGATGATTTTTTTCAGCATATAAATCAGAGGTAGGGGGGAAGTATGCAGCCTTGTCATACACCTTTTGCTGATTTTCAACCATTCTGTTTCTCCTTGTTCCGTTCAAACTGTTGCTTGTTGATCAATGTAAAGGTTGTGCAAGAGAACTAACAAGTGTTCTTGTATACCCATGCTTCTTAATGTAGCCCAGAGTTTCTCATGGTTGGCACAGTCAAAAGCTTTGCTGTATTTATATCCTGCTTTTCACCGGGTCAAAGCGGTCAATTGGGGGATACATTTAACACAAGGGGATATGAGACACATATGCTAATACTTACAGGGAACATGGGCAATGGAGGGTTAAGTGGCTTGCCCAAGACCACAAGGAGTGCCTATAGGACTAGAAATCCCAGTCCCTCTGGCCTGAGATTGCTGTCCCCAGGTGGGATTTGAACCCTCAGCCCTGTGGCCTGAAGTACCTTGTCCTAACCACTAGACCACTCCTCCCCCAAACTATCAGGATATCTGGTTTGCATGTTCTGTCAATTTCAGTTTGTACTTGCTAGAACTCATCAACGTCTTCCTCTTCTGCAGCTGTTGTTGCAGCATATACTTGAATTATAGTTGTGTTGATAGGCTTTCCTCGTAGACAAATAGAAACTAAGTGTTCACTGACTGCATTGTATTTTATTACAGTTCTTGCAAGTTTCTTCTTAATTATAAACACAACATCATTAATTCTTTCTTTCCTTTCCAGCACTGTAAACCATGTGATCTGATGCAAAGTGCCCAATGCCAGTCCATTTCAGTTCGCTTACACCAAACAGATCAAGTTGTACACGTTCCATTTCATTCTTGACCACATCCAACTTTCCTTGGCTCATGCTTTGTACTTTCCATGTCCCAATATGCAAGACATCTTTGCAGCTTCTGACTCTCATTTCATGCACAGCTACATCAGCAGTCAGATGTCCCGAGGGCTTTGATCCAACCACATTATAAATGCTGGCTTTACTCTGAAAAGTCTTCAGCTCGTCCCCAGTAGCCAGTTGAGTGCCTTCCGACCTGGGAGTCACATCTTCCAGCACTATAGTGCAATATGTTTTGTTGTGACTATCCATTGGGTTTTCATGGCAAGATAAGGAAGTAAATTGCAGGGTCTTTCTTCCATACAGCTAATTCTAGTGTTGCTTCGGTCTTTACGGAGGAAGATATTGGGATGTTACCCATGACTGAAGTGGTATTTAAAGGTGCGGAAGAATTGAAGGAAATATCAATACATCGGGAAGATGAATTACAACTATTAGATAAACTGAAGAGTAGAAAATCACCTGGGCCGGATGGTGTACATCCAAGGGTGTTGAAAGAACTGAAATATGAGATTGCAGACCTGCTATGAGTAATCTGTGAACTTTCATTAAAATCATCTGTAATACCTGAAGATTGGAGGATCACCAATGTAATGCCAATTTTTAAAAAGGGTTCCAGGGGTGATCCGGGAAACTACAAACCGGTGAGCCTGACGTCAGTACTGGGAAAGATGGTAGAAACCATCATAAAGAACAAAATTACTCCGCATGTAGATAGTCATGGCCTAATGGGAGACAGCCAACATGGCTTTAGACAAGGAAGATCTTGTCTTACTAATCTGTTATGTTTTTTTGAAGGTGTGAATAAACAGGTGGACAAAGGTGAGTCGGTTGATATAGTGTATCTGGACTTTCAGAAAGCCTTTGACAAGGTCCTTTATCAGAGACCTTTGGCAAAACTAAAGAGTCATGGGATAGGAGGCAGTGCACTACTGTGGATCAGGAACTGGTTAAAAGATAGAAAGCAGAGGGTAGGGCTAAATGGCCAATTTTCCCAATGGAGAAAGGTGAATAGTGGTGTACCCCAGGGATCTGTGCTGGGTCTGCTGCTGTTTGACATATTCATAAAAGACCCGGAAAAGGGAATAACGAGTGAGGTTATCAAATTTGCAGAAGACACAAAACTATTTAAAGTTGTTAAAACCCAAGAGGATTGTGGAAAATTACAAGAGGATCTTGATAAATTGGAAGACTGGGCATCAAAATGGCAGATGAAATTTAATGTGGACAAGTGCAAAGTTATGCACCTAGGGAAGAACAACCCAAACCCTGGTTACACGATGCAAGGTTTCACATTAGGAACCACCACCCAGAAAAAAGATTTAGGCGTCATTGTGGATAACATGTTAAAACCCTCGACCCAATATGCAGCGGCAGCCAAGAGAGCAAATAGAATGCTAGGTATCATAAGGAAAGGAATGGAAAATAAAACAAAAGATGTTATAATGCCTCTATATCGTTCCATGGTGAGACCGCACCTTGAATATTGTGTGCAATTCTGGTCGCCGTATCTTAAAAAGAATACAGCGTTATTAGAAAAGGTTCAGAGAAGAGCCACCAAAATGGTAAATGGGATGGAAGGATACTCCTATGAAGAAAGGCTAAAAAAGTTAGGGCTCTTTAACTTGGAAAAGAGACGGCTGAGGGGAGATATGATAAAAGTCTATAAATTAATGAATGGAGTGGAACGGGTAAACGTAGATCGATTGTTTACATTATCAGAATATAGAAAGATTAGGGGACATGCAATGAAGCTACAGGTTAAACTATTTAAGACTAATAAAAAAAATATTTTTTCACTCAACGTGTAATCAAACTCTGGGATTTGTTACCGGAGGATGTCGTAAAGGCTGTTAGTGTAGCTGGGTTTGAAAAAGTTTTGGACAAGTTCCTGGAGGAAAGGTCCATAAACCATTATTAAGAAGGGACCCAGGATATCAATGCTTGTCCCAATACAAGCATTGTGGAACCTGTGTCTTTTGGGGAAACTGCTAGGCATGTATGACCTAGATTGGCCACTGTTGGAAACAGGATACTGGGCTTGATGGACCTTGGTCTGACCCAGTATGGCATATCTTATGTTCTTATGTTCTTATCTTCCACCGCCAACACTGTTCCATTCTGCTGCTGCCCAGATGGGTGGTTTGTCTTGGTCTGGCACCTAAGCTGAGGCCTGTCCTTGGTAGACCCTGCCAGTAGTTAAACTACCAATAGCTCAGCTCTCAGCATCATAGAAACATAGAAAAATGATGACAGAAAAAGACCACATGGCCTATCTAATCTGTCCTTCCATATCGACCACTACAACAGTCCCCTTTTTTCCTTTAGAGATCCTCTGTGTTTGTCCCACGCTTTTTTGAATTCAGATACTGTCCTCATCTCTACCACCTCCACCGGGAGACTATTCCACGGATCCATCACTCTTTCTGTAAAAAAATATTTCCGCATATCACTCCTGAGTCTGTCCTCCTTCACCCTCAACCCATGTCCCTCATAGCAGAACTTACTTTCAATCGAAAGAGGCTCTCCCCCTGTGCATTTATGCCACGGAGGTATTTAAACATCTCAATCATATCACCTCTATCCCGCCCTTTCCTCTAAGGTGTATATATTAAAATCCTTAAGTCTGTCCTCCTATGCTTTATAATGAAGACCACTAACCATTTTAGTAGCCACCCTCTGCACCGACTTCATCCTGTTCACATCCTTTTGAAGGTGCGGTCTCCAGAATTGCACACAATACTCCAAATGAGGTCGCACCAAAGACTTATACAGAGGCACTATCACCTCCTTTTTCTGCTAGCCATTCCTCTCCGTATGCACCCAAGCATCCTTCTAGCTTTTGCTGTCGCCTTTTCTACCTGTTTAGCTACTTTAAGATCATCAGACACAACCAGGCCTAGGTCCCGCTCTTCTTTAGTGGACAAAAGTACTTCACCCCCTATACTATATTTCTCCCTTGGATTGCTGCAGCCCAAATGCTTGACCTTGCATTTTTTTTACATTAAACCCCATCTGCCAAATTCTAGACCATTTTTCAAGCTTAGCTAGATTCCTCCTCATGTTTTCTACACCTTCCTAGCTGTCTACTCTGCAGATTTGGTATCATCCGCAAAGACGCAAACCTTACCCGACAGCCCTTCCGCTATATCACTAACAAATATGTTAAAAAGAATCGGACCAAGGACAGATCCCTGGGGCAAACCACTGGTAACCCCCTTCTCCTCGGAGTGAGCTCCATTTACCTGTAGTCTTTGTCGCCTCCCACTCAACCAATTTTAAACCCAAGCAGTAACTTTAGTGTCCATTTCTAGGGTGCTCAGTTTGTTTATACGTCGCTGATGCACACAAACCCTCACAGCATGACAAGCTCCAAACCATGTGAGGGTTTAATGAAAATATTTATAGTAATGGCTTAATGGCAGAAAGCCAACATGGATTTAGACAAGGGAAGTCTTGTCTCACTAGTTTGTTATAATTATTTGAAGATGTGAATAAATGGTAGATAAAGGTGAGCCGGTTGGTATAGTGCATCCAGATTTTCAGAAAGCCTTTGACAAGGTCCTTCATGAGAGACCTGTGAAAATTTCAAAGTTATTGGATAGAAGACAGTATGCTATTGTGGATTAGGAACAGGTTAAAAGATAGAAAATCAACAGTAGGGCTAAATGGCCAATTTTCTCAATGGAGAAAGGTGAATAGTGGAGTACCGCAGTGATATGTTCTGGGTCCGCTGCTTTTTAACATATTTATAAATGATCTGGAAATGGGAATAACGAGTGAGATGATCAATTTGCAGATGACACAAAATTATTCAAAGTTGTTAAAATGAAAGAGGATTGTGAAAATTTGCAAGAGGACCTTGAGAAATTGGGAAACTGGACATTCAAATGGCATATGAAATTAAATGTGGACAAGTGCAAAACTTTACTCTTAGGGAAGTATCGCCCAAACTCCTGTTATATAATGCAGGGTTTCACATTAGGAATCACTATCCAGGAAAAGTATCTGGGAGTCATTGTGGATAATACATTGAAACCCTCTGCCCAGTGTGTAGCTGTGGCCAAGAAAGCAAATAGAATGCTAGGAATCATAAGGAAAAGAATAGAAAATAAAACCAAGAATATTCTAAGGTCTCTGTATCGCTCCATGGTGCAGCCACATCTTGCAATGTATGCAATTCTGGTCACCATATCTTTAAAAGGAGAAACTCCCAATGCCATTCAAATGACTGTTTTTTTGAAAGCCGCCAATGCAGCTCCAGCGGTGAAACAGCATGTAGGGACCAGTTCGGTGAACACAGGAAACACTGCAAACTGGTTTGACCTGGCTGCTTCCTACAATGGACTGAACCGGTTCCTATGGGGATTTGAATCCCACCACTGCTTAAAAGGTTAGGGCTCTTCAACTTGGAAAAAAGATGGTTGAGGAGAGATACAACAGAGGTCTATAAAATAATGAATGGTGTAGAACAGGTAAATGTAGGTTAGTTGTTTACTCCTCCAAAATATAGAAAGATTAGGAGACACGCAATGAAGCTAAAATGTAGCAAATTTAAGACCAATCAGAGAAAATATTTTTTCTCTCGGTGCGTAATCAAACTCTGGAATTAATTACTAGAGAGTGTAGTAAAAGCTGTTAGTGTAACTTTGTTCAAAACAGGTTTGGACGAGTTCCTGGAGGAAAAGTTCATAAACCATTATTAAAGAAGACGGGAAATCCATTCTTTCTCCCTGTGACAAGAAGCAGGGAATGTGTCTACCTTTTGGAACTTGACGGGTTCTTGCAACCTGGAATGGCCACTGTTGGAAACAGGATACTGGGCTTGATGGGCCCTTGGTCTGATGCAGTATGGCATATCTCATGTTCACTAAGCACCAGCCCATGTGTGCAACTTTTGTGTTTTATTTGAATGAGTACGGATGCATGCATGTGAGCACATTTTGTTAGCATGGTGTATCTTTTGTTGGAGTATGTGCAATGCAAGTTGTACCTTTGAATAAATGCTGACTCCTGGGTTTCCTTGGCAGTGAGACTGGAAGTAGATTGTCAGGCCTTTCTCACGAGGCAATGGAGGAGTAAGTCACTAGCCTAAGGCCATAAGGAGTGCTAGTGGGCAGGGCCGGCCCGTCCATTGAGCAAGAATGTTTTTTGCACAGGGCCCTGCATTTCAGGGAGCCCCGCGCAAAAAACATCTTGCATCAGCGATCAGCCCAGCTAGTTTGTGTTTTTTTTTTAATCTAGCTGGACTGATGGGGGGGAGGGGGGTTAGGACTGGTAATGGGCTATGGGGGGGGGGCTGAGACTGTAAGTGGGCTGAAGGGGGGGGGTTAGGACTGGTAATAGGCTATGGGGGGTTAGAACAGGTAATGGGCTATGGTGGGGGCTAAGACTGGAAGTGGGCTGATGGGGGGGGTTAGGACTGGTAATGGGCTATGGGGGGCTAGGATTGGAAATGGGGTTATCGGGGGGTTAGGACTGGATGTGGGCTGATGGGGGGTTAGGATTGGTAATGGGCTATGGGGGCGGGGGGGCTAAGACTGAAAATGGGGTGATGGGGATTAGGACTGGAAGTGGGCTGATGGGGGGATTTGGACTGGTAATGGGCTATGGGGGGATTTGGACTGGTAATGGGCTATGGGGGGGCTTGGACTGGAAATGGGCTGATGGGGGGTTAGGACTGGTAATGGGCTATGGGGGGGCTAAGACTGGAAATGGGCTGATGGGGGGGGTTAGGATTGGAAGTGGGCTGATGGGGGTAGGACTGGTAATGGGCTGTGGGGGGGGGTAAGACTGAAAATGGGGTGATGGGGTGTTAGGACTGAAAGTGGGCTGATGGGGGTCTTAGGACTGGTAATGGGCTATGGGGTGCTAGGACTGGTAATGGGCTGGGGGGCTTGCTAGGGCTGCAAATGGGCTGAATGGAAGAAGGGCTCGAACTGCAAGGGGCTTGGAATGGAAATGGTATGAGTGGAAGGGGGGGGGCTTAAACTGCAAATAGCTGATGGGGAGGGGGCTTGGAATGGAAATGGGCTATGAGGGGAGGGAGCTAGGACTGGAAATGGGCTGAGTGGGGGGGCTAGGACAGGAAATGGACTGATGGAGGGGCTAGGATAGGTTTGGAAATGGGCTGTTGGGGGTACTAAGATTGGAAATGGGCTGTAGTGGGGGCTTGAATTGAAATGGGCTCATGGGGGGCTTGGATTGGAAATGGGCTGAGTGGAGGGGAGCTAGGATTTGACATGGGCTGATGGTGGGGCTAGGAAAGGACTAGAAATGGGTTGATGAGGGGCTGGGATTGGAAATTAGCTGATGGAGGGACTCGGATAGGACTGGAAATGGATGGGGGAGCTAGGACTGGAAATGGGCTGATGGTGGGGCTAGGATAGGATTGGAAGTGGGCTGATGGGGGGCTAGGATTGGAAATGGGCTGATGCAGGGACTAGAAGGGAGCGGATTCTGGGTGGGGCTGGAACTAGAAGGGAGCTGATGTTGGGGGAGGATTAGAATGGGATGGAGCTGGGAGAGTGAAATGGAGAGGGGAAAAATATGTTGTGTGGGAGGGAAGACAAATCTACAATTGGCCGGATATTGGGAGAGTAAGTGGGGATTGAGGATGGAGGGGTAAAATTTGAGTGGATGAAATAGGAATGAGGAAACAGCAAAAGCAGAAAGATTAGTATGTTAAAGCAGATGTAGAGAGAAGATGGAAAAAAAACTAGAAGAGAGAAGAAAGGACAAATGGACAGCAGACGATGGAGAGTTAGCAGAAGACACGAAGAAACCAGAAGAAAGTAGCTGGAGCAATTGCAACTAAAAAAATGCAGAAAAGGTAGAAAAATATCTCTTTATTTTGAATTTATTAACTGGAATATGTCAGCTCTAGGAAATGTGCCTCATTAACATCTGCGCTTTGTTTAGTACAAGAGGAAATTAATTTATAGTTTTATTTCTACAGTGTTGTTGTACATTCCAAATTTGGCTTTTGGGGTTCCCAGTTTAATTATTGTCTTCCTGTTTCTAAATTGTGATTCCTTGTTTGGTGATGATCTTTGTTCTGCATGTGTAACTGAGCTGAGGTATTCTGTTTATGTAATTCCTATTTGACATTGCCACTTGTTCTCTTTCCCCAGTAGGTCATGTATTGTTGTTCTCTGAAATGTATTGGTTTAATATTTGCAGTGTTGCCTTTTGATTGGTAGAGTATGGTGCTTTGTGAGTCCTGGTAGTGCTATGGGTTCTAAATGGGCAGTGTTTGTAGTAGTTCCTAATGTGTCTGGCAGTTGGCACTGGATTATAGTAATGTAGAAATCTTTTAGTCTTTCTTTATCCATACACTCATTAAGAGGCATGTTTACTAAAAGTTAGTGTATGGTAACATTATGCAAATACATATGCAAATGAGGCACCTTATGCAAATGAGGCCCCACACTGAGTCTCCGCACATGGCCCCTCACCCCCCTTGGGCCGCCCCTGCTAGTGGGAATCAAACCCTGGTTACTAAGCCAGTGCTCAAACCCCCGGGTATGTTTTCTGGGCGTAGTCCATGTTTTTGCATCAGTGTATGTAGTGTGGGTGTCCATGGGTGTTTTCTGTTTGCATGAGCTTGTTTTCTTTGTATGGGGGGGGGGTGCGTTTTGTGCATGTGTGGGTTTTGTTTCTTTGTATGTGGATTTGTGTCTGTATATTTTCTTTCTGTGTCTTTTGTTAGCAAGAGTGTGTGTGTGTGTGTGTGGCGGGAGGGGGAGGGGGTGAGGGTGGGGGGGGGGCGTTATCTGTTGCCTCCGTGTGTCTGTGACCAGGAGAGTACAGAAGGGAGAAGTGGTTTAAAAGCAGTCGTCACCTCACTGTCATGTTTCAGTGTATCAGAGTTTCTCTGTTGGAGAAGCTGCAACTGCTTCTCACATAGAAAGTTATTGGGCCATTTTTCGGGACTTTATTTCTCTATGACACCAGGTCCACCCTGGCCTATTTTCACACTAGATGTATCTTTTCATCAAATTTCCCCCATTATGTTAAATTTTCAGAGATTTCTTTGGCCTCGAAACAGGCTGAGGCCACACAGAAGGACATTCTTTTGCCCCTAGGTGTAATTTCTTTACAGCATCCATCGGGTTGGAAAGAATTAACCTAGATAAAAAGGATTGACAGAATCCCCCTAAATTTAGGCCACGTTAAACATTCCTTTTGGTATCAGAGTATTTTGTTAAAACTGAAAACAGTTGCAATGGTGGAGGTGCAAACAATGGATATGACATTAAATGCAGGTCCCTGTCTCTCTCACACACACACTCACACACACACACTCTTCCCCCCCCCCCCCCACACACATCCACTCTCCCCCACTTCGCACACATACACAAAGGACAAACCAAGCAATTTATTTAAACTGTAGTTTAAGTCAAAAACATTCCTCTCCTGCCCATCCTGTCTCTGCACTGCTCCCATTGCATTTGTTATTAGGGACCCATCAGGCACTGCCTCTCTCTCTACTATTTCCTGCTTCTGAAAATATAATGAAAATCCTGGTACATAAAATCCTAGTAATTTTCCTAGAATTAGATTGCATAGAGCACTGCAATTTGGTGCTGTAGTGTTTATAATGACTGCTGTGTAATCTGTAGTTTATAAATGCTAATAATCTCTCTCATTCCCTCTCTAGGATGCAAAGGCCACCCTGAGCAGGTAGGGCTCTATTCTGATTTCCCTCAATCTGTATGAAATAGCAACCCTGTAATGGCAATGTGGGACTTGCAGCTCTCCGGTAACTGGGAAGGAGGAGGGGGCGATTGGACAGAGACCTGCCCGATATAACACACTCTCACACTCTATCCTAGTCACTTCACTCTGGTGCCATCACATCTCATAATATTACACACAATAACTTGCAGATGTGGTGACATCCCATAATATTACACACAATAACTTGCAGATGTGGTGACAAGCTGCGTAGGACAATGTACATTCTACGTATACTGTGCAAGAGGAACAAAAGGAAAGGAAGGCATCACGGAACAGTTAATGTGACAGTCACAAACGTGGTGAGTGAGTAGCCGCTGTGGATAGTACCGCCTGTCCAAAGCAGGGGTCTGTCCGTGTTGTGAGGTCAAGGCAGTAATGTCTTTGGAACGTGTGAAGGGATGACCAGGTGGCAGCTTTGCAGATGTCCGCCACCGGTATGGATCGCAGGCTAGTGATGATGGTGGCGGACCCTGAGTTGGGGTGTGTTTACTGGAGGCGACGCCCTGGCTCCAGTATGCTCTATGCAGAAGGCAACACAGGAAGAGATCCACAGAGAAAGGGTCCATTTGGTGACTGGGTGTCCTGGCTTGTTGGGGTCATAGGATAAGAGTTCTGTTCCTTGTCAGTGGAGGTAGACGTGCAGAGCCCTGACACATTCGAGGGTGTGTAGCTTCTGCTCCTCTGGGGAAGAGTGAGGCTCCAGATGGAAACTTGGAAGTTCGTTGGTTTGATTAGTATGAAAGGCCGATGCCACCTTAGGAACAAATTTTTGGTATGTCCGGAGGGAAGTCCATTCGCTGGAGAGCTGAGTGTAGGGTGGGTGTGCCACAAGAGCTTGCAGCTCGCTGATCTGTCTGGCTGATGGCTATCAGGAATAATGTCTTCCAGGAGCCATATTTCATGTCTACTGATTGCATGGGCTCGAAGGGCAGCAGAGTGAACTGGTTCAGGACTGTGTTAAGCTCCCAGTGCGGCACTAGGGCACTGATAGGTGGGCGGAGGTTAGCCAAGCCCTTCATGAAGCAAGCGACAATGGTCTGAGTTATGATGGAGCTGTTGCCCGTGCAGTTGTGGAAGGCCGCAATCATTGAGAGGTGCATTTGGATGGATTGTGCTTTCCATCCTTGCTGGGAAAGTGAGGTGAGGTATTATAGTACTTGCAGCACAGGGCATGAGAAAAGATTCAGCCCTTGCGATGAACACCAGACATTTAAATGCCTCCATTTAAGGCTGTATGATTTTCTCTTCGAGGGGCAGCGGACTGTGATCACCACCTGTTGGACTTCAGGAGCTAGATAGAGGGACGAGAGAGCTATCCGCTCAGTCTCCATGCTGTTAAGGCCAGGGTCTGCAGGTTGTGGTGGAGAGTGTCCCCGCCATCCTGGGAGATCAGGTCTGGCCCCAGGGGAAGGCATACCGGCGCTTCCCAAGCCAGGCAGTTGAGATACAGAAACCACACTTGGCGCGGCCAGTGGGGTACAATGAAGATGGCCTGTGCCCTGTCTGAGATGATGCACTGTAGGGTCATCAATATCAGTGGGAAGGGGGGAAAAGCATAGACCAGTGACCACCCCTCCCCATGATACGTCGAATGTATCCATGGCGAGGCTGTGGGTGGAAGGTTGCTTAGAGCAGAAGAGATCGATCTGCGGATGCCCCCATCGCTGAAAGAGGGATCTGGCTATCTGATGGTTAAGAGTCCAATCGTGCAGGCTGAACTGGTGGCTGAGTCTGTCTGCTAGTTTGTTCTGGGTTCCCAGAAGGTAGGAGGCCCGAATGAGACAGTGTTTGGAGATGGCAAAGGCTCAGATCTGGAAGGCTTCCCTGCAGAGGGACTGGGAGCCCGTTCCATCCTGCTTGTCGATGTAGAAATGGCCACCTGGTTGTCCATCTGGTGAAAGACTGTTTTTCCAGAGATGAGAATCTGGAAGGCCTTCAAGGGATGTCGAATCGCTCTGAGGTCTAGCAGATTAATATGGTATACCCACTCCTTTGCTGTCCAGGCCCCTTGAATGGGAAAGTGAAGACAGTGCACTCCCCAGTCCACCGGTGAGTCATCGGTGGTGATGGTCAACTGGTGGATGGATTGCTGCAATAGCCTGCTGTGCAGTTCTCTTTGCGGGTCCACCTGCTGCATCCAGGGGAATGGGCATGGAGAAAGGCTGCGAGTGCTGACTCTAGTGTGTCCGCAAATGCCATTGCAGGTGACACATGTGGAGCTTCGCCAGGGGTTCATCCTGGGTGCATGCTGCCATATGACCCAGGAGGCGGAGTAATGTTCTAGCGGTAGTTTGCTTGCTCATAGAAATACTTCAGATTAGGTTGGTGATGGCATCCCTTTGGTGTTTAGAGAGGAAGGCTATGAACATGGTGGTATCTATGTCCACTCCGATGAATTCCAGGCATTGGGAGGGATTCAGGTGGGACTTCTAGTGGTTCACAAGGAAATCCAGTGACAACAACAGGGAAATGGTTTGGTGGGTCGCTGCTGTGGCTTCCTGTGATGACGGTGCGGAGATCAGCCAGTCATTGAGGTACAGGAATACACATATACCTCACTTGCAGAGGTGTGCGGCTGCCATGGCTATGCATTTGGTGAACCCCCGCGGCACAGGGGAGAGGCCAAAGGGAAGAACCCAGTATTACATAGAAACATGATGACAGAAAAAGACCACATAGCCTATCTAGTCTGTCCTTCCATAACAACAACTACAACAGTCCACTTTTTACCTTTAGAGATCCTCTGTGTTGGTCCCATGCTTTTTTGAATTCAGTTACTGTCCTCATCTCTACCACCTCCACAGGGAGACTATTCCATGGATCCACTACTCTTTCTGTAAAGAAATATTTCCGCATATCACTCCTGAATCTATCTCCCTTCACCCTCATCCCATGTCCCCTCGTAGCAGAACTTGCTTTCAATTGAAAGAGGCTCTCTCCCTGAACATTTATGCCACGGAGGTATTTAAACATCTCAATCATATCACCTCTATCCCGCCTTTCCTCTAAGGTGTACATATTAAGATCCTTAAGTCTGTCCTCATATGCTTTATAATGAAGCCCATTAATCATTTTAGTAGCAACCCTCTGCACCGACTCCATCCTGTTCACATCCTTTTGAAGGTGCGGTCTCCAGAATTGCACACCATACTCCAAATGAGGTCGCACCAAAGACTTATACAGAGGCATTATCACCTCCTTTTTTCTGCTAGCTATTCCTCTCCGTATGCACCCAAGCATCCTTCTAGCTTTTGCCGTCGCCTTTTCTACCTGTTTAGCTACTTTAAGATCATCAGACACAACCACGCCTAAGTCCCGCTCTTCTTTAGTGGACAAAAGTACTTCACCTCCTATACTGTATTGCTCCCTTGGATTGCTGCAGCCCAAATGCATGACCTTACATTTTTTAACATTAAATCCCAGCTGCCAAATTCTAGACCATTCTTCAAGCTTAGCTAGATCCTTCCTCATGTTATCTACAGCTTCCTGGGTGTCTACTCTATTGCAGATTTTGGTATCATCCGCAAAGAGGCAAACCTTACCCGACAGCCCTTCCGCTATATCACTAACAAAGATGTTAAAAAGAAAGCTATTGAAAGCTATTTCCCATGATCTGGAAGTGGAGGTATTTACGATGCTCCACATATATAGGAATATATGTGTAGGCGTCCTGTAAATCCGAAGAGGTTAGCCATTTCCCCGGTTGGATTAGAGAGTATTGATCTGAGGGGGTGCATTCTGAATTTCTCCTTGACGATGAACTTGTTCAGGTTACGGAGGTCGAAAATGGGACAGACATCACCCGACTTCTTGGGGACCAGGAAGTATCTGTAGTAGAAGCCAGTATGGAATTCCTCAATAAGCACTGGTTCTATCGCTCTGGAAGCCAGAAGGGGTAGGACCTCCGTCAAGATGAGGAGCGTAGGAGTTGGTGAATTGCTGGGAGGTAGTTTGAGCTGTGATGGGGGGGAATGAGTAATCTGATATGGTACCTCTCTTTGATAAGTTTCAGAACCCACTTATCCATTGTAATAGATTCCCAGGTTTGCAGGAAAGCAGTTAGCCGACCCCCCCTGGTTGGCCCCTGCCCTTTTGTCAAAAAGTCTGGTTGGCTTTCCCCACTCCAGGTTATGTGATTTTTTTTTGTTGTTTCCTTTCCTGTTGGCGGGGCTTTTGGCAATAGAAGGTCTAGTAGGCCTACAGTTTGTACCGTGGCTGTTGCCATTTTTGGTATGAGTTGTAGGAGTTCTGTCACCTGGAGGATGAGTAGGGCTTCTAGTGGTAGGAGTCCTTACGGTTGGACTCCTCCAAGCCCTCATCCGCAAGCATTTGCAGCATGGTGCAGTGGTCCTTCATATCATTCATAGTGTCTTTTACCTTGTCGCCAAAAAGTGTATCGCCCACGCAAAGAGTGTCCACGATATGGACATGCGTATCCTCTCAGAGGCCGGATGCTCGCAGCCAAGCTAGTCGGTGAGCCAATATCGCAGTTCCTCCTATCCCTGCAGCTGCATCAAAAGCGTCGAAGGCCTCCCGGACCTGATGTTTCGTGCACTCCTGTAGATCTGACAGGGATGCAACGGCTGCCGTCTGCACTTCTTGGCTGAGCATTGAGATGGTGGCTTTTAATTTCTCCACAAGGACATCCTGGTATAGGGCGTGTTGGCAGGCAGCTACTCTGGCACATAGCATGGCACCTTGGAAGACCTTTTTTCCCATGCCATCGAGTAGTTTATGGTCCCTGCCTGGTGGGTAATTGGCATGGGCTTGGATCATTTGAGGGAGGATTCCACCACTATGGAGTGGTGGGGTAGCTGAGTCCTGTTGGATCCTGGTATTGGCTGGACCTGGTACTTAGCATCCAGCTTTTGGGACATGAAGGTGCCTGTGGCGGGGTTCTGCCACAGTTTGAGGAGGTTCTAACATAGCAGAGGGTGCACCAGTAATGGTATGGGTGCTTTGGATGCCTCTAAGAACTTGAGCACTGTCTGTGTCTCAGGTCACTGGTCAGAGGTATCACAGGTTGTTATGGCCAGAGCTGCTGTGACCTTTTGGAGGAATTTCAGGTAAGTCAGGTCCTCTGGAATGGTCGACGGAGGATTAGCTGCAGATGTGTGGTCTTCTGGTCCTGCAATCACAAGGATTTCCTTAGAAACTAGAGACTCTTGGGCAGCCACCTCCTGGCCATTGCTAGGGGTGTTTGCATGGCTGGAAGGATGTGGGGACACGGTGTCTGGTGTTGGTGTGGGAGGGAGGTCCTGTACATTGTCTGAGGGTCCGTGCATGGGCGTTAGCACATTTGGGGCAAAGTCATGAGCCGCCATAGTGGCTGAAGGGCCATGTGGTAATAACTACTGCTGGAAGAGTCTGGAGAGCAGGTTAATGTGGGCATATGGGCTGCCCCTTGCTGTCCGGACTGCCCCCCATCAGCCATGGCCTGGTAGATGGTCCCGATTTGCTTTGGAATGTTCACTTGAATGGGGGTGTCCTGCTGGGAGTCCATGTCCTACTCAGACCTAGAGGAGGAAGGGGTGCGGCGGGCATACCTGCTCCTCTTGTGTCTGTCCAAGCTGCCAGTGCTGTTGCTGCTGAAGTCGTGAGGGAAAGGGCTGTCTGGATTGGAGCGGTGGTGATGGTGGCTTCCCTTGACTCTGTGATACCTGGGTGAACGATGAGGATGGCTGCTGCTGCCGTGACTGGAGGTTTAGTATTATTTGCAGTGTCTTTTACAGCTTCCTGGGCCTCTGCTACATTGGTGGAGCTGTGCCTCCGTGCCGACGGAGAGGCCTGTCGGTAGAGCGTCTGCGTCTGGAGCGATGTTCTAAGCTGGGTCTGCTTCCATGGCACCGACCAATGGCGCCACAGTGGGCAGAGTCCAGTGCCGCATCAGGGGGCAAGATGGCCGCCATCAAGAGAGCTCTTGAAGATCTATTTGCTGTGGCTTCTGCTGTCACAGGGACCGTCAGAGAGACTTGAAACGGGGTCACAGTAGGAGAGAGGGGCCCAGAAGGAGAATGTCTGTTGAAGGAGGCCTGAGAGGGTGCATCCAGGACCATAAGAGTCACCGGTAGAGGATTAAGAGAGGCCACATGGGGCGCAGCATGGTCCTGAGCAGCGTTGGCAGTAGGGGGGTCCCCAGGAAGAGGTCCTGCAGGGCATGCTTTCTGGATTTTCTGGCACAAGGAGACATCTTCGCGCAGTGAGCGTAGTCAACTACCTTGTGGGAGATGCCAAGGCAGTGGAGGCACAGATCATGTGATTCCATGGAATATATTTTTCTGAAGCAGCCAGGGTATTTTTTAAACCCCAGTTTAGGCATTACCTTGATTGAAGATTCTTTTCTGGTCAGAAGTCTGTAAGATGTTATACTGGTATTTCTGTAGATTATTTCTGAAGAGTAGGAGAGATCTGTTTTGCTGGCAAGGCGGAAGAGTGTAAAGTGGCTGGCTAGGGGCAGGCCTAGGATGACATAACCAGGCATGGCTGACTCATCCTGCTTGTCCTAGGAGAATAAAGTCATCACAGACAGGTAAAGTCACCAATGGAGTCCGGTGTGGGAAAGGAGCTGAGGGGTTTTTCAAAGTTTTTGAGCAAGTTCATTGCTCTTGCACATCACCTCCCGCCTGCTGCTGTCACGTGGGATTCACCTTAGACCTCTTATATCTCTGTGTAGAATTCAATTGCTAGGGGAAGTGGGTGTCCACAGAGAACACTTCCTACAAGTAAGTAACTGGTTTTCTCAGAGGACAAGCAGGATCTGACATCCTCACGGATGGGAATCTCTAGCTACAGGCCGCAAACAACAAAGCGGAGATCTGAAACATGACGTAGTAACAGGCAAATATGCTATGAAAGGTTTTTTGGTGGTAACTGGCATTTTCAAAACATTTTTTTTTAGAAGCAGACTGGAACAAAAGTAAAATGGGCCTAGTAAGGAAGGAGTTGGATTGTTATCCCCAAAGAGATGCTGGAAGATGGACTACCCAAACCTACTCTTGCAAGGGAGGCTGCTTTCTAAACAGCAATGGGATATGTGGACAGAAGTCGGGGCTGGCCCAGTTATTAGGTAAACTAGGCAGTCATCCAGATGGCGTCTTCTTGGCGGGGTGGAGGGGGGAGGCAAAGAGCAGGGTTAAACTATAGATTCTGACAGCTGTGGGGGGGAGGGGTTGGGGGGGTTTACCCTTAGCGCCAACAATGAAGTAACTCTAGGGTCAATCCTGACAGAATTCAAGCTGTAGCTCTGCCTATTTCTTCCATGGGGGCTGATCTCAAGTGGAGAAGTCACACAGCCATAGCTTGCTCATTATGAGCTCTGCCAAGACCCTTTAGCGCCATCCTGCCTTGGCATAAGTGAAAGAAATGCAGTATGCTAAAAAATTGGAAATAGTGTGTTTGGTAACGGCAGCTCTCAGCCTGTTGAGGTAAAAGAATAGAAAGATAATAAAGTTGGGTAGACTTTCTGTGGGTTTTATTCCATCCCAAGTAGGAGGCTCAGGCTCGTTAGCATTCCAGAATATATAAAGTGCTTGGGCATAAGGAGACGGAGAAACTGTTTGTAGGACTATTGACTGATGAAAGTGGAATTCCAACATTACTTTAGGAAGGAATTTTGGGTTCATGTGAAGTAGCACCCATTGTAAAGATTTTCTGCATGGTGAATCAGTCACTAGAGCCTGGAGCTCACTAACCCTGTGACTGCCACCAAAAATAGGCCCTTTTACGTCAAGTACTTCAGATCACAGGTATCTAGCAGCTGGAAAGAAACTTTCATTAGTTGGGTTAAAACCACGTTGAGATCCCAAGGTACTGTGGGAGCTTGATGAGAACTTCAATAAATCAGACAACTAAAGGCTATGTAGAGATGGGGTTACCATGTAAATGCTAGTGATACGCGCCAGTTGCAAAGATGAAGTTTAGTGGAATATTTGGTCTTTATGCCTGATTAAGAAAGATATAGAAGGTAGTCAAGCAGTTTTTGTGTGGGACAGGAAAAAGAGATATGGCACCCTGCCAAGACACCAAACAATAAACCTCTTCCATTTGAAACCATATGATCTTCTAGCAGAATCTCTTCTGGAAGCCAGATTCAAGGACACCATGGTCAATCTTTTAATATCCCTGCTGTAAAGGCAATGGGCTTGATGTTGGCATGCAATCTTGTTCCCTTTGCCTGCATGATTAGCGTTGGGGAATCTCTCAGACTGATGGAACTTCTTAAGGAAAGTTACAGAAGAAGAGGGAATCAAAGTTGTCTCAGCCAGTCCACTGCTACAAGAATCATGCTTCCCTGGTCCTGCCTGAGTTTCAGGAGAGTCTTCACTGTCAGAGGTATTGGAGGATACATGTAAAGAAGACCTTCTCCCCATCTTGGAGGAAGCATCCAAGACTTGGCTCTTTGACCTTATCTTGGAGCATGATTTAGGAGCCCTTCTGTTCTGAAGAGTGTAAAAAGATCTAACTTGGGTGTTCCCCAGTTGTGCAAAATTATGTTTGCCAACTCCTCATCTAGGGACCATTAGTGAGGCTATAGGTCAAGACTGTCAGGTGACAGTCCTTGCCCACCATTTATGTGGCTCTGAGGGACATCCTATGAGAGGCCAGTTTCACATTCCGACAGCTTCCTAACACAGAAGGTACTATCCAGTTTCTCCATACTAGTTGATGTAATGCATTGCTAGTTGATTGCCCATCTGGATTAAGATGAATGTGTTGGACAATTGATCTTTGAAAGCCTTCAGAGCATTCCAAAGTAGTCTGAACACCACAAAATTTATTTGATGATGTTTCCCTTAGGAGGACCATAATCCCTAAGTTCAAAACTCATCTACATGGGATCCAAGACCACATTCGATGCATCTGTTGTGAGAATTATTTAAATTGGAGGAATTTTGAAATGGAACACCTACTGCCAGATTATATTGCTTTGTCCACCAGGAAAGCAATTGCCTTAGAGGTTAGGTGACTTTATTGACATCCTGAAGTTTTTGTGTGGTCTGAGACCACTGTATGCTCAAATTCCACTGAGCTTGACAAATCTTAAGATGTGACAAAGGAATTATATGAACTGTTGAGGTCATATGATACAACATCCTCGACGTCTTCCAGACTGTTGTCTGCTGACTCATTTGCATTTATTTCATAATGGATACAAGAGTGGATCAAAGACATGACTCAAGTGAAAGCCTAACAGTTCTATGAATTTTAATTGAGGCGACAGACTTAAATGAGATTTGGGATCATTTATTATACTTGTAAATCCAAACAACAACAGCACTTGAATGGTAGTACACACAAAGCTCTTGGGCTCCTTCCTGAAAAGTGCTTTTAACTAGCCAGTCATTCATTCAGGAAGACATGCATTCCCAAACATAGATACTCTATTACAATTACATGCCACTGTGAGAACCCAAGGAGGTGATGTGAGGCCAAAAAGCAATACTCTATAGTGGTAGAAGTGTTTCTGTATTAAATATCTGAGGATCATCTATTTTAGAGGAAGCATCTCTATGTGGGTGTAAGCTTTCTTTAATTCTAAAGAACATAGCGGGGGATATTCAAAGGCATTAATGCCACTCACTAGTGCAGAGAGGGGTGGCACCACTGGTTAATCAAGCAGCGGCAATATTCACCTGCTGCCTGGTTAGCCCTAACCAGCTAAAGTTAGGATTGCTGATCTGCTAGATGCAGATGATATCCCACCCAAACAAGTTTTAGTTCCCAGGTTTCAGAATTCATCATAGTCCAACAGGCTGTGAAAAACTTCAGCCTGGAAAACTGGCTGTCATGGAGATAGTCAAAATCCCATCTCAGGTTTTGTCAGCAGAGCTGGGTGGGGTTTCTGGGTCCTCTGTTATCTTGTACAAGAAGGATGCTCCTGGTGAGTTTGGGCAAAGTAAGACTAATAGGCTCTTCTTGATCACCACTTTGATACCTCCTAGAGGAAGAGGAGAGTGGGTTGGATTTGGACCAGATGAGGGATTTAAAGAGAAGTGCCTCCTTAATTTTATTGCTAAAGAGATTTTCTACATGGATGGGCACATCAGAAAGGTTTTCGTGCATGTCACTTCTGAGGTTTGGAGCCATGAGAGTCTCCAGGCACCAGTTTCTATGGCAAAAACTCTTGATGCCATTTGGAAAATATCAAAGATTGCTCCGACGATGCATGTTCTACTCTTTCCCTTTGACCACTAGTGAACTGAGTTGCACAACCATCTCTTGAAGGAGATTGTCTGCAAACTCATCCATTTAATGCACAATGTTTAAAAGTATATGCCCGTAAAGAGCTGATAAGCTGCTATGGGGAAGTAAGCATAGTCCTCTGAATGCTGTTGCTCCCTAACGACTCCACAGTATGAGCCTTTCTTCCCCCTGATGCACCATAGATGGACACTGGCATGGCAGATATCAATTCTGATGCTCTTCAAGGCCTCGGTGCACTGGATTTGAGAATCAACTGGATCTCTTTATGCAGCAGCATCAATGACACTGAAGCCCCATCAGCACTTCTGGCAAGGAATCTTCCATCTGTTCATTGATTCTCCTGAAGAGCTGCTCCTCAAAGGAATCTTCCATCTGTTCATTGATTCTCCTGAAGAGCTGCTCCTCAAAGCCAAAAATGCCAAAGGTGCAGGAGGCTCAGGAGAAGTCACTGTGTCCTCCTGAGTCACATAGGGAATGTTGGTGGATGGGTTTTGGGTCCCTGGAACCTATTGCACTTCCTCCAGCATTCAGGAGGATGAGCTGCCCTCTCAGCAGAGGTAATTTGAGGACACCAATAACCTCAATGCTTCTAGTGTCGCACTCCAATGAGATGTGATGCAAGTGTGCTCCAGTCTTCATTCCGTGATCACCATTGCATGCTCTTGATGTGAATGAAGAAGAAATCTGATATTTCCTCTTCATTGGGTGGGAATCTGACTACTGATCGTGGTGGCCTTTATGGATGTTTGATGTTCAATGTATTCTCGATGCAGATGCATCCCCAGCGTCGGTTTCAGCTCATGGACTCACTGCAACCAATTGCTCCAATGCCAAAATGAATGAACTATACTGAGATAGCTAAAAGGTCATTCACACTGCTGTTCTGGACTTTTGAGGCCTCTCTTGGACATCTGTGAATACAGATTATGAGAGGGTTCAAGTCAGGGCCCAGACACTGAAAATATCAGTTGTGGGTATCTGTGATGGATACGGTCTTGCTGCACTGGGTGTTTTGTTTTGTTTTTCTTGGACACATCACCAAAAAAATACAGCCATAGTGAAATCAAACAACCTGATTTTGAAAAATTCCCCATTTAGGACAGCCAAGACCTTAACTGCAGGAGTGATGTAGAGAAGCATAGAAAAATTCAAGGAAACAATTGGCCGAAAAAAAATCTAATGAGCTGCTGGGAAGATGAGATAAACCTATGTGACAGACAGTATTAAAGCAGGAAAAGTTATTAAAGTAAAGATTCTCTGAGTTGTGTAGCAGCGATACAACTGATGAGCTCCGTGGAAAAAGCGAAGACTGAGGTGGACCCTGCATGACGGCAACGGGTGGGAAGTGGTGTGCACGCACTGTGAACTGCCTCAAAGCTTCAGAAAAACTCCTGAGCGTAATCGGCCGTTTCCCATGCTGGGCTCCATCAGCGACTTCACAAATCTGTGAGGACTTCATATTCTGCTTATCCTTAGTGAAAAATTATTACTAGCTCATTTCCTAGGTAAGTCCTCTTTGTAGACCTGGATCTAAGAATAGTGGTCCCGATTTTCAACAGCATTTACATGATTTAAAAGCACTTAAACCATGTAAATGCCTCTGTGCAGCAATATTCATCGACACTAACATGATGAATATCCCCCAGTTCTCCCGCTATATGTCCAGATGCAATCCAGCTACAATCGGGGTGTGTCATGGGTATTCCAGAGCGCAGTGGAGGTGGCAATGTTGCCATCTGGGCATTGACGATATTGAGCCTCTGCCCAGAGAGCAGACCTGTGGGTAAAGATAGGCATGGGGAAACCTCATCTATTTTTCCCATGGGGAACTAACCTGGCAGAGGCTCAATATCGCTGATGCCTGGTTAGTTTCTGCGGCTAGTGAGGCATTTTGGCACATGGCAATTGCACCGGATATTTAATTCCGGTGCCCAGATATGGCCCTGGATTGAATATCAGGTGCAAAGGTTCAACAGCGCCGGCTATGCACCCTAGGGACACACATCTGCCATAACTAACTATCAGGCCCAACCTTCCCTACATCTGTCCCTCTCCCATCTCTACCCCAGAGACTCTGAGATGGGGGTGAAATCTCCCAGAATAATCCCAGTCTCTCTCTTACTCTCAGGTGCCAGGCGGCAGTGGAGTTTCCAAGACCAGAGGCCGTTTCTACTGAAGAGGGAGAATGTTCCCACCTCTGCTTCCTTCGTCAGTATTTTATTCTGAAAGACCTGCTCACAAAACACCGAGGTAAAGAACTGTTCCTTTCTCAGGATTAGCTTTCAACTGCAATAATTCATCCAGAAAGATAATAAAATGCTGATATAAAGTCTCTATCTTCTGATAAATAAATGGTTTATGGCTTCTTTTGTCATTTCTCAGCTTAATTTTGTTTCATTGTATTTTCTCTTAGGAAAACTTTCTGCAGAACTAGGTAAGATTTTATCAGTTTATTCTTTTACATTTAAAAATCCTATTTAAGGTGTATCTGAATGAATACTAAAATATGAGACCAACAAGAATTTATCAAATATTACCCAGTAAATTACTTTTCAATTCTCCTGACTTTATATGATCAATTAGGAAATTACCTTTATTCCAAAGAACTAAAGGTAATAGATGTGAGAACAGACCCAGGGCTGCTGTCATGAAGCACAAGGATCCCGCAGCCTGACTCTAGATCAGAGCGAGACTCGTCCTTGGAGCAGTAGTTGGGGACACCGTCTGAAGAAAAGAGGAGCAGATGAAGGGGGGGGGGGGGGAAAGGATTTCTCCTTGACAGGAGGGATTTATTTTCTGTTCTGTGTGTGGGTCCTGTAAACCTTCAGGTGGGGGAATGGGGAGAGTAGTGGGACTGGCAGTCGTTCAGCTCTTTCAGTCAGCTGGTGGAGGGAGGAGAGACTAGTGTAGTGGCAACCAGCAGCCTAGATGATCAACTGTTCAGGGCAGCAGCTGTGGGAGAGAAACAATGGCAGTGGGTTTTATCATGGAGGGAAGGGGAGCCGGAGGGCTCTGTGGTAAGTGCAGATATCGGGTTCATTGGGCTGTGCTGGAGGGAGCCAACAGAGGGTGGCAGCAGATTGCAGGATGGGAGAGAGAGAGAGAGACTAAGCTTAGGCAAAGCTGGATGTCCGGTCAGTTGTCTTATAAAGATGACTCTGTAGGGAGGGGAAGAAGAAAAGGTCCCATGGGCCAGAAGTAATCCGTCTCTTGTGTGACCCCTCTTTGGTACCTTCTCTACTTCTGGATCCAAGAAAGATGGACAGCAGGTGAAAGGGAAGACTATCCCCCATCCCCTACAAGCAGGGAAGGAAAATGAGGATGGGCAGGTTTCTCTTCAACTCTAGGGCATGGTCTCTCTTTGAGCAGTTAGAGAAACATGTTGCACATACACTGCAACAGCTCCACCTCCGTCTTCTCACTCCTGACCCTTCTTCCAGCCTCATGTAGGGGGTTTCACTGATTCCCTATCTATACTCTTGATATGAGTTCTCCCTCTTCCTTGTCCATAATGCCTGCTCCAGGGAGGATGGTGCATTGTGCATGTATGAAATTAAGATATACCCGGGGGTTGAGGTTGAGAAACACTTCTCTAGATCACATCCTGAGCTTTATAAGACTGTGCAGTTACCTTGGGATAGATTCGCTAAAAGGTCTGCCGTGCAGTAACACACATTAGTAGCTGCATATTCTATTTTATGTAGTGGGAAGTACGTGTTAAGATGCTAGTGCACATTGGTAAAATGCATCCATCTTTTTATTTTTGGGAATGTTCTAATGATAAATCAACTCCTCAAAACACCTAAGCAAAAGACAAAATATTAAAGGAAAATAAAAGTGGAGAACAAACTCGGTGAATTAATTCACAATAGTTTCTGCTACTAGTTGCCCATCAGATCTAGCAGTACGAAGAGCCAGCTCTGCAGCCCTGTAAGAGCTGAGCTTACTGTGTTATACTACAGGAACATAAGGGGCCAATGGGGACAGAGGCTGTGGAATCCCACGTTGATTGTGGGGCTAAGCTCTACCATGACTCTTCCCCAAGCTCTACCCTAAGACCACCCTTAGCCCCCTCGGCCTTCTCCTCCTGTTCTGTCTGCGGGATCTCATTCCTGCGGACAGAAGGGAATGGTTGCGTTTGCAGCAAACTCCTTTTGTACCAGCAGCCTTCTGCAAGCAAGCAGGAGGAGTCTTTGCCCTGATCGCGGTGGCCTTCCACCCTGACCGTGTCTATCCAGTCTCCCATGGGCAGAAAGAAGGAGTCTGCCATGATAACGGCTGCTCTCTGTGGATGGCGGGCAAAGTATGGGGGGGGGGGGTCCAGGGCCCATGTGGTCCACCCTGTTCTGAAGTCTATCAATGGGGAGACTTGTTTTATGCAGCCTATAAATGAATCAGCCAATTGTTGACAAGACCAATATAGTGTGAGCCAATGGGATTGTGGTTTTGTGAGTCTATCAGTACTCGTTTTTCAGGGAGTGTCTCTGATTTTAGAGCTGTCTTCCTGACTCTCATCTGTTCGTCAGCCTCCTGTCTCCGATTCCAGCGATGGGGACAGAGGGGCTAAAAAATAAAAGCCTTTTCAATTAGTGATTTGATTGTCAGTTTTTAGAATCTACTGTACACCCATTTTCTCTATATTTTGCACAGTCCAGGAGAAATGCATCACTTCTTTCTATTTCTCTGATGTGATATTCGCTTGGAAGTGATATTGTTGCTATCATGGGATGGATGGGGGAGGCGGCAGGCTAATGACTCCTCCTCCCTACTCTGCAACTTGTTGCTCAAATTTGGAACTAAGGTGCTCCTTGCTCCCCCCTCTTCCTCGGCACACACTTTGGATAAGTGTCCCAGAAATGCCTGCTAAAAATCTGATATACACTGATAGCAAGGTTTATAGCTAATAGTAGCCTTGCTGAAAAACTGATTGAATTTGTCAATGGGGATTAGAGGTGGGAGTGTTAGGAGCCAATGAGAAGCGTCTGCTCATGTTTATTAATGTGTCTCCTACCTGCAGTGGATGTGACTCTGGATCCGGAAACTGCTCATCCCAAACTCATCCTGTCTGAGGATCGGAAAAGTGTCAGACGCGGAGACATAAAACAGGAGCTGCCTGGAACTCCCCAGAGATTTGATACTTATCTCTATGTGCTGGGGTGTGGGAACTTCACCTCGGGGAGACATTACTGGGAGGTGGAGGTGGGAGATAAGACTCACTGGATATTGGGGGTCTGTAAAGATTCTGTGAGCAGGAAGAGGAGGATCAGACTATCACCTGTGGATGGATACTGGGCAATGGCACTGCGGAAGGGAGATAAATACCGTGCCTACACCTCCCCCAGCACTGAGCTCCCCCTGAGCTTGAGACCCCGGGCAGTGGGGATTTTTCTAGACTATGAGGGAGGAAAAGTCTCATTTTACAATGCAGATAATAAATCTCATCTCTATACCTTCACCCACACCTTCACTGGGAAACTCCGGCCTTTATTCAATCCCTGTAGCAACGCAGGAGGTGAAAATGCCGGAGATCTGAGAATCCGACCAGTGCCAGACTGGGAATGAAGGAGCCGGCCTCGGGGGTGTGATTTATATTCTGGGATCTGATTTTTCAGATCTGGATAAGAGGAATCGGAGAGCGGTATTTGTGAGCTGTGCTCTTCAGGTTTGTTGTATACAATCTGATCTCATTTTCCAGATTTTAATTAACCATGTAAAGAAAATGGAGTGCAAAAAAAAGTAAAAAAAAAATTGTCACAATTATGAGAGGTTTCAGTGACCCGGTAAGAGTGAGAGAGATAGAAGAGAGCCTGTGAATGTGAGGAGGGGTCTCGGTGGCAGATGAGAGAAACCTGCCCCTGATCCTCTTCTGAAAGGGAGAGAAAGAGAGAGAGCACTTGGAGGAAGAAGCTCATCAGAATGATTTCGGAAACATAAAAAACAATGGATAAGACAATAAGAGAGGATTCCGGAGACTGTCCCTTCTAGCTTACTATCAGCAATAGATGATGACGAGGTGCTTGTATTTTACAGACTGTCACTAGAAATTGTATTTTCCTTTCCTACACTGCCCGTATATAACCGTACCATATAGTATAATTTCAGCAGCTATAAAATGAAATCTCTCCTGCATTACTAGCTTGGATACCCAGGGTTTTACATTCTCAGCCTTTGGATATAAATCCAAAGACCCAGATTTCATCCCACGGCATGACATGGACGTATTACAGGAAACCTGGCTTGGCAGCAAATCAATTGTAAATTATTCCAAACTGTCCCACAGATATCCGACAACTGTTAATTCTCACCATAAAGATAAAAAGCAAGGAAGGAACTTGAGGGGGGTTGGGGGGGGGGGGAATGCAGAATCATAATCTGTTACAGAGGGGAGTTAGCAGATTTCATTACCCTTGCCAAAAAAGGTGACTCACACTCGTGGATTAAATTATCAGATTTACTTCGAGTGCAGCAAGATATCTATGTCTGGATCTTATACATCCCTCCTTTAGTCTCTCTGACCCTGGATATTTTGCAACCATCCAGTCCGATTCTATCATGTTCCAGACTCAAGTTTCGCCCAATAATGAAAAGGGCTGCATGAGGACAGAATCATTCAGCATGAACGAACGTTCCCTTTGAATGAAAACTGGAACCTCACTAACGGTTATTTAAGGAGCGGCATAGTGACGTTTAAGCAAACTTCCACCAATCACTCTAGACTTCTGTCATCCAATCTAGATTCATTTAAGCCGATAGGCTGCACTGAGTTCAACGTGAATATCCATTTCTGTTCCAAGCGTGTGAGGCGCAACAAGGAATCACCCCCAAATTTCACATTAACGCAATCAATAATAAACTAATGAAGCTGATGTTATTTGTGATGGAAATCCATGGAATGTTGGACAATAGGTGCCGTAAGTGTCTGAGTTGCCAGGCAAGATTTATGTTCTGCTAATCGTGTCTTCACCTTGTGGCATGACCTACATATACCTTAGAACAAGGGCAAATAATAACATAGACGATCCATTCACTCTGACAATCTATAGTAGGCATGTCCAACTTCGAACAGGTCATGATCTACTTTTTCCGGCCAAAAGTGCCGGTGATCTACCACCATGAAAATTAAGTTTCAAATTAGTTTTAAATTAAATTTTAACCCAATAAAGTTGGAGGATTCTCCCCCCTCCCCCATTTTTAATGAACCTTCTGTCATTTACTTGGATGTGATCAGCTGTTAAGCAAATTAAGCAAAAACAAAACAGAGAGACGAAGATCCAGGAAGAGCTGTGAGGGGAAATGGAAAGTACATTTTTTCTTAAAGTTTTATTGAGTAATAACTTTCTTTAACTGTCTTAATAACTTTCTTTAACTTTTATTGAGTAATTTGTGTTAAATTTAGGTCGAGTATTGATCCAGGCTGATCTTGCACAGTCTTTAAAATTTCACTCTTGCTCATTAGTGAGATGTCTGAGCCTGCATTTCATCCACCAGCTTTTTGAAGTTGGGTGAATATTGCGTGAGGGCCAGTCTCGTGGAATCCTGAAGATGTTCATCTGTCATGTTCGAACGTTGTGTACTCTGTCATTTTCAGATGGGAAAACGCAGATTCACACAAATAAGTTGAACCGAAACAGGAGTGTACAGCTTCGCTGCATCTTCTCAAGTTGGGAAATTTGTCTCTAGGCACTAGCTTCCAGCATGGGTCTTGAGAAAAATGTCATTTTTAAGGGTTAATATTTTGTTTTCAAGAGATGGCTTGTTCAATGAGTAATTTTCACTGATAGCAGCTGCGGTTTCTTTAATGTCCACATCTACTTTGAATGGGTATGACAAGTACTCCACAACTGTTCCAATTTTTTGCAAGTCACAGAATCTATTTTTGAATTCCTGGATAACAGAACAGATTTCTGTCACATACTTCTCGTTCTGAAAAACAAAATTTGGATATTATCCCAGATGGTCCTGTGTATTAGGAAAATGATCAAAAGTGTTGTTTGCAAGGTCAGTCATCATCAGCTCAAATTTGCTCTTGTAGGATGATACTGTACTCATCATCTCGCCAATGCATTTGTTTTTACCTTGTAGATTAAGGTTCATATCACTTAGTTCGCCTGTAAAGTCAGCGAGAAATGCCAGATCACATAACCACTCCTCATCTTCCAACTCTGCTTGGTCATCTCCCCTCTCCTTCAAAAAACCTCTTATTTCATTCAGCAAATCACAAAATCTTTACAGAAATTTGTGCCTACTTAGCCACCTTACATCTGTGTAAAAAATTATTTCCGCTGCCCCTTCATCAAGAGTAAGATTGAAAAGCCATCATGAAGTGTATCTTCCACGAACTGAATTTACAATTTTGAAGTGATGTCCATGACAATTTTTGTATTGAGTCTCTTGCTTGCCAAAACTTGCTGGTGAATGATGCAGTGGTAAGAAAGGAAATCTGGGAAGTCGTCATGCTGTCTACAGAGGGCTATGAAACCGTTAACCTCACCTGTCATTGCTCTTGCTCCATCAGTAGTGATGGAAACAAGTCTATGCAATGGAAGATTACACTTTGTTGGGGGTTTTCTGGGTTTCCCCTATGATTATTTGGGGAATTTTCTGTTTTTCTTTGGCTGCTTGTGTTCAACCACAACACACACATATATATATATATATATATATTGTGATGCAGCAAGGGGCACACAGCCCAGGGAAAATAAGATAAAAGAAAGACTTACCTCAGAGTCAGCTGTAGAAAGCAGCACTAGGCACCATGATTCACTGCAGCAAGGGAAATTCTTGCTACGTAGCAAACAAAAGTCCCATCAGGAACACCTGAGTGAGAGTCCCCAGGTCACGTGTAGAGCTAGGGATTATTTAGGGCAGGGTTCCAGTCAGTTAGGGAGGAGAATCAGAAGCAGGATCACCACGGGAAGCAGTAGGAGAGAGAGGAGCAGGAGGTGTGTCCCAGGTCAGCTGAGCAGAAGCCCCAGGGGATTGCTGGGAGGAAATTCTTCTCACGAGGAGTCAGGAAGTGAGTCTGTCTCCAGCTCTCGAGAAGGAAGGTTCAAGGCAAGCAGCACTAAGGGAAGACCTGCTACCAGGAATAGCTTTGGAGAGAAGCCAGGATTACCCCACTACCCCAGAGGCCAGTATTTGCCAGCTCAAGGCAGAGGTCACGGTGAGAGGGAAGTGTTGGGGGATGGGCACTCCATGCATGACTACAGCTTAAGAAATAGGTGTAAAGTTAGGAACAAACATATTCCTGTTCAACCAGCCCGGGAGGCTAGAAGCAAAGGCTATAGAGAGCCAAGCCTAAAGACAAGCCCTGCAGAGAGAAGGAAACTTCCCTATAGTAACAGAGAGAAGTTTAAAGCTTATAACTGCAAAGGGCAGGGTTCTGATTACAGACATAAGAAGCAAGATGTTTCAGAGCTAATGTTCTGGGAGGCAAGCCCAGGCAGAACCAGCTACCGAGAGAGATATAGACCCAAAGGGGGGAAAGCCTCCAGTGACTGTTATAGTGAAGTGTCACAAGACGCTATAGCTGAATACCGTTCTCAAGAAGGGTCTGATACCAGCAGTGTGAGTAGTGCTGGGGAAATGATATGGGAAGACGCTGCTAGTCTGCAAGAGGATATTCCTATGGATTGCAGTGTCTGTGTTAAATGCAACCGTATGATGTAAATACTGGATGAAGAGAACTCTGTGAATATAACAAGAGAAAATACGTGTGTCACCACTTTTGTTGCTAAGCTTATCTGATTTAAAGTTTCTGTTTCCTTTGACAATGTCCGAGCGGGACGGGGAATAAAACCCACTTTTCATTTCAAGTTGCTCTGAAAGACTTTTTATTTACAAGGCCAGAGCAATTACTTGTGCATACGCCCTAGGCAACCGCCTATATAGGGCTAAACAGGCCTCTAACCACAGGCCCCATCACAATATATATATATATATATATATATATATATATATATATATATATATATATAGGACCCACCTTAAACAAATTGCTCATGCCACCGTAAGAGCATGGATATTGTATATTTATTTTGCTGTAACATCACAGGCTTTGCTTTTAAATGATAAGGTACAAATGTCAATATCAATACATAGCATCAATGCATCTGTAACAAGCAAAGCACCTGACTTAAGTATAAAGGGTCCTGGGGACAGAGACAGCATCACTCCAGTGAGATCAGCTAATGTCTGTCTGCCTATCAGAATTTCTCCCCCATATTTATATTCATTTTTAGGCTCAAATTGCTGATAAGTAGATTTCCTTTCTTTTCTTATTCTCTATTCTTTCAAGCAAATCTGCTCCTTAGTCTTTTGCCCTCTTGCTTTCCCTTGTGGCATCCTGTCTCTCCATTCTCATGGTAGTCCTCTTCGCCTTGTGCTAATCATGTTTCCTGCAGATTAACTTTAGATACCGATGTTCTCTTTCCTTGTTTTTGTTCCCCTTTGTTCTTTCGAGGGGCCCAGGTGGTAGTTTTCACTAGCTGTGTAGATTTCAGAGCCTCTCATTGTGTCAGCTCTGGGTTAGCATATTAGCTCATTTCATAGCTCAATCTTGCTGATTCTGCAGTTTCAGGATGAAAAGGGTCAGCAGGCTATTTCTTACTTAGGCCTGAGCTATAGACGTTAGCACAAAATGGAGGACAGTAATCCAACCTGTGACAAAGGTACCTGAAGGGGGATTCATTTTCCCCTTCAACTTTGTCACAAAAGAATGAAAAGAACTGAATATTTCCTGACCGATAGTTCTTCCTTTTAAAGAAATCATTCCAAGTAGTTCTTCTTTAATACTGAAGTCTTCAAAAACCATCCGGATAAAGACTATTAACTGGGCTACGTCTCTTATGTCTGTAGATTCATCCAGTTGGAGTGAGAAAGCAACACAATTTGAAACATCCTCCAACAATTGTTCAGTTGTGTCTCCACATATCTTTTCTATTTGCCGCACGACGGTGTTTCTTGACAATTGTACATCTTGAATAGAAGCTATGATCTCTTTCTTATTTTTAAATCCTTCAAAAAGATTGTCAGCTGCTTAAAGAAAACAATCTTTTACAAATTCCCCTTTAGTGAAAGGTTTGCATTTCTTTGCGATCAGGTTGCTGACCTTGAAGGCTATGGTTGCATTGACCGAATGTGACCTTGGCTTCGCCATCAACTGTTGTTGAGTAGCCAATTTCGATTTAAGTTCTTTGAGCTTCAGTTTACGAATTTCACTTTTGGGTGGAAAATCAGCATCAAACTTATTGCTATGCAGAGCCTTATAATGACGTTCCAGATTACCCTTTTTCGGCAAGGATACTGGGGCGTTACAAATTAGACAACAACACTTGTCTTTCACCATGATGAAGAAGTAGTCCATTTCCCATTCATCATGAAAGTGGTAGGTTTTGCTCTTCTTTGGAACACTCATCTTCGTTATACTGGGGTGGCTGGATGTAAGAAGGCCAAATCTGCTAAGTTAGTGTAAACCCTGGCTGAATCTGGTCCAAAACTGTCACTGTCCCAAAGTATTAAAGATCAACAGGAACTGAAGACCTCTGGATGATGTGCAATACAAGGACTGGAGATGCCAAAACCACACATGCAGTTCTAAAAGTAAAAATAACAATTCATCATACTGGCACCAAATACCACCAAACAATCATCAAAAAAACCTCAAACACCTGTCCAGCAAACCAGATAAAATCAAATAGCACCAAACAAGTTCCAATACCACCACACGCGATTTAATAAATTCTGCACACAGTGCAGAATCAACGCAAAGGCTAGGCAAAATAAATTGCAGAGGCAAGCAAAAGTCACAGTGGTTTGAACCAATTCGAAGGCAAGGCATAGGTAAGTTAGAACAAAATTGGAAAAGCCAACCAAAATCACCAAATTCTTGACACTTTGTTGTGTCTGCCTGAAAACGTTTAATGAAAGCGAACTATAAAGCGACCAACGACCAGCATACGACACAACTAATACAGTAAGTGTATTCAGGTAAAGCCCGGGGGAGTGGATATCGCCCGGTATATAACACACTTCTAAGGGGTGTTGGGGCGGGGGCAGGAATGGGAGATTCTGAGAGACAGGAGACCAGGTATGATGCCGGGCCTGTGGCATCTCGTCACAGGGCACGGGCGGCGGCCCCCTGGGGTGCCCACAAACTATTGGCATGAAAACAACAAGTGCCCCCAATACACAAGCAGGCAAGATTCCTGTAGGCAGGGAAAAAAGACAGGCAATGGATCAGCAGTGGCGGCAAGCCCTCGGCAGACGACCTGCCGGCACGAGCCTTCTACTAGTGACAGGACGAGCTGCTGGAGAGATGAAGCCAAGTGGGGCTGGCGATCTACCTCGACCCCTCCGCGATCTACCTGTTGGACATGCCTGATCTATAGCATGATGTAACTTATAAATTGTGTGAGTTTGAGGATTCATCCACTCATGGATATCCAAAGATTGTGCACACATATCACAGTGCCCACAAGATCTATGATGTCCAAAACGTTGGCCAGAAGGGCACTGTCGAAAAAAAATCAGTATGTATCGTGATATCTCTTAAAGTGTGTGCTCGTTTAAATGCTATACACGGTCCTTTTTGAAAGACCATGTGCAGTGCCGGTATATGGCAATGTTTATATATACTATGTGCACTCATTTGTGCTTTATCAGAGAGCTGTAGCGCCATTTTATCTTTATGTTGATGATGCAGTAGAAGGGACCGGTTAGCAAACTTTGCTTTCAAATACACACGAGTAATTTTTTAGGGTATCTCCGTTGCTGTAGTTTGGAAGATAATACTTAGCAGGATTTCCATCATGAATGGCATCAGCTGCATTGGTTTATTATTGATTGCGTTAATGTGAAATTTGGGGTGATTCCTTGTTGCGCCTCACACGCTTGGAACAGAAATGGATATTCACGTTGAACTCAGTGCAGCCTATCGGCTTAAATGAATCTCTGGATTGGATGAAGGCAATCTAGAGTGATTGGTGGAAGTTTGCTTTAACGTCACTATGCCGCTCCTTAAATAACCGTTAGTGAGGTTCCAGTTTTCATTCAAAGGGGACGTTCGTTCATGCTGAATGATTTTGCCCTGATGCAACCCTTTTCATTATAGCGCAAAACTCGAGTCTACATTCTTTCAGCAACGTGTTTTTCATGGAGTCCTTGTCATTATGTGATAGAACTAAGTGTTTCTCTTATTTTAAATGTGCCTAAAAAATGTAAACACTGCTCAGGTAGCCTATGAATGATAAATAAGTTTGTATGCAGTTTTGAGCTAGCAGTGAAATATCCGCGTTTAAACAGCATACCCTGTGCTGACGCTCCCTTTACTATCTACGGCTTGAGATCCTTGAGGGAAAGTATGACATCTATTGAGTACACTGTTACTTTAAATTTATGCCCTTTGTTTGGGAAATGATATATTACAGTCATCTTTTTTCTTTGTTTACCATTTTGGTTTAAGAAGACAGTGGAGTTTTGTGGAAGTACGAATCGGAAGGGAGACAAACTTTGTCTCAAACCAGGGAAACAAACAGATATTTAAGCTTGACTAAAAGGAACAGCTTTGAAGGTTGAGTTAATATAAATGGAAAGAGACTCCTAATATCTAAACCACTAGAACTATGAGGCCTTTTACTACAGGGCGCTAGCTTGGAGAATGTGACTGGAACATGCTACATACATGGGTGCCTTGGATACGCACGGCCAGCTGGTGTGGGGCCACGACAGCATAGGCTGTTCCCGTTCTAACTGTGCATCCCACGTTAGGGACATGAGTGGATGGGTTAGGGATGGTGAGTGGGCGTGGTGAGCTCTGTGCAGTTAGGGCAGGAGACGCACCGCATGCTAACTGCATCCCACGGGATTAGAGCCGGTTCACCTAGCGACACCTCAATAGATGGAGTTAAGTGCACCTGTGCACTTCCTTTCCTAAGATCACCGAGGAAGAAGCCCCTCATCTTCTCTCCTCCTCTAAAGTTATTACCTTCAAGCAGATCAATCCGTGGTTATACCTCATCCCTTGATCCTACCCATCCTAATTATAGGCCCATATCGCTCCTCGCCTTTATTTCTAAGCTACTTGAATGTGCGGTTCACTGTTGTTGGCTTGACTTTTTCCTCTCAGGTCCTTCTGGATTCAGTGCAATCTGGCTTTCGCCCTCTACACTCTGACATGACTGTTGCTATAGTTTCTAATGACTTGTTCTTCACAAATCCAAAGGCCTTTATTTGATCCTCAACCTTTCTGCTGCTTTTGATATTGCTGATCACCACCTTCTCCTCGATACCCTGTCCTCGCTTGGATTTAGGAGATCTGTCCTGTCCTGGTTTTCCTCCCATCTCTCCCACTGCATTTTTAGTGTATGTTCTGGTGGATCATCCTCTACTGCTACCATCCTCTCAGCTGGTGTACCCCAGGGCTCTCTCTTGGGAGGGACCTCTGCTTTTTTCTATCTACACTCAGTCCCTTGGTGCATTCATCTCCTACCTTGGTTTTCAGTGCTGTCTCTACACTGAAGATTCTCGGATCTACCTCTGTACCTGAAATTTCTCCAGGAATCTAGACCCGGATCTCTGCTTATCTGAAATGCTACCTCGAAGTCTCACTGCCATTTGAAACTGAACATGGCCAAAATGGAGTTCCTCATCTTTCCCCCTAAGCCCATCCCCCCTTCTTCCTTTCTCCTGGTTTCTTCGGCTCACAACCTTGAGATCATCTTTGACTCCTCCCTGTCCTCTCCACACATCCAACAGCCAGCTAAAACTTGTCAATTCTTTCTCGATAACATTGGCATAATTCATCCCTTCCTTTCTGGACACACTACAGAGACCTTTATCTATTCTCTAGCCACCTCCCGTCTAGACTATTGCAACCTCCTCTTCATTAGTCTTCCTCTGAATCATCTTTCCCCACTTCAATCTATTCAAAACCTGGCTGCACGACTAATCTTCCTCGAGCGTCGCTATGCTCATGTCGCCTCTCTTCTCAGAAATAATAGGGATTAAAACGATATGTTAGGATCAGTAAGGATTATTGAACTTTTGAACCACCTTGCCTGTGAGGAATCATACTCAGCCAGTAGTAGCAGAATTGCTTACTAGCCCAGAGATGAAAGGTGTAGAGAAGGACGGAACAGTGTTGTTTACAGACTCGGAGATCAAAGGTGTGGAGAAATGTTTGTAGGGGCCCTTGTTTGGAAAATCTCAGGTGTTGGCTGTGACCATCTATAAAAAGAGGTAGAAATCCCAGGAGAGGTAGAGGGCTGCTGTCTGCCTGATGATAAAGGGACTGCGATGATGTTGGTGTTTGGTGATGCATTAGGTATGTTATGTCTGCCATATAAGTTTATTGTCATGTCAACTAGCTTATTGTGTTTACTGTTATATTAAATAGGTTACTAATCATGTACATGTGGTTATTTGCTCTTAACTTAATAGCCAAAAGAACCTGAAACATCGGGTCACTTCATTGGCTCTCCATCCATTTCCAGCTTTTACTACTGAACTATAAGTGCCTTCATTTGGCTGCTGCTCACCAGCTTTCCTGTCTTACCTCTCCCTACACACCTCCTCGGGAACTCAGCTCTTCTGGCAGATCTATTTGTGCCCTTCTCTTCCACTGCCAACTCCAGACTTCGATCTTTCCACCTTGCTGCTCCTTATGCCTGGAACAAGCTTCCGGAGTCTGTGTGTCAGGCTCCATATGTGGCCCTGTTCAAATCCTGGCTAGAAGCTCACTTCGTTGAGACTGCTTTTGGATCCGGATCGCCCCTAGTCTCCTGTTCATATAGTAACATAGTCCCCAGTTGTGGTGTTTTCTGTAAGCTCTCATGAGGAGGGACTCTCTCTTACAAATCTCTGCGTAGCGCTGCGTATCCCTTGTAGCACTAGTAGTATGGGGTTACTGTGGCATTGCACTGAGGGACGAGGCTTCATGTTAACTGCTGGGAAATGCTGTACGACCCCCAACAGTTAATGCGATGGTGTTGCACCAATGCACCATGATTTTGGGGCTTATTGGCACTTTAGGTGCAACCCCTTGTCACCCTTTAGTAAAAGACCCCCTATATATCTTAAACACAGGAGGCCAGTGGCCGAAACCTTGGTCACAGTGCATTCCCCACACCCTACTTCTACTCCTGAGCATTTGTATAGCGCTAAAAGAAGTACGCAGTGTTACACAGACATATAAAAGACATTCCCTGCTCAGAGAGCTTACAATCTAGTCAAGACAGACAACAGAAGGAAAACACAAGGAGATCGGACGAGTCAAGATGCCAAAGCAGTGGCAAAGAGGTGAGTTTTCAGCCTGGATTTGAAAAGGGTCAGAGAAGGTGCCTGACGTACACACTCGGGTAGTTTGTTCCAGGTGTAAGGTGCAGCAAGGTGAAAGGAGTGAAGTCTGGAGTTAGCAATAGAAGAGAAGGGCACAGATAGAAGGGATCTGACAGAAGAGCGGAGTTCCCGAGGAGGGGTGTAGAGAGAGATAAGAGAGGGGAGGTAGTGAGGAGCTACCTGTAGGGATACCAAGTTTGCTACACAGCTCGACAGCTTCTGCAGTGGGGAGAGCCGGTGACTGCCCGTGGGGATCCCAAGGTTCACTGCTCCTTTCATTTATTTAGCCGTCTGTGCAGCAAACTTGGTAACCTTCTATTTTTGTCAGGCTGCTCTTCTGGCCACGATAACAGCTGCTTCTGCATGTCTGCCCATGGGGCTTGGGATCACCATTTGCAGACAGGAGCAATTTATGGGTGGTTGAAAACTGGCCTTTCAATTGCTGTTTTTGTCAGCTGTCGGTCTCCAACATGAAAAACCAGCCAGGCCAGCCTAAAACGAGCCGGGAAGTTTGTTCCAGGCATAAGGTGCAGCAAGGTGAAAGGAGTGGAGCTAGCAATAGAAGAGAAGCTGTGTAGCAGCCCTCTTTTAATGTCTTAATTCCCTCCCTACCTCCCTCCCCAACATCCACCCACCCCTAGGATAATCATAGCTTTATACGTACTTACACATCTTAAAAGAAAGGAGCTGCTCTCAGGTGCGGCTCTTTATCTAAATCAGTCCTGAGATTAATTAAGTTTCAGGTGAACAAGGTATATTAAACGTATTAGATACATTTTTATTAGTATAAGCATCCACAGCAAACCTTAGTAAGTAAAGACCTTAAAGATCTAAACACAAGCTTAAAACTAAGATGCAGACAGCAGTTCAGCAGCGGGATGGGGGCTTTCCAGTCTTTTGCATTGAGTGTCACGTGTATGATTTTCTCCCAGTTGGTGCGAGGTCTTACTTGTGCACTAGGTGCAAGGAGCTGTTTGCTCTCAGGGAACGATTCCGTTCTCTAGAGGCTAGAATAGCAGACTTGGAAGACATAAGAAAGACAGATAGGTACATAGACGAGACCTACAGGGATATAGTTCTGGAGTCCCATTTCCAGTCTGGCAGCATCCCTATTGCCATGGAGGAGAGAGGTCACGTGAAAGGAGAGCATCATCCTGGTGTGGCAGGAAGTGATCCTGTAACTAGGACCTGTCCTCCAGGTGATGTAAAACCCTCTCGCACTGAGGAGGTTTCTCCAGGGCCATGTGCCCATGAGAGAAAGATTAGGACAGCTGTTATAGTTGGTGATTCGATCATTAGGCATGTAGATAGCTGGGTGGCTGGTGGACGTGATGATCGCCTGGTAACATGCCTGCCTGGTGCGAAGGTAGTGGACCTCACACGCCACCTAGATAAGGTCTTAGATAGTGCTGGGGAGGAGTCTGCTGTCTTGGTACATGTCTGTACCAATGACATAGGAAAATGTGGTAGGGAGGTTCTGGAAGCTAAATTTAGGCTTTTAGGTAAGAAGTTGAAATCCAGAACTTCCAGGGTAGCGTTCTCAGAAATGCTTCCTGTTCCATGCGCAGGATCCAAAAGGCAGGCAGAGCTCCGAAGTCTCAATGTGTGGATGAGACGATGATGCAAGGATGAGGGTTTTGGATTTGTTAGGAACTGGGAAACATTCTGGGGAAAGGAGGGGCTCTTCTGAAGGAATGGGCTTCACCTTAACCGGGATGGAACCAGGCTGCTGGCATTAACCTTTAAAAAGGAGATAGAGCAGTTTTTAAACTAGATAATAGGGGAAAGCAGACAGTCGCCCAAGAGCACATGGTTCAGAAGAATGTATCCTTGAAGGATACTACCAAAAGCAGAGAGGTTCCAAAAAAGAGCAAAGTAGCCCAAATGCCCTTGAGTATGCTTGTATGCAAATGCTAGAAGTCTAACAAATAAGATGGGAAAGTTAGAATATATAGTATTAAATGAGAGGTTAGAAATGATTGGAATCTCAGAGACATGGTGGAAGGAGGACAACCAGTGGGACACTGTGATACCTCGGTTCAAACTATATCATAATGATAGAGCTGATCAAATTGGTGGAGGGGTTGCGCTCTATGTTAGAGAGGGCATTGAGTCAGAAAGGATTAAAGTTTTGCAGGAAACAACATTTGCTGCAGAATATTTATGGATTGAAATTCCATGTAAGAAGGGTAAGGCGATGGCAGTGGGCGTGTGCTATCGACCGCCTAGCCAGAATGAACAAATGAATGATGAAATGCTCAAAAATTAATCAAGGAAGCTAACAAAGGTTACACCACAGTAATAATATGGGTGATTTCAGTTACCCCAGTATTGACTGGGTCAGTGTCACGGCAGGACATGCTAGCGAGATAAAGTTCCTAGATGAAATAAATGACTGCTTCTTGGAGGAGCTGATTCATGAACCAACCAGAGGGGAAGCCATATTGGACCTAGTCCTTAGTGGAGCACCAGATCTGGTGCAAGAGATAAGGGTGTTGGGGCCACTTGGCAATAGTGATCATAGCATGATCGCGTTTGATTTAATTAGTGGAGGAGGGATGGTAAAGAATTCCACAGTACTACCTTTTAACTTTCGAAAGGGAGACTATATGATAAAATGAGGAAAATAGTTAAGAAAAAACTAAAAGGAGCAGTTGCAAAGGTTAAAGAGTTACATCAAGCTTGGGTGTTTTTGAAAAATACTGTCTTGGAAGCCCAGACCAGCTGTATTCCACGCTTTAAGAAAAGTGGAAGGGTCCAAAAAACTGGTTTAAAGGTGAGGACAGAGAGGCTGTTGCTGCCAAAAAAAGCATCTTTCAGGAAATGAAAAAAGAGCCAAATGACAAACTGGAAACAGCACAAGCACTGGCAAGTTAAATGCAAGGCATTGATAAGGCAGGTAAGGAGAGAATTTGAGAAGAAACTTGCTACTGAAGCAAAAACACTTAATAAAGACTTTTTCAAGTACATTCGTAGCAAAAAACCTGTGAATCAGTTGGACCATTAGATGATAGTGGGGTAAAAGGGGCAGTAAGAAGGGACAAGGCTATAACGGAGAGACTGAATGAATTCTTTGCTTAGGTCTTTACTGAGGAAGATGTAGGGATCTTACCCATGACTGAAGTGGTATTTAAAGGTGATACTGCAGAGGAACTGAAAGAAACATCGCCACACCGGGAAGATGTATTACAATTATTTGATAAACTGAAGAGTAGCAAATCACCTGGAGTGGATGGTATACATCCAAGGGTGCTGAAAGCACTGAAATATGAGATTGCAGACCTGCTATTATTAATCTGTGAACTATCATTAAACTCATCTGTAATACACTGGCAATCCTCCAATCTTCAGGTAACACCAATTTTTAAAAAGGATTCCAGGAATGATCCGGGAAACTACAGACCGGTGAGCCTGACGTCAGTACTGGGGAAAATAGTAGAAACCATCATAAAGAACAAAATTACTCATCATGTAGATAGTCAGGCCTAAAGGGAGACAGCCAACATGGCTTTAGACAATGAAGATCTTGTCTTACTAATCTGTAACGTTTTTTTGAAGGTGTGAATAAACAGGTAGACAAAGGTGAATCAGTAAATATAGTGCATCTGGACTTTCAGAAAGCCTTTGACAAGGTCCCTCATCAGAGACTTTTGGCAAAACTAAAGAGTTACGGGATAGGAGGCAGTGTACTATTGTGGATCAGGAACTGGTTAAAAGATAGAAAGCAGAGGGTAGGGCTAAATGGCCAATTTTCCCAATGGAAAAAGGTGAATAGTGGAGTACCCCAAGGATTTGTGCTGGGTCCACTGCTTTTTAACATATTCATAAATGACCTGGAAAAGGGAATAACGAGTGAGGTTATCAAATTTGCAGATGGCACAAAACTATGTAAAGTTGTTAAAACCCAAGAGGATTGTGGAAAATTGCAAGAGGATCTTGATAAATTGGAAGACTGGGCATCAAAATGGCAGATGAAATTTAATATTGACAAGTGCAAAGTTATGCGCCTAAGGAAGAACAACCCAAACTATGGTTACACGATGCAAGGTTCCACATTGGGAACCACCACCCAGGAAAAAGATTTAGGAATCATTGTGGATAACATGTTAAAACCCTCGGCCCAGTGTGCAGCGGCGGCCAAGAGAGCAAATAGAATGCTAGGTATCATAAGGAAAGGAATGGAAAATAAAATAAAGGATATTATAATGCTTCTGTATCGTTCTATGGTGCAACCGCACCTTGAATATTGTGTGCAGTTCTGGTCTCCGTATCTAAAAAAGGATATAGCAGAAAAGGTACAGAGAAGAGCCACCAAAATCGTAAAGGGGATGGAAGGCTACTCCTATGAAGAGAGGCTAAATAGGATAGGTCTCTTTAACCTGGAAAACAGACGGCTGAGGGGAGATATGATAGAAGTCTATAAATTAATGAGCGGAGTGGAACGAGTAAATGTAGATTGATTGTTTACGTTATCAGAATATAGAAAGACTAGGGGACATGCAATGAAGCTATAGGGTAAACTATTTAAGACAAATAAGAGAAAATATTTTTTCACTCAATGTGTAATCAAACTCTGGAATTTGTTACCGGAGGATGTAGTAAAGGCTGTTAGTGTAGCTGGATTTAAAAAACATTTGGACAAGTTCCTGGAGGAAAGGTCCATAAACCATTATTAAAAAGGGACCCAGGATATGATTGTTTGACCCAATACAAACATTGTGGAACCTGTGTCTTTTGGGGAAACTGCTAGGTACTTATGAGCTAGATTGGCCACTGTTGGAAACAGAATACTGGGCTTGACGGAACTTGGTCTGACCCTGTATGGCATATCTTGTGTTCTTATGGCACAGATAGAAGTGATTTGACAGAAGAGCGGAGCTCTGGAGGAGGGGTGTAGGGAGAGAGAAGAGAGGTGAGGTAGTGAGGAGTTGCCTGCAGGATACCAAGTTTAAAGCACAGCTCGACAGCTTCTGCAGCGGGGAGAACCTGTGACTGCCCGCGGGGATCCCAAGGTTCACTGCTCCTTTCATTTATTTAGCCGCCTGTGCAGCAAACTTGGTAACCTTCTATTTTTGTCAGAATGTTCTTCTGGCCACGATAACAGCTGCTTCGGCACCTCTACCCAAGGGCCTTGGGATCCCCATTTGCAGACAGGAGCAATCTGTGGTCAGCTGAAAACTGGTTCTTCATTTGCTGTTTTGTCAGCTGCTGGTCTCCAAGATGAAAAACCAGCCAGGCCAGTCTAAAACCAGTAGGTTGTTAATCCTAAATAAAATTAGAAACACAGCTTGAAAATAATAGTTCTGATTGAACTTATTCCATAGAGAGACACTCCCTTTCTCAGAAGCTCATATACGGGCAATGAAAGTGAAAATACTTTTCTGTCAGGATCATGGTTTCAGTGAGCTCTGCTGAGAGTCTGCGGCACGATGCTACTTGTTCTATATGTCAGGATTATTTTACAGACCCGGTGTCCATTCGTTGTGGACACAGCTTCTGTCGCTCGTGTATCACTCAGTACTGGGCAAGAACAGAACCAGACTTCCCCTGTCCCCAGTGCAGGAAAAGGTCTCTGCAAAGAATCTTCATACCTAACATGAACCTAGCAAATGTGACAGAAATAGCAAAAAGTCTGTTAGAGAGAAAACAAGAGGAGAGCCTGTGTGAGAGGCATAGAGAGGAATTGAAGCTGTTCTGTGAAGAGGATCAGAGACCGATCTGTGTGGTGTGTGACAGATCCCAGGATCACAGATTTCACACCGTGATCCCCATAGAGGAGGTTGTGCAGGAATACAAGGTGTGTGTTAGTAATGGGGCTTCTGTTCCTAGGTGTTTATAAATTGTGTATGTAAGTGTTTTACTTTCTAGCAAATTAGAGGGTTTTGAGGTACAACAAATCTGCTTTTGTGTGTGTTTTCATGTCACAGGTAGCATTGCTGGGTACCTGATCTGGGATAATCAAACGTTTGTTTGTGTCACTTGGGCGTCATTAACCCTGAAAAGACATAAAAACCTGGGTGAAAGATGCAGAAGTCAGGAGTGGGATGAAAAAGTTATTGGGAAAATGGTGTTTTTCCAGTGTTTATCCGATAAACACCTATTTTAATTATTTTGCATCAGGGTGTTTTATCGGTGTTAACTAAACTTCTGATTTTAGGTTTTTATTATCTATATTATCACAGGTTGTGGGGTCACAGATCTTACACTGATCTGTATAGAAGAGGCTGTGCATATTTTTTATTAATTTAATGTTTATTACAGCATTCAGGGCTGGAATTGGGGGGGGGGGTAGTATTTGGCAGGTTGGTAGGGCAGTTGCAGGGGAGAATTTTCTGGGTGGAGTGCAGTGTACAAGGTGTCGGAGAAGTTGTGAGGGGGGAGAGAGCAGAAACTGTGAAGGAATGGCAATAAAATGTCCACGATGAAGGAAAGAGACAAAGAAGGGAGAGAGAACTAAAACAGGAAATCAAGAATAAACAGAGAGATGACCAAGCAAATGAGATGAAAGGGAAGCACTGAGCTAGTAAAACAAAAGAGAGACATCGGTTTAGAAAATATTTTTATTATCTGATAAAAAATATTAATTACTCCTCAGTGTAAAATATCCTACATATGGTTCAGGTCCCACATAAATGGATATCATGGCTGAAAAATCATGTAAAGATAAGCAAATATGTCATCCGCTTAATTTGTATGCATCGGATATTAAATCAAGCAGAATATTCAGGATAGAAATTGAATGTATTTGATGTTCACAGGAAAACTATGAAATGCAATTGGTGCCTTTGAAAGAGAAGCTGAAAGAGATTCTTGACTTTAAGTTCAAAGAAGAGAAGAAAGCTGAGCAGGTGAAGGTAGGCGTCTGACTCTCTGACGGGTCATTGTTGTTCTCAAGCTATGCATAGCTTAAATATGTCTTAAAACTGAAAAAAAAAGTTTTAGATAGAAGTTGATTTTCAAAAGCCATTTCCCCAGGTAGAGAGTGTTTCTAGAAATTACCCATCCTGTCCGCAGGTAAGAGTATGCACTTTGTTCTGCAACGTGGATATGTTTCTCCTGATCGAGTGGAGCTGTTACCTTGGACAGGGTTACAGCAGAGGATGACAATATCTATAGTTTTGCATTTTCCAAACTGTGTGTGTTTTTACTTGGTGCAAATACCTGAAGAAAAGGAGATGCAAATGTCTGTCGATATTTTACCCAGGACAGTTTTCAAAGGGAAAGTTTGCTCATGTATTCCCTTTGAAAACTGATGCAAAACTCGTGGATGGAAGCACCTGTGGACTTTGTATCAAAAAACTCACACAGATCGGTTTTCAGCGATGAAGTCTATGGCTGCAGTGTTTAGAAGCTATGGGGTGGGTGAGGTGTATTCAGCGGTGTGGCTAGTGAATGTAAAGCAGCTTCCGCCGCTGAACTTTAAACCCAGACGTTTAATGTCAGGGGCTATACGTGGCCACCGGCATTGAATATTCGGGTCAGCCAGATCGCACTTTGGCTAACTAGCCAGCGGCAACATGCATTGCAGGTAGAGGCTTCACTCTTACAGATAAGAACAATGTTGACAGCGTCAACAACATATTTTTTCTCTTTGCTCTGAAATGTTGAATATAGATTAAGACAAACATCAAGAAAAAAAAAATTCTATCTGAGTTTAAGGAACTGCACAAGTTTCTTAATGAGGAGGAGCAGATCCATCTCTCAAGGCTGGATGATGAAGAGAAGGAAATTCTGATGAAAATTGATGACAATGTGACTCGACTAAAAGATCAGAGCTCCTCCCTCCAGACATTAATCTCAGAAGTGAAAGAGAAGTGTCAGCAGTCAGCAATCAAATTACTGAAGGTGAGACTGGGTTACAAATCAGACTCTAATATAGGCTGCATTCCTCTGTTTGCTTGAGTCTGAATACTTGCTGGAGTCTATTATATAGCATGAAAAAATGAATTTACTTATCCTTTCTGTTTTATTTGCAAGTCTCTTAAGCAACGTCTCCACCAAGTCATATGGGAGTCCTCCAGCTATGTAGCTGCCAGTAGGGGAAGATGTTGTGATATTAAGATTTTAGTTCTGAAAAGCAGGCACTACACCAACCATGCCTTTAGCCTGCACAGCCCCTAAATCCTTCCTATTGCTTCTGCTCCCCTCTCTCCTATCTCCTGCATCCACAGCTCCAAGTTAGAAAAAAGTAGATATCGCTGGGGGATGACTGTTTAAAGCCACAGAAACATTGGGACAAATCAAGTGTCTATAGAAAAAGAGGAATTTAGACATAGTGGGGGAGAAAGAAAAGTCTCATCCATCAGTTAATGAATTATCGAACAGGGATGCTGCAATATATTTAATATTATCGTTGTTGAGTGCTGTCAAATCGGTGCCTACTCATGGTGACCCTCTGGATAGTTGTCCTAAATTGTTTTCAGTCTTCATTCAAACGGCTCATTCTTGACAGACTGGCACCCATTACTGCTGTTTATTGTATCGATCAATCTCATTGTGGCCTTCCTCTTTTGCATTGACCTTCTACCTTGCCAAACATGATGTCTTTCTCTAATTTTATTTTTTTTATTTATTTACAGTTTCTTTTATACCGCGCTATTCGTCATCAGTGCGGTTTACAATCAACATAAAAACGACACGTCTCAAATAATTGATCTGTGCTTACAATGAACAGGACAATAAACTTGGTATACATTAAACAGGTTTCTAATGATCTCTCTCTTCGCATGATGTGTCCAAATATGAAAGTTGAAGTCATCTGAGCTTCTAAAGAAAGCTTAGGTTTGATCTCTAATACTGACTGGTTTATTCTTTGGGCAGTCTATGGTATATGCAATATTCGTCGCCAGCAACATAATTCAAAGGCATCAATTTTCTTCCTGTCTATCTTTTCCAATATCCAACTTTTGCATTCATATGTTATTGAAAATACCATGGCTTGAACAAGTCTAATCTTCGTACGGAGAGAAATATCAATGCTCTTGAGAATCTTGTCTAGATCGTTCTTAGCGAAATTGCAAGAGCAATGCGTTGTCTGATTTCTTGACTGCTTGTTGCTTCTTTATTGATAGTTTATCTAATTAGGTTAAAGTTGTCCACTATTTCAATTTCTTCTCCATCAACTATGTACTTGTTGATTTTGCCAGTTGTCATGATTTTTGTCTTCTTCACTTTAAGATGCAGGCCCATTTTAAGACTATAGGGCTTGTTTACAAAGCCGCGGTAGCGGTTCGCTATCATTATCAGAGCCGCGGCCCCCATTGAAATAACCATCGCGAACCGCTACCGCGGCTTTGTAAACAAGCCCCTCTGTTCCTTGATCTTGAGAAGCAAATGTTTCAGATCATCTTCACTTTCAGCCAATAATGTGGTATCATCAGCATAGCAAAGGTTGTTGATGAGTCTTCCACCAATCTTCACATCTCTGTTGTCTTCATATAATCCTGCTTCTTTGATGATTTGTTCTGCTTATAAATTAACAGGTAGGGGGAAAGTATGCAGTCTTGTCGTACATCTTTGCTGATTATAAACCATTCTGTTTCTGCTTGTTCTGTTTGAATTGTTGCTTCTTGATCAATGTAAAGGTTGTGCAAGAGAAGAATCAGGTGTTCTGGTATACCCATGCTTTTTAATGTGGTCCAGAATTTCTCATGGTTTGCACAGTCAAAAACCTTGCTGTAGTCAATAAAGCACAAATAGATATTCTTTTGGCTGGAATTTTTAGTCTTTTCAAGGATCCATTTCACATCTGTGATGATGTCTCTCGTTCCTCGCTCTTTTCTGAACCCTGCTTGCACTTCAGGTAGTTTTTGTTCCAGGTATGGTTGTAGTCTCTGTTGAATGATCTTCAGTAGAATCATGCTGGCATGTGGGATCAGAGCAATTGTGGGATAATTTCCACAGTCAGTTGAATCAACTTTCTTTAGTATTGGTACAAACACAGATCTTTTCCTGTCAGTTGGCCATGATGTTGTCTTCCAAATTTCCTGGCAGAGCTGTATAAGTATGGTAAAACTGAGTTACTTACCTGTAACAGGAGTTCTCCATTGACAGCAGGATAAGTCAGCCACACTTGGTGACGTCATCCGACGGCGCCGAGACGGAAGTACTCTCTATAGTTCAGAAGGGCTTTTTGCCCTTCTGAGCATGGGCTAACTAGCCCCACCCTCCTGCCCGCTCTTAGCTAGCCAGTACGTCACTAGCTGAGCCTTTTGCCGCTAGGAGGCGGCGGGCACCAGGACGGAGGCCGACCCCTTCACAGGGGAGGTGGGCGGGAATGTGTGGCTGACTTATCCTGCTGTCCACGGAGAACTCCTGTTACAGGTAAGTAACTCAGTTTTCTCCTAGGACAAGCAGGATGAGTCAGCCACACTTGGTGACTCCCAAGCTGCCACGCGCTGTGGTGGAAGGGGGGAAGGCCGAAACAGTTCTTTAGGGCTGGCATGAGTACCGGATGTTGCAACGAGAGCCTGTAGGCACTAACCTGTATACCTGTGGTGGCGATGCACGAAGGTGCAGTAGCAGTGCTGCGAGGGGTGCATCTATCAGGCACCGTAAGATGGATGGAAGTCACGATGCACACATATGCTGAGAGGGTACTTGTAGGGCACACCTGCGCGGTAAGGGATGTAGGCACATCGAGTGGTGAGTGAGTCACTGTACTGAAGGAGTGACGGCAGCCATAATGCTGAACATGAGAGTGGTGCAAGTATTGCAACGCTAGTAAGAGAGGCTTCTCTTTTTTTTTTTTTTGAAGTGTAGTCAGCTGTGGGACTTGTTATCGGATGAGGTTGTAAACCTTTAGCGTAGCAAGGAGTGGGAATTGCCGCTTGGCCCAATACGAGCCTTGGGAACCCGTGTCTCGGAGGAGACATGACCTAGGTTGGCCATTGCTGGGAGCAGAATTACTAGGCTTGATGGGTCTGGCTCTGATCCAGTTTTGCATATCTTGCGGTATATGGCACCACCAAGGTGATTGCTGCCCGAGGGGATAGCGAGGCAGCCTTGGCTGCGCTACAAAAGTGGTATGAGGTTGATTCCTAGGGCCGCCGAGTCCATACGTCAGTCCCGACCCAGCGGCTGCGGAGGTGGTAGTCAAGACTGTTGGGGTAGCCTGTTTGATAAGGCATAAGCAGAAAGACATTGAGTCCACCATGGCTTCTGTTTGTGAGTCTGTGGTATTGCTTGAAGTTAATGTCCCCAACAACTAAAGCAGTGCAGAAGAAGTTTGTCTGCTTAAAGTGTTCTGGGCATGGCCCGCTTGGTCAAAAAGAGCATGGAGGGCTGGCAGACAAATCCAGCAGGCAGGGATGGCAGACAACCAGGCATCTCTTTATGCCTGGTCGCCAAGAACTCCCGACCTTATGTATCTCCGTACGGTAACAGCATGAGGTGCACGACTACCGCTGGTGTTCTTGGACGTTGTGTACCGGAGCCCAGGTGATGTGATAGTCCCTGTTGCAAGGTCCTCGTGGCCTTGTGGACGTGTGCTTCAGGGGCAGGACACCTCTGCTTGTATCTGGGCAGGTGGAGATGCTTGCGGAGTCCCCAGGGGCGTATCCATTGGTACTGGGCAACAGGCTCGTGTACTGCGCAGTGTATGTCCCGGGTGCACAAAGCGCATGGTCGTGAAGCTTCCCAGAGTATATGCGAGAAAAACTTCCCTGGAGATCCATTCCAGATCATTAAGTCATCGCTGGCAGCATGCTGCCGAGAGCTATTCGGGCTGCCGAGAGCTATGGCTTCGAGGCGGCTCCCACTCAGTGTTGGGGGCTGCGTGCTGGAATATGGGAACGTGGTCTGCAGGAGCCACAGCTGGGACATGATCCTGTGATCTTCTGCCCCTGAACACACTGGCTGTGTGTCTTGCATCAAACTGTTGCCACTGGGAGCCACAGTCGCCGTTCGGTGGTGGTATATGGATTACAACCTGTCAAAGGGTCAGGCTCTTGGGGGGGGAAGGCACTGGTGTGGGTACCGGACATTGAGCGTGCTAAGAGGCATCATCCATTTCAATAATCGCACTTCCTGATCTCCCCGTGGCGAGCGGATCAATTTGTGGCACCTAAGGGTTGAACTACTACATGATTCCGAGAGGAGGGAGTGTCTGGAGCATCCATAATTCCCAGATATGGCTCTCAGCCAAGTTTTGAACCTGTGACCCACAGATCGGATGAGTGTTGCCTTCAAGTTGAACATAAGGCTGGTCCAGACTGGAGGTCCCAGGCTGGCCATGGGCCTGTCACTCTGCCTCCATGCGCCTCGTGACATCAGGATTAGCGCCACAGAGCTTGCTGGAGCCAGGTGCTCTCTGCAGGGAAAGGAGAAGACCCATGTCATGCGATGATGATAGTTACGAGGATGGCCTGGGCGTTGAGATGGTTCACCGGAAGGCTCAAAGGTAATGGGCGGGCATGGTTTGCTGAATAACGGCGGCCAGGCAGAGGTGGGTAGAGGGGGCTCGTCTACGAGGTGTGAGAAGACCGATACCTTTTCCACCGGTGGGCTGCGTCACATGGTTTCGCGGGCACAGCATGGGCCCCCCTGCCCAGATGGAGTCCGGAAGGAGGGGGGGGGGTCTCGTGGTTTTTCAGGAGTGCACAGGTGCAGATGCCATGAATTGTCATGCCTACCATTGGTGCGCAGTTACTAATCTCCCAGGCTGGAAGTAGGGACATGTGCTGCAGGCTTCCCAGCTGGGATTTGAGTTTGCAACTTTCTGTTCGAGGACAATAGACTTTCTCCATGGACTATCAGGATTGCGTCAGCCACACATGGTGACAATTTATACTGCACCCACTGTTGCCGCTGCAACCGGTGGTGGAGAGGGCACATTGTTTATTTATTTATTTAGCTGTATTTATATCCCACTTTTCACCGGGTCAAGCGGTGTAACTCTACCTGATTATTGACTATTTATGCTGCAACACACTGTTGCCACTGCACATAGTGGTGGATTATCAGGACTGACTTTGGCAATTAGAGGTGCGTCTCATCCACATCTGGTGGACTGCCAAGTCTTCTCTTGTAGGCCGTTCTTTAGAGGCTACAAGGAGAGCGGCTCACCCACGCCTCTTGGTATGGAGTTGACCCCTTGGTTCTTGGACTAATCTTTGGGTAGGTACCGACATGCTACATTGGACCGAGTGACCTGTGCATCCTTGTTACGGGCGTGAAGCCCCCCGCCTTTTTTGGATATTAATCTTCCACGCAGGCTCTGAACCGATATGTGCACAATAGCCATACGGGGTCTGACCTTGGGTACTGCCCCTTAGTTAGTTGAGGCTACGGTCAACTTAGCGTTAGTGGGGGAGATCCAGCATGCGGCTGGGTGAGAGGCCATGAGCCTTTCTTTAGGGCCAGGTAGAGGTCGGGTGCATATGAGGTGCTGGTGGGCTACTGACATGTTGTAGCTTTGTGTCGGGGCACACCCTCGGGGCTGGTTGTGCCCTTGGGGCCCTTGCTTCTATCATGGTTCCCTAGGGGGACCAGAACCTGTCTGAACGCTGAAGCAGGCCGTGACACAAAGCACAGAGGTGCCAAGTGTCAAGCGGTTACAGGCTGAAGCGTGAGGCAGTTGCAGGCTGTGCTGTATTAAGTCCATTTGTCACGGTCGGAGCCATGTGGCTGGGGATGGGAAACACGCTTCCTTGGAGGTCACTAAAAGTGCTGGGATCGAACTGGTGTACTGAAGGGCCCAGGCCCAGCTCGTGGACGCCACTACCTAACCACTGGGCCAACTGCCCACTATTTTAGGGATCATGCGCTTGGATACCAGGGCAGTGCCTCAGTCGGATAGGCACGGAATTGCCGTAGGTGCCAGTATCAGGAGGGGGGGGGTCTGAATGCTGCTTTCCCTGATACTAGTTCGCTGCTCTAACCATTAGGTTAGGGTCTTTGGAGTCCTTAGGAGTCACAGGTGTATCCTATCCGTGAGGTTGTATGCAGGTGTCGCTTCCTTCCTGCTCATGGTTGTCTTTTTCCCGCTGTAACCCAGGCATTCGCCTTAGAAGTCCAAGGGGACTCCTTCTCTGTTTTGGGAATCAGGCGCAGGTCCGCTTCCGATGAACAATATGAGGTCAATATTACCATGCCTTTGTGAGGCTGGAAGGCGATGGGAAGATTCCAGACCCTTAGATTCCAGGCTGTTCTTTTTAGCAATTATCAGGTTCTCGTGCCCTAACCGCGTGTCGCTGGCATCAGAGCCGGTACCATCTCTATTAGTCAGAGCTGGGGCTGTGTAAGATGCACTGGACAGACTCCTCATGGCTGATCAATGGGGAAGCTGTAGTAAGGGCTGTTAGTTTAGCTGGGTTTAAAAGGGGTTTTGGACAAGTTCCTGGAGGAAAAGTCCATAAACCATTAAAAGAATGGATCCAGGATACCAATGCTTGATGCAGTACAAGCATTGCGGAACCCATGTCTCTCGGGGAAACTGCTAGGTGCGTTTGACCTAGATTGGCCACTCTTGAAAACAGGGTACTGGGCTTGATGTACCTTGGTCTGACCCAGTATGGCATATCTTATCTTATGTTCTTGTGCAAGTTGCCCACATCTATAAACCGTGTGACAGTGTGGAGGTGCTAAGCCTCGGGTGGTGGCGGTGCCGCCATTTCTTCTGGGCACCGAATGCGCACGGCGTGGAGAGCAAGCCTACTCTTACTGCTGCCGGCTATCCATGCATCTCCCAAATGCTGCCTCCAGATCATGGTGCCAAGAATGGCATGAGAGGAAAGCTCCCTGGCTGCTCTGACGTCGGCACGGAGAGCAGAAGTGTGCTGGAGCGGGGGGAGGTCCACCGAAGCTGACTGAGGGAATTTGGCATGAGAAATGTCTGCACCTTAACTCTGTTTAAGACACAGCTCCTACATGCACATAGAAAAGGCATCTTGATGCTCCAGGTCAGTCTTAACAGCCTGTACCCCTTAATAAGACTGCCAGTTTCTTCAGACCCCGAACCTGTCCGGTCCATGTCAGCGCAGAAAGCGGCGTCCATCATGCCTGCGGGCCTGCCTCGGCGCCGATCGCGCCTGCCTCAGAGCCGATGAGAAGCGGATGAGCATCAGAGCCCTCCCACTCCAGCTCTCAGCGCCAAAACCCCGAAGCAACGTCAGAGCACTTCTTACGTCTGGTCCTAGAGCTGGGGCCAGGTGTCCTCGCCAATGCCTCCGCACCGAACGAGATCATCGGCGATGGGGTGTCACCTGTGTTGGCGGCTCCTCCTTCCATGACGCTTGGATCGGCGCCGACCAATGGCGCCATCGGGGGAGGAGCTTGGGTCATGATGTCATAGGCAAGATGGCCGCCGCCATGGGGGCCTCGTGGACGGCCGGATTGGGATGCGGGATGCAGCAAGAGAAGGTATTAGCCACCCTCGTTCTGACCTGGGGCAGCTGGAAAGCATAGAGGAGCAAGGTGGTCACCCCATATTCTCCCCACTTGGGAAGCGGAGGCCAGGGATGGAGGCCTCCTAGGCATGTCCCGGGCTGCCATGGGGCTTTAAAATCCAGGGCTCCTGTGTCGCATCTTAGGTGATCATTGAAGTCGCTGCGTCCATCCTTTAAGCCTGTGGCTGGGGGTAGAGGCCCTTAGGCACACCCTGAGCAGAGGCGGAAACTGGCGGCGGTGTCCCTCGGAGGCACGTGTGTTCACCCATGTTCCTGGGCCAAGAGACCCGATAGGGATTTTCTGCCGCTGGTAGGTCCAGGAGCCAAAGCTCAACCCTTAGTCGGAGAAATGACTTGCCCAGGTCCCAAGGAGTTCCAGTGAAAATTGAACCCTTGATCTTCTGCAGTTGCTGTAAGCGGATATGAAATGAGAAACTTTGTACAAGAATTAATGGCAAGTTTTACAATCGACAGATATATATATGCAGTAAATGAGAATTATTCTTAATGTTTTAAGGAGGTTAGATTTCGTGTAGAGTAGAAATGTCCGTCTTGCTGGCAAGGCGGAAGAAGTGAAAACTGGCTAGCTAGGGGCGGGCAGGAGGGTGGGGCCAGTTAGCCCATGCTCAGAAGGGCAAAAAGCCCTTCTGAGCTATAGAGTACTTCCGTCTCGGCGCCGTCGGATGACATCACCAAGTGTAGCTGACTCATCCTGCTTGTCCTAGGAGAACAGCTGCATCAGATTACTGTAATACTTCTGTGGGAATGCCATCAGTGCCTGCTGCTTTGTTCTTTGATAAGGCTTTCAATGCTGCTTCGACTTCTTTCATCACCAATGATTCCGAATCATAAGGTACAGGTTGAAATGGCTGTTGATCGACTTGATATTTATCATATAAAACCTCTGTGTATTCTTTCCATGATCTTCTCAGCTTCATTCAACATAGATTCTGGAGCATCTTGTAACATTCCATTTTGATGCTGGAATTTTTTCTTTAACTCTTGTAGCTTTTTCTTCCTCTGTTAGTTTCTGCTTCTATTTCCTTGCATGCATCATTGTAGTACTTCTCCTTGTCTTGTTTTGCTGCACATTGGAAATCTCTGTTGAGTTGTGAGATTGCCTCTCTTTCTCCTCTGGCTTTAGCTTCTCTGCATTTCTGGGCAATTTTTAGAGTTTCTTCAGTCATCTATTTTGGCTGTTTTTGTTTTTTCACTTTTTGTAGAGACTTCTCACTTACTTACAACACAACCTTATTGATGTCATCCCATAGCTCCTTTGGAGCTCTGTCATTTGTATCTAAAGCAGCAAATTGATTTTGCAGGCAGTCTTTAAATTCCAGAGGTATATTCTCAAGGTCATATTTTGCTACATTCACGAGTGGGTTGCTCTTTTTCAACTATAGCTTGAGTTTGCATACACGTAGTTGGTGATCTGTACCACAGTCAGCTCCAGTTTTTGTCTTTGTTGATGTTATAGAGCCTTTCCATAGTTGATTTCCACAGATGTAGTTAGATGGATTTTTATACAGTCCATTGGGTGAAGTCCTTGTGTACAATTGCCACTTGTGTAACTTGATCTGTTCGGTCTCAGCAAACTAAAATGGACTGGCATTGGGCACTTTGCATCAGATGATCACATGGTATACTATGCTGGAAAGGAAAGAAAGAAGAAATGGTGTTGCGTTTATAATTAAGAAGAAACTTGCAAGAACTGTAATGAAATACAATGCAGTCAGTGAACACTTAATTTCTATTTGTCTACGAGGAATGCCTATCAACCCAATGATAATTCAAGTACATGCTCCAACAACAACTGCTTGAACTCATCAACGTCTTCCTCTGCAGTTGTTGTTGGGGCATATATTTGAATTATAGTTGTGTTGATAGGCATTCCTCGAAGACAAATAGAAATTAAGTTTCTTCTTAATTATAAATGCAACACCATTTCTTCTTTCTTTCCTTTCCAGCATAGTAGACCCTGTGATCATCTGATGCAAAGTGCCCAATGCCAGTCCATTTTAGCTTGCTGACACCCAACAGATCAAGTTATACACTTTCCATTTCATTCTTGACCACATCCAACTTCCCTTGTCTCATGCCTGGTAAGTTCCATTTCCCAATATGTAAGACATCTTTGCAGCTTCTGACTCTCATTTCATGCACAGTTACATCAGCAGTCAGATGTCCCGAGGGCTTTGATCCAACCACATCATAAATGCTGGCTTTACTCTGAAAAGTCTTCAGCTCGTCCCCAGTAGCTAGTTGAGTGCCTTCCGACCTGTCGGTCTCTTCTTCCAGCACTATAGTGCAATTTGTTTTGTTGTGACTATCTATTGAGTTTTCATTGCAAGACACGTAAATAGAATGCTAGGAATTGTAAGGAAAAGAATGGAGAATAAAACCAAGAATATTCTAAGGTCTCTGTATCGCTCCATGGTGCAGCCCCACCTTGTAATGTATGCAATTCTGGTCACCATATCTTAAGACGGAGAAACCCCTGATGCCATTCAAATTATGTTGGGTGTTTTGAAAACCGCCAGTGCTGTTCCAGCGGTGAAACAGCATGTAGGGACCAGTTCGGTGAATGCAGGAAACACTACAAACCGGTACGACCTGGCTGCTTCCTAACATGGATTGAATCGTTTCCTGTGTGGGTTTGAATCCCACCACTGCTTAAAAGGTTAGGGCTCTTCAACTTTGAAAAAAGATGGCTGAGGGGAGATACAACAGAGGTCTATAAAATAACACAGGTCTGCAAAATTTTTTTTTTCGAGAGCTGTTTTGGTTATTCCACGTAATCTTTGTTTTTTTGGTGCTCAGAATCAAAAAATGACCTCCATTTTGTCATAGGACATCACGTTTCCTGACAATTTAGGTAACTATGTTAAATAAGGCAATACCTCAAAATAAATGGAAATAGACATAAAATTAAAGTTGTATTACAATATTTTTATGAAAATCCTTTTTTGAACTGAAATGAGCTCACCTACACACACTAGACTCGATTCTTCTTCCTTGTGAGGCTCCTCTTGGTGCATTTACGCTTGTGAGTAGCATCTGGAATGTCTCTCTGAAGCATCCAACAGTAGTCTGCCATCATTGTAATGCTCCATTTTCCCTGGTATCTCCTTTCCATCTCTTTAATGTCTTGGTGGAATCGGTCACCTTGTTCCTCACTCACAGCTCCCAAATTTTCAGGAAAGTAGTCAAGGTGGGACTGGAGGAAATGCACTTTCAAACTCATCAGGCAACCTAAAGCTTGAAATGCTTTCAGCATTCGTCCGACGATCTTTTTGTAGTGAGGATCTTTGTTATTGCCTAAAACTTTCTGTACGACTTCTTTAAATGCAATCCACCCTTCTTTTTGAGGATCCGTCATGGTATTGACAAACTCTTGATCAACTATAAGCCTTCTAATGTCTGGTCTGATGTATACACCTTTCTTCAATTTTGCCTCCGACAGGCCTGGAAACTTGGTGACCAAGTATTTGAAGCATTCTCCATCTCTTGGAAGTGATTTTACGAATTGCTTCATCAATCCCAATTTTATGTGGAGAGGTGGTAGAAGAACTTTATGGGAAGGTACCAAAGTTTCTTGGAGGACATTTTTTTCACCGACTGTTATCACCCTCGGCTGCCAACTCTTCTTGGTCCAGTGATTTTGTCGGTCTCGACTGTCCCATAGACACAGAAAACAAGGATATTTGGTATACCCAGCTTGTTGCCCGAGCAGCATGCACAAGACCTTCAAGTCCCCACACACTTGCCAACCATGGTCTTCATATTTAAGTTTACAAAGAACCAATTCCAAGTTCTTGTAGGTTTCCTTCAAGTGTACGGAATGACCTACAGGTATGGAAGCGTAAAAACCGTTGTGGAGTAAAACTGCTTTGAGACTTCTTTTTGAAGAATCTATAAAAAGACGCCATTGCTCTGAATCATATTGCATTTTAAATTGACCCATCAGACCTTCGACATCGATGCAATAAACCAACTTGTCTTCCTGGGCAAAGTAAGGAACAAACTCCTTTTCACGATGTCTGAACCATGAAGATGACACTCCTGGCAACAATAAATTCCTGCTTTTCAGCCTTGATCCGAGTAACTCAGCGGCATCTTTGGGAAGATTTAAGTCTCTTACCAAATCATTCATCTCCTCTTGAGAAAACAATTTTGGTCTTGTATCATCTTCAAAGTCAGAACTTGATTTGTCATCTGGTTCAGGTATGACTTCACCTTCTAGGTATCTCTTCCAAGGTAGCAGGGGTCTTGGGTATTGGTATATCTGTGCCATGGGGGATGGGATGAATTGCCGAGTGAAGATTGGGGTATGAAATGGAATGCTTCCATTTGGAATTAAACCCTTTCACATCGCATGAACAAAAGTAACAGTCGTCACTATGGTTCTTTTGCTCTCGCCATACCATAGGAATCCCATAACGGAAAGATTTTTTCTTACCCTTGAACCAGTTTCAGAGGTCCTCAACATACCATTTGCACACTTTATGAGGCGCCCAGACTTTATCTTGATTTACAATTTTTAGTCCAAAGTATGCAAAGTATACTTTTTTCACAAAGTCTGTAAGATTCTGCTGTTGCTTCAATACTGTATATTCACCACAGATGAAAGGAAACTGTCTGGCGAATTAATACACTTTCGCAGAGCCATAACATAACGGTTGAAGAATGACGAGCTAACACGAATTGCGATGAAAAAGTGTGAACAGCCTAGAACCAAGAACCTGATGATGATTCGTGCACAAGTGTGGCATGCAGGAGAAAGCAGCTCTGTGTCTGTACAGGAGACGTTACAGTGCTGGCCACGCCCCCCTGCACTGACCGGAGCTGCTGCTATCTGCCCTGTGTCTCCCTCCCACTGGATTCTTCAGGAAAGATTAACCCCTTCTACCATTAGAAGCACAGACTTAAAACTTGCTTAGCTTATGTATATATTGCTGACCATCAGATTTACAGTGCTATTTTTTTTTATATAACTCGGACAACCCCTTTAAGGGTTTTTTGGCATTTTTATCTTAAATGCACTTATGTGAATTAATTAATAGTAATTTGAATTAATTAATAGTAATTTGAAAAAAATTGATAAATTTGAAGACAATTTTGCATGTTGTGGCAAATCATGATGTCTAAGAGTTTTTTCAATATTTTATTTGTTTTCAGCACACCAAAATAAATGGAAATTAAATGAAAATAATCAAACAGCTTTTTAGTCGCAGACCTGTGTAATGAATGGTGTAGAACAGATAAATGTAGATTGGTTGTTTACTCCTTCAAAATATAGAAAGATTAGGGGTCATGCAATGAAGCTAAAATGTAGCAGATTTTAAGACCCATCAGAGGAAATATTTTTTCTCTTCGTGCATAATCAAACTCTGGAATTAGTTACTAGAGGGTGTAGTAAAAGCTGTTAGTGTAACTGTGTTCAAAACAGGTTTGGACGAGTTCCTGGAGGAAAGGTTCATAAACCATTATTAAAGAAGACTGGGGAAATCCATTCTTTCTCCCTGTGACAAGAAGCAGGGAATGTGTCTACCTTTTGGAACCTAACGGGTTCTTGCAACCTGGAATGGCCACTGTTGGAAACAGGATACTGGGCTTGATGGGCCCTGTCACCCAGCAGACCTGGTTGAGAGAAAGGAAAATGCTTTAAATAAAGAAAAAGGTACATACAAACTGCAATATCTGGAGGAACCAGATAGAGGGAGCAAGAGGGACTCCAGAGTGACTGAGGAACCATGCCCCACTGATCATGAGGTAATGCCAGTCAACCTCCAATCCTCGAGCACAGGAGGACTTCTTAAGGAGGAAGACTGGAAAGCAGGAGGGAGGAGTGGTAGCAGATGGAAGAGCAGCGGGAAAGGCAGCGGTGAAGGCAGTTGGAGAGACGGCTGGAGAGGAGGCAGCAAGAGTGAATGTAGCAGGACAGCGTGCAGCAGGAAGGAAGGCAAGACAGAGGAAAAGAGGTTAGAGTGCAAACCTGAATATTCCACTGCCAGAAGATCACCCAGAGTGAAAGGTGATTGCCTGAGAGCTAAGAAGGAACCTGGGAAGGTCTCAGCTCACAGAGGAGTAAAAGCTGTTTGCCCAGAGAGGCAAAGGCATTGCTGCAGCTGTTGTCCAAAACCAACAGGGTCACAGCCTGAAGACCTAAGCCATGCTGTACAGGCAAGTCAACGGAGAAACTGGTGCAGGCCTCAACCTTCACTGGAAACAGAGAAGCCAAATTCCCAAGGTAAAGCTTTTTATGATACAAGCTATAGGAAAAGTTTGCCTGATAAGAAAGGTTTGAATAATAAATGTTTTTATAAAGCTGCCATAAAACCTCTAAGGAGAGAGGAATTTCCTCCATACAAAACAGCACAGAGCCGACGCCCTACGAGTTACCCAGAACATTGGGCTGTGCTAGAAGAGCTATATAAGAAGCCTGACTACAACCTACCTGAACCTAGGGACTCAGAGTCAGAGGCTTCCGCCTATGAGCCAATGCAAGTGGAACTGGCAAATGAGGTTTCAAATACCGAAATGGATTGTACGTACTGTACCATGGGAAGTCTAGAGTCTTTGCCAGGCTTGTAAGCTGTATGTGTTGCTGCCTAGAACACTCCTGTTGTGTGAATACCAGCGCTACTGTGAAAGTAACAGTTTTGCTTTAAACTTTTGTTTTACTTTTTCTTACCTGAATTAAGGACATTTGCGTTGTTGTTATTGCCCAATCCTTTGAACCCTTGTGTGAAAGGGAAATAAAAGCCTTTATTTTCCCACCACTTGTGCAGTTGAATTCTTTGGAAGATTAGGATCCAGGAAACTAACAGGACCAAAAGCCAATTGGGCCTCTGGATTACTGGCCTATCTCCTCCCTATATAGTTATGTCCGACTGCTACTTAACGCCAGGGTAGTGCTCGCGACAGCCCTTGGTCTGATCCAGTATGGTATATTTATTTATTTATTTTTATTTAATTCGCTTATATACCGCGCTCTTCAACATCAGTGTGGTTTACATGGAACATGGGTTATTTACGGTGGAGGTTAACACCGTGATACACATAACAGGTAGCTCAACTTGGATAACAGTATTATCTATTTACATTTGTAATAATAACAGAATGATATTCACACTTATATACAGTACATGGGGTAGTTAGATGTGTTCGTGAGGCTATGTTGTGAGTGGTGGAGTTGGTGTATGTTCCGGGTATATCTCATGTTCACTAAGCACCAGTCCATGTGTGCAGCTTTTGTGTTTTATTTGCCTGGGCACGTATGCATGCATGTGAGCACATTTTGTTTGCATGGTGTATCTTTTGTTGGAGTATGTGCATGCAAGGTGTACCTTTGAATCAATGCTGACTCCTGGGTTTCCTTGGCAGTGAGACCGGAAGTAGATTGTCTGGTCTTTCTCCCGAGGCAATGGAGGGGTAAGTCACTAGCCCAAGGCCACAAGGAGTGCTAGTGGGAATCAAACCCTGGTTACTAAGGCAGTGCTGGAACCACTAGACCAGGGGTCTCAAACTCCAGTCCTGGAGGGCCGCAAACCAGTCAGGTTTTCAGGGTATCCCTAATGAATATGCATGAGATATATTTGAATGCACTGCCCCATTGTATGCAAATATATCTCATGCATATTCATTAGGGATACCCTGAAAACCTGACTGGTTTGCGGCCCTCCAGGACTGGAGTTTGAGACCCCTGCACTAGACTGTGCATGGGTACGTTTTGTGTGCATTGGTGTATGTAGTGTGGGTGTGCATGGGTGTTTTCTGTTTGCATGAGCTTGTTTTCTTTGTATGGGGTGTGTGCGTTTTATGCATTTTGTGGATGTGTGGGTTTTGTTTGTTTGTATGTATGTGGATTTGTGTCCGTATATTTTCTTTCTGTGTGTTTTGTTAACAAGTGTGTGTGTGTGGTGGGAGGGGGAGTGAGGGTGGGGGGCGTTATCTGTTGTCTGTGTCTGTGACCAGGAGAGTACAGAAGGGAAAAGTGCTTTAAAAGCAGTGTAACCTCACTGTCATGCTTCTATGTTGGAGAAGCTGGAACTGCTTCTCACATTGAAATTTCTTGGGCCATTTCTCGGGACTTTATTTCTCTATAACACTGGGTCCAATCTGGTCTATTTTCACACTAGATGTATCTTTTCATCACATTTTCCCCCATTATGTTAAATTTTCAGAGAATTCTTTTGCCACACAGATGGACATTCTTGAGCCCCTAGGTGTAATTTTTTTCCAACATTCATTGGATTGTAAGAAATAAACATTGATATAAAGGACTGACAGAATCCACCTAAAGTTAGGCCACGTTTGGTATGAGAGTATTTTGTTAAATCTGAAAAGCAGTTGCAATGGTGGAGGTGCAAACAATGGATATGACATTAAATGCAGGTCCCTGTCACACACACGCACACACTCACTCACACACACACTCACACTCACACACATATACATACACATATATACACACACACATTCACACACACACATATATATTGTCGGACACCCCCCATGTGGCCAGGCGGTTGCCTAGTGGTATGGGGAGCGTCCGATCATCCTTTGTTTGAATCAGCCCAATAGCGTGTAGTTGCGTCCCCGAAAGGATTGGAGCCAAGTGCCAAAGGTCACAGGAATATTTCTTTATTTTAGAAACAAGGAGTTCCTAACCGGATTCAATTCTTTGGCAAGAATTGATTGAAGCTTACAAAATTAAAGTCCAGGATACTTCTCCATAGAATACAACACAAGCCTATTGTACAGTCCTTGGCTTGGTACAGCTTTAAGTCTTTCTTTCACATAAAACTCTATTTACAACAGTATTCTGCTCCTGGTCTCCAGGAGGCGCTATAAACCCCTGTTCCTTTCACAGTAGATATAACAAGGCTTCCTGGTCCACCCAGATACTTTTCACAGCAATAGAATTTTCTTCAAGTTATAGTACAAGCTTTTAGCTTCTACCTAGCTTTCTTTCCAAGCAGCTTTAACCAGACCAGCTACTTTTAAAAGCAGAACTAAAAGTAATGGGCTTTTTAAAATGTCCTTGTAAAAGAACTTCTGGTTTCTTCCAGGTAATAAACTTCATTCAGTTCTTTTACTCCAGCACAAGGTAACACAGACACATTCACTGATTAGGAACAGCTGAGATTCCTTCAGCTCTTCAAACTCTATTTGGTTCCTTTATTCTTCTTTAGCACAAACTGCACAGTCTATCTCCATGTTTGAAACACTGCTTGAATCCACACTGTCCCCCAAGTCCATCTCCTCCACACTAGACTCTCTCTGGTAACTGCTTTCTCTGGTATCCTCCTGAGAAGACTTTCTATCCTGTACAGCCTTCAAGAGCTTCTCCCAGTTACCCTTAGCATTATGTGAGCTTGTGGGGGAAGGGCAGGAAAAACCTTCTTTGTTTAGCAGCTCTTTTAAGAGTTGTAAAGGGCTCACCTCGCTTGTAGTGTTTTTCCTCCTTGTAGACTCCTTACTAGGAGAAGAGTTAAGCCAAGAACTTCGATAGAATATTTCCTCCTCTGAGGACTCCTCCCCTGAGCTCTCCACTGGCCTTGTCAGCTCTCTGCTCCTACTTCTCAATTGCTTCTGTGCAAGTGGCTTCCGTGTTTCCTTCCAATTCTGTTTCTCTGCCCGTGACTGTTTCTCTCTTGTGCTTCCTTGCTTGTTCCCCCGTGTCTGTTTCTGCTGCTTCTCAATCTCCGTCCCCCTCTGAATCTCATTCTGTTTGTGTGTGCAACTTCCCTGCCTAAATGTTTGGGGCTGTCCTATGGGTCTTGACTCTGCCTCCAAACCACTCCCTTCTCCTCCCTCTATCTCCATGGGAACAGGGCGTGTTCTTAGGTCTGCACTTCTCTGCAGGGAATCTCTGTCCTTAGTTTGAGAGTTAACCCTTCCTTTGCCTGCAGTTTCTTTGTGGAAAGGAAAAAAAGTCTGTTTTTTCTTTCTCTCCCTGCTTTCTGAGCCTGCTTCTCCACCACATAACCCTCCCCTTAAGATATTCCGGGCTGGCGTCTCTAGCGCACAGCACGGAATCCGTGAAAGGGCATCAGCGTTTGTGTGTAGCCGTCCCGCCCTGTGCTCAACTTGGAAATCATAGGCCTGGAGGGCCATGTACCACCTTGTGAGGCGAGGGTTGTGGTCCTTCATGCTGGTCAACCATTTTAATGGCGCATGGTCGGTTATTAAAAGGAACCTACGGCCAGTTAGGTAAAAACGAAGTGCCTCCACTGCCCAACGTATGGCGAGGCATTCCCTCTCGACCGTGGAGTACATTTGTTCTGCAGGTGCCAGTTTTCTACTTAAAAACATAACCGGGTGCTCTACCCCTTCATGTTTTTGCACTAGGACAGCACCTAACCCCGTTTCTGACGCATCGGTTTGCAATACGAAAGACTTATTAAAGTCTACCCCTCTCAAAATGGGTGCTGAACATAATTGTTCCTTCAGTTGTGCAAAAGCCTGTTCTGCCACTGGTGACCACTTTACCCGAGTTGGCGCATTTTTTTTCAACATATCAGTGAGAGGGGCGCTTTCCGTCGCGAAATGGGGCAAGAATCTGCGATAGTAGCCGATTAATCCTAAAAAGCTCTGTATCTGCTTCTTATTAATTGGCTTCGGAAAGTCCCTCACACTCTTTACTTTATCAATAAGGGGTTTTACTACGCCCCGTCCTACTATGTGCCCGAGATATTTCACCTCCCTCCCCCCAAACATGCACTTGGAAGGGTTTAAGGTGATGCCTGCCTTCTTTATTGCTTCTAGAACTGCAGCAATATGAACTAGATGTTGGTCCCAGCTTTTGCTATAAATTACTACATCGTCCATGTACGCTATGGCATATTGGCGATGTGGACGTAGGACAATGTCTACCAGCCTCTGACACGTGGCCGCCGCTCCATGTAGCCCGAAGGGCATGCAACGGAACTGGTAGAGTCCTATAGAGGTACTGAAGGCAGTTTTCTGGCGAGATTCCCGCGTAAGGGGAATCTGCCAGTACCCCTTAGACATGTCCAGCGTGGTAAGGTAAGCTGCTTGCCCCAGCTGGTCTAATAACTCCTCTATCCTGGGCATGGGATAGGTATCAAATCTAGAAATGGCGTTGACCTTTCGGAAGTCGATACAAAACCATATCGTTCCGTCAGGCTTCGGGACCATTACTATTGGACTATTCCATGGGCTAACCGACTCCTCGATTATGCCCATGTCCAACATTTCCCGTACCTGCCTGATAACTTCTTGCTGCTTTGCTTCTGGAAGCCTATACGGCCTTTGCCGTATCACCTAACCCTGAGGGGTTATCACCTCGTGGGCCACGAGTCTCATCTCCCCTGGTACAGGGGTTAAGACGTCCGGGAATCTCTGCAACAACCTAAACAGGTCCTGTTGCTGGTTCCACGCCAGTTCCTCCCCCATTCTCGGAGTAGGCTTCGTTTTACAGTCAGCCAATTGAGGCCCGAGGTCAACATCGGCCTTATCCTCCTCTCGTTGCTGCTAAACCTTTTATCTCCGCCCGTCCCGTAGATCCAAACCCCGCTGATCCCCGTACCGTAGGGTTTAACTCCGGTACTTCTTCCACAGGAGGAAATCCTACCCTCTCCATGATTAGCTGGGCTATACGGTCCCCGGTGTTCACCCTAAAGTCTGTTTTCCCAAAGTTGAGTAACAAGATCTTAACGGGGCCCCGGTAATCCGGGTCTACTACCCCTGCTCCTACATCAATGCAGCTTTTTACCGCTAGGCCGGAGTGTGGAGCAATCCGGCCATAGCATCCGGGCGGTATTTCTACTTGCAATCCCGTCTCCACCAAAGCCCTCCCTAGCCTAGGGATACTAATGTCTTCAGCACTGGAGATCGAACCCAGCGCATGCTCTGTGGAGATCGAACCCAGCGCATGCTCTGTGGAGATCGAACCCAGCGGCATGCTCTGTCGCTCGTTTGGGTATTTGTGCATTAGGAGTAGTACGACAGCATTTTAGCACGAACTTGGGCTTACTATCCTGATCTCGTCTTAGAGTCACCCTCCCATCCTGCTTCTTGTGAGTGGTCTCGAACAATGGAGCCGGCATTACTTGGGACCTGGCCTTGGGCTTCCCAGAGGATGTGAAGCCTCTCCCCTGTCCAACCTTATCCCTTTCTCTAGAGGGTGTTAGCACTCCGCTCAAATCTTCCTCTTCTTCCCTAGCCTTGGGTTTTGCCCTATTAGAGACTAACCCTGTTTTGGACTCTAAACCCTTGGCTAGCCCACGTTTGAACTGTGGCCAGTCCCTCCCCATAACTATAGGAAATGGAAGTTTTGGGACTACGGCTACAGTGATAGTTCTTTTTAAGCCTAGGCCTTTCACTTGTACTGTCTGTAAGGGGTAAACTGATGCTGCGCCATGCACACATCGAATCTTTATGTTCCCTTCTGAGTGTTTTTCTATGTGACCCCCTCTCCTGGCTTGTATCTCTGCCCATAGCTGTTGGGAGACCATTGACTGGTCGGCACCTGAATCCAAGAGCGCCTGCACTGGGATGTCCTCCACCTCCACTGATAGCAGAAAGCCCTCACCTCTTTGCTTAGAGGGGTTTGTCATTAACACTGTCCTACTGTGACAGTTTCTTTTGATATGGCCCTTATTTCCGCAACTGTAACATTTGCGCTGCTCATATCCTGACCTTCCTAGGGGTTTTCCTTGGGTAACCTCTCCTAGCATGGTCCTGCTTGCTCTTTCTGGTTCCCTTACATTTGCTTGGCTCAACCCTGGACCCTTCATTTGGCCTACTACCCGAGCTTCCAGGAACCGCTCTGCCAAAGAAGTTGCTTCTTTTGTGCTCTTGCAATCTTGTAAGACCAAGAAAGATCGCATTTCCTGTGGCACAGCCTCAATAAACTGTTCTAGAGCAATAATATCTACAATAGCATCAACAGTTTTTCCCTCTGGCAATAACCACTTGTGCAATAGTGCTTTGAGACGCTGACATAAAGCACGAGGCGTCTCATCTGGCCTCAGTTTACAAGCCCTGAAAAGACGGCGGTAGACCATTGGAGTTAGACCCAATCGGTCTCTCACGGCCTTTTTTACCTCATCATAAGTGGAGGCTAGCTCAGCAAGCACGGCCCTATATGCTGCGAGAGCTTCCCCTCTAAGGGAGGCTGCTATTCGTATGGCCCACTGCTCTGCTGGCCATCCACTTAGGACTGCCACACGCTCGAAAACCTCAAAATAATCATCTACATCATCTCCTGGGGTCAAAGGCCCAAATGAAAAAGGTCCTTTGCTATTATGTCCCAGTCCCAGTAATGTTCCTGAGGAACTAGACTCAGTCCTTATCTCATCTGAAGTCTTCTTCTGTTGAGCCATCCACCCAGCCATCATGTCCAGGAGCGGCTGTTGCTGTTCCTTTATCATGGCAGCCATCCTTTCCTGCGACTTCACCGCTAGCTCCTGTTGCTGCCGGAAGCAGTCTGCCATCCAGTTAAGCAGCTCGGTGCGCTCCATACTGCGATGCTGGAAAGAAACAGAAAAAAGACACACCAAGAGCGGCCCTTATCACAGCACCCCCTCTCTCCTCCACCTGCAGAACCCCCCCCCCCCCCTTACAGCAATCCTGGCTCAACCCTCTTAAATACGGGTTTACCTGCTGCAAGTGGTGAATCAGGCCTCTCAGCACCGTCGGTACCAGCTGGGCTCTCCAACTCCTGGTCCGCTCTGCTGAGTCTCCGGTCCGGTTCTCTTTGCAGAAATTCTGAGGAAGGCTTTCAGGATGTCACTCTGGCCATCTTGTATATCCTGATGTTTCCAGTAGCTTCAATTGGTAGGTTTTTTTCCCCTCAATCCTGCCAACTACGCCACCTGTCGGACACCCCCCGTGTGGCCAGGCGGTTGCCTAGTGGTATGGGGAGCGTCCGATCGTCCTTTGTTTGAATCAGCCCAATAGCGTGTAGTTGCGTCCCCGAAAGGATTGGAGCCAAGTGCCAAAGATCACAGGAATATTTCTTTATTTTAGAAACAAGGAGTTCCTAACCGGATTCAATTCTTTGGCAAGAATTGATTGAAGCTTACAAAATTAAAGTCCAGGATACTTCTCCATAGAATACAATACAAGCCTATTGTACAGTCCTTGGCTTGGTAAAGCTTTAAGTCTTTCTTTCACATAAAACTCTATTTACAACAGTATTCTGCTCCTGGTCTCCAGGAGGTGCTATACAACCCCTGTTCCTTTCACAGTAGGTATAACAAGGCTTCCTGGTCCACCCAGATACTTTTCACAGCAATAGAATTTTCTTCAAGTTATATTACAAGCTTTTAGCTTCTACCTAGCTTTCTTTCCAAGCAGCTTTAACCAGACCAGCTACTTTTAAAAGCAGAGCTAAAAGTAATGGGCTTTTTAAAATGTCCTTGTAAAAGAACTTCTGGTTTCTTCCAGGTAATAAACTTCATTCAGTTCTTTTACTCCAGCACAAGGTAACACAGACACATTCACTGATTAGGAACAGCTGAGATTCCTTCAGCTCTTCAAACCCTATTTGGTTCCTTTACTCCTCTTTAGCACAAACTGCACAGTCTATCTCCATGTCTGAAACACTGCTTGAATCCACACTGTCCCCCAAGTCCATCTCCTCCACACTAGACTCTCTCTGGTAACTGCTTTCTCTGGTATCCTCCTGAGAAGCCTTTCTATCCTGTACAGCCTTCAAGAGCTTCTCCCAGGTACCCTTAGCATTATGTGAGCTTGTGGGGGAAGGGCAGGAAAAACCTTCTTTGTTTAGCAGCTCTTTTAAGAGTTGTAAAGGGCTCACCTTGCTTGTAGTGTTTTTCCTCCTTGTAGACTCCTTACTAGGAGAAGAGTTAAGCCAAGAACTTCGAGAGAATATTTCCTCCTCTGAGGACTCCTCCCCTGAGCTCTCCACTGGCCTTGTCAGCTCTCTGCTCCTACTTCTCAATTGCTTCTGTGCAAGTGGCTTCCGTGTTTCCTTCCAATTCTGTTTCTCTGCCCGTGACTGTTTCTCTCTTGTGCTTCCTTGCTTGTTCCCCGTGTCTGTTTCTGCTGCTTCTCAATCTCCGTCCCCCTCTGAATCTCATTCTGTTTGTGTGTGCAACTTCCCTGCCTAAATGTTTGGGGCTGTCCTAGGGGTCTTGACTCCGCCTCCAAACCACTCCCTTCTCCTCCCTCTATCTCCATGGGAACAGGGCGTGTTCTTAGGTCTGCACTTCTCTGCAGGGAATCTCTGTCCTTAGTTTGAGAGTTAACCCTTCCTTTGCCTGCAGTTTCTTTGTGGAAAGGAAAAAAAGTCTGTTTTTTCTTTTTCTCCCTGCTTTCTGAGCCTGCTTCTCCACCACAATATACACACACACACTCACACACACACACACACACACACACACACACACACTCACTCACACACTCACACACACACACACATATACACACTCTCACACACACACACACACACACACACTCTCTCACATACACACACACATTCACACTCACACTCACACACACAGACACATATACACACTCTCTCACTCACTCACACTCATACACACACACACACACACTCACACACACAGACACATATACACACTCTCTCACTCACTCACACTCATACACACACACACTCATACACAAAGGACAAAACCAAGCAGTTTATTTAAACTGCAGATAAAATCTAAAACATTCCTGTCCTGCCCATCCTGTCTCTGCACTGCTCCCATTGCATTTGTTATTAGGGACCCATCAGGCATTGCCTCTCTCTCTCTACTATTTCCTGCTTCTGGAAACATAATGACAATTCTGGTACATACAGTAATTTTTCTAGAATTAGATTGTATAGAGCACTACAGTTTGGTACTGTAGTGTTTATAATGACTGCTGTGTAATCTGTAGATTATAAATGCTAATAATCTCTCTTATTCCCTCTCTAGGATGCAAAGGCCACCCTGAGCAGGTAGGGCTCTATTCTGATTTCCCTCAATCTGTATGAAATAGCAACCCTGTAATGTCAGTGTGGGACTTGCAGCTCTCTGTTAACTGGGAAGGGGGAGGGGGCGATTGGACAGAGACCTACCCAGTATAATGCACTCTCACACTCCTTGTGCTGGGGGGGAGGGGGGTTCACACTCTTTCCTATTCACTTCACTCTGGTGCCATCACACCCCATAATATTACACACAGAAAAACTTGCAGAGTATGAACATAAAGCAAGATAACCAAGTTACTTAATTGTAGCAATTGTTCTTTGTGGGAAGCTTACATCATGCTGTTCACAGAGAAAATGAGTTTACTTACCTGTAATGAGAATTCTTCATGGACAGCAGGATAAGTCAGCCATACCTGGTGATGTCATCCGATGGCGCCAAAGACAGAAGTACTCTCCATAGCTCAGAAGGGCTTCTGAGCAAGAGCCCCCTTGGTCCTACCCCTAGGCCCCACCCTTAGCCAGCCACTCTGTCACGAGCTGAGCCTATCTGCTAGGGATGATGGAAGGGCAGGACACCACCCTTTTCCAGGGGAGGTGGGTGGGAATATGTGGCTGACTTATCCTGCGATCCAAGGAGAACTTCTGTTACAGGTAAGTAATCTTGTTTTCTCCAAGGAGAAGCAGGATGAGTCAGCCACACCTGGCGCCTCCCCAGCTGCACTGAGCTGTGGTGGAAGGGGCCAGGTCAGTGCCATGGGATGGAGAGAAGCAGACGCAGAAGCCATGGTGCAGGGAAGCGTGGGATGTTTATTGCGGATTGCATTACAGCCCAGGCAGTGTGCAAATGAGAAACAAACAGCATCAGAGTAATATCAAAGTGCAAATCGGTGCAGATGCTGAACAGTGCAACGTAGAACAATATCAAGGTGCAATAACAGTGCAACGTGGGAAAGGGCAGTGGTGCAGTGGTGCCCAGCCTGGTGCAATCAACCTTATAGTTCAATAACAAGAAACTGTGCTGAGGCAGTGGTAGTCAGTGCCTCCTGCAACATATGATAACAAGCTGTGCAAGGCCTGCAAGATATGGTAACAAGCTGCACAGGACAATGTACATATTGTGTATACTGTGCAAGAGCAACAAAAGGAAAGGAAGGCATCACGGAACAGTCAATGTAACCATCACAAATATTGTGAGTGAGTATCCACTGTGGTTAGGACTGCCTGTCTGAAACAGGGGTCTGTCCGTGTTATGAGGTCGAGGCAGTAATGTCTCTGGAATGTGTGAAGGGATGACCAGATGGCGGCTTTGCAGATGTTCGCCACCAGTACGGATCGCAGGTTGGTGATGGTGGTGGCGGACCCTGAGTTGTGTGCATTTACTGGAGGCGACACCCCTGCTCTAGCCTGTTCTAGGCAGAAGGCAACACAGGAAGAGATCCACAGAAACAGGGTCCATTTGGTGACTGGACGTCCTGGCTTGTGGGGGTCATAGGAAATGAAGAGTTGTATTCCTTGTCATTGGGATGCTATCCAGTGGGATGTAGACGTGCAGAGCCCCGACACAGTCAAGGGTGTGTAGCTTCTGCTCCTGTGGGGAAGAGTGATGCTCTGGATGGAAACTTGGAAGTTTCTTGGTTTGATTGGTATGGAAGGCTGATGCCACCTTGTGATAAGGAAGCTTATCATAGCTCAGGAAGGGGCTATAGAAAAGGTGAAGTGTCTCTGAACAAGCAACCTGTCAGTGATGGTAGAAATGAGAAAACAGAATTTTGCCATAAAAGACTACCAGTCCCAGAATGCACCAGGTTTCCAACAGCCATGAGAGGGGCTGAAGTGAGAAAACGTGTGTTCAATCAAAAGGGCTATGAGGTAATCCCCAAGCACTCATTGCAAAGGGCAGGGCTTGATTCAGCACAGCTGCGCTGTGCTAGGATGGAACACTCATCTCAAAGTGCAAGGCCTGATTCAGCACAGCTGCGCTGTATTAGGGAGGAGCACTCATCTAAGCAGAATAAGAGTAGAGTTTATTCTACAGATGACCATCTTCATGATCACCTTGGATATCCAGAGAATTGTCCTCAGTATCCTGAGAATCAGCTTGAGTTTGATCATCAGTTTCGTCTGAAGGATCATCAGAAGCAGAAGCCAAACCGGACGGACAGAGAGGGAAAGAGACCCTTTGGAAGAAGGAAGAGAAAAGCCTTTGAGAGGTTTAGAAGAGTCCAAAGCAGTACGTATACTGAGAGGTATTCCAAGGGCCAGCATACACCATTGGACTGGGGAAAGCCAGAGGAATGGTACTGCAGAGCTAGGAATCACCAGAGGCTACCTGTGAGGGAGACGGCTGCACGTGGAAGGGACCCTAAGACCTGTGCCAGAAGGTATGTGAAGAGAGATCCAGTGTCCAGGGATCTGGACTGGAAGGCTGGACATAAGAACTGGACTACATACTGGCCAGGCTATATAGAGAGGAACTCTAGCAGCAATGGAAGCTCAGGTATGAACACTGATCTATGCCCTAGCTATAACCTTGAAAGACAGCAGGGAAACAAGTATTCTCCTGAAAATGCTCCATTGAGAGATTCATCTGTGCCAATCCATGATATTGAACCCATGCTTGTTGAACAAGGGGAAATAATAGCAGATGAGGATCCTGTTTATATGGACTGCTCTCTATCTAAACTCCGTTGGTAACTTTCTGCTATAAAGTACAGCAACCATCACAAAGAAATACAAATTTGTTCTTTAATCTACTCAGAAAAGCTCCTGAAGCAGGATTTGACCCACACAGTAGAAAGCAAGCCAGCTAAGGGGTTTCAGCTGGATGACTGTTAGCAATTAAGCCTTACCTAATTGCTTGTGAGCTAGGAGAGAATCACTTCTGTATCTATGTGGGAAGTAATCAGAAGTTAATCTGAAAAGAACAGCTTGTTTCTTGCTTTGTGGCTTTTCATTTGTTGTTTTCCTGATTTTGACTTTGTTTTTCCAAGTTAACACCAAGGAAAAAACATCCTCAGCCAGAAGCCACACCAACTTGTCCTGCACACACCCCCGCCCCCCTATACCGACTCAGAAAGACCCAAAATGAAGCACATAATCTTCACCCTAGTGAGTCTTTACCTTCTACTCACAATCTTGCCATCCAGCTCACTAGCACTAATGACAACACAAAACCACATCCCAACGCTCTCAACTGGTGGAAGAAAATGGCCCGACAACTCCAACAATCTCTATCATGGAGCTAGCTATCCACGCCGCCCCCACCTAGTTTATATTCCACTACAAAATTCCTCAAAACCCAAGCAAAATACACGCCCACACACTAGCAGCCTGAAGTGCGCACTCATTAACTCTCGATCACTTCGCAAAAAATGGCCAGCAATCACTGAAACAATAACGCACCTTAAATTAGATATCATTATGATCACCGAGACCTGGCTCTCACCGGAAGATAACACCATCCTCAATCAACTTCTACCACCTAACTATGTTACTTTCACCAGCCATAGGCAAAACAAAAGAGGTGGAGGAGTTGCCGTCATCACCAGATCTGACCTTTAATTCAAAATGGTAGAATCCAACAGCATCAATACCCTTGAAACAGTATCTATAGCCAACCATTCCTGCTCCATAAACCTCATTTATAGAGCGCCTTCTGCTGATCCAGACAACCTTTCCAATATCATAAACCTAGCATCCAACACCCATGCTCCACATATACCAAATTGGATCCTAGGTGACTTCAACTTGCCATCCCTACAGGACAATCAGGCAGCCACCTTCATTGAAGCCCTAGATATCTTGGGATACACCCAATTGGTACAAGAACCAACACACACAAAGGGCAACATTCTCGACCTGATATTCGCCCCACAAACAGTGCTTCAACAAGCACAAAACATCACGTTATCTTTAACAGAAGTTCCATGGTCGGACCATAAGCTCATCTCCTTCCAGATTCCAACCCCCATCAAGTCACAAAGGCCCAGTACGAACTCACGCAAGAACACAATCTCAACTGCTAGAAGTTTTCACCCGTTTAATAAAGAACGTATCCTGGCAGAAACAAACACCCTCCTTGACAAGACCTCACAAGACTTAGATGTCCTAATCTCCACATGGAACAGCAAACTCAGCACTATTGCAATCCGTCCCCCCACTACTAAAGCCCTAAACAAAAGACCATCCGCACCATGGTTCACAGCTGACCTAAGGGCGTCACTAACCCTCCTACGGAGATTGGAAAAGCGCTGGAGGAAATCACGTACCAGCAGTGACCAAGCAGCATACACCCAACACCTACACACACATCGCAGGGCTGTTACAGACAAGATGAAACAACATCACTCAGACACCCTGAAACGTTCACTAAACAAGCCGCATGACCTCTTCAACCTGGTCAAATCTCTTGCCAAAGAACCGACCCCAGAGCACCCAGGAACTATAGACCCGCAGGATTATGCCGTCTTCATGCAATCAAAACTATGCAAGACTGACAAAATGGTGATACCGGACTCCTCTGATACTCAAGCATGCTCAGCGTATCTAAATACCTTCACCACACCATCTAAGAGAACTATTGAAGAAACCATCGCTACCCTAAATACTTCCATTGCATTCTCAGACCCATGTCCAGCATTCTGGATAAAAGATCTGCGATCCGACCTAGCCCCAATCTTATCTAAAATGATAGGACTATCTTTTAGCACCGGGTCTTTCCCCTCCACGCTCAAACAGACCTCCGTTAGACCACTGCTCAAGGACACCAAATTAGACCCTCAAAAGGTCGAGTCCTACAGACCCATATCCAGCATCCCAATGCTCGCTAAAATCATTGAAAAGATAGTCTACAAGCAATTACAAGATCATGTGGACACTAACGCGCCCCTAGATTCATCACAACATGGATTCAGAGAGTCACACGGAGTGGAAACACTACTCACTACTGTTTTCAACACCATAATCTCAGGCATTGACAACTCACGGACAGGTTTCGCTCTCATCTTTTTAGATATAGCGGCAGCCTTCGACTCAGTCTGCCACGAGATTCTCCTGATTCGGCTAAGAGAAAAAGGCATCACCGAAACAGCTCTAGAGTGGTGCAGGTCTTACCTGTCTGGAAGATGGCAACAAGTCCGAGCAAATGGAACAACATCCGAGCCATTCTTACAAAGTCAAGGAGTCCCTCAAGGATCCTCCCTATCATCACTTATGTTTAACATCTACATCCAACCCATTTGTAACATCATTAGATCATTCAACGTGAGTTGCATGATATACGCAGACGATGTCCTACTGTACCTGCCAATATCGCTGGACTGCCCGGACCTCTCCCCACTAACTAAGTGTTTCAACGCAATATCCGAATGGCTCCTCTCCCAAAATCTGCGCATCCAACATAAGAAAACGGAGGTCCTGTTCATATCCAGAAATCCTGAGTTTACACCACCTAGCCACCTGGTAGTGGACAACGCTGAATTGCAAGTAAAGTCAGCTATACGGTACCTCGGAGTCACATTGGATCAGAACCTCAACATAAAGCAGCATATAGCCAAAACAGTAAGAGCGATCTACTTCAAGATCAAATCTCTCAGACACTTACGCCCCTTACTCGAACCGACCGACTTCCGCACCATTTACCAAGCCCTCATCCTCCCTCATTTTGATTACTCAAACGCCATCCTACAAGGACTCCCTCAGGCAACCTTACATCCCTTACAACTCGCCATGAACAGTGCTGCGCGAATCCTTCTCGGAGCACCAAGGAGAGAGCATATCACACCCCTCCTGAAGCAGCTGCACTGGCTCCCCATTCAAGCCAGAATTAGCTTCAAGACCTTAGTGATGACATTCAAGGCCATCAAGGGGCTCTCCTCTTCTTCACTGTGTGACCTCATTCAACCACCCACAACCAACAGGCTAAGAAGAACCTCAGTTGCCAACATGCTAGCGATACCGAGAGACATGACAAAATGCTCTAAAATAACATCAAACAGAGCCTTTAGTCTAAGCGCCCCAAGTCTCTGGAATTCCTTATCACCACACATCAGAGCCACCTCCAACCTGAGCCAGTTCAGGAAGGCCTTAAAACACCTCCTCTTTACTAAATACCTCACAGACTCCACTGAACCCCAACCACCATATTTGATCAACGCACAATAACTCCATCTCACATGTACATAGTTATCTATTCAAAGTTCCGCACATGTAGATAGTTTCCCCTGTTATCCAAGTTAACTGCTCCTGTTCTTTCTAATGACCTGACTCTTGTTTATTGTCGGATACTGTTTGTTCTATGTAAACCGCGCTGATCGCAAATAGTGCGGTATATAAGAAATGTAAATAAATAAATAAAATAAATAAATAAATAAACACTGAAAGCAAGTTACCTGATTTTATGTGCTACCAAGCATATCTGTGTTGGGAGAAATAACCCCATAAATAAATATCTTATTGGCTTTACCCAAGAGCACAACTAAATTATTGTCAGCAGCTGTGTCTGGTGTGAATGAACTACATTGCCCACAATACCTTGCAAATCATATAGATATATGCACTTGACAAGACTGTGAAGATTCTCACCCAGGCAGCCGTCTGACAACCTTCGTAACAAATTTGGGGTATTTCTGGAGGGAAACCCATTTGCTGGAGAGCTGGGTGTAGGTTGGGTGTGCCACAAGAGCTTGCAGCTCGCTGATCTGTCTGGCCGTGGCTATCAGGATTAACGTCTTCCAGGAGCCATATTTCATGTCCGCTGATTGCATGGGCTCGAAGGGCAGCAGTGTGAGCTGGTTGAGGACCGTGTTAAGGTCCCAGTGTGGCACTGGGGCACTGATAGGTGGGTGGTGGCGAGCCAAGCCCTTCATGAAGCAGACGACAATGAGCTGAGTTGTGATGGAGCTGTTGCCCATGCAGTTATGGAAGGCCGCAATCGCTGAGAGGTGCACTCAGATGGATTGTGCTTTCCATCCTTTCTGGGAAAGTTAGGTGAGGTATAATAATATTTGCGGCACAGGGCATGAGAAAAGATTCAGCACTTGCAATGAGCACCAGGCATTGAAACACCTCCATTTAAGGCTGTATGATTTTCTCTTCGAGGGGCAACGCACTGCGAGCACCAACTGTTGGACTTCAGGAGGCAGATCGAGGGATGAGAGAGCTATCCACTCAGTCTCCATGCTGTTAAGGCCAGGGTCTGCAGTTTGGGGTGGAGAGTGTCCCCCGCCATCCTGGGAGATCAGGTCTTGCACCTGGAGAAGGTGTACCAGTGCTTCCCGAGCCAGGCGGTTGAGATACGGAAACCACACTTGGCGCGGCCAGTGGGGTACAATGAGGTTGGCCTGTGCCCTGTTTGATAAGATACGCTGTAGAGTCATCAATATCAGTGGGAAGGGGGGGAAAGGCATACACCGGTGATCCCCAGCCCATGATACGTCGAATGCATCTTTGGGGAGGCTGTGGGTGGAAGGTTGCTTAGAGCAGAAGATGTGCTCACTTTGCATTCTCCTTTGTAGTGAAAAGGTTGATCTGCGGATGCCCCATCGCTGAAAGAGGGATCTGGCTATCTGATGGTTGAGAGTCCATTCGTGCGGGCTTATCTGGTGGCTGAGTCTGTCTTCTAGTTTGTTCTGGGTTCCCAGAAGGTAGGAGGCCTGAATGAGACAGTGTTTGGAGATGGCAAAGGCTCAGATATGTAGGGCTTCCCTGAAGAGGAACTGGGAGCCCGTTCCACCCTGCATGTTGACGTAGAAATGGCCACCTGGCTGTCCGTCTGGAGAAAGACTGTTTTTCCAGAGATGAGGATCTGGAAGACCTTCAAGGGATGTTGAAAAGCTCTGAGTTCTAGCAGGTTGATATGGTATACCCACTCCTTCACTGTCCAGACCCCTTGAATGCGGAAGTGAAGACAGTGCACTTCCCAGCCCACCGGTAAGGCATTGGTGGTGATGGTCAACTGGTGGATGGATTGCTGCAATATCCGGCCATGCACTCTTTGCGGGTCCACCAGCACAGGGATGCTGTCACCGCTGCATCCAGGGGAATGGGCATGGAGAAAGGCTGTGAGTACTGACTCCAGTGTGTCTGCAGATGCCATTGCGGGTGGCAGATGTGGAGCTTCGCCAGGGGTTCATCCTGAGTGGATGCTGCCATATGGCCCAGAAGGCGGAGTAATGTTCTAGCAGTAGTTTTCCTGCTCGTGGAGGTACTCCAGATTAGGTTGGTGATGGCGTTCCTTTGGTGTTGATGGAGGAAGACTATGAACGCGGTGGTATCTATGTCCACCGCGATGAATTCCAGGCATTGGGAGGGGTTCAGGTAGGACCAGGAAACCCAGTGACAACAACAGGGAGATGGTTTGGTGGGTCGCTGCTGTGGCTTCCTGTGATGACGGTGCGGAGATCAGCCAGTCGTTGAGGTACAGGAATACACATATACCTCACTTGCAGAGGTGTGTGGCCGCCATGGCTATGCACTTGATGAACCCCTGTGGTGCAGGAGAGAGGCCAAAGGGAAGAACCCTGTATTGAAAGTGATTTCCCATGATCTGGAAGAGGTGGTATTTACAATGCTCCACATATATAGGAATATATGTGTAGGCGTCCTGTAAATCCGAAGAGGTTAGCCATTCCCCCGGTTGGATTAGAGGGAGTATTGATCCGAGAGAGTGCATTCTGAATTTCTCCTTGACAATGAACTTGCTGAGATTATGGATGTCGAGGATGGGGCGGACACCACCCGACTTCTTGGGGACCAGGAAATATCTGGAGTAGAAGCCAGTGTGGAATTCCTCAATAGGCACTGGTTCTATCGCTCTGGAAGCCAGGAGAGGTAAGACCTCCGTCATCAAAATGAGGAGCAAAGGAGTTGGTGAATTGCTGTGGGGTTAGTTTGTTCTGTGATGTGTGGGATGAGGAATCTGATACGGTACCCCTCTTTGATAATTTTCAGAACCCACTTGTCCATTGTAATAGATTCCCAGGCTTGCATGAAAGCAGTTAGCTGACCCCCCCGTGGGGAGGTTGGCCCTCGCACTTTTTTCAAAAAGCCTGGTTGTCTTTCCCTGCTCCAGGTTGCTTGATTCTTTTGTTGTTCCCTTTCCCGTTTGCGGGTCTTTTGGCAGTAGAAGATCTAGTAGGCCTACAGTTTGTTGCCATTTTCGGTATGAGTTGTAGGAGTTCTGTCACCTGGAGGAGGCGTAGGGCTTCTAGTGGTAGGAGTTCTTGCGGTTGGATTCCTCCAGTCCCTCATCTGCTAGCATCTGCAGCGTAGTGCAGTGGTCCTTCATGTCATTCAGTGTCTTTTACATTGTCACCAAATAAGTGTATCGCCCATGCAAAGAGTGTCTATCATATGGTCATGCATATCCTCTCGGAGCCCGGATGCTCGCAGCCAAGCTAGTCGCTGGGCCAATATCGCAGTTCCTGCTTACGTGCAGCTGCATCAAAGGCGTCAAAGGCCACCCAGACCTGATTTTTCGTGCACTCCTGGAGATCTGAAAGGGATGCAGCGGCTGCCGTCTGCACTTCCTGGCTGAGCATTGAGATGGTGGCTTTTAGTTTCTCCACAAGGACGTCCTGGTATAGGGCGTGTTGTAGCTGGTGGGCGCATAGTATGGCACCTTGGAAGACCTATTTATCCCATGCCATTGAGTAGTTTATGGTCCTTGCCTAATGGATTATTGGCATGGATCCGGGTGGACTTTGGATCATTTGAGGGAGGATTTCACCACTATGGAGTGGTGGGGTAGCTGAGTCTTGTCGAATCCTGGTGTTGGCTGGACCTGGTACTTAACATCCATCTTTTGGGACATGGAGGGGCCTGAGGTGGGATTCTGCCACAGTTTGAGGAGTTTCAAATGTAGCAGAGGCTGCACCAGTAATGGTATGGGTGCCTCTAAGAACTTGAGCACCATCTGTGTCTCAGGTCGCTGGTCAGAGGTGTCACAGGTTGTTATAACCAGAGCCGCCGAGACCTTTTGGAGAAATTTCAGGTAAGTCAGGTCCTCTGGAGTGGTCGACGGAGGATTATTGCAGACGTGCGGTCTTCTGGTCCTGCGGCCATGAGGGTTTCCCTGGAAACTAGAGACTCTTGGGCAATCACCCCCTCACCATTGCTAGGGGTGTCTGCATGGCTGGAGGGATGTGGGGACATGGTGTCTGGCATTGTGTGAGGGTCCGTGCATGGACGTTAGCACATTTGGGGCAGAGTTATGTGTCGGCATGGTGGCTGGAGGGCCATATGGTAATAACGTCTGGAAGAGGCTGGAGAGCAGGTTAATGTGGGCATATTGGCTGCCTCTTGCTGTCCGGACTGCCCCCCCAACAGCCATGGGATGGTAGCTAGTCCCAATTTGCTTTGGAATGTCCATTTGAATAGGGTGTCCTGCTGGAAGTCCATGTCCTGCTCAGACTTGGAGGAGGAAGGGGTGTGGCGGGTATATCTGCTCCTCTTGTGTCTGTCCATGCTGCCAGTGCTGTTGCTGCTGAAGCCGTGAGGGGAAGGGCTGTCTGGAATGAAGAGGTGATGATGGTGATTCCTCCTGACTCTGATACCTGGGTGAACGAGGAGGATGGCTGTTGCTGCCGTAACTGGAGGTGTAGCATTGTTCTCAGTGCCTTTCACAGCTTCTTGGGCCTCTGCTACATCGGTGCAGACTAGAGCTGTGCCTCTGTGCCGATGGAAAGACCTGTTGGGGGAGCGCCTGCGTCTGGAGCGATGTTCTAAGCTGGGTCTGTTGCCATGACACCGACCAATGGCACCACAGTGGGCAGAATCCACTGCCGCATCAGGGGCAAGATGGCCGCCATCAGGAGAGCTGTTGAAATCTATCCGCCTTTGTTGTGGGACGAGCATTTAGTGGGGTCCCGGTCCAGTCCAGATGATATCTTTTATTCACTGCTATAGCACGGGCTGGCTCACAGAGGCTTCAAACTGGATCTTTATACAGTCCACATAGCAGTTTGTCATGTGGGTTAGAGCAGAATAGCAATTTGGAAGAATTCTCTGGGCCCCCTTGCTTCTTCTTTCTACAGAATTATCTAGGTGGCATATCTGGAGCATACCTAACGACAAGGATTCCCTGATTGGTCAGTTGAGGGGTGGCTACCTTATCTCTCCCTGCAGTCTGTGATAAGGAAGCTTATCATAGTTCAGGAAGGAGCTATAATAGAGGTGAATTGGCTCTGAACAAGCAACCTGTCTTTGCTGGTAGAAATAATAAAACAGAATGTTTCCATAAAAGACTACCAGTCCCAGAATGCACCAGGTTTCAAACAGCCACTAGAAGAGCTGAAGTGGGGAAACATGTGTTCAATCAGGAGAACTATGAGGTAATCCCCAATCCCTCATCTCCAAGGGCAGGGCTTGATTCAGCACAGCTGAGCTGTGCTAGGGTGGAGTATCCCTCTAAGCAGGTTAAAAGTAAAACCTATTCTACACAGAATCATCAGCAGGAGCAATGGCAGCAGCAGAGGCAGAGGAACCCAGAGCTTAAGGACTGAGAGAGCAAGAAGCAGCGTGGAAGAAAGAAGAGGAAAGCATCTTGGAGGTCTAAAGGAGTCCATAGCAGTACGTGTGCTGGGAGTCATTCCAGAGGCAAGCATACTCCATTGGACTGGGGGAAGCCAGAGGAGTGGGGTTACAGAGCCAGGAATCCCCGGACGGCACCTGTGAGGGAGACGACTGCATTTGGAAGGGGCCCTAAGACCAGTGCAAGAAGGTATGTGAAGAGAGACCCAGTGACCAGGGATCTTGATTGGAAGGCTGGACATAAAAACTGGACTACATACTGGCCAGGATATCTGGAGAGGGACCCTAACAGCAATGGAAGCTCAGGTATGAACACTGATCTATGCCCTAGCTCTTCACTTGGAAGACAGCAGGGAAACAAGTATTGTCCCGAGAGTGCTCCATTAAGGAATTCCCCTGAACCAGTCCATGATATTGATTCTATGATAGTTGAAGAAGAAGGAGATATTTTAAATAATCAGAGTGAATACATGGATTGCTCTCTATCTAGGCTTCTGTGGTAATATACTTTCACAAATACACCAACCATCAAAAAGAAATATATCCTGTTCTTTTATCTACCCAAAAAGGTTTACAAGAAAGCTTTAGGGTAGGATTTGAGCCACGTATAGAAAGTAAACTAGCCAAGAGGTTTGCAGCTGGTTAATTGTTAGCAATTAAGCCTTGCATAATTGCACGTGGGCTCTGAAAAAGGACACTTCTGGGTGTGTGTGAAAATACAAGATGTTATCCTTGAAAAAGAACAGTTTGTGATTACTTTTTGGGTTTTTGTAATGTTTTTGGAGCACTGCTAAAAGGTATTAGCAGGAGCCCACAGAAAGACCTTTCTGTTCCCATCAAGGTCTTTATTGTCTGATTGGTTGCTTAAGCAGTTCAGTTGTTGTTCCTGATTTGTTTTTCCTAAGTATAATACTGAAAGCAAGTATCATTTTGTGCTACCAAGTAAATCTGTGTGGGAGAAATAACCCCATAAATAAAATATATTTTTTTTGCTTAACACTCGAGCAAGCACAACTCATTTATTTGTGAACGGCTGATTCTGGTATGAATGGACTACATTTCCCACAATCCTTTGCAAGTCATACTAATATTTGCCTTTGCCAAGACTGTGGACATTCTCACCCAGCGCCCCCGTTTACAAGTCTACGGTGTATGTAGCTAAGCTGCATGAAGGTCCACTCCTTTATGTGTGTGCATGAGAAGACAACTCTAGCCAAGGCACATGTTCAATTTCCCTGGGTTGGGGGGGAGGAGTCTAGGACTGGAACTGGGCTGATGGGGGGGGGTTAAAACTGGAAATGGGCTGATGGGGGGGTTAGGACTGGTAATGGGCTATGGGGGGGGGTTAGAATTGGAAATGGGCTGATGGGGGGGGTTAGGACTGGTAATGGGTTATGGGAGGGGGTTAGAACTTGAAAAGGGCAGAAGGCGGGAAAGTACTGGAAATGGGCTGATCGGGAGGGGAGCTAGGACTGGTAATGTGCTATGGGGGGTTAGAACTGGAAATGGGCTGATGGGGGGTTAGGAGTGGAAATCAACTGATGGGGGTTTAGAACTGGAAATGGACTGATCAGGAGGGGGCTAGGACTGGTAATGGGCTGTCGGGGGGGGTTAGAACTGGAAACGGGCTGATGGGGGGGCTAGGACTGGTAATGGGCTGATCGGGAGGGGAGCTAGGACTGGTAATGGGCTATGGGGGGTTAGAACTGGAAATGGGCTGATGGGGGGGTTAGGACTAGAAATGGGCTGATCGAGGGGGGGGCTAGGACTGGAAATGGACTGATGGGGGTTTAGAAATGGAGATGGGGGGGTTAGGACTGGTAATGGGCTATGGGGGGAGACTAGGACAGGAAATGAGCTGATTGGGGTGCTAGGACTGAAAATGGACTTACTGGAGGGTTACGACTGGTAATGGGCTGATTGGAGGTCTAGGATTGGGGTGGGCTGATAAAGGGGATAGGACTAGAAATGGGCTGGGACAGGAAATGGGGTAATGGGGTAGGGGAGGAGAGTGCTGCTGGCTCTGGAAGAAAACTAGGGGCTAGGGCAGGGGTCTGCAACCTTTAAGACATAAAGAGCCACTTGGACCCGTTTCCGAAGGGAAAAAAAAAACTGGGAGCCGCAAAACCATTGCGACATTTAAAACAAATCTAACACTGCATATATTGTTTCTTACCTTAATGCTATATACGACCCCCTACTTTTCCTGTTAAAATATAGGTGTTTGGCCTATACTCGCCGTATAAGACTACCCCTCTTCCTTTGCACACCAAAAAAAATACGCCAGAAAATATCACAACAACAAGTAACAATATTTGATTTCAAAATGATGATGATTTTGTAGTCAAATCACTAATATGAAATAAAATTATTTTTTCTACCTTTGTTGTCTGACCAATTTATTCTTTGATCATGCTGGTCCCGATCTGAGGCTTCTGCTTTCCTTTCTTCTCTTGGCTCTCTTTCTGTGGTCTATGGTCCATCTGCCATTTCTTATCTCTTCTTTCATTTTCTTCACTTCTTTCCATCAGCCTATTTCCAGTCCCAGTAACCCTCCCCAATATCAGCCCCTTTCCAGTCCTCACTCCCAGTACCTTCCAATGTCAACTTGCATTCCCATGATTGCCACTGGTGTCCATTTCCTTCCAGTCCCCCTCCTTCCCCACTGACCAGTCCCTTCTAGTACAAATACCATGGCAGCCCCTCTCAGATCCAGTTCCATTCTCCCATCCCCTCATATCAGCCCATTTGTAGCCTTAGCCCCCAGTTATCTTCCAGGGCCAGCAGCTCTATCCTCCCCTCCCCACAATCAGCCCATGCCCAGTCAAAGCCCCCCAATCAGCTCGCTTCCAGTGCTAATCCCCCCTCAACCCCATTACCAGTGCTAGCCTCCCCTAATCAGCCCAATACCAGTCCTACCCCCATCAAATCATTACCAGTCCTAGCCTCCCCTAATCAGCTCATTTCCAGTGCTCGTCCCCTCAACCCCATTACCAGTGCTCCATCCCTCCATGTCAGCCCCCTCCCTCCCTCCATCCATCCATATCAGCTCCCTCCCTCCATGTCAGCCCCCTCCATCCCTCCATGTCAGCCCCCCTCCCTCCATCCATATCAGCTCCCTCCCCCCCTGTCAGCCCCCCCTCCCTCCATCCATCCATATCAGCCCCCTCCCTCCATGCCAGCCCTCCTCCCTCCATGTCAGCCCCCTCCATCCCTCCATGTCAGCCCCCCTCCCTCCATCCATATCAGCTCCCTCCCTCCATGTCAGCCCCCTCCCTCCATATCAGCTCCCTCCCTCCATGTCAGCCGCCTCCATCCCTCCATGTCAGCTCCCTCCCTCCATGTCAGCCCCCCTCCCTCCATCCATCCATGTCAGCCCCCCTCCCTCCATGTCAGCCCCCCTCCCTCCATCCATCCATATCTGCTCCCTCCCTCCATGTCAGCCCCCCTCCCTTCTTCTGCAGCCGCGGCTCCCTGCCTCTTAGAGAACCGCGGCTGTGCTTTTAAAATAATCTCGGAGCCCTTCCTGTCTTGACGGGCTCCGTGCAGCATTGTCCCGCCTCCAAAACTTCCTTTAGAGGCGGGACAATGCTGCACGGAGCCCGTCAAGACAGGAAGGGCTCCGAGATGATTTTAAAAGCACAGCCGCGGTTCCTTAAGAGGCAGGGAGCCGCGGCTGCAGAAGAATGGAGGGAGCCCATAACGCCACGTTTTAATACCGGGCGGGCAGTGTGCTCCGGAGCCGCGGCAAAGGTGAGAAAGAGCCGCATGCGGCTCCGGAGCCGCGGGTTGCCGACCCCTGGGCTAGGGCTACAAATGGGCTGATGCAGGGGGATGGTAGAATAGGACTGGAAGGGAGCGGATACTGAGAGGGTCTGCCAGGGGAAGGATGGGGCAGGAAGGGAAGAAGGGGGCTGGAAAGGAGCTGACACCTGGAATGTACCGAAGGGGGACTGGAAGGGAGCTGACACTTGGGGACGGGAGTGGTATGTAGCTGAGTAATAGGGAGGAGGCTGGAAGGGAGCTGACATGTGAATGGCACTGGAAGGGAGATGGACAGAGGGTAGGGTGGCTGGAAGGGAGCTAACACTTGGGGATGGGAGTGGTAGGTAGCTGAGTAATAGGGAGGAGGCTGGAAGGGAGCTGACATGTGAATGGCACTGGAAGGGAGATGGACAGAGGGTAGGGCGAATGGAAGGGAGCTGACTGGGGGGGTGGCATTGAGAGTGGACCTGAGCTGATACCTGGATGATATTTGGACTAGAAGGGGCTGGACAGTGGGAAAGGAGGGGGACTGGAAAGGAATGGACACAAGTGGCAGTCATGGGAATGCAAGGTGGTTGACATTGGAAGGTACTGGGAGGGAGGACTGGAAAGGGGACTGATACTGGGGAGGGTTAATGGAACTGGAAATGGGCTGATGGAAGGAAGTGAAGAAAACAAAAGAAGAGATAAGAAATGGCAGATGGACCATTGACCACAGAAAGAGAGCTAAGAGAAGACAGGAGAGCAGAAGCCTCAGATCGGGACCAGCATGATCAGAGAATAAAATGGTCAGATAACAAAGGTAGAAAAAATAATTTAATTTAATTTTGGTGAATGGACTTTGTGCTATTTTTATATTTTACAAAACATTGGGGAAGTGCATCTCATATTTATCTGATGCTGCACTGCATGTGGACTCTAGCTTCTTGGGGTTTCAGTTTAAATTTTGTCTACATATTTTTATTTTTACTTTAGATTGTGGTTGCTTATTCTGTACTTGGTGAGGGTCGATGTTGTGCATGTGTGACTGAGGTCAGGTGTTCTGTTAACATGCAGTTTGTATATAAAGATCTATACCATACTGTAGTAATTTGACTTGTTCAGCTTTTCAAATAGGTGTATGGATGTTCCAGGGCCCACTGTAGTATTTACAGTGACGCTTTTTTTGGATGGGCTCCTTATGTGACTTTTGGAAGTTTGTGTTGATATGCTATGGTATGGTAGGTTTGCTTTTTGTTGTAGGGTTTTTTATTAGTTCACAATATGCCTGGTATTGGAGAATAGTGATTGTTGTTCTTGTTAGTGAGATGATCAGCATCAGATTTGTTTTTTTGAAATATTGAATTCTGTGGGTGAATGTCCTGGTTCTGCTCTGCACCTACTGTGGATGCAAAATATATGTTGAAAAAGAAAAAGGGAGAACCATAACGCAGTTTATAACAAAATAAAAATGGGTTATAATTTAGTTTTATAAACTGCGCTATTGATTCTTGCTGTCTTTTAGTTCCTTGGTGGGCAAACAGGACCGTACCTAGCCCTGTGCAAGCAGTGCAGCCGCACAGGGCGCAAAGGTTTGGGGGGAGCATTTCGGCTGTCTGCTGTTGCCCTGCTGCGGCTGGCAGGACAATAGCAGGCAGATAAAATGCGCCCAAAGCCTTTTCACAGCACTTTAAGCAGGTCTGGTCCCTCCCTCCTCCGACACGATGTCAGAGCAGGGAGGGACAGATCTGCTTAGAGTGCCGGCGCCTTTCAGATTGGGTGCATGCCCCCCTCCTCCTCCCCATACCTCTGTCCAGCGCTGCCTGCTCTTTCCCTGCTGCCGGCGCCGCTGTGAAAAAAACAGAGGGCGGCAGCAGCAGGGAAAGAGCAGGCAGCGCTGGATGGAGGTATGGGGGGAAAGGGGGTCATGCACCTGAGTTGCAAGTCGCACAAGGCGTGATTGCAGCTCATTACGGCCCTGTGTGCAAACATCTTGCATTTCCTCCTTATAATCTAATCTGCTTTTTGATTTGGTTCAGTCTCTGATTGGATTTCTGAAAAAGCCCCGCCCCCTCTAAGGTGGTGGGGGGGGGGCGCCATCTCATTCTTCGCCTCAGGCAGCAGACTTCCTTGAGCCGCCCCTGGCTTTGGGTCCCTGGATCTATTGCACTTCCTCCGGAACAGAGGAGGATGAGCTGCCCTCTCAGCAGGAGTAATTTGAGGACACCAATGACCTCGGTGCTTTTGGTGTTGCACTCCAATGAGATGTGATGCAAGTGTGCTCCAGTCTTCATTCCGTGATCACCATCGCATACTCTTGATGTGAATGAAGAAGAAATCTGAATTTTGCTCTTCATTGGGTGGGATTCTGTCTACTCATCCTGGTGGTCTTTATGGATGTTTGATGTTCAATGTATTCTCGATGCTGATGTATCCCCAGTGTCTGTTTCTGCTCATGGACTCAACTCAACCAATTGCTCCAATGCCATTATGAATGAACTATACTGAGATAGCCAAAACGTCATTCACCCTGCTATTCCAGACTTCTGACATCTGTGAATACAAATTAGAATGAGAGGGTTCAGGTCAGGGCCCAGGCACTGAAAGTATCAGTTATGGGTATCCGTGATGGATATGGCCTTTCTGCGTGGATGTTTTTTTCTGGGACATGTCACCAAAAAAATACAGCCACAGTGACATCAGACAACCTGATATTGAAAAATTTCCTAAAAGGACAGCCAAGACCTTAACTGCAGGAGTGATCGAGACAAATACAAAAAACTTTAAGGTAACAGAATCGACTAAAAAACCTATTTGACAGATTATTATTAAAGCAGGAAAAGTTATTAAAGTAAAGAAGATTCTCTGAGTTGAGTAGCAGTAATGCAACTGATGAGCTCCATGGAAAAGCGAAGACTGAGGTGGACCCTGCATGACGACAGTGGGTGGGAAGTGGCGTGCACGCGCTGTGAACTTCCTCTGAAGCTTCAGAAAAACTCCTGAGCTTAAGCACCTGTTTCCCATGCTGGGCTCCCTCAGCGACATCACAAATCTGCTTATACTTGTTGAAAAATTATTACTAGCACTGAATAAATTATCATTTCCTAGCTAAATCCTGTTTGTAGACCTGGAGCTAAGAATAGTGTCTCCTTCCCTACACCTGTCCTTGTCTCATCTTTACCCCCAGGAACTCAGAGATGGGGGTGAAATCTCCCAGGATAATCTCAGTCTCTCTCTTACACTCAGGTGCCAGACAGTGACATTTCCAAGACCAGAGGCCGTTTCTACTGAAGAGGGAGAATGTTCCCACCTCAGCTTCCTTCGTCAGTATTTTATTCTGAAAGATGTGCTCACAAAACACCGAGGTAAAGAACTGTTCCTTTCTCGGGATTAGCTTTCAACTACAAAAACTCATTCAGAAAGATAATAAAATGCAGATATAAAGTCTCTCTACTACTACATAAATGGTTTATGGTTTATTTTATCATTTCTCAGCTTAATTTTTTTTCATTGTATTTTGTCTTAGGAAAGCTTTCTGCAGAACTAGGTAAGAATTTCTCTGTTTATTCTTTTACTCTGAAAAAATCCTATTTAAGGTGCATTTCTACTGAATGAATACTAAAATATGAGACTAACAAGAAGTTATCAAATATTACCCAGTAAATTATTTTCTGGTCCTCCTGACATCATATGATCAATTAGGAAATTATCCTTATTCCAAAGAACTAAAGGTAATAGATGTGAGAACAGACCCAAGGCTGCTCTCATGAAGCACAAGGATCCCGCAGCCGGACTCTAGATCAGAGCGCGACGCGTCCTTGGAGCAGTAGTTGGGGACACCGTCGGAACAAAAGAGGAGCAGATGAAGGGGGTTATCTTGCTGTCCACAGAGAACTCCTGTTACAGGTAAGTAACTCCGATTTCTCCTAAGACAAGCAGGATGAAGTCATCCACACCACCGGCGCAAACATTGGAGAGGCACAAGGAGCAGCAGCAGTAGCAGAAGCAGGTCTGCCCAGCACCACAGAAAGAGCAGTTCATCTGACAGCAGCCAACGCGATCTCTCCCCACTTCTGACTTTTGCTGCCTCTGCAGCCTCCCTGGGACCCCAGGAACAACTCCTAATCTCCAGGGATCCATCTTGCCTTGCTCCCGGACTGCCTGAAGCACCTGAACCACGCGCTCAGTTCTTCAACTTTCTTTCTGATCTCTTTGCTCAATGGACTTCCACTGCTCAAATCCCTAGTACAGGAACCCCTCTCAGCGCTCCTCTTCCTAACCCTCCCAAGGTCACAGACCCAGCCTCTGTAACCGGTGACGCCACTGAGGTGAACGCTGCTCACATATCTTCAGGAGATCCCCCTCCCTCCATGGATCTCGAGTCCTCAGCACCGTCAGCCGAGACCCCAGCGGACGTCCCAGCCAGCAGCCCAGAGGACTTAACCTACCCCAAATTCCTCTTGAAGGTTGCCAACGTGCTAAACCTCTCCAGTCCCTGCATCTTGTCCGACCAGCGCCCTGAGAACCAAGTGGCCAGGAAGTTCCTGGAGACACCATGACCTACTGCGCATATCCCAGTGCACCCCCTTCTTAAGGAAAACCTCCTCTCCCTTTGGCAGAACCCTACCTCCGGGGCAGCTGTCTCACGGAAGCTGGATGCCAAGTACCAAGTCCAGGCCTCTCGGGGCTTCATCAAAACCCAGCTTCCTCACAACTCCATAGTGGTGGAGTCTGCGCTCAAGCGCTCTAGGTCCAACAGGACCAACAATAACTACCCCCTCCCCTCCCGGAAAGGACCTCAAACTCCTGGATGAGGTTGGCCACAAGACGTTCCAAGGGGCAATGCTTTGCTCCAGAATCTCCGCACAACAGTTGCAACAGGCTCTTTACCAGGACACCCTTGTGGAGCAGTTAAAGTCATCCCTCTCCACCTTCAGCCAGGAGGCACAGACAGCTACCGCTGCCACCATCGCGGATCTACAGGAATGCATCAAACACCAGGTGCGAGCATCCTTCGATGCGTTTGATGCAGCGGCTCGCACGGCAGCCACCTCTATTTCTGCTCGTCGGCAAGCCTGGCTCAGAGCTTCTGGCCTGAGGGAAGACACCCATGACCGCATCGCTGACGCACCCTGCATGGGAGATACCCTGTTCGGTGAAAAAGTGAATGACACCGTTAATGCCATGAAGGACCGCTGCACTACACTGCAGACCCTCGCTGATGAGGGCATGGAGCGGCCCAACCGCAGAAGCTCCTACCAGCACAAACCCTACTCCTTTTCTTCGTCAAAACACCTATATGGATACTATCGAAGATGGTAACAACCCCGCTATAAATCACAGCCTCACCCTTCTCAGTCAGCCTACAGGCAAAAGCCCTGCCAGCGTGACAGGAAACAACCACAGAAAAGCTCACAACTGGGACAGGGGAAAGCAAACCAGCCCTTTTGACGCTGAGCCTGGGGCCAACGCTCCTACGGGGGGTCGCTTGGCCATGTTTCTACCGGCCTGGGAGTCTATCACTACAGACAAGTGGGTCCTAGCTATCATCTCCAACGGATATCGGATAAAATTCCTGTCACCCCCGCTACAGCGGGCGATTCCAGCCTGCAAAGAAACTACCTCATCTTTAGAGAAAGAGATCTTGTCCCTCCTAGCGTCCAGGGCCATCGAACCTGCCCCAGAAGCAGAGCGGAACACTGGATTCTACTCCAGATATTTTCTAGTTCCCAAGAAGTCTGGCAGCATGCGTCCTATCCTCGACCTCCGCAAGCTCAACCTATTCATCGCAAAGGAGAAATTCAGGATGCATTCCCTCGGATCCATCCTGCCCCTCATCCAGCCCGAGGAGTGGCTCACATCCCTGGATCTCCTGGATGCATACACGCATGCCCCATACACAAGGACCACAGACAATTCCTATGTTTTCAAGCCGCAACACTTCCAGTACAAAGTCCTTCCGTTTGGTCTGTCACCCGCTCCATGGGTGTTCACGAAGTGTGTCGCGGTGGCAGCCGCACACCTCCTCAAACAAGGGATCTGTGTTTTCCCCTACCTGGATGACTGGCTGATTTCCGCCCCCTCCTTGAGAGATTCCAAGCGCTCAACTCAGGCAACCATCAACCTCCTGACTTCTCTCGGGTTTCTGGTGAACTATCCGAAATCGCAACTCCACCCCTCACAGCGGCTGGAGTTCATCGGAGCACTGATAGATACTGTCCGCTTGAAAGCCTTCCTTCCCCGGACACGAGTGAACAATGTCAAGGAACTGACACAGCTCGTGCGAGCAGAACGATCCCCTACGGTCAGGGTATTCCTTCGCCTCCTGGGTCACATGGCGTCGGCTACTCAGACGGTACCCCTGGCGAAGCTCCACATGCGTTGCCTTCAGTGGCACCTACAGGCTCACTGGTCCCAACACTCACAACCTCTGGAAACTACTGTTCCCCTGGACAAGACAGTAATCTCCTCCCTCACTTGGTGGACCCGCGAAAGGAACCTATCATGCGGAAGACCCCTCTCCCAACCAGTGCATCAACTAACTATCACCACCGATGTCTCCCCAATGGGCTGGGGGGCACATTGCCTTCACCTCCGGACCCAAGGAGCCTGGTCGCAACAGGAACAACAATGCCACATAAACTTCCTCGAGCTCAGATCCATGAGGTACGCTCTGGAAGCCTTCCAAGACATGATCAATGACAAAACTGTACTACTATAGACGGACAGCCAAGTAGCCATGTTCTATATCATCAAACAGGGTGGCACAGGGTCACGCACCCTTTGCGGAGAAGCCCTTCGGATCTGGGCCTTTGCAATCTCTCATCGCTGCATGCTCCAGACCTCCTACCTCCCCGGTCTGCAGAATGCATTAGCGGACAGACTCAGCCGACATCTCAACCCACACGAGTGGTTCCTCAAACCACAAGTGGCCCACTCTCTCTTCCAGGAATGGGGCCGACCAGCAGTCGACCTCTTCGCTACAGAAGCGAACACGAAACGCAAGATCTTCTGCTCGAAACACCCCTCAGCTCTGAGTCACGCAGCGGATGCATTCGATGTGTCATGGGGGGAGTAGTCTCTTGTGTACGCCTTCCCCCCATCCCGCTGATCTCCAGAACCATCCAACACATCATTTCCGACAAGGCGCAGGCCATCCTAGTGGCCCCGAACTGGCCACGCCAAGGGTGGTTCCCGCTTCTCCTCCGACTTGCGGTGCATCCTCCGATCCGGCTCCCCCTGATGCCGGACCTTCTCTCACAGGATGACGGAATACCCTCCACCCCAGCATACGAACACTGGCCCTAACGGCCTGGAAGCTGAGCGGATAGCCCTGTCCCCTTTTCACCTCCCTCATGAGGTCGAACAAGTGGTCCTCGCATCCCGCCACCCCTCAACTAGAAAATCTTACAGCCTCAAGTGGTGGCGCTTCACCTCCTGGTGCTCCCCCCAAGGTCTGGATCCTTTCTCCAGCACCATACCGAACATCCTACAGTACCTGACTTCCTTAGCCCAACAAGGCCTGCAGACACAGTCCATCCGTGTCCACCTAGCAGCCATTGCAGCCTTCCACGATCGTCCAGGAGACAGCTCCGTCGCGCAGCTCCCCATCGTTACTCGCTTCATGAAGGGCCTCTCCAATCTTCGTCCACCAATCAGGAAGCCCGTTCCGCACTGGGACCTCAATGCGGTTCTCCACCAGCTAACCCTACCTCCATTCGAGCCCATGCAGTCGCCTGACATCAAGTTTGTCTCCTCGAAGACCCTTTTCTTGATCGCCATCACTTCGGCCAGGCGCATCAGCGAACTCCAGGCCTTGGTGGCACACCCACCATACACACAGCTCTCTGAGGACCGCGCTTCCCTTCGGACACATCCTAGATTCGTTCCAAAGGTAGCTTCGGCTTTCCAAATTAACCAGACTATAGAACTTCCTACCTTCCACCCGGAGCCCCATCCTTCCCCCGAGAAGGAGCGGCTTCACAAGCTGGATTGTGTCAGAGCCTTGCGCCTCTACCTTCTCAGGACTGCGGCCCAAAGACGAGGCACACAACTCTTTGTCTCCTATGACCAAAACAAGCCGGGCTGCCCGGTCACCAAGCGCACCTTATCCCTATGGATCTCCGCTTGCATCTCCTTCTGCCTGGACCAAGCCGGCACAGGGCTCTCACCACCTGCAAACGCGCACCAGCTGAGGGCGCTCGCAACTTCCATTGCCAATCTACGCTCGGTACCGGTGGCCGACATATGCAAAGTGGCTACCTGGTCCTCTCTCCAAACCTTCCAGAGACACTACTGCCTTGACCTGCAGATGGGTTCCTTCGGATGGGCGGTCCTGACAGCCGCCACCAGACCACCCACTCCTTGAACCATTGAACTTGTTACATGAGCTTGTTCCTGGACACAGTGGTTTTCGCACAACTACTGCTTTCGCAAGCATTCTTGTTGCACATGTCGTTGATTTACTATGCTTTCTTGAGTATTGATTTGCACATACTGCACATATTATTGATTGCACATGTTGTGGTTTTACCTTGCACATCTCGCATTTATTTTGCACATCTGCGTTTACTTCACGCATTTTGCACATTTTGTTGCTCTTTCTGACCAGCAATTAAAGCCTTGTTGAAACCCACCAGGCTTCTGTTTTTATATCCCGACAGGGCCCCTTCCACCTCAGCCATTCATAGCTAGGGAGGCACCTGGTGTGGATGACTTCAACCTGCTTGTCCTAGGAGAAATCGGTTACTTACCTGTAACAGGAGTTCTCCGTGGACAGCAGGATAAGTCATCCACACTTTCCCTCCCTTCCTCCCCTGAAAGGGGCCCTGCCTCAGTCCTGGCCCTCTTGCCCCTAGCATCTGGCTAGCTCGAGACGCAGTGGCTGGCTAGGGGCGGACCTGGGGGTAGGGCCAGGGTGGAGCAGGCCCAGAAGGGAAATGCCTTCTGGGCTAGAGAGAGAGTACTTCCGTCTCGGCGCCATCGGATGACATCACGTGGTGTGGATGACTTATCCTGCTGTCCACAGAGAACTCCTGTTACAGGTAAGTAACTCCGATTTCTCTTCTGTGTGTGTGTCCTGTAAACATTCAGGTGGGGGAATGGGGAGAGTAGTGGGACTGGCAGGCGATCAGCTCTTTCAGTCAGCTGGTGGAGGGAGGAGAGACTAGTGTAGTGGCAACCAGCAGCCTAGATGATCAACTGTTCAGGGCAGCAGCTGTGGGAGAGAAACATTGGCAGTGGGTTTTATCATGGAGGGAAGGGGAGCCGGAGGGCTCTGTGGTAAGTGCAGATATCGGGGGCAGTGGGCTGTGCTGGAGGGAGCCAACAGAAGGTGGCAGCAGATTGCACGATGGGAGAGAGAGAGAGACGAAGTTTAGACACAGCAGATGTCGGGCCAGTTGTCTTACAAAGATGACTCTGTAGGGGGGGGAAGAAGAAAAGGTCCCATGGGCCAGAAGTAATCCGTTTCTTGTGTGACCCCTCTTTGGTACCTTCTCTTCTTCTGGATCCAAGGAGGATGGACAGCAGGTGAAAGGGAAGCTGTTTCACTTCCCTACTGGGATTGTAGGGGACGGGGGATAGAGGATGGGCAGGTTTCTCTTCAACTCTAGGGCATGATCTCTCTTTGAGCACTTAGAAATACACATGTTGCACATACAGTGCACGCAACAGCTCCTCCTCCGTCTTTCCACTCCTGACCCTTCTTCCAGCCTCGCATAGGGAGTTTCACTGATTCACTAGCTGTTCTCTTGATATGAGTCCTCCCTCTAATTGCTGCAGGTTCTATTTTATGCAGTGGGAAGTACTTACTAAAAATGTGTTAAAGTGCTAGTGCACATTGGTAAAATGCATCTATCTTTTTTATTTTTGGGAACTCAAAACACCTAAGCAAAAGACAAAATATTAAAGGAAAATAATAGTGGAGAAGAAGCTCGGTGAATTAATTCATAATGGTTTCTGCTACTAGTTGCTCATCAGATCTAGCAGCACAAAGACCCAGCTCTGCAGCCCTACTAAGAGCTGAGCTTACTGTGTTATACTACAGGAACATAAGAGGCCAATGGGGACAGAGGCTGTGGAACGCCATACCGATTGGGGGGCTAAGCTCTACCTTGACTCTTCCCCAAGCTCTACCCTAAGACCACCCTTAGCCCCCTTGGCCTTCTCCTCCTGTTCTGTCTGCGGGATCTCATTCCCGCAGGCAGAAGGAAATGGTTGCAATTGCAGCAGACTCCTTTTGTACCTGCAGCCTTCTGCAAGCAAGCAGGAGGAGTCTTTGCCCTGATCGTGGTGGCCTTCCATCCTGACCGTGGCAATCCACTCTACCATGGGCAGAAAGGAGTTTGCTATGATAATGGCTGCCAGGGGCGGCCCAAGTGGGGTGCGGGGCCATGTGCGGAGACTCGGTGTGGGGCCTCATTTGCATAAGTGGCCTTATTTGCATAAATATTTGCATAATGTTACCATACACTAACTTTTAGTAAACATGTCTCTTAATGAGTGTATGGATAAAGAAAGACTAAAAGATTTCTACATTACTATAATCCAGTGCCAACCGCCAGGCACATTAGGAACTACTACAAACGCTGCCCGTTTAGAACCCATAGCAAACCCGCCGTATCCTGACAGCACTACCAGGACTCACAAAGCACCATACCCTACCTATCAAAAGGCAACACTGCAAATATTAAACCAATACATTTCAGAGAATACTGGGGAAAGAGAACAAGTGGCAATGTCAAATAGGAATTACATAAACAGAATACCTCAGCTCAGTTACACATGCAGAACATAGACCATCACCAATCAAGGAATCACAATTTAGAAACAGGAAGGCAATAATTAAACTGGGAACCCCAAAAGCCAAACTTGGAATATACAACAACACTGTAGAAATAAAATATAAATTAATTTCCTCTTGTACCAAACAAAGCGCAGACGTTAATGATGCACATTTCCCAGAGCTTTCATATTCCAGTTAAGAAATTCAAAATAAAGAGATATTTTTCTACCTTTTGTGCATTTTTTTTTCAGTTGCAATTGCTCCAGCCACTTTCTTCTGGTTTCTTCATGTTTACTGCTAACTCTCCATCGTCTGCTGTCCATTTGTCCTTTCTTCTCTCTTCTAGTTTTTTTTCCATTCTCTCTCTCTCTCTACATCTGCTTTAACATACTAATCTTTCTCCTTTTGCTCTTTCCTCATTCCTATTTCATCCACACAAATTCTACCCCTACATCCTCAATCCCCACTTACTCTCCCAATACCCGGCCAATTGTAGATTTTTCATCCCTCCCACACAAAATATTTCTCCCCTCTCCATTTTACTCTCCCAGCCCCATCCCATTCTAATCCTCCCCCAACATCAGCTCTCTTCTAGTTCCAGTCTCACCCAGCATCCATTCCCTTCTAGTCCCTGCATCAGCCCATTTCCAGTCCTAGCCCCCCATTAGCCCATGTCAAATCCTAGCTCCCCTCCACTCAGCCCAATTCCAGTCCAAGCCCCCCCATGAGCCTACTTCCAGTTCTAGCCCCTCCATGAGTCCATTTCAATTCAAGCCCCCACCACAGCCCATTTCCAATCTTAGCTCCCCCCATCAGCCCACTTCCAGTCCTAACCCCATCAGCCCATTTCCAGTCAGCCCCCCATAGCCCATTGCCAGTCCTACCCCCCATCAGCCCACAGCCCATTACCAGTCCTAACCACATCAGCCCACCTCAAGGCCTAGCCCCTCCCCATCAGCCCATTTCCTGTCCTAGCCCCCCCATAGCCCATTACCAGTCCTAACCCCCCATCACCCCATTTCCAGACAGCCCCCATCAGCCCATAGCCCATTACCAGTCCTAACCACATCAGTCCACCTCAAGTCCTAACCCCTCCCCATCAGCCCATTTCCTGTCCTAGCCCCCCCATAGCCCACTATCAGTCCTAACCCCCCCATCACCCAATTTCAAGAAAGCCCCCATAATCCCACAGCCCATTACCATTCTTAACCCCCCCATAGCCCATTACCATTCTTAACCCCCCCCCCCATAGCCCATTACAAGTCCTAACCCCCCCCCCAACAGCCCACAGCCCACCCCCACTCAACTCCTAACCCCCCCCCCCCCCATCGGCTCATGGAAATTAAAAAAAAAAAAAAAAAAGCTGGCTGCTGCCACCGCGGCAGCAGCAGAATGGAGTGTCCCGCGGGGCCCCCTCTACCCGCTGAGCTCTTCTGGCCCGGCTGAGCCCCTCCGCGCCGGCTTTCAGATACGTGAAGGGAGAGTGTCTCTCTCGCGTCTCTGTTAAGCCCGCAGGGGCTGATGGGAAATTTTCCATCAGCCCCTGCGGGCTTAACAGAGACGCAAGGGAGACACTCTCCCTTCCCCTCGCGTATCTGAAAGCCGGCGCGGAGGGGCTCAGCCGGGCCGGAAGAGCTCAGTGGGCAGAGGGGGCAGAGGGGGCCCCACCGGACACTCCATTCTGCCGCTGCCGCAGCGGCAGCAGCAGCAGCCAGCTTTTTTTTAAAAATTAATTTAAAAAAAAGCAGAATGTTCTTTTCATGGGGCCCTCTGAAACGTGGGGCCCTGTGCAAAAAACATTCTTGCTCAATGGACGGGCTGGCCCTGATGGCTGCTCTCTGTGGATGGTGGGCAAAATATTGGGGGGGGGGGCCAGGGCCCACGTGGTCCACCCTGTTCCAATGCCTATGATTGGAGAGACTTGTTTTATGCAGCTTATAAATGAATCAGCCAATTGTTGACAAGACCAATATAGTGTGAGCCAATGGGTTTGTGAGTCTATCAGTATGGTTAACAGACGTCCTCATTTTTCAGGGAGTGTCTCTGATTTTACAGCTGTGTCCCTGACTCTCATCTGTTCGTCAGTCTCCTGTCCCTGATTCCAGCGATGGGGACAGAGGGGCTTGAAAATAAAAGCCTTTTCAATTTAGTGATTTGATTGTCAGTTTTTAGAATCTACACCCATTTTCTCTATATTTTGCACAGTCCAGGAGAAATGCATCACTAGTTTCTATTTCTCTGATGTGATATTCGCTTGGAGGTGATATTGTTGCTATCATGGGATGGATGGGGGAGGCGGCAGGGTAATGACTCCTCCTCCCTACTCTGCAACTTGTTGCTCAAATTTGGAACTAAGGTGCTCCTTGCTCCCCCCCCCTCCCTCTACACACACTTCAGATAAGTGTCCCAGATATGCCTGCTAAAAATCTGATATACACCGATAGCAAGGATTATAGCTAATAGTAGCCTTGTTGAAAAACTGATTGAACTTGCCAATGGGGATTAGACGTGGGAGTGTTAGGAGCCAATGAGAAGCATCTGCTCATGTTTATTAATGTCTCTCCTCCCTGCAGTGGATGTGACTCTGGATCCGGAAACTGCTTCTCTCTGGCTCATCCTGTCTGAGGATCGGAAAAGTGTCAGATGCGGAGACACAAGACAGAACTTGCCGGACACTCCCCAGAGATATGACGCTGGTCTCTGTGTGCTGGGGTGTGAGAGCTTCACCGCGGGGAGACATTACTGGGAGGTGGAGGTGGGAGACAAGACTCGCTGGATATTGGGGGTCTGTAAAGATTCTGTGAGCAGGAAGGGGACGATCACAGCAACACCTGAGGATGGATACTGGGTAGTGGCACTGAGGGAGGGAGATAAATACTGGGCCTACACCTCCCCCAGCACTGAGCTCCTCCTGAGCGTGAGACCCCAGGCAGTGGGGATTTTCCTGGATTATGAGGGAGGAAGAGTCTCATTTTACAACGCAGATAATAAATCTCATCTCTGCACCTTCACCCACACCTTCACCGAGAAACTCCGGCCTTTCTTCAGTCCTTGTAGCAACGCAGGAGTTAAAAAGGCCAGAGCTCTGAGAATCAGACCAGTGCCAGACTGGGAATGAAGGAGCTAGGCTCGGAGGTGTGATATCCAGATCTCAAAAATCAGCTTCCAGAATATATAAGAGGAATCAGAAAGTGGTATTTGTGATCTCTGCTGTTCAGGTTTATTGTATACAATCTGATCTCATTTTCCAGATTTTAATTAACCATGTAAAGAAAATGTAGTGCAATAAAAAAATAGTCACAATTATGAGAGGTTTCAGTGACCTGGTAAGAGTGAGAGAGATAGAAGAGAGCCTGTGAATGTGAGGAGGGGTCTCGGTGGTAGGTGAGAGAAACCTGCCCCCCTGATCCTCTTCTGGAAGAGAGAAAGAGAGAGAGCACTTGGAGGAAGGAGCTCATCAGAAAAAACAATGGATAAGACAATAAGAGAGGATTCCGGAGACTGTCCCTTCTAGCTTACTATCAGCAATAGATGACAATGAAGTGCTTGTATTTTACAGACTGTCACTAGAAATTGTGTTTTCCTTTCCTACACTGCCCGTATATAACCGTACCGTATAGTATAATTCCAGCAGCTATAAAATGAAATCTCTCCTGCATTAGTAGCTTGGATACCCAGAGTTTTACATTCTCAGCCTTTGGATATAAATGCAAAGACTCAGATTTCATCCCACGGCATGACATGGACGTATTACAGGAAACCTGGCTTGGCAGCAAATCAATTGCAAACTATTCCAAACTGTCCCACAGATATCCGACTACTGTTAATTCCTTGCCATAAGGATAAAAAGCAAGGAAGGAACTTGAGGGGGGTGGGGAAGCAGAATCATAATGTGGTACAGAGGGCAGTTAGCAGATTTCATTACCCTTGCCAAAAAAAGGTGACACACACTCGTGGATTAAACTATCAGATTTACTTTGAGTGCAGCAAGATATCTATGTCTGGATCTTATACATCCCTCCTTCAGTCTCTCTGACCCTGGATATTTTGCAACCATCCAGTCCGATTCTATCATGTTCCAGACTCAAATTTCGCCCAATAATGAAAAGGTCTGCACGAGGACAGAATCATCCAGCATGAACGAATGTTCCCTTTGAATGAAAACTGGAACCTCACTAAAGGTTATTTAAGGAGCGGCATAGTGACATACAAGCAAACTTCCACCAATCACTCTAGACAGCTGTCATCCAATCCAGAGATTCATTTAAGCCAACAGGCTGCACTGAGTTCAACGTGAATATCCATAGCTGTTCCAAGCATGTGAGGCGCAACAAGGAATCACCCCCAAATTTCACGTTAACGCAATCAATAATAAACCAATGGAGCTGATGCCATTCGTGATGGAAATCCTTGCAATGTTGGACAATAGGTGCCGTAAGTGTCTGAGTTGCCAGGCAAGATTTATGTTCCGCTAATCGTGTCTTCACCTTGCGGCACGTATGACCTACATATACTTTAGAACAAGGGCAAATAATAACATAGACGACCCTTTCACTCTGACAATCTGTAGCATGACGTATCTTATAAACTGTATGAGTTTGAGGATTCATCCACTCATGGATATCCAAAGATTATGCACACATATCTCAGTGCCCACAAGATCTTTGCTTCCCAAAACGTTGGCCTGAAGGGCACTGTCGAGAAAAATCAGTATGTATCGCGATATCTCTTAAAGTGTGTGCTCGTTTAAATGCTATACACGGTCCTTTTTGAAAGACCATGTGCAGTGCCGGTATATGGCAATGTTTATATATACTGTGTGCAATCATTTGTGCTTTATCAGAGAGCTGTAGCACCATTTATATTGATGAAGCAGTAGAAGGGACCGGTTAGCAAACTTCGCTCTCAAATATGCACAACCTTTTTTAGGATATCTCCGTTGCTGTAGTTTGGAAGATAATACTTTAGCAGGATTTCCATCATGAATGGCATCAGCTGCATTGGTTTATTATTGATTGCGTTAATGTGAAATTTGGGGGTAATTCCTTGTTGCGCCTCACACGCTTGGAACAGAAATGGATATTCACGTTGAACTCAGTGCAGCCTATCGGCTTAAATGAATCTGGATTGGATGACAGAAGTCTAGAGTGATTGGTGGAAGTTTGCTTAAACGTCACTATGCCGCTCCTTAAATAACCGTTAGTGAGGTTCCAGTTTTCATTCAAAGAGAACGTTCATTCATGCTGAATAATTTTGCCCTGATGCAGCCCTTTTCATTATAGCGCGAAACTCGAGTCTACGTTCTTTCAGCAGCGTGTTTTTTGTGGAGTCCGTGTCATTATGTGATAGAGCTAAGTGTTTCTCTTATTTTAAATGTGCCTAAAAAATGTAAACACTGCTCAGGTAGCCTATGAATGATAAATCAGTTTGTATGCAGATGTGAGCTAGCGGTGAAATATCCGCGTTTAAACCGCATACCCTGTGCTGATGCTCCCTTTACTATCTACGACTTGAGCTCCTTGAGGGAAAGTATGACATCTATTGAGTACACTGTTACTTTAACTTTATGCCCTTTGTTTGGGAAATTATATATTACAGTCTTCTTTTTTCTTTGTTTACCATTTTGGTTTAAGAAGACAGTGGAGTTTTGTGGAAGTATGTATCAGAAGGGAGACAAACTTTGTCTCAAACCAGGGAAACAAACAGATATTTAAGCTTAACTAAAAGGAACAGCTTTGAAGGTTGAGTTAATATAAATGGAAAGAGACTCCTAATATCTAAACCACTAGAACTATGAGGCCTTTTACTACAGGGCGCTAGCTTGGAGAATGTGACTGGCACATGCTACATACATGAGTGCCTTGGATACGTAGTACCAGCTGGTGTGGGGTCATGACAGCACAGGCCAGTTCCCGTTCCAACTGTGCATCCCACGTTAGGGACATGAGTGGATGGGTTAGGGATGGTGAGTGGGCGTGGTGAGCTCTGTGCGGTTAGGGCAGGAGACGCACCGCATGCTAACTTCATCCCACGGGATTAGAGCCGGTTCACCTAGCGACACCTCAATAGGTGAAGTTAAGTGCACCTGTGCACTTCCTTTCCTAAGATCACCGAGGAAGAAGCCCCTCATCTTCTCTCCTCCTCTAAAGTTACTACCTTCAAGCAGATCAATCCGTGGTTATACCTCATCCCTTGATCCTATCTATCCTAATTATAGGCCCATATCGCTCCTCGCCTTTATTTCTAAGCTACTTGAATGTGTGGTTCACTGTTGTTGGCTTGACTTTTTCCTCTCAGGTCCTTCTGGATTCAGTGCAATCTGGCTTTCACCCTCTACACTCTGACATGACTGTTGCTATAGTTTCTAATGACTTGTTCTTCACAAATCCAAAGGCCTTTATTTGATCCTCAACTTTTCTGCTGCTTTTGATATTGCTGATCACCACCTTCTCCTCGATACCCTGTCCTCGCTTGGATTTAGGAGATCTGTCCTGTCCTGGTTTTCCTCCCATCTCTCCCATTGCATTTTTAGTGTATGTTCTGGTGGATCATCCTCTACTGCTACCATCCTCTCAGCTGGTGTACCCCAGGGCTCTCTCTTGGGACCTCTGCTTTTTTCTGTCTACACTCAGTCCCTTGGTAGATTCATCTCCTACCTTGGTTTTCAGTGCTGTCTCTACACTGAAGATTCTCGGATCTACCTCTGTACCTGAAATTTCTCCAGGAATCTAGACCCGGATCTCTGCTTATCTGAAATGCTACCTCGATGTCTCACTGCCATTTGAAACTGAATATGGCCAAAATGGAGTTCCTCATCTTTCCCCCTAAGCTCATCCCCCCCTTCTTCCTTTCTCCCGGTTTCTTCGACTCGCAACCTTGAGGTCATCTTTGACTCCTCCCTGTCCTCCCCACACATCCAACAGCTAGCTAAAACTTGTCACTTCTTTCTCGATAACATTGGCATAATTCATTCCTTCCTTTCTGGACACACTACAGAGACCTTTATCCATTCTCTAGTCACCTCCCATCTAGACTACTGCAACCTCCTCTTCACTAGTCTTCCTCTGAATCATCTTTCCCCACTTCAATCTGTTCAAAACCCGGCTGCACGACTAATCTTCCACGAGCGTCGCTATGCTCATGTCACCTCTCTTCTCAGAAATAACAGGGATTAAAACGATTTGTTAGGATCAGTAAGAATTATTGAACTTTTGAGCCACCTTGCCTGTGAGGAATCGTGCTCAGCCAGTAGTAGCAGAATTGCTTACTAGCCCAGAGATGAAAGGTGTAGAGAAGGACGGAACAGTGTTGTTTACAGACTCGGAGATCAAAGGTGTGGAGAAATGTTTGTAGGGGCCCTTGTTTGGAAAATCTCAGGTGTTGGCTGTGACCATCTATAAAAAGAGGTAGAAATCCTTGGAGAGATAGAGGGCTGCTGTCTGCCTGATGATAAAGGGACTGCGATGATGTTGGTGTTTGGTGATGTATTAGGTATGTTATGTCTGCCATATAAAGATTATTGTCATGTCAACTAGCTTATTGTGCTTACTGTTATATTAAATAGGTTACTAATCATGTACATGTGGTTATTTGCTCTTAACTTAATAGCCAAAAGAATCTGAAACATCAGGTCACTTCATTGGCTCTCTATCCGTTTCCAGCTTTTACTACTGAACTATAAGTACCTTCATTTGGCTGCTGCTCACCAGCTTTCCTGCCTTACCTCTCCCTACACACCTCCTCGGGAACTCAGCTCTTCTGGCAGATCTATCTGTGCCCTTCTCTTCCACTGCCAACTCCAGACTTCGATCTTTCCACCTTGCTGCTCCTTATGCCTGGAACAAGCTTATCTGAGTCTGTGTGTCAGGCTCCATCTGTGGCCCTGTTCATATCCAGGCTAGAAGCTCACTTCGTTCAGACTGCTTTTGGATCCTGATCGCCCCTAGTCTCCTGTTCATATAGTAACATAGTCCCCAGTTGTGGTGTTTTCTGTAAGCTCTCATGAGGAGGGACTGTCTCTTAAAAATCTCTGCATAGTGCTGCATATCCCTTGTAGCACTAGTAGTATGGGGTTACTGTGGCATTGCACTGAGGGACGAGGCTTCATGTTAACTGCTGGGAAATGCTGTATGACCCGCAACAGTTAATGCGATGGTGTTGCACCAATGCACCATGATTTTGGGGCTTATTGGCACTTTAGGTGCAACCCCTTGTCACCCTTTAGTAAAAGACCCCCTATATATCTTAAACACAGGAGGCCAGCGGCCGAAACCTTGGTCACAGTGCATTCCCCACACCCTACTTCTACTCCTGAGCATTTGTATAGCGCTAAAAGAAGTACGCAGTGTTACACAGACATATAAAAGACATTCCCTGCTCAGAGAGCTTACAATCTAGTCAAGACAGACAACAGAAGGAAAACACAAGGAGATCGGACGAGTCAAGATGCCAAAGCAGTGGCGAAGAGGTGAGTTTTCAGCCTGGATTTGAAAAGGGTCAGAGAAGGTGCCTGACGTACACACTCGGGTAGTTTGTTCCAGGTGTAAGGTGCAGCAAGGTGAAAGGAGTGAAGTCTGGAGTTAGCAATAGAAGAGAAGGGCACAGATAGAAGGGATCTGACAGAAGAGCGGAGGGGTATAGAGAGAGATAAGAGAGGGGAGGTAGTGAGGAGCTACCTGTAGGATACCAAGTTTGCTACACAGCTCGACAGCTTCTGCAGCGGGGAGAACCTGTGACTGCCCGTGGGGATCCCAAGGTTCACTGCTCCTTTCATTTATTTAGCCGTCTGTGTAGCAAACTTGGTAACCTTCTATTTTTGTCAGGCTGCTCTTCTGGCCATGATAACAGCTGCTTCTGCATGTCTGCCCATGGGGCTTGGGATCACCATTTGCAGACAGGAGCAATTTATGGGTGGCTGAAAACTGGCCTTTCAATTGCTGTTTTTGTCAGCTGTCGGTCTCCAACATGAAAAACCAGCCAGGCCAGCCTAAAACGAGCCGTGTAGTTTGTTCCAGGCATAAGGTGCAGCAAGGTGAAAGGAGTGGAGCTAGCAATAGAAGAGAAGCTGTGTAGCAGCCCTCTTTTAATGTCTTAATTCCCTCCCTACCTCCCTCCCCAACATCCACCCACTCCTAGGATAATCATAGCTTTATACGTACTTACACATCTTAAAAGAAAGGAGCTGCTCTCGGGTGCGGCTCTTTATCTAAATCAGTCCTGAGATTAATTAAGCTTCAGGTGAACAAGGTATATTAAATGTATTAGATACATTTTTATTAGTATAAGCATCCACAGCAACCCTTAGTAAGTAAAGACCTTAAAGATCTAAACACAAACTTAAAACTAAGATGCAGACAGCAGTCCAGCAGCGGGATGTGGGCTTTCCAGTCTTTTGCATTGAGTGTCACGTGTATGATTTTCTCCCAGTTGGTACGAGGTCTTACTTGTGCACTAGGTGCAAGGAGCTGTTTGCTCTCAGGGAACGATTCCGTTCTCTAGAGGCTAGAATAGCAGACTTGGAAGACATAAGAAAGACAGATAGGTACATAGACGAGACCTACAGGGATATAGTTCTGAAGTCCCACCTCCAGTCTGGCAGCATCCCTATTGCCATGGAGGAGAGAGGTCACATGACAGGAGAGCATCATCCTGGTGTGGCAGGAAGTGATCCTGTAACTAGGACCTGTCCTCCAGGTGATGTAAAACCCTCTCGCACTGAGGAAGTTTCTCCAGGGCCATGTGCCCATGACAGAAGGGTTAGGACAGCTGTTATAGTTGGTGATTCGATCATTAGGCATGTAGATAGCTGGGTGGCTGGTGGACATGATGATTGCCTGGTAACATGCCTGCCTGGTGTGAAGGTAGCGGACCTCACGCGCCACCTAGATAAGGTCTTAGATAGTGCTGTGGAGGAGTCTGCTGTCTTGGTACATGTCGGTACCAATGACATAGGAAAATGTGGTAAGGAGGTTCTGGAAGCTAAATTTAGGCTTTTAGGTAAGAAGTTGAAATCCAGAACTTCCAGGGTAGCGTTCTCCGAAATGCTTCCCGTTCCATGCGCAGGATCCAAAAGGCAGGCAGAGCTCCGGAGTCTCAATGTGTGGATGAGATGATGGTGCAAGGATGAGGGTTTTGGATTTGTTAGGAACTGGGGAACATTCTGTGGAGGAGTGGCCTAGTGGTTGGGGCAAGGTACATCAGGCTGGAAGGTCAGGGGTTTAAATCCCACTAGAGGACAGCAACCTTGGGCCAGAAGGACTGGGGTTTCTAGTCCCACAGGTGCTCCTTGTGGTCTTGGGCAAGCCACTTAACCCTCCATAGCCCATGTTCCCTGTAAAATAGTTATCTCCAATTATAATGCCCTGTTCAATGTAATTTCAGTTTGTTCAATGTAAACCGCACTGATGCAGAATAGCGCGGTATATAAGAGAATGTAAATAGATAAATAAAATAAAATAAAATAAAAAATAAATTCTGGGGAAAGGAGGGGCTCTTCCAAAGGGATGGGCTTCACCTTAACCGGGATGGAACCAGGCTGCTGGCATTAACCTTTAAAAAGGAGATAGAGCAGTTTTTAAACTAGATAATAGGGGAAAGTCGCCCAAGAGCACATGGTTCAGAAGAATGTATCCTTGAAGGATACTACCAAAAGCAGAGAGGTTCCAAAAAAGAGTAAAGTAGCCCAAATGCCCTTGAGTATGCTTGTATGCAAATGCTAGAAGTCTAACAAATAAGATGGGAAAGTTAGAATATATAGCACTAAATGAGAGGTTAGATATGATTGGAATCTCTGAGACATGGTGGAAGGAGGAGAACCTGTGGGACACTGTGATACCTCGGTTCAAACTATACCATAATGATAGAGCTGATCAAATCGGTGGAGGTGTTGTGCTCTATGTTAGAGAGGGCATTGAGTCAGAAAGGATTAAAGTTTTGCAGGAAACAACATTTGCTGTAGAATATCTATGGATTGAAATGCCATGTAAGAAGGGTAAGGCGATGGCAATGGGCGTGTGCTATCGACCGCCTAGCCAGAATGAACAAATGAATGATGAAATGCTCAAAAATTAATCAAGGAAGCTAACAAAGGTTACACCACAGTAATAATATGGGTGATTTCAATTACCCCAGTATCGACTGGGTCAGTGTCACGGCAGGACATGCTAGCGAGATAAAGTTCCTAGATGAAATAAATGACTGCTTCTTGGAGCAGCTGCTTCATGAACCAACCAGAGGGGAAGCCATATTGGACCTAGTCCTTAGTGGAGCACCAGATCTGGTGCAAGAGATAAGGGTGTTGGGGCCACTTGGCAATAATGATCATAGCATTATCGCGTTTGATTTAATTAGTGGAGGAGGGATGGTAAAGAATTCCACAGTACTACCTTTTAACTTTCGAAAGGGAGACTATGATAAAATGAGGAAAATAGTTAAGAAAAAACTAAAAGGAGCAGTTGCAAAGGTTAAAGAGTTACATCAAGCTTGAGTGTTGTTTAAAAATACTGTCTTGGAATCCCAGACCAGCTGTATTCCACGCTTTAAGAAAAGTGGAAGGAAGTCCAAAAAACTGGTTCAAAGGTGAGGTCAGAGAGGCTGTTGCTGCCAAAAAAGCATCTTTCAGGAAATCAAAGAAAGAGCCAAATGACAAACTGGAAACAGCATAAGCACTGGCAAGTTAAATGCAAGGCATTGATAAGGCAGGTAAGGAGAGAATTTGAGAAGAAACTTGCTACTGAAGCAAAAACGCTTAATAAAGACTTTTTCAAGTACATTTGTAGCAAAAACCCTGTGAGTCAGTTGGACCATTAGATGATAGAGGGGTAAAAGGGGCTGTAAGAAGGTACAAGGCTATAACGGAGAGACAGAATGAATTCTTTGCTTCAGTCTTTACTGAGGAAGATGTAGGGATGTTACCCATGACTGAAGTGGTATTTAAAGGTGATACTGCAGAGGAATTGAAAGAAACATCGCCACACCGGGAAGATGTATTACAATTATTTGATAAACTGAAGAGTAGCAGATCACCTGGAGTGGATGGTATACATCTAAGGGTTCTGAAAGCACTGAAATATGAGATTGCAGACCTGCTATTATTAATCTGTGAACTATCATTAAACTCATCTGTAATACACTGGCGATCCTCCAATCTTCAGGTAACACCAATTTTTAAAAAGGATTCCAGGAATGCTCCGGGAAACTACAGACCGGTGAGCCTGACATCAGTACTGGGAAAAATAGTAGAAACCATCATAAAGAACAAAATTACTCATCATGTAGATAGTCATGGCCTAATGGGAGACAGCCAACATGGCTTTAGACAAGGAAGATCTTGTCTTACTAATCTGTAATGTTTTTTTGAAGGTGTGAATAAACAGGTAGACAAAGGTGAATCAGTAAATATAGTGTATCTGGACTTTCAGAAAGCCTTTGACAAGGTCCCTCATCAGAGACTTTTGGCAAAACTAAAGAGTTCTGGGATAGGAGGCAGTGTACTATTGTGGATCAGGAACTGGTTAAAAGATAGAAAGCAGAGGGTAGGGCTAAATGGCCAATTTTCCCAATGGAAAAAGGAGAATAGTGGAGTACCCCAGGGACCTGTGCTGGGTCCACTGCTTTTTAACATATTCATAAATGACCTGGAAAAGGGAATAACGAGTAAGGTTATCAAATTTGCAGATGACACAAAACTATGTAAAGTTGTTAAAACCCAAGAGGATTGTGGAAAATTGAAAGAGAATCTTGATAAATTGGAAGACTGGGCATCAAAATGGCAGATGAAATTTAATGTTGACAAGTGCAAAGTTATGCACCTAGGGAAGAACAACCCAAACTATGGTTAAACGATGCAAGGTTCCACTTTGGGACCCACCACCCAGGAAAAAGATTTAGGAATCATTATGGATAACATGTTAAAACCCTCGGCCCAGTGTGCAGCGGCGGCCAAGAGAGCAAATAGAATGCTAGGTATCATAAGGAAAGGAATGGAAAATAAAATAAAGGATATTATAATGCCTCTGTATCGTTCTATGGTGCGACCGCACCTTGAATATTGTGTGCAATTCTGGTCTCCGTATCTAAAAAAGGATATAGCAGAAAAGGTACAGAGAAGAGCCACCAAAATCGTAAAGGTGATGGAAGGATACCCCTATGAACAGAGGCTAAATAGGATAGGTCTCTTTAACCTGGAAAACAGACGGCTGAGGGGAGATATGATAGAAGTCTATAAATTAATGAACGGAGTGGAACGGGTAAATGTAGATCAATTGTTTACGTTATCAGAATATAGAAAGGCTAGGGGACATGCAATGAAGCTACAGGGTAAACTATTTAAGACTAATAAGAGAAAATATTTTTTCACTCAACGTGTAATCAAACTCTGGAATTTGTTACCGGAGGATGTAGTAAAGGCTGTTAGTGTAGCTGGATTTAAAAAACGTTTGGACAAGTTCCTGGAGGAAAGGTCCATAAACCATTATTAAAAAGGGACCCAGGATATCATTGCTTGACCCAATACAAACATTGTGGAACCTGTGTCTTTTGGGGAAACTGCTAGTTACTTATGACCTAGATTGGCCACTGTTGGAAACAGAATACTGGGCTTGACGGACCTTGGTCTGACCCTGTATGGCATATCTTGTTTTTTTATGGCACAGATAGAAGTGATTTGACAGAAGAGCGGAGCTCCGGAGGAGGGGTGTAGGGAGAGAGAACAGAGGTGAGGTAGTGAGGAGTTGCCTGCAGGATACCAAGTTTAAAGTGCAGCTCGACAGCTTCTGCAGCGGGGAGAACCTGTGACTGCCCGCAGGCAGGGGCGGCCCAAGGGGGGTGCGGGGCCATGTGCGGAGACTCGGTGCGGGGCCTCATTTGCATAAGGTGCCTCATTTGCATAAATATTTGCGTAATGTTACCATACACTACTAACTTTTAGTAAACGTGCCTCTTAATGAGTATATGGATAAAGAAAGACTAAAAGGTTTCTACATTACTATAATCCAGTACCAACCGCCAGGCACATTAGGAACTACTACAAACACTGCCCATTTAGAACCCATAGCAAACCTGCCGTATCCTAACAGCACTACCAGGACTCACAAAGCACCATACCCTAACTATCAAAAGACAACACTGCAAATATTAAACCAATACATTTCAGAGAACAATAATACATGACCTACTGGGGAAAGAACAAGTGGCAATGTCAAATAGGAATTACATAAACAGAATACCTCAGCTCAGTTACACATGCAGAACATAGACCATCACCAAACAAGGAATCACAATTTAGAAACAGGAAGACAATAATTAAACTGGGAACCCCAAAAGCCAAACTTGGAATATACAACAACACTGTAGAAATAAAACTATAAATTAATTTCCTCTTGTACTAAACAAAGCGCAAAAATTAATGATGCACATTTCCCAGAGCTGACATATTCCAGTTAATAAATTCAAAATAAAGAGATATTTTTCTACCTTTTGTGCATTTTTTTTCAGTTGCAATTGTTCCAGCCACTTTCTTCTGGTTTCTTCATGTCTTCTGCTAACTCTCCATCTGCTGTCCATTTGTCCTTTCTTCTGTCTTCTTGGTTTTTTTTTCCATTCTCTCTCTACATCTGCTTTAACATACTAATCTTTCTCCTTTTGCTCTTTCCTCATTCCTATTTCATCCACTCAAATTTTATCCCTCCATCCTCAATCCCCACTTACTCTCCCAATATCCGGCCAATTGTAGATTTGTCTTCCCTCCCACGCAAAATATTTTCCCCTCTCCATTTCACTTTCCCAGCTCCATCCCATTCTAATCCTCCCCCAACATCAGCTCCTTTCTAGTTCCAGCCCCACCCAGCATCTGCTCCCTTCTTGTCCCTGCATCAGCCCATTTCCAGTCCTAGTCCCCCATCAGCCCATTTCCAAACCTAACACCCCCACAGCCCATTACCAGTCCTAACGCCCCCCACAGCCCATTACCAGTCCTAAACCCCTATCAGCCTACTTGTAGTCTTAGCCCCCCCATAGCCCATTACCTGTTGTAACCCCCCATCAGCCCATTACCTGTCCTAACCCCCCCATAGCCCTGTCCTAATCCCCCCATCAGCCCACTTGTAGTCGTACCTCCCGATAGCCCATTACCTGTTGTAACCCCCCATCAGCCCATTACCTGTCCTAACCACCCCATAGCCCATTACCTGTCCTAATCCCCCCATCAGCCCACTTCCAGTCCGAATCCCCTATAGCCCATTACCAGTCCTACCCCCCCATCAGCCCACTTGTAGTCATAGCTCCCCATAGCCCATTACCTGTTGTAACCCCCCCATAGCCCAGTACCAGTTCTAACCCCCCCAGCCCATTACCAGTCCTAACGCCCCCACAGCCCATTACCAGTCCTAACGCCCCCCACAGCCCATTACCAGTCCTAACCCCCTAACAGCCTACTTGTAGTCCTAGCCCCCCCATAGCCCATTACCTGTTGTAACCCCCCATCAGCCCATTACCTGTCCTAATCCCCTCATCAGCCCACTTGTAGTCGTACCTCCCCATAGCCCATTACCTGTTGTAACCCCCCCATAGCCCATTACCAGTCCTAATGCCCCCCACAGCCCATTACCAGTCCTAACGCCCCCCACAGCCCATTTCCAGTTTTAGCCCACCGCCCCATAGCCCGTTTCCAGTCCTAATCCCCCCATCAGCCCACTTGTAGTCGTAGCCCCCCATAGCCCATTACCTGTCATAACTTCCCCCATCAGCCCATTTCCAGTCTTAGCCCCTCCATAGTCTATTACCTGTCCTAACCCCCCATAGCCCATTCCCAGTCTTAACCCCCCCCATCAGCCCACTTCCAGTCCGAATCCCCTATAGCCCATTACCAGTCCTACCCCCCCCATCAGCCCATTTACAGTCCTTACCCCCCTCCCTCCCCATCAGCCCATTTACAGTCCTTACCCCCCTCCCTCCCTCCCCATCAGCCCATTTAGTCCTTACCCCCCTCCCTCCCTCCCCATCACCCCATTGACAGTCCCTACTCCCACTCCCTCTCAGCCCATTTACAGTCCTTACCCCCCCCATCAGCCCATTTACAGTCCTTACCCCCCTTCCTCCCTCCCCATCAGCCCATTTACAGTCCTTACCCCCCCTCCCTCCCCATCAGCCCATTTACAGTCCTTACCCCCCTCCCTCCCTCCCCATCAGCCCATTTACAGTCCTTACCCCCCCATCAGCCCATTTACAGTCCTTACCCCCCTCCCTCCCTCCCCAACAGCCCATTTACAGTCCTTACCCCCCCCTCCCTCCCTCCCCATCAGCCCATTTACAGTCCTTACCCCCCTCCCTCCCTCCCCAACAGCCCATTTACAGTCCTTACCCCCCTCCCTCCCTCCCCATCAGCCCATTTACAGTCCTTACCCCCCCTCCCTCCCTCCCCATCAGCCCATTTACAGTCCTTACCCCCCTCCCTCCCTCCCCATCAGCCCATTTACAGTCCTTACCTCTCCCTCCCTCCCTCCCCATCAGCCCATTTACAGTCTTTACCCCCCCTCCCTCCCCATCAGCCCATTTACAGTCCTTACCCCCCCATCAGCCCATTTACAGTCCTTACCCCCCTCCCTCCCCCCATCAGCCCATTTACAGTCCTTACCCCCTCCCTCCCTCCCTCCCCATCAGCCCATTTACAGTCCTTGCCCCCCCCTCCCTCCCCATCAGCCCATTTACAGTCCTTACCCCTCCCCCCCCCCATCAGCCCAGCTAAGTTTTAAAAAAAAAACAGAAACCGGCTGCTGCTGCCGCTGCCGCCGTGGCAGCGGCAGAATCGAGAATCCCGCGGGGCCCCCCTGTCCAGCAGTCTTCTAAGCGGCCTCAGCGCGGGCTTTTCAGAGCCGCGCGAAGGGAGAGTTTCCCTTTCTCGCGGCTCTGTTAATCCCGCCGCGGGGCTGATGGGATTTCCCATCAGCCCCGCGGCGTGATTAACAGAGCTGCGAGAGGAGAAGCTCTCTCTCTTCGCGCAGCTCTGACAGCCGACGGAGGCCGCATAGAAGACTTCAGGACAGGGGGGCCCCGCGGGATTCTCCATTCTGCCGCTGCCACGGCGGCAGCAGCAGCAGCAGCCGGTTTCTGTTTTTTTTTTTTTTAACTTAGCTGGGCTGATGGTGGGGGGGGGGGGGTGGTAAGGACGGTAAATGGGCCCCTCTCCATTCTGCCGCTGCCACGGCGGCAGCGGCAGCAGCAGCCGGTTTCTGGTTTTTTTTTTAAAAATTTAGCTGGGAATCTGGGATGCAAGATGTTTTTTGCGCGGGGCCCCCTGAAACGCGGGGCCCTGTGCAAAAAACATTCTTGCTCAATGGACAGGCCGGCCCTGCCCGCAGGGATCCCAAGGTTCACTGCTCCTTTCATTTATTTAGCCGTCTGTGCAGCAAACCTGGTAACCTTCTATTTTTGTTAGGCTGCTTTTCTGGCCACGATAACAGCTGCTTCTGCACTTCTACCCAAGGGCCTTGGGATCCCCATTTGCAGACAGGAGCAATCTGTGGTCAGCTGAAAACTGGTTCTTCGTTTGCTGTTTTGTCAGCTGCTGGTCTCCAAGATGAAAAGCCAGCCAGGCCAGTCTAAAACCAGTAGGTTGGGAATCCTAAATAAAATTAGAAACACAGCTTGAAAATAATAGTTTTGATTGAACTTATTCCATAGAGAGACACTCCCTTTCTCAGAAGCTCATATACGGGCAATGAAAGTGAAAATACTTTTATTCTGTCAGGATCATGGCTTTAGTGAGCTCTGCTGAGAATCTGCGGCACGATGCTACTTGTTCTATATGTTTGGATTATTTTACAGACCCGGTGTCCATACATTGTGGACACAGCTTCTGTCGCTCGTGTATCACTCAGTGCTGGGCAAGAACCGAACCAGACTTCCCCTGTCCGCAGTGCAGGAAAAGGTTTCGGCAAAGAATCTTCATACCTAACATGAACCTAGCAAATGTGACAGAAATAGCAAAAAATCTGTTAGAGAGAAAACAAGAGGAGAGTCTGTGTGAGAGGCATAGAGAGGAATTGAAGCTGTTCTGTGAAGAGGATCAGAAACCGATCTGTGTGGTGTGTGACAGATCCCAGGATCACAGATTTCACACCGTGATCCCCATAGAGGAGGCCGTGCAGGAATACAAGGTGAGTGTTAGTAATGGGGCTTCTGTTCCTAGGTGTTTATAAATTGTGTATGTAAGTGTTTTACTTTCTAGCAAATTAGAGGGTTTTGAGGTACAACAAATCTGCTTTTGTGTGTGTTTTCATGCCACAGGTAGCATTGCTGGGTACCTGATCTGGGATAATCAAACATGTTTGTTTGTGTCACTTTGGCGTCATTAACCCAGAAAAGACATAAAAACCTGGGTGAAGGATGCAAACGTCAGGAGTGGGATGAAAACGTTACTGGGAAAATGGTATTATTCCAGAGTTTATGCAATAAACACCTATTTTAATTATTTTGCATCAGGGTGTTTTATCAGTGTTAACTAAACTTCTGATTTTAGGTTTTTATTATCTATATTATCACAGGTTTTGGGGTCACAGATCTTACACTGATCTGCATAGAAGAGGCTGTGCATATTTTTTATTAATTTAATGTTTATTACAGCATTCAGGGCTGGAATTGGGGGGGGGGTAGTATTTGGCAGGTTGGTAGGGCAGTTGCAGGGGAGAATTTTCTGGGTGGAGGGCAGTGTACAAGGTGTCGGAGAAGTTGTGAGGGGGGAGAGAGCAGAAACTGTGAAGAAATGGCAATAAAATGTCCACGATGAAGGAACAAGACAAAGCAGGGAGAAAGAACTAAAACAGGAAATCAACATAAGAACATAAGATATGCCATACTGGGTCAACCAAGGTCCATCAAGCCCAGTATCCTGTTTCCAACAGTGGCCAATCTAGGTCATACGTACCTAGCAGTTTCCCCAAGAGACACAGGTTCTGCAATGCTTGTACTGGGTCAAGCATTGATATCCTGGGTCCCTTCTTAATAATGGTTTATGGACCTTTCCTCCAGGAACTTGTCCAAACCTTTTTTAAACCCAGCTACACTAACAGCCTTTACTACATCCTCCGGTAACAAATTCCACAGTTTACACGTTGAGTGAAAAAATATTTTCTTTTATTAGTCTTAAATAGTTTACGCTGTAGCTTCATTGCATGTCCCCTAGTCTTTCTATATTCTGATAAGGTAAACAATCGATCTACGTTTACCCGTTCCACTCCGTTCATTAATTTATAGACTTCTATCATATCTCCCCTCAGCTGTCTCTTTTCCAGGTTAAAGAGCCCTAACCTTTTTAGCCTTTCTTCATAGGAGTATCCTTCCATCCCCTTTACCATTTTGGTGGCTCTTCTCTGAACCTTTTCTAAAATCGCTATATCCTCTTTAAGATACGGCGACCAGAATTGCACACAATATTCAAGGTGCGGTCTCACCATGGAACGATATAGAGGCATTATAATATCTTTTTTGTTTTATTTTCCATTCCTTTTCTTATCATACCTAGCATTCTATTTGCTCTCTTGGCCACTGCTGCACACTGGGCCGAGGGTTTTAACATGGTATCCACAATGACGCCTAAATCTTTTTCCTGGGTGGTGGTTCCTAATGTGGAACCTTGCATCGTGTAACCATAGTTTGGGTTGTTCTTCCTTAGGTGCATAACTTTGCACTTGTCAATATTAAATTTCATCTGCCATTTTGATGCCCAGTCTTCCAATTTATCAAGATCCTCTTGCAATTTTCCACAATCCTCTTGGGTTTTAACAACTTTAAATAGTTTTGTGTCATCTGCAAATTTGATAACCTCACTCGTTATTCCACTTTCCAGGCCATTTATGAATATGTCAAAAAGCAGCGGACCCAGCACAGATCCCTGGGGTACACCACTATTCACCTTTCTCCATTGGGAAAATTGGCCATTTAGTCCTACCCTCTGCTTTCTATCTTTTAACCAGTTCCTGATCCACAATAGTACACTGCCCCCTATCCCATGACTCTTTAGTTTTGCCAAAAGTCTCTGATGAGGGACCTTGTCAAAGGCTTTCTGAAAGTCCAGATACACAATATCAACCAACTCACATTTGTCTACCTGTTTATTCACACCTTCAAAAAAACAAAAATCAAGAAGGAACAGAGAAGACCAAGCGAATGAGATGAAAGGGAAGCATTGAGCTAGTAAAACAAAACAGAGACATCTCTTTAAAAAATATTTTTATTATATGATAAAAAATATTAATTACTCCTTAGTGTAGAATATCCTAGATATGGTTCAGGTTCCACATAAATGGATATCATGGCTGAAAAGTCCCGTAAAGATAAGCAGATATGTCATCCGCTTAATTTGTATGCATCGGATATTAAATCAAGCAGAATATTCAGGTTAGAAATTGAATGTATTTGATGTTCACAGGAAAACTATGAAATGCAATTAGTGCCTTTGAAGGAGGAACTGAAAGAGATTCTTGACTTTAAATCCAAAGAAGAGAAGAAAGCTGACCAGGTGAAGGTAGGCGTCTGACTCTCTGACGGGTCATTGATCCTCTCAAGCTGTGCATAGCTTAAATATGTCTTAAAACTGAAAAAAAGGTTTTACATAGAAGATGATTTTCAAAAGCCATTTCCCCAGGTAGAGAGTGTTTCTAGAAATTACCCATCCTGTCCGCAGGTAAGAATATGCACCTCGTTCTGCAATTTGGCTATGTTTCTCCTCATCGAGTGGAGCTGTTACCTTGGATAGGGTTACGGCAAAGGATGACAACATTTATAGTTTTGCATTTTCCAAACTGTGTATGTTTTTACTTGGTGCAAATACCCGAAGAAAAGGAGATGCAAATGTCTGTCGATATTTTACCCCAGGACTGTTTTCAAAGGGAAAGTTTGCTCATGTGTTCCCTTTGAAAACCGAGGCAAAACCTTTGGATGGAAGCAGCTGTGAACTTTGTATCAAAAAACTCACACAAATCTGTTTTCAGTGATGAGGTCTATGGCTGCAGTGTTTAGAAGCTATGGGGTGGGTGAGGGGAAATCAGCGGTGTGGCTAGCGCATGTAAAGCAGCTACCGCCGCTGAACTTTATACCCAGATGTTCAATGTCAGGGGCTATATGTGGCCACTGCCATTGAATTTCCAGGTCAGCCAGATCGCACTGTGGCTAACTTGGCAGCGGCAACATGCATCGCAGGTAGAGGCTTCACTCTTACAGATAAGAACAATGTTGACAGCGTCAACAAAATATTTTTTCTCTTTGCTCTGAAATGTTGAATATAGATTAAGACAAACATCAAGAGAAAAAAAATTCTATCTGAGTTTAAGGAGCTGCACAAGTTTCTTAATGAGGAGGAACAGATCCATCTCTCAAGGCTGGATGATGAAGAGAAGGAAATTCTTAAGAAAATTGATGACAATGTGACTCGACTAAAAGATCAGAGCTCCTCCCTCCAGACATTGATCTCAGAAGTGAAAGAGAAATGTCAGCAGTCAGCGATCAAATTACTGAAGGTGAGATTGGGTTACAAATCAGACTCTAATATAGGCTGCATGCCTCTGTTTGCTTGAGTCTGAATACTTGCTGGAGTCTATTATTTAGCATGAAAAAATGAATTTACTTATCCTTTCTATTTTATTTGCAAGTCTCTTAAGCAACGTCTCCACCAAGTCACATGGGAATCCTCCAGCTACGTGGCTGCCAGTAGAGGGAGATGTTGTGATATTAAGATTTTAGTTCTGAAAAGCAGGCACTACACCAACCATGCCTTTAGCCTGCACAGCCCCTAAATCCTTCCTATTGCTTCTGCTCCCCTCTCTCCTATCTCCTGCATCCACAGCTCCAAGTTAGAAAAAAGTAGATATCTCTGGGGGGATGACTGTTTAAAGCCACAGAAACATTGGGACAAATCAGGTGTCTATAGAAAAAGAGGAATTTAGATATAGTGGGGGAGAAAGAAAAGTCTCATCCGTCAGTTAATGAATTATCGAACAGGGATGCTGCAATATATTTAATATTATCGTTGTTGAGTGCTGTCAAATCGGTGCCTACTCATGGTGACCCTCTGGATAGTTGTCCTAAATTGTTCTCAGTCTTCATTCAAACGGCTCATTCTTGACAGACTGGCACCCATAACTGCTGTTTATTGTATCGATCAATCTCATTGTGGCCTTCCTCTTTTGCATTGACCTTCTACCTTCCCAAACATGATGTCTTTCTCTAATGATCTCTCTCTTCACATGATGTGTCCAAATATGAAAGTTGAAGTCATCTGAGCTTCTAAAGAAAGCTTAGGTTTGATCTCCTCTAATACTGACTGGTTTGTTCTTTGGGCAGTCCATGGTATAAGCAATATTCGTCACCAGCAACATAATTCAAAGGCATCAATTTTCTTCCTGTCTATCTTTTCCAATATCCAACTTTTGCATTCATATGACGTTTTTTGAAAATACCATGGCTTGAACAAGTCTAATCTTCGTACGGAGAGAAATATCAATGCTCTTGAGAATCTTGTCTAGATCATTCTTAGCGAAATTGCAAGAGCAATGCGTTGTCTGATTTCTTGACTGCTTGTTGCTTCTTTATTGATAGTTTATCCAATTAGGTTAAAGCTGTCCACTATTTCAATTTCTTCTCCATCAACTATGTACTTGTTGATTTTGCCAGTTGTCATGATTTTTGTCTTCTTTACTTTAAGATGCAGACCCATTTTAAGACTATGGGGCTTGTTTACAAAGCTGCGGTAGCGGTTCGCGATCATTATCGGAGCCACGGCCCCAGGGGCCGTGGCTCCGATAACGATCGCGAACCGCTACCGCGGCTTTGTAAACAAGTCCCTATGTTCCTTGATCTTGAGAAGCAAATGTTTCAGATCATCTTCACTTTCAGTCAATAATGTGGTATCATCAGCATAGCAAAGGTTGTTGATGAGTCTTCCACCAATCTTCACACCTCTGTTGCCTTCATATAATCCTGCTTCTTTGATGATTTGTTCTGCTTATAAATTAACAGGTAGGGGGAAAGTATGCAGTCTTGTCGTACATCTTTGCTGATTTTAAACCATTCTGTTTCTGCTTGTTCTGTTTGAAATTGTTGCTTCTTGATCAATGTAAAGGTTGTGCAAGAGAGGAATCAGGTGTTCTGGTATACCCATGCTTCTTAATGTGGTCCAGAGTTTCTCATGGTTTGCACAGTCAAAAACCTTGCTGTAGTCAATAAAGCACAAATAGATATTCTTTTGGCTGGAATTTTTAGTCTTTTCAAGGATCCATTTCACATCTGTGATGATGTCTCTTGTTCCTCGCTCTTTTCTGAACCCTGCTTGCACTTCAGGTAGTTCTCGTTCCAGGTATGGTTGTAGTCTCTGTTGAATGATCTTCAGTAGAATCTTGCTGGCATGTGGGATCAGAGCAATTGTGGGATAATTTCCACAGTCAGTTGAATCACCTTTCTTTAGTATTGGTACAAACACAGATCTTTTCCCATCAGTTGGCCATGATGTTGTCTTCCAAATTTCCTGGCAGAGCTGTGTAAGTATGGTAAAACTGAGTTACTTACCTGTAACAGGAGTTCTCCGTGGACAGCAGGATAAGTCAGCCACACTTGGTGATGTCATCCGACGGCGCCGAGACGGAAGTACTCTCTATAGCTCAGAAGGGCTTTTCGCCCTTCTGAGCATGGTCTAACTGGCCCCACCCTCCTGCCCGCCCCTAGCTAGTGTAATGGGGAAAAGATATCCTGTGATAGGAAAGCAGAGGAACCTATGAGTAATAGGGCTGTTTCTAGCAGGAAGGAAGATATCAGGACACCCAGTTGCCAAGAGCAACATAAACATTCCCAGCCACGAGGGAAGGAACCCTGCACAGCTGTTAGGCATTCCCCAGCTCTTAGCTCTAATAGCTTTCACCTGTGAGGGGGAAGGGCTGGAGTAGAGCCTCAGAAAATGTATAAGGGACGTTCATTAGAGAATAGGGCAAGCAATAGTGGCGGTAGTAGGAGCAGCAATAGCAGGAGCTGGAGAAGGAGTTCCGACTTTGGCTTTGGTAGCTCCGGTAACTCCAGAGAAAGCAGTTTGGAAGATTCAGTGAAACCAGTAACTGGAAGCAGGAGAGACGTGCTGAATGAGAACCAGCTGGATACTGAGTGCAAGCTGAGGTTTGAATCGGGGAAGCAACATCTGCTTTGGGCTGGTAGGAAAACTGATGTGAGTGACTTTAATTCTGAATGTGAAAGAGAAAGGCAGATAACAGCTGATAGTCTTAATTGGAGGAGAAAGGCTCAAAAACCTTTTAACCAAGCCTCCAAACATATACCTTATGGTGAAGGCATTTATAAGGAGAAAGTACCAGTCAGAATAACTGGAAAGCAAGTACAAGCCTCAAGAAAGAAAGAATATATGGTGCCAGACATCTGTATGTTGGAAGAGGGTGACAAACAGCCTAAGCATAGAGAAAAGCCTCTGAGGTTTAAACCCCTATTGAATGAAGCTGTGCATAGCTTTTCTCCTGCCTCAAACCAAGAAGGTGGGCTAATTAACCAAGGTAAAGCTGCTTACAAGTCTTTTTCACCTAGAAGTTATAAAGGACATAAGTCTTATTGGAATTGCATGCCAAGATATGGTGACTCTGACCCTTACCTGCTGGAGGAAATAGTAGGGAGGTCAAGGGAGCTGGCAGAGGAGAATAATCTTCCAACACACTATAGGCAACAATGTTATGCAGATGATAGTCAGATTGAATCAATGATAATTGATCCGCCAGAGCCTGAATTATCTGACTACCAGATGGACTGTACATTGGCTGTGATAAACGATAGGTTTTTATTGTGCTGAAGATATACGATGCTGGACGTGATTTAACTGCCTGTTTAAAAGCACCAGACTTTACTTTATCCTTTTTGCCAGAGTGTATGGCTTTTGTTCTTTTGTTACCTGTGTTATAATCCAAACCCCGGGAGGGGAAATAAAACCTTGTTTGACCTTACCACTTGGGTCTCAACTATCTTATTGCAAAGGAGCCCAACTACAATCCTTTCAATAAAAGGTCCCCTGTAGCCCAACCAGTATACTACACTGCTGGCCGAGCAGGGTGTGACACTAGCCAGTACGTCACTAGCTGAGCCTTTTGCCGCTAGGAGGCGGGCACCAGGACGGAGGCTGATCCCTTCCCAGGGGAGCTGGGCGGGAATGTGCGGCTATCCTGCTGTCCACGGAGAACTCCTGTTACAGGTAAGTAACTCCGTTTTCTCCTAGGACAAACAGGATGAGTCAGCCACACTTGGTGACTCCCAAGCTGCCACGTGCTGTGGTGGAAGGGGGGAAGGCCGAAACAGTTCTTTAGGGCTGGCATGCGTACCGCATGTTGCAACCAGAGCCTGTAGGCACTAACCTGTATACCTGTGGTGGTGATGCACATAGGTGCAGTAGCAGTGCTGCGAGGGGTGCATCTATCAGGCACCGTAAGATGGATGGAAGTCGCGATGCACGCATATGTTGAGAGTGTACTTGTAGAGCACACCTGCGCGGTAAGGGATGTGGGCACATCGAGTGGTGAATGAGTCACTGTACTGAAGGAGTGACGGCAGCCATAACGCTGAACATGAGAGTGGTGCAAGTATTGCAACGCTAGTAAGAGAGGCTTCTCTTTTTTTTTTTCTTTTTTTTTTTTAAGAGTAGTCAGCTGTGGGACTTGTTACCGGATGAGGCTGTAAACCTCTAGCGTAGCGAGGAGTGGGAATTGCCACTTGGCCCAATACGAGCCTTGGGAACCCGTGTCTCGGAGGAGACATGACCTAGGTTGGCCATTGCTGGGAGCAGAATTACTGGGCTTGATGGGTCTGGCTCTGACCCAGTTTTGCATATCTTGCGGTATATGGTAACGGCAAGGTGATTGCTGCACGAGGGGATAGCGAGGCAGCCTTGGCTGCGCTACAAAAGTGGTATGAGGTTGATTCCTAGGGCCGCCAAGTCCATACGTCAGTCCCGGCCCAGCGGCCTGCGGAGGTGGCAGTCCAGACTGTTGGGGTAGCCTGTTTGATAAGGCATAAGCAGAAAGACATTGAGTCCACCATGGCTTCTGTTTGTGAGTCTGTGGTATTGCTTGAAGTTAATGTCCCCAACAACTAAAGCAGTGCAGAAGAAGTTTGTCTGCTTAAAGTGTTATGGGCATGGCCCGCTTGGTCAAAAAGAGCATGGAGGGCTGGCAGACAAATCCAGCAGGGAGGGTTGGCAGACAACCAGGCATCTCTTTATGCCTGGTCGCCAAGAACTCCCGACCTTATGTATCTCCGTACGGTAACAGCATGAGGTGCATGACTACCGCTGGTGTTCTTGGACGTTGTGTACCGGAGCCCAGGTGATAGTCCCTGTTGCAAAGTCCTCGTGGCCTTGTGGACGTGTGCTACAGGGGCAGGACACCCCTGCTTGTATCTGGGCAGGTGGAGATGCTTGCGGAGTCCCCAGGGGCATAGCCATTGGTACTGGGCAACAGGCTCGTGTACTGCGCAGTGTATGTCCCGGGTGCACGAAGGGCATGGTCGTGAAGCTTCCCAGAGTATATGCGAGAAAAACTTCCCTGGAGATCCATTCCAGATCATTAAGTCATCGCCGGCAGCGTGCTGCCGAGAGCTATTTGGGCTGCCGAGAGCTATGGCTTTAAGGCGGCTCCCACTCAGTGTTGGGGGCTGCGTGCTGGAATATGGGAACGTGGTCTGCAGGAGCCACAGCTGGGACATGATCCTGTGATCTTCTGCCCCTGAACACACTGGCTGTGTGTCTTGCATCAAACTGTTGCCACTGGGAGACACAGTCGCCGTTCGGTTGTGGTGTATGGATTACAACCTGTCGAAGGGTCAGGCTCTTGGGGGGGAAGGCACTGGTGTGGGTAACGGACATTGAGCGTGCTAAGAGGCATTGTCCATTTCAATAATCGCACTTCCAGATCTCCCTGTGGCGAGCGGATCAATTTGTGGCGCCTAAGGGTTGAACTACTACATGATTCCGAGAGGAGGGAGTGCCTGGAGCATCCATAATTCCCAGATATGCTCTCAGCCAAGTTTTGAATCTGTGACCCACAGATCGGATGAGTGTTGACTTCGAGTTGAACATAAGGCTGGTCCAGACTGGAGGTCCCAGGCTGGCCATGGGCCTGTCACTCTGCCTCCATGCGCCCCATGACATCAGGATTAGCGCCACAGAGCTTGCTGGAACCAGGTGCTCTCTGCAGGGAGAGGAGAAGACCCATGTCATGCGATGATGAACGTTACGGGGATGGCCTGGGCGTTGAGATGGTTCACCGGAAGGCTCAAGGGTAACGGGCGGGCATGGTTTGCTGAATAACGGCGGCCAGGCAGAGGTGGGTAGAGGGGGCTCGTCTATGAGGTGTGAGAAGACCGATACCTTTTCCACCGGTGGGCTGCGTCACATGGTTTCACGGGCACAGCATGGGCCCCCCTGCCCAGATGGAGTCTGGAAGGAGGGGGGGGGGGGTCTCGTGGTTTTTCAGGAGTGCACAGGTGCAGATGCCATGAATTGTCATGCCTGCCGTTGGTGCGCAGTTACTAATTTCCCAGGCTGGAAATAGGGACATGTGCTGCAGGCTTCCCAGCTGGGATATGAGTCTGCGACTTTCTGCTCGAGGACAATAGACTTTCTCCATGGACTATCAGGATTGCGTCAACCACACATGGTGACAATTTATACTGCACCCACTGTTGCCGCTGCAACCGGTGGTGGAGAGGGCACATTGTTTATTTATTTATTTAGCTGTATTTATATCCCGCTTTTCACCGGGTCAAGCGGTGTAACTCTACCTGACTATTGACTATTTATGCTGCAACACACTGTTGCCACTGCACATAGTGGTGGATCGTCAGGACTGACTTTGGCAATAAGAGGTGCGTCTCATCCACATCTGGTGGACTGCCAAGTCTTCTCTTGTAGGCCGTTCTTTAGAGGCTACAAGGGGAGCGGCTCACCCACGCCTCTTGGTATGGAGTTCACCCCTTGGTTCTTGGACTAATCTTCGGGTAGGTACCGACGTGCTATATTGGACCGAGTGACCTGTGCATCCTTGTTACGGCCGTGAAGCCCCCCGCCTTTTTTGGATATTAATCTTCCACGCAGGCTCTGAACCGATATGTGCACAATAGCCATATGGGGTCTGACCTCGGGTACTGCCCCTTAGTTAGTTGAGGCTACGGTCAACTTAGCGTTAGTGGGGGAGATCCAGCATGCGGCTGGGTGAGAGGCCATGAGCCTTTCTTTAGGGCCAGGTAGAGGTCGGGTGCATATGAGGTGCTGTTGGGCTACTGACATGTTGTAGCTTTGTGTCGGGGCACACCCTCGGGGCTGGTTGTGCCCTTTGGGCCCTTGCTTCTATCCTGGTTCCCTAGGGGGACCAGAACCTGTCTGAACGCCGAAGCAGGCCGTGACGTGAAGCACAGCGGTGCCAAGTTTCAAGCGGTTACAGGCTGAAGCGTGAGGCAGTTGCATGCTGTGCTGTATTAAATCCATTTGTCATGGTCGGAGCCATGTGGCTGGGGATGGGAAACACGCTTCCTTGGAGGTCACTAAAAGTGCTGGGATCGAACTGGTGTACTGAAGGGCCCAGGCCCAGCTCGTGGACGCCACTACCTAACCACTGGGCCAACTGCCCACTGTTTTAGGGATCATGCACTTGGATACCAGGGGAGTGCCTCAGTCGGAATGGCACGGAATTGCCGTAGGTGCCAGCATCAGGGGGGGGGGTTCTGAACGCTGCTTTCCCTGATACTAGTTCGCTGCTCTAACCATTAGGTTAGGGTCTTTGGAGTCCTTAGGAGTCACAGGTGTATCCTATCCGTGAGGTTGTATGCAGGCGTCGCTTCCTTCCTGCTCATGGTTGTCTTTTTCCCGCTGTAACCCAGGCATTCGCCTTAGAGGTCCAAGGGGACTCCTTCTTTGTTTTGGGAATCAGGCGCAGGTCCGCATCCGATGGACAATATGAGGTCAATATCGCCATGCCGTTGTGAGGCTGGAGAGCGATGGGAAGATTCCAGACCCTTAGATTCCAGGCTGTTCTTTTTAGCAATTATCAGGTTCTCGTGCCCTTCCGCGTGTCGCTGGCATCAGAGCTGGTACCATCTCTATTAGTCAGAGCTGGGGCTGTGTAAGATGCACTGGACAGACTCCTCATGGCTGATCAATGGGGAAGCTGTAGTAAGGGCTGTTAGTTTAGCTGGGTTTAAAAGGGGTTTTGGACAAGTTCCTGGAGGAAAAGTCCAGAAACCATTATAAGAACGGACCCAGGATACCAATGCTTGACGCAGTACAAGCATTGCGGAACCCATGTCTCTCAGGGAAGGGAAACTGCTAGGTGCGTTTGACCTAGATTGGCCACTCTTGAAAACAGGGTACTGGGCTTGATGGACCTTGGTCTGAACCAATATGGCATATCTTATCTTATGTTCTCGTGCAAGCTGCCCACATCTATAAACCGTGGGACAGCATGGAGGTGCTAAGCCTCGGTGGTGGCGGTGCCACCATTTCTTCTGGGCACCAAATGCGCGCGGCGTGGAGAGCAAGCCTACTCTTACTGCTGCCGGCTATCCATGCGTCTCCCAGAAGCTGCCTCCGGATCATGGTGCCAAGAATGGCATGAGAGGAAAGCTCCCTGGCTGCTCCGGCGTCGGCACGGAGAGCAGAAGTGTGCTGAAGCGGGGGAGGCCCACCGAAGCTGACTGAGGGAATTCGGCATGAGAAATGTCTGCACCTTAACTCTGTTTAAGGCGCAGCTCCTACGTGCACATAGAAAAGGCATCTTGATGCTCCAGGTCAGTCTTAACAGCCTGTACCCCTTAATACTGCCGGTTTCTTCAGACCCCGAACCTGTCCGGTCCATGTCAATGCAGAAAGTGGCGTCCATCATGCCTGCGGGCCTGCCTCAGCACCGATTGCACCTGCCTTGGAGCCGATGAGAAGCGGATGAGCATCAGAGCCCTCCCACTCCAGCTCTCAGCGCCAAAACCCCGAAGCAATGCCAGAGCACTTCTAACGTCTGGTCCTAGAGCTGGGGCCAGGTGTTCTCGCCGATGCCTCCGCACCGAACGAGATTGTTGAAGATGGGGTGGTGGCTCCTCCTTCCATGACGCTTGGATCGGCGCTGACCAATTGCGCCGTCGGGGGAGGAGCTTGGGTCATGATGTCATAGGCAAGATGGCCGCCGCCATGGGGGCCTCATGGACGGCTGGATCGGGATGCTGGAAGCAGCAAGAGAAGGTATTAGCCACCCTCGTTCTGACCTGGGGTGGCTTGGAAGCATAGAGGAGCAAGGTGGTCGCCCCGTATCCTCCCCTCTTGTGCAGGCGGAACCCGGGCAACTGGGAAGCGGAGGCCAGGGACAGAGGCCTCCTAGACATGTCCCGGGCTGCCGTGGGGCTTTAAAATCCAGGGCTCCTGTGTCGCATCTTAGGTGATCATTGAAGTCGCTGCATCCATCCTTTAAGTCTGTGGCTGGGGGTGGAGGCCCTTAGGCACACCCTGAGCAGAGGCGGAAACTGGCGGCGGTGTCCCTCGGAGGCACGTGCGTTCACCCATGTCCCTGGGCCAAGAGACCCGATAGGGATTTTCTGCCGCTGGTAGGTCCAGGAGCCAAAGCTCAACCTTTAGTCGGAGAAATGACTTGCCCAGGTCCCAAGGAGTTCCAGTGAAAATTGAACCCTTGATCTTCTGCAGTTGCTATAAGCGGATCTGAAATGAGAAACTTTGAACAAGAATTAATGGCAAGTTTTACAATCGATAGATATATATATGCAGTAAATGAGAATTATTCTTAATGTTTTAAGGAGGTTAGATTTTGTAGAGAGTAGAAATGTCCGTCTTGCTGGCAAGGCGGAAGAAGTGAAAACTGGCTAGCTAGGGGCGGGCAGGAGGGTGGGGCCAGTTAGCCCATGCTCAGAAGGGCAAAAAGCCCTTCTGAGTACTTCTGTCTCGGCACCGTCAGATGACATCACCAAGTGTGGCTGACTCATCCTGCTTGTCCTAGGAGAACAGCTGCATCAGATTGCTGTAATACGTCTATGGGAATGCCATCAGTGCCTGCTGCTTTGTTCTTTGATAAGGCTTTCAGTGCTGCTTCGACTTCTTCTTTCATCACCAATGATTCTGTAGGCAGGGTCAGACCTACAAATGGATCCCTAATTTTTCACCAAGATTGCCTGGGTACATGGGAGCCGTACATCAGGATTTAAAAGAATTCAGCTCACAGTCACTTGTCAGCAAAATTCCTTTATTCAGTACAAGCAAAAACTGCAAGCACAGATACACAAGTGTCTGTCTGAGGGACAGCGGGGCAGCCTTCTCTCTGCAAGTATGCAATCAATCATAGCCCTCTGCCTCCTCCTGTGTTTTTCCATCTGCTGGCAGCAATTGAAACCTTCAGGCAAGAGCATTAGTTGAATTCCTGGCTTGACCTGTTTGAACCTAGGCTTATATCCTTGGACACTTCTGTCCAAAGTATAGCTTTTTTTAGGCTTTATAACAGTAGTAAGCTGCATGTACTCTTTTCCTGTTGCCCACATGTTTTGTGCCAACCATATGTTGCTGTGTATGTTTCAAACAGGCCAGAGTGCAGTTATAAGGCAGACATATATGCAATCATAAGGCAAACATATGAAGCAGATCTGAGCTGATTATCCCTTTATTCCAATTATCCCTTCAATTCTGAATCATAAGGTACAGGTTGAAATGGCGGTTGAGCGACTTGATATTTATCATATAAAACCTCGGTGTATTATTTCCATGATTTTCTCAGCTTCATTCAACATAGATTCTGGAACATCTTGTAACATTCCATTTCGATATTGGAATTTTTTCTTTAACTCTTGTAGCTTTTTCTTCCTCTGTTAGTTTCTGCTTCTATTTCCTTGCATGCATCATTGTAGTACTTCTCCTTGTCTTGTTTTGCTGCACATTGGAAATCTCTGTTGAGTTGTGAGATTGCCTCTCTTTCTCCTCTGGCTTTAGCTTCTCTGCATTTCAGGGCAATTTTCAGAGTTTCTTCAGTCATCTATTTTGGCTGTTTTTGCTTTTTCACCTTTTGTAGAGACTTCTCACTTTCTTCCAACACAACCTTCTTGATGTCATCCCATAGCTCTTCTGGAGCTCTGTCATTTGTATTGTCATGATGTGGGTATCAATAAAGATGAAAACTTGAAAAGAAACCCTGTTTCTCAAAGAAAGCTAGATGTGCAGTTACTTCAAGGCACAGCTAGAGGGGGCAGGACTGATCATACAGGAGCTAATGAGCCTAAGAGGGCTAATGATTTGCACCTGGGAATGACCCCGGAAGTCTTTAAGGAAAGATTCCTTTATAAGCCAGAGCTGAATGTTAGCAAGGGAGGAACACCTCTATTGAGAGGAACAGCCTTAGGAGGAACAGCTTCACAAGGAGAGACGGCTTCACTAAGAGGAACAGCCTTACAAAGAGGAACACCTCTATTGAGAGGAACAGCTTCAGAGGAAGGACAGAACTGGAACCGGATCCAGAAGAGAGATTTGCCTCAAAGGAGAGGACCAAGAGAAGGAACAGTTCTGAGGCAAGGAGCAGCTCCAAGAGAAGGAGTAAGTGAAAGAATCCTACCTGAGCAAGCCCAAAGGAACAGAGTTCACAAAGGTGAAGTTCAGAAGGGCCAGGCTAAGCAAGCAGCTGTTCAAAGGGAGTTTGTTAGAGAAAGCACCGAGGCTAGAGAGTGTGCCACTCCCTGTTCCCACAGCGTTCCTGATTCAAAGGCAGAGAGACGTATTCAAAGAAGCAGAGAGAGAGAGGTTGGGAGAAAAGCCTGCAGTCTCTGAGAAATACTAATCAAGTTTTACCAAGCAATAAAGGAAAAGCACTTTCTGACAGAGCTAAGTTCTTACCAAAGGAGAAAGTGGAATTCATGTCAGGTTTTACCAAACTGCCAGAAAGCACAGCCTTGCCTAAAGCTTACAGGCAGAGAACCTGTTACAGGAGAAAAGTTTCTGAGAGAGAAAACTCCACGGATTCAAACCAGACAGACTCCAGGTATGAAAGTTTTATTCATGATACTAAATGCTTAATTCTTAAAGGCACTATCAAAGCAAATGCTCACTTTATAAAGCAGAAGAAACCAGGGTGGTTTCAGAGAATCCCCAAAGCTCTTAAAACACAGTGGTATTGGAGACAAGACCCTAGAGACATTTCACATAGACCTGTAGCAGACAGGGACAGTGATTATTCCAATAATGAATGTAGTGAAGCGGGATCCATGGAAATGGAATGTATAAATACTGTTCCCATACCTCAACCTGAAAAGATGGAATGTGACTTGTGCATGGCTACGAGCCTATAGTCTGTAACCAATGTATAATTAAGAAGAAGTTTCTTTAATTCTTACTGTGTTGGAATGAACTGAATTCCTCTGATCAATCCTTGCCCTAATTGTGAAGTTTAACAATTAAGCAGCTGGATTAATGCTGGTACCTTTTGAAACAAAGGACTTTCTTTTTGATTTCTCAATGTCTTATTTGAATCCTTGCACTGACGGGGAATAAAGCCTTGTTTTCCCTACACTTGGTTTCGTTAATGAGTTCTCATAGGAAGCTGGAATAAGTAAGAACATTTACGCCATGATGAACCTTACATTCCCTTTGGCTCCCTAAAATAACACAGGTACACTAAAAAAATTTTTTTTAAACTGCCTCTAATGTTTCGATTGATTTTTACGTTTTTTGGTGCGCTGAATCCAAATCTGGTAACCAATTTGCTCCATCACGTACAGATTTTTTGCTACATTGGGTTAGCAGTTTGAGGTGAACGTTTCAGATTGAGTGCGATCGAGATAAAAGTTTCTTGGATGAATTCTTTATACTAATTGTTTAGTAGTTATTCAAATAAGAATAAAGAAAATTGTAACAAGGCAGAACATAAGAATAGAGTAATGTCAACAAAACACACTGTGATGGTAGCAAAATTGTCTGCACTTAAAACAGCCACATACATGTGCACAAACATTGAGCATATAAGAGCGAGGTTAGACACAAAGCAAAGCAAAGAAATGTGCAAAAAATGTTGTACAGGTATGTATGTAAGAATAGAAAACGCAAACCGCACCATTGCAATACATGAAGACAAACACCCGATGGTGTGAAAATAAAATTCTAATAAATGAGATCCGACACTGTGGTAATAACTAGCAAATTTTTATTTCAAAGTTTAGTAAAAACATGATATTTGTCAACACAGTTTAGATTTTAAAGTCATTCTTGGGTCAATCAATCTCCTGGTGGGCCCGTTTCTTCTTCCCCCGAATGCTTCTCTTGGTGCGCTGCTTGGCGTATTTTTCATCTGGGGTTTCCCGCAGCAGCAACCAGCAGAAATCAGCCATCATAGTGGTGTTCCATCTTCCTTGGTACCTTCTCTCTGCGTCCTTGATGTCCTGGTGAAACCTTTCACCTTGTTCTTCACTGTACGCCCCCAAGTTTTCGGGAAAGTAGTTCACATGGGAGTGCAAGAAATGGACTTTCAGGCTCATGTTACAGCCTTGTTCTTTGAAGGCATTGAGCATCCTGGCAACAATATCCTTATAGTTCTCATCCCGCCTGTTCCCCAAGAATTTGAGAACAACATCCTTGAAGGAATCCCAGGCTTCTTTTTCCTTCTCAGACATCGTTTCAGTGAATGCTCCATCTGAAATGAGTTTCCTTATATCAGGGCCAACAAACACTCCTTCCTTTAGCTTTGCTTCAGAAAGTCGGGGGAACTTTGAGCAAAGGTACCGAAAGCACTCACCATCTTTTGGAAGGGACTTGATGAATTGCTTAATGAGACCCAACTTAATGTGGAGAGGTGGTAATAGAATTTTATCACGAGGTACCAAGCTCTCATGAAGAACATTTTTCTCACCGGGTCTCAAATACTCCCGAATTGGCCAGTCTTTTTTCCCCCAGTGTAGGTCGCGGGCCCGGCTATCCCACAAGCAAAGGAAGCAGGGATATTTGGTGAAACCGGATTGCTGCGCTAATAGCATGGATAGAATTTTAAAGTCTCCACAAATCATGCACTTATGCTCATCATAACGAATCTTCTGAAGAATCAGGGCCAAATTCTCGTATTTTTCTTGGAGAATAACAGAGTGAGCAATAGGAACTGAAGCGAATGTGTTGTCATTATGAAGAAGAACACCTTTTATGCTGTCTTTTGACGAATCAATGAACAGCCGCCATTCAGCAGGATCATACTTGAGTTTAAACTTTTCCATCACTCCGTATATATCGTTGCAAAATACCAAATCTTCCTCTTTGCTGAAATACTTCAAAAATTGTGTCTCGCGGTTGCGGTACCAATAAAAAGTTGTTCCTGGTGACAATAGATTTTTCTTTTTAAGCCGAGAACCTAGCAGTTGGGCAGCATCTTTTGGGAGTCCTAAATCCCGGACTAAATCATTCAATTCAGCTTGAGAGAAAAGTTCAGGTTTCGGATCTGGTTCAGTTTCAAACTCAGAAGTACTGGACTCATCGGGAAAAGCCATCTGATGAGTCTCATCATGATCAGAACCGTCCACACAAATATGATCCAAAGATTTTGGTGGTTCAGGCACAGGTACTTCGTTGCTATGAGGCATAGGCCTAATTGCTGAGGGAAGGTTGGGGTAACTTATTACGTTCTTATTTTTTAAGTTGTATCCCTTCACAATGCAAGAGCAAAAATAGCAGTCACTGCTGTGGTCTCTTTGTTCACGCCACATCATAGGCATTCCGAAACGAAATGCTTGTTTTTTACCTTTCATCCATAAGCGTAGATCTTCCTCACATGTCTTGCACACTTTGTGAGGAGCCCACGGTTTGTCTTGATCGCCTAACTTCAAACCGAAATAGGCGAAATATACTTTTTTAATAAATGCAGAAATGTTCCTCTGCCGCTTTTTCACGGTATATTCCCCACAAATAAAACAAAAACTGTCCGGAGAGTTGACGCAACCTCTGGCTCTGTGAGCCATCACAAATACACAGCACTGCAAACTACAACTGTAGTGAACCACTTCGGAATAAAGCTGGATTACGACTGAGCAAACAAAAGGTAATAATGAACTTGCAAGAAACTGAAATTTGACAGGAACGTTCATGTCGCAACCACCGTGTTTGAGCGAGCGAACGAGGCGAGGCGAACAGGAAAGAACATGCGCCAGCGCGAGTACTGGATTTAGCCCCCTGCCTCCCAATTGTCCTGTTAATGTATAAAATGAATACAAAACACTCTAAAATATCATGAGGGAGTGTTTCTAGTTAGTTAACCATTACAACCTCTATTTTGGGCCAAGAAAATAAACTGCAGTCGGCTAAAAAGAAATTATGTGAACATTCCTTATATGGGTAAGAAATCTAATTTTGCAAGAAAAACGTGACGTGATGGAACATTTTGGCTATTTTTCCTGGATTCAGCACCCCAAAATCTATAGGAATCAGTTGCAAAACTGGAGGCAGTTTTTTGGTAGTGTACCTGTGTAATCTTTGCCATGGAGCATGCCCATACTTCTAATGGCCACTAGGGGTGCCCCCACGACAGTATCTAAAGCAGCGAATTGATTTTGCAGGCAGTCTTTAAATTCCAGAGGTATATTCTCAAGGTCATATTTTGCTACATTCACGAGTGGCTTGCTCTTTTTCAACTATAGCTTGAGTTTGCATACACGTAGTTGGTGATCTGTACCATAGTCAGCTCCAGGTTTTGTCTTTGTTGATGTTATAGAGCCTTTCCATTGTTGATTTCCACAGACGTAGTCAATTGGATTTTTATACAGTCCATTGGGTGAAGTCCATGTGTACAGTTGCCGCTTGTGTAACTTGATCTGTTCGGTCTCAGCAAACTAAAATGGACTGGCATTGGGCACTTTGCATCAGATGATCACATGGTATACTATGCTGGAAATGAAAAAAAGAAGAAATGGTGTTGCGTTTTTAATTAAGAAGAAACTTGCAAGAACTGTAATGAAATACAATGCAGTTAGCGAACACTTACTTTCTATTTGTCTACGAGGAATGCCTATCAACCCAATTATAATTCAAGTACATGCTCCAACAACAACTGCTTGAACTCATCAACGTCTTCCTCTGCAGTGCAATTTGTTTTGTTGTGACTATCCATTGGGTTTTCATTGCAAGACACGTAAATAGATTGCAGGGTCTTTCTTCCATACAGGTAATTCTAGTGTTGTTGCTGTTGTCACAGAAATGTGATCTTCTACCGCCAACACCGTTCCATTCTGCTGCTGCCCAGATGGGTGGTTTATCTTGGTCTGGCACCTCAGCTGAGGCCTGTCCTTCTTGGGAGTCCCTGCCAGTAGTTAAACTACCAATAGCTCATCTCTCAGCATCACTGATGCACACAAGCCCTCACAGCATGACAAGCCCCAAATCAAGTGAGGGTTTAATGAAAATATTTATACTCATGGCTTAATGGCAGAAAGCCAACATGGATTTAGACAAGAAAAGTCTTGTCTCACTAGTTTGTTATAATTTTTTGAAGGTGTGAATAAACAAGTAGATAAAAGTAAGCCGGATGCTATAATGCATCTGGATTTTCAGAAAGCCCATTTGACAAGGTCCCATATGAGAGACCTGTGAAAATTACAAAGTTATTGGATAGAAGACAGTATGCTATTGTGGATTAGGAACAGGTTAAAAGATAGAAAATCAACAGTAGGGCTAAATGGCCAATTTTCTCAATGGAGAAAGGTGAATAGTGGAGTACCGCAGTGATCTGTGCTGGGTCTGCTGCTTTTTAACATATTTATAAATGATCTAGAAATGGGAATAACGAGTGAGATGATCAAATTTGCAAATGACACAAAATTATTCAAAGTTGTTAAAATGAGAGAGGATTGTGAAAATTTGCAAGAGGACCTTGAGAAATTGGGAAACTGGACATTCAAACGGCATATGAAATTAAATGTGGACAAGTGCAAAGCTTTACTCTTAGGGAAGTATCGCCCAAACTCCTGTTACATAATGCAGGGTTTCACATTAGGAATCACTATCCAGGAAAAGGATCTGGGAGTCATTGTGGATAATACATTGAAACCCTCTGCCCAGTGTGTAGCCGCGGCCAAGAAAGCAAATAGAATGCTAGGAATCATAAGGAAAAGAATAGAAAATAAAACCAAGAATATTCTAAGGTCTCTGTATCGCTCCATGGTGCAGCCACATCTTGCAATGTATGCAATTCTGGTCACCATATCTTTAAAAGGAGAAACTCCTGATGCCATTAAAATTATGTTGGGTGTTTCGAAAGCCGCCAGTGCAGCTCCAGCGTGTAGGGATCAGTTCGGCGAACGCAGGAAATACTACAAACCGTTACGACCTGGCTGCTTCCTAACATGGATTGAACCGGTTCCTATGGGGATTTGAATCCCGCCACTGCTTAAAAGATTAGGGCTCTTCAACTTCGAAAAAAGATGGCTGAGGGGAGATACAACAGAGGTCTATAAAATAATGAATGGTGTAGAACAGGTAAATGTAGACTGGTTGTTTACTCCTTCAAAATATAGAAAGATTAGGGGGTCATGCAATGAAGCTAAAATGTAGCAGATTTTAAGACCCATCAGAGGAAATATTTTTTCTCTTGGTACGTAATCAAACTCTGGAATTAATTACTAGAGGTTGTAGTAAAACCTGTTAGTGTAACTGTGTTCAAAACAGGTTTGGACGAGTTCCTGGAGGAAGGGTTAATAAACAATTATTAAAGAAGACTGGGGAAATCCATTCTTTCTCCCTGTGACAAGAAGCAGGGAATGTTTCTACCTTTTGGAACCTGACGGGTTCTTGCAACCTGGAATGGCCACTGTTGGAAACAGGATTCTGGGCTTGATGGGCCCTTGGTCTGATCCACTATGGCATATCTCATGTTCACTAAGCACCAGCCCATGTGTGCACCTTTTGGGTTTTATTTGCCTGGGCACGTGTGCATGCATGTGAGCACATTTAGTTTGCATGGTGTATCTTTTGTTGGAGTATGTGCATGCAAGGTGTACCTTTGAATCAATGCTGACTCCTAGGTTTCCTTGGCAGTAAGACCGGAAGTAGATTGTCTGGTCTTTCTCCCGAGGCAATGGAGGGGTAAGTCACTAGCCCAAGGCCACAAGGAGTGCTAGTGGGAATCAAACCCTGGTTACTAAGGCAGTGCTGGAACCACTAGACTGTGCATGGGTACGTTTTGTGTGCATTGGTGTATGTAGTGTGGGTGTGCATGGGTGTTTTCTGTTTGCATGAGCTTGTTTTCTTTATATGGGGTGTGTGCGTTTTATGCGTTTTGTGCATGTGTGGGTTTTGTTTCTTTGTATGTGGATTTGTGTCCGTATATTTTCTTTCTGTGTGTTTTGTTAGCAAGTGTGTGTGTGTGGTGGGAGGGGGGGTGAGGGTGGGGGGGCATTATCTGTTGTCTGTGTCTGTGACCAGGAGAGTACAGAAGGGAAAAGTGCTTTAAAAGCAGTGTAACCTCACTGTCATGCTTCTATGTTGGAGAAGCTGGAACTGCTTCTCACATTGAAATTTCTTGGGCCATTTCTCGGGACTTTATTTCTCTATAACACTGGGTCCAATCTGGTCTATTTTCACACTAGATGTATCTTTTCATCACATTTTCCCCCATTATGTTAAATTTTCAGAGAATTCTTTTGCCACACAGATGGACATTTTTGAGCCCCTAGGTGTAATTCTTTTCCAACATTCATTGGATTGTAAGAAATAAACATTGATATAAAGGATTGACAGAATACACCTAAAGTTAGGCCACGTTTGACATTCCTTTTGGTATGAGAGTATTTTGTTAAATCTGAAAAGCAGTTGCAATGGTGGAGGTGCAAACAATGGATATGACATTAAATGCAGGTCCCTGTCACACACACACACACACACACTCACTCACTCACGTACACATATACACACAAACACACACACACATATACTCTCACACACACACACACATACACACATATACTCTTACACTCTCACACACACTCACTCACTCACTCACTCTCTCTCTCTCTCACACACACACACACACACACACACACACACACACACACACACACACACTGTCGCCAACCTCCCCCTGGTGGCCGGTGGCTGAACGGGGAGGTTGGGCATATAGTTAATTTTAGGAGAGGAGGTTTTTTTTAAGGCCAGGTGCAGCCTGGTCTATGTAGGCCTGCTCCTGGCGCAAATAAGTCATGTAAGCCAAATGGAGGGAGAATAAGGCTTTTATTTCCCTTTTCACAAAAAGATTCATTGGGCTTCAAAAATTAGAGAAAGTCCTTCTTTTCAGGCATAAACCAAACTCAAGGTACAAAGTAAACTGTTACAATCTTCACAGTTGTGGAAAGGAATTTAACCAAGGATTCTTTCAACATTAGAGTAAATTACATGTCTGAACATTCTTCTTTCAATCAGCACAAAAATGAAAACTTCTTAAGGTAATATCTGTAAGGCTCACAGTTCCGGCAGTGATTCCAAACTACCCACAACACACATGGAACAATCCATCAATTCCTCCTGAGATGAGGGAATAGGGTCTATAAGCTCCACTTGCATCGGTTCTAAATCACTATTATCTTCTTCTGAGCTGGGGCTTTCTCTGGCTGTTATCACTGACCAGTCCCTATTTCTGTTCCCTTGTTTTCCATACAGTTGTTCTAAGGTTCTTAAATGAGCGTGGCCTGTTTTATTGCCTCTATATCTTGGCTGGTGAAACTCTGGCCTGCTTTCTCTTCTTTTAAACTGGGCATCTGTTTTATAAGGGCTTCTAGCAACTGAGCCATTCTTCATGAATAAAGAATCATCATACCTTGGTTTCTTGTAATAAGCATAGCTGGAAGTGTCCTCCTCAGGTATTTACCTTAGGACCCAGTCTCTCTGACAATCCTTTACTTGAAAGCTTCTGGTACCTTTCAATCTGGGCTCCGGGCTTTCTGGCAAGCATAGGCCTCTCTCCAAGCCTGGCTTCCTGCTTCTTAGCTCTTTACCTCTGGAGTTTCTGGCTACCACGACTTCCACAGGACTGACTCTCCTCCGTCTGTCTTTCTCGGGGAACTCTGGTTCTCTTCCAGTTCCTGCAGCCATGCCACTAGTCCTGGTTCCACTGCTCCTTTTCTCAGCAGTGCTCTCCTTTCCGGTGCTACTCTGCTCTCCGGTGCTGCTCTGCCTTCTGGTGCTGCCCTGTCTTCTGTCTCCAGCCTCTCACTTATAAAGGTCTTCTGCCTTTGAGCTTCCCGGGCTAGTTCTCAGGTGCTGCTGATTAGCTAGGTGTGTCCACTCAGCCTCTGTAAGTGCATGCCTGCTCCCTCTAGCTGTTTTGCTAGGCAATTGCATTCTCTGCACCTCATTTGTTTTGGGACAGACAGCTTCTTTTCCTATATCCTCACTTTTATTACCTCCTGCTCTATGACATATCCCCCTTCTTAAAATATTACGGGCTGAGTTATCATTTTCCCTACAGCACGTAATTCATGACATGGCATCAGCATTATAATGCAGCTTTCCTGCTCTATGCTCTACCTTATAGTCATATGGTTGCAACGCCATATAGTTAGACCCTTTTCCTGATGACGCCATGAGAGCCAATCTTTCATGCTAATGTCGGAGGACATTTATGTGATAGACTTGGTTGTGTCCCTTTTTGTCCTGTATCAGATACGAGGCTGGACCAAGTGGTTTGACCACTGTATACGGTCCCCTCCACTGGGCTTCAAATTTTGGGGTAGGTCCGGACACTAAGACTACCACTTTCTCGCCTACACTTAGTTGCCTAGGCTTTGTATCTCTGTCATAATATCTCTTTTGCTTTTGTTGGCTATCTTTCAGCTTTTCTTCTGCGAGACGAGAAGTCCGCTTTAGACGACTCCTCGAGTTTTTCAAAAATTGGGGTACTCCCACTTCAGTTTCTACTGGTTCATCCATTGTTCACACTGGATATCTAACACTCCCCTAGGTGATCGTCTGTACATCAGTTCGTATGGCGAGATGCCTAGGGAAACCTGTGTTCACTCCCTACAGGCATATAATATGAAGGGTAGCATGTTATCCCATTCTGTCATTTCCCTGTCCAAAGCACGTCAGAGCATCTGCTTTATGCTTTGGTTCATTCTTTCCACCAAACCATTGCATTGGGGGTGATAGACAGCTGTCTTGAGATGATGGATGTCAAAGGCGTCCCACACCTGGGCCAAGTATTTGGACATAAAATTACTTCCTCTGTCCGTTAGTACCTCTTGAGGAAATCCCACCTCAGAAAACAGTTTTATTAGTTCAGTAGCAATGGATTTTGCTGACACGTTCCTTAGGGGAACAGCCCACAGAAACCATGTGGCTTGGTCAATAATAACCAGAATGTACTGAAATCCCCTTGGCGTTTTTATGAGAGGCCCCACTATATCCATTGCCAGCCTTCTAATAGGCTCCGAAATTACAGGCATCGGGAGTAAGGGTACCTCGGGCGGTCGTATAGGGGTTACTCGTTGGCAGGAGGCACAAGACTCACAAAAACGGGTGGTTTCCCTAAAGACTCCTGGCCAATAAACTTGAGCCAGTATTTGATCAAGGGTCCCTTCGGCTCCCTTGTGGCCTCCTATGGGATGATCATGGGCTAACCGCAGAACCAAAGACTTGAAGGTATTCGGCACTACCAGCTGCTTCCGAATATCTCCATACCGGGGGTCTATACTTTCCCTATATAGTACCTCTTCCTCTATAATAAACCTGGGAAAGGTATCTTTCTCCCCTTGTGCGTGCTCAAAAGCGCGGGTCAGCGCGGGATCAGCTCTTTGTTCCTTTTTAAAGGAGGGGAACTTCTCCACTAATTCCGAAGGAACCCAGGGCATTCCCTTCCCCGCTTCCAACTCGGCTTTGCCCTGCGAGTGACCTCTTTTCTCTTTTCGCTTTTCAGCTTTCGACTTTCTTCCCCTCTCAGTGGGGACATTTATTAAGGCATCATGAGAAGGGAGGTCATCTAAAGTTGCTTCTCTGGAGCAAGAGGGTTTTTCTGAGGCTTTTGTCTGTGTACGAGTAGAGACAAGAACTTCACTAGGAGATAGGCCCTTCCTTAACCCTTTTCTAAATTGAGGCCAGTCTCTGCCTAGCACTAGCTCTTGGGGTAGTTTGGGTACAACTGCAACCAACATTTCTCTTTCAATACCAAAGCCTTTCACAATCAGCTTAAACACCGGATAATATGTTGCAGCCCCATGAATACACTTTACCTTTACCCTCCCTTCTGGCCGATCTGGTGCGGATTCACCTTGCTCCTTGATCAAAGACCATAGTTTTTGGGATATCATGGTTTGATCCGCGCCAGAGTCCAGGAGAGCCTTGGCATCAATGCCTTGTACCGTTACATCCAATACAAATCCTTCCCGTAATGCTTTCATGTTCTCACCAATGAGAGCAGTACGAGCCTGACATTCGCTCTTTATGTGGCTTGTTTTCCCACATGAAAAACATCTTTTAGAGCAGTCCCTCAACACAGAACTAACATTTGTCATTCCTTGAGTTTTATAGCGTGAGAGACTTTCTGATGTTTGCTTTACCGCACCAGCTGCCATCTTTGGACTTTCCCCACTTTGCTGGGTGGCCAATTCCCCCTCCAAATAACGCTCGGTTAGGGTAATGGCTTCTGCAGTGGTGTGACAGTTCTGCAAAATGAGGAAGCTCTGCACGCTTTTAGGTACTGCAGACATATATTGTTCTAACACTATCATATCCATTAAAGCGTCTACAGTTTTTTCCTCCGGTTTTAACCATTTCGCTGCTAAGCTCCTTAACCTATGGCCTAGAGCCTTAGGTGTCTCGCCTATCTTAAGGTGAGCGGCTCGTAGCATACGATTATACACAAGTGGTGTGAGGCCCAGGCGATCCCTGATGGCCTTGGTTACCTCATGGTAATCCTTTACTAAAGTAGGAGGCATTGCCCTGTAAGATGACAGCGCCTCCCCTGTAAGAGAAGCTGCCAGGCGAATTGCCCATTGTTCCTTCGGCCAAGCCGCCGAATGTGCAATCCTATCAAAAGAATCAAGGAAGTCCTCAATATCATCTGTAGCACTTAACTTCCCTACAGTTAAAGCGTCAACAGACCATTGTCCAGGATTCTGTCCCTGATGACTTGCGGCTGTTTCCTGTGACTTCTGCTGATGGGTTACCCATGCCTCCATCATCTGTAAGATGGGTTTCTGCTGCTCGTGCATGGCCAGTACTGCCTGCTGCTGAGTTTGGAAAGCCAGTTCTCTTTGCTTGTCGAATTGGAGGGCCATCCATGCACATAGCTCTTTCTGATCCATAGCGATGGTATGCCTAAAAAAAAAATCAGAGAGAAAACCAAGTGCGGCCTGATAACCAAAAATCAGTTCACTCTCTCCCCCTTTTTTTTTTTTTTTTTTCAAATCTTACACCCATATCCAGCACAGGTCATGCTCATCTACATTTTACCTGATGCTGGAGTCGAGTCAACTTTTGGAAAAAGACACTGCTGCTCTGCCTTGTAGCACTCTGCCACCACTGCCAGCAACACCATGACTTTCCCCTTCCGGGTTTTCCTTCCACTCCGGATTTTTCTTTCACTCCGGGTTTTCCTTTTCCACTCCGGGTTTTCCTTTTCCACTCCGGGATTTCCTTTTCCACTTCGGGTTTCTTTTTTTTTTAACCTTGGTGGTGGTTTCTTTCTTTTCTCTTTTTGTAGTTCTTAGGCCCAAAATCCTGCCAGCTATGCCATTTATGTCGCCAACCTCCCCCTGGTGGCCGGTGGCTGAATGGGGAGGTTGGGCATATAGTTAATTTTAGGAGACGAGGGTTTCTTAAGACCAGGTGCAGCCTGGTCTATGTATTCCTGCTCCTGGTGCAAATAAGTCATGTAAGCCAAATGGAGGGAGAATAAGGCTTTTATTTCCCTTTTCACAAAAAGATTTGTTGGGCTACAAAAATTAAAGAAAGTCCTTCTTTTCAGGCATAAACCAAACTCAAGGTACAAAGTAAACTGTTACAATCTTCACAGTTGTGGAAAGGAATTTAACCAAGGATTCTTTCAACATTGGAGTAAATTACATGTCTGAACATTCTTCTTTCAATCAGCACAAATATGAAAACTTCTTAAGGTAATATCTGTAAGGCTCACAGTTCCGGCAGTGATTCCAAACTACCCACAACACACATGGAACAATCCATCAATTCCTCCTGAGATGAGGGAATAGGGTCTATAAGCTCCACTTGCATCGGTTCTAAATCACTATTATCTTCTTCTGGGCTGGAGCCTTCTCTGGCTGTTATCACTGGCCAGTCCCTATTTCTGTTCCCTTGTTTTTCATACAGTTGTTCTAAGGTTCTTAAATGAGCGTGGCCTGTTTTATTGCCTCTATATCTTGGCTGGTGAACCTCTGGCCTGCTTTCTCTCCTTTTAAACTGGGCATCTGTTTTATAAGGGCTTCTAGCAGCTGAGCCTTTCTTCATGAATAAAGAATCATCATACCTTGGTTTCCTGTAATAGGCATAGCTGGAATTGTCCTCCTCAGGTATTTCCCTTAGGACCCAGTCTCTCTGGCAATCTTTCTCTTGAAAGCTTCTGGTACCTTTCAATCTGGTCTCCGGGCTTTCTGGCAAGCGTAGGCCTCTCTCCAAGCCTGGCTTCCTGCTTCTTAGCTCTTTACCTCTGGAGTTTCTGGCTACCACGACTTCCAAAGGACTGACTCTCCTCCGTCTGTCTTTCTCGGGGAACTCTGGTTCTCTTCCATTTCCTGCAGCCGTGCCACTAGTCCTGGTTCCACTGCTCCTTTTCTCAGCAGTGCTCTCCTTTACAGTGCTACTCTGCTCTCCAGTGCTGCTCTGCCTTCTGGTGCTGCTCTGCTCTCCAGTGCTGCCCTGTCTTCTGTCTCCAGCCTCTCGCTTATAAAGGTCTTCTGCCTTTGAGCTTCCCGGGCTAGTTCTCAGGTGCTGCTGTTTAGCTAGGTGTGTCCACTTAGCCTCTGTAAGTGCACGCCTGCTCCCTCTAGCTGTTTTGCTAGGCAATTGCATTTTCTGCATCTCATTTGTTTTGGGACAGACAGCTTCTTTTCCTATATCCTCACTTTTATTAGCTCCTGCTCTATGACAATACACATATACACACACACACATATACACACTCACACACACACACACACACATATACACACTCTCTCACACACAAACACACACACACGCACACATATACACACACACACACACACACTCACTCTCTCACACACGCACACACATGCACATATACACACTCACACTCACACACACACATATACACACACAATATACACACTCACTCACACACACACACACACACTCACTCACACACACACACACACACACACTCACATACACACACACACACTCGTACACAAAGGACAAAACCAAGTAGTTTATTTAATCTGCAGATAAAATCAAAAACATTCCTGTCCTGCCCATCCTGTCTCTGCACTGCTCCCATTGCATTTGTTATTAGGAACCCATCAGGCACTGCCTCTCTCTCTACTATTTCCTGCTTCTGAAAACATAATGACAATTCTGGTACATACAGTAATTTTTCTAGAATTAGATTGCATAGAGCACTACAGTTTGGTACTGTAGTGTTTATAATGACTGCTGTGTAATCTGTAGATTATAAATGCTAATAATCTCTCTTATTCCCTCTCTAGGATGCAAAGGCCACCCTGAGCAGGTAGGGCTCTATTCTGATTTCCCTCAATCTGAATGAAATAGCAACCCTGTAATGTCAGTGTGGGACTTGCAGCTCTCCTTTAACTGGGAAGGGGGAGGGGGCGATTGGACAGAGACCTACCCAGTATAACGCACTCTCACACTCCTTGTGCTGGGGGGGTCTCACACTCTTTCCTATTCACTTCACTCTGGTGCCATCACACCCCATAATATTACACACAGAAAAACTTGCAGAGTATGAACATAAAGCAAGATAACCAAGTTACTTAATTGTAGCAACTGTTCTTTAGGGAAGCTTACATCATGCTGTTCACAGAGAAAATGAATTTACTTACCTGTAATGGGAATTCTCCTTGGACAGCAGGATAAGTCAGCCATACTTGGTGACGTCATCCGATGGCGCCAAAGACAGAAGTACTCTCCATAACTCAGAAGGGCTTCTGAGCAAGCGCCCCCTTGGTCCTACCCCTAGGCCCACCCTTAGCCAGCCACTCTGTCACGAGATGAGCCTATCTGCTAGGGATGATGGCAGGGCAGGGGAGGTGGGTGGGAATATGTGGCTGACTTACCCTGCGGTCCAAGGAGAACTCCTATTACAGGTAAGTAACCTTGTTTTCTCCAAGGAGAAGCAGGATGAGTCAGCCACACCTGGCGCTTCCCCAGCTGCACTGAGTTGTGGTGGAAGGGGCCAGGCCAGTGCCATGGGATGGAGAGAAGCAGACGCAGAAGCCAAGGTGCAGGGAAGCGTGGGATGTTTATTGCAGACTGCATTACAGCCCAGGCGGTGTGCAAATGAGAAGCCAACAGCATCAGAGTAATATCAAATTGCAAAACAGTGCAGATGCTGAACAGTGCAACATAGAACAATATCAAGGTGCAATAACAGTGCAACGTGGGAAAGGGCAGTGGTGCCTGGCCTGGTGCAATCAACCTTATAGTTCAATAACAAGAAACCGTGCTGAGGCAGTGGTAGTCAGTGCCTCCTGCAACATATGATACCATATCTTGCAGGCCTTGCACAACTTGTTAACAAGCTGCACAGGACAATGTACATACTACGTATACTGTGCAAGAGGAACAAAAGGAAAGGAAGGCATCACGGAACAGTCAATGTAACCGTCACAAATATTGTGAGTGAGTATTCGCTGTGGTTAGGACTGCCTGTCCGAAATAGGGGTCTGTCCATGTTATGAGATTGAGGCAGTAATGTCTCTGGAATGTGTGAAGGGATGAACAGATGGCGGCTTTGCAGATGTTCGCCACCAGTATGGATCACAGGTTGGTGATGGTGGTGGCGGACCCTGAGTTGTGTGCATTTACTGGAGGCGACACCCCTGCTCTAGCCCGTTCTAGGCAGAAGGCAGCACAGGAAGAGATCCACAGAAACAGGGTCCATTTGGTGACTGGGCGTCCTGGCTTGTTGGGGTCATAGGAAATGAAGAGTTGTATTCCTTGTCATTGGGATGCTATCCAGTGGGAGGTAGACGTGCAGAACCCTGACACAGTCAAGGGTGTGTAGCTTCTGCTCCTCTGGGGAAGAGTGATGCTCTGGATGGAAACTTGGATGTTCGTTGGTTTGATTGGTATGGAAGGCTGATGCCACCTTCGGAACGAATTTGGGGTATTTCCGGAGGGAAACCCATTTGCTGGAGAGCTGGGTGTAGGTTGAGTGTGCCAGATAAGCTTGCAGCTCGCTGAACTGTCTGGCCGTGGCTATCAGGAATAACATCTTCCAGGAGCCATATTTCATGTCCGCTGATTGTATGGGCTCGAAGGGCAGCAGTGTGAGCTGGTTGAGGACCGTGTTAAGGTCTCAGTGTGGCACTGGGGCACTGATAGGTGGATGGTGGCTAGCCAAGCCCTTCATGAAGCAGACTACAATGAGCTGAGTTGTGATGGAGCTGTTGCCCATGCAGTTGTGGAAGGCCGCAATCGCTGAGAGGTGCACTCAGATGGATTGTGCTTTCCATCCTTTCTGGGAAAGTTAGGTGAGGTATAATAATATTTGCGGCACAGGGCATGAGAAAAGATTCAGCCCTTGCAATGAGCACCAGGCATTGAAACACCTCCATTTAAGGCTGTATGACTTTCTCTTTGAGGGGCAACGCACTGCGAGCACCAACTGTTGGACTTCAGGAGGCAGATCGAGGGATGAGAGAGCTATCCACTCAGTCTCCATGCTGTTAAGGCCAGAGTCTGCAGTTTGGGGTGGAGAGTGTCCCCCGCCATCCTGGGAGATCAGGTCTTGCACCTGGAGAAGGTGTACCAGTGCTTCCCGAGCCAGGCGGTTGAGATACGGAAACCACACTTGGCGCGGCCAGTGGGGTACAATGAGGTTGGCCTGTGCCCTGTTTGAGAAGATGCGCTGTAGAGTCATCAATATCAGTGGGAAGGGGGGAAAGGCATACACCGGTGTTCCCCAGCCCATGATACGTCAAATGCATCTGTGGGGAGGCTGTGGGTGGAAGGTTGCTTAGAGCAGAAGATGTGCTCACTTTGCATTCTCCTTGGTAGTGAAGAAGTTGATCTGCAGATGCCCCCATCGCTGAAAGAGGGATCTGGCTATCTGATGGTTGAGAGTCCATTCGTGCGGGCTTATCTGGCGGCTGAGTCTGTCTTCTAGTTTGTTCTGGGTTCCCAGATGGTAGGAGGCCTGAATGAGACAGTGTTTGGAGACGGCAAAGGCTCAGATATGGAGGGCTTCCCTGAAGAGGGACTGGGAACCTGTTCCGCCCTGCGTGTTGACGTAGAAATGGCCACCTGGTTGTCCGTCTGGAGAAAGACTGTTTTTCCAGAGATGAGGATCTGGAAGACCTTCAAGGGATGTTGAAAAGCTCTGAGTTCTAGCAGGTTGATATGGTATACCCACTCCTTCACTGTCCAGACCCCTTGAATGCGGAAGTGAAGGCAGTGCATTTCCCAGCCCACCGGTGAGGCATTGGTGGTGATGGTCAACTGGTGGATGGATTGCTGCAATATCCGGCCATGCACTCTTTGTGGGTTCACCAGCACAGGGATGCTGTCACTGCTGCATCCATGGGAATGGGCATGGAGAAAGGCTGTGAGTGCTGACTCCAGTATGTCTGCAGATGCCATTGCGGGTGGCACATGTGGAGCTTCGCCAGGGGTTTATCCTGAGTGGATGCTGCCATATGGCCCAGAAGGCGGAGTAATGTTCTAGCAGTAGTTTTCCTGCTCGTGGAGGTACTCCAGATTAGGTTGGTGATGGCATTCCTTTGGTGTTGAGGGAGGAAGGCTATGAACGCAGTGCTATCTATGTCCACCGCGATGAATTCCAGGCATTGAGAGGGGTTCAGGTAGGACCAGGAAACCCAGTGACAATAGGGAGATGGTTTGGTGGGTCGCTGCTGTGGTTTCCTGTGATGATGGTGCGGAGATCAGCCAGTCGTTGAGGTATAGGAATACACATATACCTCACTTGCAGAGGTGTGTGTCCGCCATGGCTATGCACTTGGTGAACCCCTGCAGTGCAGGGGAGAGGCCAAAGGGAAGAACCCTGTAAATCTGAAGAGGTTAGCCATTCCCCCTGTTGGATTAGAGGGAGTATTGATCCGAGAGAGTGCATTCTGAATTTCTCCTTGACAATGAACTTGTTGAGATTATGGATGTCGAGGATGGGGCGGACACCACCCGACTTCTTGGGGACCAGGAAATATCTGGAGTAGAAGCCAGTGTGGAATTCCTCAATAGGCACTGGTTCTATCATTCTGGAAGCCAGGAGAGTTAGGACCTCCATCATCAAAATGAGGAGCGAAGGAGTTGGTGAATTGCTGGGGGGGGTGGGGTAGTTTGTGGTGTGATGGGTGGGATGAGGAATCTGATACGGTACCCCTCTTTGATAATTTTCAGAACCCACTTGTCCATTGTAATAGATTCCCAGGCTTGCAGGAAAGCAGTTAGCCAACCCCCTCCCTCCCCCCCCCCCCCCGGTGGGAGGTTGGACCTCGCACTTTTGTCAAAAAGCCTGGTTGACTTTCCCTGCTCCAGGTTGCTTGATTTTTTTGTTGTTTCCTTTCCCGTTGGCGGGGCTTGTGGCAGTAGAAGATCTAGTAGGCCTACAGTTTGTTGCCATTTTCGGTATGAGTTGTAGGAGTTCTGTCACCTGGAGGAGGCGTAGGGCTTCTAGTGGTAGGAGTTCTTGCGGTTGGATTCCTCCAGTCCCTCATCTGCTAGCATCTGCAGCGTAGTGCAGTGGTCCTTCATGTCATTCAGTGTCTTTTACATTGTCGCCAAATAAGTGTATCGCCCCTGCAAAGAGTGTCTACGATATGGTCATGCATATCCTCTCGGACCTTGGGTACTCGCAGCCAAGCTAGTCGATGGGCCAATATCGCAGTTCCTGCTTACGTGCAGCTGCATCAAAGGCGTCAAAGGCCACCCAGACCTGATGTTTTGTGCACTTCTGGAGATCTGAAAGGGATTCAGCGGCTGCCATTTGCACTTCCTGGCTGAGCATTGAGATGGTGGCTTTTAGTTTCTCCACAAGGACGTCCTGGTATAGGGCGTGTTGTAGCTGGTGGCCGCATAGTATGGCACCTTGGAAGACCTATTTTTCCCATGCCATTGAGTAGTTTATGGTCCTTGCCTAATGGGTTATTGGCATGGATCCAGGTGGACTTTGGATCATTTGAGGGAGGACTTCACCACTATGGAGTGGTTGAGTAGCTGAGTCTTGTTGAATCCTGGTGTTGGCTGGACCTGGTACTTCACATCCAGCTTTTGGGACATAGAGGGGCCTGAGGTGGGATTCTGCCACAGTTTGAGGAGTTTCAAATGTAGCAGAGGGTGCACCAGTAATGGTATGGCTGCTTTGGGTGCCTCTAAGAAGTTGAGCACCGTCTGTGTCTCAGGTCACTGGTCAGAGGTGTCACAGGTTGTTATAGCCAGAGCCGCCGTGACCTTTTGGAGGAATTTCAGGTAAGTCAGGTCCTCTGGAGTGGTCGACAGAGGATTATTGCAGACGTGCGGTCTTCTGGTCCTGCAGCCATGAGGGTTTCCCTGGAAACTAGAGACTCTTGGGCAATCACCCCCTCACCATTGCTAGGGGTGTCTGCATGGCTGGAGGGATGTGGGGACATGGTGTCTGGCGTTGTGTGAGGGTCCGTGCATGGACGTTAGCACATTTGGGGCAGAGTTATGTGTCGGCATGGTGGCTGGAGGGCCATGTGGTAATAACTTCTGGAAGAGGCTGGAGAGCAGGTTAATGTGGGCATATTGGCTGCCTCTTGCTGTCCGGCCTTCCCCCCCCCCCCCCCCAACAGCCATGGGATGGTAGCTAGTTCTGATTTGCTTTGGAATGTCCATTTGAATAGGGTGTCCTGCTGGAAGTCCATCTCCTGCTCAGACTTGGAGGAGGAAGGGGTGTGGTGGGTATACCTGCTCCTCTTTATCTTTATCTTTATTCGTAACATTTGATTAACCGCCCAGGCCGAAGCGTCAGGGCGGTGTACAGTATAATCATAGGCTACCGAAAACAAAGTCAGAAAGGAACGCCAAAGTAGATAGGATAGAAGGGGATAGAATAAAGGCAGAATAAGCAAAGAGCCCAGTAGGGCAGCGGCATAGAGAGGGGGGGGGGGCAGAAAGGAAGGAAACGGGGAAGGGCCTGTCAGGGGAGTAATCATGGAGGGAGAGCACGACCAGGGGACAGAACACCGTTAGCTGGAGGAGGAAGGTCGAAGGCTTGACAGAAAAGGTGTGTCTTAAGAAGGGTCTTGAAGCGGGGGTAGGAGAGTTCTAAGCGCAGGGTCAACGGGGAGTGAATTCCAAAGGGCGGGGCTCAGGAAAAAGAAAGCAGAGTGACGGGTTAATTCTAGGTGAGCCTGGGAAGGGGAGGGGAGGAAAAGGCGGTTACCGAAAGCAGAGCGAAGAAGACGGGGAGAGGGCTGGAGATGGATAGCATCTGATAAGTATCGAGGAGTGCTAGAGTGGAGGGCCTTGTGTGTTAGAATGAGGACTTTAAAGATAAAACGAAATTTAATTGGAAGCCAGTGCAGGGCAAGAAGACAGGGGGACACATGTGAGCGTGCTGGGGAACCGGTGATTAGGCGAGCAGCGGCATTCTGAACGACCTGAAGGCGGCGGAGTTGGGAGGCGGGGAGACCTGCATATATGATGTTACAATAATCTAACCGGGTTATTACTAGGGACAGAACAAGGGTGACAACAGAAGAAGAGGGGAGTGAGGATTGAACAGCCCGGATCCTACGAAGGTGAAAGAATGAGGTACGGACAACAGCTGAGATATGATGGTGAAAGGAGAGGGACGAGTCCAAGGTGACCCCTAAGTACCGCAGGGTTGACACCAGAGGGATGGGGCAGGAAGACATAACCGGTGACAGGCTAGGAGAAGGGAGTCCGAAGGAGAACCAGATTGCATAGGATTTAGCAGGGTTGGCGTGAAGAAAATTAGAGGCGAACCATGATGAAACGGTGGAGAGGCAGTGATTAAGTGGGACAAGATCGGGGGTGGAAGAGGAGGTGTGGTGAACCAGCAAAATATCGTCGGCGTAGATGTAAAATGAAATACCAGATTGTTGAATTAAAAGAGCGAGCGGAGCGAGTGCTGTTGCTGCTGAAGCCGTGAGGGGAAGGGCTGTCTGGAACGAAGCGGTGATGATGGTGATTCCTCCTGGCTCTGATACCTGGGTGAACGAGGAGGATGGCTGTTGCTGCCGTAACTGGAGGTGTAGCATTGTTCTCAGTGTCTTTCACAGCTTCCTGGGCCTCTGCTACATCGGTGCAGACTGGAGCTGTGCCTCTGTGCCGACGGAAAGACCTGTTGGGGGAGTGCCTGCGTCTGGAGCGATGTTCTAAGCTGGGTCTGTTGCCATGACACCGACCAATGGCACCACAGTGGGCAGAATCCACTGCCGCATCAGGGGCAAGATGGCCGCCATCAGGAGAGCTCTTGAAATCTATTCGCCTTTGTCGTGGGAGGAGCATTTAGCGGGGTCCCGGTCCATTCCAGATGATAGCTTTTATTCACTGCTATAGCACGGGCTGGCTCACAGAGGCTTCAAACTGGATCTTTATACAGTCAACATAGCAGTTTGTCATGTGGGTTAGAGCAGACTAGCTGTAAGGGGAAAATCAGTTTCTTGTACAGAGGGACCATGAGGCCCATCTGTGAATACCTAGATAGAAAGGAATGTGTTATGCTAAGACAAGATTCAGTGATCTTCACAGAGACAGGTACCAGTTTGTACGGTTGCTAATTAGCAACATCAGGAGCAGGGCTATGCTGTTGGGATGGGTTTATGACGTATATATGTTTTTGATACTCTATAAAAGATAGACTGCACTTCTAACGTACGGAATAAACTTACATGCTACTTATGTACGAGTGTGTGTGTGTGTTTGTTCTCCTGGGATCCCAGACAGAGAAGGTAAGGTAAATTCCTCGACCCAGAGCAATAACGGACGTCCCAGGGTAAGTGATATAGTGCTGGGAAGGGAAAAGGACCCCACCCTTACAATTTGGTGTCAGAAGTTGGCCTTTCTCCATTGCACTGGGTTTTAAAACCCCCTAAATTGCTGCAGTTTTGGTGGCTGTACTAGAATTTTTACCTTGATGCTTTGGGAGCTCATTTTGGGTATGCGCTTAGGTAGCGCTGGAAAATATGCGCTTAGCTAGTGCTGGAAAATATGCGCTTAGGTAGCGCTGGAAAATATGCGCTCAGGTAGCGCTGGAAAATATGCACTTAGGTAGCGCTGGTTCTCTGGGCCCCTTGCTTCTTCTTTCTACAGAATTATCTAGGTGGCATATCTGGAGCATACCTAACGGCTAGGATTCCCTGATTGGTCAGTTGAAGGTTTGCTACCTTATCTCTCCCTGCAGTCTACAATGTATGTAGCTAAGCTGTATGATGCTCCACTCCTTTATGTGTGTGCATGAGAAGACAACTCTAGCCAAGGCATCTTTCTACCTCCCCCTCCCATTCTTTTGTCAGCTTGGTTGTAAAGATAGTTTATCTGTTTTAGACTGTCGGTGTTCTTGTGCTGAAGCTCCTGTCTAAAGTTTAATGTCTGTTTATTTCAGCATACCATTTATTTTATTCTGGCATGCTATCCCCTTTTTCCCATCTCAGCCATAGCTTCTGCTGTCACAAGGACCACCAGAGCAACTTGAAACGGGGTCACAGTAGGAGAGAGGGGCCCAGGAGCAGAATGGCTGTGGATGGAGGCTTGAGAGGGTGCATCCAGGACCGTAAGAGTCACTGGCAGTCAATGGCAGAGGATTAGGAGAGGTCACATGGGGCGCAGAAGGTTCTGAGCAGCATTGGCAGTAGGAGGGTCCCCCAGAAGAGGTCCTGCAGGGCATGCTTTCTGGATTTTGTGGCACAAGGAGACATCTTCGCACACCTTTACCTTGTGGGAGATGCCAAAGCAGTGGAGGCACAGATCATGTGATTCCGTGGAAAATGTTTTTCTGAAGCAGCCAGGGTATTTTTTAAACCCCGGTTTATGCATTATCTTGATTGAAGATTCTTTTCTGGTTAGAAGTCTGTAAGATGTTATACTGGTATTTTTGTAGATTATTTCTGGAGAGTAGAAGAGATCTGTCTTGCTGTCAAGGTGGAAGAGTGTAAAGTGGCTGGCTATGGGTAGACCTAGGGGTAGGGCCTAGGAGGAGGCTGATGCTCAGAAGGGCAAAACCCTTCTGAGCTATGTAGAGAACTTCTGTCTTCGGTGCCGTCGGATAACATCACCAGGTGTGGCTGACTCATCCTGCTTGTCCTAGGAGAATAAGGTCATTCTAGTTAGGTAAAGTCACCAATGGAGTCCGGTGTGGGAAAGGAGCTGAGGAGTTTTTCAGAGCAAGTTCACTGTTCATGCACATCACCTCCCGCCTGCTGCTGTCACGTGGGATTCACCTTAGACCTCTTACCTTTTTAGAATTCAATTGCTAGGGGAAGTGGGTGTTCACAGAGAACACTTCCTACAAGTATGTAGCTGGTCTTCTCAGAGGAAAAGCAGGATCTGATGTCCTCACGGATGGGAATCCCTAGCTACAGGCCGCCGCAAAGAGGAGATCTGAAACATGACATAGTAACAGGCAAATATGTTATGAAAAGCCTTTTGGTGGTAACTGGAATTTTCAAAAAAAATTTTTTTTTTTAATTTTTAGAAGCAGCCTGGAACAAAAGTAAAATGAGCCTAGTAGGGAAGGAGTTGGATTGTAATCCCCAAAGAGATTCTGGAAGATGGACTACCCAAACCTACTCTTGCATTGGGAGCTGTTTTCTAGACAGCAATGGGATATATAGGCAGGCTTGTTTGCAGTCTAGAATATGTAAAGTTCTTGGGCATAAGGAGATGGAGAAGCTGTTGGTAGGACTACTGACTGATGAAAGTGGAATTCCAACACTACTTTAGGAAGGGATTTTGGGTTCATGCGAAGTAGCACCCATTGTAAAGATTTTCTGCAAGATGAATCAGTCACTAGAGCCTGGAGCTCACTAACCCAGTGCTAGCCACCAGAAATAGGTCCTTTTACGTCAAGTACTTCAGATCACAGGTATCTAGCAGCTGGAAAGAAACTTTCATTAGTTGGGTTAAAACCACGCTGAGATCCCAAGGTACTGTCGGAGCTTGATGAGAACTTCAGTAAATCTAACAACTAAAGGCTATGTAGAGATGGGGTTACCTACTAAATGCTAGTGATATGCACCAGTTACAAAGATGAAATCTAGCAGAAATTTTGGTCTTTATACCTGATTAAGAAAGATATAGAAGGTAGTCAAGCAGTTTTTGTGTGGGACAGGAAAAAGGGATCTAGGACACTGCCAACACACCAAACAGCAAACCTCTTCCATTTGAAACCATATAATCTTCTAGCAGAATCTCTTCTGGAAACCAGAATGATTTGAGAAACACTATCAGACATATTCAAGAACACCATATTCAATCTTTTAATGTTCCTGCTGTAAAGGCAAGGGTCTTGAAGTTGGCGTGCAACCTTGTTTCATTTGCCTATATGATTAGCATTAGGGAATCTCTCAGACTGATGGGACTTCTTAAGGAAAGTTACAGAAGAAGAGGGAATCAAAGTTGTCTCAGCCAGTCCACTGCTACAAGAATCATGTTTCCCTGCCTGAGTTTCAGGAGAGTCTTCACTATCAGGGGTATTGGAGGATACGTGTACAGAAGACCTTCTCCCCATCCTGGAGGAAGCATCCAAGGCTTGGCTCTTTGACCTTATCTTGGAGCATGATTTAGTAGCCCTTCTGTTCTGAGGAGTCTAAAAAGATCTAACTTGGGTGTTCCCCAGTTGTGCAAAATTATGTTTGCCAACTCCTCATCTAGGGACCATTAGTGAGGCTATAGGTCAAGACTGTCAGGTAACAGTCCTTGCCCACCATTTACGTGGTTCTGAGGGACATCCTCTGAGAGACAGTTTCACATTCCGACAGCTTCCTAACACAGAAGGTACTATCCAGTTTCTCCCTACTAGTTGATGTAACGTATTGCTAGTTGATTGCCCCTCTGAATTAAGATGAATGTGTTGGACAATTGATCTTTGAAAGCCCTCAGAGCATTCCAAACTGGTCTCAACACCAGGACATTTATTTGATGATGTTTCCCTTAGGAGGACCATAATTCCTAAGTTCAAAACTCATCTACATGAGATTCCCAGCCCAGTTTTGATGCATCTGTTGTGAGAATTATTTAAATTGGAGGAATTTGCAATGGAACACCTATTGACAAATTAGATTGTTTTGTCCACCAGGAAAGCAATTGCCTTAGAGGTTAGGTGACTTTATTGACATCCTGAAATTTTTGTGTGGTCCGAGACCACTGTATGTTAAAATTCCACTGAGCTTGACAAATCTTAAGATGTGACAAAGGAGTTACATGAACTTTTGAGGTCATATGATACAACATCCTCGACGTCTTCTAGACTGTTGTCTGCTGACTCATTTGTATATATTTCATAATGGATACAAGAGTGGATGACAGACATGACTCAAGTGGAAGCCTAAAAGTTCTATGAATTCTAATTGAGGCGACAGACTTAAATGAGATTTGGGATCATTTATGATACTTGTAAACCCAAGCAACAACAGCACCTTAATGGTAGTACACACAAAACTCTTGGGCTCCTTCCTAAAAAGTGCTTTTAACTAGCCAGTCATTCATTCAGGAAAACACGCATTCCCAAACTGCACAGATACTCTATTACAATTGCATGCCACTGTGAGAACCCAAGGAGGTGATGTGAGGCCAAAAAGCAATACTCTATACTGGTAGTAGTGTTTCTGTATTACATATTTGAGGATCATCTCTTTTAGAGGAAGCATATCTATGTGGGTGTAAGCTTTCTTTAATTCTAAAGAACATAGCGGGGCTCCTTATTCTGCCGCTGCCGCTGGAGCAGCAGCAGCAGGCCAGCAGCTGCTTATTTCGCTGGGCCCAGAGTTGGTTTTTTTTGTTCAATTTCCCTAGGTTGGGGGGGAGGGGTCTAAGATTGGAACTGGGCTGATGGGGGGTTAGAACTGGAAATGGGCTGATGGGGGGGTTAGGACTGGTAATGGGCTATGGGGGGGGTTAGAATTGGAAATGGGCTGATGGGGGGGTTAGGACTGGTAATGGGTTATGGGAGGGGGGTTAGAACTGGAACCGGGCGAATGGGGGCTAGTACTGGAAATGGGCTGATCGGGAGGGGAGCTAGGACTGGTAATGTGCTGTGGGGGGATAGAACAGGAAATGGGCTGATGGGGGGTTAGGAGTGGAAATCAACTGATAGGGGTTTAGAACTGGAAATGGACTGATCAGGAGGGGGCTAGGACTGGTAATGGGCTATCGGGGGGGAGGTTAGAACTGGAAATGGGCTGATGGGGGGGTTAGGACTGGTAATGGGTTATGGGGGGATAGAACTGGAAACGATCTGATGGGGGGTTAGTACTGGAAATGGGCTGATCGGGAGGGGAGCTAGGACTGGTAATGGGCTATGGGGGGTTAGAACTGGAAATGGGCTGATGAGGGGGTTAGGACTAGAAATGGGCTGATCGGAGGGGCTAGGACTGGAAATGGACTGATGGGGGTTTAGGACTGGTAATGAGCTATGGGGGGAGACTAGGACAGGAAATGGCTGATTGGGGTGCTAGGACTGAAAATGGACTTATTGGAGGGTTACGACTGGTAATGGGCTGATTTGGGGTCTAGGACTGGGGTGGGCTGATAAAGGGGATAGGACTAGAAATGGGCTGGGACAGGAAATGGGGTAATGGGGGAGGGGAGGAGAGTGCTGCTGGCTCTGGAAGAAAACTAGGGGCTAGGGCTACAAATGGGCTGATGCGGGAGGATGGTAGAATAGGACTGGAAAGGAGCAGATACTGAGAAGGTCTACCAGTGGAAGGATGGGGCAGGAAGGGAAGGAGGGGGCTGGAAAGGAGCTGACACCTGGAATGTACCGAAGAGGGACTGGAAGGGAGCTGACACTTGGGGACGGGAGTGGTAGGTAGCTGAGTAATACGGAGGAGGCTGGAAGGGAGCTGACATGTGAATGGCACTGGAAGGGAGATGGACAGAGGGTAGGGCGATTGGAAGGGAGCTGACTGGGGGGGTGGCACTGAGAGTGAACCTGAGCTGATACCTGGATGGTATTTGGACTAGAAGGGGCTGGACAGTGGGAAAGGAGGGGGACTGGAAAGGAATGGACACAAGTGGCAGTCATGGGAATGCAAGGTGGTTGACATTGGAAGGTACTGGGAGTGGACGACTGGAAAGGGGACTGATACTGGGGAGGATTACTGGAACTGGAAATGGGCTGATGGAAGGAAGTGAAGAAAACAAAAGAAGAGATAAGAAATGGCAGATGGACCATTGACCACAGAAAGAGAGCTAAGAGAAGACAGGAAAGCAGAAGTCTCAGATCGGGACCAGCATGATCAGAGAATAAAATGGTCGGACAACAAAGGTAGAAAAAATAATTTAATTTAATTTTGGTGATTGGACTTTGTGCTATTTTTATATTTTACACAATATTGGAGAAGTGCATCTCTTATTTTTCTGATGTTGCATTTCATGCGGACTCTGGCTTCTTGGGGTTTCAGTTTAAATTTTGTCTACATATTTTTATTTTTACTTTAGATTGTGGTTACTTATTCTGTACTTGGTGAGGGTCGATGTTGTGTGTGTGTGACTGAGGTCAGATGTTCTGTTAACATGCAGTTTGTATATAAAGATCTATACTATACTGTAGTAATTTGACTTGTTCAGCTTTTCAGATAGGTGTATGGATGTTCCAGGGCCCACTGTAGTATTTACAGTGACGCTTTTTTTGGATGGGCTCCTTATGTGACTTTTGGAAGTTTGTGCTGATATGGTATGGTATGGTAGGTTTGCTTTTTGTTGTAGGGTTTTTTTATTAGTTCACAATATGCCTGGTACTGGAGAATAGTGATTGTTGTTGTTGTTGTTAGTGAGATGATCAGAATCAGATTTGTTTTTTTGAAATATTGAATTCTGTGGGTGAATGTCCTGGTTCTGCTCTGCACCTACTGTGGATGCAAAATATATGTTGAAAAAGAAAAAGGGAGAACCATAACGCAGTTTATAACAAAATAAAAATGGGTTATAATTTAGTTTTATAAACTGCGCTATTGATTCTTGCTGTCTTTTAGTTCCTTGGTGTGCAAACAGGACCGTACCTAGCCCTGTGCAAGCAGTGCAGCCGCACAGGGCCAAAGGTTTGGGGGGGAGCATTTCGGCTGTCTGCTGTTGCCCTGCTGCTGCTGGCAGGACAATAGCAGGCAGTTAAAATGCGCCCAAAGCCTTTTCGCAGCACTTTAAGCAGGTCTGGTCCCTCCCTCCTCCAACATGATGTCAGAGCAGGGAGGGACAGATCTGCTTAGAGTGCCGGCGCCTTTCAGATTGGGCGCATGCCCCCCTCCTCCTCCCCATAACTCTGTCCAGCACTGCCTGCTCTTTCCCTGCTGGCGGCGCCGCCGTGAAAAAAACAGAGGGAGGCAGCAGCAGGGAAAGAGCAGGCAGCGCTGGATGGAGGTATGGGGGAAAGGGGGGCATGCACCCGAGTTGCAAGTCGCACAAGGCGCGATTGCAGTTCGATACGGCCCTGTGTGCAAACATCTTGCATTTCCTCCATATAATCTAATCTGCTTTTTGATTTGGTTCAGTCTCTGATTGGATTTCTGAAAAAGCCCTGCCCCCCTCTAAGGTGGTGGGGGGGGGGGGCACCATCTCATTCTCTCTGCCTTGAGACGCCCCTGGCTTTGGGTCCCTGGATCTATTGCAGTTCCTCCGGCATTGAGGAGGATGAGCTGCCCTCTCAGCAGGGGTAATTTGAGGACACCAATGACCTCAGTGCTTCTAGTGTCGCACTCCAATGAGATGTGATGCAAGTGTGCTCCAGTCTTCATTCCGTGATCACCATCGCATGCTCTTGATGTGAATGAAGAAGAAATCTGATCTTTGCTCTTCATTGGGTGGGATTCTATCTACTGATCCTGGTGGTCTTTATGGATGTTTGATGTTCAATGTATTCTCGATGCTGATGTATCCCCAGCGTCTGTTTCTGCTTATGGACTCAACTCAACCAATTGCTCCAATGCCAATATGAATGAACTATACTGAGATAGCCAAAACGTCATTCACCCTGCTATTCCAGACTTCTGACATCTGTGAATACAAATTAGAATGAGAGGGTTCAGGTCAGGGCCCAGGCACTGAAAGTATCAGTTATGGGTATCCGTGATGGATATGGCCTTTCTGCGTGGATGTTTTTTTCTGGGACATCTCAGCAAGAAAATACAGCCACAGTGACATCAGACAACCTGATATTGAAAAATTTCCTAAAAGGAAATTAGGACAGCCAAGACCTTAACTGCAGGAGTGATCGAGACAAATACAAAAAATTTTAAGGTAACAGAATCGACTGAAAAACCTATCTGACAGATTATTATTAAAGCAGGAAAAGTTATTAATGTAAAGAAGATTCTCTGAGTTGAGTAGCAGTAATGCAACTAATGAGCTCCGTGGAAAAACGAAGACTGAGGTGGACCCTGCATGACGACAGTGGGTGGGAAGTGGCGTGCACGCGCTGTGAACTTCCTCTGAAGCTTCGGAAAAACTCCTGAGCTTAAGCACCTGTTTCCCATGCTGGTCTCCCTCAGCGACATCACAAAATCTGCTTATCCTTGTTGAAAAATTATTACTAGCACTGAATAAATTCTCATTTCCTAGCTAAATCCTGTTTGTAGACCTGGAGCTAAGAATAGTGTCTCCTTCCCTACACCTGTCCTTGTCTCATCTTTACCCCCAGGAACTCAGAGATGGGGGTGAAATCTCCCAGAATAATCTCAGTCTCTCTCTTACACTCAGGTGCCAGACAGTGACGTTTCCAAGCCCAGAGGCCGTTTCTACTGAAGAGGGAGAATGTTCCCACCTCAACTTCCTTCGTCAGTATTTTATTCTGAAAGATGTGCTCACAAAACACCGAGGTAAAGAACTGTTCCTTTCTCGGGATTAGCTTTCAACTACAAAATCATTCAGAAAGATAATAAAATGCAGATATAAAGTCTCTCTACTACTACATAAATGGTTTATGGTTTATTTTATCATTTCTCAGCTTAATTTTCTTTCATTGTATTTTGTCTTAGGAAAACTTTCTGCAGAACTAGGTAAGAATTTCTCAGTTTATTCTTTTACACTGAAAAAATCCAATTTAAGGTGCATTTCTACTGAATGAATACTAAAATATGAGACTAACAAGAAGTTATCAAATATTACCCAGTAAATTATTTTCTGGTCCTCATCACATCATATGATCAATTAGGAAATTATCCTTATTCCAAAGAACTAAAGGTAATAGATGTGAGAACAGACCCAGGGCTGCTGTCATGAAGCACAAGGAGTCTGCAGCCTGACTCTAGATCAGAGTGCGACGCGTCCTTGGAGCAGTAGTTGGGGACACCGTCGGAACAAAAGAGGAGCAGATGAAGGGGGGGGGGGAGGATTTCTCCTTGACAGGAGGGATTTATTTTCTGTTCTGTGTGTGGGTCCTGTAAACCTTCAGGTGGGGGAATGGGGAGAGTGGTGGGACTGGCAGTCGATCAGCTCTTTCAGTCACCTGGTGGAGGGAGGAGAGACTAGTGTAGTGGCAACCAACAGCCTAGATGATCAACTGTTCAGGGCAGCAGCGGTGGGAGAGAAACAACGGCAGTGGGTTTTATCATGGAGGGAAGGGGAGCCGGGGTTCTCTGTGGTAAGTGCAGATATCGGGGGCAGTGGGCTGTGCCAGAGGGAGCCAACAGAAGGTGGCAGCAGATTGCAGGATGAGAGAGAGAGAGACGGAGTTTAGACACAGCGGATGTCGGGCCAGTTTTATTTATTTAAAAGGATTTCTATACCGCCTTCTTATTGAATCAAGGCGGTTTTCACAGCAAACAATCACAATAGTGTTTTTAGGGGTGGTCATGCAGTGTTCCAGAGTGTATGTGTGTGTGTCAGGGTATATTAGATTCATGGTGAGCTATTTACATTATGCGCTATTATACAAGTAGTGGGGGAGGGGGATTGGTCTTCTGTCTTGATCTGATTGGTGGGTATATCATGTGACATCCCCAGAAATCTTTGATGTCTGTAGTTAGTCGAAGTTCGTCTGGTAGCTTGTTCCAAATTGTTGGTGCAGCCAGGGAAAGGGCCTTTCGGACCTTGGTGATCTCTTTTGGTGTATTGACGCGGTTGGAAGTGCCCCTTCTCCTCGGTCGTGTACTGTTGTCAGGTTGTATGAGGGTCTGTAAGCTGAGGGCCAATGATTGTTGCTTAATTTTGAATATGTTTATGATTGTCTTATATTTGATGCCTGAGGTGATTGGGAGCCAGTGTAGGTCTTTCAGGATTGGTGTGATGTGGTCCTGTCTTGAAGTGCCGGCTATGCGTGCTGTCGTGTTTTGTGCCAGTTGCAGTGGTCTGAGGGTTTGTTTTGGGAGGCCAAGATAGATTGGGTTGCAGAAGTCTAGGAGTGGGGTTATTAGGGCCTGGCAGATAGTGCGGAAGTGTTCCGGGGCGAGGAGGGGTTTGAGACGTCGGATTAGGCTCATCCTGTGGTATGCATTCTTGGTGGTTTTGCTTATATGAGATTGTAGATTCAGTTCATTTTCCAGAGTTACTCCAAGGTATTTTACTTCTGTTTTTATGGGTATGTTTGTGTTTTTTATCTTGATGTTGGGTGGTGAGATGAAGTCTATGTTTCGGGTGATGATTAGTGCCTCGGTCTTGCTGTGGTTTATGGTTAGGTGGTTGTTCTGAAACCAGTTGTTCATTTGTATGAGACAGTTTGTTATTTTGGAGTAGTCTGGGTTGTCTTACAAAGATGACTAGGGAGGGGAAGAAGAAAAGGTCCCATGGGCCATAAGTAATCCGTCTCTTTTGTGACCCCTCTTTGGTACCTTCTGGATCCAAGGAAGGTGGAGAGCAGGTGAAAGGGAAGCTGTTTCCCTTCTTTACTGGGCTTGTAGGGGACGGGGGGTGAAGGGCGGGCAGGTTTCTCTTCAACTCAAGAGCATGATCTCTCTTTGAGCACTTAGAAATATACATATTGCACATACAGTGCACACAACAGCTCCACCTTGGTCTCCCCACTCCAGCCTCGTGTAGGGGTTTCACTGATTCCCTAGCTGTTCTCTTGATATGAGTCCTCCCTCTTCCATGTCCATGCTGCCTGCTCCAGGGAGGATGGTGCATTGCACGTGTATGAAATTAAGATATACCCTGGGGTTGAGGTTGAGAAATACTTCTCTAGGTCACATCCTGTGCTTTCTAAAACTGTGCAGTTACCTTGGGATAGATTCGCTAAAAGGTCCGCCGTGCAATAACGCACATTAGTTGCTGCATGTTCTATTTTATGCAATGGGAAGTGCTTACTAAAAACGTGTTAAGGTGCTGGTGCATTTTGGTAAAATGTATCTATCTTTTATTTTTGGGAATGTTTTAGTGATAAATCAACTCCTCAGAACACCTAAGCCAAAAACAAAATATTAAAGAAAAATGATAGTGGAAAACAAACTCGGTGAATTAATTCACAGTGGTTTCTGCTACTAGTTGCTCATCAGATCTAGCAGTAAGAAGACCCAGCTCTGCAGCCCTACTAAGAGCTGAGCTTACTGTGTTATTTATTTATTTAGAGAACATTTGTATACCGCTGCTTCCAGCGATCAGCAGCGGTTGACTATACATATCAGGAGGGGTAATCAACAGTTAATAAAGATCCTTCTTTACATGCCATTCTCCACAAAGCAAATGGACCTCTCACCTCTTATTGATTGTTTTGACGCAGTATCCGAATGGTTTCTAACGCAAAACCTTCGGATCCAACATAAGAAAACAGAGGTACTCTTTGTCACGAAAAATCAATACTTTACCCCTCCTCCTCATATAAAAGTGAGAGAAGCCGAACTACAAACAAAACCTGCAATCCGTTATTTAGGAGTCACTTTGGATCAACGTTTGGACATGAAATTACACATATCCCACATTGTTAAAGCTGTATATTTCAAGATCCGGACACTCAAACACCTCCGAACCTTATTGGACCCAAGTGACTTCCGAACTGTTTATCAAGCCCTTATCCTACCCCATTTTGATTTCGCCAACGCCATTCTCCAAGGGCTCCCACAATCTACATTGACCCCCTTACAACTGGCCATGAACGCTGCTGCTAGAGTTCTATTTGGAGCAGCGAGGTATGACCATATCACACCCATCTTATTGCAGCTCCACTGGCTCCCAACACATGGAAGAATACTATTTAAGACCCTAGTACTCACCTTTAAAGCCATCCACAACATAACTGCTTCAACGCTAGTCAATCTACTTCAACCCACTCCACCCAACAGATCCAGAAGATCTACATCAGCAAACACCCTAATTATACCAAATGCTTCAACAAAATGCACACTAACAACATCCAACAGAGCATTCAGTCTTTATGCTCCCAAATGTTGGAATACACTGCCTCCAGAAATCCGATCAATCTCTGATCTCATGCAATTCAGGAAAGCACTCAAGCACCACTTATTTATACAATACTACCAGATCAATCCTAATACACCATAGACACACCCATCCTCTAGTCCTAATGCATATCCATAGATTTATCATAAGATATTCACAAAACTCATTGTTATATATGTAAATAATTTTGTGCATTTCTCCCTAAGTTATCCAAGTTTTTCTTCCCTGTTCTATGTAAAACTGTTATTGTTAATTATGGTTCTATGTAAACCGCGCTGATGCTAAAGAGTGCGGTATATAAGAAAAATAAATAAAATAAAATAAATAAATAAAAATTAATACAGAATGATTGCATGCCAAGATTCACACTGGGTTCACACTGCACAAAAATCTGATACAATATTTACAGGTGCAATTACATATATACATATTGTTACAATATTTACAACTTGCAGTTATATATATACAATACTATAGGAACATAAGGGGCCAATGGGGACAGAGGCTGTGGCACACCATGCCAATTGGGGGGCTAAGCTCTATCTTGACTCTTCCCCAAGCTCCGCCCTAAGACCACCCTTAGCCCCCCTTGGCCTTCTCCTCCTGTTCTGTCTGGTGGGATCTCATTCCTGTGGGAAGAAGGGAATGGTTGTGATTGTAGCAGACTCCTTTAGTGCCGACAGCGTTCCACAAGCAAGCAGAAGGAGTCTTTGCCATGATCACGGCGGCCTTCCACCCTGACCGTGGCTATCCAGTCTCCCACGGGCAGAAAGAAGGAGTCTGCCATGATAACGGCTGCTCTCTGTGGATGGCGGACAAAATATTGGTGGGGGGGGGCCAGGGCCCATGTGGCCCACCCTGTTCCGATGCCTATGAATGGGGAGACTTGTTTTATGTAGCCTATAAGTGAATCAGCTAATTGTTGACGAGACCAAGAGGGTATGGGCCAGTGGGATTGTGTTTTTGCGATTTTATCAGTACAGTTAGCAGACGTCCTCGTTTTTCAGGAAGTGGCTCTGATTTTAGAGGTGTGTCCCTGACTCTCATCTGTTCGTCAGTGGCTGATTCCAGCGATGGGGACAGAGGGGCTTGAAAATAAAAGCCTTTTCAATTTAGTGATTTGAATGTCAGTTTTTAGAATCTATTGTACACCCATTTTCTCTATATTTTGCACAGTCCAGGAGAAATGCATCACTTGTTTTTAGTTCTCTGATGATGTGTCTGCTTGGAGGTGATATTGTTGCTATCATGGGATAGATGGGGGAGGGGGCAGGATAATGACTTCTCTTCCCTACTCTACAACTTGTTGCTCAGATTTGGAACTAAGGTGTTCCTCACGGGCAGCTCAAGGCAATCTGCTGCCTGAGGCGAAGGATGAGGTGGCGCCCCCCATAAAGGGGGTGGGGCTTTTTCAAAACTCCAATCAGGGACTAAACCGAACCAAAAAGCAGATTCCTGATCGTCCCTCCAGTCTAGTCCCGGAATTTCTGGGGTTGTCAACCTCCTCTAGCAGCTTTGGAGACGGAGAAACTTCACTCTTGTGATGTCATCAGTATATAAGGGCTGGCTCCACCTCCATCCTCCAGTTTATCAGTCTCCAAAGCAGCTAGTGGAGGGGTGAGCCCCAGAGGTTCCAGGGCTCACTAGAGAAACGATTAAGAAAACGATTAAGAAATTGTGCTAGGACGAGAGTTCAGAGGGAATAATCAGAGGGAAAGCTGTTTTAACGCTCTGTTGGCAGTTTGGCTGTGTGAGCTGCTTTCCTGTGGCCCTGAGGTCCTCTACTCCCCCCCCCCCCCCGTTTTTTCATTCGGGTTTACTTGCTTTTCCTTTTAAGTTTCTTTCCATGTTTTCTTTGGGGGGGCCAGCTTAGGTTTGGGCAGACCGCGCGAGAGAGGACGCTCAGCGGGTTACCGTCCCGGAACGAAGGGGACTGGACCCGGCGGCTGGTTTCGCTCAGCACGTGCAGAAGCATTGCCTGCCGGCACTTTGAGCGGGAGAGTGCAGCCTCAGCGGGGGTTTTTTGGCCGCGATTTGGGGCTCCGACCCGGAGAAAGTTCAGTTCCGGGCTGCGGAGTTGCAGCGCACTCAAGCTGTGCCCCTGACAGTTCGTATGGCAGCGGGACTGCAGGTAAGAGGACTTTCGGCGGGAAGCTTCTGAGTGCAGGGGCAGGCCAAACCGCATGGGCGAGAAGCGGGAGAATCGCGGTTTTGCAGTGCAGGTTTTTGGCGCCTTCTCCCTCAGCATCAGAGCTTCGTTTTTCAATAGTTTCTTCAGGGTTTGCCTGGGGGAGCGTTTCTGTGGTCAATAATTGAAAAAAAAAAAGTTATATAGGTTCTTATAGAAGGGGTGGAGCCTGTTGCTGGGGGTTTCTAACATACGGCGCAGCATGCCCTCCAAGCAACTATGCCTCTTGTGTGGGGCCAAGCGCAGTTCTGTGTCTGCAGAGGGAGTTTGTAGGGGCTGTGCTCCCGATCTGGCAGCCAGGGAGCCACTCCCAGATTCAGAGCTTGGGGGATAGGTGCCGTTGGAGGAGGCTCTGGACTCCAATCTCTCTTCCTTGCCGGTTTCAGAGCCGGGGCTCAGCATCGTTCCGGAGCCTGAACTCCGGCCGTCCCAGCAGCCAATAGCAGGGAGTTTAGCAGCGATTTTCTCAGCGGACTTTCTAGCGCTGCTCCAGAAGTCCTTCCCTGCCGCTCAGGGGACGCCGGTTGCAGGTCCCTCAGGGGCGGGGATTAGTCAGAAGAGGCCACCTTCGCCGGTGGCAGCGGAGGGATTGGGCGCTCTTGTTAAGAAGGCCAGGCATGAGAAGGATCGCCTAGATCAGTCCATCCTATCGGAAGATATCCGATCTGAGGAAGTGGACACGGAGCATGACCCGGAGGATCTAGAAGAAGGGGAGATTAGAGAGCAGGAAGATCAGGCGCGAGTGGTTTGGGTATTTCGAAAGGAGGAGCTCCCGGCACTCATAGCGGTGTCGCTCAAAGCTCTGAATATGCCGGAGGCGGAGCCGGTACAGGATTCTACCCTGGAGGATCCTCTCCTGCAGGCGGTCCGGAGAACGCAGAGGGCTTTCCCGGTGCACAGGGTGTTTAAGGAAATGATTCAGGAGGAATGGGATATGCCGGAAGCTGCTCTTAAAGGTTCTAGGGTTATGGCACGGCTGTACCCTCTGCTGGATCAGGAACGGGATTTGTTCAAGGCCCCGAAAGTGGATGCCGCCGTGTCGGCGGTAACCAAGAAAACCACCATCCCGGTGGAGGGGGCAGCGGTGCTGAAAGATGCGCAGGACCGCAAGTTGGAGGCCGTGTTGAAACAGCTTTGTGAGGCTAATGCACTGTCCTTACAGGCGTCTATTTGTGGGGCCTGGGTCGCAAGGGCCTGCTTACGGTGGGCGCAGCGGGTCCAGGGCGATCCCGCGGTGGAGGTGGCAGAAGAGGCGGCCAGATTGGAGTCCGGAGCTGCGTATCTGGCTGACTTGCAGTATGACCTGATCCGTGGTTTGGCGAAAAGTATGGCTTCCGTCGTCGCAGGTCGGCGGTGTCTCTGGCTGCAGAATTGGGCTGCGGATGGTTCCTCCAAGGCCAGACTGAGTAAGCTTCCTTTTCGGGTTAAGCTGCTCTTCGGAGAAGATTTAGAAAAGCTGGGTAAGGATTTAGGGGAGTCCAAAGGCGGTCGGTTGCCAGAGGACAAACAAAAGCCAGGTCGTTCTCTTCCTGGCCTCGGGGGCCACAGCGGGATTTTCGCCGTTTCCATTCCCCAAAAATGGGGCAATTTCAGTGGGGTCGTTTTCCTAGTAGGTCCCAGGGCTTTCGGGGGTTTCGTGGAGCGAACAGAGGTTTTGCGGCGGCATCCTCGTCTTCCACCTTCAAGAAGGCCCAATGAAGTCAGGCGGGTCCAGGGGGAGTTAATTCCCATAGGGGTTCGTCTGCAGGATTTTTACCCTGCCTGGGCCCGAATCACATCCGATCAGTGGGTGTTGGAGGTGATCAGGGACGGCTATGTTCTGGAGTTGCAGCGGCCGGTGACGGAGTCGTTCGTTCGGTCGCCGTGCCATGCCCCCACAAAGCGCAAGGCTGTGTGGGAAACGGTGCAGTGGCTCCTTCGGCTTGGAGCCATTGTTCCGGTTCCTCCCGACCAGTTAGGTTGCGGTCGGTACTCCATTTACTTCGTGGTCCCGAAGAAAGAAGGGACATGGCGTCCCATTCTAGATTTAAAAAGGTTAAATCGCTGTCTCCGCGTGTCTCATTTTCTGATGGAGACTCTCCGGTCGGTCATTGTGGCGGTCAGGAGCGGAGAGTTTCTGACGTCCTTGGACTTATCGGAGGTGTATCTTCACATCCCGATCCACTTGGAGCATCAGAAATTCCTCAGGTTTGCAGTCCCGATGGGTCATTTTCAGTTTCAGGCTCTTCCTTTTGGCCTAGCAACTGCGCCGCGCACATTCACCAAAGTGATGGTAGTGGTAGTGGCGGCCTTACGAAAAGAAGGAATCTTGGTTCACCCGTATCTGGACGATTGGTTGATCAGGGCGAAGTCCAGAGCCGAGAGTGTGTCCACTATGGCAAGGGTGGTGGCTTTCTTGCAGAGTCTTGGTTGGGTGATCAACGACGCAAAGAGCAAATTGGTTCCGTCTCAGGACCTGGAGTATCTCGGAGTGCGTTTTGACACCAGTGCGGGTCGCGTTTTTCTGCCGCAGCAGCGAGTGCTGAGGATCCAATGCTTGGTGCATCGTTTTCTCGGGCTTCCGTGTCCCACGGCATGGGATTATCTACAGGTCCTGGGAACGATGGCGGCGACTCTGGAGTTGGTTCCCTGGGCGCGAGCCCACATGAGACTGTTGCAACGGGCACTGCTAAGAAGATGGTCGCATCAGAGGGATTCGCTGTCCCAGAGGTTGCCTTGTCCTCCATGCACTCAGTTGGCGCTGCGTTGGTGGCTCACTCCAGGACATCTGGAGAAAGGGATGCCATTGGAAGCACCGGCTTGGGTTCCGCTGACAACGGATGCCAGTCTGTATGGCTGGAGAGCCCATTGTCAAGGTCGCCTAGTGTAGGGCCAATGGTCCGACCTGGAAAAGTCGTGGTCAATCAACCGATTGGAACTGCGGGCGGTGGCGCTGGCTCTACGGGAGTTGCGCCCCATTCTGCAGGGAAAGGCCGTTCGGGTGTTCTCGGACAACGCGATGGCAGTAGCTTATGTGAATCGGCAAGGGGGCACCAGCAGCATGGCGCTAGAGGCCAAGGCGGAGAGTCTGTTCGAGTGGGCCGAGGACAATCTGCTGGCCTTGTCGGTGGCGCATGTCGCAGGCGTGGAAAATGTAGAGGCGGATTTTCTCAGTCGGGTAAAGGTGGATCCAGGAGAGTGGGTCCTGCACCCGGAGGTGTTTGCAATGTTGGTCAGGCGCTGGGGGCCGCCGGTGATGGATCTGATGGTGACTTTTCAGTCCGCAAAGGTAGATCGATTCTTTAGCCACAGAAAGGAGCGGATGTCGGAAGGTTTAGACGCCCTCGTTCAGAAGTGGCCAGAAGGGCTTCTGCTGTATGTCTTTCTACCGTGGGTGTTGATCGGCAGGGTGATACAGCGGTAGAACGGCACAGGGGTCGGGTGATTCTCATTGCGCCGGATTGGCCCAGAAGGCCGTGGTATGCGGATTTAGTCCGGCTCTCGGTGGAGAGTCCCTGGAAGCTTCCTCTTCGTGCGGATCTTCTGACCCAGGGGCCCCTGTCCATGCCACAAGTGGATCGATTCTCGCTTACGGCTTGGCTCTTGAGCGGGCTCGGTTGAGGGCGAGAGGTTGCTCGCCGGTGGTCATAGCTACCTTGCTCAAAGCGTGACGGAGGTCTACTTCCTTGGCTTATGTCAGAGTGTGGCGCATTTTCGAGGCTTGGTGTGCGGAACGGCGCTTTGTTCCCTTAAAGGCCTCCGTTCCACAGGTGCTATCGTTTTTGCAGGATGGTTTTCAGAAGGGACTAGCGGCATCCTCCTTGAAAGTGCAGTTAGCAGCCTTGTCCTGTTACAGGGGGAAGGTGCATGGAGTTTCTCTGGGGAGTCATGCCGATGTTAAGCGTTTTTTGAAGGTGGTAACGCTTCTTCGACCTCCGAGGCGACCGATGGTTCCAGCTTGGGATCTGCCTTTGGTCTTGGAAGCTTTAGGGAAGGCGCCGTTTGAGCCTTTGGATTCGGCTTCCTTGAAGGATTTGACGTTGAAGGTGGTGTTTTTGGTGGCGATTGCTTCGGCGCGTTGCATCTCCGAGTTACAGGCTTTGTCCTGTCGGCCGCCCTTTCTGTCTTTCTGCGATTCTAAGGTGGTGCTGAGGCCAGTTCCGTCCTTCTTACCGAAGGTGGCTTCGGTGTTTCATGTGAACCAGGTGGTCACGTTGCCTGTTTTTCGCATCCCGGGGCAGGGGCGAAAAGCAGCCCGGTTTCATCGTTTGGATGTTTGCCGGGCTTTGAAGAAATATGTCGCTCGAACAGCCGCTTTCCGTAGGTCCGACAGGCTTTTCGTACTGTTTGTGGGGGCCCGAAAAGGGGAGGCAGCCTCTAAGGGGTCCATTGCTCGGTGGGTGAAAGAGGACATCGCTTCGGCTTATATTTTGCGGGGTCAAGCGGTGCCGGTAGGTTTGCGAGCTCACTCCATTAGAGTGCAAGCGGCGTCCTGGGCGGAGTATCGCTTGGTGCCGGCGGCGTAAATCTGTAAAGCAGCGACATGGTCGTCGCTGCATACCTTTGTGAAGCATTACCTTCTGGATGTGCAGGCGGACAGGGATACCTGTTCTGGGTCGGCGGTGCTTCAGGCTGGGCTAGCAGGTCCTCCCGTTGATGGTATTACTGCTCTGGTACAACCCCAGAGATTCCGGGACTAGACTCGAGGGACGATCAGGAAGGTTAAATTAGACTTACCTGCTAATTGTAGTTCCTGGAGTACCTACAGTCTAGTCCCGGGTCCCGCCCTGTCTCGATGCTGCACGGTGGCCTGAAGCGGGAGTTATAACTGATGAGTAGCACTTTTGTTTTCGGGGTGGAGTGTTGCCGGTTCCCGAAGGTGGTCACCTGCGGGAGGGCGGCCAGCTGTATGGGATCCTTGTGGGGGATGGACAGGGGATCTCACGGCATTCTTATGTAGGTACTCTTCCTGTATATAGTTGGGCCAGCTGGCCTGTGTAATTTAAGGGTGTAGTGGGTTGGTTTATGTCATTCACTTCTTACTTGTTGCTCCGGTGAGTCTGCTTTGTCAATAGGTAAACTGGAGGATGGAGGTGGAGCCAGCCCTTATATACTGATGACATCACAAGAGTGAAGTTTCTCAGTCTCCAAAGCTGCTAGAGGAGGTTGACAACCCCAGAGATTCCGGGACTAGACTGTAGGTACTCCAGGAACTACAATTAGCAGGTAAGTCTAATTTAACCTTAGATTATATGGAGGAAGTGCAAGATGTTTGCACACCAAAGAACTAAAAGAGAGCGAGAAGCACAGCGCACTTTATAAAACTAAATTATAACTCATTTTTGTTTTGTTGCTTTAAACTGTGTTATGGTTCTTGCTTTTTCTTTTTCAACATGTATTTTGCATCCACAGAACTCCCTTCAAAAGTGGGTGCAGAGCAGAACCAGGACATTCACCCACAGAATATCTTAAAAAAACAAACATTCTCCAGTACCAGGCATATTGTGAACTAATACAACAAAGTCACTGAGTATCAATAGAGCAAATCTACCATACCATATCATACCATATCAGCACAAACTTCCAAAATTCACATAAGGAGCCCATCCAAAAAAGCGTCACTGTAAATACTACAGTGGGCCCTGGAGCATCCATACACCTATTTGAAAAGCTGAACAAGTCAAATTTCTACAGTACAGTATAGATCTTTATGTACAGACTCCATGTTAACAGAACTCCTGACCTCCGTCACACACTCACAACATCGACCCTCACCAAGTACAGAATAAGTGACCACAGTCTAAAGTAAAAATAAAAATATGTAGACAAAATTCAAACTGAAACCACAAGAAGCCAGACTCCGCATGCAATGCAACATCAGATAAATAAGAGATGCTGTTCCCCAATACTGTGTAAAATATAAAAATAGCACAAAGTCCAATCACTAAAATGAAATAAAATTATTTTTTCTACCTTTGTTGTCTGACCAATTTATTCTCTGATCATGCTGGTCCCGATCTGAGGCTTCTGCTTTCCTGTCTTCTCTTAGCTCTCTTTCTGTGGTCTATGATCCATGGTCCATCTGCCATTTCTTATCTCTTCTTTTGTTTTCTTCACTTCCTTCCATTAGCCTATTTCCAGTTCCAGTAACCCTCCCCAGTATCAGCCCCTTTTCCAGTCCTCCCCTCCCAGTACCTTCCAATGTCAAGTGCCTTGCATTCCCAGGACTGCCTCTGGTGTCCATTCCCTTCCAGTCCCCCTCCTTCCCCACTGTCCAGCCCCTTCTAGTCCAAATACCATCCTAGATATCAGCTCACGTCCACTCTGCCACCCCCCTCCAGTCATCTCCCTTCCAGTTGCCCTACCCTCTGTCTATGCCCATTCCAGTGCCATCCCCAAGTGTCAGCTTCCTTCCAGTCCCACTTTAGTACATCCCCAGGTGTCAGCTCCCTTCAAGCCCCCTCCTTCCCCCATATCAGCTCCTTTCCTGCCCCCACCTCCCTCCTGTGTCAGCTCCCTTCCTGCCCCTCCCTCCTCTGGCAGACCCTCTCAGTATTCCCTCCCTTCCAGTCCTATTCTCTCCCCCCCCCCCCACCCGCATCAGCCCATTTGTAGCCCTAGCCCCTAGTTTTCTTCCACGGCCAGCAGCACTCTCCTCCCCTCCCCCCATCAGCCCCTTTACCAGTCCCAGCCTATTTTCAGTCCTATCTCCTTTATCAGCCCACTCTATTCTTAACCTCCTCAAATCAGCCCATTACCAGTCCTAGCTCATTTCCAGTCCTAGCCCCCCTAATCAGCCCATTTCCTGTACTAGACTCCCCGTCAGCCTATTTCCAGTCCCAGCCAATTTCCAGTCCTAGCCCCCTTATCAGCCCACTCCAGTCCTAGTCCCCCAATCAGTCTACCAGTCCTAGGTCATTTCTAGTGCTAGCCCCAAATCAGCCCATTACCAGTCCTAACCCCCCTCCACCTTTAAGTCCATTTTCAGTCCTAGCTCCCCAATTAGCCTATTTCCAGTCCTAACCCCTCTTGATCAGCCCATTTCCAGTTCTAGCCCACCCCATCAGCCTATTTCCAGTTCTAGCCCCACCCTCCACCAGCCCATTTCCAGTTCTAACCCCCCTCCCAATCAGCCCATTTCCAGTCCTAGTCCCCCAGTCCACCAGTCCTAGCACATTTCCAGTGCTAGCCCCACATCAGCCCATTACCAGTCCTAACCCCCCCCCCCCACCTTTAAGTCAATTTTCAGTCCTAGCTCCCCAATCAGCCTATTTCCAGTCCTAACCCCACCTGATCAGCCCATTTCCAGTTCTAGCCCCCCCTCCACCAGCCCATTTTCAATTCTAGCCCCCTCTCCACCAGCCCATTTCCAGTTCTAACCCCCTGATCAGCCCATTCTTCGATCGGGTGATGGGGGCCCACCTTGGCCTGTCAATGCTCTAGGGGATGCTGGAAAGAATTTGGGGGGTGGCCAGTGCCATCAAACAGGCCATCCCCTGGCGACTCCTGGACGTACAGGGACGGAGCGGAATCAGCCCTTTATGGCTGGGAGTCGGTTCCACACCCATTCTCTGCCTCCAGCATGCCCCCATCCCCACTACACAGAAGCAGAATACCGGCAAGGCGAATAGCGGGGTAGCACGTGCCGCTATCTGCCTTATGGAATCGGGGCTTTAAGCAATAACCATAATGCCCTTCCCCTGGGCCTAATTGCTGCTTCTACCATATCCTTTGCCCTAGTCTACCCCACCCCCTCCTAATGCCTAATTAACCAGTTCTATGTTAGGGTTACAGTTGTTATAATTTTGTTATTAGATGATGAGGTTATAATGTACAATGTAAAGTCATGTTGGCCACCTGGTTATTATGTAAACCGCTTAGACTTATAGATTTAGTGTTATATAAAAAAAGCTAAATAAATAAATAAATAAGACCCAACTCAGAAATCAACCTTAGGGATCATCCACTTGGCAATGAACAGCACTATCACTGAGCCATGTCACCAGCCCAGGATTTTTTTAATACCTTAATAAAATGTAAGTTTGTCAGTCTGACACAACATTGTGTTGCACTAATAGAAACACATCCCCAGTGATCGATCCCACTGATTATACGTTTCAAACTTTTGCTAAGCCAACTCATGTTTTTTTAACACTTTCCAGGCCGAGCCCAAAACTCTTGGGATCCAAAATTCTGACTAAATATTCCTATATAATACATGACCATAGCAGAAGGAAAATCACTATTAGAACATATTGAATAAGACGGGTACAATTTTCCTGAAATATGCAAAAATTAACCCTGCTACAGAATGTGGATTAAAAATTTAAAGTAGCCTTGAAAGGGTTAATTGTCTGTTACCATGTCTCCAAGGTACGCCAATGTATTTTTCTGCGTGATTATACTTAGGCATACGTTGCATATGCACTGAATACTTTCCCTTTATATAGCCAGAGAAATAGATCCTCTGAACAGCTGAGATCATCATTTGGCTGCGAGATTGCCAGGAAATGTATTTTTCTTTGAGTTGGACAGTGTAAGAGCCTAAATAATATTGACAAACTTTGAAATTTATATATAAAGGGTATGGGGATTGAGGGCAATCCCCATACCTTTTATTTGGTGGATTTTAGTCCCAGTCCCCAAGACAAGCTTCAAGATTCAGATGCTTATTAAATTTATTTATTTATTTATAATGGCGTATAGACTGCCCCACCAATGTCAATTCCCTTCCACCCCTTCCTCCCCCATGTCAACCCGTTTCCAGCCCCTACCTTCCCCCGTGTTAGCTCCACCCAAACACTCACCCTCTCTTTTCAATGGCAGCTGTGGCTCCTGCCTCCTAGAGATCCGTGGCTGTGCTAGTGCATCAGTTTCAATAAAAGTAAAACCTGTGCAGAAGCTTCCCGCCTCTGTGAAAGAAGCCCTGCAACTGGGTCCTGCCCCCAAAGGTTTCATTTTTCTTTAAACTGATACCACTAGCACAGCTGCGGCTCTCTAAGAGGCAGGAACCGCGGATGCCATGGAAAGGAGAGGGTGAGTCTGCTGGGGAAATTTTTGCTGCCTTCAAAACTTTGCTGCCTAAGGCAGCCGTCTCACTTCGCCTCATTATAGAGCTGCCCCTGGTGTTCCTTGCTCCGTCTCGACACACACTTCAGATAAGTGTCCCAGATTTGCCTGCTAAAAATCTGATATACACCGATAGCAAGTTTATAGCTAATAGTAGCCTTGTTGAAAAACTGATTGAACTTGCCAATGGGGATTAGAGGTGGGAGTGTGAGGAGCCAATGAGAAGCGTCTGCTCATGTTTATTAATGTGTCTCCTCCCTGCAGTGGATGTGACTCTGGATCCGGAAACTGCTGCTCCTTGTCTCATCGTGTCTGAGGATCGGAAAAGTGTCAGACTCGGAGTCACAAGACAGAACCTGCCAGACACTCCGCAGAGATTCGATACTTATCCTTTTGTGCTGGGGTGTGAGAGCTTCACCGCGGGGAGACATTACTGGGAGGTGGAGGTGGGAGACAAGACTCTCTGGGTATTGGGGGTCTGTAAAGATTCTGTGAGCAGGAAGGGGAAGATCACAGCATCATCTGGGAATGGATACTGGGCCTGCACCTCCCCCATCACTGAGCGCACTCTGAGCGTGAGGCCCCAGGCAGTGGGGATTTTCCTGGACTATGAGGCAGGAAAAGTCTCATTTTACAATGCAGATAATAAATCTCATCTCTGCACCTTCACCCACACCTTCACTGGGACACTCCGGCCTTTCTTCGGTCCTTGTACTAACACAAGAGATCTGAGAATCCGACCAGTGCCAGACTGGGAATGAGGGAACTGGACTCGGGGTGTGATATATATTCTGGAGGCTGATTTTTCACATCTGGATAAGAGGAATCAGAGAGCGGTATTTGTGAGCTGTACTGTTCAAGTTTGTTGTATACAATCTGATCTCATTTTCCAGATGGTAATTAACCATGTAAAGAAAATGTAGTGCAATAAAAAAATAAAAAAAATAGTTACAATTATGAGAGGTTTCAGTGACCTGGTAAGAGTGAGAGAGATAGAAGAGAGCCTGTGAATGTGAGGAGGGGTCTCGGTGGCAGATGAGAGAAACCTGCCCCCCTGATCCTCTTCTGAAAGAGAGAGAGAGAGAGAGCACTTGGAGGAAGGAGCTCATCAGAATGATTTGGGAAAGATAAAAAAAACTGGATAATAAGAGAGGATTCTGGAGACTGTCACTTTTAGCTTACTATCAGCAATAGATGACGACGAGGTGCTTGTATTTTACAGACTGTCACTAGAAATTGTGTTTTCCTTTCCTACACTGCCCGTATATAACCGTACCATATAGTATAATTCCAGCAGCTATAAAATGAAATCTCTCCTGCATTACTAGCTTGGATACCCAGGGTTTTACATTCTCAGCCTTTGTATATAATCCAAAGACCCAGATTTCATCCCTCGGCACGACATGGACGTATTACAGGAAACCTGGCTTGGCAGCAAATCAATTGCAAACTATTCCAAACTGTCCCACAGATATCCGACTACTGTTAATTCCTTGCCATAAAGATAAAAAGCAAGGAAGGAACTTGAGGGGGGTGGGGAAGCAGAATCATAATGTGGTACAGAGGGGAGTTAGCAGATTTCATTACCCTTGCCAAAAAAAGTGACACACACTCGTGGATTAAATTATCAGATTTACTTCGAGTGCAGCAAGATATCTATGTCTGGATCTTATACATCCCTCCTTTAGTCTCTCTGACCCTGGATATTTTGCAATCATCCAGTCCAATTCTATCATGTTCCAGACTCAAGTTTCGCCCAATAATGAAAAGGGCTGCATGAGGACAGAATCATACAGCATGAACGAACGTTCCCTTTGAATGAAAACTGGAACCTCACTAATGGTTAAGGAGCGGCATAGTGACGTTTAAACAAACTTCCACCAATCACTCTAGACAGCTGTCATCCAATCCAGAGATTCATTTAAGCCAACAGGCTGCACTTAGTTCAAAGTGAATATCTATTGCTGTTCCAAGCATGTGAGGCGCAACAAGTAATCACCCCCAAATTTCACATTAACGCAATCAATAATAAACCAATGAAGCTGATGCCATTCGTGATGGAAATCCTTGCAATGTTGGACAATAGGTGCCGTAAGTGTCTGAGTTGCCAGGCGAGATTTATGTTCTGCTAATCGTGTCTTCACCTTGTGGCATGTACGACCTACATATACCTTAGAACAAGGGCAAATAATATCTTAGACGACCCATTCACTCTGACAATCTGTGGCATGACGTAACTTATAAATTGTGTGAGTTTGAGGATTCATCCACTCATGGATATCCAAAGATTATGCACACATATCTCAGTGCCCACAAGATCTTTGCTTTCCAAAACGTTGGCCAGAAGGGCACTGTCGAGAAAAATCAGTATGTATCGCGATATCTCTTAAAGTGTGTGCTCGTTTAAATGCTATACACGGTCCTTTTTGCCAATGTTTATATATACTGTGTGCAATCATTTGTGCTTTATCAGAGATCTGTAGCACCATTTTATCTTTATGCTGATGATGCAGTAGAAGGGACCGGTTAGCAAACTTAGCTCTCAAATATGCACAACGAATAACTTTTTTTTTAGGGTATCCCCATTGCTGTAGTTTGGAAGATAATACTTTAGCAGGATTTCCATCACGAATGGCATCAGCTGCATTGGTTTATTATTGATTGCGTTAACGTGAAATTTGGGGTGATTCCTTGTTGCGCCTCACACGCTTGGAACAGAAATGGATATTCACGTTGAACTCAATGCAGGCTATCGACTTAAATGAATCTGGATTGGATGACAGCAATCTAGAGTGATTGGTGGAAGTTTGCTTAAACGTCACTATGCCGCTCCTTAAATAACCGTTAGTGAGGTTCCAGTTTTCATTCAAAGGGAACGTTCGTTGTATGCAGTTGTGAGCTAGTGGTGAAATATTCGCGTTTAAATTGCATACCCCGTGCTGAAGCTTCCTTTACAATCTACGCCTTGAACTCCTTGAGGGGAAGTATAACATCTGTTGAGTACACTGATACTTTAACTTTATGCCCTTTGTTTGGGAAATGATATATTACAGTCATCTTTTTTTTCTTTGCTTACCATTTTGGTTTAAGAAGACAGTGGAGTTTTGTGGAAGTACGAATCGGAAGGGAGACAAACTTTGTCTCAAACCAGGGAAACAGACACATATTTAAGCTTTACTAAAAGGAACAGCTTTGAAGGTTGAGTTAATATAGATGGAAAGAGACTCCTAATATCTAAACCAGTAGAGCTATGAGGCCTTTTACTACAGGGCGCTAGCTTGCAGAATGTGACTGGCACATGCTACATACATGGGTGCCTTGGATACGCAGTACCAGCTGGTGTGGGGTCATGACAGCACAGGCCAGTTCCCATTCTATCTGTGCATCCCACGTTAGGGACATGAGTGGATGGGTTAGGGATGGTGAGTGGGCGCGGTGAGCTCTGTGCGGTTAGGGCAGGAGATGCACCGCATGCTAACTGCATCCCACAAGATTAGAGCCGGTTCACCTAGCGCCACCTCAGTAGATGGAGTTAAGTGCTTTTGGCAGCCTCCCTCGCGCCTGCGCGCTGAGTTCCCGCCCTCTCCAGAGCCTCTCTTCAGTTGAGTTTCAAAGCTGAGACAAAGGCGAGGAGAGAAAGGAGAAGAAGATAAGAGATGCAACTCCCAGGGGAGGTGGGAGGGTTGTGAAGACTAATTCCTGCTGTTCCCAGAGATCACCTGTTACAGGTAAGTAACTGTGCTATCTCCAGGAACAAGCAGGAATGAGTTTTCACATATGGGGACTCCCTAGCTGGAGATGTCAGGGGGAGATCCCATAAAAATGCAGCAGCCTGGACCAGGGGTGCATTTTGTTTCCAGAAATCGCTGGCATCCAATGTGGGATGGAGGATAGGAGTTGACAATAAAGGAGCTGTGAGGAAGAACAGCATAGCCAAGGACTAGAGGGCCGTACAGATTGTAGGAGTCCTTGGTGTATATGAGGAGTCACATGAAACACATGTAACGTACCATTAGATAGGTCACTTACCTACTGCACTGTAGGAAGTAGAACGCCTGATGTAGTCTGCTGGAGAAGCAGTGGCGGAATCTTGAAGGGACCTCCCAGCAGTGAGGATGAAGGTCCAGACCTGGAGGTAGTAGACGATCCAGGTGTCAACTGGGTAGGATGGGACGTCATGTCTTCAATGGAAAGCTTTATGAGAAAAAGCTGAAAAACTCCTTTAGTCATAATGTTATTAACAGGGAGGACTAAGGAAGAAGACTGACGGAGTTGTAGAACTAGCCCAGTCCTGACGGGGAGAGGGAAAGTGGAAAAAATCCCTATTCCCAAGGAGAAGAGCTGTGTACTCAAAGATAAAGATGTACACCGTTTTTCCTAACTGGCGAGAGATAGGAAAAAATATTGAAGCTTGATGCTTCAAGGGTTTAAGAAAAAATAGAGAAGTTAGCACCACAATGGTTAGTGGTGTCTAACCATTTCTGCATGGTAATATGGTATGCGAAATAGGGCGATGGACTGTCTAAATCCTCTAGGAGGTAACATTTAGTATAGACAGTAAGGGTGAGAGTATAGAGATATGAACCCTTAAGAAACCGCCCAAGGGACACATATATATACAGATGTTTATATATATAGGTGGGGGGATCTAAACCTGAATCGATATGTCCAGATGCATAAATCAGGACATGGGTGGAGAGATATATCAAAATATATATATATATATATATAATCTATAATATAGATATCTTTGTGGGGCATGGAATTGCACCACCAGAGAAATGATATAGGTATGTAGACATATATAGAGATGCTACATACAAGATGACAGGTTGAAGAACATGTCTAGCACCCAGCCCCATGATTGTACATGGGAAATAAAAAAGAAAAAGATTCTGTATACTACCAGAGGGTGAAGCCACTTGGGTTATGTAGAGAGAATCTATTTCTATGAATTGAGGGATGCAGGAAGGCAATCCAACAAAACAACCATGATGATTGCGTGAGAACAGATTATAAGATGAATCTGTAAGGAACAAGGCGGGAGTTCCACCGAACACTGACATGGCAGAGGTGCAAAATGCAGGGGAAGATACCAGAGGGACCCATTAGAGGGACCCCGAGGTAGCATGCATGAATGTCAGCCTTGGATATTCACGCAGAAGATAACATTGGGAAAATTCATCCCTTCCTTTCTGGACACACTACAGAGACCTTTATCCATTCTCTAGTCACCTCCCATCTAGACTACTGCAACCTCCTCTTCACTAGTCTTCCTCTGAATCATCTTTCCCCACTTCAATCTGTTCAAAACTCAGCTGCACGACTAATCTTCCACGAGCGTCGCTATGCTCATGTCGCCTCTCTTCTCAGAAATAATAGGGATTAAAACGATTTGTTAGGATCAGCAAGGAGTATTGAACTGTTGAGCCACCTTGCCTGTGAGGAATCATACTCAGCCAGTAGTAGCAGAATTGCTTACTAGCCTGGAGATGAAAGGTGTAGAGAACGATGGAACAGGGTTGTTTACAGACTTGGAGATCAAAGGTGAACATAAGAGCATAAGATATGCCATACTGGGTCAGACCAAGGTCCATCAAGTCCAGTATCCTGTTTCCAACAGTGACCAATCTAGGTCATACGTACCTAGCAGTTTCCCCAAAAGATACAGGTTCCACAATGCTTGTACTGGGTCAAGCATTGATATCCTGGGTCCCTTCTTAATTTATGGACCTTTCCTCCAGGAACTTGTCCAAACCTTTTTTAAACACAGCTACACTAACAGCATTTACTACATCCTCCAGTAACAAATTCCAGAGTTTGATTACACGTTGAGTGAAAAAATATTTTCTTTTATTAGTCTTAGTTTACCCTGTAGCTTCATTGCATGTCCCCTAGTCTTTATAAGAACATAAGATATGCCATACTGGGGAGAAATGTTTGTAGGGGCCCTTGTTTGGAAAATCTCAGGTGCTGGCTGTGACCGTCTATAAAAAGAGGTAGAAATCACAGGAGAGGTAGAGGGCTGATGTCCGCTTAATGATAAAAGGACTGCGATGATGTTGGTGTTTGGTGATGTATTAGGTATGTTATGTCTGCCATATAAAGATTATTATCATGTCAACTAGTGTCAAACCTTCACCCACTCCCCAACCTTGTGAGCTAAGGAGGGATAGGCCTTGTGTAGTTGTGGGGGCCAAATGAATATACGGTGACAAGAAAATTTATTTGTCTTCAAGGATTTTTATTTCCCCGCTCCGTGAGAGAGACAGGAACAGAAAAGATCAGTAAATCAGGAATCATGCAAACAGAGGCTTACAGTATTGTGTTTCAACAAAACTTCTCATATGGAAAAACACATTGCTTCATGTGTTTTCTCCGTGCAATATATACAGGTGCTCAGGTAAGAAGTGTATTTGCTCTCTTTAGCAATTATATCACAGTCCAGCATACATTCAATGTTAGGATATGCTTTCCTTTCAATTGCACTAAACAATACTTCTTGTCAGGTACTTTTTTTTAGCAATTCTGGATTAGCATAACCAGAATAAAAGTCAGGTATAATCATTCAAGCTTTTGTCTCGTCGGTTCTCTCTATTAATCCTACAGAGCAATCCATCGGTTGATTGATGTCAATCATGGGCACTTGGGCTTGGGGAATACTCTTGCCTTCAGGATTATTCACTGCTTGAAGAATAGCTTGTTGTGAAATGACTCTTTCATTCAAGAGTTGTCTAAGGTCACTTAAGAGTTGTTCTGCTTGTTTCCTAGCAGGACTCAACGGTAAAGCTTCTCCTTGTTTAAACAGCTGATTATCTGCATCTGGTGAGCAAACACGGCTTTCCCTATTCAGACAGGCTATGCCCGAGGTAGAGATTCCCTTCCCCCACTTCTCTCTGTTAATGAATGGTGGAATCTCACGTTCGTTTGCAACAGCTCTATTTCTAAGGAAGGCTTCAAAAGTAAGACTTTCTACATCAGGATAACCTGGTCTCTTTGTAAACAGCTGGGCTGTATTTCTTTCCTCAGCTTGTTTGTTAAGAACAGGTATTACTGGCTGAGTAAAACTTGGCTTGCATGGAGAGTTTCCAGGGTAAAACAAACTTCCTTTATATCCCTGAAACTATCCTCTCCACTATAAACAGGAGTCTCTCTTCCTGGCATATAACACTTATCAGAAGGATTAAAAATAGCAGGTACCTTCAAATGAGACTGCTCAGGAACTGTCTTGCCAGCATGCTTTTCTCTCCAGGGATAAAAACTGCTTTTCAACAACGTGTGCTTTTCTCCTCGTGTTGGATTAGCTTCCCTTCTGTTGCAGCTGGGCACAGCTTCTGTAGCCAGGTCAAAGGGTACTGCAGTCTGTGGAACTTCCTGCCTTCCCAATACCTCTTGCTTTCTCTCCTGTGGATTTAAAGCAAAATCTCTCCTCAATCCACTAGCAGTGCTTACTCCTTCATTCCTTCATGACAGCCTCTGGCTTGGTCCTGTTCCTCCATTCGTTCTAGTCCTTCTGCTCCTCCCCCTTGAGTGTTCCCTCTCTCTGTTTAAGAAGGATCCCTTACTCTGGGATGCCCGCCTCCTCCTAGGGCATGCCCAATCCATAGCTCCGCTTCTCTCCTCCTCTGAGGTGAGCTGATTGGCTGCCTGAAGGCTATGCTGAGAGTGGGAATTTCTTCTTTTCCCTGCAATACTGGACTCTACCAGGGGGTCAGTATCGGTCTCCATGGCCTCCGCGCCTGGCGCTGCGTCACACTAGCTTATTGTGCTTACTGTTATATTAAATAGGTTACTAATCATGTACATGTGGTTATTTGCTTTTAACTTAATAGCCAAAAGAACCTGAAACATCAGGTCACTTCATTGGCTCTCTATCCGTTTCCAGTTTTTACTACTGACCTATAAGTGCCTTCATTCGGCTGCTGCTCACCAGCTTTCCTGTCTTACCTCTCCCTACACACCTCCTCGGGAACTCAGCTCTTCTGGCAGATCCCTTCTATCTGTGCCCTTCTCTTCCACTCCCAACTCCAGACTTCGATCTTTCCACCTTGCTGCTCCTTATGCCTGGAACAAGCTACCTGAGTCTGTGCGTCAGGCTCCATCTGTGGCCCTGTTCAAATCCAGGCTAGAAGCTCACTTTGTTGAGACTGCTTTTGGATCCCGATCGCCCCTAGTCTCCTGTTGATATAGTAACATAGTCCCCAGTTGTGGCGTTTTCTGTAAGATCTCATGAGGAGGGACTGTCTCTTACAAATCTCTGCGTAGCGCTGCGTATCCCTTGCAGCGCTAGTAGTATTGGGTTAATGTGGATGCACCGAGGGAGCTTATTGGTGCTTTAGGTGCAACACCGTGGCACCCTTTAGTAAAAGACCCTCCTATATATCTTAAATATAGGGGCCGGCAAACGAAAGCTAGGTCGCAGTGCATTCCCCCCATCCTACTACTAGTGAGCATTTGTATAGCGCTACAAGATGTACGCAGCACAACATAGACATGTAAGAGAGAGTCCCTGCCCATCAGAGTTTACATTCTAGTCAGAGAGACAATAGAAGGAAAACACAAGGAGATCGGGCAAGTCAAGATCCAAAAGCAGCAGCACAGAGGTGAGTTTTCAGCATGGATTTGAAAAGGGTCAGAGAAGGCGCCTGACGTACACACTCGGGTAGTTTGTTCCAGGCGTAAGGTGCAGCAAGGTGAAAGGAGTGAAGTCTGGAGTTAGCAATAGAAGAGAAGGGCACAGATAGAAGGGATCTGACAGAAGAGCGGAGTTCCCGAGGGGGGGATGTAAGGAGAGATAAGAGAGGGGGGAGGTAGTGAGGAGCTGCCTACAGGATACCAAGTTCACGTTTGCTACACAGTTCGACAGCTTCTGCAGTGGGGAGAGCCGGTGACTGCCCGTGGGGATCCCAAGGTTCACTGCTCCTTTCATTTACCAGCAAACTTGGTAACCTATTTTTGTCAGGATGTTCTTCTGGCCGCGATGACAGCTGCTTCTGCACATCTGCCCACAGGGCTTGGGATCCCCATTTGCAGACAGGAGCAATCTATGGTCAGCTGAAAACTGGTTCTTCATTTGCTGTTTTGTCAGCTGCTGGTCTCCAAGATGAAAAACCAGCCAGGCCAGCCTAAAACCAGTCAGTTGGGAATCCTAAATAAAATTATAAACACAGCTTGAAAATAATAGTTCTGATTGAACATATCCCATAGAGTGACACTCCCTTTCTCAGAAGCTCATATACGGGCAATGAAAGTGAAAATACTTTTATTCTGTCAGGATCATGGCTTCAGTGAGCTCTGCTGAGAGTCTGCGGCATGATGCTACTTGTTCTATATGTCAGGATTATTTTACAGACCCGGTGTCCATATTTTGTGGACACAGCTTCTGTCGCTCCTGTATCATTCAGTGCTGGGCAAGAACAGAACCAGACTTCCCCTGTCCCCAGTGCAGGAAAAGGTCTCGGCAAAGAATTTTCATACCTAACAGGAGCCTAGCAAATGTGACAGAAATAGCAAAAAATCTGTTAGAGAGAAAACAAAAGGAGAGTCTGTGTGAGAGGCATAGAGAGGAATTGAAGCTGTTCTGTGAAGAGGATCAGAGACAGATCTGTGTGGTGTGTGACAGATCCCAGGATCACAGATTTCACACTGTGATCCCCATAGAGGAGGCCGTGCAAGAATACAAGGTGAGTCTCAGTATTTTTATTATCACAGGGTGTCCCGGGGTCACAGATCTCACCCCGGGATCCCCATAGAGGAGGCTGCACACGAACTGAAGGGGTGTGTTAGTAATAGTGCTTCTGTTCCTAGGTGTTTATAAATTGTGTATTTAAGTGTTTTGCTTTCTAGCAAATTAGAGGGTTCTGAGGGTACAACAATTCTGCTTTTGTGTGTGTTTTCATGCCACAGGTAGCATTGCTGGGTACCTGATCTGGGATAATCAAACATGTTTGATTGTGTCACTTGGGCATCATTAACCCAGAAAAGACATAAAAACCTGGGTGAAGGATGCAAAAGTCAGGAGTGGGATGAAAATGTTACTGGGAAAATGGTGTTTTTCCAGTGTTTATCCGATAAACACCTATTTTAATTATTTTGCATCAGGGTGTTTTATCGGTGTTAACTAAACTTCTCATTTTAGGTTTTTATTATCTATATTACCACAGGTTTTGGGGTCACAGATCTTACACTGATCTGTATAGAAGAGGCTGTGCATATTTTTTATTAATTTAATGTTTATTACAGCATTCAGGACTGGAATTGGGGGGGGGGGTAGTATTTGGCAGGTTGGTAGGGCAGTTGCAGGGGAGAAATTTCTGGGTGGAGGGCAGTGTACAAGGTGTTGGAGAAGTTGTGAGGGGGAGAGAGCAGAAACTGTGAAGGAATGGCATTAAAATGTCCACGATGAAGGAAAGAGACAAAGAAGGGAGAGAGAACTAAAACAGGAAATCAAGAATGATTTCACTCAACGTGTAATCAAACTCTGGAATTTGTTACCGGAGGATGTAGTAAAGGCTGTTAGTGTAGCTGGGTTTAAAAAAGGTTTGGACAAGTTCCTGGAGGAAAGGTCCATAAACCATTATTAAGAAGTGACCGAAGATATCAATGCTTGACCCAGTACAAGCATTGTGGAACCTGTGTCTCTTGGGGAAACTGCTAGGTACGTATGACCTAGATTGGCCACTGTTGGAAACAGAATACTGGGCTTGATGGACCTTGGTCTGACCCGGTATGGCATATCTTATGTTCTTATGTTCTAACAGAGAGAAGACCAAGCGAATGAGATGAAAGGGAAGCACTGAGCTAGAAAACAAGCCAGAGACAACGGTTTAGAGAATATTTTATTATCTGATAAAAAAATATGAATTACTCATCAGTTTAAAATATCCTACATATGGTTCATGTCCCACATAAATGGATATCATGGCTGAAAAGTCCCGTAAAGATAAGCAGATATGTCATCCGCTTAATTTGTATGCATCGGATATTAAATCAAGCAGAATATTCAGGTTAGAAATTGAATGTATTTGATGTTCACAGGAGAACTATGAAATGCAATTGGTGCCTTTAAAGGAGGAACTGAAAGAGATTCTTGACTTTAAGTTCAAAGAAGAGAAGAAAGCTGACCAGGTGAAGGTAGGCGTCTGACTCTCTGACGGGTCATTGATCCTCTCAAGCTGTGCATAGCCTAAATATGTCTTAAAACTGAAAAAAAAGTTTTAGATAGAAGATGATTTTCAAAAGCCATTTCCCAGGTAGAGAGTGTTTCTAGAAATTACCCATCCTGTCCGCAGGTAAGAATATGCGCCTCGTTCTGCAACGTGGATATGTTTCTCCTGATCAAGTGGAGGTGTCACCTTGGACAGGGTTACGGCAGAGGATGACAATATCTATAGTTTTGCATTTTCCAAACTGTGTGTGTTTTTACTTGGTGCAAATACCTGAAGAAAAGGAGATGCAAATGTCTGTTGATATTTTTCCCAGGACAGTTTTCAAAGGGAAAGTTTGCTCATGTGTTCCCTTTGAAAACCGAGGCGAAACCTTTGGATGGAAGCAGCTGTGAACTTTGTATCAAAAAACTCACAAAGATCTGTTTTCAGCGATGAAGTCTATGGCTGCAGTGTTTAGAAGCTATGGGGTGGGTGAGGGGAAATCAGCGGTGTGGCTAGCGCATGTAAAGCAGCTACCGCCGCTGAACTTTATACCCAGATGTTCAATGTCAGGGGCTATATGTGGCCACTGCCATTGAATTTCCAGGTCAGCCAGATCGCACTGTGGCTAACTGGACAGCGGCAACATGCATCGCAGGTAGAGGCTTCACTCTTACAGATAAGAACAATATTGACAGCGTCAACAAAATATTTTTTTTCTTCACTCTGAAATGTTGAATGTAGAATAAGACGAACATCAAGAGAAACAAAATTCTATCTGAGTTTAAGGAGCTGCACGAGTTTCTTAATGAGGAGGAGCAGATCCATCTCTCAAGGCTGGATGATGAAGAGAAGGAAATTCTGAAGAAAATTGATGATAATGTGACTCGACTAAAAGATCAGAGCTCCTCCCTCCAGACATTGATCTCAGAGATAGAGGAGAAGTGTCAGCAGCCATCAATCAAATTACTGAAGGTGAGACTGGATTACAAATCAGACTCTAATATAGGCTGGATTCCTCTGTTTGCTTGAGTCTGAATACTTGCTGGAGTTTATAATTTAGCATGAAAAAATGAATTTACTTATCCTTTCTGTTTTATTTGCAAGTCTCTTAAGCAACTTCTCCACCAAGTCACATGGGAGTCCTCCAGCTATGTGGCTGCCAGTAGGGGGAGATGTTGTGATATTAAGATTTTAGTTCTGAAAAGCAGGCACTACACCAACCATGCCTTTAGCCTGCACAGCCCCTAAATCCTTCCTATTGCTTCTGCCTCCCTCTCTCGTATCACGTACATCCACGGCTCCAAGTTAGAAAAAAGTAGATATCACTGGGGGATGACTGTTTAAAGCCACAGAAACACTATGACAAATCGGTGTCTACAGTATAGAAAAAGAGGAATTTAGACATGGTGTGGGAGAAAGAAAAGTCTCATCTGTCAGATAATGAATTATCGAAGAGGGATGCTGCAACATATTTAAAATTGTTGTAGTTGAGTGCCGTTGAATCGGCGTCGACTCATGGTGACCCTCTGGATAGCTATCCTAAATTGTTTTCAGTCTTCATTCAGACGACTCATTGTTAACAGACTGGCACCCATAACTGCTTTTTATTGTATCGATCCATCTCATTGTGGCCTTCCTCTTTCGCATTGACCTTCTACCTTGCCAAACATGATGTCTTTCTCTAATGCTCTCTCTTCGCATGATGTGTCCAAATATGAAAGTTGAAGTCTTGTCATCTGAGCTTCTAAAGAAAGCTTAGGTTTGATCTTCTCTAGTACAGACTGGTTTGTTCTTCGGGCAGTCCATGGTATTCGCAGTATTCGCCACCAGCACCATAATCCAAAGGCATCAATTTTTTTCCTGTCTATCTTTTTCACTGTCCAACTTCCTGAACCTTATAAATCATCTCTCACTTTGCCAACATGTCTCTGGTCCCCACTCATAGTGTGGGACATACCTTAGACCTAGTTCTCACCTCCTCTAGCTTGGACTCTATGCTCTCTTCTGCTTCCACTTACTGCATCCCCTGGTCTGATCATTATTGTGTCTTCTTTTCTGTCTCCTGGATTACCCGAGTTAATAATGTTGGTCCTTCTAAGCCCCAGTCCCCTCCCTGCTTGCGGCGTCGCATCACCCCCTTAACACTAAGTACTTTTCCATCTGCACAATCTCTATTCCCCTCAGATTTTGTTTTACGTTCACCTAATGCACAGGTTTATCTCTGGAACTCTGCCCTTACTGCTGCTCTGGACAATCTGGCTCCTCTTCGTCCTTCCTCTGTCGCCTCGTTGAGCTCACTCTCCATGGTTTCACCCAGGTCTGTGCTTGCAGCGGGCACAACTCTGCCAAGCTGAGTGCCTTTGGTTAAAGCATCCCTCTCCTGATACAACAGTTCGGTTTAGACAGCTTTACTCTTATTACCACTCGGCATTCCAGACTGCCAAGCATTCGTTTTATTCCTCAGAAATTTCTGAGGCAGCTATCTCTTCAAGGCAGCTTTACTCTATTTTGCGTAGGCTTTCATCTACTACATCTACTCCTACATTGCAGGTCGCAGTGCCTGCTCCCTCAATGTTGGCTACCTTCTTTTCCGACAAGATTCACAACCTACGTTCTTCCTTCTCTATTCCCCCTCCTCCATCCTTATCACCTCCACACTCTCCTTCCTCCCCTTCTGCTTCATCTGCTCCCTCATCAGAGGTGTCCTTTTCCGAATCAGTTGCTCTTTCTTCTTCCCCTTCGAACCTAGCTTTAGCACACACCTGGTCCTCATTTCACGCCATCACTCCCTCAGAATTGCTCAAAGCCATCTCTAATTCCAGGAAGACTACCTGCCAGTTGGACCCCATTCCTTCAGGTTGGTTGACCAAGCCCTCCTTTCAGTTGTTGCCTATCATTTTAATCATCCTGAATACCAGTCTGTCTTCCAGCTGTTTTCCCTCACCCTGGAAATCCGCCATCGTTCGCCCTCTCCTTAAAGAGCCCTCGCTTGATCCGTCTGTCCTATCCCATTGGCACCCTGTTTCAAATCTCCCCTTTCTGGCTAAATTACTGTAATGTCTTGTGTTTCGTCAGTTGGCATCTCATGTGGAGGCTACTAATGCCCTTCATCCTCGACAATCAGGATTCCGTTCAGGACATAGTAGGGAATCAGTCCTCCTGGTCCTTTTAAATGAAGTACATGTCGCTCATGACCGTGGGGATATCACTCTGATGGTGTCTTTGGATTTATCTTCAGTGTTCGATTTAATTGACCACCGGACTCTACTTTCCCGTCTTCACAATTCTGGGTTGCGGGGGGCACTGTGTTACAATGGTTTTGTTCCTTCCTCATGGCTCGCACTTTCTCTGTCCGCTCTAATAATCAGTCTTCCTCTCCTTTTCCCCTAGCATGTGGGGTTCCCCAAGGCTCTGTCCTCTCCCCTATGCTTTTCAACATCTTTCTCGCTCCTCTATCCCTTCTAATTCAACAGTACCCAGTCTCCACTTACATCTACGCTGATGACATTGTTATTCTCTTCCACACATCACCTGTAAATGTGGATATTTCACCGCTTAACAACTGTCTCTCCCACATTGCTTCCTGGCTCTCCTCCAATTATCTTCATCTGAATCCTTCTAAATCCACGGCTATGTGGGTCTCTTTGAGTACTCCTTGCCCAGTCATCGACCCTCAAATTGACTCCTATTCCACTCACTTCTTCTTTCCACTACTTGGGTGTAACATTAGATTCTTCCCTCTCTTTTCACAATCATGTGTCTACCCTTACTCGCCGTTCCTTCTATGCACTACGACAAATCAGAGCAGTCCGTTCCCGACTGCCTCCTCCTTCGCTCATCACACTGTTAATGGCTTTAGTTATGAGTAGATTAGACTATTGCAATGTGGCTCTGGCTAATTTACCATCCTATCAGCTTCAGCGCCCACAATTATTACAGAACACGGCAGCACGTCTCATTACACATGCTCGGCGGTCCGATCATGTTACTCCTCTCCTTCACCACCTTCATTGGTTACCCCTCCATTATAGGTTTCAGTACAAGCTTCTAATTCTGACACATAGGGCACTCCATACATCAAGTCCACTTTCTCTGGCCAATCTCATTTCTCTCCATGCACCTTATCGACAGCTTCGGTAATTACATGCTAATCGGTTTTCCTTACATTCCCCCTCCCAGGCCCATTTGGAACAGACTTGTCACGCCGCATTCTTCTTTCTCGGCTCCTCACTCTGGAACGCTCTACCAACTTCCCTCCATCTGGAACCCTCCTATCCAAAATGTAAAGGTTTGCTAAAAACCCATCTATTCCAACAGGCATTTGACCTCCCTTGTGATAACCCTACTTAGATATTGTTTCCTATTGTCTGTTGAGTCTACTGCTCCCTCTACTTCTCTCCTATAATGCAGTGGCGTTCCTTTCCTTTTTTTCTATAGCATTTACATGTTTAATGTAAACCACTCTAATGTCCTGACAAGGGCAGTATATCAAGTGTACAAATAAAGATATATAAAAATAAAGATAAACTTTTGCATCCATATGACATTATTGAAAATAGCATGGCTTGAACAAGTCAAATCTTTGTATGGAGAAAAACAACTCTGTTGTTGAGAATCTTGTCTAGATCCTTCATAGTGATTCTGCAAGAGCAATGCGTCATCTGATTTCTTGACTGCTTGTTGCTTCTTTATTGATAGTTTATCCAATTAGGTTAAAGCTGTCCACTATTTCAATTTCTTCTCCATCAACGATGTACTTATTGATTTTGCCAGTTGTCATGGTTTTTGTCTTCTTTACTTTAAGGTGCAGGCCCATTTTAAGACTATGTTCCTTGATCTTGAGAAGCAAATGTTTCAGATCATCTTCACTTTCAGCCAATAATGTGGTATCATCAGCCTAGCGAAGGTTGTTGATGAATCTTCCACCAATCTTCACACCTCTGTTGTTGTCATATAATCCTGCTTCTTTGATGATTTGTTCTGCTTATAAATTAAACAGGTAGGGGGAAAGTATGCAGTCTTGTCATACACCTTTGCTGATTTTAAACCATTCTGTTTCTCCTTGTTCTGTTTGAACTGTTGCTTCTTGATCAATGTAAAGGTTGTGCTAGAGAACAATCAGGTGTTCTGGTATACCCATGCTTCTTAATGTGGCCCTGTGTTTCTCATGATTTACACAGTCAAAAGTCTAACTGTAGTCAATAAAACACAAATAGATATTCTTTTGGCTTGAATTTTTAGTCTTTTCAAGGATCCATTTCACATCTGTGATGTCTCTCATTCCTTGCCTTTTTCTGAAACCTGCTTGCACTTCAGGTAGTTCTCGTTCCAGGTATGGTTGTACTCTCTGTTGAATAGTCTTCAGTAGAATCTTGCTGGCATGTAAGATCAGAGCAATTGTGTGATAATTTCCACAGTCAGTTGAATCACCTTTCTTTAGTATTGGTACAAACACTGATCTTTTCCAGTCAGTTGGCCATGATGTTGTCTTCCAAATTTCCTGGCAGAAGTATAGTAACAGCTGCATCAAATTGCTGTAATACTTCATTGGGAATGCCATCAATGCCTGGTGCTTTACTCTTTGATAAGGCTTTCAATGCTGCTTCGACTTCTTTTTCATCACCAATGGTTCCCGGTCATAAGGTACAGGTTATAAAACCTCTGTGTATTCTTTCCATCTTTACATGATCTTCTCAGCTTCATTCAACATAGATCCTTGAGCATCTTCTAACATTCCAATTTCAGGCTGGAAATTTAATTTCGTAATTTTAGGAAAATGAATTGTTTTCTTCCTCTAATATTTTATTTTATTTATTTAGACAGTTTTGTATACTGCCTTATCCTTCAATCAAAGTGGTCACAGCACAATTGGGGGATACATTTAACACGTGGGGATATGAGAAACATACACTAATACTTACAGGGAACATGGGCAATGGAGGGTTAAGTGGCTTGCCCAAGACCACAAGGAGCATCTGTGGGACTAGAAACCCTAGTCCTTCTGGCCCAAGGTTGCTGTCCTCTAGTGGGATTTGAACCCCTGACCTTCTGGCCTGAAGTACCTTGCCCCAACCACTAGGCTACTCCTCCCTCCTCCTAATAGTTTCTGCTTCTATTTCCTTGCATGCGTCATTGTAGTACTTTTCCTTGTCCTGTCTTGCTGCGCATTGGAAATCTCTGTTGAGTTCTGTGATTGCCTCTCTTTCTCCTCTGGCTTTAGCTTCTCTGTGTTTCTGGGCAATTTTCAGAGTTTCTTCGGTCATCCATTTTGGCCATTTTTGCTTTTTTCACCTTTTCTAGAGACTTCTCACTTTCTTCCAACACAACCTTCATCCCATAGCTCTTCTGGAGCTCTGTCATTTGTATTTAAAGCAGCACATTGATTTTGCAAGCAGTTTTTAAATTCCAGTGGTATATTCTCAAGGTCATATTTTGCTACATTCATGAGTGACTTGCTCTTTTTCAACTTTAGCTTTTCATACACGTAGTTGGTGATCTGTACCACAGTCAGCTCCAGGTTTTGTCTTTGTTGATGTTATAGAGCTTTTCCATTGTTGATTTCCACAGATGTAGTCAATTGGATTTTTATACAATCCATTGGATAACGTTCATGTGTACAGTTGCCGCTTGTGGTGCTGGAAAAAGGTGTTTGAGATGAATAGATCATTGGTCTTGCAGAATTCTATCAGTCTTTATCCAGCTTCATTTCTGTTGCCAAGTCCATATTTTCCAACTACTTTGCCTTCTTCTTTGTTGCCAACGTTTGCTTTCCAGTCACCCATGACTTTCAGGATATCCGGTTTGCATGTTCTGTCAATTTGAGCTTGTACTTGCTAGAACTCATCAATGTCATCCTCTTCTGCAGCTGTTGTTGGGGCATATACTTGAATTATAGTTGTGTTGATAGGCATTCCTCGTAGACAAATAGAAATTAAGTGTTCACTGACTGCATTGTATTTAATTACAGTTCTTGCAAGTTTCTTCTTAATTATAAATGCAACACCATTTCTTCTTTGTCTTTCATTTCCAGCATAGTAGACCATGTGATCATCTGATGCAAAGTGCCCAATGCCAGTCCATTTCAGTTCGCTGACACTGAACAGATCAAGTTATACATGTTCCATTTCATTCTTGACCACCTCCAACTTCCCTTGGTTCTTGCTTCGTACGTTCCATGTCCCAATATGTAAGACATCTTTACAGCTTCTGACTCTCAATTCATGCGCAGCTACATCAACATTCAGACATCCCGAGGGCTTTGATCCAATCACATTATAAATGCTGGCTTTACTCTGAAAAGTCTTCAACTTCTACCCAGTAGCCAGTTGAGAGCCTTCCAACCTGGGAGTCTCATCTTCCAGCACTAAAGTGCAATTTGTTTTGTTGTGACTATCCATTGAGTTTTCATGGCAAGACACGTAAATAGATTGTAGGGTCTTTCTTCCATACAGGTAATTCTAGTGTTGTTGCCGTTGTCACAGAAATGTGATCTTCTACCGCCAACACCGTTCCATTCTGCTGCTGCCCAGATGGGTGGTTTATCTTGGTCTGGCACCTCAGCTGAGGCCTGTCCTTCTTGGTAGGCCCTGCCAGTAGTTAAACTACCAATAGCTCAACTCTCAGCATCACTGATGCACACAAGCCCCACAGCATGCATGACAAGCCACAAATCAAGTGAGGGTTTAATGAAAATATTTATAGTCATGGCTTAATTGCAGAAAGCCAACATGGATTTAGACAAGGAAATTCTCCAGGACCAAGCAGGAAGTCAGTCCTCACATATGGGTGTCATCGGCGCCGATGAAGCCCCAGCGGAGCATTTCCCCAGCTTTCTATGAAAGCCTTTGGGAATGCTGGCATGCATGTGCGGTTCCCTTCCCGCCTATAGGTGCCATCTTACCTCAGTCTCTTTTTTTCCGTGAAGCCCACCGGACGTGTGTCCTGTTTTCCCGGTTAAAATTAGATTTTTTCAGCGATTTTTGCTCTTTTTCTACTGGTTCGACGCCGGTTCCCCTCCCGCCGGGTTCAGTACACTGGTATCGAGCCCGATTCTTCTTTTTCAGTTTTTGCCCTTCGTGGCTGGCGTTTGCGCCCTTTTTTCTCTTTTTCCCTGGAAGGCTTGTCCTTTGACCTCGCGGGGACTCTTTTTTTCCCCGATGGCTTCCAGTGGTTTTAAGAAGTGTGATCGGTGTAAGAAGCTAATGTCTCTCACCGACACACACGACTGCTGCTTTCGGTGCCTCGGCCCCGACCACGATCCTAAGTCGTGCGGGGCCTGTGGAAAAATGTCTTCCAAGGCACTTCGAAGTCGCCAGCAGCAAAAGGAAAGGCTTTTCTCAGACTCAGCCTCCGGCCGGGCCCGGACCTCGTCTGAGGCCTCGACATCTCGGGATTCCGATCCCGAGCGTCATCGAAGGGAACGCAAGAGGAAGAAACGGCTCGTAAGGGTGTCATCGGAAGAGGTCCCTGGCTCCTCGAGGGCCAGGTCTAAGACCCCCGACCATCGCCCTGGGCCTGCGGAACCGGAGAAGCCTGCCAAAGTTCCTCGTGTGGAGCCGGAGTCTGCTGGACACGTAAGCCCCGTAGTCCTCGTGGACTCTCCTCCCAGGGAGCCGACGTCAGGCCCGGCTCCGCCGGGGCCCGAGTCATTGGCTGCTGCGTCTCCCGAGCTGAGTCTCAGGATGACAGCCTTGGAAAGCAGACTGTCTGCCTTCATGGAGCAGCAGCGGGCACTGATGGCCAGCCTGTCTGGCGCATCTGCCCTGACCAGCGGGACATCGTCGTCTAAGTCGACCCCGGAGACCGAGCCGATACTCAAGTCCATCGTGGCTCGGAGTCGACCTCGGTCACGGTCCCCCTCGACCTCCCGTTCGGGACCGAGGGCGTCGACACCGGTGCTTCCGGCATCGGGGCGGGTGCTCCAGGGCCCCACAGGGTCGGACCCCGACTCTTCCTCGGACGAGTCGGCTTGGGAGACGGAGGACGAGGAGTCTCCTGATACCTTTAAGACTCGGTGCGTCCCTTCGGACTCACCTCAGTCTGAGCCCTGGAGTAGGTCCCCCCCGGAGGACACCCGGTTCTCGGAGTTCGTCCAGGATATGGCCACTGCCTTGGCTATTCCGGCGGATCCCGAGGAAGAGCCTCGAGCTGAAGAGCTCGAGGCACTGCAGTATGACTCTCCTCCGAAGGGGGCCTTTACTGTCCCAGTTCCTCCGATGCTGGAACGGCTCCTCTTCCATATGTGGGAGGCACCGGCCTCTGCACCGGTTCTTAGCAAGCGAGTCGATTCGATCTATCGACTCAGGAAGAGCCCTGGCTTTCAAAAGGTACAGCTACCACACCATTCCATGGTTGTGGAATTGGCCATGCATCGTCTGAAGAGTCAAAAGATGCACTCCGCGGTGCCTCCTGGCAGGGAGGCCCGAAACCTCGATGGCGTCGGTAGAAAGTGTTTTCAGGGCTCGATGCTTGCTTGCTGTGTCCAGTCTTACCAGCTATACATAGGCATGTACTTGCGGGATCTGGCCAAGGAGTTGGCCGGGTTCTCGGCTGGTCTCTCCGGGGAACCCTTGCAGAGATTTAAGTCCTTGTCCTCGGGGATTCGGGACTGTTCGAAGTTCATGTCCCGCACCGCCTACGATGGCTTCAAGGCTTCGGCCCGAGTTGCGGCAGCCGGCATCACGGCTCGACGCCAGGCATGCCTGCAGTCATCGGACCTCGAGCCATGGGTTCAGGACAAGTTGGTCGATGTCCCTTGCCGAGGTGAAAACCTTTTTGGCAAGCCCATGACCGAGAAGGCCGCTCAGCTCGAGACCGAGCACCTCACCCGGACAAGGCTGTCGAGGAAGACCTCTGCCCCTTCTCATAAAAAGAAGGGCTCCGGTAAAAAGCCCTTTTACCCGAGGAAGGGTACTGCCTACAAACAGTACCCACAATATCAGGCTGCCCAAGCTGCCCCCCAGGGTCAGCAAGCCAAGGGCCGGGGTAATGGGCCCTGTAGGCAGAAGTCCCCCAAGCCTCAGGCCCCTGCTACCACTCAGCAGGGTGGGGGCTTTTGACTCCTTGAGCATAGCCTCTCCTCCACTGCTCTCCCAACCCTGCACAGGAGGTCGTCTCGGCCTCTTTGCCCACCAGTGGCCCCTTATCACCGGGGACAGTTGGGTGCTGGAGATAGTCCACAAGGGATATGCCCTCCATTTCCACCAACTGCCACCCCCATATTTTCCAGGGGAGCCTCCAAGGCCTCCTCTGCACACAGACCTTCAACGTCAGGAGCTTCAGGGTCTCTTGGTGGACAGGGTGGTGGAGCCTGTACCTCCCCACTTGCAAGGTCACGGATTCTACTCCAGGTAATTCTTGGTGCCCAAAAGGACTGGTGGCCTTCGTCCCATTCTGGACCTCAGGAACCTCAACAAGTTCCCAGTGAAAGAAAAGTTCAAGATGCTTACTCTTGGAACCCTTCTGCCCTACCTCCAGCAGGGAGATTGGCTATGCTCCTTAGATCTAAAGGATGCATACACTCACATCCTCATTCATCCAGACCACAGGAAGTACCTGAGGTTCATCATGGGAGGAAACCATTATCAGTACAGAGTGCTGCCTTTCGGCCTCACCTCCACCCCCAGAGTCTTCACAAAGTGCCTAGCAGTGGTGGCGGCCTACCTGAGAAATCAGGGCATCTTTGTCTTCCCCTATCTGGACGACTGGCTCATCAGGGGTCAGACAGATCAGGAGGCCAATCAAGCCACCCTCAGAAACATTGCTCTTCTTCAACGCCTGGGGTTTGTCATAAACTTCGCAAAGTCCACTTTGCTCCCTTCCCAGAACTTGGAGTTCATAGGGGCAAGGTTGGACTCTCTCCTGGCAAAGGCATTCTTGCCAGAAAACAGAGCCCAAAGGTTGATGGCCTTGGCAAGTCAGTTTCTCAACAGCTCCCTGGTCTCCGCCAGACTCTGCCTGAGGCTGCTTGGCCACATGGCTTCAACAGTACATGTGACCCCCAATGCCAGGCTCCATATGAGAAAACAAACAGCACACACCCCGTCAGTCATCTAAACCTAGCAACATACTAGCTGTTCTGTATGTTTCACTAGTAACCGGGTCTCAGAAAAAACTAGCGGCACGTAATCTCGGGCACAGAGCCCCTTAACAGTGCCAGTTTTTTACATCAATGACCCTTTAGACTTATATATTTTTTTTAGAAAAAGTTTTTTGATGATTTTTTATGAAAAGTCTGATAAACAGATGTTCTTAATGGTGATACAAATTATCAAAGAAGAAAAAATCCAACTTAGCTTTTTTTAAACATTAGCCAGATGATCAAAAATAAGGCAATTCCAACGCCTCCATCCAGGCTGCCCAAGCGTTTCACTATAGACGTTTCCTCAGGGAATTGTCATTACCGGCTAGAAAATAAAAACGTGAAATTAATATCATGAAGCCAGTTGCAACATCACAATCTTAAAAAATATAGGTAAAACCAAACCTTTATCAACCGCATAACCAGCGTAATGAGTGCACATGTTCTGTAAATGTTTCTCTCAAATTTCAGTGCACAAAAACGCCGCGCATGCGGGATTGATCCTAATTGCCATTTTTAAAGAGATAATCACGTGGCTCAAAACGGGATGTCATTGTCCAATGAAAAAAATGTAGATACCAATGTAGTACAAGCCATGAGCGTTAAAGAGACAGTCTATCATAAGCAAAGTGACAAATCCAATCGTACATTCAAACCTGATGGAAATACTGAGTTTAAAGTGAAGATCCACTTTTGTTCTTTCCAGAGCAACGTTTCATCAAGGGTTTTACCTCGCATAGGGGTTGTCACTTGATCAATGACAAAACAGCGTATTTTTGAGCATGACTTTCTTTTAAGCAATGCTGAACTAAAGGTGCTTCCAGCGTCCGGCATTTAATACGACTGTTGTGTTCCCTCATGCGTATCCTGAATGTACGAACAGTTTTACCCACATAGAGTAACCCGCAGGGACATATTATAACGTAAACCACATTCATGGAATTGCACGTTGTATGGTGCCGAAAAACATAAGTGACATCATGATAAAAAAATTCCGTAAGCTCCAACGTGATGTCACAAATGTTGCATTGTCCAATTTAAAATGGCCTATGATGGAAATAGAATCAGAAGACACTATATTAACCTCAGTCGGTAAAACAGCTGGACATAATTGTTCCTTTAGATTGGTGTTACGTCGCCAGACGCATCGCACGTTGTAGCCCTGCAGTCCTGGAACTGCCTGCAGCACGTTGCAATGTTTTCTAATAATTTTCTTAATCGCTTTACTATATGGGGAAAACATGGTTATGAAATTTACATTAGAGTCACCTCCACTACTACTACTTCCTGGGTTGGTAGATCGGCGTTGCAATAAAAGGGAGCGATCACTAAATAAAGCTCTTTTGTAAGCATTCTTCACTGTCCTGAGAGGATAACCCCTATCAAGAAAATCTCCCATCAGATGCTTTGACTTTAGCTTAAAATCTTCCCTAGAAGAGCAGTTTCTGCGATAGTGGGAGACTGTCTTTTAAATTACTAGGATGTGCGCTAGTATAATATAAAAAAGTATTGCGATCTGTCGCTTTTTTGAAAATCGATGTTTCCCACTCATGAATGCCTCTGGTGATAAGGATGTCTAAATAAGTGATTTGATGGGGATGCCATGAATACGTGAACTGAATGCACGGATCACAGGAATTCAACCAAGAAGAAAAATCATTCAGCTCAAGTTCTGTGCCTTGCCACAAGAGAAAAATGTCGTCTATATATCTGTGCCACGATTTGATCCGCTGTTGGTAAGAGCCTTATTTTTGATCATCTGGCTAATGTTTAAAAAAAGCTAAGTTGGATTTTTTCTTCTTTGATAATTTGTATCACCATTAAGAACATCTGTTTATCAGACTTTTCATAAAAAATCATCAAAAAACTTGTTCTAAAAAAATACATAAGTCTAAAGGGTCATTGATGTAAAAAACAGGCACTGTTAAGGGGCTCTGTGCCCGAGATTACGTGCCGCTAGTTTTTTCTGAGACCCGGTTACTAGTGAAACATACAGAACAGCTAGTATGTTGCTAGGTTTAGATGACTGACGGGGTGTGTGCTGTTTGTTTTCTATACCCGTTCTATAATTTTCGGACTCATAGTTTGTTGTTTACAACAGAAAATGGATAGTCTGACGCTTTGGAAAGACACTCTGAGTTTTGCACCAGAGTTTATTAAAGATCTCACTAAAGAAAAGACTCCTTTCGCCACTTTTCAAGACACGTCGGGTCCCGATGAGGTCTCCTACACTTGGGGTTCATTATTAAAACTGCAGCAGCGACGGGTTAAAATAGAATTACATCGATTGTCGATGATTGAGTATATAAATCGACAGCAGATCCCTCGGGGCCTCTGTATATATAAGGAGCCCCGTATGCCCAATCTTGAGGTCGACTTTATTTCCCAATGGAACAAAGTACTTAATAAGTGCTCATTGGATTTGATGGTGTTGATAGTGCAACACACGAAAACTGAAGTGGACAAACTAACATCTGAAATCGAAGAAATGTTACAAAAGTTAAAAGCTTTTGACACGGAAGATAAATTTGCTAAACAGTCGGAGGATCAGCAAAAGCAGATTGAAACACTCCGTCGGGGAGTTATGACTAAGAAAGTCAATAAACTGAAGAGGGATAATTTAGATTACACGACCGGATATGTATACCCCTGGCAAAATCCCAAACGTAAGCAACAAACCAAACGACGAGTCATGTTTGAGGATACTTCGGGAGGCAGTACCGATTCTGAAAAATCAGCAGCAGAGGATTTTTTATCAACGGAGACGGACGACAGACGAGGGAAAAAGAAAGGAGAAGAACAGGAAGCCATGCAAGAGCGCCGTACTCAACGACGCAAGTAACTGAATTGATATCTGATTTGAAAGATTCTGAATCGGTCATAAACATCTCCGATACACACTTATCTCCAGCAGAAATTTCTTTACTCGGCAAAGGTTTATCCTTTGTTACGTTCCTACGACATGATTCTTTTCGATTTTTAGTGGATTTTGAAGCTTTATTGAGAAAACTGGCCCTCAAGGATTATTTTGCCACAGCTAGTGCATCCACCACCTTGAGTACTCAGGTATTTGAGTTGGGTAATGAATTGCCAGCACAATTGCCAACGGAGGCATCATCATCACAAGTGACTGATCGAATTCAATTACCTTTTTGCTCTAAATGGACTCCTCCTGGTCCACCACATGTAGCGCTGTCTTTGTTCAAAAAATTGGTACTTAGTGATATACAGACTTTAGAGCATACTCAGCCTCAATATCAAGTAAGATTATCATCATCTGAACGTCAAGCTTTGAGGTCTTTGAAGAGGCGAACTCAGATTGTGATCTGCCGCGCGGATAAAGGAGGCGCGGTGGTGGTTATGAATCGTACTGATTATATTTCTGAAGCGCAACGCCACTTAATGGATTCAACAACTTATACACGGTTGGAACACGATCCTACACAGTCACTACAGAGAGAGATTAAAATAATAACTCAGGCAGCGTTGGAAAATCATTACATTGACAACAAAGAATATCATTTTTTGAATTTTTTGGCACCAACTTTGGCAACTTTTTATTTAGTACCTAAAATCCACAAAGACCAGTTTCATCCTCCAGGCCGTCCCATCGTATCCACACGAGGTTCAGTGTTAGAACCATTATCCACATTCCTCGATTCGTATTTAAGACCATTGGTCAAATTAATTCCCTCCTATGTTCAAGATTCTACTTATTTTTTGACCATATTACAAGGATTGTCTGATTGGGTATGCCACACAGATATTTTGCTCGTCACTTTTGACGTAGTATCCTTATATACCAGCATACCCCAACCGGCAGCCTTATCTTTGGTCGAAAGTGCTTTGCAATCACGAGGTGATATAAGTGAAGCCAAGTTGTCTTTTTTGCTGCAAGTGGCTAAATTAGCCATTTTTGAGAATTTTTTCATCTTTGAAGGCACCCTATACCAGCAGACATCGGGTGTGGCTATGGGAGCCACATGTGCCCCATCTATCGCCAATCTTTACATGGCGAGTTTTGAGAAAATATGGCTATGCAGCACACCTTACCAACAGCGGATCAAATCGTGGCACAGATATATAGACGACATTTTTCTCTTGTGGCAAGGCACAGAACTTGAGCTGAATGATTTTTCTTCTTGGTTGAATTCCTGTGATCCGTGCATTCAGTCCACGTATTCATGGCATCCCCATCAAATCACTTATTTAGACATCCTTATCACCAGAGGCATTCATGAGTGGGAAACATCGATTTTCAAAAAAGCGACAGATCGCAATACTTTTTTATATTATACTAGCGCACATCCTAGTAATTTAAAAGACAGTCTCCCACTATCGCAGAAACTGCTCTTCTAGGGAAGATTTTAAGCTAAAGTCAAAGCATCTGATGGGAGATTTTCTTGATAGGGGTTATCCTCTCAGGACAGTGAAGAACGCTTACAAAAGAGCTTTATTTAGTGATCGCTCCCTTTTATTGCAACGCCAATCTACCAATCCAGGAAGTAGTAGTAGTGGAGTTGACTCTAATGCAAATTTCATAACCATGTTTTCCCCATATAGTAAAGCGATTAAGAAGATTATTAGAAAACATAGCAACGTGCTGCAGGCAGTTCCAGGACTGCAGGGCTACAACGTGCGATGCGTCTGGCGACGTAACACCAATCTAAAGGAACAATTATGTCCAGCTGTTTTACCGACTGAGGTTAATATAGTGTCTTCTGATTCTATTTCCATCATAGGCCATTTTAAATGTGGACAATGCAACATTTGTGACATCACGTTGGAGCTTATGGAATTTTTTTATCATGATGTCACTTATGTTTTTCAGCACCATACAACGTGCAATTCCATGAATGTGGTTTACGTTATAATATGTCCCTGCGGGTTACTCTATGTGGGTAAAACTGTTCGTACATTCAGGATACGCATGAGGGAACACAACAGTCGTATTAAATGCCGGACGCTGGAAGCACCTTTAGTTCAGCATTGCTTAAAAGAAAGCCATATTTTTGAGCAATTACGCTGTTTTGTCATTGATCAAGTGACAACCCCTATGCGAGGTAAAACCCTTCATGAAACGTTGCTCTGGAAAGAACAAAAGTGGATCTTCACTTTAAACTCAGTATTTCCATCAGGTTTGAATGTACGATTGGATTTGTCACTTTGCTTATGATAGACTGTCTCTTTAACGCTCATGGCTTGTACTACATTGGTATCTACATTTTTTTCATTGGACAATGACATCCCATTTTGAGCCACGTGATTATCTCTTTAAAAATGGCGATTAGGATCAATCCCGCATGCGCAGCGTTTTTGTGCACTGAAATTTGAGAGAAACATTTACAGAACATGTGCACTCATTACGCTGGTTATGCGGTTGATAAAGGTTTGGTTTTACCTATATTTTTTAAGATTGTGATGTTGCAACTGGCTTCATGATATTAATTTCACGTTTTTATTTTCTAGCCGGTAATGACAATTCCCTGAGGAAACGTCTATAGTGAAACGCTTGGGCAGCCTGGATGGAGGCGTTGGAATTGCCTTATTTTTGATCATCTGGCTAATGTTTAAAAAAAGCTAAGTTGGATTTTTTCTTCTTTGATAATTTGTATCACCATTAAGAACATCTGTTTATCAGACTTTTCATAAAAAATCATCAAAAAACTTGTTCTAAAAAAATACATAAGTCTAAAGGGTCATTGATGTAAAAAACAGGCACTGTTAAGGGGCTCTGTGCCCGAGATTACGTGCCGCTAGTTTTTTCTGAGACCCGGTTACTAGTGAAACATACCGAACAGCTAGTATGTTGCTAGGTTTAGATGACTGACGGGGTGTGTGCTGTTTGTTTTCTATACCCGTTCTATAATTTTCAGACTCATAGTTTGTTGTTTAGGCTCCATATGAGGCCTGCACAATGGTGCCTTCGGACTCAGTGGTCACAGGCGACAGGCAGCCTCAGAGACAGGATCAGGGTGTCCAGACCATTTCTGCACTCCCTCAACTGGTGGCTGCACCCACCCAACCTACTGAAAGGGGTGCCTTTTCAGATTCCAGGGCACACCGTATTGCTGACGACAGATGCCTCCCTGCAAGGCTGGGGGGCTCATTGTCTGGGCAAGTGCACTCAGGGCCTCTGGTCTCCCTGGGAAGCTGCACAACAGATCAATCTCCTCAAACTCAGAGCTATTCGATTGGCACTCAAAGCTTTTACTCCTGCCCTGGCTCGCCAGGCTGTCTTGATTCAGACAGACAACCAAGTTGCCATGTTTTATGTGAACAAGCAGGGCGGAACTGGGTCCAGGATCCTTTGTCGGGAGGCTCAGGACCTTTGTTCTTTTGCCCTCAAGCACAACATGCTCCTCAGGGCTGTGTACCTTCCAGGCCAGGACAACTACCTGGCAGACAGATTGAGCAGGATACTGCAGCCCCACGAGTGGCAGCTGCATCCTTCAGTAGTTCAGAAGATCTTCCTGAAATGGGGTCTCCCTTTGATAGATCTCTTTGCCAGCCCCATAAACAAGCAGCTGCCAAAGTTCTGCTCCAGGCAACCACATCCTCTGCGGATAGCAGCGGATGCTTTTCTGATATCTTGGTCTCAGGGCCTTCTCTATGCGTTTCCTCCCACGCCCTTGGTGGCCCGAACCCTGTTCAAGATTCTCCAGGACAAGGCCTCGGTCCTGCTGATAGCTCCCAGGTGGCCGAGACAGCCTTGGTTTCCTCTTCTGCTACAACTAGCGGTGGATCCTCCACTGCCTCTGGGGTTGCAACCCGACCTTCTCACACAGGACCAGGGTTCCCTTCTGCACCCCATTCTCAAAGCTCTCAATTTGATGGCCTGGAGGCTGCAAGGGTAGTTTTGGCTCCCTGGGGCCTCCCTCAGGAAGTTGAGGAGGTTGTCCTAGCCTCTAGGAAACAGTCCACTAGGAAAACCTATGCTCTCAAGTGGAAGAGGTTTTCTGTGTGGTGTCACCTACGTACAGAGGACCCTTTCTCCTGTACGGTGCCAGTGGTACTTCAATACTTACTGCACTTATCCAATCAGGGACTTAAGTCCAATTCTGTTCGGGTCCACCTTTCAGCTCTAGCAGCTCACCACTCATTGGTAGAGGGGCAATCTCTATCTGTCCACCCCTTGGTGTCCCGCTTTCTCAGAGGCTTGCTTTTGCTCAAGCCTCCCATCCGTCCTCCTGCCCCTGAGTGGGAGCTGAATGTGGTCTTGCAACAACTGACTCGCCCACCTTTTGAGCCGATGGCTACTTGTCCGCTCCGCTTCCTCTCCTGGAAGACACTCTTCCTAATAGCCCTTACCTCGGCTAGGCGAGTGAGTGAGCTTCAGGCCCTGGTCTGTGATGGACCTTACACCAGGATTTATAGGAACAGGGTAGTCCTTAGGACTCATCCAAAGTTCCTTCCTAAGGTTGTCTCCTCTTTCCACCTCAATCAGGATATGGTTCTTCCAACGTTCTTCCCTAGGCCTCATGCTAGCCAGGCTGAAGCAGTCCTACATACCCTGGACTGTAGGAGGGCCTTATCCTTCTACCTTGACCGTACGCAGGGGCATAGAAAGGCTACTCAGCTCTTCGTATCCTTTGACCCCAATAAGTTGGGGTTAGCCGTGTTCAAGCGTACCTTGTCCATCTGGGTGGCTGACTGTATCACCTGGGCTTACAAGGCGGCTGACCTTCCTTTGCAGGGTAGGGTCATGGCCCATTGTGTCAGGGCAATGGCTGCCTCAGTGGCTCATCTCCGCTCTGTGCCCTTGGTAGATATCTGCAGGGCTGCAACTTGGTCTTCAAGCCAGATTTTTGCAGCCCATTACTGCCTGGAGAGGGAGTCCCGTAGGGACAGTGCTTTTGGCCAAGCAGTACTCCGGAATCTCTTTGAGGTTTAGGCAACTCCTGCCCTCCTGTCCTCTCTGGGGCTACCGGTGGAGGTTATGTCCTTGAAAAGCCTTTCTTTGCTGTTGAGACTAGAGGGAGTTCTCTTGTTCAGCCTGGGTTCCTCAGTAGCCCAGAGCTAGGGAGTCACCCATATGTGAGGACTGACGTCCTGCTTGGTCCTGGAGAAAGAGTAGTTACTCACCTGTAACAGGTGTTCTCCAGGAGCAGCAGGAATCAGTCCTCACAACCCTCCCTCCTCCCCTTGGAGTTGCAGTTGTACATAGTTTATTTTTTCATTTTTGTGTGCTGTTCTTAGCTATGTCATTTGACTGAGGTAAGCTGGCACCTTTAGGCGGGAAGGGAACCGCGCATGTGTGCCAGCATTCCAAAAGGCTTTCATAGAAAGCTGGGGAAATGCTCCGCTGGGGCTTCATCGGCGCCGATGACATCCATATGTGAGGACTGATTCCTGCTGCTCCTGGAGAACACCTGTTACAGGTGAGTAACTACTCTGTCTTGTCTCACTAATTGGTTATAATTTTTTGAAGGTGTGAATAAACGGTAGGTAAAGATGATGAAAGAAGAAGTTGAAGCAGCATTGAAAGCCTTATCAAAGAACAAAGCACCAGGCATTGATAGCATTCCCATAGAAGTATTGCAGCAATCTGATGCAGCTGTTACCGTACTTACAAGGCTCTGCCAAGAAATATGGAAGACAACATCATGGCCAACTGACTGGAAAAGATCTGTGTTTATACCAATGCTTAAGAAAGGTGATCCAACTGACTGTGGAAATTATCGCACAATCGCTCTGATCCCACATGCCAGCAAGATTCTACTGAAGATTATTCAAAAGAGACTACAGCCATACCTAGAACAAGAACTACCTGAAGTGCAAGCAGGGTTCAGGAAAGGGCGAGGAACGAGAGACATCATTGCGGATGTGAGATGGATCCTTGAAAAGACTAAAGAATACCAAAAGGATATCTATTTGTGCTTTATCGACTATAGCAAGGCTTTTGACTGTGTAAACCATGAGAAACTCTGGGCCACATTAAGAAGCATGGGTATACCAGAACACCTGATCGTTCTCTTGCGTAATCTGTACATTGATCAAGAAGCAACAGTTCGAACGGAACAAGGAGAAACAGAATGGTTTAAAATAAGCAAAGGTGTAAGACAAGGCTGCATACTTTCCCCCTACCTGTTTAATTTATATGCAGAACAAATCATCAGAGAAGCAGGACTGTATGAAGACAACAGAGGTGTGAAGATTGGCGGAAGACTCATCAACAACCTTCGCTATGCTGATGATACCACATTACTGGCTGAAAGCAAAGATAATCTGAAACATTTGCTTCTCACAATCAAAGAACATAGTCTCAAAATGGGCCTGCACCTTAATGTAAAGAAGACAAAGATCATGACAACTGGCATAATCAACAGGTTCATCGTTGAAGGAGAAGAAATTGAAATCGTGAACAACTTTAACCTACTTGGATCAACTATCAATAAAGAAGCAACAAGCAGTCAAGAAATCAGAAGACGCATTGCTCTTGGCAGAATGGCTATGAAAGACCTAGATAAGATTCTCAAGAGCAGAGATGTCTCTCTCCATACAAAGATTCGACTTGTTCAAGCCATGGTATTTTCAATAACATCATATGGATGTGAAAGCTGGACAGTGAAAAAGACAGACAGGAAGAAAATTGATGCCTTTGAATTATGGTGCTGGCGGCGAATACTGTGTATACCATGGACTGCCCGAAGAACAAACCAGTCGGTACTAGAGGAGATCAAACCTAAGCTTTCTTTAGAAGCTCAGATGACAAGACTTCGACTTTCATACTTCGGACACATCATGCGAAGAGAGAGATCATTAGAGAAAGACATCATGCTTGGCAAGATAGAAGGTCAACGCAAAAGAGGAAGGCCAGCAATGAGATGGATCGCTACAATAACAGCAGCTACGGGTACCAGTCTGTCGTCAATGAGCCGCCTGACTGAAGACCGAACACAATTTAGGATAGCTATCCAGAGGGTCGCCATGAGTCGACTCCGACTCGACGGCACTTAACAACAACAACAACAACAAAGATGAGCCGTTTGGTATAGTGTATCCGGATTTTCAGAAAGCCTTTGACAAGGTCCCTCATGAGAGACCTGTGAAAATTACAATGTTATTGGATAGAAGACAGTATACTATTGTGGATTAGGAACAGGTTAAAAGATAGAAAATGAGCAGTAGGGCTAAATGGCTAATTTTCTGAATGGAGAAAGGTGAATAGTGGAGTTCCACAGTGATCTGTTCTGGGTCTGCTGCTTTTTAACATATTTATAAATGATCTGGAAATGGGAATAACGAGTGAGGTGATCAAATTTGCAGATGACAAAATTATTCAAAGTTGTTTAAATGAGAGAGGATTGTGAAAAATTGCAAGAGGACCTTGAAGAATTGGAAGAGTGGGTGTTCAAATGGCAGATGAAATTAAATGTGGACAAGTGCAAAGCTTTACTCTTAAGGAAGTAAGTATCGCCCAAACTCCTGTTACATAATGCAGGGTTTCACATTAGGAATCACTATCCAGGAAAAGGATCTAGGAGTCATTGTGGATAATACATTGAAACCCTCTGCCCAGTGTGTAGCCGCGGCCAAGAAAGCAAATAGAATGCTAGGAATCATAAGGAAAAGAATGGAGAATAAAACCAAGAATATTCTAAGGTCTCTGTATCGCTCCATGGTGCAGCCCCACCTTGTAATGTATGCAAGTCTGGTCACCATATCTTTAAAAGGAGAACCCCCCGATGCCATTCAAATTATGTTGGGTGTTTCGAAAGCCGCCAGTGCAGCTCCAGCGGTGAAACAGCATGTAGGGACCAGTTCGGTGAATGCAGGAAACACTACAAACCGGTACAACCTGGCTGCTTCCTAACATGGACTGAACCGGTTCCTATGGGGATTTGAATCCCACCACTGCTTAAAAGGTTAGGGCTCTTGGAAAAAAGATGGCTGAGGGGAGATACATCAGAGGTCTATAAAATAATGAATGGTGTAGAACAGGTAAATGTAGATTGGTTGTTTACTCCTTCAAAATATAGAAAGATTAGGGGACACGCAATAAAGCTAAAATTATAGCACCTTTTAAGACCAATCAGAGAAAATATTTTTTCTCTTGGTGTGTAATCAAACTCTGGAATTAATTACTTGAGGTTGTAGTAAAAGCTGTTAGTGTAACAGTGTTCAAAACAGGTTTGGACGAGTTCCTGGAGGAAAAGTTCATTAAAGAAGACTGGGGAAATCCATTCTTTCTCCCTGTGACAAGAAGCAGGGAATGTTTCTACATTTTGGAACCTGACGGGTACTTGAAACCTGGAATGGCCACTGTTGGATACAGGATACTGGTCTTGATGGGCCCTTGGTCTGATCCAGTATGGTATTTATTTATTTATTTATTTACATTCTCTTATATACCGCACTATTCAGCATCAGCGCGGTTTACATGGAACAGAAACGCTCAGTACAGTTAACATGTATGAGTTTACAGATAACAGGGCAAGTAACTTAGATAACAGGGGTAAACTATTTACAAAAACTTGCTACATAAGCTTGTAAACTATTTACAAATATTGCTACATAAGGTTGTATGATCATGAATTCTATAGAAACAAATGCACCACTAAGGGTTAGAGAATCTTTCTTGGCAAGTTGTTGGGAAACCATATATTTGCTTAGTGGGTTGCATCTCTGTCTCGGTGGGTGAGGTTGGGTTCTATGAGGTACTTATTGAAAAGATGGTACTTGAGGGCTTTCCTAAACTGCGTAAGGCCCTTAATAGCCCGGATATCTGGAGGTAATGCGTTCCAGCATCTTGGTGCGCTGATACTAAACGCCCTGTTGGCTGTAGATGAAGTGCAAACTGTTAATGCTTTCGGGACTTTTAGGGTGTTTGTAGCTGTGGATCTCCTTGCTCTATTAGGAGATATGGTATGGATGAGGGCCATTATTGATTCAGGGGAGAGCTTGTTAATAGCTTTAAAAGTGAGTAACAGAGTCTTAAAAACGATTCTAGCCTGGATAGGTAGCCAATGTAATTGTATCAACAGAGGTGTCACGTGGTCGCTTCTGGGGGCTCCATGGATGACCCTTGCTGCAGCGTTCATGGCGAGCTGCAGCGGGTGTAGGGTGGATAGGGGCAGGCCTTGAAGGATGGCATTGGCGTAATCAAAATGAGGTATGATCAATGCCTGGTATATAGTCCTGAAGTCATTTGGTTCCAGCATAGATCGTAAATGCCGAAGTGAGCGGATCTTGTAGTATACTGCTCTGACTGTGTTCCCTATGTGGGCTTTCATGTCTAGGCGCTGATCCAAGGTGACTCCCAGGTAGCGTATTGATGGTTTAGTTTGTAGCTCTGCTTCTTTTACTTTAAGGAATTGTGGTGGTGTGAAGTTAGTGTTCCTAGTAATGAAGAGTACTTCCGTTTTCTTATGTTGTATTCGGAGGTTTTGGGAGAGAAGCCAGTCAGATATTGCGTTGAAGCAACTCGTCAGTGGAGAGAGGTCCGGATGTTCCGTAGAGAAGGGTATGTACAGCAGGACATCATCAGCGTATAACATGCAGTCGACATTGAAGGATCGGATGATCTTGCAAATTGGCTGCATGTAAATGTTAAACAAGAGGGCCGAAAGGGAAGAACCTTGTGGGACTCCCTGGCTTTGGTGGAAAGGTTCTGATGTCATCCCTCCAGAACGCACATGCTGCCATCTTCCAGACAGGTAAGATCTGCACCAATCAAGCGCTCTACCAGTAATTCCTTTCTCAAATAGTCGACCTAAGAGAAGCTCATGACTTACTGAGTCAAAAGCTGCAGCGATGTCCAGAAAGATGAGAGCAAATCCTTGACGGATGTCATCAATGCCAGTGATTATCCTGCAGAAGAGGGTGGTAAGAAGGGTTTCCACTCCGTGGGATTCCCTAAAACCATGTTGGCAGGGGTCTAATGGTGAGGCAATGTCGACGTGATCTTGTAGTTGTCGTTGTACCTCTTTTTCAATGATCTTCGCAAGTAACGGAATACTGGATATAGGTCTATATGAATCCACTTTTTGGGGGTCGAGTTTGCAGTTTTTCAAAAGAGGTCTGATAGAGGTGTGCTTAAGAGCGGAGGGGAAGGAACCTGTTGTGAAGGAGAGGTTCATTATATTGGATAGTATTGGGCTGAAGTGGCTGCGGAGCTCCTTAATCCAGAAGGCTGGGCATGGGTCAGACTGAGATGTGGTGGTGTTGAGGGCCATAATCGTGTCTTCAATTCCTTTTTTGGTAGGGGTAGAGAATATGGTTAGAGCTGTGGGGCCATCTCGTTCAGGGGTGGTGGTTGTAGTCGAGATGTTGATAATCCGGCATATCTTGGATTGTGCATAGTTAGCAAAATCTTGTGGGTGAATCTCAAATTGCGGTCCGGGGGTTGGTTCCTTTGATAGAGTCTTGACTAGGTCAAAAAGATCATGGGGTTTATTAAGAGATCTCTTTAAGGTCTCTGAGTAGTATTGTTTCATTGCATCAGTGGTTGCCTTGCGGTGAGCAGCCAGATGACAGTTGTATGTAGTCTGGTCAATTGAAGAGTGGGATCGGCGCCAGCGCTTCTCGAGTTTCCGTAATTGGGTAAGAGAGGCTCTAAGATCGGCTGTGTACCATGGAGCGTTCATTCTTTTCCTTGGGGGCTTGTTAGTTGGTGTGCGTAGGGCGATTGCACTAAGGCACTTGTTCCAGTGAGTAATCAGGTCATCAAGGTACATGGTGGTTTCGCTAATGAGTTGTTGCGTTTCCATGAGGATAAGGTCTCTGTTGAAAGGCTTGAAACATCTGGAGTGAAGTATATCTTATGTTCACTAAGCACCAGCCCATGTGTGCACCTTTTGGGTTTTATTTGCCTGGGCACGTATGCATGCATGTGAGCACATTTTGTTTGCATGGTGTATCTTTTGTTGGAGTATGTGCAATGCAAGTTGTACCTTTGAATCAATGCTGACTCCTGGGTTTCCTTGGCAGTGAGACCGGAAGTAGATTGTCTGGTCTTTCTCCCGAGGCAATGGAGGGGTAAGTCACTAGCCCAAGGCCATAAGGAGTGCTAGTGGGAATCAAACCCTGGTTACTAAGGCAGTGCTCGAACCACTAGGCTGTGCATGAGTATGTTTTCTGGGCGTAGTCCATGTTTTTGCATGGGTGTACGTAGTGTGGGTGTGCATGGGTGTTTTCTATTTGCATGAGCTTGTTTTCTTTGTATGGGGGGTGTGCATTTTGTGCAAGTGTGTGTTTTGTTTGTTTGTATGTGGATTTGTGTCTGTATATTTTCTTTCTGTGTGTTTTGTTAGCAAGTGTGTGTGTGTGTGTGTGTGGTGGGGGGGGTGAGGGGGGGTGAGGGGGGGACCGTTATCTGTTGTCTCCGTGTGTCTGTGACCAGGAGAGTACAGAAGGGAGAAGTGGTTTAAAAGCAGCCGTCACCTCATTGTCATGTTTCAGTGTATCAGAGTTTCTCTGTTGGAGAAGCTGCAACTGCTTCTCACATAGAAATTTCTTGGGCCATTTTACGGGACTTTGTTTTTCTATAACACTGGGTCCAATCTGGCCTATTTTCACACTAGATGTATCTTTTCATCACATTTTCCCTCATAATGTTAAATTTTCAGAGAATTCTTTTGCCACACAGATGGACATTCTTGAACCCCTATGTGTAATTTCTTTCCAACATATATTGGATTGTAAAAAATAACAATTGATAAAAAGGATTGACAAAATCCACCTAGATTTAGGCCACATTTCACATTTCTTTTGGTATCAGAGTATTTTGTTAAAACTGAAAAGCAGTTGCAGTGGTGGAGGTGCAAACAATGGATATGACATTAAATGCAGGGCCCTGTCTCACACCACACACACACTCACTCACACACTCACTCACACACATACACACACTCACACATACACACACACACACACACATTCTCATACACCCTCTTCCCCACTTCGCACACATACAGAAAGGACAAACCAAGGAGTTTATTTAAACTGCAGTTGAAGTCAAAAACATTCCTGTCCTGCCCATCCTGTCTCTGCACTGCTCCCATTGCATTTGTTATTAGGGACCCATCAGGCACTGCCTCTCTCTTTACTATTTCCTGCTTCTGAAAACATAATGAAAATTCTGGTACATACAGTAATTTTTCTAGAATTAGATTGTATAGAGCACTACAGTTTGGTACTGTAGTGTTTATAATGACTGCTGTGTAATCTGTAAATTATAAATGCTAATAATCTCTCTTATTCCCTCTCTAGGATGCAAAGGCCACCCTGAGCAGGTAGGGCTCTATTCTGATTTCCCTCAATCTGTATGAAATAGCAACCCTGTAATGTCAGTGTGGGACTTGCAGCTCTGGTAACTGGGAAGGGGGAGGGGCGATTGGACAGAGACATACCCAGTATAACGCACTCTCACACTGCTTGTGCTGGGGGGGGGGGTTCACACTCTTTCCTATTCACTTCACTCTGGTGCCATCACTCCCCATAATATTTCACACAGAAAAACTTGCAGAGTATGAACATAAAGCAAGATAACCAAGTTACTTAATTGTAGCAACTGTTCTTTGTGGGAAGCTTACATCATGCTGTTCACAGAGAAAATGAGTTTACTTACCTGTAATGAGAATTCTCCATGGACAGCGGGATAAGTCAGTCACACCTGGTGACGTCATCTGATGGCGCTAAAGACGGAAGTATCTCCATAGCTCAAAAGGGCTTCTGAGCATGAGCCCCCTTGGTCCTAACCCTAGGCCCACCCCTAGCCAACCACTCTGTCACTAGCTGAGCCTATCTGCTAGGGGAAGCGTGGGATGTTTATTGCGGATTGCATTACAGCCCAGACAGTGTGCAAATGAGAAGCCAACAGCATCAGAGTAATATCAAAGTGCAAAACAGTGCAGATGCTGAACAGTGCAACGTAGATCAACATCAAGGTGCAATAACAGTGCAACATGTGCAGTGGTGCCTGGCCTGGTGCAATCAACCTTATAGTCCAATAACAAGAAACCGTGCTGAGGCAGTGGTAGTCAGTGCCTCCTGCAACATATGATAACAAGCTGTGCAAGGCCTGCAAGATGTGGTAACAAGCTGCACACGACAATGTACATACTACGTATACTGTGCAAGAGCAACAAAAAGAAAGGAAGGCATCACGGAACAGTCAATGTGACAGTCACAAACGTGGTGAGTGAGTATCCGCTGTGGATAGGATGACCTGTCCAAAGCAGGGGTCTGTCCGTGTTGTCAGGTCGAGGCAGTAATGTCTCTGGAATGTGTGAAAGGATGACCAGGTAGCAGCTTTGCAGATGTCCACCACCGGTACAGATCGCAGGTTGGTGATGGTGGTGGTGGACCTTGAGTTGGTGTGCGTTTACTGGAGGCGACACCTCTGCTCCAGCCTGCTCTAGGCAGAAGGCAACATAGGAGGAGATCCACAGAAAAAGGGTCCATTTGGTGACTGGACTCCTGGCTTGTTGGGGTCATAGGAGAAGAGTTGTGTTCCTTGTCATTGGGATGCTGTGCAGTGGAGGTAGACGTGCAGAGCCCTGACACAGTCGAGGGTGTGTAGCTTCTGCTCCTCTGGGGAAGAGTGAGGCTCCAGATGGAAACTTGGAAGTTTGTTGGTTTTTGGTATGGAAGGCCGATGCCACCTTTGGAACGAATTTGGGGTATGTCCGGAGGGAAGCTCATTCGCTGGAGAGCTGGGTGTAGAGTGGGTGTAGCACAAGAGCTTGCAGTTTGTTGATCTGTCTGGCCTTTGGCTATCAGGAATAACGTCTTCCAGGAGCCATATTTTATGTCCGCTGATTGCATGTGGTCGAAGGGCAGCAGTGTGAGCTGGTTGAGGACCGTGTTAAGGTCCCAATGCAGCACTGGGGCACTGATAGGTGGGCAGAGGTTAGCCAAGCCCTTCATGAAGGAGGCAACAATGGGCTGAGTTGTGATAGAGCTGTAGCCCGTGCAGTTGTGGAATGTCATAAACTTTGAGAGGTGCACTCGGATGGATTGTGCTTTCCATCCTTGCTGGGAAAGTGAGGTGAGGCATTATAGTATTTGCAGCACAGGGCATGAGAAAAGATTCAGCCCTTGAGATGAGCACCAGGCGTTGAAACGCCTTCGTTTAAGGCTGTATGATTTTCTCTTCAAAGGGCAGCGCACTGTGAGCACCACCCGTTGGACTTCAGGAGGCAGATTGAGGGACGAGAGAGCTATCCGCTCAGGCTCCATGCTGTTAAGGCCAGGGTCCACAGGTTGGGGTAGAAAGTGTCCCCACCGTCCTGGGAGATCATGTCTGACACCAGGGGAAGGCGTACTGACGCTTCCCGAGCCAGGCGGTTGAGATACAGAAACCACACTTGGCACGGCAAGCGGGGTACAATGAGGATGGCATGAGCCCTGTCTGAGATGATGCGCTGTACGGTCATCAGTATCAGTGGGAAGGGGGGAAAGGCATACACCAGTGACCCTCCTCCCCCATGATATGTCAAATGCATCTGTGACGAGGCTTTGGGTGGAAGGTTGCTTAGAACAGAAGATATGCGCACTTTGCATTCTCCTCGGTAGTGAAGAGGTAGATCTGCGGATGCCCCCATCGCTGAATGAGGGATCTGGCTATCTGATAGTTGAGAGTCCATTTGTGCAGGCTGAGCTGGCGGCTGAGTCTGTCTGCTGGTTTGTTCTGGGTTCCTGGAAGGTAGGAGGCCCGAATGATACAGTGTTTGGAGACAGCAAGGGCTCAGATCTGCAGGGCTTCCCTGCAAAGGGACTGGGAGCCCGTTCCATCCTGCTTGTTGACATAGAAATGGCCACCTGGTTGTCCGTCTCGCCTCCCTGTGTTTGAAACTTCCCTTTTCCTCCTTTTTCTCACTCCTTTTCTCCTTGATTATGTGTATTTAAGTGTCTTTAGTGCTTTCCTGTCATACATTGTAAGTTCTTTTCCTTTCCCGGCCTATTGGGCCTTTCCTGTACATTCTGTTTTTGTAAACCACTATGCTATTATTTGAATGGCGGTGTATCAAACCAATAAACATAAACTTAAAGAGATTGTTTGTTTGTTTTTTTCCAGCGATGAGGATCTGGAAGGCCTTCAAGGGATGTCGAATCGCTCTGAGTTCTAGCAGGTTGATATGGTATACCCACTCCTTTGCTGTCCAGACCCCTTGAATGTGGAAGTGAAGACAGTGCACTCCCCAGCCCACCGGTGAGGCATCGGTGGTGATGGTCAACTGGTGGATGGATTGCTGCAATAGCCGACCGTGCGCAAAGTTCTCTTTGTGGGTCCACCAGCATAAGGAGGCTGTCACTGCTGCATCCAGGGGAATAGGCATGGAGAAAGGCTGCGAGTGCTGACTCCAGCGTGTCTGCAGATGCCATTGCAGGTGGCGCATGTGGAGATATGTCAGGGGATCATCCTGGGTGGATGCTGCCATATGGCCCAGGAGGCGGAGTAATGTTCTAGCGGTAGTTTGCCTGCTCGCGGAGATACTCCAGATTAGGTTGGTGATGGCATCCCTTTAGTGTTGAGAGAGGAAGGCTATGAACACAGTGGTATCTATGTCCACTCCGATGAATTCCAGGCATTGGGAGAGGTTCAGATGGGACTTCTAGTGGTTCACCAGGAAACCCAGCGACAACAACAGGGAGATGGTTTGGTGGGTCGCTGCTCTGGCTTTCTCTGATGATGGTGCAGAGATCAGCCAGTCGTTGAGGTAGAGGAATACACATATACCTCACTTTGGGAGGTGTGCAGCCGCCATGGCTATGCATTTGGTGAACCCTCGCGGTGCAGGGGAGAGGCCAATGGGAAGAACCCTGTATTGAAAGTGATTTTCCATGATCTGGAAGTGGAGGTATTTATGATGCTCCACATATATAGGAATATATGTGTAGGCGTCCTGTAAATCCAAATAGGTTAGCTATTCCCCCTGTTGGATTAGAGGGAGTATTGATCCGACGGAGTGCATTCCAAATTTCTCCTTGACGATGAACTTGTTTTTAGGTTACGGAGGTCGAGGATGGGGCAGACACCACCCGACCTCTTGGGGACCAGGAAGTATCTGTAGTAGAAGCCAGGCACTGGTTCTATCACTCTGGAAGCCAGAAGGGGTAGGACCTCCGTCATCAAGATGAGGAGGAAAGGAGTTGGTGAATTGCTGGGGGGTAGTTTGTGCTGTGATGGGGGGATGAGGAATCTGATACGGTACCCCTCTTTGATAATTTTCAGAACCTACTTATCCATTGTAATAGATTCCCAGGCTTACAGGAAAGCAGTTAGCTGACCCCCCATGGGGAGGCTGGCCCTCGCCCTTTTGTCAAAAAGCCTGGTTGGCTTTCCCCGCTCCAGGTTGCATAATTTTTTGTTGTTTCCTTTCCCATTGGTCGTGCTTTTGGCAGTACAAGATCTAGTAGGCCTACAGTTTGTACAGTGGCTGTTAGCACTTTTGGTATGAGTTGTAGGAGTTCTGTCACCTGGAGGAGGAGTAGGGCTTCTGGTGGTAGGAGTCCTTGTGGTTTGAAGTTGCTCGCTCGAAGCCCTCATCCGCAAGCATTTGCAGCGTGGTGTAGTGATCCTTCATGTCATTCACAGTGTCTTTTTTACCTTGCCGCCAAAAAGTGTATCGCCCACGCAAAAAGTGTTTGCAATGTGGTCATGCATATCCGTATTCTCCGGATGCTCGTAGCCAAGCTAGTCGGTGGGCCAATATCGCAGTTCCTGCTGTACGTGCAGCTGCATCAAAGGCATCGAAGGCCGCCCGGACCTGATGTTTCGTGCACTTCTGGAGATCTGACAGTGATGCAGCAGCATTGAGATGGTGGTTTTTAGTTTCTCCACAAGGATGTCCTGGTGTAGGGCGTGTTATAGCTGGTGGGCAGATACTCTGGCGCATAATATGGCACCTTGGAAGACCTTTTTTTCCCATGCCATTGAGTAGTTTATGGTCCCTGCCTGGTGGGTTATTGGCATGGGTCCAGGTGGACTTGGATCATTTGAGGGAGGATTCCACTACTATGGAGTGGTGGGGTAGCTGAGTCTTGCTGAATCCTGGTGTTGGCTGGACCTGGTACCAAACAAAATAAACTTAGATCCGTGTCAGAGCTTCTGTATGATACTTCACATATGTAAAAACCAGCTGTACCAAGTCACCTTAATGTAGTATTAATCTAATAGCAAAAGCAAAGTGGAGATTGTGTGAGAATGTTTGGCATCCCCTTTTGATGTAGTAAGGTGTTGGAGATTTATACAGACCGTTGATGTACCAAATCTGAATGGTTACCTGGATCCATTTGGGGGTAGAAGGTACCTTTTGGAGAGCTTTCTGAGGTCTGTCCTCTCCACCTTGCTTTTGCTATTAGATTAATACTAGGTACTTCAGGCCGGAAGGTCGGGGGTTCAAATCCCACTAGAGGACAGCAACCTTGGGCCAGAAGGACTGGGGTTTCTAGTCCCACAGGTGCTCCTTGTGGTCTTGGGCAAGCCACTTAACCCTCCATAGCCCATGTTTCCTGTAAAATAGTTATCTCCAAGTTATAATGCCCTGTTCAATGTAATTTAAGTTTGTTCAATGTAAACCGCACTGATGTAGAATAGCGCGGTATATAAGAGAATGTAAATAAATAAATACTATGTTAAGGTGAATTGGTAGAGCTGGTTTTTACATATATGTTGGACCTGGTACTTAGCTTCCAGCTTTTGTGACATGGAGGGGTCTGAGGCGGGGTTCTGCCACAGTTTGAGGAGGTTCTAATGTAGCAGAGAGTGCACCAGTAATGCTATGGGTGCTTTGGGTGCCTCTAAGAACTTGAGCACCATCTGTGTCTCAGGTCGCTGGTCAGAGGTGTCACAGGTTGTTATGGCCAGAGCTGCTGTGATCTTTTGAAGGAATTTCAGGTAAGTCAGGTCCTCTGGAGTGGTCGACGGAGGATTAGCTGCAGCCGTGCGATCTTCTGGTCCTGCAGCCATGAGGGTTTCCTGGAAATTAGAGACTCTTGGGCAGCCACCTCCTTGCCATTGCTAGGGGTGTCTGCATAGCTGGAGGAATGTGGGGACACGGTGTCTGGCGTTGGTGCGGGCGGGAGGTCAAGTACGTTGTCTGAGGGTCCGTGTATAGGCGTTAGCACATTCGGGACAGAGTTATGTGGTGGCATGGTGGCTGGAGGGCCATGTGGTAATAACTACTGCTGGAAGAGGCTGGAGAGCAGGTTAATATGGGCATATCGGCTGCCCCTTGCTGTCCGGACTGCCCCCCCAACAGCCATAGGCTGCTAGTTGGTCCCGATTTGCTTTGGAATGTTCACTTGAATGGGGGTGTCCTGCTGGGAGTCCATGTCCTGATCAGACCTGGAGGAGGAAGGGGTGTGGCGGGTATACCTGCTCCTCTTGTGTCTGTCTATGCTGCCAGTGCCATTGCTGCTGAAGCTGTGAGGGGAAGGGTTGTCTGGATCGGAGCGGTGGTGATGGTGATTCCTCCTCACTCTGATACCTGGGTGAACGATGAGGATGGCTGCTGCTGCCGTGACTGGAGGTGTAACATTGTTTTCAGTGTCTTTCACAGCTTCCTGGGCCTCTGCTACATCGACGCAGACTGGAGCTGTGCCTCCTTGCCGACAGAGAGGCCTGTCGGGGGAGTGCCTGTGTCTGGAACGATGTTCTAAGCTGGGTCTGTTGCCATGGCACCAACCAATGGCACCATGGTGGCAGAGTCCATTGCCGCATCAGGGGACAAGATGGCCGCTATCAGGAGAGCTCTTGAAGATCTATTCATCATGGCTTTTGCTGTCATAGGCAGGGCCGGATTTGCCTATACGCCACGTACGCCGTGGCGTAGGGCCCACAGCTGGCAAGGGCCCACCGGGAATGTTTTTTGCACAGGGCCCCGCGTTTCAGGGGGCCCCGCGCAAAAAACATTCTGATACATCATTAAAATTTAAAAAAAAAAAAAAAAACTGTCGCTGCCTCTGCCGGGGCCGCCGCAGCAGAATCGAGTGTGCCGCGGGGCCCCCCCTGCCCAGCAGGGCCTGCCCTCCCCGGTATCACCTCTCTCAGCTGCCTCCCTCCAGTCACACGCGCCGGCTTTCAGAGCGCGAGGGAAGATGGGCTGGGGGGGGGGTTAGGAGTGGTAATGGCTGTGGGCTGTTGGGGGGGTTAGGACTGGTGATGGGCTGGTGGGGTTAGGAGTGGTAATGGCTGTGGGCTGTTGGGGGGGTTAGGACTGGTAATGGGCTATGGGGGGGTTAGGAGTGGTGATGGGCTATGGGGGGGGCTATGGGCTATGGGGGAGCTAAGTCTATATGGGCTGATGGGATTAGGACTGGAAGTGGGTTGATGGGGCTTAGGACTGGTAATGGGCTATGGGGGGGGCTTAAACTAAAAATTGGGTGATGGGGATTAGGACTGGAAATGGGCTGGTGGGATTAGGACTGGTAGTGGGCTTTGGGGGGCTAGGACTGGTAATGGGTTGGGGGGGTTGCTAGGACTGGAAATGGGCTGGGGGATTAAGACTGGAGGTGGGCTGATGGAGTTAGGACTGGTAATGGGCTGTGGGCTGTTGTGGGGGGTTAGGACTGGTAATGGGCTATGGGGGGCTAGGACAGGAAATGGGCTGATGGGAAGGGGTTAGGACTTGAGGTGGGCTGATGGGGTTAGGACTGGTAATGGACTGTGGGCTGATGGGGGGGTTAGGACTGGCAATGGGCTATGGGGGGGTTAAGACTGGTAATGGGCTGTTGGCTGATGGGGGCTGTCTGGTAATGGGCTATGGGGGGTTAGGACTGATAATGGACTATGGGGGGGGCTAGGACAGGAAATGGGCTGAGGGGGAGGGGTTAGGACTTGAGGTGGGCTGATGGGGTTAGGACTGGTAATGGACTGTGGGCTGATGGGGGGTTAGGACTGGAAGTGGGCTATGGGGGACTGACTGGAAATGGGTTGATGGGGGTTAGGACTGGAAGTGGGCTGATGGGGGGTTAGGACTGGAAGTGGGCTGATGGGGGGTTAGGACTGGTAATGGGTTATAGGGGGGGCTTAAACTGAAAATGGGGTGATGGGGGTTAGGACTGTAAGTGGGTTGATGGGGGGGCTAGGACTGGTATTGGGTTGGGGGGTTGCTAGGACTGGAAATGGGCTGATGGGTGGCTAGGACTGGAAATGGGCTGATGCAGGGACTAGAAGGGAATGGATGCTGGGTGAGGCTGGAACTAGAAGGGAGCTGATGTTGGGGGAGGATTAGAATGGGATGGGGCTGGAAGAGTAAAATGGAGAAGGGAAAAATATTTTGTGTGGGAGGGATAAAAAATCTACAATTGGCTGGGTATTGGGAGAGTAAGTGGGGATTGAGGATGGAGGGGTAAAATTTGAGTGGATGAAATAGGAATGAGGAAAGAGCAAAAGGAGAAAGATTAGTATGTTAAAGCAGATGTAGAGAGAGAATGGAAAAAACTAGAAGAGAGAAGAAAGGACAAATGGACAGCAGACGATGGAGGGTTAGCAGAAGACACGAAGAAACCAGAAGAAAGTGGCTGGAGCAATTGCAGCTGAAAAAAATGCACAAAAGGTAGAAAAATATCTCTTTATTTTGAATTTATTAATTGGAATATGTCAGCTCTGGTAAATGTGCATCATTAACGTCTGCGCTTTGTTTAGTACAAGAGCAAATTAATGTATAGTTTTATTTCTACAGTGTTGTACATTCCAAGTTTGGCTTTTGGGATTCCCAGTTTAATTATTGTCTTCCTGTTTCTAAAATGTGATTACTTGTTTGGTGATGGTCTATGTTCTGCATGTGTAACTGAGCTGAGGTGTTCTGTTTATATAATTCCTATTTGACATTGCCACTTGTTCTCTTTCCCCAGTAGGTCATGTATTGTTGTTCTCTGAAATGTATTGGTTTAATATTTGCAGTGTTGCCTTTTGATTGGTAGAGTATGGTGCTTTGTGAGTCCTGGTAGTGCTGTTAGGATACGGCGGGTTTGCTATGGGTTCTAAATGGGCAGTGTTTGTTGTAGTTCCTAATATGTCTGGCAGTTGGCACTGGATTATAGTAATGTAGAAATCTTTTAGTCTTTCTTTATCCATACACTCATTAAGAGGCACGTTTACTAAAAAGTTAGTATATGGTAACATTATGCAAATATTTATGCAAATGAGGCCCCTTATGCAAATGAGGCCCACACCCCCCTTGGGCCGCCCCTGCTGGGGGCCCACAATTTTTGTTGGCGTAGGGCCTCACTCAAGGTAAATCCGGCCCTGGTCATAGGGATCACCAAAGCGACTTGAAACGGGGTCACAGCAGGAGAGAGGGGCCCAGGAGCAAGAATGGCTGTGGATGGAGGCCTGAGAGGGTGCATCCAGGACTGTAAGAGTCACCAGCAGAGGATTAGTAGAGGCCGCATGGTGCTGAGCAGCGTTGGCAGTAGGAGAGTTCCCAGGAAGAGGTCCTGCAGGGCATGCTTTCTGGATTTTCTGACACAAGGAGACATCTTTGCTCAGTGAGCACAGTCCTCTACCTTGTGGGAGATGCCAAGGCAGTGGAGGCACAGATCATGTGATTCCGTGGAATATATTTTTTTGAAGCAGCCAGGGTATTTTTTAAACCCTGGTTTAGGCATTACGTTGAATAAATGTTCTTTTCTGGTTAGAAGTTTGTAAGATGTTATACTGGTATTTCTGTAGATTATTTCTGCAGAGTAGGAGAGATCTGTTTTGCTGGCAAGGTGGAAGAGTGTAAAGTGGCTGGCTATGGGCAGGTCTAGGGGTAGGGCCTAGGAGGCTGATGCTCAGAAGGGCAAAACCCTTCTGAGCTATTGAGAGTACTTCTGTCTTCGGTGCCGTCGGATGACATCACCAGGTGTGGCTGACTCATCCTGCTTGTCTAGGAGAATAAGGTCATCACAGACAGGTAAAGTCACCAATGGAGTCCAGTGTGGGAAAGGAGCTGAGGAGTTTTTCAAAGTTTTTGAGCAAGTTCAATTCTCATACACATCACCTCCCGCCTGCTGCTGTCATGTGGGATTCACCTTAGACCTCTTACATCTCTGTATAGAATTCAATTGCTAGGGGAAGTGGGTGTCCACAGAGAACACTTCCTACAAGTAAGTAACTGGTTTTCTCAGAGGAAAAGCAGGATCTGACGTCCTCACGGATGGGAATCCCTAGCTACAGGCCGCCGCAAACAACAAAGAGGAGACCTGAAACATGACGTAGTAACAGGCAAATATGTTATGAAAAGTATTTTGGTGGTAACTGACATTTTCAAAAAAAATTATTTTATTTTTAGAAGCAGCCTGGAACAAAAGTAAAATGGGCCTAGTAGGGAAGGAGTTGGATTGTAATCCTCAAAGAGATTCTGGAAGATGGACTACCCAAACCTACTCTTGCATTGGGAGCTGTTTAATAGACAGCAATGGGATATGGGGGCAGACGTCAGGGCTGGCTCAGCTATTAGGTAAATTAGGCAGCCACCCAGGATGGCAGCTTCTGGGAGGGGGGGGGGGGGGGGGTAAGGGCGGCAAAGAGCAGGGCATTCAAAGCTAAACTATAGATTCTGACAGCTTGGGATGGGGGGGGGGTTACCCTTGGCACCAACACTGAAGCAACTCTAGGGCCAATCCTGACAGAACTCAAGCTGTAGCTCTGCTTATTTCTTCCATGGGGGCTGATCTCAAGTGGAGAAGTGACACAGCCATAGCTTGCTCATCGTGAGCTCTGACAAGACCCTCTAGCACCAGCCTGCCTTGGCATAAGTTAGGGGATAGCAATTGCAGAGAAAGACTAGTCTGCCCATTTATTTATAAGTGAAAGCAATGCAGTATGTTAATAAATTGGAAAGAGTATGTTTGGTAACAGCAGCTCCCAGCCTGTTGAGGTAAAAGAATAGAAAGATAATAAAGTTGGGTAGACTTTCTGTGGGTTTTATTCCAGTCCAAGTAGGAGGCTCAGGCTTGTTAGCAGTCCAGAATATGTAAAGTGCTTGGGCATATGGAGACGGAGAAACTGTTTGTAGGACTACTGACTGATGAAAGTGGAATTCCAACACTACTTTAGGAAGGGACTTTGGGTTCATGCGAAGTAGCACCCATTGTAAAGATTTTCTGCAAGATGAATCAGTCACTAGAGCTTGGAGCTCACTAACCCAGTGCTAGCCACCAGAAATAGGCCCTTTTACGTCAAGTACTTCAGATCACAGGTATCTAGCAGCTGGAAAGAAACTTTCATTAGTTTGGTTAAAACCACGCTGAGATCCCAAGGTACTGTGGGAGCTTGATGAGAACTTCAATAAATCTAACAACTAAAGGCTATGTAGAGATGGGGTTACCAACTAAATGCTAGTGATATGCACCAGTTGCAAAGATGAAGTCTAGCAGAAATTTTGGTCTTTATACCTGATTAAGAAAGATATAGAAGGTAGTCAAGCAGTTTTTGTGTGGGACAGGAAAAAGGGATCTAGGACACTGCCAACACACCAAACAGCAAACCTCTTCCATTTGAAACCATATAATCTTCTAGCAGAATCTCTTCTGGAAACCAGAATGATTTGAGAAATACTATCAGATATATTCAAGGACACCATGGTCAATCTTTTAATATCCCTGCTGTAAAGGCAAGGGTCTTGAAGTTGGCATGCAATCTTGTTCCATTTGCCTGCATGATTAGCATTAGGGAATCTCTCAGACTGATGGGACTTCTTAAGGAAAGTTACAGAAGAAGAGGGAATCAAAGTTGTCTCAGCCAGTCCACTGCTACAAGAATCATGCTTCCCTGGTCCTGCCTGAGTTTCAGGAGAGTCTTCACTATCAGGGGTATTGGAGGATACGTGTACAGAAGACCTTCTCCCCATCCTGGAGGAAGCATCCAAGGCTTGGCTCTTTGACCTTATCTTGGAGCATGATTTAGTAGCCCTTCTGTTCTGAGGAGTCTAAAAAGATCTAACTTGGGTGTTCCCCAGTTGTGCAAAATTATGTTTGCCAACTCCTCATCTAGGGACCATTAGTGAGGCTATAGGTCAAGACTGTCAGGTGACAGTCCTTACCCACTATTTATGTGGCTCAGAGGGACATCCTCTGAGAGGCCAGTTTCACATTCCGATAGCTTCCTAACACATAAGGTACTATCCAGTTTCTCCTTACTAATTGATGTAATGCATCACTAGTTGATTGCCCCTCTGGATAAGACAAATGTATTGGACAATTGATCTTTGAAAGCCTTCAGAGCATTCCAATCTTGTCTCAACACCAGGAAATTTATGTGATGATGATTCCCTTAGGAGGACCATAATTCCTAAGTTTAAAACTCATGTACATCGGATCCCCAGCCCAGTTTTGATGCATCTGTTCTGAGAATTATTTAAATTGGAGGAATTTGAAATGGAACACCTACTGCTAGATTAGATTGCTTTGTCCACCAGGAAAGCAATTGCCTTAGAGGTTAGGTGACCTTGTTGACATCCTGAAGTTTTTGTGTGGTTCGAGACCACTGTATGCTCAAATTCCTCTGAGCTTGCCAAATCTTAAGATGTATCAAACAACTCAATCTAGGACTTCTTTAGAGTGAATTACTAGATAATCTATTTGTAATACATTTCACCCTTATAATTCTAAACGATCCAGTAAATTATTCTCATTCATTATTTTATGGCTTGTAATGGTCTCAGATAAACGGCAAGTTTTTTTCGTATGCTTTTGTAAGCTACTTGCTGTCACACTTCTTATTGGGTCAATGACTTACACCCAAATTAGTGCACGTTTAACATCAATGACCTTAGCCACTTTTTTTTCTTTTAATAGCATAATGTTGCTTAATAACCTTTTTTTTGTTTTTTTCTTTAGCGGGTTGACTCTTATCATACCCTAATATTTTTTTAAAAAACTGCTATTCTACTTAACTTATGTAGAATCGCATCGGCCTATGTCCCATTCTTTTCTTTGCAACCACAAATGATGTTTGCTAAACCCCCGACGCCTCACTCTCATGCGCGCTGTGGCGTTTCTCCAGTAGGGTTTATCAAGGGGGACAATATCATTGCTTCTGCGGGACGGGACGTAATCTTCTTAATCATGTATCATTTTAAATTTCTATAAAGATACAAAGCAACATTATCTGGTTAATTCTTATCAAAATCAATCTCATATGATTCACAACCTTCTTATACCTATAACATATGTTTACTGACCCATTCGCTTCTCCAGTCTGCTCTCTCTTTCAACTAAACCGATCTCAGATTTTTCAATGAAGACGCTAACGCATGCGTGTTCAGCGTTGTTTAAATAGCTGTTATGGTATTGTTTGATTGGGGCTTTCTCAAACACAGACTATCCAATCAATGCTGATGTTTAACCCTTCAGGTTGTACTGTATGAAGTTGGTGAATCCACCATTGTTCCTGATATGATAATCTCTGTTCGACTGATTTTCCTTGAGACCCATACAGTATTGATTCTATACTCCAACATTTTAAGGTTTCAAACTTATGGCCCATAGTCAAACAGTGTTGCACTATTGGGGCTTCAAGCCGCTTGCAACGCAATCTACTTTGATGTTCTAGCATGCGTGTCTTCAATGTACGAGTTGTTTTGCCAATGTATAACAATGAGCAGGGACAGCGAATTGCATACACCACAAATTTCGATTGGCAATTAGTTTTCTGTTTCAGATAATATACTTTATTCCTATGGGTAAATTGCGAAGTTTCTAGTGTAATACTACAAATGGTGCAGTGGCCACATTTTTGATGCCTACCCTCCGTTTTTTCTTCGGAGGAGTCTGAAGGAATATCTATCTCCAGCAGTGCTTAGACCATTAAATTGGAACTCCGAAGAAAAAACGGAGGGTAGGCATCAAAAATGTGGCCACTGCACCATTTGTAGTATTACACTAGAAACTTCGCAATTTACCCATAGGAATAAAGTATATTATCTGAAACAGAAAACTAATTGCCAATCGAAATTTGTGGTGTATGCAATTCGCTGTCCCTGCTCATTGTTATACATTGGCAAAACAACTCGTACATTGAAGACACGCATGCTAGAACATCAAAGTAGATTGCGTTGCAAGCGGCTTGAAGCCCCAATAGTGCAACACTGTTTGACTATGGGCCATAAGTTTGAAACCTTAAAATGTTGGAGTATAGAATCAATACTGTATGGGTCTCAAGGAAAATCAGTCGAACAGAGATTATCATATCAGGAACAATGGTGGATTCACCAACTTCATACAGTACAACCTGAAGGGTTTAAACATCAGCATTGATTGGATAGTCTGTGTTTGAGAAAGCCCCAATCAAACAATACCATAACAGCTATTTAAACAACACTGAACACGCATGCGTTAGCGTCTTCATTGAAAAATCTGAGATCGGTTTAGTTGAAAGAGAGAGCAGACTGGAGAAGCGAATGGGTCAGTAAACAGATGTTATAGGTATAAGAAGGTTGTGAATCATATGAGATTGATTTTGATAAGAATTAACCAGATAATGTTGCTTTGTATCTTTATAGAAATTTAAAATGATACATGATTAAGAAGATTACGTCCCGTCCCGCAGAAGCAATGATATTGTCCCCCTTGATAAACCCTACTGGAGAAACGCCACAGCGCGCATGAGAGTGAGGCGTCGGGGGTTTAGCAAACATCATTTGTGGTTGCAAAGAAAAGAATGGGACATAGGCCGATGCGATTCTACATAAGTTAAGTAGAATAGCAGTTTTTTAAAAAAATATTAGGGTATGATAAGAGTCAACCCGCTAAAGAAAAAAACAAAAAAAAGGTTATTAAGCAACATTATGCTATTAAAAGAAAAAAAAGTGGCTAAGGTCATTGATGTTAAACGTGCACTAATTTGGGTGTAAGTCATTGACCCAATAAGAAGTGTGACAGCAAGTAGCTTACAAAAGCATACGAAAAAAACTTGCCGTTTATCTGAGACCATTACAAGCCATAAAATAATGAATGAGAATAATTTACTGGATCGTTTAGAATTATAAGGGTGAAATCTTAAGATGTGACAAAGGAATTACATGAACTGTTGAGGTCATATGATACAACATCCTTGACGTCTTCCAGACTGTTGTCTGCTAACTCATTTGGATATATTTCATAATGGATACAAGATTGGATGAAAGACATGACTCAAGTGAAAGCCTAGCAGTTCTCCTATGAATTCTAATTGAGGTGACAGACTTAAATGAGATTTGGGATCATTTATTATACTTGTAAATCCAAGCAACAACAGCACCTGAATGGTAGTACATGCGAAAATCTTGGGCTCCTTCCTGAAAAGTGCTTTTAACTAGCCAGTCATTCATTCAGAAAGACATGCATTCCCAAACAACATAGATACTCTATTACAATTACATGCCACTGTGAGAACCCAAGGAGGTGATGTGAGGCCAAAAAGCAATACTCTATACTGGTAGTAGTGTTTCTGTGTTACATATCTGAGGATCATCTATTTTAGAGGAAGCATCTCTATGTGGGTGTAAGCTTTCTTTAAGTCTAAAGAACACAGCGGGGGATATTCAAAGGTATTAATGCCGCTCACTGGTGCGAAGAGGGGTGGCACCACTGGTTAATCAAGCAACGGCAATATTCACCTGCTGCCTGGATATCCCTAACCAGCTAAAGTTAGGATTGCTGATCTGCTAGATGCAGATGATATCCCACCCAAACAAGTTTTAGTTCCCAAGTTTCAGAAGTTGTCATAGTCTAACAGACTGTGAAAAACTTCAGCCTGGAAAATTGGATCTCTTGGAGATAGTCGAAATCCCATCTCAGGTTTTGGCAGCAGAGCTGGGTGGGGTTTCTGCGTCCTCTGTTATCTTGTACAAGAAGGATGCTCCTGGTGAGTTTGGGCAGAATAAGACTAATAGACTCTTCTTGACCATCACTTTGATACCTCCTAGAGGAAGAGGAGAGTGTGTTGGAATTGGACCAGATGAGGGATTTAAGGGTTTCACTTTATCAGAGAAGCGCCTCCTTAACTTTATCGCTAAAGAGATTTTTCTACATGGATGGGCACATCAGAAAGGTTTTCGTGCATGTCGCTTCTGAGGTTCGGAGCCATGAGAGTCTCCAGGCCTCCAAATCTATGGCAGAAACTCTTGATGCCATTTGAAAAATATCAAAGATTGCTCAGATGATGCATGTTCTACTCTTTCCCTAGGACCACTAATGAACTGGGTTGCACTGGCATCTCTTGAAGGAGATTGTTTGCAAACTCATCCATTTAATGCACAATGTTTTAAGAGTATATGCCCGTAAAGAGCTGATAAGATGATATGGGGAGATAAGCATAATCCTCTGAAAGATGTTCCTCCCTAATGACTCCAAAGTATGAGCCTGTCTTCCCCCTGATGTACCAGAGATGGGCACTGGCATGGCAGATATCAATTCTGATGCTCTTCAAGGCCTCGGGACACTGGATTTGAGAATCAGCTGAATCTCTTTATGCAGCAGCATCAACGACACTTAAGCCCCATCAGTGCATCTGGCAAGGAATCTTCCATCTGTTCACTGATTCTCCTGAAGAGATGCTCCTCAAAGCCAAAGATGCCAAAGATGCAGGGGGCCCAGGAGAAGTCACTATGTCCTCTTGAGTCACAGTGGGAATGTTGGTGGATGGATTTAGGGTCCCTGGAACATATTGCACTTCCTCCGGAACTGAGGAGGATGAGCTGCCCTCTCAGCATGAGTAATTTGAGGACACCAATGACCTCAGTGCTTCTAGTGTCGCACTCCAATGAGATCTGATGCAAGTGTGCTCCAGTCTTCATTCCGTGATCACCATCGAATGCTCTTGATGTGAATGAAGAAGAAATCTGATCTTTGCTCTTCATTGGGTGGGATTCTGACTACTGATCGTGGTGGTCTTTATGGATGTTTGATGTTCAATGTATTCCCGTTGCTGATGCATCCCCAGAGTCTGTTTCAGCTCATGGACTCACTGCAACCAATTGCGCCAATGCCAAAATGAATGAACTATACTGAGATAGCCAAAAGGTCATCCACCCTGCTGCTACAGACTTTTGAGGCCTCTCTTGGACATCTGTGAATACAGATTATGTGAGGGTTCAAGTCAGGGCCCAGACACTGAAAATATCAGTTGTGGGCATCTGTGATGGATATGGTCTTTCTGCTCTGGGTAGTTTTGTTTTGGTTTTCTTGGACACACCACCAAAATAATACAGCCACAGTGAATTCAAACAACCTGATTTTGAAAAATTTCCCAATTAAGACAGCCATGACCTTAACTGCAGGAGTGATCTAGAGAAACAGAAAAATTTAAGGAAACAATTGGCTGAAAAACGCATTTAATGAGCCACTGGGAAGATGAGATAAACCTATATGACAGACAGTATTAAAGCAGAAAAAGTTATTAAAGTAAAGATTCTCTGAGTTGTGTAGCAGCGATACAACTGATGAGCTCCGTGGAAAAAGCGAAGACTGAGGTGGACCCTGCATGACAGCAACGGGTGGGAAGTGGTGTGCACGCACTGTGAACTGCCTCAAAGCTTCAGAAAAACTCCTGAGCGTAATCGGCCGTTTCCCATGCTGGGCTCCATCAGCGACTTCACAAATCTGTGAGGACTTCATATTCTGCTTATCCTTAGTGAAAAATTATTACTAGCACTGAATAAATTCTCATTTCCTAGGTAAGTCCTCTTTGTAGACCTGGATCTAAGAATAGTGGTCCTGATTTTCAATAGCATTTACGATGTATAAAAGCACTTAAACCATGTAAATGCCTCTGTGCAGCAATATTCATCGACACTAACATGATGAATATCCCCCAGTTCTCCCGCTATATGCCCAGATGCAATCCAGCTACAATCGGGGTGTGTCATGGGTATTCCAGAGCGCAGTGGAGGTGCCAATGTTGCCATCTGGGCATTGGCGATATTGAGCCTCTGTCCGGAGAGCAGACCTGTGGGTAAAGATAGGCATGGGAAAACCTCATCTATTTTTCCCATGGGGCAGAGGCTCAATATCGCTGATGCCCGGTTAGCTTCTGCGGCTAGTGAGGCATTTTGGCACATGGCAATTGCACCGGATATTTAACTCCGGTGCCCAGATATGGCCCTGGATTGAATATCAGGTGCAAAGGTTCAACAGCGCCGGCTATGCACCCTAGGGAAACACATCTGCCATAACTAACTATCAGGCCCAATATGTCTCCTTCCCTACACCTGTCCCTGTCCCATCTCTACCCCAGTGACTCGGAGGGGGTGAAATCTCCCAGAATAATCCCAGTCTCTCTCTTACTCTCAGGTGCCAGGCGGCAGTGGAGTTCCGAAGACCAGAGGCCGTTTCTACTCAAGAGGGAGAATGTTCCCACCTCGGCTTCCTTCGTCAGTATTTTATTCTGAAAGACCTGCTCACCAAACACCGAGGTAAAGAACTGTTCCTTTCTCAGGATTAGCTTTCAACTGCAATAATTCATCCAGAAAGATAATAAAATGCAGATATAATGTCTCTATCTACTGATAAATAAATGGCTTATGGTTTCTTTTGTCATTTCTCAGCTTAATTTTGTATCATTGTATTTTCTCTTAGGAAAACTTTCTGCAGAACTAGGTAAGATTTTATCAATTTATTCTTTTACATTTAAAAAATCCTATTTAAGGTGCATTTCTACTGAATGAATACTAAAATATGAGACTAACAAGAATTTATCAAATATTACCCAGTAAATTATTTTCTGGTCCTCATCACATCATATGATCAATTAGGAAATTATCCTTATTCCAAAGAACTAAAGGTAATAGATGTGAGAACAGACCCAGGGCTGCTGTCATGAAGCACAAGGAGCCCGCAGCCGGACCCTAGATCAGAGCGCAACTCGTCCTTGGAGCAGTAGTTGGGGACACCGTCTGAAGAAAAGAGGAGCAAATGAAGGGGGAGGGGGAAAGGATTTCTCCTTGACAGGAGGGATTTATTTTCTCTTCTGTGTGTGGGTCCTGTAAACCTTCAGGTGGGGGAATGGGGAGAGTAGTGGGGCTGGCAGTCGTTCAGCTCTTTCAGTCACCTGGTGGAGGGAGGAGAGACTAGTGTAGTGGCAACCAGCAGCCTAGATGATCAACTGTTCAGGGCAGCAGCTGTGGGAGAGAAACAATGGCAGTGGGTTTTATCATGGAGGGAAGGGGAGCCGGAGGGCTCTGTGGTAAGTGCAGATATCGGGGGCAGTGGGCTGTGCTGGAGGGAGCCAACAGAGGGTGGCAGCAGATTGCAGGATGGGAGAGAGAGAGAGACGTAGTTTAGACACAGTGGGTGTCGGGCCAGTTGTCTTACAAAGATGACTCTGTAGGGAGGGGAAGAAGAAAAGGTCCCATGGGCCAGAAGTAATCCGTCTCTTGTGTGACCCCTCTTTGGTACCTTCTCTACTTCTGGATCCAAGAAAGATGGACAGCAGGTGAAAGGGAAGACTATCCCCCATCCCCTACAAGCAGGGAAGGAAAATGAGGATGGGCAGGTTTCTCTTCAACTCTAGGGCATGGTCTCTCTTTGAGCAGTTGGAGAAACATGTTGCACATACACTGCACGCAACAGCTCCACCTCCGTCTTCCCACTCCAGCCTCATGTAGGGGGTTTCACTGATTCCCTAGATGTTCTCTTGATATGAGTTCTCCCTCTTCCATGTCCATGCTGCCTGCTCCAGGGAGGATGGTGCGTTGCACATGTATGAAATTAAGATATACCCTGAGGTTGAGGTTGAGAAACACTTCTCTAGATCACATCCTGAGCTTTCTAACACTGTGCAGTTACCTTTGGATAGATTTGCTAAAAAGTCCACCGGGCAATAATGCACATTAGTTGCTGCTTGTTTTGTTTTATGCACTGGGAAGTACGTGTTAAGGTGCTAGTGCACGTTGGTGAGATGCATTTATCTTTTTATTTTTGGGAATGTTATAATGATAAATCAACTCCTCAAAACACCTAAGCAAAAGACAAAATATTAAAGGAAAATAAAAGTGGAGAACAAACTCGGTGTATTAATTCACAATATTTTCTGCTTCTAGTTACTCATCAGATCTAGCAGTACGAAGACCCAGCTCTGCAGCCCTATAAGAGCTGAGCTTACTGTGTTATACTATAGGAACATAAGGGGCCAATGGGGACAGAGGCTGTGGAATCCCACTTCGATTGGGGGGTTAAGCTCTATCTTGACTCTTCCCCAAGCTCCGCCCTAAGACCACCCTTAGCCCCCCTTGGCCTTCTCCTCCTGTTCTGTCTGGTGGGATCTCATTCCTGTGGGCAGAAGGGAATGGTTGCGATTGTAGCAGACTCCTTTAGTACCTGCAGCCTTCTGCAAGCAAGCAGGAGTCTTTGCCATGATCGCGGCAGCCTTCCACCCTGACTGGGGGTATCCAGTCTCCCACAGGCAGAAAGAAGGAGTCTGCCATGATAACGGCTGCTCTCTGTGGATGGCGGGGTAAATATTGGGGAGGGGGGGGGGCAGGGCCCATGTGGCCCACCCTGTTCCAAAGTCTATGAATGGGGAGACTTGTTTTATGCAGGCTATAAATAATCAGCCAATTGTTGACAAGACCAATATAGTGTGAGCCAATGGGTTTGTGAGTCTATCAGTACGGTTAACAGACGTCCTCATTTTTCAGGGAGTGTCTCTGATTTTACAGCTGTGTCCCTGACTCTCATCTGTTCGTCAGTCTCCTGTCCCTGATTCCAGCGATGGGGACAGAGGGGCTTGAAAATAAAAGCCTTGTCAATTTAGTGATTTGATTGTCAGTTTTTAGAATCTACACCCGTTTTCTCTATATTTTGCACAGTCCAGGAGAAATGCATCACTAGTTTCTATATCTCTGATGTGATATTCGCTTGGAGGTGATATTGTTGCTATCATGGGATGGATGGGGGAGGCGGCAGGCTAATGACTCCTCCTCCCTACTCTGCAACTTGTTGCTCAAATTTGGAACTAAGGTGCTCCTTGCTCCCCCCCCCCTCCCTCTACACACACTTCAGATAAGTGTCCCAGATATGCCTGCTAAAAATCTGATATACACCGATAGCAAGGTTTATAGCTAATAGTAGCCTTGTTGAAAAAGTGACTGAACTTGCCAATTTGGATTAGAGGTGGGTATGTGACCTGTGAATAAGAAGCGTCTGCTCATGTTTATTAATGTATCTCCTCCCTGCAGTGGATGTGACTCTGGATCCGGAAACTGCTCATCCCAAACTCATCCTGTCTAAGGATCGGAAAAGTGTCAGATGTGGAGATACAAGACAGGACCTGCCGAACACTTCCCAGAGATTCATTTCTGATCTCTTTGTGCTGGGGTGTGAGAGCTTCACCTCAGGGAGACATTACTGGGAGGTGGAGGTGGGAGACCCAATTCACTGGGTTTTGGGGATCTTTAAAGAATCTGTGAGCAGGAAGGAGTGGATCACACTAGCACCTCAGGATGGATACTGGGTAGTGGAACTGAGGGAGGGAGATAAATACCGGATCTGCCACAGGCTCTACTTTCCCCTGAGCGTGAGACCCCGGGCAGTAGGGATTTTCCTGGATTATAAGGGAGGAAAAGTCTCATTTTACAATGCAGATAATAAATCTCATCTCTACACCTTCACCCACACCTTCACTGAGACACTCCGGCCTTTATTCAGTCCTTGTAGCAGCACAGGAGGTAAAAATGCCGGAGATCTGAGAATCCGACCAGTGCCAGATTGGGAATGAGGGAACTGGACTCAGGGGTGTGATTTATATTCTGGGATCTGATTTTTCAGATCTGGATAAGAGGAATCGGAGAGCGGTATTTGTGATCTCTGCTCTTCAGGTTTGTTGTATACAATCTGATCTCATTTTCCAGATGGTAATTAACCATGTAAAGAAAATGGAGTGCAATAAAAAAGTAAAAAAATAGTCACAATTATGAGAGTTTTCAGTGACCTGGTAAGAGTGAGAGAGATAGAAGAGAGCCTGTGAATGTGAGGAGGGGTCTCGGTGGCAGATGAGAAAACCCTGCCCCTGATCCTCTTCTGAAAGAGAGAGAGAGCGAGAGAAAGAGAGAGAGAGCACTTGGAGGAAGGAGCTCATCAGAATGATTTGGGAAAGATAAAAAACAATGGATAAGACAATAAGAGAGGATTCCGGAGACTGTCACTTCTAGCTTACTATCACCAATAGATGACGACGAGGTGCTTGTATTTTACAGACTGTCACTAGAAATTGTGTTTTCCTTTCCTACGCTGCCCGTATATAACCGTACCGTATAGTATAATTCCAGCAGCTATAAAATGAAATCTCTCCTGCATTAGTAGCTTGGATACCCAGGGTTTTACATTCTCAGCCTTTGGATATAAATCCAAAGACCCGGATTTCATCCCATGGCACGACATGGACGTATTACAGGAAACCTGGCTTGGCAGCAAATCAATTGCAAATTATTCCAAACTGTCCCACAGATATCCGACAACTGTTAATTCTCACCATAAAGATAAAAAGCAAGGAAGGAACTTGAGGGGGGTGGGGAAGCAGAATCATAATGTGGTACAGAGGGGAGTTAGCAGATTTCATTACCCTTGCCAAAAAAAGGTGACACACACTCGTGGATTAAATTATCAGATTTACTTCGAGTGCAGCAAGATATCTATGTCTGGATCTTATACATCCCTCCTTCAGTCTCTCTGACCCTGGATATTTTGCAACCATCCAGTCCGATTCTATCATGTTCCAGACTCAAGTTTCGCCCTATAATGAAAAGGGCTGCATGAGGACAGAATCATTCAGCATGAACAAGGAATCACCCCCAAATTTCACGTTAACGCAATCAATAATAAACCAATGGAGCTGATGCCATTCGTGATGGAAATCCTTGCAATGTTGGACAATATGTGCCGTAAGTGTCTGAGTTGCCAGGCGAGGTTTATGTTCCGCTAATCGTGTCTTCACCTTGTGGCACGTACGACCTACATACACCTTAGAACAAGGGCAAATAATAACATAGACGACCCATTCACTCTGACAATCTATAGCATGATGTCACTTATAAATTGCATGAGTTTGAGGATTCATCCACTCATGGATATCCAAAGATTGTGCACACGTATCTCAGTGCCCACAAGATCTATGATGTCCAAAATGTTGGCCAGAAGGGCACTGTCGAGAAAAATCAGTATGTATCGCGATATCTCTTAAAGTGTGTGCTCGTTTAAATGCTATACACAGTCCTTTTTGAAAGACCATGTGCAGTGCCGGTATATGGCAGTGTTTATATATACTATGTGCACTCATTTGTGCTTTATCAGAGAGCTGTAGCACCATTTTATCTTTATGCTGATGATGCAGTAGAAGGAACCGGTTAGCAAACTTCGCTCTCAAATATGCACAACGAATAACTTTTTTTTAGGGTATCCCCATTGCTGTAGTTTGGAAGATAATACTTTAGCAGGATTTCCATCATGAATGGCATCAGCTGCATTGGTTTATTATTGATTGCGTTAATGTGAAATTTGGGGGTAATTCCTTGTTGCGCCTCACACGCTTGGAACAGAAATGGATATTCACGTTGAACTCAGTGCAGCCTGTTGGCTTAAATGAATCTCTGGATTGGATGACAGCAGTCTAGAGTGATTGGTGGAAGTTTGCTTAAACGTCACTATGCCGCTCCTTAAATAACCGTTAGTGAGGTTCCAAGTTTCATTCAAAGGGGACGTTCGTTCATGCTGAATGATTTTGCCCTGATGTAGCCCTTTTCTTTATAGCGCAAAACTTAAGTCTACATTCTTTCAGCAGCGTGTTTTTTGTGGAGTCCGTGTCATTATGTGATAGAGCTAAGTGTTTCTCTTATTTTAAATGCACCTAAAAAATGTAAACACTGCTCAGGTAGCCTATGAATGATAAATCAGTTTGTATGCAGTTGTGAGCTAGCGGTGAAATATCCGCTTTTAAACCGCATACCCTGTGCTGATGCTCTCTTTACTATCTACGACTTGAGCTGCTTGAGGGAAAGTATAACATCTGTTGAGTACATTGTTACTTTAACTTTATGCCGTTTGTTTGGGAAATGATATATTACAGTCATCTTTTTTCTTTGTTTACCATTTTGGTTTACGTAAATCATTTTTATTGGTTTCACAAATATAACCAATACAATACAACAGAACATAATACAACAGCTCATAACGCAACAGAGCAGAGCAAAACATAGCAGAGCTTAGTATGGTGGGCAGCAACAGAAATACATAGCATAATGAAGAGCATATTCAGGAACACAATCAAGAGCCCACCCACTTACTGAAACAGTGTCCGACAACCCCCTGGATGGCTAGTACAAGCAAGGTGTCCTTTCTCTGCTGCTAAAGAGTAGATAACAAATACGTTCACATTGGCAATGCTGTGTCCCAACACACCTCCCCTTCCCTCCCCATCCGCCCTCGCTCCCCTACCCCTCCCTCCCTCCCTCCCTCCCCTCCCCCTCACCTCCCCTCCCTCTTCTACAAATGTACCTCATCTCTCCCCCTCCCTCTTTGCCACACAACTACAACCTGACAACCAATAACACTCATCACGCAGGCATACATCTGATCTGACATCCCATTCAAACAGACAGCTCGCCAATCATCCGCCCCTCCTCTCCCCGACAAGACTCAGTCAGCCTGTTCCACTTGGTCCTTCTCATCGGTCCCCACTGCCCCTAAAGTGGAACCCCCGTGCACTCCTCGCCAGATTTTGCCAAATTCCACCTGTTTTTTGCCCCCCAGAAGCTGAGCCGTACGCTGTTCTAGGCTCTTCAGCTCAAGTATACCTCAGCACTATTCAGCAATCTGCGGGGCTTTGTCCTCTACCCAATGCTTAAGAATACATTGCTTTGCTATAAGAAAACCTCTCTCATACAATTTCACATCATAAGTGCCTAGAGGCTCAGACTCAGACTCATGGCTGGGCCCAGGTCTACCTCCCCCCACCCCCGGCCCCAGAACGCCACTGGAGCCTCCCAACCCCGCTCCTCTGTTGCTACTAGCGTTGCTGCTGGTGGGGACGCCGATTAAACACCACTCCGGGGATAGTGCCCCCCCCCCCCGTGGGCCTCCAAACCTTTAACGCATCCTGGAATGCGTGCCAAAACTCTTGTATGCGTGCACAAGCCCAAAATCGATGCATCAATGACCCCCTCTCGGAACCACAAAGTTGACACACATCCGTCGGAAGCAACCCCATCCTAGTCGCCCAGGTATTCGGCACATAGGCTCTCCATATCAATTTATATTGGAGTTCTTGCAATCTAACCGTTTCTGAGGCGACCTTAGCAAACTGGAAAGCCTCCTGCAACTCGAGTGCCAAAACTTGTAGCATCCCCTCATGGTTCCATTTTTGAGCTAAGGTTTCTAAAGCGCCCAGCTCCCCCCCTGGGTACCACTCTGCTCGCAAGGCCTTCAGAGATAAACGTCTATCGGGCTCCACAATAAAGTCCCAGATACCACCAATGCACAACCGCAACCTCTGGTTAAGTTGGAGCTCCCTAACATAATGTCGAACTTGCAAATAAAAGTAAAAGGACTTCGGTGCTACCAAATACCTTTGCATCAACGACTGGAACGAGTCGACTTCCCCCTGTATCTGCATGCGTAATTGGCCAAGATAACACAGACCACTGTCCGTCCAGGTTTTAGGTAAGCCTCCTTGTCTCCCGGGCGCAAAGGTCCCATTATCGATCAGTGGAAGACACTCCGTAGCGGACCAACAGAGATCTTTCTTCTGGCATAAGAATCTCCACGCCTTTCTAAGTGCCCCAATATATACCGACCTTTTCCACATTTGTGGGAGATCGACGCTCTTAGCATGCAATAAATAAGCCGCATGGAACGGTGTCGACATCCAGGCGATCAAGGCCTTTGGAAGTATCTCCTCACTTCCCAGAATTAAATCCCGCAGAGGGCCAAGCAAACAGAGGAAATTGTAGTCACGCACAGAAAAGAAGCCCAGCCCTCCCTCCTCTCTACTTCTCATCAACACCGACAGCGGGATCCGGGACTTCCTACCCCTCCATAAAAAGCACGCAATATGCTTCTGCAAGGACAAGACATCACGGCGTAATAGCCATATAGGAAGATGTCATAGAAGGTACATCCAACGGAGCATCTCTATCATCTGAACCAAAGCTATGCGCCCCATGAGCGAGAGAGGAAGATATTTCCACTTCTGCAAAGTGGCTATGGTTTTATTCAACATAGGCTTTATATTTGCATCATAAAGCTTGGAAACGCAATCGGGAATCTGAATCCCAAGGTACCGGAACTCCCCCCGCGCCCAAAGTAAAGGGAACTGCCCCTGCCATTCTTGTCGTGCTCTACCCCCGACATCTAAAGCCACCGACTTGGCTATGTTTATGCGAAGTCCCGAGAAGGATCCAAACCGCTCAACAATCGCCAGTGCCTGTTCCAATGACCCCTGTGGGTTGCATAGACACAATAACATGTCGTCCACAAAAGCACTAACCTTAACTTCCCCTCTCTGCCATTCAATGCCTCGCAACGCTTCCGTTCTAATAAGCGAGAGTAGCAAGGGTTCTAGTTGGAGGACAAATAGCAGAGGCGAGAGCGGGCACCCCTGACGAGTGCCCCGCTGTAATTCAAAAGGTTGAGAACAAGTCCCTCCACTCACTACACAAGCCAAAGGTTGTGCATACAGCACCCGAATCCAGTCCAAATATGCCCCCTTGAATCCAAACTTCATTAAGACCTCAAACAGATACGGCCAAGACACTCTATCAAAAGCCTTTTCCGCATCTAGGCTGACCAAGATCAGGGCTGTCTCTGAAGCAAGACACCTCTCCATCCCCAGCAACACCTTACTAATGTTGGAGAAGGCTCCCCTCTGTAAGATGTCGTCAGGTTATTCTCCTGTAGGTCCTGGGTTCATTTCACTTCACAGAGGCAGTAGGGCTTGTAATAAAACAACCAAACAGGTGTGGCTTGGAGAAAGGTTTTTTTATGTAGAAATAGGCTTATTACATAGGTATTGAACAGAGGTATATAGTGATTGTTACAGAGCTGTTTCAATGTGCATCAATGAATCTGTGTGTGCATGTGCGAAGTGTGAGAGAGAGAGAGGCCAGAACATGTGGGTCAGAGCCTCATGGCAAGAGAGAGAGAGGGGGGGAGGGGTGGAGAGAATTGATTATCAGATGAATAGTGGAAGAGAGAGAGCAAGAGGAAGTGTTTCTGTCCTTTATAGTGAATTGAATCCTCTTCAGCACTTCCCCTTGAGGTCTGCTATTGTTTTTAGCCACTCCCTTTGAGGTCTGCCATTCTTGATTTAGCAAGGAGTGGCTGCAGACAGGCCCTGGAGACTGAAATCACCAGGGGGTCAGAGTTAATCTCATCTTGTAAACTGTCCTATTACCTTTGGAGACTGAAATCACCAGAGTACAAAGCTGCATGAAATGTATGCTGACATCTCCCACACCTTTTTTCTTTTTCTTTATTATTTGTGCCTGGAAATGGTGGAAGCAAACCTGTGGTACCTGTCCCAGCTGCCATTACATAATAGTAGGCAGCTTGTCTAATACCTCCTGTATTAAATACCTTGCTATGTCCAGCAAGTCCCCTGTCCTGCACAGTACTGTCTCTAGTACTGTCTCCAGTGTTCTAGAGATAAACAAGTCTCCTTATGAGTCCAAACCTCGTGTCTTAGGTAGGGTAGCCACTACTGGGGGAGGGGAACCCAATATGCTACCTCCGTGCCTGTCTTAGAGAGAGTTAACAGTGCATAAGGGCTGCAGGAATTTTTGAGGAGGCTAAAGCCAAAAGGTACCAGGATGCTATGAGTGAGGATAGGAAGCAATACTAGACTGCAGCTGACTCTGGTATTCAGTGTAATAGGAAATGCCAAATTAGCAGGCCAAATGAGCCTGGATGTAGGGGTAGATGCTAGAGAAATTCAGTGTAACTACCTTAAAATGTTGTTCTGTATGACATGTGCTGCAAGGATATGTACATTTGTTTCATTTTACAATGCAGGAAAATTATGATAATGCATAGAAATATTTGTACAGCAGTTAAAATAATAATAGGGTGAATAAAAACATTAAAGACATGATCAGCAGTAGGTGAGTAACCAAATAACAATTCCCACACAGACACATGAGCATCTTGTAGCAAGTGTCCAACAATTTGTTGAATGTGTCCATTCTCATAAGCGATGGTGTGATTCACTTCAGTGGATGTTGTTTTAAGGTGATCAATATAGGCATGGAGTTCTGTAAAGTTGAGCAGTTTATGTAGTGTCTCTTCTCCCATGCCAAGTGGTAAGGGATGCACAGCATATGAGATAAAGTCTGGAATGTCCATAGAGTCATTGGTAACCAGCGGTGTGGAATAGGTTGTCCCATTAATGGTGAGGGAGACCAGTGGTGTATGACTGCACCAGGTATTGTTTGGTAAATAGTTTGAACTGTACAACAAAGTGTTCTTGGGAAGGCGAATGTCATGCATTCTGGGAGCAATCGAAAAAGAAACATTCTGGGGAAAGAATAGATGAAAACAAAAGTGTCCAGCTCCAAGGTAATACAAACTGTGTGAGGTAGTCAGGGAATATGAGAGCTTAACAGTCAGGGAGCAAGAGGAGGAATTGTTCCAGCAGGAGGTGTCAGCCTCTTTAAACTGGTGAGGTTGACACTTGAACTGAAATGTAGTCTGCTCACACAAACTGGGGTCCATCGGCTTGAATGAAGTCCAGATGTCGTCCAGTGGCTGCACCCATGTGAGATGGTCCACAGGATACATCATATTATCAAACTGCACCCCAATATTAACAATATGATAAATAACTGTGTGTTGTCCTGACCATGGGATCAATGTACAGATAGAGCAGCCTTGTGGTGAACAAATGGGAACACTAACTGTCCACCAATCAAGGTGAGCTATAGAAAATTCAGGTATCTTGGTACTAGCCATATGAATGAGAGATGGTGGCCAGTGTCCTAACTTAGCAGTGATCAGAATTTCCTTTAGTATAGTAATAAGCTCGATCTGTACTTGATCACAGGCAAGAGCCCAGGAAATATTCTTTCCCAATCTATATTCTGCATGTGCTAAGGTAACAATTTTCTGTTCTATAATGGGAGATATAAGAGCAAAGGTATCTACAACTACATTGGACAGTTTAGAGGAAGCTTCATTAATAATATGTTGTGAGGTAAAACCATCAGCAGCATGCTGAGCAGTGGATCCCATTTTATTATGGAGCACCTCTATATCAATTATATTAAGGGCACCCAGTGCAGTCCCTGTGCCACCTAAAATTGTATCAATTAATTCACGCTTGTGTCGAAATTGCTTGGCTCGGGGTGTTACTGACTGCATATCAAACCAAGTACTGAGCATTTGTATGTGGTTGGCAACAAACTGAGAGCAATTTGGATATTTGTGAGTAACTAGAAACAATTTGGGAAATAGATGTCAAGTAAGAAAATGGTATTCCACATCATATAAAACATCGTGTGGTGCATCATATTTAATCTGAAAGGGATGTCCTTCCTGAAATGGGTGGATATCAGAAAGGTAGAGTACAGGAGGAGCAGAAGTGGTGGGAGGGGTGGGATGAGGGGTAGTAGGTAAACAAGATACATCCAAAAGGAATGAAGTCTCAGTGATGTGCTGTTGATCACTCACAACCCATGTATAAGTTATTTTCCAGGTACCTCTGTCCTGACAGGAAATATTGTACAAAATCAAAGCAGGAGGACCTAGAAAGTAACGTTCTGGGCGTGCCCTCAATTCTTGTGTCCTTTCTAGAGAAGTGGAAACTGGTGGCTCCCACTGTACTTGAGTGATGTTTAATGAATAGAACACTGGCTTGTCCTGTACCGAACAGAAACTCAGGATGACCAGATCCTTTCCTTCCGGGAAAGGTGGGGGTATTTCTTGGTAGCGATACACTCCACCTGTGGAGTTAGCCCAGCCAATCGTGCATATTCAAATGATAGTTTCTGTAATGAGACTTGAGTAGAAGAGAGCAGATACAACAGGAAACCGAGACATAATAAAAGCTAACTTGTTTCACTCTACTAGGGAGTAAACTAATGCTCCCCACTTATACTATGTAACAACAAAACAAAAAAAAAATAATTTCTACTACTTATTTACATAACTATTAAACACATGTACAGCAGGAGTAACTAGTTACCGTCCTCAAGCGACTTTTGTTCAGAAAGCAGCTGTCCGTGCTGTCTTCAGGTGGTATCTGAAAACAAAGACTGATAAAACACGTATTACCCATATGGTTTTGACTGGGTGATGTGTTTCCAGTACTGCTGGTTGTCAGGCATTAGGATCTGGTATAGGCTTGGGCCTAAGGTATCAGTAACTAAGTACGGTCCCTCCCACTGTGCAGTTCCAAAGGGGAGGTTTGGTCTAGGTCTCATCTCTGCAAGACACTAGTGACAGGGCTTCCTTCATGTATTCATGAAATATTGATGGTGAATCCTTATATCCCTGTGGAAGCAAATGCATAAGTCTATCAAAGTCTGATTGTTTTCTTCTGTATTTCCCTACACCCCAGTGAATCAGAATATCAGTCGCCCATTTACACCAATGATTTACATTAAGAGGCATAGGGCCAATTTTCTCAACTATTTTTTCTATATCTCTATCTTTTAAATTTTCCCTCAACATTACTTTAACTGGTGCTCTGAGTTCAGTACTGGGTGCCATGTCTAAGTCATCTGAATTATCTTCCTGACACAGATCCTGATTACTGTTTACCTGTGTACCACTTCCAAACTAAATCTGGACTATCTCTCTGTCTTTTCTTAGCAGTTCAAATACTATATAGCAAGCCTATACATCATAATAAGACAATTGCAAGCCACTCTGTATGATGTCCTTAAAATTCTAGATGCTTACAAAGCCTTTTGACAATAAAAATCTCACCTTGTCTAACCCACAAAACAAATTTATCACTGGAACTGTTCACTAAATAGTGTCTAAGTGTCATCCAGTCTGTCAATTGTAAATGGTCACAAGGACTTTTGATTCTGTCTGAAATCTACTTAATGTATTATACAAAATTATTACTTACCCAACTGGAGATCTGCTGTGAAATCCGAGAAGGCGAGCCCCCATAAAGATGTAAGATGTCGTCAGGTTATTCTCCTGTAGGTCCTGGGTTCATTTCACTTCACAGAGGCAGTAGGGCTTGTAATAAAACAACCAAACAGGTGTGGCTTGGAGAAAGGTTTTTTATGTAGAAATAGGCTTATTACATAGGTATTGAACAGAGGTATATAGTGATTGTTACAGAGCTGTTTCAGTGTGCATCAATGAATCTGTGTGTGCATGTGCATGTGTGAAGTGTGAGAGAGAGAGAGGCCAGAACATGTGGGTCAGAGCCTCATGGCAAGAGAGAGAGAGGGGGGGGGAGGGGTGGAGAGAATTGATTATCAGAGCCTCCTGCCCTTCATTTCCAATGAATAGTGGAAGAGAGAGAGCAAGAGGAAGTGTTTCTGTCCTTTATAGTGAATTGAATCCTCTTCAGCACTTCCCCTTGAGGTCTGCTATTGTTTTTAGCCACTCCCTTTGAGCTCTGCCATTCTTGATTTAGCAAGGAGGGGCTGCAGACAGGCCCTGGAGACTGAAATCACCAGGGGGTCAGAGTTAATCTCATCTTGTAAACTGTCCTATTACCTTTGGAGACTGAAATCACCAGAGTACAAAGCTGCATGAAATATATGCTGACACCCTCCCCTTAACAAATCCCGATTGTAGGGGCCCTTGTTTGGAAAATCTCAGGTGCTGGCTTTGACCGTCTATAAAAAGAGGTAGAAATCCCAGGAGAGGTAGAGGACTGATGTCTGCCTGATGATAAAGGGACTGTGATGATGTTGGTGTTTGCTGATGCATTAGATATGTTATGTCTGCCATATAAGTTTATTATGATGTCAACTAACTTATTGTGCTTACTGTTATATTAAATAGGTTATTACATGTGGTTATTTGCTCTTAACCTAATACCTCGTAGCCAAAAGAACCTGAAACATCAGGTCACTTCATTGGCTCTCTATCCGTTTCCAGCTTTTACTACTGACCTATAAGTGCCTTCTTTCGGCTGCTCCTCACCAGCTTTCCTCCTCGGGAACTCAGCTCTTCTGGCAGATCACTTCTATCTGTGCCCTTCTCTTCCACTGCCAACTCCAGACTTCGATCTTTCCACCTTGCTGCTCCTTATGCCTGGAACAAACTACCCGAGTCTGTGCGTCAGGCTCCATCTGTGGCCCTGTTCAAATCCAGGCTAGCAGCTCACTTTGTTGAGAATGCTTTTGGATCCTGATCACCCTTAGTCTCCTGTTCACCTCCTATGTGTTTCCTTACCATTTACCTAGATATATCTTAGTCCCCAGTTGTGATGTTTAATGTCTTGACTGTTGTGTCGTCTTTCTTGACAAGACTGTAAGTTCTCCTGAGCAAGAACTGTCTCTTACATGTCTCTGGGCAGTGCTGCATACACCTTGTAGCTCTACTAGGTTCCATGCTAACTGCTTGGAAAATGCTGCCACGCCTCCAACAGTTAATGCGGTGGTGTTGCACCTAAAGACCATGTTTTTGGAGCTTAGTTGCACTATAGGTGCAACACCTTACTACCCTTTAGTAAAGACCTCCTATATATCTTACACGCAGGGTTCGAGGAGACTCCTTGGGAAGACTTTTAATGCTAAATAAGGTCAAAGCATGGTGGATAATGCTATATATCAAAGAAATTAACATCCTAACTGTAAGACCCCCAATCTCATCCATGAGATCATAGCCAAATAGTCCTGTAGATGAACAGATCAAAACAAATACCACCATACACTGCCTCACTCGAAATCCTCCAAAGCCTATCTCCAAAAATATATTATGAAAAACACCAAACATTCTTAGAAAAGACTGAAATTTTAAAAAACAGATTAATACTTTCCTACCCACAATGTAATCTTTACCCAGCTGCTTGATATCAATGAGACATTACCAGATCTGAACACGGTCTATCATAGAGGAGCAAGGACAACTTTAATGATCTAACCAGAATTTTAATAAAAGACCAAACATAACACAGCCTAAAACAACCTGGTTTGATAAAAAAATGCAAAAAAAATCTAAAACAAAATGTTAGAAAATTATTCAGACTAAAGCACAAAGGGGTATAATTTCTAAATGGCGCTACAGGAGCTAGCGGTCGGTATCGCAAGCCAGTACTGGTTAATGGAGCACAAAGTGCTGATGTTGACTTACTGCCCAGTAGCATGTTCCCATGTGGTAGGATATAAAGGGGCATGGAGTTGGCAGAGGCAGCGGGTGCACTCTAATGCCAGGTCTGATTAGTGGGCATCAGATGCGCATCCACTGGGAACCGTAACGCCAAGCCAAAGCTGGCGTTAAGGGATAATTTGGAAGGGAGAGAGCAGTTTACAGCTATGAAACACAATGCAGGGAACCTATTCACATGTAGGCAGTGTGCACGTCCCATACAGGAGCCCTGAAAGTAGTGATAGGGGGGCGCCATGAGAAAGATGCAGTGGAGCTGGTCAGTCAGCAAAGTGGACGAGGCTGTTGCCTAGTCCACCAAGCGTAGGAACTGGCTCTGGGTACTGTGAGCCATGAGCTGCTGCATTAAGCCTGACCGTGCACTTCCCAAGGAGACAACCGTGCATGACCCCAGCCTGCAGTGTGAGAGAATGTGGGGGCATTGGCAAGCACAATTGATGATGCCAATACACAACACCCATGTGGCATCTGACTGTTTCTAAGGATATGATTTCACAATAACAAGGAATAAGTCCCCCAGGCAAGCAACTATTATTTCAAATCTTCTACGAGATAAATATCGGTAGCCCCGTCCAGCCTGGGACAACCTAGCAGACAAGAACCCTCACTCGATAGCTCTAACAGGTGTCTCCCTCAGTCTCAATACCACAATGTTGCTCATAAGATATCTGCTTATAATATATCTGTTCCTTGCAATCTCATTGTCTGTATCTGATGTTATCCACAATCAAATCCTACACTACACTCATTGGTCATGGTACCCAGTTTACCTCTATGTAACATTCCCTATCCCTACGCTCCTTACACTCGCTCATATCAACACAGTCACGCCACAGTACAACGTGAAACCGCCCAACACGACACCCATCTCCCGCACCACCTTACAAACTAAACCAACTAAGTCTAGGAATAAAATAAAGCATAATTCACTCCTCCAACCTAGCACCCCACTTCAGTCCCGTATCTCCTGCATTCTGATAAATGCAAGGTCCGTAAGAAACAAGACCCCATATCATACACAATATCATTACTGATGACAAGCCTGACCTCCTGTGCATCACTGAAACGTGGCTATCAAACACAGACGCTGCTATAATAAACCAAATCAACAAGCCAGGATACATGCTATTCAACTGCCCACGCACACAAAAAGGGAGGGGGAGTCCTAATCATGGCAAAGGCATCCCTTGGGTTAACAATCACTTCAACGGTTGCCACCCAGGAAATCGATATCCTCCGAGTGGAGAATCGGACCTTGTCTACATGCCTTTTGTATAGACCCCCATCAATACACCACGAAGCTCTCGCTGAAGCACTGGGAACCCTCTCCTCCACTGCAACCAAGAAATACCAGATAATTCTGGGAGATTTCAATCTCAACTCCATTCCACACGTTCAGGCAACCTCTTTCCTAGAAGCCATGGACCAGCTCGGATATAGTCAACTAATACAAGAGGAGACCCACAACATAGGAAATACCTTAGACCTGATATTCCTTCCTAAGGAGTCTCAACATTTAGAAACTCGACAACCTGAAATCCTTATTACACAAGTCCCATGGTCTGATCACCATCAAATTCAGATCACCATTTATCTATCTTCTGAAACACGCAAGTTAGATTCCATCACACCTAATCAACAAAGGAGAAAATTCCAACAGCTAAACAAGGAAACCCTAATAAGCTCACTTGAGGAACACATAACCCTTGACAACACCAACATTGAAGACCTCACACACCAATGGTTCTCTACCATCGAAGTCAACTCTAAACCAACATGGAAGTCAACAACCCGACCAATGAAAACAAAAACGGAACCGTGGTACACTCCACTGCTACACAAAATGAAAAAGGAGTTGAGAAAATTGGAAAGAAAATGGAGACATACAAAGGAGGATCTTCGCAAGATGGAATACCTAGAGCTCCTCACCACATATAAAAGTGAGACCAGCAAGGCCAAGAAAGACCATCACACCAATATACTCAATAAAGCCATTAACAGACCCAGAGAGTTGTTTGAGCTAGTCAAGTCGCTCACAAAGCCACTACCTGAACCTAACTGCAATGGGAATATAAGGGCCCAAGACCTAGCTGATTACTATTCTAGCAAACTCAATCCACCTAACCGTCCCCTCCAAACTCTGAACTCAATTGATAATGTCCCAAAACAGCTGGACGGTCAGAATGCAAGCTCTCAACCAAATGAAAGATGGTCCTCCTTCCACACAATTAACGAAAAACTAATCTTAAATACAATCTCAAACCTCCACACAACAACATCTCTCCTAGATCCATGCCCAGCAGAATGGATCAAATCATCTAAAAGCGAACTTTCACACTTGATAACTCACATAGTCAATCAATCCCTGCAGCAAGGTATCATGCCTGCTCAACTTAAAAGATCGCTAATTAGGCCTATATTAAAAAATAAAGCTCTTAACAAAGAAGACCCCACATCATACCGGCCTATTTCAAGCATATCTTTTCTGGCAAAGATTATCGAGAAGGTAACTCAGCAACAACTACAAGAACACCTAGACGAGAACAAAATACTTGACGAGCATCAATATGGTTTTAGACCACACCACGGTGTCGAAACCCTACTTATAGCCCTCTTAGACAACCTCATCAAGGGACTGGAAAACAAAAGCAAGATGTCCTTACTAATATTCATAGATATATCAGCTGCGTTCGACACAGTACATCATCAAATTCTATTGCGCAGACTAGAATCTATAGGGATAACAGGTACTCCCTTAAAATGGTTTGAGTCATACCTCACAAATAGAATGCAACAGGTTCGCTTCAATAATGAGCAAGCAAAGCCATTCCCCAAAACCCAAGGGATACCACAGGGCTCAGCCATCTCCTCCCTGTTGTTTAACATCTATATCCAGCCAGTATGTACAATATTCCAGAAGCATAGTATCAGCTACCACCTATATGCTGATGACATTATGCTGTACACACAACTCGATACAAACAACCCCAATCTCAACCAACTAGAAGAATGCCTACACGACCTGCAGAACTGGCTCCAATGCAGCAACATGTCTATAAATCACAAGAAAACTGAAGTGATGTTCATATCAGGAAAACAAGATTTCAAACCTCCTGCATCTATCACCCTGAACGGAAACACCTATCTCGCTAAAAATGAGATCAAATACTTAGGGGTTCTAATCGATGCAAACCTAAAAATGGACAAACATCTCCGGATAACTAACAGAGCCATTTTTCACAAACTGAGAGTTCTACAACCCATACGCTCCATCATTGACCACTCTGACTTTAGAACAGTTGCACAGGCTCTCGTCATTCCGCACCTTGATTACTGTAACGCAATTTTGCAAGGTCTACCGAAAAAAACATTAAGCATCTTACAAATGGCACAAAATGTTTCAGCTAGAATTATCATGAATAAGAGATTGTCTGACCACATCACCCCAGTTCTCATAGAGCTCCACTGGCTCCCCATACCTGCAAGGAATCTACAAAATGCTGATAACTACATTTAAAATTATCAACAATTTATCTCCCTCCTTTCTTGATAACCTCATCACCATTCAGCCAGCCAACAGATGCCGACGCACTGCTAACCTGAACACTCTCTGCGTGCCCCGCAGCATTAGGCTAGTCAAAGAACGGACCAGCAACCGGGCATTCTCCTACTCTGCACCCATGCTCTGGAACCAACTGCCACACGAGCTACGTCTGATCAGGGACCTACAGGTCTTCAGAAAAGAGCTTAAAACTCACCTATTCCAAATACACTATGGCATCACATAGCCAGCTCCAACTCTCCCCTCCCATGCTGCCCACCTACCTCAAAAGACTAAGCTTCATATGAACCTAATGCTCATTTGATGTCCACTTCCATAATGATCAAAATTATTGATATGTATATTTTTCATGACCCTATTTATTGCATCTCTGTTGTATATTAAATAAGTATATATATATATTATATAAACTCACTGGGTGCTTCAAACGATAATTCTGTGATTTACACTGGTATTAAATCTGTAATGTACGTGCTAATAATATGTGTATCTGTAATCATGCTGTTGTCAAACTCTCCCTTGTCTTGTCCCCTCTCCCAGGTCTTGTACAACAATTTGTAACTTAAACTGGTGTTCAAACAGTAATGTATGTGCCAATTAATTGTATAACTGTAATCTTTTCGTTGTTTATCCCTTCCTTGTTCTGCCCCCCCCCCCCTCCCCGGGCTTGTACAACGATGGACCGCTTCTGATCGCTGGAAGGAGTGGTGTATAAATGTATGCCAAATAAATAAATAAATAAACACCCTGCGACTGGGAATTGGTGCATGTGAACCGCTGTTGCCGTCATATCCTGAATGTGCATGTGGTGTGGCCCAGCTACATCCTCAGGTTGGCTGGGTCCGTCCATGCATCCTGCAGTGTCCCATCATCTCGGCAGGGGAGGTTTGGGACAGGATCCTTCCCACATGCACATATTGATTGGGCATGCGCATGTGTTAGCAGCTTAGACGAACCTTAAGCCTTATGTGCCCGACTGTCAGAATCTATTGTTTAACTTTGAATGTCCTGCTCTTTGCCTCCTCTCAGACGTTGCGCCCTAGCTGATGGCCTGGTTTACCTAGTGGTTCCACCAGCCCTGGCTTATCTTGCGTCCACCACTCAGGTAGTAAATGATGCATAGAAATTGCTTCTGGGCACATTTGCACTAAAAACCCCTTTTACTCACTAAGGGCAAGCAAATTGCAGTGGCATGAAACAGTGTGTTCTGTAAGAAAATAGAAGCCATGCCCACCCCCAGGGTAATACGCAGGCTGCTCGCTGCACTGCGAGTCATCCTATTAGAGGTGAAGCGGGAATTGAGTCAAGTACCGAGAGAAAGGGAGGCATTTCAAAACAGAGGGTTAGCTGGATGCCCAAACCACCTGGACACTCCTGACACCACTCTGGACATTCCCAACTCCCCTTGCTCACAGGCTACCAGGTCCAGGGTATCCCTGACCAGGCCCCTATCACAGGAACGCCTTCAACCACAGTAATACTTCTCTGGTGTGGGGAGCTGTCCAAAGGCAACCCTGTCACCACTAGGGGTCAGGAGCTGCCATTTTCCAAGTGCTACTAGAAAGGCCTGAGCCAAATCTCTGCCCATCTCCTCCAGATTTAAAGCCAGCACACCGGCTCATGTAAGCCCTCTGCTCCGGACCTCTCCAGCTCAGCAGCTTGCCGATCAGATGTCAGGGGAGGAAGCAGGAGTTGCTTGCCCCTCCCGCTCCCCCCACCAAGGACCAATCAGGGCTCTCTTCCAGATTTAAAGCCAGCAAACCGGCAGGCATGCCCGCGCCTGAGGGCCCTTTGGTGTAGCCCTTAGGTGTGGAAATTAGGCACAACAGAACCATAGATACGTCTGTTACAACACCTATCAGAACTATACCTAATAAGCTTTATTGCCTGCTGTAAGTTAGCAGTTGTAACATAGCTGAAATAACCTTAATAACCTCATAAGAGTTTTTCTGTGTACCGCCCATGTTACGCTCTCTATATGTTACACTGTATTAACACTCCTACATCAATATGCAGATTTAAAAGATCATTTGTGCAAACATTATTGATATATTTAGAATCTCTGTAAGACCTAGAAATAACATTTTTGTTACATTGCATTGTATCCTGTTACAGCTTGATTTAACCACCTTGAAAGGCTGCATTGAACGGTCTCTATAAGGGGAACAGGCAAAACCCGAGTTCAGAAAAATCAATCCAAATAAGATACCCTTCTGTTTTATTAGCCTGAAGCTATCCTGTTAACCAGTCCTACCCTCTTCAATCTGAACCTTACAATAGGTTATGCTATGCTTAATTTTATACAAGGAACTATAAATATCAGTTAAATTCCCATGATTGCAATCTCCTAGAACTAAATTGCAGAGTGCTGACACAATTATAATAGAGGACTGCCGCAATTATAAGTATAAATACAAGTGTATGTCCAAACTGTTTAGCCAAGACTAGCTATTTATCAATATAGACTAATATAGCACACTAGCCTGAGAAACGTGTAGATTTGTACTCGCCAGCATCATCACCACTAAGAAAACTAGAGCGCTAAAAACTTAGAGAAATGGAATACGTCTTTATTTACACTGCTCTGTGCTGCCAACCTTCTTAATCACCCCAGCAATACACCAAACATGTCTCACTAATCAGCTGTCGTACAAGATACTTAACCCCATCCAACTATCGTCCAACAGACACAGTATACAGACACAAACACCTAGGAAGGACACAAAATGCACAACGATGTATTCATATAATTCCAACACAAATAAAAAGTGGTCAGACTAGCACAGAGCTAAAATTGTCAAAAAAATGAGGAAACTCTGTATTGAAACGTTAAAGTAGAAGTATCACCAAAAAGCCAATTAAATAATTCACAGAATTGAGTATTTGCACAGCCAAATCAGCCATACACAGAAGCAACCTGAGGTCTCAGTCTTCCCGGGCAAAAACAAAACCGGCCAGATGCATTATGACACGGTAAAGCCCTGTTAACATCAGTGACCCATAAACTAGAGTTGCTCTGAGATGGACATCTACCAACTCTTTCACTTGTAAAAAATCAATAATGATAAAACATTAGAAATTCCACAGTACAATAACGAGAGAGTGGTGTAGTAACTTAGCTTTGCAGTCTGTAGCAATGCTCGTAGAGTAGTGCTGAGCCAGTAGGGGATGGTCACTGATGTTAACAGGGCTTTACCGTGTCATAATGCATCTGGCCGGTTTTGTTTTTGCCCGGGAAGACTGAGACCTCAGGTTGCTTCTGTGTATGGCTGATTTGGCTGTGCAAATGCTCAATTCTGTGAATTATTTAATTGGCTTTTTGGTGATACTTCTACTTTAACGTTTCAATACAGAGTTTCCTCATTCATATAATTCCAGGCAACAACATACTTCATGCCCAATCAACAAAGCAACAGATCCCAGATAATATAACCTGCTTCCGAATTAATGCCAGATCAATAAAGAACAAAATTCCCAAATTACTGGATTATATGCAATACAACGAACCAGATATTGTGTTCATCACAGAAAACTGGCTAGCGGAAACAGATACAGTTCTGCTCAACCAAATTAAGCATCCTAAATTTGAATCATTTCACACCACAAGAAAAAGTAAACGTGGAGGAGGCGTCTCGATACTAGCCAAGATGAGCCTAAAACCCACCTTACTAGAGACCATATGTTATGAAGGTCTAGACACCCTCCTAATTCAGACAAGTGAGGCAAAATTCTACCTTATAGACAGAGCACCCTCAAAGGGCTCTAATTCCCTTAGCAGAATACTTAAAACAATATGCACCCATGATAATCCAAGCAGGTTTATAACACTTCCTCACTACAAAACACCCAAGCTGTCTCCTTCATTAAAGCCATGAATGAAATGGACTTTACTCAAATTATAAATACCAGTTCGCACAGCAAAGGAAATATCCTGGACCTTATTTTCCTCCCATCCCATACATTAAAAGACCATACCCTACCCTACCAAACGCAACCCGTCCCATGGTCTGACCACTACAGCATCACTTTTGAAATACCACACAATGTCACAATACATAAACCGAAACCTAAGATCCAACCCAAAAAACGCTTCAAACACTTTCATAAGGATTCATTCATTCGAGATATCCTTCCACAATTAAATTATGAAACAACTGACATTGATGCACTTCTGAACTCTTGGAATATGACGATATCAGAGGCGGCAACTGCCCCATTAGCCACAAATGATCAAACTCCCAGAAATTCCAACATATGGTAAAAAGATGATCCAAGAACCCTAAGAAGACTCCTTCGTAAAATAGAAAAAAAATGGAGAAAAACCAAAAGCACAGCAGATGAACTACAATGCATGAACACACTACAAAAATCTAAAGAATCCATCAACAAGGCCAAGAAGGAAAGCCACATGAAGATCCTAATGAACTCTCTCAATAGGCCAAGAGAGCTGTTTCAGATAGTAAAATCTCTAACCAAGTCATCAGACACCGTTAACCCCTCTACACAAATTAATCCACAAACACTAGCGGAATACTATAACACCAAATTATGTTCTATCTCACATGTCCTCCCAAACACCTTAATACATCCCTCCCTTGATTCCCCAAAACTAAACTCACTCTCAACAATCTCCATAGCACAACTGGAGAAGATTGTCACTACAATAAACACAACCACAGCCCCAGGAGATCCATGCCCTATTACCTGGGTAAAGATGGTACATGATGCCCTTGCTCCAATAATATAAAAGATTGTAAACCTTTCCTTAACTTAAGGCTACATGCCAAAATCACTCAAACAGGCAACTATACGCCCTATATTAAAATCTATTAAGTTGTAAAAACTACAACCAAGCTCATATAGACCAATATCAAGCCTACTGTACCTAGCAAAAATAATAGAAAAAACAGTTCAAAACCATCTACAGGACCACCTACACTCAACCTCTCCTCTTAATGCACAACAGTATGGCTTCAGAACACACCATGGAGTAGAAACCCTACTCGTAGCCCTATTTGATACGCTCACCAAAAGTATTGAAAAACCCAAAAATGCCGTCATAATGATTTTCCTAGATATCGCAGCAGCTTTCGATTCTATTAATCATAGCATGCTATTAGCAAGACTCCAACAAATTGGAATCTGCGGAATAGCCCTGGCCTGGTTCACCTTAATCCGAACGAACGCACCCAATAAGTAAAAATTGACCAAACGTCATCCCAACCCTTTAGTCAAAACCAGGGAATCCCCCAAGGGTCAGCCCTGTCTGCCCTTCTATTTAATATCTTCCTTCAGCCAATATGAAAAATCTTCCAAAAACACAAAGGGGTATGTTTACTAAGCTGGGCTAACAGTTAACCCGGGCTATCTGCAACTAGGTCCCATTGAATAACATGGGACCTAGTTGCAGATAGCCCGGGTTAACCGTTAGCCCACCTTAGTAAACATACCCCAAAGTCTTCTACCATATTTATGCTGTATATAGTTACATAGTACACATGAGATTACATGCTAACTGATTATGTTCATTGTAATCTCATATATTATCTGTAACTGATTATGTTCAATGTAAACCGCCCCTGATCTCTGGAAGGGGAGGTATATAAAAACTTTATAAATAAGTAAAATAAATGGTCTGACCCAGTATGGCATATCTTATGTTCTTATGTATGTTCTTAAATAAATTATGTACCTCCCAATCAGTACTTTAAAACTTAATCTAGAGCAAATCACGGCATGCTACCATGAAGTCTCAGAGTGGCTTGCCTCTAACAATCTGAGAATAAACATCAATAAAACAGAAGCCATATTAACATAAGAACATAAATATGCCATACTGGGTCAGACCAAGGTCCATCAAACCCAGTATCCTGTTTCCAACAGTGGCCAATCTAGGTGATACGTACCTAGCAGTTTCCCCAAAAGACACAGGTTCCACAATGCTTGTACTGGGTCAAGCAGTGATATCCTGGGTCCCTTCTTAATAATGGTTTATGGACCTTTCCTCCAGGAACTTGTCCAAACCTTTTTTAAACCCAGCTACACTAACAGCCTTTACTACATCCTCCGGTAACAAATTCCAGAGTTTGATTACACGGAGTGAAAAAATATTTTCTTTTATTAGTCTTAAAATTTACCCTGTAGCTTCATTGCATGTCCCCTAGTCTTTCTATATTCTGATAACGTAAACAATCGATCTATGTTTACCCGTTCCACTCTGTTCATTAATTTATAGACTTCTATCATATCTCCCCTCAGCCGTCTCTTTTCCAGGTTAAAGAGCCCTAACCTTTTTAGCCTTTCTTCATAGGAGTATCCTTCCATCCCCTTTACCATATTCATAACAAGAGAAAAAAATTCACGCCACCACCTCAGATACACCTTGGAAGAGCAACAATCACAGTAAAAGAAGAGATAAAATACCTGGGAGTTATCATTGATTTGGCCCCAACACTCACCACACACAACTAAATCCACACAAGCCATATACTGTATAGAAAAACCCAAATGCTTCAACGACTGAGACCACTCCTTGAACTATCAGACTCTAGAACCATTATTCAAGCAATGATCAAACCCCACTTAGACTATTGTAATAGTATCCTCCCTGGTCTCCCAGTGCAAACACTATCACACCTCCAACTTGCGCAGAACACAGCCGCACATGTAATAATGCATGTATCTAATACTGATCACATCACACCTATCCTACACAGCCTTCACTGGCTCCCGATAGCCAGTCGAATTAAATACAGAAACCTGGTTATTATATTTAAACAGTTACATGAGATAGCACCATTACACATCATCACATTACTATCCAATATTCCAGATACCAGACTGAGATGGGGCTGTACACAAAATTCACTATGTCATCCAAACGACTTCCGGAAGAGAACCAAAACGACAAACAAAAGAGCCTTCTCGCATTATGCCCCAACACTCCGGAATGCCTTGTCTTCAGTCATAAAGGGAATAAAGGACCTTACTGATTTCAGAAAAAGATTAAAGACATTCCTTTTCAATGCGCACTATGGACAGTCCCACCCAGAATCCTTTGTCACATAGCAGAAGTTGCCTTATCTCCACTTTATATCCCAGCCTGACCTTCCCTCATCCTGTTCAATTCAACCAATACACATTTCCCCCTCAGCCTTCTCCCTCAAAGCCCTTAATTGTCATTGCATCCCCTAGTCCTGTCAGACCAACCAAAATGTAAATAGTTTTACAGTTAACTCTGTTATTGTACATAGTTAAATATGTCTGATGTAATTTGTTCTGTTGATTGTAAATGGCCTTGCTTTTCAGATAAGGTGGTATATAAGAATGTGAAATAAATAAATAAATCTATTTGTGCAGGGCCTGGGACTCCCTCAGAGGGGGCCCCGTCTCCAGTACAGCTCTGAAACCCCAGAGAAGAGACGTTACAATAAGTCTTTCCATTAAAGCCCCCTCTGCCCAGATCATTGCTATAGTAGTGGGGAGCGAGAGAGGATTATGACAGTTTCTTTCACATCTTCTTAAGGCTTTTCCCTCACATTCTCTAAAACAAGGGGGTGTAGGACTATTTTCTTTTACTAAGACTGTGGAGTGGGGCGTGTTTAGGAGAGTCTCTGCTACACCTTCTGTCCTGGTAAATTTCCTCCCTCAGTCTCTGAAGCTGCAGTCATTTCCTCAGCATCCAGCCTGTTTCTTCACCTGCTCTCAGACAGGATTTGGGCAAGGAACACTCTAGTTTGAGACCTGAGGCGGAGCTGTTTCAGGCTGTTTTGAAGGGAGCCATTGATTCCTTTCTGGAGATGGGATAGAATGAAGTTACTTACCTGTAATGGAGGTTCTCCATGGACAACAGAATAAGTCCAGTGAGTGGTTGCCTCATCCTGCTTCTCTTTGGGGGAATCTCTGCTCCCTGGTTACAGGAGGAACAGTCTTCTTTAACAGAATAAAAGGTTTTGTTCCTTGTGGCTCAGCGGGATGAGCCTCTGTTTTTTTTCATAGTGGGGGGTGGTGGTATTCAAATCAATTCATTGTAGGATTTTTTTCTTTTTGTTTTGAAGCAGAGTCGGGGGAATAGATCATCAGTACATTGTGTAGATATATTTCTGAGGAGAATAAATGTACAGGGCAAGCTGGGTGTTACAACTCACTACTGATCCAATGGAAAGAGTTTCTATTGCTACATTTAGGAGTTTGGGTTCAAAATCCCTGGGTGGAAGGGGGGCTTTGCCTTGTTTCAAAACCATATCAGGGAATGAGAAATATAAGGAAAAGGAAAACAATAAGCTGACCCAACACTAGAGGGAGGTTGGTGGCCCAGTGAGAGGCTCTGGGTTCAAATCCTTAGAATAAAAGCAGTGTTGAAGCAAAACATAACAGGAAGAAGAGGCAGCCAGTGGTCAAAAATGACTTGTGGGTAAGAGCACTTTTCCTGTACTGAAGAGTTGTAGGTGTGAATCCCCAGCTGGCAAGGAGACCAGTGTTTGTGCTAAAGCCATCTCAGGGAATGAGGTAACACTGCTAGTTCATGAGTGACAGTTTAGTGGAAAGAGTTGCTGTGCTCTAGCCCTGGGTTGTGGGTTCAGAATCCCTGCTTCAAAAGATATGTGTGTTTGTTTTAAAGCTCAATTGAAAAAACACAAGGTCACTGGTTGACTGATGGCTCACTCTGTTATGTTTTGTCTCTCAACTGAAGATCTGTGGGTTCACGTTCTCCTGCTGGAAAGAGGACCCACTTGTGATTCAAAGCCAAATCAAGGAATGAGAAGTATAAGGGGCGGGAGGAAGAGGACAAAAAGCACCACTTGGCAATTAGCTGATTGGTGGCTCAGCGGCTAAAAGGCTTTGCTCCTAATGTAGGACGTTGTGGGTTCTAGTCCAGCTTAGCCAGAAGCTAGATGGGGCTGCAAAGCAAATCAACTTGTGTTTTAAAGCCAAATCAAGGAGTGAGAGGATAAGGGGACGAAAAAAATATATGCTAGCAACTGGCTGACTGGTGGCTCAGCGGCTAAGGTGCTTTACTCCAATATAGGAGGTTGTGGGTTCGAGTCTAGCTTAGCCAGAAGCTAGGTGGGGCCAGAGCAGGTAAGTGGTGTGGGTGGATGGGGAGGAGGGGGTTAGATAGACCTGCATATCAAGTATATTGGGGGAAAACCCTAATAGCTGAGGAGAGCCACCAGCAGCCAGGGTTATGCTGCTTTTTCCTATGAAAAATGGCCAAATATTTCCTAAAACTACCCCTTTAACTTCACTGTGAGCACTAACACCACAGTCCTCTGCAAGGCTGGAATGTACATCAGCTCTCCCTTGGTGGGATTTGAACCCACAAGCCTTGGTACTAGTAACATTGCACCCAACCACTGGGCCAACAAGGCTTTTCACAAACAAATCTCTTCGGAACTTCCCTTTCTCCATCTCTAGCTCCAGGGTCCTACAGGAGTGAGAAGAATCTCTGGGACGGCTCCTCTGTCACAAACTACCGGTGGTGTAGTGGTAATTCAGTACGTCCTACTCAAGTGCAGTGCTTGGAGTTAAGTGTTCAAATCTCAGCTGTAAATATTGGCTCATGCATTTTTGATAAATTATAGGTTTGCATTAAAATAACAATTCTCTGGGGATGGCCCTGCATTTGGGGTGCAGAAACCATGGGGAAGTTAATCACTGCACAGCAGGTACAGCCTTAAAAAAGTTAAAAGCAGGTCCTTCCCTAGCTACCCTCCTGGGCAGTGTGTATGGACCATACCAGTCTCTTCCCTTCTCCCCCAGGTGCCCAGCATATCTCCTTCCCTTAAATTCCTCATTCCTCATCCCTCCTCCAGCAGTTCTTCCCTTCCCCCTGCCGGGCCTGCTCCTGCCCCTTATCTGCTGCTGGTGCCTCCTCTCTCTCTCTCTCTCTCTGAGCACCCTCCAGTCCTAAAAGCCAGTGCCCTTGACATGGGGCCTTTGTCCATGAACACTGAAGGCCTTCTATGTCATAGCCCCTCTGTGCAAACTTCCTGGTGAATGGGTTGGGACATGCAGCTGCAGACCTTGCAAAGCCCCAAGCACCTGCCACACTGGGGGCTTTTAAATGACCTTTTCTGCCACACCAGCACTGCAACACCCACGTCACCACCATCCCCATTGCTAAGGACATGGGTGATAAATTAGGGAAAATCTCCAAAAATTTAGCATGTCTGGTAATCTTACTAAAACAAGTGAGAAAAACACACAGGATCCACCCAAACTATTACTGGCAGAAATTAAGCACATCAGGGGTAACCTGTGTGGACTGACATCTCTAAATAGCAGACACCTGATCAAGGCCGGCCCCAGCATCAGCCAAACTAACAAGTTGCCTAGTCTGCTAATTTCAGGGGGAGGCAGTGAAGAGCAGGATATTCAAAGCTAAACAATAGATTTTGCCAGCCAGGGAGAGTATAAAGCACTGTCCCCATTGTCTTCACATTTATCTCAAGCATATTCATTAGGGATAGTCCAACCAACAAGAGCTCATTACACTCACAAAAAGAGAAATAGACCAAGTTCAAGGAGAGGTAACCACACAAATTTGTTGAGCACAAGAGTGTCATTCACCCAAACCACACTCTTGTGCTCAATAAATGTATGTGGTTACCTCACCTTGAACTTGGTCTGTTCATTAGGAATATCCTGAAAACCTGACTAGTTTGGTGCCCTCCAGGACTGGAGTTGGAGACCCCTGACTTTGCTTAGGGTGTCAGTGCTTTGGACCAACTCTAGGTCTGGCCCTACGCACGATGCCATCAGGGCTCTAAAAAGCATTGGAGAGGTCAACACTGTAAAGAACTGTAGTCCCTCTTCAGAAAGAAGGGAGAGGAGGGGTGGAAGGCATAGCCAAGAGGGAGCTTGGTGCTGGGTTGCATTTGGCCATTCCTGGTGCATCTCTTCCAAGGCCATGGGTCTGGGCTGGGCTGAGTGGACGAGGCACTTTTGTCTTGATCTGCCTCTTTCTCTATGTTACTAAGTGTAGGAGCCCACAGATTTATTTCTCCATTTCTGGAAATTATAGCAACTTTACAGAAAATGATTATCAGAAATAAAATCTCCAGGGATTAGGGAAAACAAGAAATGAGAGCATGAAGGAGAGTATGGGGGGGAGGGCGGAGGGACAGAGCAGAATCAGGCAGATGGGAATGGTGCACTAACTCAATACAGTGGAGTAATCTCTATTATGGAGAATTACCACAAGAGGGCAGCAGTGAGCACACTATATGTTAAGTAGTATATCTCCTAATACAATGGTATCCCCTATTGTCCATGTGTTCTTGTGGTGAATTGACAGGCTAGCATAATGGAGAGGGAGAAGGGATTTGAACCCCTAATATTGGTCTTACTAAATCCAGCACCCAACACCTGGACAAATGAGGCTTTAAGAACATCTGGATAGATGTACCATTGCTAGTTACCACTGAGTCTGATACTATCAGCCTTCATGCTATTGATTTGATATCTGTCTTTGTTTAAATTTTCTAAAGAGGGAATGGCTCCTTTATTTCATTAGATTTAGTTCAGATCTTTGCAGTTCACTCAAGATGAGCTACATTCCGGTTCAGTCAGCATTTCCCTATCTCCAGAGGGCATACAATCTAAATTTATATTTAATAATCATAAGTGAAAGGGATTTGCCCAGCAAAGAAACCATGTCTTCCAAAAATGTAACTGAAGCAAAATAAGGAAGTGTGTAGAATTCTGATCAATGTACCTGAAGGTGTCTGTGTTTATGTGGAGATGGAAGCACAAAACCTCCTATAATTCCAAGGCCCCTGTTTAATTCAACTTTTAGAGCAAAGTCAGAGATCTGTAGGAATTATGATAAGACAGCAATTTTTGCATTGAACTCTGATGTCACATGTTCCCTCCCTTCCTGGCCATGCCTCTGAGGAGCGTCAGTGAAGTCCCTTGGTGTTAGGCAGATTTTCACCTTGCAGGTTTTCTACAAGGGCAGAATCCTCACTTGTAGTTAGAAGAAGGGGCAGAATAGAGGTGTGCTTGAGACAGTAGTTCCATTTGTATTCATGGTCTGCAAATTTAGTCTATAGTAAAATTGTGCATAGCCAGAAACTTGTGGCTTCGCCTGAACAGGTTTAAGAAGCCTTACAGTAAAAAAACAGAAAGTCAAAGTGCCCTAACTTGTAAACCAAGAAGTGCTTGTAATATTGCCAATGGCCACCAGAGGGCGGTAGGTGCACTCAATGCTGTCCTCCTATGGCTGCTTATGAGTACACACAACCATCGGATTGATTCATGCAAGTCAAAGAAAAATAACCACTAGGCTACCTCCTCAACACTCAGTGTTAGTGACTAAATAAGCGACTGTAAAATCCTGCAAAACAAGATTATATGGCTAAGAAATTAGAAAAAAAAACCCCTCAACTTCTATAGTTTCTCCAGTTGCAGTGCCCCTAAAGGCCACCAGATGGCAGCATTGCTCATGGATCACATATTATTCAATGCTGCCACCCTGTAGTGGTTTGTAAAATAGCAAATCACATTCAGCTTAGGTCCACACAGGCAGCAACCTCTAGGACCTCCAGCTGCAAGGATGCCTGTCTCCCACAGTTCTCTCTCTGCTTGCAGGAATGCCAGGGGGTGCCTGTGTGTCCCATAGCTCACCTCTCCATGGGTATCCCAGGTACAGAAGCTGCCTCCCCGATTTGTCAGCAGATGGGAGATTCTCTATGTGATGGTAGCAGGTGCAGGAATTTCTCATCTAATTCTACAGCCTGTGAAATCAGCAGCGGTTTAAGCACTTAGCAGGGCCACTGCCCCATCTATGCCAGCTTGTTAAATGTCCGGTGCTGGGGATAAAGAGAAGTCCTTCTGGGTAGCACAGTTTGGGACTTAGCACTCCAGGGCACTGGAAGGTTTCATAGCTGAAGTCAATACTCTCTGACTGCTCCATAAATGCCACCTATATACAAGTGTGCTCAGTGCCCTGTGTTTGGGTGACAGGAGATGTGTCACACGTGGGTCTGTGCATTTTGTATGTACTCACACTTGCTTAAGAATGATTTTTGTGTGCACTCCATGTAGAGTGAGACTGTATTTCTAAGTTCAGACTGTGTTCTCATGCTAATGTAATTTGTCCAGCAATAAGGGATACCGATTGTGATAAAGAGAGCAGGATCCTCACTGTGTTACATGGGGCTGGAGTTGTGGGATTTGCTGTAGAGTGAGGCGTCCTGACAAGGTACAGTCCCATAGGCACCAGCTTCCTTTTCTCTTTGACTTTGCTCCCAAATCCTAGCCCTACCACATCTGTATTGTCCAGGATGCAAGGTCCCAGGCCCATTGGACAATCTATTCTCAACCTCTTCTCAATGCTGGCAGAAGGACTGGGAGAACAGGAAAAGGAGACCACAGACCAGCACCATCCCTAATGTCACACCCCTGCCAGAGTTCTCTAAAAATCACATATTCCCAGTCAGTCTTCTCTAAGCATCACTGGTTCCCAGTCAAAGACTTCTACCCAGCATGTGCTAGCCACAGCCTGTAGGCCCAGATACAGCCAGTTGTGTCCAAGGGAGAGCCCATGTGGAGGTTCCATTCATCCATAGTCTTCCTCACACAAAATGTAACATGAGAACATAAGATGAGCCCAGTATCCTATCTCCAACTGTGGCCAGCCCAGATCACAAGTACCCAGCCGATCCCAAAAAGAAGATCTATTTCTCATTGTTCATTTCCAGGGATGAATAATAAATCTCCCAAGTCTCCCTGCTAATAATTTTTGTGGACTTTTCCTCCATCAAAACCCAAGACATTTGTCACCATGACCTCATTTCCTGGTGACAGATTCCACAGCTTAATTATGCATAGTATGAAAATATTTTTTATGATAAGTTTTGAATGTGCAGGTCATTAGTTTCATGGAGTGCCCTCTTGCTTTAGTGTGCTCTGAAAGGTTATGTAAACAACCATTTCTTTTTTAACATTTCCACCCCACTCATGGTTTTATAAATTTCTATCATATCCTCTCTGTCGTCTTTTCTCCAAGCTGAAGAGCCCTCATTTTGGGAGATGGGTAGATATTTGGTTTTTGCTCCGCTGAGCTCGGATAAGAGCAGCCCCAGGATCCAGTCTCCCCCCTACCCCCCACACCAACCCTCTTACCCCAGGGCTGCTGCAGACTTTCATAGAAAAGAGAGCGTCAGGAGAGCTGAGATGTGTGCCAACTCTAGCCTCTGATGACAGGAGACTCCCTCTTCTCTTATTTGAGTTCAACCATTGTGGCATTTTGCTCCACGGTGATGGGCGCCCAAGGAGCAGGTCCTGCTCCTTGGGGAAGCTCCAGGGGCTCCAATAGATCATTGCTGCCCGGGCTTTCAACTCTCCTTAGCTGCTTCTCACCTTTCGCTTGGGGATTTTCTTCCCAACTCGGTAAGATCGCTCTGGCTGTTTCGTCATTGTTATGTTTTTACCCATACCAGCTCACTGGGGCCACCACCCGGTGGCCCCGTTTCAAAACACTCTTCTGAATAGGCCCCAGGTCCTTATTCCTTGTGAGTTGACCTCCACCGTTCCTCCCTCGGCATCACCGTCCTCCCTCCCCGGCCCTGCCCTCCCCTCCAGGGAGGACTTCTCAATTGTAGATCAACCCGGCACAAGTCTGCTCTCATTTCTGATTTTCTCAGTCTTCATTGTCTGGACCTCCTCTTCCTGACCGAGCACTGGCTAAGAGATGGAGAGGCTTTCCTCCACCGCTGTTGGCCAGCTGGCTTTCTTTACCTCCTGCAGTTCTAGGGCTGGGGGTGGGGGCGCTATTCTCTGTAAGGATGCCTTCAATGCCACTGACCTCTCCTCTTTCCCTTTGCACTATTTGGAATCCTCATCCTATCCTTTTCCCCGTCCCACTCGTTTCATGCTTTGCTTCTTCCCCCCTCCCCAATAGTGACCATTGGGATTTTCTTCTCCTGATTCTAGCTCAGAGACTTCAATATTCACATGGATCAGCCTCGCAGTAGTAGGGATAAGGCGTTTCTCTCTCATATTGCTGATCTCTCTCTTAGACCAACATGTTCACCCACCTACTCATGGAGTTCGTCCCACCCTGGAGCTAAAACTCAACCCTTCTCCTTCTGCGCTGTGCCTGTCTCTTGCCCACACACTGTCTCTTCCCAGGGTAGTTTCTCCTAATGGGTTAGTTTTGTGCATACCATGGCAGTCGTGAACCTCACTTCTAAGACAGGATATGTGGAGTATGATCTTAATCTCTCAAATTTACTGCTAATGCTCTGCGTAATATTTGCATCATGCCAAAGAGCGCCTCCTGCTGGAGTTCATAAGATGTAACATGTATGGGTCAGCTACTGTTCTTTTTACTATAACTGTGTATCGCTTTCAGTCTCCTCCTCCTCCTCTGCCAGCCCCACTCCACTTCAACATTGCATCAAAGACGCTCTTCGTTCCTTTCCCCTTCTGACGCTCTTTCTTACTGACTTTGAGTTCCTCATTGTGGACCCCCAAATCGATGCCTGGAACGCTGCCCTTCACTCTATTTTGGATTCCTTGGCACCTCTAGTCCACAAACATCCCTCCTGTTGCTCCTCCCGTCAACCTTGGTATCACCCTGGTCTCGCAATCACTCGAAGGCAAATCCGCAAAGTTGAGCTCACCTGGCCCCATTGCCGTTCTCTTTACATTCCTGCCACCTTTCAAGCTCTCCATACTTTCTATAGAAATTCCATTGCATTAGCAAAAAAAAGGACTACAACAGGCTCATTTCTCACTCTGATAATAGTTCCAAGAAACTCTATGCTATAGTGTTGCATCTTCTTCACTCCCTCACTCAACCTGCCTCCCCGACGCCCCCTCTGCCAAACATCTGGCTGCATTTTTCCAAGATAAGGTTTTGTCCCTTAAAAGCAAATTTTCCAGTATCTCTCCTTCTCAGCCTCCTTTAACTAGTTCTTCTTCCTCTGCTGCTTTTTGACCTCTCAACTATGACTTCTGCATGTGCTCATAGACAGTCCTCTTCCAATTCCATTCTTTTGCCAGCTCTTACAAAAAACATCTTTTCCTCCCCTAAGAGCACCTGTCCTTCTGACCCCACCACTGTTCCCTCTAAGCTGTGCGCGTGTGCGCGCGCACACACCTCGCTGAGCGAGCGCACATACTTTACAACAGAGCGCACAAAAATTACAGCTCTGATTCTGATAGAAAACAACACAGACATCTTAAAATTTAAAAGTTATGATTGTAATTACTAGGAATTTAGTAATCGTCTATTTTCATTTAATTTGATTAAAATCAATGTGGTGTACATACTGTATTCTGACGTGTAGTCAAATTTTAAAGTATATAACTCCGAGTGTCGTTATGTGGTGCACAAAAATTTAACCTTCCTTCAAAAGCTGCACACAGCTGATATTTTATGCGCACACAGCCTACAGAAAATTAGAGGGAACATTGGACCCCACCCCTTTCTCTTGGATCTCAGTCCCCTCTTTAGCCCTTCTTCATCTCCTCTCTCTCTTTAATAACCATCTCTCCTCTGGTATCTGCTCCAGTTCTTGGAAATCTGCCCTAGTCTGACCACTGCTGAAGAATCCCTCCCTTGACCCCTCCATCCCTTCACACTACCAGCCTGTCTCCCATCTCCTCTTTCTCTCTAAAACCCTGGAAAAACTGGTTTTCGCCCAACTTGTGGATCATTTAGAGCACATCATTTTCCGTCATCCTCGGCAGTCCAGTTTCCATACAGGTCACAGCAGGGAAACAATCCTTCTTTCAGTTCTTAATGAGGCACGGGAGTCACTGGATAAGGGAAATATGTCCTTAGCTATCTCACTTGATCTATCCTCAGCATTCCTTCTTGTCAGTCATCCCTCTTCTTCTAGCTCATCTACAATCTGCTGGCACTCACCGATCCGTCCTCCAGTGACTCCGTTCTTTTCTGTCTGATCGCTCTTACTCTGTGTCATTTCATTCTTCTACATCTTCCACGTTTCCACTAATCTGCAGTGTCCCTCAGGGTTTGGTCCTTGCCCCTCTGCTCTTTGATGATTTTCTGGCCCCTCTTCCTAATCTTATCCAACAGCATGAGGTTTGCGCCTACCTTACGCAGATGACATCCTACTTCTCTTTCATGCTCACCTTTCGTCTCCTGATCTCACTATTATTAATTCCTACCTTTCCAACAAAGTCCACTGGCTACACACTAATCACCTGAAATTGACGGACAGTTGGACGGTTCCCCACGCACCCTGGTCTCTTCTCTTAAATATCTTGGTGTTGTACAGATAGTGGCTTTACCTTTCATGTGCAGATTAGCGCAGTGGTTAGACGCTCTTTCCATACTCTACATCAGATCCGTTCACTATACCCCTTTCTTACCGACTCTGCCATCTTGTCATCTCACGCCTCAACTACTGTAATATTATCTACTTCAGTCTACCCCTTTATCAGATCAAATGCTTACAAACTGCCCAAATACTGCTATTTATATTCTTCATCACGCATCCAAATTTGACAACATTACCCCTCTGTTTCTCAAATCTCACTGGCTGCCCAGTTTCCTTGTGCATTCAGTTTAAACTTCACTCCGTGATTCACAAAACATTACACTCTGGTACCCCCGCTTATCTCTCCTCACACATTATCCTGCACACTCCCCTTCCTCCACCCTCCCAGACTCAATATGAATCCACGAGACACTCAGCATTCTACTTTCTTGGCCACAGCTTGTGGAACTCCCTGTCCCCAGATAGCCGTCATGAGCTCTCCTACCCCATGTTCAAAACACTTCTGAAGATGTGTCTCTTTCAGCAGGCTTTCGGCTCTTCCTCCTAGGTATACCATTCTGCCCCTTCCCCTCACTTCCCCCTCCTCCATGGTCACATCCTGTTTGCATCTGTTTCTCTCCTCTAGTCTTTCCTGTTATTTTAATGCCATTCCTTGTCCTTTTCTAATATGATTTTATTACTATTGTACATCACTCTGTGTTTTGTTTTGAAGGATGGTATAGAACATTTTTAATAAACCATAAACCAAACAAACATAAAATGTGCAACATTAAGGACTGACAGTCATGCTTGGAATGGGGAGGGTGGAGTCTGGCAATGTCCAGGGAGGTGTCTACCTCCAAATCATATCTTGCCAAGAAAACCCAGGGGCTGCTGAATCACCAGAAGTCAGCATGGACATGATGGCACTTTAAAAAATAAATGGAAGGGCTCAGGAATCTGGCAGAGGACCAGGGGTGAGGTGGCTCTGGGGACCTACATAGATTTTTAAAGAGTCCCAGGCATGCCTGAAGAAAGGAACGTATGACAGCACTCAAGGAGCGAGGGTGATGCAGCCACCCATGGTCATGCCCAGCAAACCAGGTAGGTCACCTCTCTCCAGGGATGGAGTTCCTGAGGAGCCTATGGCTCAATATTCAGTGCTGGTGGCTAGCCATAGCCATTGAACCTAAGACCCAGATATTCACTGTGTAGCCCTTATCTGGCCACTGGCATTGAAGATCTGGACAGTGGGACAGTGTTGAAGCTAAATGGGCCGTGGCAATATTTAGCCATTGCACAGTTAGCTTCGGCAGTGAAAGTTAGTACAGCAGTTACTGTGCCCAACCTTTGCCACTGAGGGAGAACTGGGCAGTGGCTGAATATCTCTGGGTGCCACTCCAGCTCTGCTCTACCCCACCCAAATATCCTGGTTAGCAGATCTGCTAAACGCTTTAATTGCTTTGAATATTGAGCCCCATATGGTGACATCTTACGTACCAGTTAATGTCCTTTCGTTGAGTCCTGCTAGACCAGTCCGGACAAGTGGGTTGTGTTCCTCCACCAGCAGATTACTGGAGACAAAGAACCAATGAATAGTCCAGGTTTCAATGACATCACTGTTATGACTCTATTCACCTCCATCACCAGAGGTCCCTTCAGTATGCATCCCAAAGCATATGGGAGAAACATGGAAAGCTTCATACAACCCCAATCATGGGGAACAATTAGTAACCAACAGTAGAGAACTATGTACAGGAAAGCATAAACAGAAAGCTGTCAGAAGATGATGAATCTGCAGAGCCAAGTGGAAAAAAATTCATAGCAGATCCAAGGCTACCGCAGCAAAAAAACTGAGCAAATACCATTTTAGGGGCGGGCCCTAGACTGGTCTAGCAGGACTCAAGGAAAGGACATTAAATAGTAAGTAAAATGTCACTTTCCAGATTATCCTGCTAGACCAGTCCAGACAAGTGGAATGTACCAAAGCTACAACACCACTGGGGAGGAAGAAGACACAGCAGTTTGCAAAAACCCTTGAATCAAAGCCATTTCCGCCCATGCATGGACATCCAAGCTGTAATGCTTGACAGACATGGAAAGTGTTGCTCATGTTGTTGCCCAACCAATATCTACAGGAGCTATCGAGCTCCGCTCCACCTAAGAGGACACATGTGCTTGGGATAGAATGTGTGCACAAACCCTCCAGAACCAGCCAGTTCCACAACAGATACATGGAGGCAATGGTCTCCTTAATCCAGTATCCCAAAGTCAACTTGGCTGCTTCTTCCAAAGCTCAAAGAGGCACCATAGATATACATATGCTAGCTTCATAGACCTCCTCTGGGCACCAAGCAGAGTAGAGACCACTGCTGGAGAGTAGCTCTTACATACTAGCCATCTCCTTTCACGAGCCATACCAAAAGCAAGAAGGGATCCAGGTCCTCCAGGACAATCGCAATAGGCTCTGAGGCACAGACAACCAAAGAGGAGGCACCTGCAGGAGCTGCATCAACTCTCCGCAGCCAGTCTGGCACCATCAGCAAAATTCTGCACAGGTGTTGTTCTATAAACCAAATCACACACCCCACCATGGGACATAGTTAAAACACATACAGCAGTTGCTGACTTGGCCAAGGTTGGGTTAGGGCATCAAAGTCCTCAGACCCAGTATCCATGTGGTGACTGAAGAAACAGCAAACTTTGGCATTGAAGCGGATCGCCATCAGATCCATTTCAGGGCTAACCCAGCAGCGCAGAATCAACTGAAATGCCTCCTGACTCAACTCCCACTCTCCAGGATCCAAAGAATGCTGACTGAGGAAGTCTGCTTCCATATTGTCCAACTAGGCAATGTGCTGAGCTGACAAGGCAGGCTCGAAGGCTTTTCTCTGCACAGGCAAACAGGAGGACCATCTCCAGAGCTAGAATGGCGCTCCTTATGCTGCCTTGTCGATTGACATAAGCTATTGCTATGGCATTATGCTAAAGGCGGTCAATCAAATTGGAAACATAGAAACATGATGGCAGAAAAAGACCACAAGGCCTATCTAGTCTGCCTTTCCATATCAACTACTACAATAGTCCACTTTTTCCATTTATAGATCCTCTGTGTTTGTCCCATGCTTTTTTGAATTTAGATACTGTCCTCATTTCTACCACCTCCACTTGGAGACTATTCCATGGAGGAGGCTTGGGAGTAGGTGTACTGGGGATGTTTGGGAGGAAGAAGGTGAGCAGGGCAAGGCAGGTTGGAGTGGGGGGGGTTCATGACTGATGGTTCACCTATGGTCCTGGGAAGTTGGAGGTTGAGCAGTGAAGAGAGAAGCAGCAGTTTGTGCTGTATCTAAGCTTTATGGTAGAGCTCAATCTGATATGCCAAAGTGGTCGAGTATGGGAGAGTTTGAGCTGTGTAAAATTGATTTTTTTTTTTAAATAGTTGTAGAAGGCTGTGAAAGGTACATAATGTTGTTGTTAAGTGCCTTCGAATCGGTGTCGAGTCATGGCGACCCTCTGGATAGTTGTCCTAAATTGTGTTCGGTCTTCAGTCAGGCGGCTCATTGTATCGATCCATCTCATTGCTGGCCTTCCTTTTTTGCTTTGACCTATCTTGCCAAGCATGATGTCTTTCTTTAATGATCTCTCTCTTCGCATGATGTGTCCAAAGTATGAAAGTCAAAGTCTTGTCATCTGATCTTCTAAAGAAAGCTTAGGTTTGATCTCCTCTAGTACTGACTGGTTTGTTCTTTGGGCAGTCCATGGTATACACAGTATTCACCGCCAGCACCATAATTCAAAGGCATCAATATTCTTCCTGTCTTATCTTTTTCACTTATTAATACTTGATATACCGCTCTTAGTGGGGACAGCAGAGCAGTTTTGATTTGAACTAGTCAAATCTGTATAGAGAGAGACATCTCTGCTCTTGAGAATCTTATCTAGGTCTTTCATAGCCATTCTACCAAGAGCAATGTGCCGTCGGATTTCTTGACTGCTTGTTGTTTCTTTATTGGTAGTTGATCCAAGTAGGTTAAGGGTTGTCCACGATTTCAATTTCTTCTCCTTCATTGATGAACTTGTTGATTTTGCCAGTTGTCATGATCTTTGTCTTCTTTACATTAAGGTGCAGGCCCATTTTGAGACTATGTTCTTTGATTGTGAGAAGCAAATTTTTCAGATCATCTTCACTTTCAGCCAGTAATGTGGTACCATCAGCATAACATAGATGAGTCTTCCACCAAACTTCACACCTCTGTCGTCTTCATACAATCCTGCTTCTCTGATGATTTGTTCTGCATATAAATTAAACAGGTAGGGGGAAAGTATTCAGCCTTGATGTACACCTTTGCTTATTTTAAACCATTCTTGTATACCCATGCTTCTGTATTGCCCCAATAAGATATTAAATTCAAGATCAAACAGCCACACGTGCATGGTATCTGGTGTTCTAGCTCTTTTTATATGCTGTAACAAATGTGTCCCAGCTGGACAGCATGACTTCTCACGTGAGGTTTATTCTCCACGTCATACACCTTTGCTAAACAGTAATTTCTGCCCAGACTTTCTTTGTTCTCAGAGTTAATAAACAATTCTGGTCAGTCATTCCCTACACCTTTGATCTACGGGCTAGTAAACAGCTGGCTCAGCACAATTCCTCACATACGGGATGGTTCAAAAGTTCAATATTCCTTGCTGATCCACGGGTGGAATGTATTACTAATTAAAGATTTATTTGGATCAGCAAGGATATTGTACGTAAGCACTGGCTGAATTGCTCTTGTAGTCATTTGGAAATACAATAAGTGAGAATACAGTTCCATAAGGTTAAGCCAACCAATATAATTATCATAATTATTATTATTATTAACATGGGATGAAACATAGTGGATAACATTAAGGCAAATGCTTGAGGGGACAAGAAGTCATGGTGATATTTTTCCAAGGTATCTAATATACCGTTCCCACCGGCATTGCAATTGCCGAAGCCAAATGGCTTGTAAATCTCAGTTACTCTTATCAGTTCTCCATACAGTGGGGACTCATTTCGCCTCCATATTCAGGACCTTTTCTACTGTATATCTGCCCCATGGATTTCAATCTGCTAGTTACATGTAGAGGGTAGTGGAACAAGTGGTGAGGGACTAACAACCTCAATCGTAAACCCTCAGTAACTACTACTCCCTCCACCAGCTACAAATCTGGTCTTGGATATTTTACCCAAACATTTGCACCATTGGCCACCCATAGATCCAAAAGCCATATGAGCAGGAGAAAAGCAGGAAAAAAATCTGAGATTCTAGAATTACAACTTACCAAGGAAACAATAATAAAAGGATAACAATACATAAGACAAAGGGGCTTGTTTACAAAGCCGCGGTAGCGGTTTGCGATCGTAATCGGAGCCACGGCCCCATTGATTTCAATGGGGCCGCGGCTGCGATCGCGATCGCGAACCACTACCGCGGCTTTGTAAACAAGCCCCAAAGTCTTTCACAAAAGCCCCCAATCGGTCTAATAGTCCTCTTCCTATTTTCAGATAATTTGGTCCTGAGTTCTTGGGATGGTCTGTTCCATCTGGATTCTGGGCAGTTTCCTCTGCTGGAATCTCTGGATTGCAGTTGGTGACATGGCTCCAGGCCTCATTCAGAAGAGCAGCATCCAATATTAAATGAAAAGACTAAATATTCTAGATTAGATTTTGCAATGAGATAAAACTTAATTTCATCCATATTTACTAAGATCATATCCTATAAATATTGCTTTATAAACTTTCAATGGTCTACCAGTAACCATCTCATATGGTGTCAACCTTGTCTCACAGTTTGATAAACTCCTTATCTCTCTATCACTGGAGATTAATTTGCTGATAGGAAATACTCCATTGTGCCCTTGACTGATCTTTACATGTTTAGCCCCCTTTGCATTGTTTACAAATCAGACAAGTTGCACACATGTCATCTGCAATTTTGATAAGTTTAGGATTATAGCAATCTTGTGAGAATTTGTGCATCAGATCATCCCCCTTTGCCTTTGGATGCCTGGCCAGGACATACAGAGGCAAAATGAGGTAAAAAAAAAGCATCTGGAAGTACCACATGGTTAGTGTGGGTTTTCTAAAGCTCATCAGGGTGCAAGGTGCACCTAGCCTGTCTCCAAGTGTCTATTTCCAATTGTTCAGTATGGGTCGGGGCTTAGATGACTTCCTGAATTGAAGGTACTGGAGATGGCATAGTTGAGTAAAGTGCTCATCATTTTTTTTTGTTTACATGTTCATTAGGCAGACACATCACTTCACATCCTTAAATTACCTTCATCAGTTTACTGTTCATCAGAGTTCTTCCTCTTCATATTCCACTTCACCCCTCACAACACTTTTTCATTACTTGCGTCATTCCACCAACTACATACATAGGTCCTTTTCGTATTTTTTATACCATACTAATGTATCCTTATTTGGTAAGGCTGCTAAGAACATCAAACAATTGTTAAAAGCTTAGTATTGTTGTAAACAAATGGTAGGTAGAAGATAGATTCTTCTCAATAAGCATAACAGTGTGAGTAAACAATGCCCCTTTCTCACTAAACTTAATTGGTCTAGTACTAAGTGGACATGTGCTCATTCTAAATAGCAACTGTCTAAACAATATAGGTAAAGTCCTTACAATATAAAACTATTATTTCACAACATTTTATAGCATCAATCCCAACAGGAAGTATGACTTCTAACAGGATGGCCACATATCTCTCAGGTGTGACTAGAGTCTATCGTATAAACTGTTCCCAGTGACAGTACTGTAGGAAACTCAAAGCATTTGAAGACTGATCTTGTAACTGCAGTGCCCAGAAGGATATGTGTAAGCTACCCATTAATTATAGTGTCAAAAGATCCTTTTGAGGTGAGAGGCCTAAGAGGGCACAAGGCCTTTGTGGTTGGGTCTTGTGGCGATACTTCCTTGGGGTCTTCTTGGCCTACTCTCCCCTGCCTATTCATGTCTCTGCAGAGGCATAAATATACAAGGTTCATTTTCTTCAGGCCTTGTGGGTCCTTGAGGAAGCTTAGAGCAGTCAGAATTCCAGTGGCCCAGATCACCACACTCGAAGCAGCACGTTTATTGCCTTTTCCTAGGTTGTGGCCTCACCTTCTACCTCTCTCTCTCTGTTTCTTTTTCCCAAACCTCTTCTTCTGGATCATTGCTGACAAGCAAGATTTTGTTTTGTCCAATCAACTCAAGTTAGTGTTGTTTTATTTTTATACAAATAAGCTAGGAAAAAAATATTCTCATATTTTCTGGGAACTCAGTTCCATCTTTCTGCTAAATGTGCTCTATATGCTTGGTAACTAAGCAATTTCAGATCAGCCTCTGTCCAAAATTCCAGCAAACTTAAGGGCAATGCAAGTTCTAAAGAAACAGTAATATTTACTCATCTTGTAATTTCTGAGTGTATACTGGACCTCTACATAACGTACTGCTACAACAAGGATATTTGGTAGCATAAGTGCAAGTGTATAAACTAAATAAAATTAGTATCTCACAGTGCTACAACGTATATCTGTTTTCTCAGGAACTGTACACCTGAAACCGAGATAAAAAAAGCTTTCAAAACAAAGTACACTTTTTCTCTGGACACCAACACGTAAAATTCAAATACAGAAAAACAGGTGAATTTATCCTAAAACCCAATATTGTAACAAATAAAACTGGAAAGATCAGTGTAGTTAACACCTATGGTGTTACAGTCCTGTTCATCAGTCATCAGCACCGAGCTTAACAATGCAAAAGTAATAAACTAAAATCTTACAGTTCAGGAAACAGGCATTCAAATGAAATGAAGCTGAAAGGAGGTGAATTCAAAATCCATCTTAAGGAAACACTTTTTCATGGAAAGGTTGGTGGATATCTGGAATGCAAATACTCCCTTTTTTATATTTTTAACCAAAATGCTTGTACTTTGTCACATTTAAATTAAAACCTGTTCAATTTGATACCAGTCTCAGGTATAAATGTATCTGAAAACAATGAAGTTATTTTAAAAGCAAATTACCTAGAGTTACAACCAACCTTGATGTTATCTTAAACACAGATAGCAAAGTATACAGTAGACCTCTCTTTTGTCCAGATTCCTTCAGGCAACTGCAGATTACCATCTCATTTATCTAAATATGCAGCTGAACGAGAGAGAGGAGTCGTAAACACTACGAGTTAAAATAAAAGGTTGCTTGAGATTTGTTACTAATTGTGCATGCTATTGAATTCCTAAATAAACCTACAGTTATAGCTCTTTGTGTTTCTGTAATATATGAACAATAATTATGCCCTCTATGAAGTGCCTGCCACAATATATAAAATCCCATTTTAACTTTTAAGTTTGCTTGATAGCAAACACAGTCAAAGACAAAGAATAGACACATAACATATACCAAAGATAAGGCTCAAGCTGGATTACCTTCTTATTCACTCAGGATTTAAATCATTTTCAAGTTGTAATCTCGTAACTACTGGCTCAGGATGCCCCATTGTCCTGACAGGGCTCTCAACCCCTACTTTGAAAGTCAAAGGAAAACAGAAGCAGTTTCCTTAATTTTCTGTCTTTTTGTTGTTTGTTTCGTTCAGCTTTAGTAAAGAGCTCTAGTCAGTTCAGCATCCAGGGGCCGTGAAACCTACTTGAGCAGCCAGCAATGGAAAAAAAAACAGTATATACTGTAAACTAAAACATACATTGCAGAGGTTCTAATTTAAACACAAGACAAATCAAAGCTTACAAGTGCTTTATGCCTAGGCATCTATTAGTCTTTAAGTATAGCAGCCTATCTGATCAGATAAGGAGGTTTTCTTGAGAAACTTCACCCTGCAGACTGAACTAGACCCTTCTCCCTGGGTAGCTCTGAAAAGCAATATGCCTTAACAGCTTGGAAAACCAGGGACCTTGAAAAAAACAACAAGTCTTTGCTTCTTCATAATCTTATAAATATTTTCCCCAACAATTAATACTAGCTCTGCAGGAAAGAGTTATTTTGTTTAAAGCACTGAACTAAACATCTTTGCATCCCAAGATCACATATTTTCCTAAACAAAGTTTTTCTTTTCCTCAGCTGCAGAATCCAGCTGCAGTCATTTCCTTTATCAATTTGATCTTGAATTTAATATTCTGTCCATGACGCCATTTGTATTGGCCCGCTATGATATTAAATTCAAGATCAAACAGCCACATGTGCATGGTATTTAATAAGCTATTTAATATGACAGTTAACTAGACAATATGACCATAACTTAGTGATATTACAAGGACAACACGCAGAATAGTTGATATTGCATCTCCAAACTCCCTGACATCATTGCAGGGCAATTTACCAAACTCTGACATCATCGCAGCCCCTTTATCATCAGCTGGGAGAGCCACAGCGAAGGCTGGAGAAATGCCTGGGATCCTTCACACATTGGCCAGGCGGATTTCAGCTCTCTACCTGTCCTGGTGTTCTAGCTATTTTTATAGGCTGTAACAAATGTGTCCCAGCTGGACAGCATGCCTCCTCATGTGAGGTTTATTCTCCATGTCATACACCTTTGCTAAACAGTAATTTCTGGCCAGTCCTTCTTCAGCCTTTGTTTGTTCTCCGAGTTAATAAACAATTCTGGTCAGTCATTCATAGTAACATAGTAAATGACGGCAGATAAAGACCAGTATGGTCCATCTAGTCTGCCCAGTCAGATGGCAAGAGTAGGTGCACCTGCCGCTCCGTGCAGGCCACCCCTCCCCATCTCTTTGTTTAGGGTTGAACCCACCGCTCTGTGTAGGACACCCCTGTATGTTGAGAAATTAGATAGTTAAGTTTATTTTGATTTTATCCTGTTGCTGTAAAGGGATCCACTGTGTCTGTCCCATGCCATTTTGAATTCTGTCACTGTATTTGTCCCCACCACTTCCATCGGGAGGGCATTCCAAGCATCCACCACCCTTTCAGTGAAAAAGTATTTCCTGACATTGCCTTTCAATTTACCCCCTTACAGCTTCATGTTATATCCTCTAGTTTTACGGCTTCCGTCTTTGGAAGAGGTTTGTTTGTTCATTAATACTCTTTAAGTATTTCAAGGTCTGAATCATATCTCATAAGGCTTCTGACTCAGGCTCCAAATCATTTTGGTTGCCTTCCTCTGAACAGTTTCCAGTCTTTTTACATCCTTTGGTCTCCAGGCTAGTAAACAGCTGGCTCAGCATGATTCCTCACATACGGGATGGTTCAAAAGTTCAATATTCCTTGCCAATTCAAATAAATCTTTAATTAGTAATACAGCTTCTTAATGTGGCCCAGAGTTTCTCATGGTTTACACAGTCAAAAGCCTTGCTATAGTCGATAAAGCACAAATAGATATCCTTTGTTTTTTTTAAAGATCCATCTCACATTCGCGATGATGTGTCTCGTTCCTCGCCCTTTCCTGAAAAAGCATTTGATTTGTTTGGTGAGTGATGCGTAAATTTAATAAATGACTTTGGTGACTTTGGAAAAGGAAGGACTTAGGGAGCACAGTTAACAAAACCTCACGAAAAGCTCTCGTTTGATCATCATGGGCCGAAGGTTTACCTTAACCCTTTCCAGGCCGAGCCCAAAACTCTTGGGATCCAAAATTCTGACTAAATATTCCTATCAAATGGTATATAATACATGACCATAGCAGAAGGAAAATCACTATCAGAACATATTGAATAAGACGGGTACAATTTTCCTGAAATATGCAAAAATTAACCCGGCTGCAGAATGTGGATTAAAAATTTAAAGTAGGCCTTGAAAAGGTTAATACAATGGTTCTCAACCTTTCTTCTTTTGTGGCATAAACTTGACAGATCATAGTCATGCGTATGACACACAGAACACAACAGTCTGCAACCGAACATGAAAAGGAGTCCAATTATCAGTTCACCATCATTAAAAGTGACGCAGGGAAAAACTATTCTTAACAGAATTTATTTTCTTTATAAAAACTTACTGAAATCAAGATTGAAACCTTAATGACACAAAACAAAATTTAGCAATCTTCGCTCACTTCATTCCCAGATTTCTCACTGATGAACTGCTGCACCCCGTTTTTCAATATATGGTTGAAAGGTAGACAAATTCACACAAAACCGAGGGTCATGTTTATTAAAAGGTTAATGTTTCCACTGCATCCATAGAAATGAAAGACCTCTGGGCATTTATTTTATTTATTTATTTAACAGTACTTCTATACCGCCTTATCCTACAATCAAGGCGGTATCACAGCAAAACAATCAAAAGTAGTGAACGTGTATTTCATGCAGTGAAAGCTATATCATGATTTGTGTGTAAGAAGTTATAGTGTGTTTGATTAGTTGAACTATGTACATTGTGCGCTATGATACAGCATGTGCTATGATACATTATTCTATAATGCTCATTAATTTCATTAACGTGTGTCAAAGGATATTAACAGGTTGGAGTCGGTGCAGAGGGTTGCTACTAAAATGGTTTAGTGGTCTTTGTTATAAAGCACATGAGGAAGGATCTTAATATGTATACTTTAGAGGAAAGGTGAGATAGAGGTGATATGATTGAGACGTTTCAATGCCTCTGTGGCATAAATGCACAGGAGGAGAGACTCTTTCGATTGACAGCAAGCTCTGCTACGAGGGGATAGAGGATGAGGGTGAAAGGGTTTGAAAGACTCAGGAGTAATATGCGGAAATATTTCTTTACAGAAAGAGAGTGGCAGATGTGTGGAATAGTCTCCCAGTGGAGGTAGTAGAGACGAGGACAGTATCTGAATTCAAAAAAGCATGGAACAAACACAGAGGATCTCTAAAGGAAAAAAGGGGACTGTTGTAAATTGATATGGAAGGGCAGGTTAGATAGGCCATGTGGTCTTTTTCTGCCGTCATGTTTCTATGTAATATAATATTTTTGACTGGAAAAATGGTGGCTTGTAGACTAAACCGATAGAATTCTAGAGCGCATCCAATGGACACGTCAGATTGTGACACTAGCAAAGAACCATTAGTATGAGAAATGTGTGGTATTTTCTGGTGACAACTGTTTGGTGGACTCGGGCGAGATGAGGTAGGAATACGTTGATGTAGAAAGGGACTCTAATTGGTATGAACTGGTCAGCAAATAATTTAAACAATTGAGTCCATCATTGGACAGATACATTTCATGCGAACGTTGATACCATTCTCCTGAAAATTTAGACCTGATGAACAGAGTATAACTCTCGAAAGTTGTAAAAAATATATTAAGTTAGTCCAAAGAAAGGTATTTTGCAGCTTGTATGCTGACCTTTATTTGCACTATATTTGAAAAAATTCTCAAAGAGCCAAAATAGCCAAAAACAAAAAACACAAGACTCTAAACAAGGCAGACCAAAGAGAACAAAAAATAAATAAAATAACAAAAACAAAAATAAAGTGAGACAGAAATCACTGGTGGGGTAAGCACCTCAGAGGAAAAAAGACCTCAGTAACCCTCCAACACTGACAGTGGAGGCAACGAGTCTAACATCAGGGTACGACGTCCAATAAGAATGAAAAGACTCTTATCACATCAAAGGTCAAAAACAAAATGGACTAACGTGGCAACTATGATTTTCTGCTCCTGAAAATTTATCAACTTTTCCACATCTATACTGTCCAGACAGAGCTCAGAATACTGTGAATTTATGGAGGCTGAATATAGTAAACTGCTCTCTGACAGTAAGGCACGCTATTTACTCTTGCTTCCTAGAATTACCAGGCTGGGACAGATCTTTCCAGTGATTCTTGTTGTCCCAAGGCAAAGCACTTGCTCTGCTCAAGACATTTTTTGGATGGCGGCTTCAGCCCATCTCCTCTCTCGGGAGCATATTGCCACTGCCTTTGAATTTAATGATTCTTCATCACAGCCAGTTGTGAATAAAATTAAGCGAACAAATGCTGGTCTGTCGTTACGAGAGCAATGGAAACGCCAAAGTATAAAAATAGAAATACTCTCAATTTACTCAAGAAAGTGTAACAAATTGACTTTCTTATATTATCTCAAGCAGTTTTACCATGTGTTGTATCAAATTATTCAACAGGAACAGTGGCAATGGCAGACAGAGGTCTCAGAACTCACGGGCTGCCAGTGGTTCAGTTTGAATCACCAACTGGACAAATGCCCTATGTACATCAACGACCTCAAATAACGCTATCCGCCACTGATTTTTTTAATAAAATTTGTTCAAACATTTGTGCAAAAAACTTGAATAATTTGTGCCTGTTATTTATAAACAAAATGGCTGGTGACTTCCAAAAAAAAGACCTTTAACACTGCTACTTAGCTTTTAAACAGCTGTCACACCGGTCCAAAGGGAGTCCCGCCGATAAAAATCACAATCCCAGTGAATATCACAGTCCCGACGCCATCAAGCGCGCTGTGTGTAAGCGTTTCACCTTGAGGTTTCTTCAGGGGAAACTTATTCATAAACGCACTTCAAATGATTGTGCAGAGAAAAAAAGCTTGTAAACTAGCGGACCTCAACTGCCACTATCAATGGCTCAAAAACCGCGCATAATGGTTTAAAATTAAGCGTACAAGGATGTTTCGTACAATAGATATGTCAAGGTTAGCTTCAAAACTTCAAGCCTTTCCAGAAATATTTTCAACACTTTCTGTTGAATCCCAATCCTAATCACAGTTCTCCAATTTAAAGACAACGTTGGATAAGACTGCTCCATAGAAATAATATTGGTTAAACGCCAAGCACAGTCATGAGTTACAGAACCAAGAGAGACTAGTTCGCCAGGCTGAGAAGTAGTGGAATAAAGACACATTTGAGTCAAATAAGGTCATCTGCCAAGCTTAGTGATATGCTTAAGCTTAACTCTTTTTATTAAGGCGTTGTTCCAATAAAGCGCCAAGCATTAATACATAACTTTCTCAACAAGGAACACTTTGGTATACATATTTTTAACTTTCCATGCTTTCACATCTTTTCCTTTTCCAACCCCCCTCCCCTTTTACCCCAGTCCTATCTTTATCTTTATTCACATTTGATAAACCGCTATTGTAAATAACATTAAGCGGTGTACAATAAAAAGGAAGGATTTCACACTGCAAACCAAGAAAAAGGAACGCCAATAATAAAATAGGAAAGAAGGAGGCAGGACAGAGCAGTAACATCACATTAAATACCAAATCATAGGACAAACATAGCCCAACCGGGCAACATAGACAAACGAACAGGGGACAGACAAGTGACAGCCTAGAAAAAGACAAAGACAAACAAGGCAATCAGGGAGGGGCCTCTGGGGGGAGGTTGTATGCTTTCTGAAAAAGGTAAGTCTTAGGACTTGAACTGAGGATAAGAAGATTCTAAATGGAGGGGAGTGGGTAGCATGTTCCATAGGAGGGGTCCAAAAAAGAAAAAAGCAGAATGGCGGGTCTATTCTAAATGGGCCTGAGAAGGTGAGGGAAGAGAAAGGCGATTGGCATGGATTGAACGGAGTTGACGGTGAGGTGAATGTAACGAAATGCAGTCTGCTAAGTAAAGAGGATTGCCAGTATAAATGACTCAATGGATCAAGATCAAAAATTTGTAGTGAAAGCGAAAGCGCAGAGGTAGCCAATGTAACCGGATGAGGATGGGAGTAATGTGATCAAAGCGACTAGAAAATGTGACAAGGCGCGCCGCCGTATTCTGAATCCGTTGCACTCTTTGGAGCTGATAATTGGGGAGGTTAGCCAGGAAAACGTTACAGTAGTCCAGCCGACTGATAACCAGTGCAAGTACAAGGGTAATTAGTGAACTAGGGGGTAACACAGAGCGAACGGCCTGAATCTGTCGTAAGGCGGCAAAGGAACGACGGGAGATTGTTGCGATATGCTCTTGAAAGGAAAGGGATGGATCCAGAAGAACACCCAAATATCGGAAAGAAGATGTTAGAGGGATAGCTGTTGAGCCGATGGAGGGAGCTAGGGTAGGGCACGCACCACTCAGTGATACCCACATTGCTGAAGACTTTGTAGGGTTGAGGTGGAGGAAATTCACCACCTGCTGCCAAATACACCGTATCCAGAATTCCTCACACTGCCATGCCAAGGTATTCACTAATGTAGTTCATCATCGCGGCATCAAGGACATAAGGAAAAGCTCCTCCACTTTCAGAAGTGTGTGTATTGCTTGCTCCCCCGCATTCATTATTGACATTCTTTTCGTTTCAACAAAGCCTGCATCTGGTTCCTCCACATAGTTAAGACAGGTGGTGCCTCTGTTATTTACTATATCAAAATACTTCTTTTAGCAATAAGATATGCTTTCCTAATAATGGTTTACCTGATCTCGGTAATCTCTCCTCTTCCATATCACACTTTCTGCTAATTCCCCAGCCCAGGCTGCCCCCTTCTTGAAAATCCTCCTCCTGAAAGCTCCATTCCCAAATCCCTTGTCCGCTTTGCACTGTGCCTCTAAAAGAGGAGCATCTATATCCTTTCATAAAGCCTTTCTAATATCCTGCTGCCATCTCCTTCTCCAACTCCGCAAATTCCATAAGGCGCAATCTGTTCTTCTTGTTAGCCAATAATGAATATATATAATGCCTGGCCTATCTAAGAACATAAGATATACCATACTGAGTCAGATCAAGGTCCATCAAGCCCAGTATCCTGTTGCCAACAGTGGCCAATCCAGGTCATACGTACCTAGCAGTTTCCCCAAAAGACACAGGTTCCGCAATGCTTGTACTGGGTCAAGCAGTGATATCCTGGGTCCCTTCTTAATAATGGTTTATGGACCTTTCCTCCAGGAACTTGTCCAAACCTTTTTTAAACCCAGCTACACTAACAGCCTTTACTACATCCTCCAGTAACAAATTCCAGAGTTTGATTACACGTTGAGTGAAAAAATATTTCGTTTATTAGTCTTAAATAGTTTACCCTGTAGCTTCATTGCATGTCCCCTAGTCTTTCTATATTCTGATAATGTAAACAATCGATCTACGTTTACCCGTTCCACTCTGTTCATTAATTTATAACCTTCTATCATATCTCCCCTCAGCCGTCTCTTTTCCAGGTTAAAGAGCCCTAAACGTTTTAGCCTTTCTTCATAGGAGTATCCTTCCATCCCCTTTACCATTTTGGTGGCTCTTCTCTGAACCTTTTCTAATAACGCTATATCCTTTTTAAGATACGGCGACCAGAATTGCACACAATATTCAAGCCATTTTCTTGACCAACACTTTGAAATTCATTATCATCAGACTTACGTGTAGACGCAGATCACCCCAACACTACCCCTCTCATTGCAATCCTCTAGAATGCATAATTTATTAATATTTAAAAGTATGATGTCAAATTGCATGAAACATAAGCAATGTCAAAAAGCTGTGTAAATGGGCTTTTTAAGAATTAACCACCCTGAATATGAACATACTTCTCCTTAAAGCTTCCCCTCCTTCCTCCAAAAAATATTCTACTAACCAGACCCCTTTCCTTGTCTGTCCTACTAAACGCAAATCCCTTAATCCTAGAGGGAAATCACCATTTCCTTGTAATGACAAATAACCCCAGCAGTCAAGGGGCAGCTTGAATTGCTTTAAAATAATCCCCCAGGCTCAGTTCAGTGATTTAAACAGCAGGTTACTCCTCAGCACAGATGGAAGAGCTTCCGTCTTCTCATGTATGGATCGAGGACGTAGCCTTGTGTTTAGAGCAGCCCACAAAACCTGGGTTTGAATAACACTAATGTTCCTCGTGGCCTTGGGCAAGTCACTTAACCCTCCATTGCCTCAGGAATGGAGAAATACCTCCATACTTGAATGCACCTCACTTTAAACTACCACAGGAAAGATGTAAGCTAAATATAAATGCATATGAAAAAAATATGGTAAGCTTAGAGGTTTCACAAGCTGCCTCTCCATCACAAAATGCTGAAGTACCTTCCATTCAGTCCCTGTCCTGGTTAAAAGACAAGAAAAGTTATATATCCTGCTAGCAGGCAGAGCTAGGTCTTCCTCTTCTAGGGACATGCATTTGTTTAGGTTGGGGGGGGGGAAATGGGAGCCACTGAGCAACCAGAGGTTTATTTGTTTGGGTTGGGGGATGGGGGAACACTGGGCCACCAGGGTTTTTGTTTCTTTTGGGGGGGAGGGGGTCGGTGTCTGGTAGGGGGGGGAAGGCACCAGCCCTTCAATAGTATAACAATGGCATGGAGGGCTTTCTCTGATGTCTGGATCATCTGAGATGAAGTTTCAAACTTCACCTCAGATGACCTTGTTTGTCCAGGATAGCATGTCGTTAGCTTGTTCTCCCAGTTTAACACCGACTTTCTGCGCACTGTGTAATTTGCCTATTGCATCCCCACACAAAGGGTCAGCGTTAAACTGACGCTATGAAACCCTGAGCTAGAGCTTCAAGCAGTGGGCTGTAGCGCAGGGTTTGTGCAGTAAACACTCTCGGCCCCAACCCTCCCATGCATGATGCGCAGTCACACACATATCAGCGCAGGATAATGATTCCATCTGCTCGGTAAAGCGAAGTTACTTACCTGTAACAGGGGTTCTCCGTGGACAGCAGGATAAGGTAGCCACACCTGGGTGACATCATCCGACGACGCCATGGACGGAATACTCTCCAATAGCTCAGAAGAGTCTATACTCTTCTGAGCATGTGCTAGTAGCCCTCACCACAGTGCCCGCCCCTTCCTCCTCAGTCTATTCTATCCGCCCGGCCATGCGGACGGATTCTTTTACTCTCTTCTTCTGTTTTATTATTGTAATGTGCTAATTTGAAATCTTGTGTGTTTTTACTTTATTCCTTATTCCAGATTGCAATATCCTGTCTGTCTTCTCTTCAGATCATCGGTCCAGCCCTGGGGAGTGCCGCAGAGGACGGTTGTGTGCCTGGTCCTCACACTGAAGATGGCGGCAAGGCCCCAGAGGATCGCCATCTTCAGCGGCCTCCCGCTCAGGCGATTGCAACGTCTCCCCTATGAGCAGCTCTCCTCCACGTTGGGGAGCCCTGCCAGGGCTAGGACCAAGCCGGGCACGGGATGTGCTGATCAAGGCCTCCATCCCCGGCCCGGCTCATAGAGAGAATCTCCAGCGACCACAGACCCATGGAAGCAGTTAAATACACTAAAATGCGCATTAACCGCATAACGCACTTTACTAAAAGAGCCCTTAAGTCAAAGAAGACACTTTTTCTTTTAAAAAGAGAAACGGTCACTTAGCTCTCCAGAAAGAAAAATAAAGCTTTCTTGCCTAGAGCGTCAGTTCCAGTTCCATCCTGTCACAGTCCAGACTGCAGCAGCTGAGCGTTCAGAGATCAGGTTTCCATATCTTATTACTCTGATTCTAAGAAACAAACAGGAGAATCCAGGCTATTGTGGACATAGCATTTTTCCTTTTCTGATTGTTCCTCATTCACTAGATACCTAAAATACTCTGTCTCTCTTGCTGCTCAGAGAAAATAAAATAAAAGGTGAAGGGTTTCCTGTCTAACCCCCTGTTGCTTCTTAACCTTTCCTATCTAGGGGTGTACAGGGAGAACATTTTGTTTTGTTTAGTTTCCTGCATCATTTTCCAGGTTTTTTCATTTTGTTTCTTTTGGTTTATATAATTTCTTGTTTTCCCTCATTTTGGGGCATTTTTACTAAACCCAGTGGCATGTTACTTGCGTGAGGCTGCAGGCTAACTACAGGGGTGCATGTAAATCTTTCCCTCTAACTGCTGTGTCTCAAGGGGAGGAGTAGCCTAGTGGCTAAGGCAGCAGCCTGGTGCCAGAAAGATCAGAGTTCAAATCCCACTGACACTCCTTGTGGCCTCATGGCAAGCCACTTAATCCTCCATTGTATCAGGTACTAACTTACAGTTGTGGTCAACATTATTGGCACCCTTGCAGTTCAACTCCTTAATGTCCAATATCTCTTTAAAAAAGTGACCAGTAAAATGGCTTTGGACCATATATGCACACATATTTGACATATAAAAGAAACAAATAACACAAGACCAATTAAAAAAAGGAAATAGTATAAAAGCTGGGGACATTGCCAGGATGTGATTACTGCCACCCTTATAAACAATTCAAATCAGTTTGAACAGAAGAACCACATTCCCACTGCAGTAAAATTAAACGTACCTGTGATCAATTGTCAGTACTCACATGACTTGAATCAAGCAATGAATGATGGCTCTAATGTTTAAAATGGGTCACATTCACTCCTTGTTTCATTTTCACAATGGTGAAGACAGGAGAGCTGCCTGAGACTGTCAGAAAAGCCATTATCACCAAACATCAAACTTCAAAGGGGTACAAAGCCATCCCCAAAGACATTGTGATTCCTATTCACAAAGTTATTGAGACGTTTTCTGCTCATGGAACTGTCAAGAACCTCACAGGACATGGTGGGAAGAGGAAAATTAATCCAAGATGTCTTAAAAGGTTAGTGCAAACTGTTGGAAAACACTATATACAACATATAAAGAGTTTAAGGCTGACCTGGAGCAATCTGGAGTTGTGCTTTCAACCCGCATCATACGCGGATCACTTAACAAAGGAGGACTTCATGGGTGAAGGTCAAGGAGGACCCACACTGCTCAAAGACAGAAATAAAATGGCATGCTTGATCTTTGCCCAAACCCACCTTGAGAAACCACAATCCTTCTGGGAAAATGTTCTCTGGACAGATGAAACCAAACATGAGCTCTTTTGCAATGCAGACCAGCGATACATTTACAGGCGAAGAAATTAAGCTTATAAGGAAAAAAACAAGCACACTTCCTACAGTTACAGTAAATATGGTGGAGGTTCCATAATGTTGTGGGACTGTTTTGCTGCCTCAGGAACTGGAGGCCTGGAATGTATTAAAGGAATCATGAAGTCAGAGGACTACCAAGGTATTTTGGAGTGAAATGTGCTACCTAGTGTCAGAAAAGCTAGATCTCAGTCGACGGTCGTGGGTCCTCCAGCAGGACAATGACCCAAAACATACATCCAAAAGTACAGAAGAATGGTTAAAAAGAATAACATGGACTGTTTTAAACTGGCCAGAAATGAGTCCTGATCTCAATCCAATTGAGAACCTTTGGAAAGAGCTGAAATCTGCCATTGGTAAAAGGAAACCTGGAAACATTCATGAGCTGGAACAAATCATAGTTGAAGAGTGGGAGAAGCTACCAGCAGACAGATGTATGAAACTTATAGATGGCTACAAGAAATATTTAGAGGCTGTCATCACTGCCAAGGGTTGTGCAACCAAATATTAGTGAAGGGTGCCATTAATCCTCTCTAGGTCATATTTTGTTTATTTTTTTCTCAAAAATCACTACATCTAAGTTTCACAGACATCTTTTTCTTTGTTTTGTTGTATACCTTCAAATACACTATTAAAATATTATGATGACATACAGTTGGAATATTTCCAATTATTTCTCAAGATATTGTACACAACATACCTAAAATGCAAGGGTGCCAATAATGTTGACCACAACTGTAGATTGTAAGCCTTCTGGGGACAGGGAAAGAGCTACTGTACCTGAATGTACATGACGGTTACTCGTCTTGAGCTTCTACTGGTACAGCATAAGCTAAAAATATGTAAATAAAGATGGCCAACCATCTGTAGCCACCATTGAAGGATACTTGGGAACACCCACTCAACAACCCAATCCAACAGAGCCAGCAGATAAACCACCAGGAATGCCCTAGTCATCTCCTATGAAAAAATAAAGAGCAATCAGCAAGCTTGTGCAAGAGCATTCAAACTCTACACGCCAACTCTTTGGAACTCGCTCCCCAATAAGTTCAGAAAATAAGTGCTACAGAACTCCACCTTCCGCAAACATCTGAAAAGCCATCTCTTTGTTGAACACTTTGGCCCCAACACATAACCCCTCTCCCACTCTCCCAGCCTCCTGCCTCCCATCAAAGCCCCCTCTGCCCCAACCAATGCCAACATTCATGCCCATTCACCCTCCTACATACATATAGTCCCCTGCGTTCCCAATTATGTATATAGCTTACAAACAGTTGTACATAAATTATATTCTCCAGGACCAAGCAGGAAGTCAGTCCTTACATATGGGTGTCATCGGCGCCGAAGAAGCCCCAGCGGAGCATTTCCCCAGCTTTCTATGAAAGCCTTTGGGAATGCAGACATGCATGCGTGGTTCCCTTCCCGCCTAAAGGTGCCATCTTACCTCAGTCTCTTTTTTTTCCGTGAAGCCCACTGGACGTGTGTCCTGTTCTCCCGGTTAAAATTAGATTTTTTTGGCGATTTTCGCTATTTTTTCTCCCGGTTCAATGCCGGTTCCCCTCCCGCCGGGTTCGGTACACCGGTATCGAGCCAGATTCTTCTTTTTCGGTTTTTGCCCTTCGTGGCTGGCGTTCTCGCCCTTTTTTCCCTTTTTCCCTTTTTCCCTGGAAGGCCGGTCCTTTGACCTCGCGGGGACTCTTTTTTCCCCGATGGCTTCCAGCGGTTTTAAAAAGTGTGATCTGTATAAGAAACTTATGTCTCTCACCGACACACACAACTGCTGCCTTCGGTGCCTCGGCCCCGACCACGACCCTAAGTCATGCGGGCCATGTGGAAAGATGTCTTCCAAGGCACTCTGAAGTCGCCAGCAGCAAAAAGAAAGGCTTTTCTCAGACTCAGCCTCCGGCCGGGCCCGGACCTCGTCTGAGGCCTCGACATCTCGGGATTCCGATCCCGAGCGCCGTCGAAGCTCCTCGGACAGGGGGTCCCCCGAGCGGGAATGCAAGAGGAAGAAGCGGCTCATGAGGGCGTTGTTGGAGGAGGTCCCTGGCTCCTCGAGGGCCAGGTCTAAGACCCCCCGACCGTCGCCCCGGGCCCGTGGAACACGAGAAGCCTGCAAAGGTTCCTCGCATGGAGCCGGAGTCTGCTGGACACATAAGCCCCATAGTCCTCGAGGACTCTCCTCCCAGGGAGCCGACGTCGGGCCTGGCGCCGCCGGGGCCCGAGTCGGTGGCTGCTGCATCTCCCGAGCTGAGTCTCAGGATGACAGCCTTGGAAAGCAGATTGTCTGCCTTCATGGAGCAGCAGCGGGCACTGATGGACAGCCTGTCTGGCGCATCTGCCCTGACCACCGGGACATCGACTTCGAAGTCGACCCCGGAGACCGAGCCGATACTCAAGTCCATCGTGGCTTGGAGTCGACCTCGGTCGCGGTCTCCCTCGACCTCCTGTTTGGGACCGAGGGCATCGATGCCGGTGCCTCCGGCGTTGGGGCGGGTGCTCCAGGACCCCGTGGGGTCGGACCCTGACTCCTCCTCGGACAAGTCGGCTTGGGAGACGGAGGACGAGGAGTCTCCTGATATCTTCAAGACTCGGTGCGTCCCTTCGGACTCACCGCAGTCTGAGCCCCGGAGTAGGTCACCCCGGAGGACACTCAGTTCTCGGAGTTCGTCCGGGATATGGCCGCTGCCTTGGCGATTCCGGCGGACCCCGAGGAGGAGCCTCGAGCTGAAGAGTTCGAGGCCCTAGAGTATGACTCTCCTCCCAAGGAGGCCTTTACTGTTCTGGTTCCTCCGATGCTCTTCCGTATGTGGGAGGCACCGGCCTCGGCGCCGGTTCTCAGCAAGCGAGTCGACTCGATCTATCGACTCCGGAAGAGCCCTGGTTTTCAAAAGGTACAGCTACCACACCATTCTATGGTTGTGGAATCGGCCATGCATCGTCTGAAGAGCCAGAAGATGCACTCCGTGGTGCCCCCTGGCAGGGAGGCCCGGAACCTCGATGGCATCGGTAGAAAGTGCTTCCAGGGCTCGATGCTTGCTTGCCGTGTCCAGTCCTACCAGCTGTACATGGGCATGTACTTGCGGGATCTGGCCAAGGAATTGGCCGGGTTTTCTGCTGGTCTCTCCGGGGAACCCTTGCAGAGATTTAAGTCCTTTTCCTCGGGGATTCAGGACTGCTCGAAGTTCATGTCCCGCGCCGCCTATGATGGCTTCAAGGCTTTGGCCCGAGTTGCGGCAGCCGGCATCGCGGCTCGACGCCAGGCATGGCTGCAGTCATCGGAACTCGAGCCATGGGTTCAGGACAAGTTGGTCGATGTCCCTTGCCAAGGTGAAAACCTTTTTGGCAAGGCCATGACCGAGAAGGCCGCTCATCTCGAAACTGAGCACCTCACACGGACAAGGCTGTCGAGGAAGACCTCTGCCCCTTCTCATAAAAAGAAGGGCTCGGGTAAAAAGCCCTTTTACCCGAGGAAGGGCACTGCCTACAAACAGTACCTGCAATATCAGGCTGCCCAAGCTGCCCCCCAGGGTCAGCAAGCCAAGGGCCAGGGTAATGGGCCCCGTAGGCAGAGGACCCCCAAGCCTCAGGCCCCTGCTACCGCTCAGCAGGGTGGGGGTTTTGACTCCTTGAGCGTAGCCTCTCCTCCACTACTCTCCCAACCCTGCACAGGAGGTCGCCTCGCCCTCTTTGCCCACCAGTGGCCCCTTATCACCGGGGACAGTTGGGTGCTGGAGATAGTCCACAGGAGTTATGCCCTCCATTTTCACCAACTGCCTCCACCACATTTTCCAGGGGAGCCTCCAAGGCCTCCCCTGCACACAGACCTTCTTCTCCAAGAGCTTCATGGTCTGTTGGTGGACAGGGCGGTGGAACCTGTGCCTCCCCACTTACAAGGTCACGGTTTCTACTCCAGGTATTTCCTGGTGCCCAAAAGAACCGGTGGCCTTCGACACATTCTGGACCTCAGGAACCTCAACAAGTTCCTAGTGAAGGAGAAGTTCAAGATGCTTACTCTTGGGACACTTCTGCCCTACCTCCAGCAGGGAGATTGGCTATGCTCCTTAGACCTAAAGGATGCGTACACTCACATCCTCATTCATCCAGACCACAGAAAGTACCTCAGGTTCATTGTGGGAGGAAACCATTATCAGTACAGAGTGCTGCCTTTCGGCCTCACCTCCGCCCCCAGAGTCTTTACAAAGTGCCTAGCAGTGGTGGCGGCCTACCTGAGAAATCAGGGAATCTTTGTCTTCCCCTACCTGGACGACTGGCTCATCAGGGGTCAGACGTGCCAGGAGGCCCAACAAGCCACCCTCAGGACTATTGCTCTTCTACAAAGTCTGGGGTTTGTCATAAACTTCGCAAAGTCCACTTTGCTCCCCTCCCAAAATTTGGAGTTCATAGGGGCAAGGCTGGACTCTCTGCTGGCAAAAGCTTTCTTGCCAGTAGACAGGACCCAAAGGTTAATGGCCTTGGCAAATCAGTTTCTCAGCAGGTCCCTGGTCTCCGCCAGACTCTGCCTGAGGCTTCTAGGCCACATGGCTTCGACAGTACATGTGACCCCCAATGCCAGGCTCCATATGAGGCCTGCACAGTGGTGCCTTCGGTCTCAGTGGTCACAGGCAGCCTCAAAGACAGGATAAGGGTGTCCAGACAATTTCTGAACTCCCTCAACTGGTGGCTACACCCACCCAATCTACTGAAGGGGGTGCCTTTTCAGATTCCAGGGTACACAGTAGTGGTGACCACGGATGCCTCCCTGCAAGGCTGGGGTGCTCATTGTCTGGGCAAGTGCACCCAGGGCCTGTGGTCCCCCTGGGAAGCTGCACAGCAGATCAATCTTCTCGAACTCCAAGCTATTCGGTTAGCACTCAAAGCTTTCAGTCCTACCCTGGCTCACCAGTCTGTCCTGATTCAGACAGACAACCAAGTTGCCATGTTTTATGTGAACAAACAGGGCGGAACTGGGTCCAGGATCCTTTGTCAGAAAGCTCAGGACCTTTGTTCTTTTGCCTTCAAGCACAACATGCTCCTCAGGGCTGTGTACCTTCCGGGCCAGGACAACTACCTGGCAGACAGATTAAGCAGAACACTGCAGCCCCACGAGTGGCAGCTGCATCCTTCAGTAGCTCAGAAGATCTTCCTGAAATGGGGTCTCCTTTTGATGGATCTCTTTGCCAGCCCCATGAACAAGCAGCTGCCCATGTTCTGCTCCAGGCAACCGCATCCTCTGCGGATAGCAGCGGATGCTTTTCTGATATCCTGGTCTCAGGGCCTCCTGTATGCGTTTCCTCCCACGCCCTTGGTGGCCCGAACTCTCTTCAAGATTCTTCAGGACAAGGCCTCGGTCCTGCTGGTGGCTCCCAGGTGGCTGAGACAGCCTTGGTTTCCTCTTCTACTTCAACTGGCGGTGGATCCTCCACTACCTCTGGGGTTGCAACCCGACCTTCTCTCACAGGAGCAGGGTTCCCTTCTGCACCCCAATCTCAAAGCTCTCAATTTGATGGCCTGGAGGCTGCAAGGGTAGTCTTGGCTCCCTGGGACCTGCCTCAGGATGTTGAGGAGGTTGTCCTAGCCTCTAGGAAACAGTCCACTAGGAAAGCCTATGCTCTCAAATGGAAAAGGTTTTCTGTGTGGTGTCAGCTATGTACAGAGGATCCTTTCTCCTGTACTGTGCCAGTAGTGCTTCAGTACTTACTGCACTTATCAAATCAGGGACTTAAGTCCAATTCTGTTCGGGTCCACCTCTCAGCTCTAGCAGCTCACCACTCACTGGTGGAGGGACATTCTCTGTCAGGTCACCCCTTGGTGTCCCGCTTTCTCAGGGGCTTGCTTTTGCTCAAGCCTCCAATCCGTCCTCCTGCCCCTGAGTGGGAGTTGAATGTGGTCTTGCAGCAACTGACTCGCCCACCTTTTGAGCCGATGGCTACTTGTCCACTACGCTTCCTCTCCTGGAAGACACTCTTCCTGATAGCCCTTACCTCGGCTAGACGAGTGAGTGAGCTTCAGGCCCTGGTCTGTGATAGGCCTTACACCAGGATTTATAGGAGCAGGGTAGTCCTCAGGACTCATCCCAAGTTCCTCCCAAAGGTTGTCTCCTCTTTCCACCTCAATCAGGAAGTGGTTCTTCCAACATTCTTCCCTAGGCCTCATGCAAGCCAGGCTTAAGCAGTCCTGCATACCCTGGACTATAGGAGGGCCTTATCCTTCTACCTTGACCATACGCAGGGGCATAGGAGGGCTACTCAGCTCTTCGTCTCCTTTGACCCCAATAAGTTGGGGTTGGCTGTGTCCAAGCGTACCTTGTCCATCTGGGTGGCTGACTGTATCACCTGGGCTTACAAGGCGGCTGACCTTCCTTTGTAGGGTCGGGTCACGGCCCATCGTGTCAGGGCAATGGCTGCCTCAGTGGCTCATCTCCGCTCTGTGCCCTTGGTAGACATCTGCAGGGCTGCAACTTGGTCTTCAAGCCAGACTTTTGCGGCCCATTACTGTCTGGAGAGGGAGTCCCGTAGGGACAGTGCTTTTGGCAAAGCAGTACTCCGGAATCTCTTTGAGGTTTAGGCAACTCCTGCCCTCCGTTTGGCTACCGGTGGAGGTTGTGTCCTTGAAAAGCCTTTCTTTGCTGCTGAGACTAGAGGGAGTTCTCTTGTTCAGCCTGGGTTCCTTGGTAGCCCAAAGCTAGGGAGTCACCCATATGTGAGGACTGACTTCCTGCTTGGTCCTGGAGAAAGAGTAGTTACTCACCTGTAACAGGTGTTCTCCAGGAGCAGCAGGAATCAGTCCTCACAACCCTCCCTCCTCCCCTGGGAGTTGCAGTTGTACATAGTTTGTTTTTACATTTTTTGTGTGCTGTTCTTAGCTATGTCATTTGACTGAGGTAAGATGGCACCTTTAGGCGGGAAGGGAACCGCGCATGCGTGCCTGCATTCCCAAAGGCTTTCATAGAAAGCTGGGGAAATGCTCCGCTGGGGCTTCATCGGCGCCGATGACACCCATATGTGAGGACTGATTCCTGCTGCTCCTGGAGAACACCTGTTACAGGTGAGTAACTACTCTTTCCATGTATTCAATGTATATAAGTTAAAATGTCATGTACATAAGTTGCTGTTCCATGTGTTAAATGTATCCCCTTGCTTTTTGGACACCGCTTTGACCCGGCAAAAAATAGTACAAAAGAACAGCTAAATAAATAAACAAACACATCAACATGTGCTGCCAATATTTTCAGCAGGGGACACCATTCCAAAATCACACGTTAGCACCACGCTGTCCTTAGTAAACATGCCCCTTTGTTTTCATCATAAGGAGACACAGAAGAGAGAGAAAAAAAAAAGACTAAAAGGGATCAGATGGATCCTCCCATTTCTTTGATTCCACCCTATCATTTTTCTCTCATATTCAGCAAATTGCTAAATTCTGTCGCTTTTTTCTCTTTAATATTTACAAGATCCGTCCTTTCATCTCTCTGTGTGCCACTAAAGCTCTGGGTCATTTCCTTATTATTCCCCGGCTTGATTATTGTAACCTCTTCCTTGTTGGTCTCCCTCAAACTCATCTTTTACCACTTAAATCTATTCAAAACTGAGTTGCGCTTCTAATCTTCCGCCCAGCTCGTTACTGTCACATTATTCCTCTTTTAAGTCCCTTCACTGTCTCCCTATCCATTTAAACTCCTTACCCTCACACTTAAGTGCATTTACTGCTGCTCCTCCCTATCTTTCCTCTCTCCTCTCTCCCTACAGCCCCTCCCGTAATCTTCGTTCACCTTCCGCTTTTCTTCTTTCTATGTCACATTCTTCTTCTGCTCTCAGCTTCGCTCCTTTGAGCTCGCTGCCCCTTTTACTTGGAACAGCCGACCCCTATCGTTGAGTCAAATCCTTTCCCTCCCTCTCTTCAGGTCTAGGCTCAAGACGCACCTCTTTGAGTCCACTTTTGGCTCATAATCCCCATCCTTATTGTTCCTTTTGCCCCTCTCCTGACATCTGCAAAATGCCAGATGAAATTTAATGTGGACAAGTGCAAGGTTATGCACCTAGGGAAGAACAACCCAAACTCTGGTTACACGATGCAAGGTTCCACATTAGGAACCACCACCCAGGAAAAAGATTTAGGCGTCATTGTGGATAACATGTTAAAACCCTCGTCCCAGTGTGCAGCGGCAGCCAAGAGAGCAAATAGAATGCTAGGTATCATAAGGAAAGGAATGGAAAATAAAACAAAGGATATTATAATGCCTCTATATCGTTCCATGGTGAGACCGCACCTTGAATATTGTGTGCAATTCTGGTCGCCGTATCTTAAATAGGATATAGTGTTATTAGAAAAGATTCAGAGAAGAGCAACCAAAATGGTAAAGGGGATGGAAGGATCTCCTATGAAGAAAGGCTAAAAGGGCTCTTTAACCTGGAAAAGAGACAGCTGAGGGGAGATATGATAGAAGTCTATAAATTAAAGAACGGAGTGGAACAGGTAAACGTAGATCGATTGTTTACATTATCAGAATATAGAAAGACTAGGGGACATGCAATGAAGCTACAGGGTAAACTATTTAAGACTAATAAAAGAAAATATATTTTCACTCAACGTGTAATCAAACTCTGCAATTTGTTACCGGAGGATGTAGTAAGAGCTGTTAGTATAGCTGGGTTTAAAAACGTTTTGGACAAGTTCCTGGAGGAAAGGTCCATAAACCATTATTAAGAAGGGATCCAGGATATCAATGCTTGACCCAGTACAAGCATTGCGGAACCTGTGTCTTTGGGGGAAACTGCTAGGTATGTATAACCTAGATTGGTCACTGTTGGAAACAGGATACTGGGCTTGATGGACCTTGGTCTGACCCAGTATGGCATATCTTATGAGGCATCGCGGCTGCCGATGGAGGCTGGTGGGGGCATATCTTATGTTCTTATGTAAAGAGACAATTGCAGAACTTAACAGAGATTTCCAATGTGCAGCAAGACAAGATAAGAAGTACTACAATGACGCATGGAAGGAAATAGAATCTGAAACTATAAGAGGAAGAACAGGATTGGCTTTCCTAAAGCTACGAGAGTTAAAGGGAAAATTCTAGCCTCTGACACAAACTCAACGGCACTTAACAACAACAACAACAACATACTGTAATTAAGCTCCAAACTCATTGTCAGAAGACATGGTAAATTCTGTTAGTGTAGCTGGATTTAAAAAAAAAAAGGTTTGGACAAATGCCTGAAGGAAATGCCCATAAATAGTTATTAAGGTAGACAAGGAGACATCCACCGTTTATCCCTGGGGATAAGTAGCATGGAAGCTGACTACTTTTTTGAATTAGCTAAGAACCCGTGATCTGGATTGGCCAATGTTGGAAACAGCATTCTGGGCTTGATGGACCTTTGATCTCACCAAGCTCTTTTGGAAATTGCCTTTTCCATTTGTAAGTTATAGGACCAACAAAACAGAAATTCAAGAACAAAAACATGTGGAAACTACAGACCTAAAGCAGTCTTACATTTTTGACGTGTTCAGGACAAAAACCGACATACATTCAGAATGTTTTAGAGATGAGTTTGGATTATTCTTTATATTTTTCAAATTTACTCCAAATATTAAGGGGGGAGGGAGGCACACATGTCATGTATTGTTTGAATTTTGTGAAATTTTAACTGCAATAAAATTAGACATCTGGCACGGAAACATGATATTTCTGAGTAAATGCATTCCAGAGAGAAGCACACCCTTTCTCCGAGGTTTATTTAAAGGAAACTAAGCAAAAGCTGAAGTTTATTCCCCTCCTCTCAGAAGCATGGCTGCAGCGACTAACTCCGAGAGTCTGCGGAAGGAAACTTCGTGTTCTATATGTCAGGATTATTTTACAAATCCAGTGTCAATAGACTGTGGGCACAATTTCTGTCGCTCTTGTATCAGTCGGAGCTGGGGGGAACGAAATACAGAGTTCTCCTGTCCCCTGTGCAGAAGAAAATCTTTGAAGACAAACCTCAGACCTAACAGGGAACTGGCAAATATCACAGAAATACTGAAAAATCAGTCAGAGAGAAAGCAAGAGGCAGACCTGTGTGAGAAGCATGAAGAGAAATTGAAATTCTTCTGTAGAGAGGATCAGAGACCGATCTGTGTGGTGTGCGAGAGATCTGAGAATCACAGATCTCACACCGTGATCCCCATAGAGGAGGCTGCCCAGGAGTACAAGGTGTGTGTCAGTATCTTTATTATCACAGTTTCCAGGGGTCACAGATCTCACCCTGTGATACCCACAGAGGAGACAATGCAAGAATCAAAGCTATGACCAGCCTTTTCCATACCAGGTATTCAGAATTACACCTCCTTATTATTTTATTTCCGCTGAGTTTACTTGTGCGTGCGGGGGCAGGGAGAGCAAGGTAGGATATTTCATCTTACAGGTCAGCATATAAACGTTTCAGCTACCATCCTGAGACAGGACACCAAAGCAATTTATTTTCGCTCAGTGAGTGGGTCCTGATGGACAGGAAAGGCAAAGCGCAATTGCAGTCCACTCAAAATCAAATGTCCACTCTGATCAGTGCTTTTCAATTAGATTTAATCTTCATTGTGCTGAAATCAATTTAAAAATGTTCACAACAAACAGATTCAACAGATATTGAATGAAATTAATTAGTAATAGCTTAAAAAGAGGAGTCGTCTAATGGTTAGGGTACTGGTTTAGAAGCCAAAGGACAAGGGTTAAATTCCCACTGGGACTCTTTGTGACTGTGGGCAAGTCACTTAACCCTCCATTGCCTCAGAAAATTCCAAGTTATCAATGTCCCTGTTTAAGTTACAATGTAAACCGCTTTGACTAAATGCTGTATAAAAGCTGTATAAAAAATCTGTTAAATTCATTTTCTTAAAGCATCTTTTCATAAAGTAGAAAAACACTTTGTACTGATTTTCTTTGCGAAAGGTGGTATAGTAAGCCTCAAACAAACAAACCGTCTGCAAATCCTCCTAATCGTCTGCCATTTCAGCAACTTTCAGCCACTCCTAACTCCATTTCACTTACAAATATGTTAAAACCGCACAGATCCCAGATCCCACTACTGCCCCCCTTCCATGTGGATAACTGACCATCTAATCAGTTTGCAATCCACAAAACGTTATGGCCTCCTATCCTAATTTATTAGAGTCTCTCATGAGGGACTCTGATGATTCACCACTAGCCACTTGTTTTCACCTTCAAAAATATTTGAATAAATTGTTAAGGCAAGACTTGCTTTTGCGAAATCCTGCAGACTCATTCCCCTTAAGCTATGTCTATTTATACGAGTATGGCCTCACAATTTTGTTAGCCTTCCTAATTTCTGTCAGCATGTCACAGTCTGTCCCTTCAATCTGTCCAGCTGAACTATTCAGTAGTTTAACCCCACAGGTATGTCCTAAAGAGATTCTGTTGCTTTTCATTTGATTCTCTGTCATCCTTTCATGCCACCCCTTCACCAATCTGATTTACCCTGTCATTTCAATATAATTCATACCCTGGTATTACGGTATCCTACTGGTTGCCCTCATACTACCAGGTAGTTGAGATGCCTATTATATCTAACTCTTCATTTACTGCCTACGTTCTAACTCTCCCATCATATATTTTTTAGACTTATGGCTTTTGCATCCAAGCAATTTAAGGAATGTTTATTTGTATTTACAACCCGTGTAGACATTAATGGGGGATAATTTGGAATCATTTATCGCTGTCCTTTAAGGAAGCACGCCTCGGCAACTTCAGTTTATATTTTAACTTCTCTTTTGGGATATTCTAACGCCACACTTGGTCAACTCTGAGCTATTTGCTTCTGAGAGACTGTTGGCTGTTCCCTAGGTACTAGTTCAAAAACTGCTTTATTTCCTTTTTAAAGGTGAGCACCATAAACATGGTTCCACCCTGGTTAAGGTAGCGTCCATCCTTTCAGAACAGTTTCCCTTTTTTCCAGAATATGCCCAGTTCCTAACTAAATGAAATCTCTCTTCTCTACACTATTGTCTCATCCACACATCGAGACTCTGGAGTTCTACCTGCCTGTGCGTGGAATGGGTTGCATTTCCGAGACTGCTGCCTAAAAACCTAAATTTGGCTTCCTATATATTGGTAACCATATGTAGCAAAGCAGCTAGCTCCTACCCATCTCTGTCTAAAATCCAACCTTTATGACACAGGAAGTCCACCATCTTCACATCAGGAAGTCAAAGTACCAAGATATCTTCATGCCCACCACATACCTAGTTATCTACCTGCTTAATTGAATTGCTAGCTACAACAGCCAACTTAACCCTTCCCTCCTAGACACAAGCCCCTAGAGACACATCCTTAGTGTGAGAAGATATTACATTATCTAGAAGGCAGGTCCTGGCTATAAGACCACTTGCTGCTACACTAGGATGATGCTCTCTTTTGTCAGGACAGGGGCTGCCATACTTTCCTAAAAGGTCTCCTGTAAAGGCTTCTCTGTCTGCTTCTGCTCCTCTAAGTCTGCTACTCTAGCCTCCAGAGATCAGACTCTTTCTCTAAGCCAGGAGCTCTTTGCACCAAATTATCACATACAGTTGTGGTCAACATTATTGGCACCCATGCATTTTAGGTATGCTGTGTATTAGAGAAAGAATTGGAAATATTCCACTGTATGTCATCATAATATTTTAATAGTATGTTCAATGGTATACAAAGATGTCTGTGCAACTTAGACATAGTAATTTCTCTGGAAAAAAATATGACCTGGACATAATTAATGGCACCCTTCATTATTATTTGGTTGCATAACCCTTGGCAGTCATGATAGCCTCCAAACGTTTCTTGTAGCCATCTGTAAGTTTCTTACATCTGTCTGCTGGTGGTTTCTCCCACTCTTCAACTGTGAGTTGTTCCAGTTCATCAATGTTTCCAAGATTCCTTTCACCAATGGCAGATTTCAGCTCTTTCCAAAGGTTCTCAATTGGATTGAGATCAGGATTTTGCTGGCCAGTTCCTTTTTTAACCATTCCTTTGTGCTTTTGGATGCATGTTTTGGGTTATTGTCCTGCTGGAGGACCCATGACCTTCGACCCAGACCTAGCTTTCTGACACTAGGAAGTACATTTCACTCCAAAATACCTTGGTAGTCCTTTGACTTCATGATTCCTTTAATGCGTTCCAGGCCTCCAGTTGCTGAGACAGCAAAACAGCCCCCAACATTACGGAACCTCCACCATATTTAATTGTAAGAAGGTTGTTTTTTTCCTTATAAGCTTCATTTTCACCTGTAAATGTATCGCTGGGCTGCATTGCCAAAGAGACGAAGTTGGATTACATTTGTCCACAAGGATTGTGGTTTCTCAAGGTGAGTTTGGGCAAAGATCAAGCGTGCCTTTTTAATGTCTGTCTTTGAGCAGTGGGGGTCCTTCTTGGCATAGTGGGAGTGATCTGTGGTACACCCATTGCTAACTGGGTAGTAGCAATATTTAAGGAAAGGAATGGAGAATAAAGCAAAGGATATTATAATGTCTCTGTATTGTTCCGTGGTGCGACCGTACCTTGAATATTGTCACCGTATCTTAAAAAGGATATAGAAGAATTAGAAAAGGTACAGAGAAGGGAAACAAAATAGTGAAGGGAATGGAAGGATACCCCTATACAGGGGCGGTTCTATAATGAGGCCAAGTGAGGTAGAGGACTCAGGCAGCAATGTTTTGGGGGCGGCAAAAAATGCCCCCTAAAAGGCTGCCTCATTCGGCCTTCAAAATTGAAACAACAAAAAAAAAGGTCTGGAAAAGCTGCTGCTGCTGCTTCTCGGCAGCAGCAGAATCAACCACCCCATGCCCCCCCCCCCCCTCCTGCTAACGCCATGGCTCACTTTTGTACAGCCACAAGAAGGAACAGTGTTTCTCTTCTTTCTCGCAGCTCCGTTAAAGTTGAGCCCACCGATGCTGAGGGTAAATGAGGCTTTTCTTGACTTGGACTGGAAATCGGCTGAGAGCTCTGGTAATGGGCTGGGCTGGAGGGGATGGTTAGCACTGGAAATAGCATGATTGAGGGGGTTAGGACTTGTAATGGGTTGAATGGGGTGGGGCGGCTAAGACTGGAAATGAGCTCATGGGGGGTTGACTGGAAATGGGCTGATCAGGTGGGGTTAGGACTGGAAATGGGCTACAACTGGAAATAGGCTGATCAGGGGGGCTAGGACTGGTAATGGGCTGATTGGGGGCTAGCACTGGAAATGGGCTGATCAGGGGGCTAGCACTGGAAATGAGCTAGGACTGAAAATGAGCTAGGACTGGTAAAGGGCTGATTGGGGGTGAGGAGGAGAGTGCCTCTGGCCCTTGAAGAAAACTAGGGACTAGGACTACAAATGGGCTAATGCGGGGGGTAATCGGAGAATAGGACTGGAAGGGAACGGATGCTGAGAGGGTCTGCCTGGGGAAGGAGGGGATAGAAAAGGAGCTGACACAGGGGGGAGGGGGAGAGGTGGGGGCAGGAAGGGAGCTGACATAGGGGGGAGGTGAGGCAGGAAGGGAACTGACACTTGGGGATGGTACTGAAGGGAGACTGGATGGGAGCTGAGAATTGGGGATGGGATTGGTAGGTGGCTGGGTAATGGGGAGGAGGCTGGAAGGGAGCTGACATGTGGGGATGGACAGAGGATAGGATGACTGGAAGGAAGCTGACGAGGGGGGTGGGGTGGCACTGACAGTGGACGTGAGCTGATACCTGTGATGGCATTTGGACTAGAAGAGGCTGGATAGTGGGGAAAGAGGGGGACTGGAAGGGAATGGACACCAGTGGCAGTCCTGGGAACACAAGACAGTTGACATTGGAAAGTACTGGGAGGGGAGGACTGGAAAGGGGGCTGATACTGGGGAGGGACTGGAAATAAGCTGATGGAAGGAAGTGAAGAAAACAAAAGAAGAGATAAGAAATGGCAGATGGACTATAGACCATAGAAAGACAACTAAGAGAAGACAGGAAAGCAGAAGCCTAAGATCGGGACCAGCATGATCAGAGAATAAAACAGTGAGACAACCAAGGTAGAAAAATAATTTTATTTTCATTTTAGTGATTGGACTTTATATGCTATCTTTACAGTGGCGAATAGGCCGTGTAGACATACCCATGTATAGTTTGTTGCAGAGGCACTGTATTACATACATTACATGACTGGTTAAACAATTGGAGAAATCATCTAAATAGAAAACATGTTTATTAATTGGATGAATGTACTGATTTCTAACAGAAAGAGCATGGACACACACAGAACATCTACCACATTGCAAATGTCCCTTATATTCTGAGAGGAATTTTCGTTCGGTAAACGCAGATGGAACGAACATATTGCGTAAATTTACATTGCGTTTATAAGCTATAGTCAGATTTATCTCTGCAAAACCTGGAAGGGTTTGGATTAAATGCCAATGTTTTTTTAAATATTTTCCAATATTATGAGATTGATAAGAATAAAGAAGAGGGCATACTATATCACCAATGTCCTTCTTTTTCTGTGGCTGCAACAATTGTTCGAGAGGACTGACAAGCTTTTTTATATGCCTTATTAATCTGATACGAAGGGTATTGCCTAACTTTAAGTCGATCTCTCATGATAGTGGCCTGTTATTCAAAATCTTGATTAGAGGTACATATCATTTTTGCTCTTAAAAACTGACCAAATGTAAGGTTATTTTTAAGTACCATATTATGAAAACTCTTGAAATGTAATAATTGATTCCTATCCATAGGTTTCCTATAAAGAGTGGTACTGAACTATTTTTGTTTCCGTGACATATTTTACAAGCAAATAAAGGGCGTAGCCATGGGCTCATCCATAGCTCCAGATATCGCAAACTTGTATGTATTTGATTTTGAGGAGAATTACATAAAGAATAACCCTTTTATATCAAATATAAAATTGTGGATAAGATATATAGATGATATATTTGTTTTGTGGGATGGAACAATGGATCGGTTATCAGCATTTAATGAATGGATTAATACATGTGATGTGAATTTGCGGTTTCAGATGACGTATGATTTCCAAAAAATACCGTATCTAGATTTACTCATTATAAAAACAAATGCGTTTACCGAATGAAAATTCCTCTCAAAATATAAGGGACATTTGCAATGTGGTAGATGTTCTGTGTGTGTCCATGCTCTTTCTGTTAGAAATTAGTACATTCATCCGATTAATAAACGTGTTTTCTATTTAGATGATTTCTCCAATTGTTTAACCAGTCATGTAGTGCATGTAATACAGTCCCCCTGCAACAAACTATACGTGGGTATTTCTACACTGACTATTTGCCACAGAATTCTTGAACACAGGAGTTTTATCAACAGAGGTCTGGTAGATAAGCCTCTGGTCACTCCTTGGTTAGAGCAAAACCATGAAATATCCGATTTAAAAATTTTTGTAATTAAAAAAGTTAAGTTGAATTAGATGGGGTGGTGATATTGCAAAAAACATTTTGCGTCTGGGGCAACGGTATATTTTTAATTTGGATAGTTTATATCCCAATGGTTTGAATATGGAAGATGATTTATCTGTTTTCCTTTGAATACTGATCTGCAATAATATCAATTACACCTCTAACTGTATTTATAATTCCTAACTTTCTATAGGTTTTTAATTCAAAAATGATGTGGATTGTCCTTGTCTGGGAGATTGGCGGCGAGGGTTGTGGCGTATCATGGAAGGACCTATGGCTTTGTAGCAACTCAGCACTATGGTCCTCCACGATCGTGGTTTTTATACCGTCAATTTTTTGATCCCCTATTAATTCTGGTGACTCATAAATTATAAACTTAATTATCTATATAATACGTGTGATTTAGTATTTTACTCTTATTCCTGATCATTATTAGCCTTCTTTATATATAATGTAAGGATTCACATTAACCCCCCTTTTAAATTTAGGCAGCTGTTTGGGTTGTGATTTGCTTACTCCTGTCAATCCTGAGAATCTTTATATTTCCCGCTAAAATCCTGCTTCACTCACAGCGCAGACGCCGGCGTCTTTTGACAGAAGAGTCGGTTGTGATTTTCATAGCGAAGAGAACAAGATTTTGTTATCCTTGATCCTGGTGGTATATTGCAAGTAAGAAAGCCTTATAATTTTAAGAATATTGGTCCTCTAACTCAGGTTATGATCGGCTTCAAAAATTCTAACAGGAAGAAATTTAGAATACTGAAAGTGAAATTTTTTTTTAACTTGACTTGATAAGGTTTCATTTTTAGTACATTTGATATCTAAAATTTATATAGCTTGGAAATAGTTATGTTTTGTGTATTTTATAGTTTGGTATGTGATTATTGTTTTAGGAATTTAGGTAGGGCCGTTTTTTTAAGGGATACCGTTAATGATTATTTAGTATGTATCGGCATCAATGCTTGTGGATAGACATCGCTTTGTGTATTTTATTTGAAAAAAGGATAAGTAATGAATTTCATATTAGTTTTTAGAAAAATATACATTGAAAATATTTCCATATTGGCTTGCCACCATTGTTTTGCTCTGTTCATGCCTAATGCATTCACAATATATATTTTAAAATCATTACATTCGTGTAAGAATGGTACTGGGGGGCTTGATAGGTTGAACAACTGTATAGAATATTCGCTTTTAGATAAATATGTCATTGAAAATTTTTCAAATTTAATTTTGCTGCCGTTGTGTGCTTCGATTGCCCATTCCATTTAGTACTGTAATTTCAAGAGTTTTTACTGAGTTTTACAAAAAAAATTTTTTATGGTGAAATATTTTATCGTTTTTTAGCTGCTGCGCTTATATAAGTCATTTATATATAAGTTTTATAGTTATTTGTCTAGGATAATCACCATAACAAGGGCTTTATTAGCTGTATATAAAATATTATGTTTGCATTATTAAATATGTTTTTTAATTATATTTATGTCTAGAACCATCCTACCCTCAGTTTAAGTCACTGCTCAAAACTTACCTTTTCCAGAAAGCTTTTGACCTTCCCCCTGAAGCTCCACCCTGATTGGTCTCTGCTTGTGTGCTAACCCCATGTATTGTCCCTGTCTGTTTACTTCTGTCCTTTTCTGTACCCTGGTTTGGTTAATATCATTTCTCCTATGATTTGTTATGATTTGATGTTAAATGTTAACATGATTTGTTTTGCGACTTATTCTGATTATTGTTAAGTGTTCCAGTGTGATTTGTTCACTTTCTCTTTACCCTTCTTTCCTGTCTTAATTTTGGCGTTCTGTTTCTTGGGTTGTGGTGCTAATCAGTTTTTATTGTACACCGCTTAATGCTTTTGCCACAGCGGTATATCAAATTTTAATAAAGATAAAGATACATATGATTTCATGGTGCCTTATTTATTTAATTGATCTAAATGTTTTAACAATTTGATTTTTATGTATTTATTATTCACTTGTGCGTTTATATATGTTGTATTTTTTAGCCAGAAAAGCCCCTGATGAAGGCATAGCGAAACACAGCCTGTGTCAGGCCTTGGCTCATAGGGGTTCAATAAAAGATTCCTTCCTCTATCCACGCTTTTTTTGTACTGGGTGTGTCGGTTGCACGTGGATCCGTGCTTTGGTGTTGGACAGTATTCAGCTAAATATCCTTGATTTTGGCCCCTAAGCACCCAAATGCTAGCAATGTATCATTCCAGGGGGCAGAGTGGAGGCAGCAACCAAGGATAACCAGATAGCAGCAATATTCAGCTGCTTGCGGTTATCCTAAAGCAGCTAGAAATAGGCACTTTAATGGTTCCCTAATTTTAGGAGCTTTATCCATCTAGCCACTGGCTAAATATAGCCGCAAGTCAGTTAGCTAACTCACTATCCGGTCCACCTGGATATGGCTCCGATATTGAATATCTGGGTTCAAGGTTCCCCACTGAATATTCCCACCATCGATCCTAGTACATATCCCTGGGGGAACTCCACTACCGTACCTGAATGAAACTTGGCTGGAAAAGCATGAACTAAACACACATAAATAAATACTTGATACAGGAGGGTGAATCTGATCAGTCATCTCAGATGATCCATGCTGCGGCAATTTTCTTCCAAAGAGTGGTAGAGTAGCCCCATGGTTAAAGCAGTGGGCTGAATAACTAGGGAAGCTATGTTCAAATCACACTGCTGCTCCAACCATTGCTCAGGTGTAAACTGAAAATATAAGTCCTCTAGGCATGGCCGGCTCTAGCGTTGGTTCACAGCGTTGCTGCCCTAAGCGAACCTCAAGCTTTATATTCCCTCTCGCCGTCAAAATCTATTATTTAGCTTTGAATACCCTGCTTTTGCTGCCCTCTGGAAGTTGCTGACCTAGGCAACCACCTAATTTGCCCAGTGGTTGGGTCAGCCCTTCTCAAGGGATAGGATTATATTGGAATGTTACTCACTTTGAACTAATGAGAAGGGCATGAACTATGACATATTTACTCTTTTCCACACGAAAACTCAGTATTTTGTTCTGCTCTTTAATTCATCTTTTAAGCAGTTATCAGACCAGAGTAAGGCAGTGCCTGACTTGTTTTTTTCTGGAAGAGTCTCTTGAGAGATTTTAAGAAGTCTTCTGAAAATCCGACTGGCTCATCTTTTTCCACATGCTTATTCCAATAGACTCAAATTCAATGTCCCCAAAGGAGATAAAAATCACCCTATAAAATGCAGTGCTCCCAAAACAATATTTTTGTCAGACAAGCTGGCATGAGGAGCAGATTGACGCCCAACTCACAATCCAGCAAGTCCATTTTACTCAACAGGTTCTAAAATCAAAAACTGTTAATGACGTATCTGAAGTGCAAGTTTGGCAACTGCATTACTGCTGATCTCCGGTCCAAAGTACATAAAGCCGTATGATGTGCATGTTTTGAGTCGCCACCGGACTCTGTATCAAGTGCAACCAAGCTCTGTCCCCAATAACACAGGACTCTTTGCCAGCGGTTGGCAAGGAGTTCTGTGTTATTGGGGACAGAGCTGGATTGTGAGTTGGGCGTCAATCTGCTCCTCACGCCAGCTTGTCCGACAAAAATATTGTTATTTTGGGATCACTGCATTTTGTAGGATGATTTATTCCAATAGATTAGCAAGGCATAACTTCCCATTACTATATTTGGGCTGGGCCTTCCAAATTAAACCATGTTTATCTATTAGACCAGCAATTTTGTTCTTAACAATAGCTTCTACCATTTTACTCAGCACTGATATTAGGTGTACTAGTCCATTACTTGAGTTATCCCTCCAGGCCTTCCAATCCTTAGATACAAAGATAAATTTGAACAACAGGTTACGGATTGCCAGTTGCAGGTCTGTAATTTCAGGCTTGAGTTCCCTTAGAACTTTGGGATGAATACCATCTGGTCCCAGTGATTTACTACTATTTAGTTCTAGCACCTCTACTAGATTCATACTGATCCGTTTTTGATCTCATTTTCTAAAACAGGAGTATCTGAGAGATATGTAAACCTGATATTATATAAAAGCATGATATTTACTTTATAAATTAGATATATTTAGAGGGTTATTTTAGAAGACCTATTTGCATTTTAAATGTGTATAATTGGCCATGTTGTTTTTGTGAAGTGCCGTCGAGTTGGAGTCGACTCATGGCGACCCTCTGGATAGCTATCCTAAATTGTGTTCGATCTTCAGTCAGGTGGCTCATTGTTGACAGATTGGTACCTGTAGCTGCTGTTATTGTATCGATCCATCTCATTGCTGGTCTTCCTCTTTTGCGTTGACCTTCTATCTTGCCAAGTATGATATCTTTCTCTAATGATCTCTCTCTCCGCATGATGTGTCCAAAGTATGAAAGTCGAAGTCTTGTCATCTGAGCTTCTAAAGAAAGCTTAGGTTTGATCTCCTCTAGTACAGACTGGTTTGTTCTTCGGGCAGTCCATGGTATAAACAGTATTCGCTGCCAGCACCATAATTCAAAGACATCAATTTTCTTCCTGTCTATCTTTTTCACTGTCCAGCTTTCACATCCATATGATGTTATTGAAAATACCATGGCTTGAACAAGTCAAATCTTTGTATGGAGAGAGACATCTCTGCTCTTGAGAATCTTATCTAGGTCTTTCATAGCCATTCTGCCAAGAGCAATGCGTCGTCTAATTTCTTGACTGCTTGTTGCTTCTTTATTGATAGTTGATCCAAGTAGGTTAAAGTTATTCACGATTTCAATTTCTTCTCCTTCGACGATGAACCTGTTGATTATGCCAGTTGTCATGATCTTTGTCTTCTTTACATTAAGGTGCAGGCCCATTTTGAGACTATGTTCTTTAATTGTGAGAAGCAAATGTTTCAGATCATCTTCACTTTCCGCCAGTAATGTGGTATCATCAGCATAGCGAAGGTTGTTGATGAGTCTTCCACCAATCTTCACACCTCTGTTGTCTTCATACAATCCTGCTTCTCTGATGATTTGTTCTGCATATAAATTAAACAGGTAGGGGGAAAGTATGCAGCCTTGTCTTACACCTTTGCTTATTTTAAACCATTCTGTTTCTCCTTGTTCCGTTCAAACTGTTGCTTCTTGATCAATGTACAGATTGTGCAAGAGAACGATCAGGTGTTCTGGTATACCCATGCTTCTTAATGTGGCCCAGAGTTTCTCATGGTTTACACAGTCAAAAGCTTTGCTATAGTCGATAAAGCACAAATAGATATCCTTTTGGTATTCTTTAGTCTTTTCAAGGATCCATCTCACATCCGCAATGATGTCTCTCGTTCCTCGCCCTTTTCTGAACCCTGCTTGCACTTCAGGTAGTTCTTGTTCCAGGTATGATTGTAGTCTCTTTTGAATAATCTTCAGTAGAATTTTGCTGGAATGTGGGATCAGAGCGATTGTGCGATAATTTCCACAGTTAGTTGGATCACCTTTCTTTAGTACTGGTATAAACACAGATCTTTTCCAGTCAGTTGGCCATGATGCTGTCTTCCATATTTCTTGGCAGAGCCTTGTAAGTACGGTAACAACTGCATCAGATTGCTGTAATACTTCTATGGGAATGCAATCAATGCCGATGCTTTGTTCTTTGATAAGGCTTTCAATGCTGCTTCAACTTCTTCTTTCATCACCAATGGTTCCCGATCATAAGGTACAGGTTGAAACGGCTGTTGGTCCACTTGATCTTTATCATATAAAAACTCTGTATATTCCTTCCATCTTTTCTTGATCTTCTCAGCATCATTCAACATAGAACCTTGAGCATCTTGTAACATTCCAATTCAAGGCTGGAACTTTTTCTTTAACTCTCGTAGCTTTAGGAAAGCTGATCTTGTTCTTCCTCTAATAGTTTCTGCTTCTATTTCCTTGCATGCGTCATTGTAGTACTTTTCCTTGTCCTGTCTTGCTGCACGATGGAAATCTCTGTTGAGTTCTGTGATTGTCTTTCTTTCTCCTCTGGCTTTAGCTTCTCTGCGTTTCTGGGAAATTTTCAGAGTTTCTTCCGTCATCCATTTTGGCCGTTTTTTCTTTTTTACTTTTTGTAGAGACTTCTCGCTTTCTTCCAATACAACCTTCTTGATGTCATTCCATAACTCTTCTGGAACTCTATCATTTGTATCTAAAGCAGCAAATCAATTTTGCAGGCAGTCTTTAAATTCCAGTGGTATATTCTCAAGGTCATATTTTGCTGCATTCATGAGTAGTTTGCTCTTTTTCAGCTTTAGCTTGAGTTTGCATACTAGTAGTTGATGATCTGTACCACAGTCAGCTCCAGGTTTTGTCTTTGTTGATGTTATAGAGCTTTTCCATCGTTGACTTCCACAGATGTAGTCAATTTGATTTTTATACAATCCATTGGTGAAGTCCATGTGTACAGTCGCCGCTTGTGTTGCTGGAAGAAGGTGTTCGAGATGAATAGATCGTTGGTCTTGCAGAATTCTATCAGTCTTTCTCCAGCTTCATTTCTGTTGCCAAGTCCATATTTTCCAACTACTTTGTCTTCTTCTTTGTTGCCAACCTTTGCGTTCCCATCACCCATGGCTATCAGGATATCCTGTTTGCATGTTCTGTTAATTTCAGCTTGTACTTGTTCATAGAACTCTTCAATTTCATTCTCTTCTGCAGCTGTTGTTGGGGCATATACTTGAATTATAGTTGTGTTGATAGGCATTCCTCGTAGACGAATAGAGATTAAGCGTTCGCTGACTGCATTGTATTTCATTACAGTTCTTGCAAGTTTCTTCTTTATTATAAATGCAACACCATTTCTTCTTTGTCTTTCATTTCCAGCATAGTAGACCATGTGATCATCTGATGCAAAGTGCCCCATGCCAGTCCATTTCAGTTCGCTGACACCCAACAGATCAAGTTGTACACGTTCCATTTCATTCTTGACAACCTCCAACTTCCCTTGGTTCATGCTTCGTACGTTCCATGTTCCAATGTGTAAGACATCTTTACAGCTTCTGACTCTCATTTCATGCGCAGCTACATCAGCAGTCAGATGTCCCGAGGGCTTTGATCCAACCACATCATAAATGCTGGCTTCACTCTGAAAAGTCTTCAGCTCTTCCCCAGTAGCTAGTTGAGTGCCTTCCAACCTGGGGGTCTCATCTTCCAGCACTACAGCACAATTTGTTTTGTTGTAACTATCCATTGGGTTTTCATGGCAAGATACAGAAGTAGATTGCCGGGCCTTTCTTCCGTGTAGTTTAAGTTTGGTGTTGTTGCCGTTGTCACAGAAATGTGATCCTCCGCCGTCAACACTATCCCATTCTGCTGCTGCCCAGATGGGTGATTTGTCTTGGTCTGGCATCTCAGCTGAGACCTGTCCATATAAATTGGACCTATCCATATAAATTGCATCCACATATAAAAGGCCATTTTAGAAAGGATTCAACATACAAATGGATAACTATATCATATTGAATGTGCAAGGGGATGTGTCAGGGGCGTGGCTTTGGTGGAACAAAAATCTAACTGTGCGTTCCCCATTTCATCTCGGGAATGCATGTATAAAACCGAACTTGAGATCTATTTACCCCTCCAAATTGAAATGAAGCTAAAACAGAGGTTTTTGTAGATAATTAAGAGCTGCTGCATGTTTAGACTTACAAATGGTTAAGTTGTAATTGTAAGAGGTCGGGTTTCCTCTCTCAATATCTCCCACATGTATATTTGTGAAATGGCTCCTACTGCTGTACGTGGCTTTCATTCCCTATGTGTTCCTATACTTCCTTCTGTCCATGGCCCAATTTCAACAATCATGTCCATTTTGAGGGGCGGAGATATGTTGATTTGTCATCAGCCTCACACATGCACACCTCTCTTTCTTAAGTGCACCTAGATTTTCAGCCTTTTTCACGTCCACATCCCCCTCACCACATAAACGGCCTTGCTAAAATATACTTTCACTTTTTCACAGAAAAATTATGAAAGCCACCTGGACCCTTTGAAGAGGAAGCTGAAAGAGATTCAAGAATTTAAGTCTAACGAAGAGAAAAAAGCCAAAGAGCTTATGGTAGGTGTCTTTGTTATTCTTGTGAGCTGCTTTGTGCAATGTCACTGATTCCGGGGGGGGGGGGGGGGTACAAGTAGACACACCCAAACACTCCTGAACAACTGTACCTGTCAGACCACAATCGAGACAAATGAACAGCAAGCAGACCGATCGTTGGGGAAGGATTGAGGCAGCAGGCACATGCATAAATTTGCATATTAAATTATTTTAAACAATTAAAATAAATATGTATATAAAGTCTTTATCACATGTTACTTATGCATGTAGTTCTTTTATTTGGCCTCCCTGCTAGACCTGGCTCAAGACGTTGTGGTGGCCTGCCCCATCCTTGCTCTTTTGCCTCCATTTTGGGGTCAGGCTTCTGGTAAGAACTATGCAGATATTAGGGCTCATACGTGACAATGGCCCACACTAGAAAGAAGCTGGTGTTGTAGCTTAAATGCCATTGTTTAATCAATTTGGGCTTAAAATTATTCTGCAGATTGAAATCCTATAGCTCCTTCCCCTTTTTCAACAAGCACTTCCAGATCATCCTGTTAGGCAAGTGGGTTGTGTTCTCCTACCAGCAGATGTGGAGACAGAAAGAACTAGAAACATCCAGCAACATCATCACTGCTACTAATGCCTTTTCCCTTTCTGCATCATGAATGCCTGCCAAGTGTGTCCATGTCTGTATCTGGACTGCTAGGAGAAAACAGAGTGCAAGGACAAGATGGGAATCCACTCCAAGAGCCCAAGGGGAAGGGAGAGAGCGAGTGCAAGGTCTAAATAGCAGCTTTTTAAATGTGTAGATAAGTTATAAATGCAAAGAGCGGTTATGAATAAATTGAGTAGCCTGGGGATGGGTCACAAGGTGATGAACTGGATCAAAAATTATGTTGACTGACAAACGACAGAGGATGAAGGTAAATGTAATTCACTCGGAAAAAAGGGAAGGTGGGTAGTGGATCAGCCCTCGGTTTGAGTCTGTCCAATGTCTTTGTGAGTTAAAATTGCTGAAGGGTTCAAAACAAGTTGCCTTTTGGAAGACAGCGTGAAGACATTCAAGTGAGTGGACGCCTCAGAGAGAATAACAGCATGAGGAGCGGTCTGCAAAAATTAGAAGCATGGCGGTTAAGCTTTAATGTAACAAAGTGCAGAGTGATACAGTTTGGGTGCAGAAACCCAAAGGAGCTGTATGCGACAGGAAGCAAGAGGCTGAGATGCACGGACCAGGAGAGGGACTTGGGGTATTAGTGTCTGAGGATCTCAAGGTGGCAAAATAAGGTGACACAGTGGTAGCTAAAGCCAGAAGGATCCTAAGCCGAATACAGAGAAGCATAATCAGCCAAAGGAAGACCTCACTTGGAGTATTGTTTTTAGTTTTGGAGACTGTACCTAACTAAGGATATAAAAAGACTTGCACCAGAAGACATAGGAGAAGACACTGAAGACCTGAAGAAAACCCTAGAGGAGAGAAGAGACAGGGAGATAGATACAGATGTGGAAATACTTGAAAGGTATTAACGAACAAACCTTTTTCAAAGATGGGAAATCTGTAGTACTATAGGATATGAAATGAAGCTGCAAGAAGGTAAACTTTAAAACATCAGGAGATACTTTTTCATGGAAAGGATGATGGGTGCCTGGAATGTCCTCATGGTAAAGGTGGTGGGGGCAAAAACAGTGATGGAGGATCCCTATATAGCAGAGGATGGAATAAAACCAACTTAAATATCTTTTGTACTTCAACAAATAGAGGGGGTGACCAGCACAGAACGACAGGTGGAACACTAAACAAAGGTATAAAAGGGGATAATACGCAGTCCGCCCATCCATACCCAACACTGCAATCCCCTTCTCTCTCAGAGATCCTCTGTGCTTATCTCATGCTTTCTCGAATTCATATATGGTCCTCATCCCCATCGCCTCTGCTGGGAGGCTATTCTACACATCTACCACTCTTTCCATAAAGAAATATTTCCTTAGATTATTCCTGTGTCTAGCCCCTTTCACCTTCATCCTATGCCCTTTCATTCCAGAGCTTCCTTTCAATGGAAAGAGATTCAATTCTTGCACATTTATGATTTTTGCCATGGAGGTATTTAAATATCTCTGTGATATCTGCCCTCTCACCTTTTTTCCAAAGTATACATAGCGAGGTCTTTTAAGTCTGTCTCCACATGTTTTATGATGAAAACCACTGACCATTTTAGTAGCCGCCCCCCTGCACCGACTCCATCCTGTTGATATCCTTTGAAGGTGCAGTCTCCAAAATTCTACACAGTACTCCAAATGAGGTCTCACTTTCTTTTTCCGACTGGTCATTCCTCTCTCTATGCACCAAAATATTCTTTTGGTTTTTGCCATCGTTTTTTCTACCTGTTTGGCCAGGATTATCAGATACGATCACCCCCAGGTCCTGTTCTTCTTTCATGGATAGAAATACTGTATTTCACCCCTATACTGTACTGCTTCCTTGAGTTTTTGCAGCCCAAATTTATGACTCTGCATTTTATAGCTACAAATTTAAGTTGCCAAATTCTAGATCCCTCTTTGTTATCTACACCAACCAGGGTGTCTATCGTATTGCAGATTTTGGTATCATTTGCAAAGAAGCAAACCATAACTGGCAGCCCTTCTACAATATCACTTACAAAAATGTTAAAAAGCATCAGACCAAGCACCAAGCCCTGGAGCACACCACTGGTAACATCCTTATCCTCAGAGTGAACTCCATTTAGTAGTACCCTTTGCTTCCCTCTCAACCAATTTCTAACCCAGTCAGTCACTTTAGGGCCTAGCCCAAGGGGGCTCAGTTTATTTATCAGCCACTTATGTGGACTGACTTTGCTAAAATCTAAGTACACCTCATCTAGTGCGCTTCCTTGATCCAACAAGACCTACCTCTAGTAAACCATGCTGCCTCGGATCCTGCAATCCAGTGTTTGCATGAATTTATTCACTACAGAGACGAAGGTTCAATTCCCACTAGCACTCCTTGTGACCTTGGGCAAGTCACTTAACCCTCCATTCTCCTTGGAAGAAAGGCCTGGCAATCTGCTTCCGGTCACACTGCCGAGGAAACCCAGGAGCTGCTGGGTCACCAAGAGTCAGCATTGACTTGAAGGCACACATTGCATTTTGCATTCACTACAGGTGTCAGACTAACTGGCCTGTCATTCTCAACCTCCTCCTTACATCCATTATTGCTCAGAGGGACCACGTCCACCCTTCTCCAATGCTCAGGGACCACTCCCAATTCTAAAGAAATAGAGCCCTAAACAATGGCATAGAGGGGAGTAACCTGCACAGTGACAGTAGCTACCTTACTGGACAGACTAGATGGACCATGCAGGTCTTTATCTGCCGTCATTTGCTATGTTGCTGTGTTAGAAAGTCGCTCTTTCTATGTGGTGAACCACACCATGCTAGGTTTCCAGGAGGCAAACTTAGGGCATGGATAGGGATTTTTTGGGTAGACCTATCCCTTTTAGAAGGGTAATACACATGGACATAAGTGACAGTCTGACAGGGAAGATGTAAAAGCCAAGCCTATCACCCCGCCTCCTAGAATCTCTCTCATTTAGAGACCCCAGGTCAGATCACAGAGCCTCCACTTGTTTAGGTGCAATAATGATTGTAAGAAGGGTTTGCTTCTTAACTTTACTACTGTTTTTTTAACACATTCAGAAATATACAAATGGGTCTAAGTTTGATGCACATTTTAACGTGAAGATATTTAATGACTGTGGGATTACCGTAACATTAGCTCATTGTGTCAGGCATTAGAGTGTTATTTTATCGCCTGAATAAAGTAAAATATGAGATAAAGACGCGTGCACATTTAACTCACCCTTTATTACATTGGACCTGTATCATGATTTGCAATCGCCCATGACATACAACTCTGAATAATTTAAGCAATGCTTTTCTGCCTCTGCTCTTCTGTATGGTAGGAAGAAGTTGCACTGTTACAGACAATAAAATATTGACAGTGTCTCTGAAATGTCTGCTCTTTGCTCTATTGAATGCAGCATGAGACAAAGATGAAGAGAGAGAAAATCCTGGCTGAGTTTGAGGAGTTGCACCAGTTCCTGAATGAGGAGCAGCGGATCCGTCTCGCAAGGCTGGAAGAGGAAGAGAAGGAGATTCTGAAGAAACTCAGGGATAATGTGAACCAACTAGAAGATCAAAGCTCCTCCCTCCAGAAACTGATCTCGGAGATAGAGGAGAAGCGTCAGCAGTCAGCGACTTCATTACTGAAGGTGAGACTGGACTATAAATCAGTATAGACTTGACCCTTAGTTTGCCTGATTCTGGCACACTGGAATAGTGTGGTGGGGCACTGGTGGATTAAGCCATCAGTTTTCTGATGTTGTTATCTTACACTATCAATTTTGAATAATTTAAAATTTACAATTGTTCTGGGGTTGAAATGTTTTGAGCCAGCATTAATATTTGGGTTTGTTCTTTTGTGTGATATATACGGTATTTATGGATAAATGTCACGTCAGGACATGCTAGGATGATGACTGTTTCATGGAGCAGCTGGTTTAGGAAATGACACGAGGGGGAGCCACTTTAGACCTAGTCCTTAGAGGAATACAAGATTTGGTGCCAGAGGTAATGGTGTGCAGGCAAGTTGATAACAGTGATCATAAATTAGGCTCAGTGACTGGAGTGAGGACACTGAGGAACCCTACCACACTAGCATTTGACTTTCAGAAGGGAGACTATGATTAAATGCGGAAAATGGTTAAAAAAAAAAACTAAAAAAAAAGGAGCAGCTGCAAAGGTTAAGTATTTACATCAGGTGTGGACGCTGTTTAAAGCTACCATCTGAGAAGCCCACATATTAAAAAAAAAGACAGGCCAAATGACATATGGTATTATTAACAGATGAGATGAAGGTGGCTATTATAGCCAAAAGGACACCTTTCAAAAAAAGGAGAAAGAATCCAAACAAAGAAATTAGAAGCGACATAAGCACTGGCGAGATAGATACAAAGCATTGATAAGGAAAGCAAAAAGAGGATTTGAGAAGCAAGAAATTGGTGAGAGAGAGTCAGCTGGGTCATTAGAAGATCACGGGGTACAAAGGGCGCTCAGGGAAACGAGGAAGTCTGCAGCAGAGGAGACGGGACGAGCTGGGCTTTCAGAACACAACACCAGCACGCAGGGATTCAGCAGCAATAGCAGGAATGGGAGATCAGAGGTCACCACTTTCTGCTGCCCTCCAAAATCTGGTGCTCTAGGCGACCGCCTACCTCACCTAATGGTAACACCAGCCCTGAAGCTGCCATGCAGCAGAGGACAGAATATTCGCAGGACAACTGGCTGGTTAATTTGAAATTAGAAACTGCTTTTGGTAGGAACTTGGGGTGTATGCGCAAGGCTATATACATGATCATCATAAATTTGAGTGTAGGGATGATAAGGTACTAGGAACATATAATTCACTAAATTTGGTGAGCTGAAATAATCGTTACTAGGAACAAAGTCTTCTGTGAAAGTTTAGGAAGGGCGATCCTGATGGTTCAAATGGGGACTCTGTAAACTGCAATAGAACGAGAGTTTCCATACCACTGGTGGGCTACAGCGATGCCACCCGGAATAAGCCCAATCTGATCTGATCTGATCTCAGAAGCTAAGCAGGGTTGAGGCTGGTTAGTACTTGGATTGGAGACCCCCAGGCTTAATGCATAGAAGAAGAACTCGGCGATCTAATTCCATTTGCACCTTGCCAAGAAAACTAAGGGGATATTCAAAACTATCCACAGAGCCATCAGGAGTTAGCATTAACTTGACAGCACACAACCACCACCACCACCACCACTGGTGGCCCTTTGACAGCTGGTTTGGAGTTCAACAGTCCTTTCATGAATCTTGCCACAAGCAGGTGCCTGGAGAAAGGCTCTTTTAACTGTCATGGTAGCTATAGTCATGCTAAGGGCCGGTGTAAGCATTAAGCGAACCAGGCAGCTGCCCAGAGTGCCAACAGCTCAGGGGCTGTCCATTGCCACCATTGCTGTTTCTCTCTCTCTGATCTGCAGCGGTGGCAATCGCCTCAAACAGCCCCTGGTGCTTACCTTAAGACTAATGCCGCAAGGCTTTCTTCCCCCTTCGATGCCTGAAGCAGACTTCCTGTTTGCATGTGGGCCAAAGCAGCTTCAAAGGGAGCTGAAACAACCAGCCCCGCAGTGCCTAAATCTTAAAGTAAGCACCGCAGGGCTGCGCTTCCCTCCCCATTGCAACCGCTGCTGCAGGTCCCAGAGAGGGATGAGGTCCGCCTAGGGTCCCTCATCTTGTACTGGCCATGCTTTCATTGAATTAGTGCTTAGTCCTGAATTTGATTCTCTGCATCTTCCAGTAACTCCTCATATTATCGCACAATTAAAAAGCGTCTTCATGCTGAATAGAAGAAGTGAATCTCTTCCATTAGAATCCCTACGACTTTCTAGGGGATTCTTTTCTTGAGGCCCACAGAATTTCTTGCACTTTCACTGTAACAGAGATGCGTGACCAGGAGTTTTGCAACATCCGTGCTGACCAATCTAGGGATTTCAGATTGGGATGCAGAAGCTGGCCACCCTGTTGAGTTAGCAACTGTGGGACTGGAGATGGCAAGATGGGCTCATCTTCTGCCGTATCTTTCCGGGCCATTGAGGTGTCGCCAATATTAGGCTCACTGCATCTTGCATGATTTTCAGGGGCTTCCTTACAACCAATGAAAAAGCAGGAAAGACATACGGGAGGTCTCGACTCCAGGAGATTGCAAATGCATTCGCTGCTACCTGGCCTTAGGCTGGATGATGGGAACAGAAGGCAGGACATCTTCCATTGTCTCTGGATGTAATTTGGGAGGCCCCACTTTTTGGAAAGTATGCGAGTCACTTGCTTGTTCAGTGACCACTCATAGGGGTCTAGGTGATGACTCAGACGGTCGACCCACTGGTTTTGATCTCCTGGTAAGAATGTCACTATAAGGAACACTCCTGCATTTAGTGCAAGGCTCCAAATCTTCTGAGCTTTTCAAGCTGTTGTGCTTTGGTGACCGAGTTGATACATCTGACTCCTCTGCTCTGTGTGGATGGTTAGAGTGAGTCATGACTAGCTAGATCTGTATGGAATATGAGGAAGAGTTTTTGGTGTTGGAGATCCAGAGGTTGTTTAAAAAATTCTCTCCAGAGTTCTGGTATGAGTGGAGAAGATTTTGGTGTTGGAGATCTGGCAGAATGTCGTTTGGAATGGGACGACGGTGATGGAGGCGACGGGGTGTCAATCCTGCATGAAGAGGAGTTATTGCTACATGAGGAGTAGAGATGCCTGTACTTGCTGCCAGAATACGTTCTCTCTTTACTCTAGCTGGAAGAGGTGAAGCCATGACTCTTTGGTGCCGGGGAAACCCTTGACTCTTGGCGCCACTGCGAGGCTATAGAGGAAATCCTTCTATCTTAACGAGTCATCCCTGGTGAAGCCCCATCAGAACTGTGCCAGATTGAAGATGAAAGATACGAGTTTTTGACATTATGCAATGCAGCGCACCACTTTAGAGACGAAGAGGAGTCACTCACAGCAGGCAAAGTGGTATTTGCAGCATACATTAAAAAGCAAGCCCTCTTTTTAAGGTTTATTTGAGATGGTACCCATAAATTTAATCTGAGCAGTTTATTTAACAGGTTTTCTATACCGCCTTTTCCTTCAATCATAGAGGTTTACATGGCAACTACAAGGAAGTACATAGGCAACAAAGGGGGGGGGGGAAGGTATGCAGGGATCTTCAGTAAAGCTAGTTTACCTATTAGCTTTATACAATATGTACAGCATGTAGTATTTAAATTTGCGATGGTTGGGATGCCCTAGGTGATCTCTGTAGAGTTCTTGAGGATTTTCAGATTACGCTGCTGTGTTACACCTCAAAGATATATAATGAACTCCGCACTGACCCAATCAGACTCTGACACTTTCTTAGGGTAAAAGTTTACTTCTTTATTATAAACAATACGAATGGCTATAAGGCGAACAGCTTCCCCTACAAGCAATATTACAGATTTGTTAAGTGCAGATTCTGGGCTAAGAGACAAAGGATAATTATGCCAGGTTACTCACTGACCATAGACAGATGGAAGGATTTCATTTGTCTCCGCTCCACTGACTGTCTCTGTCTTTCCAGTTATATACATCAGCACGTTTTCCTGCTTTTCTTTCATTTATTTCTGGCTCTGACTTCTGGCCTGACACCTATCAGGAAAAGCCACAATGCTTAAGAAAAAAATGTGTCTAAACCAACTCACTTACATCCCATGACCCGCCCGACCAGTCTCTGAAATCCGCCCAGCAACAAGGACAATGGCCACAGTTAGGCCTTTGCTACAAGTCTGCATCAGGTCATTGTGCACTTTAATAGGGTTTAAGCTGTATAACACAAGAAATGCTTTTAGGAATGTGTTACAAAGTGGGGTTCACCCCCCCTTGATACCATCAGAGTTTACAATCAAAGTTTAAAATAAACAATAATTGGGTAGACATAATACAGATGAACAAATCACATTTCGTTAATATATTCATCAAAATCTGAATGCTTTTGATGACAACCAAATTAAGATAGGCAACTGTTACAAATAGGCCAGAACAGGAATAGGGAGTAAAGATGTTAGTGAGAAGTAAGAGGTAAATATCCTGTAAACTGCAGACAGGCAAGACCTTTAGCTGAGCTCAAGTGGTGCAGTATTAGAAACAGCTCTATTGATCTAATAAAAAATGACTCAAAGGTCAGTCTTGCGGCTGGCCTTCAACAATATATATGATGGATTCTAGACCTAGTCAAAGAGCAATGAGTTCCAGAACTGTAAGTGCCCCTCGTCTTGGGGCCATCTACACCCCAATGGGCCTACAAACAGCAAATTCCTCTCCTTCGCCTTCACTGAACTCGTACAGTCTTATCCACCAGAGCAGGGTCTACACAGGGGTTGGGGGGCAGGAGAAGGGTTATCCTTTCAAGGTCCAGATGTGATTCTTAACTTGTTTCAAAGGGAAACCCAAACATTGAATTGAGATGCTCCAACTGACTTTACGCATTCAAAATGCAACATAGGCACTGAGCATAACCACCTGTATTTCTGGAAGATGCATAGTACTGAATAACACTGTTCATATCACCTCCAATATTGGTGTCTATGAACCCTCTTCATGGCTTCTCAGTCATGTGCTGGGCAGGAGTATTCCCAGTGTAGGACCACCTACTCTCATTACTTAACAGAATACAAAAATGCTTCTCCCTCCTCTGTAGGATCCTTGTACCGAACTATCTTCCTCTTATCAAGCTCCACTCCGGGCTTTCTTGCTGTCCATGCTTATGATTCACATCCATTCTCCAGCACACAGGCAGAGTGGGGTTAAAACCTCTGACTTTTACATTCAAATGAGACCTAGGATCAAGAGAATCTTAGACTTGGACACAAAAATAAACAGGCCCCAAAGATGTTCCATAGCTACACTAACTCACATCTACAATGAAAAACTACAAGCAGCCACCACCAGGTTCAGTGCAAGGATATGAGACATCCAAGATGAACTCTCATTCCTGCTTCTCCTCTGGAGCGGCAACAGTGACATTCAACAGCAATGCAGAACTTACCCAAGTCTGTGTCAGAGGGGGTGGAAGCGACTGGTCAAAGCAAAGAACAGCAGCAATGCAGCATTGGAGAGTTGGCCACTCTCGAAACAGTGTTCTAGGCCATTGCGTAGTTCACCTAAGGGGTAGCACCTGCCCTGACTATCACACTACTCTATAAGGCAGCAGGACCAAGACAGCCATCTCACAAAGGGGGATGATACAATAGGATGGCATATACCTCCCAAAGAAACAAAAATGGTGAGCAACTGGCCACAGGGGCATGCTGGACTAGTGAGGGTCTTGAAAAGAGCCTTACATTTCTGTGATAGGTGTCTAATCAGGTCTCTGTGTGGTGCAGAATGACAACTAGGTTTTGCTGAGAAGATGTAAGCACGTAGGAGTAATAAAAAGGAAAATAGACAATTCCAGGGTAATAGAACTGAGGTATAAGGATAAGAATCTCAACGGGGTTGTCTTAGAAGCATTCTAATGTGTACATAGCAGCATTTACTTGAGTAGATGGTCTTCTAGGTGCAAATGATGTTTGAGGAATGCTGAGCATATGTAGATGTCCAGAGGGCATATTTAAGGTAGGGAGTTTGAGTAGGCCAACGATATAGACGAGTAATTTTATAAGGGGAATCCATATCTGAAGAAAAAATATAGACATCAGCAATTACAGTTGTACCTGCTGGAAGGGGCAGCTGTCACTGCCTCAAATTCCTTGATCCTTGCAGAATACATGAGATCCTCTTCCTGCACCCCCTAGACATCTGACCCCCCTCCCTTGCCCCCCTAAGCATTTGATCCTCCCCACCAGCAACTTTCTCCAGCACTAAACACCCTCACACCTGATCCCCCTGACAACAGTAACTGCTCTGAGGCCCCTCTGGCAGACCCCTTCCACCTCCTGATCTCCATCCTCAGTCCTACTGGGGATCCCTGGTGTCTAGTGGGAGCTGCAGTGATGTCCAGTTGCTCCTGCTCCTTGCCGTACCTTGGCTTCCAAATGGCGACAATGATCCCTAGTGGTAATCTCGCAGTACATACCACCTGGAATTAGACTGGTCAGAGTGCTATACCTGGTGCGGTATGTGGGGCCCTGTCTCCCACAAAAAAGCCCAATAACCAATTGCTATTAGCCCATAAAGTCCAGAACCAAAAGTCGGTACAGAGTCAAAGCAAACTTTATTAGATAACCAATGGACAATATAGGCAGTAGAGAGGATTGCTTCTTTCGGCGTGCTGTCTACAGAATTTCTCCTCCCTACTCACAGCTAATTTTCCCTTCCTTATATACCATTTCTATTTCCGTGTACGTGCTACATTTGATCTGATCATAATCTTATCTAACTATAGACTCTAAGGGGCTTGTTTACAAAGCCGCGGTAGCAGTTTCCGATCGTTATCGGAGCCGCGGCCCCACTGATTTCAATGGGGCCGCGGCTCCTATAACGATCAGAAACCGCTACCGCAGCTTTGTAAACAAGCCCCTAAGTTGTACCTCTCTGCTCTCATGCCCTGGTTTCTGCAATTTCTTTGTTTCTTATTTTTTCATGTGTCAGTTCCTGACCCCTAGTCCTTGGTCAAGTCTCCACCCCCTCCTTTAGCATACTTACCACCTTCTTTCGACACCACCTGCTTTCTTCAGGGCTTATTGGTACATTATTTTCACACAGCCTTTTCTGTCAGCTTGTGGTTTCCTGAGGGTAACTGTTTTTTCCTTAGCTTTGCATGCAAGTCCTCTAGCTCTTCGGCTCAAGGTTTTGCAATTGCAGCTTTTTGTTTAAAACTTGCTTTGCTTGCCAATTTATTGCCCACTGTATAGCAGCCTGGGTTGACCTGTTTTTCACTACTAGACAGGAGAAGGCCTAAGGAGACCTGACCAAGGACCAATACCCTACAGGTAGTGTTTATAATGACAGCTGTATAATCTGTAGGATATAAATGGTAATAATCTCTCTCTCATTCCCTCTCTAGGATGCAAAGGCCACCCTGAGCAGGTAGGGTTCTGTTCTGGTTCCCTCATTCTGTATGAACTAGGAGCCTTTAATATCACTGTGGGACTTGCAGATGTCCAGTGCCTTATGAGTGAGGGGACAGAGACCTGCCCAGTATAACACTCTCACACTCTTTCATTTTATTTATAAATCTAAGTAACTATCTAAGCTATGTACAATATACACACATAGTATCAGAGCAAAATTGTACAAAGAGTCTTATTCACTTCCACTGATGTTATCACACCCCATGATATTAAAAATATAAAAACTTGTGGAGAATAGATAGAATGAAGATGATTTATAAGGGTTAACATAAGAAAATAAGAAATGCCTTACTGGGTCAGATTAAGGTTCATCAAACCCGGTATCCTGTTTCCAACAGTAGCCAATCCAGGTCGCAAGTACCTAGCAGTTTCCCAAAAAGACACAGGTTCCACAATGCTTGAATGCAGTGGATTTCCCAGGTCCTCTTTAATAATGGTTTATGGACCTTTCCTCCAGGAACTTGTCCAAACCCTTTTTAAACCCAGCTACACTAGCAGCTTTTACTACATCCTCTGGTAACCAATTCCAGAGTTTGATTATGCATTGAGTAAAAAAATATTTTCTCTTATTTGTCTTAAATGGGTTATATTGTAGCTTCATTGTGTGTCCTCTAGTCTATCTATTTTTTGATGGCCTAAACAACTGATTTACATTTATCCATTCCACTCCATTCATTAATTTATAGAGCTCTATCATATCCCCCCAAGGGATATGGCAGCGGGGTCGGGCAGCGAGTAGGTTGTGCCACGGGGAGAACATCACTGTGGTGATGCAGGGGCATGCTGGGCTATCCCAGGGGCCGATCCTAGCATCCGTAGGGCCATCTTGCTCCCTTCCCCAGAATGTTGCCCCATTGTCTCATCCACGCATTGAGACTCTGGAGCTCTGCTTGTCTTTAGGGTCTTGCACGTTGAATATACGTTTCAGAGAACGCTCCCCTGGGAGTTCTGGATTTCAACTTCCTACCTAAAAGCCTAAATTTAGCCTTCAGAACCTCCATCCCAGACTTTCCAATATCATCAGTGCCAGCATGTACCCAGACACTATAGAAATTTAGGATGGGCACTTGGTTCATAAACTATTACTAGCACTGATAAATTGAGCAGTTTGAGACTACCTTCTCTTTCCCTGGGCAAGTCCTTTAGTAGACCTGCGAGTATCTCTCCTTGCACCTGCTGCTAGCCCACCTCTATCTCCAGCGACTCTGGGGCTGAACATCTTCCAGAATAACCCCAATCACTCTCTTACCCTCAGGTGTCATGCGGTGGAGTTTCCAAGGTCAGAGGCTTTTTCTGCAGATGGGGGAAGAGGCTTCCAACTGAGCTTCCTTCACAGATATTTTATCCTGAAAGATGTGCTCAGAAAACATCAAGGTAAAGAACCGTTCTATACCTGCAGCTGTAATTCAGTAGCACAAGTACAAATAAAATATCGACATGCAGTCGTCTCTTGAAGGTTTCTTTTGTCGTTCTCGGCTTAATTTCATTTCATTATATTTTTTTTAGGAAAACTTTCTGCAGAACTGGGTAAGATTTTATCTATTCTTTTACATTTAAAAATTCAGTCTATGGTGTCTCTCTGCTTTTGTAAGGACACCCGTTTGCTTTATAATAGAAGTAGAGAAGGCTGCACACATTCACGGCTATTGTAAACACAAATGCAAAAGATTCTGGACAGACGCAGGTCCATTTTCAGCAGGTCTGGGTTAGCTCTCCCAGGCTTGTCTGAGCTTATGCCACAGAAAAATTGCTTATTCCTTTTCAGTCTCTTCTATCTACTTTCAGGTCAGATCTTCCTGCTTCTCTCTCATTTACGTCACAGTGCAACAATGTATCTCAATTAGATAGGAAAATGCTACTCTATCATAAAATAAGCACAACGAAAGAAAAAAAGATATAGAGGGGGGAATACAAGAGAAATACGAAAACAGTAGGAAGCCCCTCTACTGCCCTTGCTCAATAGTCAGTAGTTAACCATGCTGCAATGTGGTTGATCCCAAAATAATTTTCCTAAAATGTCTAGGATGTAAGAAAAAAATGATATAAATTCCTATGACACGTTTCCAGTGCCTGGGTTGTTCCTATAGCGTCAACTCCTGGCCAGAAGGCAAAAAAATGCTCTTGGGGGCTATATGAAGCAAAGACCTTATTCTCGAGGAGTTTCTAGCAGGTCGTGCTCATAGATTCTAACTCAGCACCCTCTTCTGATCCTCCTACCAGGCTCCCCAGGGTGGCTTAGCTAATGATGTTCTTCCCATCTCCCCGAGTCTCTCTGGTCTTGCTCTTAACCCATCCAAGCAAGGTGTGGCCTTGCATAAGCAAAGCTCTGCCTGCAACCCAGAGCAAAATGAGTTGTCAAGGTGCCAGAGACCCAAATTAGAGGCGTTCCTGTGGCACCCAAGAGAAGCACAAAGCTTCTCAAACAATGGGGGGAAAAATCTCCATGCTGGTAACAGCCAAGGCATCAAGTGCCACAGAACTCAGCAGGACAAGGATCAAAGCGGCGTAAAAGGCTCCCACCCGCGCAGTCACAGCATGGACTCATGATGCAGCCACCTTAGGAGACCTCTACATCTGATCACACAGTCAAGTGCAGCAGATCCTCTTCTACAAGACACACAGCTGAGAGACTCATGCCTTTTTTCCCCCCCAGTGCTAGCTCTTCATAGCTATGTAAGCAGCACCTTCTCCAATCCAGTCCAGTGCTGTGCCCGTCCAACCCTTACATGTAGTCACCATGGCACCAAGATGCCCATCAGGAAAGCACAATGGCCAACAGCTCATTCAAACCTTTTTCCTGCCGCCTGACCCTCAGCAGGGGGAGCCAAGGCCAGGATAGGGCAGTAGGGGAATAAGTGGAATAAGTCAAATGCACATCCTGCACCCGGTGGACATACAGGACCTTGACCAGAATAGACCCTGTACGTCTGGGTGCTGCAGCCCGCCCACACTCTACCTCCATCCCGCCCCTATGTTTGACTGAAAATAAGAGACAAATTTAAGCTCCTAACCTAAGAACCTAAATATAGGAGCTCAGCCGTTTTGAATATTGGTTCTACTGTTTTTTGCTAATGTGTGATTGCCACTAGCAGAGTGAATCTCATTCAATGCCTGTTGAACCTTCCAGGGAAAGTTTAATGTGAGTAGATGAGGAGCCAATGAGAAGCGTCTGCTCATGTTTATTAATATGTCTCCCCCCCTGCAGCAAATGTGACTCTGGATCCTGAAACTGCTCAGTCTAATCTCGTCTTGTCTGAGGATCGGAAAAGTGTCAGATACGGAGACATAAGACAGAATTTACCAGATAATCCTCATAGATTCGATCCTTGCCCCTGTGTGCTGGGGAGCGAGAGCTTCACCTTAGGGAGACATTACTGGGAGGTGGAAGTGGGGGACAAGACTGGCTGGAATTTGGGGGTCTGTAAAGATTCTGTGATCAGGAAGGGGCCGATCAGACTGACACCCAGGGATGGATACTGGGCTGTGATTCTCAGGGACGGAGATAAATACAAAGCCTGTACTTCTCTCCCAACCCCTCTCTCCCTGAGCGTGAGACCCCGAGCAGTGGGGATTTTCCTGGACTATGAGGCAGGAAAAGTCTCATTTTACAACGCAGATAATAAATCTCATCTCTACACCTTCACCGACACCTTCAGTGGGATACTCCGGCCTTTCTTCAGCCCTTGTCTCAGTGCAGGAGGTAAAAATACCGGAGCTCTGAGAATCCGACCAGTGTCAAACTGGGAATGAGGGTGCCGGGCTCGGGGGTGTGATATATAATCTGGATAAGAAGAATCAGATGGTATTTGTCTGCAGTGCTGTTCAGGTTCGTTATAGAGGTATTTCCAGATTTCTACTAACCTTGTAAAGAAAATGTACAGTAGAAGCAATAAAAGGATAATAATAGACTTCTGAATGGTTTTAAAATAATATAAGAGAGTTCAAAGAAAAATGGCTGTGATTTCAGTGACTTAGTAAGAGCAGTCTGTGGATGTGACACAATAAGACTGTCAGAGATGGGATGAGAGCCTGTGAATATGATGGAGGCGTCTCAGCGACACATTGAGAGCAGGGCCGGCCCAAGGCTTTCTGCTGCCCTAGATAGGCCAGTCCCGCCCTTGCCCCTTGGCAGCCCAGGTCCTAACCTCCTACCTTTAGCATCCATCATCTTGCCTAGGGAGTGGGACGACACCGTGATTCTTCCATTCTTGAAAGTGCAAACTCATGGCCTGCCACTGAAGGACCAGTAGGCCATGAGTGAGCTTCAAGGTCCACTGTGGCACCAAAGGAGCTTGTTTTGCTGCCACTTTCAAGATTGGAGGACTCACAGTGCCACCCACTGGGCTCTGCTGCCCTAATTAACCACCTAGTTTGTCCTGTGGATGAGTAGCCCCAAGTGAGAGAACCTACTTCCCTGCAATGAACGAGCACTTACCAAGTGTAAACTCCTTTCCCCTTCAGCCTGGGATCAAGGGGGAAATGCTGGACTTCTCCCTACAACCTGGGGGTCTCCTGAATTTTTCTGACATAGGGGAAGATATGCTTCAAGGCCCCAAGAGCGCTCCCCATCAACTCAAGAGTACACTACAAGGTCTTAACCCTCATCCACAAAACCCTGAACAAGGCATCAGCAGAACAACTACACAACTTAATTCACACCTCGGAATCTACTAGACCAGAACCTCCTCAGTATCCCACCACGGACTCACAGTTACAAGCAGTCTACAAGATCAAGAGCTTTCTCACTATATGCCGCCACCCTCTGGAATGCGTTATCCCCAGAAATCCGAAACATCAAGTCTTCCACTAAATTTCATAAACAACTCAAGACTCACCTCTTCCAGAAGCATTTTGACAATAAGCAACCTAGTTGACCCCACTCATCCTACCCTCATGAAACCCCTATGGCCCCACTCCTCACCACCCTCTCAAAACCCATTTGACCCCATTCTTGTTAACCTCTCATCCCACTGTATATAGTTGCGTTTGTTAACAACCTTATAATGTTCTTTCTTATGCGTTCCCTATATTTATTGTACAAGTTCCAATATTGATCGAAATCTGTGCCTTGTATAAACCAAGTTCTGTGTAAACCACTTTGACTGGTAGAAAAGCGGTATATCAAAATCTGTTAAATAAATACATTAAATAAATAACACACTTGCACAACAGTTTGGGTTTCTTCCAAAAATAAAGGTTATGGAGTATCATGGATGGCAACGATGAGTCAAAAATGTGCAGTCTTCTGGTTTCATCCAGTCACAGAAAAAAATACAGTTCCTGTGTGAAGGAGGCTTCCTCTACTTCCCAAAGCCCTTGTCAGGAAACTCTCTAGAAAGCTCCCAGGCAGTGGGACTCCCTTTTTGGGGTACCTGAAACATGCTGGCGAGCTCTTCTCCTTCTCAGAGCACAGATCCCCTATGCCCAGATAAGATGCCTGTCACTCCAGCACCTTTCCCACTCACACTATCGTAAGTCCTGGCTATTACAGAATCTCTTAAGATGCAGACTCCGAGCAACGTCCGCCAGAGGAACAAGGAGTTTTACAGGTCACTGTAAAAAGATTTTACATGTGCAAACAGCAGAATTTACATATGCAAATGGCCAATGGGTGTAAACTGTGATTTTAGAAAGCCATATGTAAAAGTGGGAGGACATGTATTAAAGAAGGGGAAGTGCTGCAGGCGTGAATTAGGCGAGAACTAACAGGACAGGTGTGATTTAAGTGTCTTACAATGGGAATCCACAGATACATGAAAAATTGTGAATATCAAGCTTTTTATTTGCTCCGAGGCAGGCGTAAGGGTCTACTACGTGCTTGTTTGCACATGGGGTTGCTGGCAGCCATGATGGGGCCAAATGTGCTCACCTTTCTAGCATGTAAAGTTATCTCCAATTTCAAAAAATACATTAAATTTAACGCAGTTCCATAATTGTCTAATCCTTAATATCCCGTTTTCTTAATTCTGCCATGCGGAAGCCTAAGCGCAGACGCTTACAGGTAGAGGTTACAAAATCAGCGCTTACGTGGGCGACTGTCGGCTCTCGCACACACAAGTCTTTTGCTGGGCGTTTTTGAGGTTAAATGGCTGTTCACACTGGTTATACTGCAAAATAAAGATGTACCCCTTCTGCTCCTTACATTTATTTTACAAAAGGTTTGGTGCTCAGTCAGCAGGAAATTTTGAACATCCCAACTGGACAGCCCTGTTCTCTGCAAACAGCAGGATAAAATGGCTACACATAGGGGCATCATTCGCTGAAGGTGACCAGTTTGGATCTGCTCTCCCAAACCCCAAAAGGCTTGGGTGCGAGCTGCTCCTTCCCCTCTGTCTACAATATCTGCCCGGTATGTAAATATGATCTTTGGACCCCAGAGAAAACAGATGTCAATCCACAAAAAATGTATCAGAATCCTCTGTACTTCATTCATTCTCTATAGATAATCAACTATAAATCCACAGCAATAAATGGTAATTATAGGGAGGGAGAAAGTCCTTAGAATATACAATGGGCCATTATTCTGGCCTCAAAATTTATACAATCAAGGGTTAGAAAACCCTTCCACTGTCCTGTATTTTCATATTATATTTTTATTATTTATAAATTATTCTGCAAATTTTTCACTCTCTCTTAATAAAATAATGTTATATCTTAAGTTATTTTTAGTGTCTAATTTTTCATCCTTCTAGTAGTAGTAATTACCACTAAAACCACAATGCAGCACTTAACCTCCATCCAATGGTGGGATTCAAAAATCTTAGGAACCAGTTCTGTATCAGATCAGTACAAGCAGGCTGCAGCACCCCAATCCCCCCCCCCCCACCTGACAAAATAGACCTGGTGGCCAATTAGCTCCCTGAACCCCCCCCCCCCATGACCTAAAAACAAAATAGACCTGGTGACCTAATGGCCTTCTGAATCCCCCACCCCTCTCCCAACTACCAAACAAAATAGACCTGGTGGTCTAGAGACCCCCTGAACATCCACCCCCCCCCCTCCTGATTAAAAAACAAATAGACCTGGAGGCCTAGTGGCCCCTGAACCACCCCCAGCCCGGTACCTTTTGAAATGAGCAGGAGCGCTGCCTACGCACGCACTCTTGTGGTCCGGTCCGCCATCTTCAAAAATGGCAGCAATAGGCACCACATGGGGCCAGGTGCCACCATTTTTGAAGATGGCAGACCACGAGCAGGGGTGCATAGGCAACGCTCCTAACTCAATTGGAAAGGTACCGGGGTGGGGGTGGTTCAAGGGCCACTAGGTCTATTTATTGTTTAAGTTGGGAGGAGGGGTTCAGGGGATCTCTAGGCCACCTGGTCTATTTTCTTTTTAAGGGAGGAGGGGGTCCGCACCGCTAGGCCACCAGGGATTCACTGTCTGTCAGGACACTGGCCTCCGACAGTATTTTGATGGCATTAGGGGGTTTTCCCCGATGCCATCAAAATACTGTCGGGGGGTGGGGTTCAGGGCTGCTGGGCCACCAGAGATTCACTGTCTGTCGGTGCACCGGATCGACGAACTTATGAAATATTTGGAACAGGTTCAGGCAAACCAGGGCATACCGGCTGAATCCTACCCACTGCCCCTGTCTCCAGGTTAGCATCGCGGTTTCATTCTAGTCAATCTTCCGCTTAGGTGCATCCTCCGCTGCAGACTTCCAGTTTATACAGAACCAGAAGTCCGGCGCTGAGACACCAGATTTCTGCTGTCATGTTTCTATGAACAGAATGACACTGTGACACAGCGGAGGGGTAACTGCCGCCACCGTCAGCCCCTAATGGCAGCGCTAGCCCTGCACATACCTTAATTTCCATCCCCTTCTCTCCTCTCCTGCCAGGCCCAGCACCCTAGCGCTCTCACTTCCTCTTTCACTCCTTCCCCAACCTCTTATTCCCTATGTCTCACTCACTCCCCACTCTTACATTTCTACCCATTGTACCCACCATTCTCCTCTCAATTATCTCATTGACATCTTTCCTCCCTCCGCCCTTGTAGCCTGGCAGCTCTCCTCTCCCCCCACCTCACCCTTGCAGCATGGATTCTCCCTCCTCATCTATTCCTTTGTAGCCAGGAACCTCCCCCTCTCTCCCCACCCCTCACATTTCCCTGTCTCTGCCTTTGCTATGGTCCAGCATCTCTCTGTCCCTCTTCCCTTCTCCAAATTCACCAACAATGTAGCATCACTCTCTCCCCCCCTCTTAACAGTTCAGCACCTCTCCTGTTACATTTCCTGACCCAACGGTGCAGCTTCTCCCCTTTCCTGTGTGCAGATGCAGAGTTGCCAAGTTACCCAGTTCCAGGAGTGAGATTTTAAGCCAGTTCTGGTTTTAAATTTGCATTACCATGCAGTATGGTATTTGTAGTCCTTGATTTTACTCCTTGGAATCCGTGCCACAGTTCCCATCATGCAACACCATGAGCTTGTCAGAAATCCAGGACTGGCTTAAAATCTCTCCTGGAAATGGATAACTTGTCAACTCTGCAGATGCAGTGGTACAAGTCTCCGAATTCTTACATTGTAAACGTTGAGCTACAGTCCTTCAGCGCGTCTCAGGAGCAAGTGGTGCATAATATGATTTTACTTCAGATGCATGGAACACACCGGAACTGAAATCATAAGAAGAGTCCCAAGCCACTGCGATGCAGAGAAGTGCAGCTCAGCATGCATTAAAGTAAAGGTGCTGAGACTCGTGTGGCCGTGTCTCTCTCCTGCCGGCTGGGCTCCCTGCTGTTGCTAATGCTGCCCTGCTTTAAAATAGTCTGAACAGCCCCAAGCAGTTCTATTTTCCCCTTTGATGGAATTATGTCACAATGGAGAGAATGTTACCTCGAAGAGACACTTATCCAAGGAGAGACCTTCAGAGAAATGTAATAGCTTATAAAACTACTAGGAAAGTAAATTCTTTTAAACAAATGTCCTTGCAAGTGGATTATATCCTAAGAACATAAGATATGCCATACTGGGTCAGACCAAGGTCCATCAAGCCCAGTATCCTGTTTCCAACAGTGGCCAATCTACGTCACAAGTACCTAGCAGTTTCCCCAAAAGACACAGGTTCCACAATGCTTGTACTGGGTCAAGCATTGATATCCTGGGTCCCTTCTTAATAATGGTTTATGGACCTTTTCTCCAGGAACTTGTCCAAACCTTTTTTAAACCCAGCTGCACTAACAGCTCTTCTTACTCTTACTAACAGCTATTACTATCCTGGCAAGTGTGTTTCCAGTAAACCTCTCACAATGGAAATGTGTGTTTCTGCCTCTTTTTGCTCAATCTGAAATCTCTATAGTTTAAGATAATGATGGTCAATATTTAGCTCAAGTATTTTTATGTGCTCCGTCTGCTGTATTTCGTAGGTAGCTACTTATCTTTGGTCATCTTTAGTTACTGGGGCCCAGGGTCATTTGACATCAGGATTCGGACTTCAGGAACTCCAACGTTCTTTTTCTTCATCAAAGTTGGTTTAATCGCCAATTTCTATATAATGTCCCCCATTATACCTCTCTCTCCACCCAAGAAGCCTCACTAAATGGTAAAGATTTGCAAGCTTGCAGGACTGTTAAGCCCTTAATGATTTTCTTTAAATCTGTCCCTCAGCTATTACCTTCAAAGTGCACATGCAATCTTTCAAACCGGCAATTCTCTGGAACATCCTTTCCTTTCCCCTTCAAGCTTCTACCCTTCAATTCCTCCGTCACACTTTCCCACCATTCCTCCACACAGGTCCCTCTCAAAGCACCCTGCCTTCACACTCTCACCGTTCCTCTTTTAATTAGATGCCTCACAAACTTTAAAAGAAGACCTGGAAACACTCAAAGAAAGCTCAAGTCCTCTCCCTAATTCTCCTTACCTGCAGCCTGTCCTATGTTTTCAGCTTCTCATTTGCTAAAGGGGTTTATTCCCTGAACCCTCTCCTTAAACCTTTTGAAAGAAGATAAAACTCCTTCAGTGCTCTCTTACCTGGATTCTCAGATCTTTACTTTTCTAAGCACAAAAGTGATAAAAAAAAACATTTTACTTTCAACTCGTGCAGCTGCTTCCACACTATTTGAGGAATTACCCCCCCTTTTAGTTATCACATTCTCTCCTTTCTACTAGTAAAGTTAAATTTCCTAACCAAGCAGCATTTAAACAAAGAACACCCTCAACCACTCTAAATCAATCACTCTATTTTCTCTCACTCCTAATTAACCCAAAACTCTCTTCTACACCCACTTTTACAGGCCTCTGCCATACCCCATATCCACACACATCCCGTCACCTAGCCAACACTCACCCACTGACTTTCTTCCAACAACATCACTAACATTACATTCACCTGGAAATAGGGTTGCCAACTAGCATAGTTTAGTGTAGGGACACTTTTTCCAGGTAGGGTTACCAACTGGCTCAAGACAAGCATGATCCAGTCCTGGGTCTACCCCATTGCATGCAGGGACATGTAGTTCTGATTTCTCCATTGCACTCCATAAAAAAAGCAAGACTACATGTCCCTGCGTGCAATGGGGTAAAACCAGGCCTGGATCAAGCCTGTCAGGCGTATCTGGACCAGTTGGTAACCCTACCTGGAAAAAAGTGTCCCTACACTAAATAGGGTTGCCGACTGGCTCCAGATGCGCCCGACAGGTTTGATCTAGTTCTGGATTTACCTCATTGCATGCAGGGATATGTAGTTCTGATTTCTCCATTGCACTCCATGAGAAAAGGAAAACTACAAGTCACTGCATGAAATGAGGTAAACCCAGGACTAGAGCAAGCCTGTCGGGCGAATCTGGAGCCAGTTGACAACCCTAACACTAAACTATGCCATAAAATAGTACTTGAGACCCCCTACTCTAATACTCCCCCTACAGTCTTAATAAAATCCATATATTTCCCTTAGCCAAGACATTAAATCATTTTTCAGCCTTTTACTTTCTCCTTACAGCCTGAGAAAAACCTTCTTTCACAAACTGCGTCTCTCTCTCAGCTGTGCTACATGACTAAATGCAACAAACAGATATCCCTCCCCCTGCCCTTCAACAAAGCACTTTATATTACCAAAAAGCTCAAATTTAACCCTCAAATAACACTTATAATAGTAAAATATAGCATCATTTACCTTTACTTCTCCTCAGTACATGTTTGATGAACTTGCAGTCTTTCAGAAGCCCCCTTAAGCTTTTAAAAGGCTGCCCACGGCAGATAAAATGTAATTTCAAACCTTTTAATATTCATTTCTCAGGGCTCATTAGTTCTCCTCACTCCTCCAAACGCCCTCCCCACTGCCTTGGGGAACATTTTCCCCTTTCTGCAAACACAGCCAAAAACTCTGGTTTTCTCCCAAACTAAAACTTACTAAGGATTCCAACACTCTTTCCTTACCTCTCTGGACCCCCCTCAGCTGACCTCCAGAGGTAAATGCATTTTTTTAAATTATTATACACCTGATTACAATAGACCCAGCTCTGTGACACATGACCAATACATTCCAGAAAGTGACACACCCCCTTCTGTGAGGCTCATTTACAGAAAATGAAAGTGAAACTAAGAATTATTCTCAACCCTTCAGACACATGGCTGCAGTGAGCCTCGCTGAGAGCCTGCAGGATAGGGTTGCCAACTGGCTCCAGATGCACCTGACAGGTTCGATCCAGTCCTGGGTTTACCACAGTGCATGCAGGGATATGTAGTTCTGATTTCTCCATTGCACTCCATAAGAAAAAGAAAACTATAGGTCACTGCATGCAATGGGGTAAACCCAGGACTGGATCAAGCCTGTCGGGCGCATTTGTAGCCAGCTGGCAACCCTACTGCAGGAGGAAATTTTGTATCCCATTTGTTTGGATTACTTTAGAGACCCAGTGATTACAGAGTGTAGACACAACGTATGTCACTCTTGTATCACCCAGACATGGAGAAGAATAAATACAAACTTCCCCTGACCTTATACAGAAAAACATCTTGGCAGAGGAACCAGACCTAAAAGACAGCTGGCGAATCTAACAGAAATGCTGAAAAATCAGGCAGAGAGGAAACAAGAGGAAACCCTGTGTGAGAAGCATGAAGAGAAATTAAAATTGTTCTGCACAGAGGATCAGAGACTGATCTGTGTGGTGTGTGACAAATCTCAGGATCACAAGGTGTATGTCAGTACAGTTGTGGTCAACATTATTGGCTCCCTTGCATTTTAGGTATGTTGTATATCATATCTTGAGAAATAACTGGAAATATTCCAATTGTCATCATAATATTTTAATAGTATGTTCAAAGGTATACAAGAAAAAAAGATGTCAGTGCAAGTTAGACATAGTAATTTCTGAGAAAAAAACAAAACATGGCCTGGACAGGATTAATAGCACCCCTCACTAATATTTCCTGCACAACCCTTGGCAGTAGTCACAGCCGCTCAATGTACATTTAGAAACATAGAAATATGACGACAGAAAAAGACCACATGGCCTATCTAGTCTGTCCTTCCATAACAACTACAACAGTCCCCTTTTTTCCTTTAGAGATCCTCTGTGTTGGTCCCATGCTTTTTTGAATTCAGTTACTGTCCTCATCTCTACCACCTCCATTGGGAGACTATTCCATGGATCCACTACTCTTTTCGTAAAGAAATATTTCCGCATATCACTCCGGAATCTATCTCCCTTCACCCTCATCCCATGTCCCCTCGTAGCAGAACTTGCTTTCAGTCGAAAGAGGCTCTCCCCCTGTACATTTATACCACATTTATGTCTTTTTTTCTGTGTCCTTTTTGCCTCCCCTTCCCTCTGACCCTTTCCTTCTCCTTTGCCAGTCTACCCGTCTTCTTTCCTTTCCTGTTTTGCCACGACATTCTTTTTCCTTTTTTGCCTTTCAAGCAGTGCAATATACTTTTTATTGTAAACCGCTCAGATGCCTCCCAGTGTTGGGCGGTTTATCAAATGACTCAATAAAGATAAAATGGCCCAGTCTTCGATTTGGACGTGCCCGCAGCCTGGACAGGGATGTCATGGAGTTGGAATCTAAGTAAATTCAGTCCAGGGTTTGCCAGCGGCTACTGCAGGTTTCGCTTTATTCCTGCTGCAGAAGCACTACCTGTCTTTCTGCTTTTACTCCAACCACAGAAAGAAAACTCCAGAACTTGGTAAAAAGTTAGTATTCAGTTCCCTGTAAGCTCAGTGGAGATGGAACATGCTTTTAGGGAGGAGGCCCCTCACATTCATACTTTTCAAATGTCATGGCCAGGGTTTAAAAAAAAATTATCCTGGCCACCGTCACTCAGTTTTGACCACAGGACTCATGGCAGCAGAAGCAGGGAGAGCCCTCGTTAGGAGCGCGAGGAGAATTTCCCAGTTGAGTAAAGGAGGATTTCCACATGTTATAACCATTTTTTCTGTGAAAATAATATAGTTTATCTGATTTTTAATCACCCAGTAAAATCTTTTGCGCAAATATTCAGCCTCTGTGGTCAGCATTTTTAAATTGCCTGACCATTGTGACTAAACTTGAAACCAGATATTGGAGAGCCGCCACTTGGATATCTGGGTTCAGCGCTGACCACTGTCACTTTCCAGATAGGGGTGATATTCAGCCGCAAGATGCATAGGGAAACTGCGTAACATTAGGACGTGTCATAACTTTATGCAGTCACTAATCCGGTTAGTGGACTGAATCTCACTGCTAACTGGATAAATGCTGGTTGATCACCTATTAGCTATACTGGTTAAGTCAGCCCTGATCAGACTAGCCCATCAGCATCTGGGTACTAAATATCCCAGGGCAGCCTAGATTTTAAAATATGTAACCTCATTAATCTAAGCATTAACCCTCTAGCAAAGTTACTGAAGTGAGAGTTACTTCCATCTCCAGCTGATAGAGGAAAGTATCCTGTCTATGTTTGGACCAGCACATCGGTAAGTCAGAAGGAACCGGTTATATCAAAATCCAACGTTTTGTGAAGGCTGAATTAGGAACTTTGGGAAGCACAGAGAGGAGGAGATACAGCTGCAGGGACATGGTGTGTGAACTCACTGGATCCCGATGTGGATGATCTGCAGACGTCCCCAGCCTGGTAGACTCAGCACTGACAGACATTCCTCCAGGGGGGCAGAATCAAGGGGTGGGAGCCAGGTGGAGTGTTATTATTCAGTTTCTATAGTCTGTGTTGAGCAGACGTTGCTGGAAGGAGAAGTGACTGATGATGGGATATCAAGAGAAAGCCAAAGGACAAGCTCCATGGCACAGTGCAATTGAGGAGAGGCCAAGGAATAGGGTTGCTGTGATGGGAAAGAAGAGCAGGAGGGAGGCTTCAAAACTTTGGTAAGCTGTGGAATGGCAGAACTACGTTTTCTGAGCCAATCTGAGTACGTAATCCAGCCCTGCACAGTAGGAGAAGAAAATACAGCGGCATACAATCTGTCATTTTTTTGTAATGTTCTTTATTAAACATTCAGAAGGAATACAACAAGCAGTGCACAGTAACAAACAATTTCCACCATCTTCATTTAACAAAAGGAATCCTGAAAGTTTGCACAACAGTATAGAGGACACGTCGTTCAGAGAGGTTAACTGCACTGAGACTCATCATCAATGTCTTGCTCATATTTTCCCCCAAACCTTTTTTCATTTTCAATCCCTCAATAACAGTCACACGCACACTTGCAGTCCCTCATTCTACCATCTCTCATTCATCCCTTATTCCCACTTACACATCCATTCGCTCTCTAATCATTTCTCCCCTCCCCCTTTTCATTGCCAGAGCTCTACCTGGAGTGAGAGACGGCAGCAAAGGCTGGACTCTTCTCACCCACATTTCTAACCATCGCCCAGAGTATCCCTCCCATATCAGTATCCACATCTCAGCTCATGATTTCCATGCTGGTTTAAGTCTTTAATTCATAAAGCCCCCATTCCTTCATCAGTGAGAGACATTTCATTCATCCAATACTTAAGAATCACTCTCTCTATTAGAAGCAAGGCTGCTGTAGTGAAGCTCCTCTTGAACCTGCCAACTCTTTTTTCTTGAAAAGGCTATGGGTTGCTCAACCATAATAGCACATAGGTCCAGTCTATCTGTGTTTGAATAATTTCCTCAATAGCAACCAGGACTCTAATCCACAAATTTCACAATGCCACACATTCTAGAAAAGTGTGACTATATGTCCCTCCCCTGAGGAGACACTTCTGACACCACTTGCCTTCCCATATTTCATTTGATCCCCTTTAGATCTAGTAATATAGACCTGATGAGATCATTTGAACTGCTTCTCCTGTAAAATCACATCCCTCGTAATGTTTGAGGGATCTTCCAACTTTTTTTGCAGATCTTCCAATGTCATCACCTCCGACACTTCCTTTGATCAACTCTGCATAAACCTTTCCAGATATTTATCATCTAGTCAATCTTTTCCAATCAGGTACCATCTGGAAAGGATGCAGACTTTTAAAAATATTATAAACACTGTTGACTTTAGTCCCTTACCTTGTTGTTGCCATAGAGAATCCCAATAATGTCACACTTGTAAATACTGTAATAAATGATTGCTTGGGATCCCCCATTTTGTTTTAGACTGCTCAGAATTAGGGAAGCTGTACTCTTGCAGTCTCCCCAACTGCCCTATTGTACGACATCCTTTTTCCTTCCATAACAAGACCCTTGTCTTCCCCACCCCCAGAGGAAACTCGGGATTTCCAGTCAGCAATAGGAGTGGGGATAACTTCTGAACCCTTCCCCCCCTTAATACTCCACCAGTTCCAGCACTTTTGGAAGGGGTAGATCAATGTCATTACAGTAGCTTAATAGTCTGTGATCACTAAGCGCAGATCTTCTCATGTGGATAAAGCTGATAAACTCATATGGCTCACTCCATCTCTGAGTTCATACAAATCAAACGGAGGAAGACCATGGAATAAAAGGTATCTTATTATAAAACCCGACTTGGCCAAGTTTCGCCTATATCAGTCTTCGTCAGGTTCTAAAAAATATAATATATACACCTAAATAAAAAAAGATATAAAAACTAAAGACAACTAAAATAACACTTAAAATAGCCATTTAGACACCAAAATATGCATTAATAGTCTAGAAATGGAAACATACCAAATTCCAAATTGCAAGTATCTCAATTGAAAACACCAGAAAGCAGACTGCACCATACACTGGATATGCATGAAAACAGCATTAAAAAAGAGACATGTACATTAAATTATGCATCGTAATCTAACATAATATTAAATAAACAAAAATAGGTTAAAAAGGTCCAAGAAGTTAAAAAAGGGGGTTAACTGAATATAAAATAAGAAAAACGTATCAAAAATTGCTATAAATGTTTCATAACATAAAAAAGTGTCTACATATACACATATATAATAATTAGTGCCTTATGGAATAAATTCTTACTGTAAAATGAGGTCTATTGAAGGGGTTAATTAGAGAAGTATCTTTGCCTTGTGAAGGACAGTATGCCATCAAAAGCTCTTTAATCAGGCAATACTGGAGAAACCCTTCCTGGTGAAGCAGTCATACTAATTATGGCATCTCTATCTCAGGAATAACATGAGAGGAGCTGACCTTATGTACTAAAAGGATACTCTAAAAGAAATGTACCTTTACAATCAATATCATCTAGAAAGCATTTACCTGCCGATGAATACACGGACTGCTCGAAGGATTATAGAAGCATTTAATCTGCCATAGAGCGACGACCCCCCCCACCTTGTGAATTCACATAATGCCCAGCCCTCAAGAACCATCGTGTGATTAAAAAAACAGAACGATAAATTAAAGCCCAATGACTTACATACAATAGCAGGTTGCTGAAAGCGCAGTGCACCTGTGAGGGAAAGATGTCGCGCGTGTGATCTTTATTTTTACTGTGTGCTTCCGCTTCTTGCCTCTCTCTCTCTCTCACCCAACGTAATGGCAAACAATTGACTAGAGGCGGTTATGTCAATACCAAAAAAAGAAAAAGCCAAATATAAAGCTGAATCTACTCAAAACAAAGGGTCCAGTAAAAATCCCGGAGCAGAAATTATATATGATAAGAGGATAAAAATAATAAAAAGAAAAAAACCCACACTTATTGCTGATTAAAAAAGGGGGAAATGATCTATTGAACCCCTTCCCAGATTCACAGGCTCTAATCCCTTCTCCATCACTCTTTGTGCCACTGAGACCCCTCCCCACATTCACAAGCTTTAATCTCATCTCTGTCATCCTCACTGTATCACCGAGACCCTTTCTCACATTCACAGGCTCTAATACCCCCTCTACAGCTCTTACTGAGTCATTCAAGCCTCATCCATTTTCCAATGAATTCTCCTTCAAAATCATTCTGCATTTGTCTTGCCTTTTTATTGCTTCAGTGTTACATTCTCTTTACAACGTTAGTCCAAAATTAGAAAATGAGATCACAGCTTGCATACAATAAAGCTTAACAGCACAATTCCCAGATAACATTCCCTTATCCAGCTCTCCTAGATTATATGTCACACCCCTGAGCTCGGCTCTCTCATTTCCAATCTGGCGCTGGTCTGACACGCAGAATTCCGTCATATCTATTTACTCCACCGTAACAAGGACTGAAAAAAGGCCGGAGCTTTTCAGTGAAGGTGTCAGTGAAGGTGAAAAGATGAGACTTATTATCTGCATTGTAAAATGAGACCTTTCCTGCCTCGTAGTCCAGGAGAATCCCCACTGCTCGGGGTTTCACGCTCAAAGGGAGTAGAGTGCGAAGGAAGGTTCGGGCTACGTATTCATTGATGTTGCACAGCGTCACTGCCCAGTATCCATTCTCAGGTAATAGCGTGATCCCCTCCTTTCTATTCACGGAATCTTTACAGACCCCCAGCTCCCAGCCAGTCATATCTCCCACCTCCACCTCCCAGTAATGTCTCCCCGAGGTGAAGCTCTCACACCCCAGCACAAAGGTAAAAGATTCAAATCTCTGGGGATTTTTCGGCAGCGCATAATTTGTCTCTGTACATTTGACACTTTTCCGATCCTCAGACAGAATGAGTTTAGGATGAGCAGTTTCAGGATCTAGAGTTACATTCACTGCAAGAAAGAGACCGGTAGATCCAACAGGTATTCAATAAGAGAAGAAAACCAACCACCATTTATATATCAGCAGAGAGTATTTGTATAGACAAGTGACGAATGTGGAACAAAGTTCTAATCACACTACTTCTCCTTGCGATCTTGGCAAGCCACTTAACTCTCCAGGGCCTCAGCCACAAGTTAGATTGCAAGCCCTCCCAGGGATGGGAAAATATTTGTGTGCTGTATGCTGTTGAATCAGCGCAGACTCCCGATAGCCTAGGCCCCCTCGATTTTCTTGGCAAGGTGTGAGTGGAAATAAATTGTTCTCTTAGGCTTCCATGGCTAGTATCATGATCTTTGCAGTTTTTTGGGTCATGTCGCGCCTTAGTAAATGGAACCGACGTGTCAGCCATCATGCTGTGACTTTCTTCAGGGTGAAGTAGTTATGCAGTGGATGTCTGTTCTTAAATGTCCAAGGAATAACAGACCGCATAGATAAACTGCTTAAAAAGAATCACATCAGAACAGCGTACAGTGCACCACAGAAGTTGGCGTCCTCACTCAAACAACTGAAGGATCGGATCCCCCCATTCCAAACCGCTGGAATCTATAAAATTCCATGCAGTTGCGGCCAGTCTCATATAGGTGAAACCAGCCGCACCATAGAAGAAAGATTACAAGAGCACAAACTCAGTAACAAAGAGAAACCTGCTTTAACCCTCCACACGATGGGCGTAGCCATACAATCAAATTCGATGACACAAGAATCCTGGGAAAAGAACGCTGGTGGCTAGGGAGGATCAAAGAGGCAGTAGAAATAGCAAGACACCCATGAAACCTCAGTGGGGACAAAGGACATCAACAAAGCACGGCAACCTCTCTTTCACAGAAGGTTTAGTGCTACAGGGTCTGGGCCAAAGACCAACAATTTCTTTCCACCGTTCGGAATCTGATATTGTCACAACAATCTTTCTGCTAAACATCGAAATTCCCTCTCTCCAGGATTCCTACTTGCATCGCTCCCGCCTTTTCTTCAATGAACTTTCCCGCCAAATTTCAAATTTCCTGCCTTTTTTCAACAAACTTTCATGCCAAATTCAAACTTTCCTGCCTTTTCTTCAATGAATTTTCCCATCAAAATTCTAATTTCCCATTTCCAACATTCCAATCTGGTTGGAGAACAGACATTCCCTGCATAGACACGTCACCCTGAAGAAAGCCACAATATGATAGCTGAAACATTGGTTCCTCTTACTAAGATACAGCATGATCGGGAAAACTGCAAAGATCATGGAAGCAGATTTCCAGGCCTTACTTCCCCACAGTGAGTTTACGGCACTTGAGCATTTAAAGGTGGTCTCCTATCCAATACTAACTAGGCCCAAACCTGCTTAATTTCTAGATCAGACAAGATCAGGCTAATTCAGGGTGGTGGAACTGTATTTGTCCCTAAATCTAATTCATCCTGAGCTAGTAACTCAAGATGGCATGAGCAAAATCCCCATATGCCTTCCCGCCCCCTAATATCTTTGCTAATGAGTTACTGTTGAAAGCTTACTGGAAGAATGGAATTGTTTTTTACCTCCATGTTTCAGAATAAAAAGGAAGTCTGGGTGGGAACATTTTCCCTCTTCAACAGATACAGCTTCTGGTTTTGGAAACTCCATTGCCCGACATCTGAGAATAAGAGAGAGACTGAAATTATTCTGGGAGATGTTGACTCCCAGCTCTCAGAGATCCGGGGGAAAGAGATGGGACAGGGACAGGTATAATGAAGGAGAGAGACTGCTGTTAGCTCACAGCTCTACAAACAGGATTTACCCAGAGAAAGACAAAACATTCTCACACAAGACAGAATGTCTTCATTGCCTGTAATTATTTAGATTGTTGAAACTAGACATAAAACAAGTTTTTTCATTACTAATATGAAAACATATGAAATGGTTGGAAAGAATTTCCTGAGCTGTGCTCTGTATGCTTTCCTCACTTGTTACATTTCTAATATGATGACGCCAGAGTGCAGTGAATAGGAAAGAGTGTGAGATCCCAGTGCAAGGAATGTGAGAGTGGGTTATACTGGGCAGGTCTCTGTCCTATCACTCCTCGGTCACTAGAGATTTATAAACCCCACAGTGATATTACAAGACAGTTCTTTTATACAGAAGAAGGGAAATCCGAAAAGTCGTACCTGCTCAGGGTGGCCTTTGCATCCTAAAGGGGGAATAGAAAGAGATTATTACCGTTTATAATCTACAGATTATACAGCAGTCATTACAAACAGTATATCACTTTATCTTCAAAGTCAAAGCAGGTAACAAGTAACATTCAGGGCCAGTGCAAGGATCGGAGGAGTCCTAGGCAGGCCCCTCCATCCTGCCACCCCCCATGCCCCCTGCCCCTATTGACACCCTCTCCAAAGCATGCAAGTGCCGCCTCGAGGTTTCTGAATTATTGCCGCTGTTGCAAGCTTCGGAGAGGAATGGCAGTGGCTGCAATAGGTGCTCCTAATGGAAGCACCAGCCCTGGTAGCATTTGTAATAATTCACAGAATACAATCAATTAAAACAACGCAATAACGACAAGGTAGGAGACATCAAATAACGGCGCTCATCTACATAATTCTAATAAAAAGCACTAATTATCCATCTTCCCTGTAATAGACCCTAAACAAGTAAGTTCCCTACTGAAAATGATAAGATCCCCAGTAGCTCTTCTCCTGTCTGGGAGGTTATTCCAACCTCCGAGTGCATAAAGTGAAAACGCCCATATACACATAGTATGAGCACTCTTTGTCCTCTTTACTGGGACTACATAGCTAGTCTGCATGCAGAATAAATGTCGCATATGAGGCCGAGTCTAGTACTGTCAGGTTACCGAATCCTGTTCTCTATAATATACATTACAATCAGGGTGTCTGATTTTCAATGAATAAATATCAATAAAGTGCCCTTTAATAACTCAGTGGCTAATTGCTGAGAGTTTTCTATCCCTGGGATGACGTAATGAGTTCTACTGGTGCTGATCTCTGAGTCTTTAGCTCTGTATTATAAAAGTCTCCAGTTTCCTTCTCTGTCCCCGGGAACATGTGATGAGTTCTGCTTGTGCTAATCAATGAGCCTTTAGCTCTATGTAACAAAGGTCTCTAGTTACCCGCAGTAGGTTAGGGATTCAGTAAGATGGGAGAGAGCAAAGCCTGCTGGGAGATGGAGAGGAAAAAGGAGGAAAAGTGAGCACCGAATCTTCAGGTAGGAGAGAGAGAGAGACTGATGATGCACCGTCTAGGAGAATGGCAAGTGAAGCAGAAGGGGTGAGTTGATTCAGCAGCTCATATTACATTAAGGATTCTCCAGTGAGTATTCAGAATCAGGCAAGCTGGGGGCACAGTCCATACTGGAGTCTCTGATTTATAATCCAGTCTCATGGACATTGAGTTTGGCTCTCAAGGGAAGCCAATGCCAAGCTCCCCGAGCCCCCCCCCCCCCCTCTACAAGGCACCAAAATCCATCCTTCTATGATAAGAGCGGGATAAAGCCACAGTATATTATACCGAAAACTCTCAAACCCGAAGGGACTAAAATCGATAAAAGAAATATATGTGGAGAAAGCAAAACATATTACGGCTCCTCCAGTCTCAAAAAATGGCAACGAAAGTGACAGGGCTTCAAGGCTGATGAAGATGTTCTTCTAAGAGATCTGTGAGCTTAAGGCAGGTATTTTAAACACTGTTTTAAATAAGTTTGAAGAGAAATTCAATGGTAATACGAATGGGTGAGGCTGAGACTCGAATTAGCTCACTTGGAGACTGGCTAGAGGAGGAGCAAGCCACCAGGGTGGCTTTGTGCAAGCATGCGAACATCTTGCAAGATAAACTGGAGGACCATGAAAATAGGGACAAAAGATCCAATTTTAGGAAATCTGGAATCTTGGAAGGGGAAAATGGTGAAATTTTCCTTACCATTAATTTCCTTTCCTGGAATCCTGCTAGACCAGTCCAGACAAACGGGTTGTGTTCCCCTTCCAGCAGATGTTGGAGACAGAAAAGATTTCCAGGGCCCTGATTGGCTGGCCACTGGCAGATAGTAACATACCCACAGGGCTTCTCCTCAGTATAGTTCAGATAGCTAAGATAAGGAAACCAAGACCAAACATACCCGGTCAACAGGACCGGAAAAAAACCTGGCCAACTATATACATGAAGAACCTGCGCAGAAAAAAAAAAAAAGGGGGACCGACCCTCGGACTTCCCAGCATAATAAATTCCTTGGAGGATGTCCGAGATGGTCGGCGTAACACCTCCATAACTGCAAAGGACAGCCAGGCGGGAACTGGACTGGTCTAGCAGGATTCCAGGAAAGGAAATTAACGGTAAGGAAAATTTCACCTTCCATTTCATCCTGCTAGACCAGTCCAGACAAACGGGAAGTACCCAAGCTAATGACCTCCCGAGTGGGAAGTGATGGCCGCAGAAAGCACCCCAGTGCCAAACTGACTGTCTTCACGCGCCTGAACATCGAGGCGGTAATGTCGCACAAAAGTCGACAAGGACGCCCAGGTCGCCACTCGACAAATATCTACCGGAGCAACGTGAGAGCGTTCAGCCCAAGAAGCTGCTTGAGCCCTAGTAGAGTGCGCGCGAAGAACCGCTGGTACCGACTTGCCTTGTCCAATATAAGCTGCCTCAATGGCTTGCTGGAGCCACCGTGAAATCGTCGACTTAGAGGCCGCGAGACCCTTCCGAGGCCCCGCAAAGAGAACAAAGAGATGATCAGATGCACGAAAGGAATTAGTAACCTTCAAATAGTGACGAAGAATACGGCTGAGATCCAAAGTTCTGAGGTCGTTATGTCTCCCCGCGCATTGTTCCTTGGAAAAAGCGGGAAGAAATAGCAGCTGATTAAGATGAAAGGACGTAAGGACCTTCGGTAAAAAAGACGGCACTGGCCTAATCGACACGCCCTCCGACGAAAAGGAGAGAGAGAGAAAGGGGTCCCGACAGGAGAGAGCTTGTAACTCCGAAATCCGACGAGCTGAAGTAATCGTTACCAGAAAAAGGGTCTTGAGCGTAAGATCCCGCAAAGAAGCCTCTTTGATGGGCTCAAAAGGACGAACCACAAGAGCCTTTAAGACTAAGGACAAATCCCAAGGGGGCACTAAGGCCCGCAAGGGCGGACGTAACACCTTGACTCCCTTGAGAAAATGGGCTACATAGGAGTGCGACGCCAACAAACAGCCCCGCACCGGACCACGGAAACAGGTCAAGGCAGATATCTGCACTCGCAGCATACCCATGGCCAAACCCTTCCCGAATCCGTCCTGCAGAAATGCTAGGACATCTGAACCGCTGCGCGCCAGAGGGAAAACTGATGGGATGAACACCAGGATTCGAAAACACGCCACACCCGTGCATAAGCAAGGGACGTGGAAGACCGACGGGCCTGGAGAAGGGTAGAGACGACTTCAGACGAATAGCCCTTGCGTGCTAGCTGGCGGCGTTCAAGAGCCAAGCCGTAAGTGAGTAAGGATCTGCGTTTTCCATGAACACCGGACCCTGACGAAGGAGGGGGACAGTCGAGGTCAAGGGCAGCCCCTGTGATCCAAGATGCGACGGAGAACTTTGCCGATCATGGCCCAAGGAGGGAAGACGTATAGAAGAACGTGAGCCGGCCAAGGCTGAGCTAACGCATTTATCCCGTGGGAGCCATGGTCTCTCCAGCGACTGAAAGAGACGGGCACCTTGGCATTTTTTCTCGAGGCCATGAGGTCCATCGCCGGCAACCCCCACCGGCGCACAATGTCCTGAAAAGCCTCTGGAACCAGTTCCCATTCCCCTGGATCGAGAGTGTGTCAACTGAGAAAGTCAGCCGTGACATTGTCGACCCCGGCGATATGCTGTGTCGAAATGGCTAACAAATGCTTCTCCGCCCACGGAAACAGGCGATCCATCTCCCTCGATACTCCCGGACACTTCGTTCCGCCTTGGCGATTGAGGTAGGACACCGTGGTGGCATTGTCGGAAAGGATGCGAACCGCGTGATTCCGGAGCACGTGCAGAAAGCTCTGCAAGGTGAGGCGAACAGCTCGAGCCTCCAGCTGATTGATGGTCCAGCTCGCCTCGAGAGGCGACCAGGAACCTTGCGCGGTGTGAGAGACAGTGAGCTCCCCAACCGGAGAGGCTGGCGTCCGTCGTCACCAACACCCATCGCGGAGCGTCCAGAGGGACTCCCCGAAGAAGATTGCGCGGTGAGAGCCACCATTGAAGATTGTCCCTGAGATCCAGGAAGAGCGGGAGACGGAGTTGGTAATCCTCCAACACCGGGGACCAGCGGGAGAGAAGCGCTCTCTGCAGACAACGAATATGAGCCCTCGCCCAGGGCACCAGATCGATGGTAGCTGCCATCGTCCCCAGAAGCTGTAAATAGTCCCAGGCTCGAGGCGAGGACTGAAGCAGAAACAGGCGCAGCTGAGCTGACAACTTGAGGAAGCGAGCCCTCGTCAAAAACACCCGACCTTGAGCAGTGTCGAATGTGGCCCCGAGGAAGTCGATTCGCTGAGACGGATGCAGACAACTCTTGGGACGATTGATAACCCAACCCAGACTCTCTAGGAAGGAAATGACCTTTGCTACCGTGCTGCAGGCCTCCGGAAGGGAATCGGCCCGAATAAGCCAGTCGTCCAAGTAGGGATGCACTCGTATCCCCTGCTGTCGTAGAGCTGCGGCCACTACTACCAAAAGGTCCGCGGAGCTGACGCCAGGCCGAAGGGCATTGCTTGAAACTGAAAATGTCGGCCAAGCACCGCGAAGCAGAGAAAGCGTTGATGTTTCGGCCGAACGGGAATGTGAAAATAAGCTTCGGCAAGATCCAGAGAAGCAAGGAATTCTCCCTTGCGAACTGCTTGAATAACTGACCGGAGGGTCTCCATTCTGAAGTGAGGCACATGGAGACTGCGGTTGACCCCTTTGAGATCTAGGACTGGGCGAAAGGAACCATCCTTCTTGGGCACCACGAAATACATAGAATAACGACCCAAGCCCCGCTCTGGAGCTGGGACGGGACGAATTGCATTGAGCAGGAGAAGCCGTCGCAAAGTCGTTTGGATGGCCCTTCTTTTTGCAGACGCACCTGCCGGGGAGAGAAGGAAGGCATCGGGAATAGGCTGGCAATAGTTGAGAGACAGCCCGCAGGCCACAACACTGAGAACCCATTGATCTGAGGTGATTGCTGCCCACTGACGAGAAAAAAGGGCCAACCGCCCTCCTACTGGAGGGAGGGACTCGAGTGGGCCGCTTGTCCCATCAGCAGGAAGAACGGGCGGACCCGGGAAACTTCCCTGTCCCGGAGTAGGAGTCAGGGCCCTTTCGAGCCCCGCGAAAGGACTGACCCCGCTGTTGTCCTCGGCTGGCGGGAAACGAAGTAGCTGGCGGCTTGTAAGACCGAAACCTGCGAGAGTCGCCAGACTGAGAATACCGCCGAGAGCCGTGAGAAGATGCCCGAAAGGAGCGCCGCGGAGCAGCCCTCTGGCGATCCTCAGGCAACCGTTGCGGTTTGACCTCTCCAAGATCTTTCACCAACTTGTCTAGGTCTTCACCAAACAAAAACCTCCCCTTAAAGGGAAGTTTGGAGAGCCTGGACTTAGAAGCAACGTCCGCCGCAACCAGAGCCATCTCCGTGCCACCGTAATGGATGCAATGGAACGAGCAGAGAGACGTAATAAGTCATAGAACGAATCGGCGAGAAAAGCAGTGGCAGATTCCAAACGAGCCATGGCGGGATCGTCGGGCAGCCTCTGAATCCAGCGTAACAACGCTCGGGCCACTAAGGCTCCACAGACCGTCGCCTGTAACGCCATAGTGGAGGACAAAAAGGCCGTCTTTAGAAGATTTTCAACTCTGCGATCCTGCTGATCCTTGAGAGCTGCTCCGCCCTCCACCGGAATGGTGGTAGGTTTAGTCACTCCCGATACCAGGGCATCTACCTTCGGATAGGCAAGCCATCTGTCAATCTCAGACGGAGGCCAGAGATAGAGCTGCCCAAGGCGGCGTACCGTCCGGAGCGGGGAATCTGGAGTATCCCACTCCCGAGACACCATTTGTTGCATCTCCGCCAGGAAGGGAAACGCCTTGGAAGGCTGCCGAATACCTTGCAAGATCGGATCCGGTTGAGACTGCGACGGAGTCGCGTCAGAAGTCGGAGGATCTGAGAGCCGCAGCACCTCATCCACTTGCTCGATTAATGGCGTCAATTCTTCCTTGCGGAAGAGACGGATATCCCGAGAATCATCCGCTGCCGCCATGGCAGTATCCGAATGAGAATATTCGCCATCCTCCCGCTCGGAGCCCGAGAGGCTGTCATCCGCTGAGGACCCACCAACATCCATGCCCACAGTCCCGTCTGACAAGGAACCTGGAACCCTCTTAGAGGAGCACCCGGACTTGCGGGCGGAGCTCTTATGCGTGCGCTTGCGAGAGACCGGCGCTTCAGAAGCAGGTGCTGCAGGCAGCGCCTGCTTGGATCCCAAATCCAGGGATTCTGAGTGCCAAACAGACCAAGCTTGGTGAAAAAGCGCCAAAAACTGGGCCTCTGAAGGTGATTGACAGTCCTGTTGCAGGCCCGAGGTCTGAGGGACTACTAAAGGAACAGTCTGTGAAGGTAGAACGGGCAGGGCTCCAGGACTAGAAGTTGAGAGACCCGGGGGAACATCTAGAGACTTAGAGGACTCCCCGGGATGAGCAAGGCAAGCAGAGCACACGTTATCTGCCAGCTCCTTGTGTCTCTTGTTGCAGCCCAGGCAGCGTTGCCCCGTAGCAGGCATAATCGCCGTCCGAGGAGTTGTGCCTTCAGTGTTTGTTTTTTATTTTTTTAAACAATGCCCGCACGCGCAGAAAGGACACCCGAAGGCAGCGAACAAGAAAATTTAGCGCCCGAAAACCAGCGCAGCAAAGGGATACCGGACGCGCGACCACGCAGACGTGAAAATGGCCGCCGGCCCAAAAGCATGCGAAAACACGGAGTCGACGGAAATGGAGAAAAAACGCAAAATAATAAATGCAGTGACCTGCTGTACTGTGAGAGGCAGTCAGGGAGACCCGAAGGCATATACTACGGCCGTCGCTCGTGAGGGCTTTGAAAAGAATTGTGCCCTGCTCGGCTGCCGCTGAGGCGGTTAAATTCAGAGAGGCTGTCACTTACAGTTCTGAAGAGCCGAACACATCGGAACAGATCCCCCGAGCATAGTAGACGTCAACCCCGCTCACTAACCCGCTTGGCTAGGGCTGGGGTCCTCCGGGGGGACGGACGGACAGGGCTGCACTAATCCAAATCAGGAACTCCTGCGAAACCCCCGATGTGACCACTGACTGGGAAAATCCAAGGCAACACCTCGTGTGAAGCCTGGATACCTCCAGAGGGCAAGGAATCCAGAGAAAAAACAGCTAACGAAGTGAAAGGAATAAATTAGAGCAAACAAAGTAAATTAAATCAAACGTGAGGAGAGAAGCCAGACACTCCTTCATCTGCTGGAGACAGAAAATACTGAGGAGAACCCCTGTGGGTATGTTACAAATCTGCCAGTGGCCAGCCAATCAGGGCCCTGGAAATCTTTTCTGTCTCCAACATCTGCTGGAGGGGGAACACAACCCGTTTGTCTGGACTGGTCTAGCAGGATGAAATGGAACTACCAGTGTCACTTCTTTCGTAAGAGAGTTCCTTCACATGCGTTTCCCCGGTGAATCAGATGGGTCACTTTAGGAAATTGAGTGGGAAACCCACCTCGTTCCATAATTGTTTGCTTACTATGCTTTCAGGCTAGAGAGAGCATTATAAGACTATCTTGCCAAGCCAGGCGAATTCAGTATGAAACTGGAAAGTTGCTGTCTTCCAGGATTTCGGTACTGATACCATGTGAAAGTGGAAAAACCTGCTGCAGTATTGGCAGCAGTTGAGGAATTTGCACATGAAGGCCACAATCTGGTACACTGTAAGATTTTTGATACTGGAGCAGAATGGTCAGCAAGTGTCAGCCAATCTATATGACGTGCAAGCCTATATTAAACAGCTACAAGTGGTACAAGACTCCACCAGGAGTTCATGACGCTCTGCGGCCTCGTGACAACTCGGCCGTTTACAGCACAACAGCCAGGTCTGAGCCAACTATGGAGGGGGAACAACGAAGCAGCTTGAGTGACTGTGCTTTGGACTTTAATAATCCTCTGCCTCTGGGTTTGAGACCTCGTATTTTGGCCTTGGGGGCAACTTTTTTCTTGAAATGCCCTTGGAAATGTTTAGTTATGCTTCAAAGGGAAAATTTATACTTTTTTTGAAACTGTTCAGTTGGAAGATTATCTTCATGTTTTTCCTTTGTATATTTTTTTGCTGTTATCCTTGTGCTAAGTACTGGGTATGACAGAGTGCTTTCTTCTCTACACCCTGCGGATGTTTTTCAGCCAAAATAAGCACTTTCCTGATGACTGGAACAGGTCTAAACGTGACTCCGGACATCCAAGACATTTCTGAAATCAGGCAGTAAAATCCAGGTTCCTGGGCATGCCCAGCAAAACCTCCACCACACCCCTGTTCAGATCGGGATGTCCACAGACCCGGCTTCTTAAATGGTTCTGGAGACGTCTCTGTGCTTCGGATGTCTCTATGCCATTTTCGGACATGCAAAGCATGAACAGGGCTTCTAAAATAACCCCCTTAGTGAATAAGACCCTTCCATTTGTTTTTGATGATACTGATAAAGATGCTCTGGGCAGGGTAGTATGGATAAGACAAATAATTAGCCAGGACAAGCTTTCTCTTTTGAACCTCTAAGTTCCAAATGGCCCCAAGAGATCTTTTCTATCACTAATTTTCTGAGCTTTTCGGCCAGTGCCTAAGGCACTCAAATTATTGGGGGTGACTTCAATCGTACTTTGGAGAAACTTGAATGTACTTCCAGTCTAGGAAGGGGCAAAAGTCAAAGGAGAGGGGAACTGAGAAACGTCTACAAGAATTTCAATTGATAGATATCTGGAGAACCCTGACCCAGCTGCAATGCTCTTTCAGCTTCTTTCGCTCGTATTGATCTTTTTTTGGTCCTGCAAGAGGAAGAAGGGGGATACAGAGACTAGGGTTGGTCCAGTTGTCATTTCCAACTATACCTTCCTCTCTCCAGAGCAAAATAGGGGAGTAAGAGGGCCCAGATTTGATTAGAAATTATGCACCCTGATGAAAACGGTTTTATCAAGGAGAAGCTTTATAGGACACTATCTAAAAAACAAACAAGAGAAAGCCGTATGTGTGGTCCTGGGTGCCCAGAAAGCATTTGACAGGAGGGAATAGGGTTACTTATTTTTTGTTCTGGCCCACTAGCTCACAGGGTTCTCTTTTATCCATATATTCAATTACGACACTTTGCTTTCTGCCATGAGCATCTTAGAATATTCTCCGGGACCTGCATGAGGAGAAGAAATACTATTTAAAAAGAGAAATGAACAATTAAAAAAAATATATAATCCAGTCTCACCTTCAATAATTCAGTCGCTGACTGCTGACTCTTCTCCTCTATCTCCGAGATCAGTTTCTCGAGGGAGAAGCTTTGATCTTCTAGTTGGGTCACATTATCCCTGATTTTCTTCAGAATCTCCTTCTCTTCCTCTTCCAGCCTTGAGAGACGGATCCGCTGCTCCTCATTCAGGAACTGGTGCAGCTCCTCAAACTCAGCCAGGATTTTCTTTCTCTTGAGGTCAATCTTAAGCTACATTCAACAGAACAGAGCAAAGAGTAGAAAGAGAGACACTGTACCTGTAACAGCAGAGCCTCTACCTGAGTACACGAGAACAGGTCTTACTCATTACTTTAATTATTCTGAGCTTTATGACATGAGGGATTGCAAATCACGATATGGGGGAGTTTAGAAATGGCTTCATGAATGAATACAGCCAGTGTACAAGTAGAAAGCTCCAATTTTTAGAAATAATACATTACAGTTTCACTTCTAAAAATTGTTGTTTATATGTACAAGCAATAGAAGCACAACAAACATCAGAAATGATAAATTATGGACTTCACACTCATCATGCTTGGTTGCGGTGGAAGCAGTGACAGCATGGGGCCATTCAACTAGAAGAAGCACTGCTTCAAATCACTTGTTAAATTCCCAAGGAGGAGATGAGGGAAAGCAGAGTTGCACACCTGTAATGGGGTTCTCCTCAGACAGTAGGGGTGTGCAGCTGCACTTGATAGGCGACATCTCTGATGTTACCTGCATGCTGGCTCTCCCTAGCTCAGACGAGTCTTTTGACTGCACGCTCCACTTCCCTCCTTGCCATCTTTCCCTAATCAGTTTATCACAGAGCTGAGCAGCCAGCCTATGAAAGAAGATACAAGGATGGATTTTCTGGACTGCTTTTCGTTCGGCTTTCTACCGTGGTCTTTGCTTTCCTCTTTTGTTTTTCTTTTCCATTTTCTATTGTTAAGGGGATAGTGGGTGGGTAAGTGCAGCTGCATATCCCTGCTGTCTACGGAGAACCCCAGTTACAGGTAAGCAACTCCGCTTTCTCCATGGACAAGCAGGCGGATGCAGTTGCACTTGACAGGTTAGTCTAGAGCTGAAGGCCGCCTCAGGGTCCATCTAGGCTGTGGCCTAGTAATGTGGTCATGGGCGGTAAAAGAAAGTTGCTGGTACTATTGCCAGTGAGATCGTTACTTAGGAAGCAAAGAGGTTGCTGAGACCCACTTAACAGAAGGTCAGGTCTTGGGCTGAGGAGCGGTCCAAGCTGTAGGGTTTGGTAAAGGTATGAATGGACATCCAAGTGGCTGCCTTACAGACATCTTGGGCCAAGGCAGAGGATAAGATGGCTATGCTAGCCACTGTGGCTCTGATAGTGTCGTGCGTCGTGGCCAGGGAATTGTAGTTGCACCTGGGTATAGCAGAAGAATATGCAGTCAGATATCCAGCAGGATATAGTCTTCTTGGATGCAGGCCATGCTGGATTATTGGGGTTAAAGGTTAGAAAGAGCTGTGAGGAAGCCCGTACATCCTTGGTTGCATGGAGGTATTACCAAAAGGACCACAGACTATCCAGCGTGTGAAGGGTTTCTTCCAGAGAATCGGCTGAAGGACGGGGAAAAAAGACAGCAGAATAATAGAAACATAGAAACATGATGACAGAAAAAGACCACATGGCCTATCTAGTCTGTCCTTCCATATCAACAACTACAACAGTCCACTTTTTCCTTTAGAGATCCTCTGTGTTGGTCCCATGCTTTTTTTAATTCAGTTACTGTCCTCACCACTACCACCTCCACTGGGAGACTATTCCATGGATCCACTACTCTTTCCGTAAAGAAATATTTCCGCATATTACTCCTGAATCTATCTCCCTTCACCCTCATCCCATGTCCCCTCGTAGCAGAACTTGCTTTCAATTGAAAGAGGCTCTCTCCCTGAACATTTATGCCACGGAGGTATTTAAACATCTCAATCATATCACCTCTATCCCGCCTTTCCTCTAAGGTGTACATTAGGGTGGTCCATAAAAATGAATTCCTGAATTCCTTTGCTCCCTGGCCTGAATCTGGTTCCATTTAGGTAGAAAACACTGTGTACAAAGTTTGAAGCCAATCAAATAATATTTAGGGGTGGCTCAACAAGTCTTGAGATTTCCCCCTGGGAGCAGATAACAAAATGTTGCATCATCTTGTATCATCCACTCAGTTCCACGCTGATTACATTTGATTGCGTCATATTTGAACTAATCTCGTCTCTGAGAGGTGACAAAGACATTGTACTATTATCTTTGTATCTTTATTCTTTTCAGATGGCGAAAAAAGTGGTTTTTATCTCATTGAAGAAATGTCCACCACAATTCTGGGGGCCAAGCTCCCCAGCAAGGAGCAAGTGTTAAGTGTATTTTTACATCACCATATGACATTAAACAAAGGCGTTAGTGAAAGTGCATCTATTGTAACAAGTGAAGTAGAAGCTTACTGGGAAAAGGCCAGGCTTCCTGTTCAAAGAAATGACAAAATTCAAGAAAAAGTAAAGAAATTGTTCAATCAGTGGAAACCTTTGAAGAAAAACAAAGGGAGAGGAGGGAAACAAGAGGCAAATGAAAAAGAATTCCAGGTTGCAATGAAAAACCTATTTGATGGGGCGCATGCCAATGCAATGTCTTTAATTCATATTCAAGAAGACAAAGAATTCTTAATAGTGCAACGAGAACCAGGGCGCCGCGGCTCAATGTGTGCGATGGACAAGAAACTGGCCAACATGGAAGCAAGATCGCAACAGCGAGAAGAACTGAAAAGGCGCAGACAAAAACATGTTGCCGAAGCCGAGGCAACTACAGGCCAAGTTCAACTGGAAGGATCTTCTTCCTCAGCAGAGTCAGGTGAAGACTTGTCGACATCTGCGGATTCAGATAACGGACAGAAGAAAGCAACTCCACAAACGAAGCAGTTTCGACCTAACAATGTCTGGACCCCAGAGCTTACAGCAGCCCTGGATCGACCAGGGACAACGGATCGCAATGCTCTGTTTGTGGTAGCTGAAACTGCCAGAAGTCTGGGACATTATCCTGGGGAGCTCAATATCAGCCACTCCAGCGTCAAGCGCCATAGAGAAAAGCACCGTCAGCAACAATGGAAGAACCTGCACAACGCATTCAAAGCCGAAGGCAAAACATGCATTGTGCATTGGGATAGCAAGTTATTGCCATCTCTCCTCTGTTCAACCACATCCGTTGACCGCCTTCCAGTTTTGATAACGGCTGTCTCCACTGGAGAAACACAACTTCTTGGTGTACCAAAACTGACATCAGGAACGGGCGAGAATCAAGCTGCAGCAGTTTATGAACTGTTACAGGAATGGTGTTTGGATGAAAAGGTTGCAGGCTTCTGCTTTGATACAACTGCATCGAACACGGGACGTCGATCAGGAGCGTGCATTCTTCTAGAACAGAGACTCCGTCGCACAGTCCTTCATTTGGCATGCCGCCATCACATTTACGAAATAATTCTTGGTGCAGTATTCTCTACATGCTCTGGAGCTTCATCGGGTCCTGATGTCCAACTCTTTCGCCGGTTCCAAAAGAATTGGGGCTCACTTGACAAGTCCAACTATCAAACTGGAAAAGACTTGGAGGTGCTGCAACCTGACAGGGATCGCATCATGAAGTTTGCGGATTCCAAGTTGGCACAGGGCAATCACCGAGATGATTACCTGGAATTCTTGGAGTTAACGATTGTCTGCCTTGGAGGGAATCTTCCTAGTTTCAATTTCAAGAAACCTGGAGCTTTCCATCATGCCAGATGGATGGCAAAAGTCTTGTACTGTCTCAAGATTTGGATGTTCCGAGGATAACTCAAAGATCTTACCCAACGGGAGGAGTCCTGTGTTCGTGATGTGAGCATTTTCTCCATCCTGATTCATGTGGAAGCCTGGTTTTCTGCCCCTGATGCCGCAGTTGCTCCTCGAACAGATTTGGAGATGCTGAAGAAACTACACTCTTACCACAATGACTGTGTTGGAAGAGTGGCCAGAGACAAACTGCAACAGCATCTGTGGTATGTGTGAGAGGAGCTTGTGGCACTGTCACTGTTCGATGAAGCTGTTTCAGCACCGACAAAGCGGGCCATAGTGTCGGCCATGATCCTGACAGAATCAGATGAAAGCGATGAGGATGATGACGAAGACGAAGATCCCCCAAAGCGGGTCGAATTGAAAAATTCCATGATTCCACCACTTGAATCTTTTGCAACTCGCAAGTCAATCCGTTTCCTGAAACACCTCGACATCAGTGATTTTCTTAATGCAGACCCAGAAGACTGGGAAGAGAATGCATCATTCAAAGACGGTCTGAAGAAAGTAAAAAATCTTCCAGTGATCAACGATGTGGCCGAGCGAGGGGTCAAACTCATTGAGGAGTTCAACGGCCGACACACCACAAAAGAAGAGCAACTCCAGTTCCTTCTGGGTGTTGTCTCGCAACACCGTAAGATGTTCCCCACATCGTCAAAGTCCTTACTAGCATCTGGACCACATTGAGTGCTTGGAAAGCATGATACCCCCGTCTATGAGCGGATAATACCCAGTGGTCTGACGAACCCTGGGGGGGATCCAGGGGCCTGATAGATAGGGACCTTGAGCCACCCCTAAATATTATTTGATTGGCTTCAAACTTTGCACACATTGTTTTCTACATAAATGGAACCAGAATCCGGCCAGGGAGCAAAGAAATTCCTACTTTTATTTTTTCCCCTATGGCAGTGGACCACCCTAGTGTACATATTAAGATCCTTAAGTCTGTCCTCATATGCTTTATAATGAAGCCCACTAATCATTTTAGTAGCCACCCTCTGCACCAACTCCATCCTGTTCACATCCTTTTGAAGGTGCGGTCTCCAGAATTGCACACTATACTCCAAATGAGGTCGCACCAAAGACTTATACAGAGGCATTATCACCTCCTTTTTTCTGCTAGCCATTCCTCTCCGTATGCACCCAAGCATCCTTCTAGCTTTTGCCATCGCCTTTTCTACCTGTTTAGCTACTTTAAGATCATCAGACACAACCACGCCTAGGTCCCGCTCTTCTTTAGTGGACAAAAGTACTTCACCTCCTATACTGTATTGCTCCCTTGGATTGCTGCAGCCCAAATGCATGACCTTCCTTTTTTTAACATTAAATCCCAGCTGCCAAATTCTAGACCATTCTTCAAGCTTAGCTAGATCCCTCCTCATGTTATCTACCCCTTCCTGGGTGTCTACTCTATTGCAGATTTTGGTATCATCTGCAAAGAGGCAAACCTTACCCGACAGCCCTTCCGCTATATCACTAACAAAGATGTTAAAAAGAATCGGACCAAGGACAGATCCCTGGGGCACACCACTGGTAACATCCTTCTCCTCAGAGTGAGCTCCATTTACTTGTACTCTTTGTCGCCTCCCACCCAACCAATTTCTAACCCAAGCAGTAACTTTAGGGTCCATCCCTAGGGTGCTCAGTTTGTTTATAAGTCGCCTGTGAGGAACAATGACTTGATTGACATGGAAGGGGGAGACAACCTAAGAAGGAATTTCAGATGGATGTGCAGAACTACTTTATTGTAGAAAAACTGCGTGTATGGTGGGTAGTGAATTGCAGATGCTGGTGCACTAACTCCTCATGCTCAGGTGATGGCGATCAGGAAGACCATCTCCCAGGTGAGGTATTTGAGGGAAGCAGAAGCTAAAGGCTCAAAGGGAGGCTGCATTAGTTGAGAGAGAACAGCGTTGAGAACCCAAGATGGGATAGGTGGTTTGAGTGGAGGTTTGGTGTTCATGAGGCCTTTCATGAAGCTCGAAACGAGAGGATGAACTGAAATGGGTTTCCTGTCCAATGGAACATATGAAGCAGTGATGGCGGAGAGATGATACCACACTGATGTTGCCTGAAAGCCTGAGTATGAGAGCTAAAGCAAGTAGGCAAGGCATGCAGGCAACATCAGAGATGTCCTCTATCATGTGTGGCTTCATGCCTTTGCTTGTCTTTGGACAACTGTGCTGTCGTGTGGTCCAGATAGACAGTAGGGAAGGAGAAGGATCCTGTGTTGAGTTTAGAGAGAGCACTACGGAGGGTAGTGTGCTGGAATCAGCTCTCTGGAGTTGGAAAGAGAAAAGGGGAGAATACAATGGTGGCCAGGGCCGGCCCATTCTCTAACTGGCTAGGCGACAGCATTGGGCAGTAGACCTCTATGGGTGGCAGGGCACACATGGCCTGCTGCCTCCTCCCTCCCATGTTGATTTGTGCCATGCCACCGCCCATCGCAGCTGCTGATTCTGGCAGTGGGATAAGCTCAGCTTGGCAGTAGACCATGTGCTTCGGCAACATGGCCTGCCACTTCTGACCCCCTAAAGCTGTGTCGGAGGTGTCAGAAGTGGAAGGCCATGTGTGCCGAAGCATATGGCCTGCCGCTGCCATCGAGCCACCCCGGCTGCCAGAATGAGCAGCAGAGCTGCTCTGCAGGGGGAAGGAGAGGGTGTTGCAGCTCAGTGTGTGTGGGGCGGGGGGGTGGCACGGCCAGGGCTTCTGCCTAGAGTGGCAAAAATCCTTGGGCCAGCCCTGATGGTTGGGCATTGGCAAGAGTGGTAAAGAGATTAGCTTTAGTTTTAGGCTTGGTAGGGGGAAAGGAGGAAGCTCTGTGGTCAGGCATGGACAGGGAGGAAAGATTAGATCTCCAAGATCAAGCTAGAGGAGAGCTAAGGAAAAGTGCTGGGATTGGGCCTGGAGAGGAGAAAAGAGGAGAGCACTGGGGTCAATTCTGGGGAGGGAGAAAGGGTTTTCTCTATGTGCTTTGACTCTATTTCCAGCCCGTGCTTTCTCTCTTTCCTCCAAGCAGTTTAGATTCACGCTTGGGCAAACTTGTCAGCTGCTTATCCAGATAGAACAAGGTTCCAAACATTTTCAGCATGTTAACTGTGAGCTAAATTATAACCTAGCAAGTGGACAATATAGAAGACTGAAGAAGGAAAGACGGAGATCTGCAGCTCAGGTAGATCATCATACAGTAATCACAAAAACAAATCATGGTAGAGTCTTACGGGCCCTGCAGTGGCTCCAGCATGTCCTACTGCAGAATTTATTCATAAAAAGGCAACTCAAGTGAGTGGTGGAAATGCTGCAGGCCTGTGAGTGCTTGTGCTATGACAGAGCCCATGCTGACTTTCCTTCCTACTGCTACTGCTGTCACTGCGACCCGACTATCCAAAGAAGCCAGCATTTAGGAGTGATCCTGGAAGGGTTTGGGAGGGGGGATGGACAGTCTGAAGAGAACCTAAAATGGACACAAGAAGAGCTCAGAGGGTAAAGCACATGATTCGGACTTCGGTAACTTCAGATACCGGCAAAATGGAATATTCTGATAGAGGTGGTTATAAAGGCTTGGGTAATCCACAAGTATTTTAAATAAAGAGCAGACAGATATAAATGATTCCAAATTACCCCTATCAACTGCTAAGCAGGTTGTGAATATAAATATAAAACATAGTTTGAAGTGTCTGTATGTGAATGCCAAATGTCTAACAAATATGTGCAACACTAAGTGAAAATATAGATTGTGAGGGTAATTTTAAAACAGGAGTCTAGTTAAATGTTTTTAAGGTAACTATATGAAGCCTATATTATAAAAAAAGAAGGCACCTACTTGTCTTTATATACTAGCCTAAGTGGCAAAATCGCTACTTAGGTAAGTTGCAGACATTGACACTAGCCTTAGAGCTTGTGTAAATGCTGGTGCCTAAATTATGCAAGAACACGCATAAAATTATAATATTCTATAATTACACCTGTAGCTGTGTGCTTTGACAAAACCCCACCCACGCACATGCCCACTGTCAAATTATGTGCCCATCCGAGCAATATGCATACTTTTACTCTGGTCGGTATTTCATAAGAAGTCATTTATGTACCCACGTACTAGCATCTAAAGTGCACACCTCCTTATAAATTAACTCCCATAGGTATCTCAAAGATGTGGAATGGGGATAATCAATGTGACACTGTAATACAATAGTACAAATTATATCACAATAATAAGGCAAATCAAATTGGTGGAGGGGTGATGCCGTATGTTAAGGCCGTATAGAGATAAACTGAATAAAAGTCTTTATGACAAAAATGTACCATGGAGTCTTCATAGATAGAAATTCCATGCATCGTGGAGAAGAGTATAGCACTGGGGGTATACTGCTGTCCACCCAGCCAAGATGAGAAAACAGATAGTGAAATGCTAACAAAACTGGTAGCATGGAATAATGGGAAATTCTTATTACTCTGATATTGATTGGGTAAAGTTTTCATTGCAATACGGCTAGGGAAGAAAAGCTTCTATACTGCATAAATGACTGCTTCATGGAGTGGTTGGTCTGGAGCAGAAGGCAGAAGGAACTATTCTAGATCTATTTCTCTTTACAACTCAAGACCTGGTGCAAGTGATAAGGGTGGTGTGGTATTTATTTTCTGGATAATGTTGGCTTCATTCTTTCAGAAGACACCTCAGTATGTAGCACGGTAACGGGAATTGTTCTTGCTCAGCAATTACACAAACAAGGATTTTCTTTGCATTTCATGTCTGAGGGGAAAATGCTTCATATATACAGTATGGCCCCAAAATAGGTTCCCAATTAACATGAAAAGCCCAACTTTCAAAAAGTACACTTATATGTAAAGTCTGCAACTATTTTTTTGTTTGCAGACTTCACATCAATTTTCAAAAGGAAAAATCTGATCTAGGGAAAATATGCCACACAGGAGTTACACCTGTTATTCATATGGGTATTTCCGCTGAAATCTTCAACACATACTTTCTCATACATGTACTCTCAGACCCCAACCCTCAGGAACATCTCCTCGATATACTCACATATCCGTATTCTCAATCTGTTGGGTAGTCTCCAAAAGCCCCATTTCTAAACATAAAACCCTTTGAAAGCTTCCCATTGTATATAATTAATTTTACTTGGGATATGTATAAGTTTGAGAAGAACCAGGACCCTGCAGAAAGCAGTTCAGAGGGTCACACAGACACCGACCTTCAGCTCCTCAGTTTTCCGCTCTTCGCTGGACTTAAATTCCAGAATCTCTTTCAGCTTCTTCTTCAAAGGGTTCATGTATATTTCATATTTGACCTGTGAACATTAAACATATCTAAGTTAAAAATGGAATATTATCATTTATTATTTGGTCCAAACACTTTTACATATTTTTATTTAAAGTAAACCTTACAGAAAGGGGACTTGCTCACCAGTAATGGGAGTTCTCTATGGCCAGCAGGGGAACAGAGCCACAGGGCTGGGTGATGTCATTGGTGCTACCTGGAACCTCGATCCTCTGCTCTCCCATTAGGCTCAGAAGAGTTCTGCGAGCCCCTCCGAGCATGCTCATCACAGCTCCTGCGCTGCTGTCACCTCCCTCCCTGGATCAGTCCATAGTATAGCTTAGATAGTGAAGGGGAACTGGCAGGTAGGATTGTGTGGCTCCATTCCCCAGCTGGCTACAGATTGTTGCTGCTTTGGAAATGCCTATGGTGGAAGTCCAGGGCTTTTTTTTGAGGGGACACGCAGTGGTACGGCCTACCAGCACCTTTTCCAGTGCCTGTTACAATTGACCCTTTGGCCTCATGTATTAATGCATAGGAGTACTGGCACATTTTTTGCTAGGAAAAAATTAGATTTGTCACTGCGAAAGCTTTTGCGCGCAATCAATGACTTGTTATACGCCCTGGTGATGACTCACTAGCTTTAGTGCAATGGAATTTGATGCAGTCTGGATAAAGTAGGACCCATTTACATCTAATGTTTGCAGGGTAGATTCGGTGTGGATGCAGCCTTTGACTTCCCCTTTCCTCCCTTGACCCCTTGCCCTTCCAGCCTATGACCTGTCATTTCCTTCCTCCCTCTCCATTTATCTCTCCTGTCATCCCTTTATAACACTTGGTCAAATAGGATCGAGACGTGAAAGACTATGGTGTTCCTTTCTGTTTCCTTTCTTCACAACCAAATTTGTATTTTGTAAAGTGCTCTGATGCCTTGCCTGGGCGGTATATCAGGAATCCAATAAAGATAAAGATTAGTGTACAGTAGACCAGGGAGTGGAGGAGTAGCCTAGTGGTTAGAGCAACTGCCTAGTACCCAGAAGATCAAGAGTTTGATTCCCACTGGCACTCCTTGTGACTTTGGGCAAGTCACTTTACCCTCCATTGCCTCAGAAGAAAAGGCTGGCAATCTACTTCTGGTGATACATTGCCAAGAAAACCCAGAGGTAGCTGGGTCACTATGAGTCAACACTGACTTGATGGCACTAAAAAAAAAAAAAAAAAAAAAAAAAACCAGAAGGCTGAGCACAACACTGGGGTTTTACTATGAGGTTTAAGGCAGAGTAAAGGGTTCACTCATTGTTTTGCAGTTGGAGCTAGTGAGAAATGTATGCCTTTCTCCATGGACAAGCAGTCCGGGTCAGTCACGCCTAGGTGTGCCATCCACAGGAACCAGAGTAGCTCTCCCATAGCTCAGAGGAATCTCTGGGTATTTTTTTTTGGGGGGGGGGGGATTCCTTTGAGCATCCTCCCTTACCTTTGTTTTCTGGTCCTGCCCCTCCTTCTTATTTTTTTCCGTCCACCTCCTGGGATGGACGGATGGTCGGATACTACAGCTCTCCAAACCAAACCTTACAAAACCAAGAATGCTCCATATTCTGGTAAAGATCTAACAAGACTCAAAAAATGCCTCTGCTTCAGCAGGTAGATTAGTCAGTGACGCCCTGTCTCGATGCTCCAGTTGCACAGATCCAGCACACGTGCACTCCTGAACATGGAGCAAGGAAAAGAGAGTTGCCCAGCAGGAAACAGCATCAAAAAGACCCAGACAATGGGCGGAAGGACAAGCAAAATGAGAAGTGGGCCAAAGCTGCTCCACTGGATAAAAAGTAGAGCGAACCCAATGACTGAGCTAATGGGGGACCGACAGAGCCCCCATCGGTCTCAAACACATGCATCGCCAGTGAGGAGGTAAGCCCATGTACCGGCACCCCCTACCTTGCAACCAGCATGCAAAAATCAGCCGCCCACAGCACTGGAACCTCACCACCACTTCTGCTGTTTCCTGGGCCAAGGATGCTCCCTTGGTGCCCCTTCTGATTGCTTTGCTGATCCTACAAGCAGCCAGGAGGCCTACTCCAGGGACTACAGCAGCCATGGAGATCCCTGCGGCCTCACCATGCCTGCTTCAGCCCCAGCAGCACACACTGAGCACGGCACCAGAGATCTTCTAGCCAGGGCGAAGCAGAAAACCCTCCGAGGATAACCAGCAGCTGCAGGAACAGAACCAAGTAGCACAAACCAAGAGACTTGAAGTTAAATACCAAGTTAAACCAGCACCGGGGTTTGAAAAGTCGCAGCTGCCGCACCAGTCCATCATAGTGGAGTCAGCGCTGAAGTGGGCCAAGAGCTCTTGTCAACACTCGAACACCCTACCAGGAAAAGACAAAAGAATGCTTGATGAAATTGGAAAGAAGGTATACCAGGGTGCCATGCTCAATGCCAGGATTGCCTCACACCAGTTCCAAATAGTCATGTACCACAATATCCTACTGAAGAAAAGCAAGGGACTCACTGGCCTTCCTGCCGCCGGAAACCTGCAACATCCTCCGCTTCATGCACGGCGGGATCGGCAATTGCTGCCAGACACATGACATGGCTCTGAGCATACAGAGTACATGAAGAAATCCATGAAGGCCTAACAGATGCCCCCTGTACAGGGACACAAACTTTGCAGCAGCAAGGTCAAGGAGATGGTAGACAGCATCGAAGATGACTGCACGACCCTCGAAACCCTGTCCAGCGAAGCACTAAACCGTCAGCGACAAGTGAAACACAGCAACCAAAAGCCATATTACCCATCATGCAAAAACAACTACAGCTGCAATTAAGCCAACTACCTAAAACCTGTGATACCAGACTTCCTACCAACACAAGCCATGTCAGAGGGAGAGAAAACAGCAAAAATCCCAAACCTCCTCATCAGCAAAGGCATCACCAAGGTTTTGACTATCTGACTCCAAAGACTGTGCCAGTGGGCAGCAGCCTCACTTCAAAGGCCTGGGAAGACATCTCAACTGACCGCTGGGTCCTTGAGATCATCCAACAGAGCTTCACATCTGATTCTGAGCCAACCCCCCCAGCATGACAACAAGATGCAAGGTCTCCTTCAAATAAAAGCCATGCAACAGGTCCCCAACACACGGATCAACTAAGGTTTCTACTCTCGCTACTTCCTCGTCCCAAAGAAGTCAGGGAGATGGTGACCAATTCTTGACCTCCAACGACCCAACAAATATATCCTCAATTCATGTGTGGCCACAACCACCTGCACCTGCCTGTGAAGCCACCCGCACCGGGGTGGGACCTCAATGTCATCTCACAGCAACTGATATGCCACCCAATTGAACCACTTGAACAGGCACACTTCAAATTGCCACTAGAAAGAGGGCTTTCCATGAGAGGACTCACCTCAGCACATCACATTAACGGACTCCAGGCCCTAGTCGACTACCCACCCTACAAGCAGCTCCGTCACGACTGGGCCATCCTCAGGATGCATCCAAACGTTCCTCCCAAAGCTCGTCTCAGCGTTACACATCAACCAGCAATTGTGCTCCCCAACTTCTATCAAGAACCATCCGCAACATAGGAGAAATGTCGCCTCTACCTGCTGGACTGCATCTGCACCCTCCGGATATATATTGACAGGACAAAGCCCACCAGGAAGGCATCACAATTGTTTCTCGCATATGACCTAAACAGATTGGGCACCCCAGCAATGAAGCACACATAATCCTGATGGCTAATGGATTGCATCGTGTTTTGCTACATACGAGCCGACATTCATCCAACAAAGAAGATGCACACACACCAGCTATGGGCAATAGCAGCCACCCTGGCCCACCTGCACACCGCATTCCCAACAGACATCTGCAACGCGGCCACTTGGGTGCAATGTTCCCGCTAAACTGCGCTGGGTCCTCCACCAACATTAACGCCAATGGGGGGAGGTGCAGAGCGATCGACGCTCTGCACCTCCCCCCACTGGCAGGAATGCTGGCAGAGGATCCGGCGCAGATTAAAGAGAACATTGGTGGCGGGTAGGGAGGGGTATGTGGTGCATGCTGGCAATTCATGCACCACATACTGCTCCCTACCCGCCACCAATGTTCTCTTTAATCTGCGCCGCGTCCTCCGCCGGCATTCCTGCCGGTGGGGGGAGGTGCAGAGTGTCGATTGCTCTGCACCTCCCCCCATCGGCGGGAATGTTGGCGGAAGTCCCAGCGCAGTTTAGCGGGAACATTGCTTGGGTGTACATCCATACCTTCACCAAACACTACTGCCTCGACCACCCCTTGGACACCTCTGACTCCTTTGGCCGGGCAGTACTACACATGGCGGAACAGCAAGACAGCCTGAATTGAAGGGCCGCGGACGAGGACCCTGTGAAAGAAGTAGTACTTTCTGTGTTTGTTGCCTTAGACACCGGTCTGACGCTGGCCAGTTTTTTAAATTTATTTACAAAAAGTTTTTATTATATAACCTATGTGTTGTTCCCACGACAACTTATACATAGATATGCAACCAGTTCGTTCTAGTTCGCTTGTTTGATAAAATAAACCGTGCATTACGTTCAAGAGTCACAGTTTCTTAGTTCGTTTGTCTGAGTGCCCGACAGGCTCTTCTTACCACAGCATCCCCGAGGATGCTGAGGGGACTGAGGTACAGAACATCCCTTCCCTTCTCATCCCCGCTCTGGAGTACCCTAGGCGTGGCAGACTGCTTATCCATGGAGAAAGGGAGGTTACTTACCGTAACAATGGTTCTCCGTGGACAGCAGGATGAACCATGGTTACAGTAAGTAACCTCCCTGTTTCTTTACCTCAGACATATAGGTCCCACAATTCTTTTCTAGCTTTGTTGAGGGGGAATGTAACAACAATGACAGGGGATGGGGAGCTGCGAAGGAGCTGAGCTGTAACAAACTGTGTTATATACATGTGCTAGAATGCTTATGCATAAACATCAATATTATTCTGCAGAGAAAGCTGCTGCCATAACACAATAGAATGACATTTATGTATATGCTTTTCAGCACATGTTCCCAAGTGCCAGTATAATATTTTTGTGTGCAAAATATGCTAGCAGCAACCTGTCTATGCATGCATCCAGCCTGCTCTCCTTGTTTAGTGCAAACCTATTGTGCACAATTGCTTTGCAAGCTATTTGGTTATAGCATTGGGGAGCAAAACCTTAGGAGCACAATACAATTTCTTCATTGGCTCCAGAGCCAGATCTGTGACCGTGGGACACACAGTGATAATAAAGATACAGACACACATTTTCTATTCCTGCACAACCTCCTCTATGGGGATCCCGGGGTGACGTCTGTGATCCTGGGACACCCTGTGATAATAAAGATACTGAGACTCACCTTGTATTCCTGCGCAGCCTCCTCTATGGGGATCACGGTGTGATATCTGTGATCCTGGGATCTGTCACACACCACACAGATCGGTCTTTGGTCCCATGTGCAAAACAACTTCAGTTTCTCTTCATGCTTCTCACACAGATTCTCCTCCTTTTCTCCCTGATTTTTCAGTAGTTTTGTGATATTTGCCAGATGCCTGCTAGGCCTGAGGTTCCTCTGCTGAGATGTCTCTCTGCACTGGGGACAGGGGAAGTTTGTCTCTATCCCCTCCCACGTCCGAGTGATACAGGAGCGGCAGAAGCTGTGTCCACAGTCTATAGACACTGGGTCTGTAAAATAATCCAGACAGATGGGGCAAGAAATTTCCTCCTGCAAACTCTCAGCCGTGTTCTCTGCAGCCATGCTTCTGAGAGAAGAAAAGCTTTAGTTAGTTCCTGTCTGGTTTCCTTATATCAGTGTCAGGGAAGGGGAGGGTCTCTCTCAGGAATGCACTCACTCAGATGTTTTTTTCAAACTGGCCATCTAACTTTCTTAAAGAAACAATGAACAAAAAAGAAACCCAAACACTAGCTCATATTTTAGGGTTACAGGTGTCTCTAGGTCAGTGCTATTCACTCCCATCCTTAAGGCCTTAACCTAGTCAGGTTTTCAGGATATTCCTAATGAATATGCACATGTAAATATTTCTGATATTTCTCATACTCCCTCTCCCCACCAGGAAGTGGATCAACCCCTCTCTCTCTTAACCCTGCTGATCCCTTGCCACTCTCTCTTCCACATACCTAAGATGAAGCCCAAATTTAGGAATCACTGCAGGGGACCAAGGACTGAGTCAAGTCAGGGAGGCTGCCGCTGTATATCTAATCCACAGGTAGGATTGTGTGACTACATTCCCCAGCTGGTTACAGATTGCCTTTGGTGGCCTCCTCAGACCTTGACTCCCGGGACCTGACCTTGAACCATGTTTCTGTGCAGTGTCCCTAGCAATCCAAAGCAATCACCAGATCATAAACAGCAGACAGGGATGGCACATCCTGAGCCGCTACCGCTGCGGCCTCCCTCTGGACGATCTGGATCAGTGCAGGAGAGGACATGGGGGAATTACAAAAGGGATGGGGGAGGTGATATATCAAAGAGGAGCTAGAGGATTGGGGTCTGTGAGGAAGGGAGGGCTGGGGTATGTCAAAGAGATGCCGGAGTCAGGAAAAAGGGAGTTAGAGTCACACGGTGTGTGAAAGGATCTGAGGGGTGGAGGGTATGTGAAAGAGGAGCTGGAGGATAGGAGTGTTTGACAGAGGGATTTGGGTATCAGGGAGATTGTGGAAAAGGAGCTAGGGGAAGATTTGTGTGTGGCACTAATGATGACGGAGGGGGCATCAGGGATAGGGAGGTAAAGGGAGTAGAGCTGTCGACGAATCAAGTTGGGTGATGTTAGCCGCATCTGCAGTGTTGCTCCCCTCCCCCTCCCCTGCTATCCCTGCGCTGGGGAAATGCTGTGCACAGGGCCAGTCCAAGGGTTTCTGCCACCCGAGGCAGAATCCCTGGCCATGCCGCCCTCCCTCCACCACGCCAAGCCACACCGCCCCCTTACCCTGAGCCGCTGCTGCCGATTCTGTCGGTAGGGTGGGGTGGTAAACGGAGGGGGGGCCAGAAGCAGCAGGCCATATGTGCTGAAGCACATGGCCTGCCGCAAGCGCTTTCCCTCCCACAGAGGTATGCCACCCTAGTTGGGCTAGGTGGTCAACAGATAACATACGGCTGCTGCACCTAAAGCAGATGTGAGTATGCCCTGGGCAGAGCAGCACAAGGGTTTCTGATGCCCTAGGCAGACCCTCTGTGCCATTGCCCCCCCAAAAGATTGCGCCTCTGTTCCCCTCCTTGCGTTGAAGCAGTGGCAGCTGAACTGCCGCTTCAGCACTGCGTTGGTCCTTAAAGTGTTCATGTGCGTGCAAGCTCCTGCTCGGCTCCCGCCCCCTCCGATGCAACTTTTTTGGAGGGCAGGCAGGAGCAGCAGGCCGGAACTGTGCCCACATGTGCGGGCATTTTAAAGCCTGCCACAGCGCTTCCCAGGGGTTGGAGTAGAGATGCCACCCACTAGAGTCTGCCGCCCTAGGTGACCGCCTAGTGGAAGAGTCGGCCCTGGCTCTGGGCTCCGAGTGGACTTTTTGCCTCCAGTGCCAGGTTTTCCCTTTGTTATCCCTGAAAAGATCTTGATTCTTTTTAGAGTATTTGATATGTTTTTGAGGATCCATCACAGTTAGAGCAATTTCTTTTAGATAAGGAGAGTGGGGAAACTTACGACTTAATGTTAATTAATATCTAAGGGGAGATTTCTGATTCCGATGGGTTTACTTGAGGAAATTGTTTGATGACTGTCAATCCAGTGAGGTAATTTACCTCTTTTTCTTTGGATTTTCTTGCTTCTTCAGTTTTTAATTAGGATTCCTCCCCGTGACGTGGGCTTGTATTGTAATGCTATTTTTCCGAAATGTTTTTGTATTTGTTTATGTTTTCGTTAGGTACCATATTACCTTTGCTATTTGACGTTAATGGAAAATCATATATAACAATAAAAAAATGAAATGAATGCTGCAGGTCCCATTGTGCATCAGGGGGGGTTTTATCAGTTCCCTGTCCCTAATGTCCCCTCTGTCATCCCAAGTACCGTACACACCCACACCCACACATCCTCTTTCACCAACACCAAGCCTCTCCATAAGACTCACCTGTTTCTTGCTGCCTATGACCGCCCCTCCCTCCCTGATTCCCCCCTTACGCTCTGCTCTCTTTCACATTTCTTTAAGCTGTATGTCCTGTCCTATCAACATTGTAGTTCCTTTCCTTTTCTTTTGGCGATGCCAATTTCCTGTATTTTTCCTTTTTTTTTTTTATAATTCCATTGTAAAGCGCTCTGATGTCATAAAGGTGCGGTATAGAAAATGTGCAATAAAGATAAAGATCCCCCGAACTCCTCTGTCACACACTGCAATCCTCAAGCTCCACCTGACCTTCCAAAACCTGTTTCATCCTCCATCCCCCAGATCCTAACCCCCTTTTATTTATTTATTTACATTCTCTTATATACCGCGCTATTCTGCATCAGTGCGGTTTACATTGAACAAACTGAAATTACATTGAACAGGGCATTATAACTTGGAGATAACTATTTTACAGGGAACATGGGCTATGGAGGGTTAAGTGGCTTGCCCAAGACCACAAGGAGCACCTGTGGGACTAGAAACCCCAGTCCTTCCAGCCCAAGGTTGCTGTCCTCTAGTGGGATTTGAACCCCCGACCTTCAGCCCAGCCACGCTTTCACATACCCTAGTCCTCTCTTTTGCACAGGACATTCACTCATCTGCCCCAGCTCTTTTCTCATATTCCCCAATCCCCTTGCTCTTCTCGATACAAGCTCCCCCATCCTGTTTATAGTTCCCTGATTTCCTCTCCTGCACTGATCCAGGTCAGCAAGACGGAGGGGAGCAGCAGCAGCACCTCAGGATTCATCATTTCTGTTGACTGCCCATGATCTGGCTACTGCTTTGAATCACAAGGGACCGTGCACAGTCGTGTGGTACAGAGCAGTTGTCAGGTCCCAGGCATCAGATGGTTGCACAAGATCAGAAGAGGTAGGGGGAAGATGTTAGATGTACAGCTGCCGCCTCCCTCACCCGACTCTACCCCTGGTCTCCCGTGGTGATTCCGAAATTCAGACTTGATCTTAGAGAATGGGGTTGATCTGGTTCTTTGGAAAGGAATATGCTGAAAACCTGGACAGTTTGTGGCCCTTATGGACTGGGAGTGAATTCCGGTCTCTTGGGCTGGGGAACCCATTGCCAAGACCAGTGATGGAGAGCCAGAACTTAATTTGTAGATAAAAAGGAAGTCGAAGTGTGGCCCTGGGGGAGGGGCGGATGGGTCAGGCGTTGAAGCAAAAGGAGAAGAGGTGCTGGATTAACGAGTGGGGTGGCTGCTCACTGCTCTGTTGCAGGTTTCTCTCCTCTTCCCTGCAGGCTAAAGCAGACAATCCTGCTGCTCTGGGGTCTGAAAAGAAGTGTCCGGACTGCTTTCCAGGTCCTTCCCCCAGAAATTAGCCTTGCCTGGTATCTGGTAACCCTAAAAATAGAAATTACACTTACCTGGTAATTGATGTTCCTGGAGGAACTCCAGTTTAGTCCACACTTCTGGTTAGTGCACCAACTCCTGCAGCTTGGAGACTGGGCATGTCCAAAAACGTGACATCACTAGATGTAGTCTGCCGACATCTCCCATCAGCCCCAGTGAACTATTGACAAAGCACACTTAAAGCTGCCGTACAGCTGCGGCAAATTCCAGAGTCCGCGATAGCGCCCCTACGGGACCCGCAGATGACACAAAGCGGACGGGAGGACATCGTATATGTCTCTGTTCCCCGCTCCGATGCCCAGACAGACACCCTCTGTCCTCAAAAATTCTAATAAAAACTATAATAAAATTTATGTATTTCTTTTTTTTTTTTTTTTTTTTAGTGGAAAGGATCTTTAACCAGCCAGCAGCCTTAATTAACCAATGAGGCTCCCAGGCCTAAGGGGCTCAAGTGAGAAATCCAATCAACCTTCAGAATAGTAGCAACTCCCCCTGCTAATTCAAACAGCCACAAATACCATAAAACCCATTTAAACTAAAAACTAAACAAAGAGCGAGAGAGGGATAGGGTTGAAAAAACCCACCTAGTATGAGCCCCGACACAGCGGCGCGCCACACGGCAAACACGCTGCCAAAATGGCCACCGCTGACTGAGAATAGAAAAAGACGCGAAAAACCCCACCGAGACACCTGGTCTCTTTTCCGATTGCCTGCTCCCCACACAACGTACCTGCTTGCTGGTCAGACCGCCGGCGTTCCCCTGCTGCTGCGATGCTTCTGTCCTTGCTGCTGCGCTCCGCCGCACAGTGAACAGATCGCCGTTGGACGAGCAGCTGTCTGTGCCAAATCAAAGCGCTCGCAGGGTCCCGGCTGACAGAAACGCCGGAGACTCACTGCTGCTTTATCTACACAGAGCTCTCTCCCGTATGTACAAGGAAGAGAGATCTGAGCCGGACAGGGATATTCAGCTTAGCCCAGCAGAATGTGGAGGCAGGAACTGGCACAAGTAATGATGGCAGGCTAGTCGGCACTTCTTTTTTTTTTTTTTTTTAAAGCCACAGCCCCAAATTAAAGACAATAGCAAATTGAAAGTTCCAAATCAAATACAAACTCTCTATTCTATCCTAACAGCTCCTTATCTGTCCCTCTAGTGAGCCCAGACACTAGGCTCACTACATCCTCCTGCTGCATGGAGACTGGACACACTGGGGCTGATGGGAGATGTAAGCAGACTACATCCAGTGATGTCACGTTTTTGGACACGCCCAGTCTCCAAGCTGCAGGAGGAGGTGCACTACCCAGAAGTGTGGACTAAACTGGAGGAACGATAAGGAATATGAATTAGCGGAATTGTTAAAATTATTGGGCCCGATCTTCAGTGCTAGTGGCTAGGTGCAAGCACAGTGCCTAGCTGTCGGTGCTGAACTTAACCCCAAATATTCAATGCTGGGGTCATATGCAACCCTGGCATTGAATATCCGGGGTCGCTGCGTAGCCTGTGCAGCCAGAAAAGCTAACTGGGCAGCGGCTCAATATCCCTGCTACCTGGTTAGTGAGTGTCGCTGCCCCTGCAGTGACCACGATATACCCCAAAGTATCGGGGCATGTAATAGATATAATCAGGGATTTTCAATGGCACGACCTGTGTTAGTGCCGCTATCCCGCTATGGTTTACAGTTCTGTAAATAGTGTAAATGCCTTTAAATATCGAGCCTATTGTCTTTAACAAAATAAAAAATGCAGCTTGGAAAAACTAGGGCCTTCGAAAGAGAGACACTTCCTTTCTCCGATATACCAGATATGAAACTGAAACTAAAATGAAAACTCTTCTTCTCTCAGGAGCATGGCTGCAGGGAGCACCACTGAGAGCCTGCGGGAGGAAATTTCTTGCCCCATCTGTCTGGATTATTTTACAGACCCGGTGACTATAGACTGTGGACACAGCTTCTGCCACTCCTGTATCACTCGGACGTGGGAGGGGATAGAGACAAACTTCCCCTGTCCCCAGTGCAGAGAGACATTTCAGCAGAGGAACCTGAGGCCTAGCAGGCATCTGGCAAATATCACAGAAATAGTGAAAAATCAGGCAGAGAGGAAACAAGAGGAAAGTCTGTGTGAGAAGCATGAAGAGAAACTGAAGCTGTTCTGCACAGAGGATCAGAGACCGATCTGTGTGGTGTGTGACAGATCCCACGATCACAGATCTCACACCGTGATCCCCATAGAGGAGGCCGTGCAGGAATACAAGGTGTGTGTCATTCTCTCTTAACCGCAACATGTCCTGGAGTCAGAATCTCATTGTGGAGCCTACAGGGCTAGCCAAAGGATTTCTGCTGCCCTAGGCAGGAGGCTCACCATGCTGCCCCCCTCCACGCCGCCCTCTCCACTCCCCCTCCTCATGACCGTCCCCTGCTGCTGCTGATTCTGGTGGCAGAGTCAGGGGGCTATTCGGAGTCAGCAGCAGGGTATGTGTGCTGAAGCACATGGCCTGCTACAGGCTGCTGCTTCTGGGCCCAGCCGACCCTGCAGCCGGAACCAGCAGCAGTGGAGGGTGGAGGCAGCTCAGAACAGCTCAGCATGGGGGGAGGGCAGGCATCTAGGGAGGTCTGCTGCCCTAGGTGGCTACTAAGGCTGCCTAATGGGCTAGCCGGCCCTGGGAACAAATACAGAAACCTTGCATTAGACACGAAGAATTTGCTGCACAATGCTGTAACCAAATAGCACACAATACACAATAAAAATTTGCACTAGAAAAGTAGATCATGTGTGATGCACGTGCAGACGGGTGTGTGCTAGCAGAAGCCATATTTTGCACACAGGAAAGTATCAGCAGTGTCTGCATGTGATGAAATGCTATTTCACACATTAACATCAACCGCATTCTGCACAGAAATATTATTCTACCCTTTTATATCTTTCTGCACGGAATAATATTGATGTTTATGTATGAAGCAGCTTTCTACTATATGTGCTGAACTGTTTATTCCAGTACATCTCCTCCTTAGCCCCTCATTCCCCCTTTAGTTTTTGCCATTCCCTTTCAGCAAAGTCAGAAAAAGGTTGTGGGTCATTCACACTGGAACTAAAAAGAACAAACAGGTATAAATCCCTCACGAGTGCTGAGTGTAGAACAAGCAGCTATCTCGGGCCGGATTTAGGATGCTGGTGCCCATAGGCGGGTCAGGAGGGCTGTGGGGAGCAGTGCTAAAGCAAGTGGAATCAGGCATCCATTTATTCTAGGTATTTGGTGCGTTTAAAATCTGATGCCCTAGGCAGTTGTCTCTGTTGGTTCTGCCTAAATCCAGGCCTGAACTAAGCCTTTACTTCTCGGATCTTGCAGTAAAACGCCAGCGCTGTGTTCAGCCTCCTGGTGTCCTACACCTTTCCCCACACCCTCGCTAAATCTATCCTTCGTGCATTACATATGAACGGGCCCTGATTTATTATCTAAAGGCAACAAGGAACATAAGAAAGGACTCACAGTCATTTGTCTCCTAGGACCTGAATGGACCAGGTCATGAAGTGAATAAATAATTCTTATCTTGATGGATTACAGGCTGCACCAAACTCTGTTAGACTAAAGCTGGTGAGGAACGATCACCGGGATACCTAACAAGCCACCGACTGCATGTAAAAGCTGCCACTGTGGCAAATCTAAGATCAACTTCCATCAGAGATATGTGCAAAATGTTAACATGGACTTCTGTCCTTTCTTCACTAGGCACTATAATTTTGACCCCATTTCATATAAGGACAGCGTATTTGGTTAAACTATGGAGAAAGCGGACTTGCTTACCTGTAATGGGGGTTCTCTGTGGATGGTAGAGGAATGAAGCTACATGATTCTACTTGCCAATCCTCCTTATACCTCACTATCTAAGCTCTGTTATGGACTGCGGTGGAAGGGAGCTAACAGGAGTGAGGCAGTGGCTGAGCTCTCCCGAGCTTAATAGGAGAACAGAGGATCCGGATCCGGGCAACACTAATGCCATCACCCAGACCAGTGGCTCCACCTCCCTGCTGTCCATGGAAAGCCCCCATTACCGATAGGCTATTCTGCTTTCTGGAACATTTACTGTGAATAAGTGTATAAATGGGTTTGGACAAAACAAATAATATAATAATAATAATCCATTTCTAAAGTAGGTATGTTTAATGTTTACAGGAGAAATATGAAATGCATCTGGAGCCTTTGAGGAAGGAGCTGAAAGAGATTCTGGAATTTAAGTCCAGTGAAGAGCGGAAAGCGGAGGAGCTGATGGTAGGTTTCTGTGTCTAGTTCTACTACTACTGAACATTTATATAGCGCTATAAGACGTACGCAGCGCTGCACAGACACATGTAAAAGATGGTCCCTGCTCATCAGAGCTTACAAGCTAGTCGACACAGTAGCTGTAGATATGGAGAAATGGTAAGGAAAAACAAAGGAGATCTGAAGCAGGCAGTGAAGAGGTGAGTTTTCAGCCTGGAGTTCAAAAGGGCCAGAGATGAAGCCTGACGTACAGACTCAGGTAGTTTGTTCCAGGCATAAGAAGCAGCAAGGTGAAAGGAGTGAAGTCTGGAGTTAGCAATAGAAGAGAGGGGCAAAGATAGAAGTGATTTGCCAGAATAGCGGACTTCCTGAAGAGGGGGTGTAGGGAGAGATAAGAGAGGAAAGGTAGTGAGGAGCTGCAGAGTGAATGCACTTATAGGTCAGCAGGAGAAGTTTGAACTGGATGCGGAAACGGATAGGGAGCCAATGAAGTGACTTGAGAAGAGGGGTAATATGAGCATGATGAGGCTGATGGAAGATTAGCCACACAGCAGAGTGTTGAACAGATTGAAGGGGAGAGAGATGATTCAGAGGGAGATCAGCAAGGAGTAGGTTACAGTAGTCAAGATGGGAGGTGACTAAAAGTGGATAAGTGTTTTAGCAGAGTGTTCAGAAAGGAATGGGCAAATTTTTAGTTCACATCATTTTTATTGAAATTTTGCATATTAGCCAAGACAACAGTATACAGCAACAACACAAATGCAGGGTCAATCCCAGAACTCACAAAACATACCCAACCCACCTACTTCCCCTCCCCCCACCCCGCCCCCACAGCATGGCTGAATCCCTCCAATTCACACCCACCAAAAGACACAGGCCAAACATTAGGCTACTCAGCTGCGTACGTGGCGCCTTATCCAGGGTAAAGAACGCCCATCTAGCAGAGAAGGAGAAAGAGAAGAAAGAAAGAGCGATATAAAGGACAAAAGAGCAAAAGGAGCAAAAGAGACAGGAGGAGCACAAGCCCCTCACGCATCCAGGGGACAGGTAGCAAGCTCATACTGTGGCCGGACAGCAGCCAGGATACAAGCCAGACCGTAGTGGCAAGGAGATCCCCCTAGCCGAACCAGCCCCCCCTAAGACATAGCGTCAGCCACTGACATTGAGCAGCGTACTCCGCCCTTTCGGGGGTAGGTGAGAAAGCAGGGGGGACCACAATTCCCAAAACTCCTCCCAGCGTTTACCTCCCCTTGTTTGAGCGGTCATCTTTTCCATAGTCATCAGGTCAAACATAGCTTGTTCCCAGATCCCCAAAGAGGGGGGCGAGGAAGAAACCCAGCGAGTCAACAACACCCGTTTGACCAACAAGAAGCCCCGCTCAAAAAATGCCCTATGCCAACATGGCAGCTGGACAAAACTTAGCGGCCAGTTATGAAAAAGACACACCTCTCTCTGTATGGCACACTCTGAGCCAGACCACCTCTGCAATTTAGCACAGACTCGCAGCCATAGATCACGCACCCTCGGGCAACACCAAAATTTATGAAGCAAGGTCCCAGTTGCCTGATCACACCACAGACAAACCCCAGTAGGTCGTAACCCCGCCTGCACAGCCCAATGTTCACTAGTATAGGCTCTCCACAAAAATTTATATTGCATTTCTTGGAGATAGACCCACTTGGGGCCTTTCGGGATCCCCGCAAATGCCACCCGGAGAATGTCCACCGTCATCTCCTCCACGCCATCGCCTCGCCACCTAGAAGCAAGTCCAAGAAGCAGCTCATCTCCCTCAGCGGGCCGAAGCACCTGCCGACAGATCTCCTCCCCCGGCAGACGCTCCTCTAACTTCCCTAGGACGAGGCGAGGGGAAAGAGAGATAGTCCAACCCCGGCCACTCACATCTAGCGAAGTTAAATAGTGGCGCACTTGCAAGTAGCCATAGAAGTCCTGAGGTCGAATATCATACCGCCGTTGTACCTGCCTAAAGCTATCCAAAACACCATCAATGTGCAAATACAAATCCCCGAGACACACCAGCCCCTGCTCCGCCCAAACAGAGAAAATACTACGCGGTACAAAGCCAGGGCCAAAGTCCGGGTTCCCCACTAAGGGAAGTAACGGGGACACCCGCCAATCCCAGCCAAACCTCCGACAGAGGGTCTTCCAGGCAGGCCGCAGGGCCTCAAGATATCCCCTCCCCACCCCGAGTCGCGTCACCCTAGGCAGCTGGTCAACATGCAAAAGGTATAATGCTTGATAAGGGCTAAAGACTGCCGCCAATTGTCGGACCAGAGCCCCCCCCGCAGAACCGTCCAGGAGAGCCCGAATATGGCGAGCCAGATATCGAAGATTATAGTTACGTAAGGAAGGCAATTCCAAACCACCCTCCTCCCGCCTACTCTGCAGGACCCGTAGAGGTATACGCGCTCGATGACCTCCCCATAAAAACGCTCGGAGGCACTGCTCCAAGCGCCTCCAATCCTTGTCTAAAACCCAGAGCGGGAGCATACGGAGAACATAAAGCCACCGCGGAAACTCCACCATAGTAAACAGCGCTACCCGCCCTTGTAGAGACAATGGGAGACCCCACCAGTTCCGCATAGTCTGGCTACTTCGGGACAGTAAGCGGGGCACGTTAGCGCGATATAAATCGGCAGGACAGTCCGGTAGTTGTATACCGAGATAGGTAAGCTGTCGATCTGCCCATACCAACGGAAACTGCCCTAACCAGCGATGGCGCACCCGACCCCCAACATCAAGAACCATCGACTTCGCAGAATTAATTTTTAGGCCAGAAAACGTTCCATACTCCTGTATCAAGCTCAGCGCGTTATGTAACGAGGAAGGCAGACTCGTGAGGCAAAGCAACATGTCATCAGCAAAGGCGCAAACTTTCAAGTCCTCACCCCCCACTGAAATTCCCACAATCTCCGAACTATCCTGCAACGCCCGGAGCAGCGGCTCCAAGGCCAGCACAAATAACAGCGGGGAGAGAGGACAGCCCTGCCTCGTTCCCCTAGCCAATTCAAAGGGATCTGAGAAAACACCGTTAGCGCCCACTCGCGCAGTGGGTCGAGAATACAACGCCCGGAGCCAGCTCATAAACTCTCCCTGAAAACCAAAGGCCCCTAAAGCCTCCCAAAGATACGCCCACGCCACACGGTCAAAGGCCTTTTCAGCGTCCAAACTTACAAGGAGCAGCTCCTCAGCTCGCTGCAGACACTGGTCCATACCCAAAAGTAGCCGAGTAATATTCCAGGAGGCCTCTCGACCCTGTACAAAACCCACCTGTCGTTCATTAATAAGGGAGGGTAGAAGGGGAGCAAGCCGATTCGCCAACACAGAGGCCAGCAGCTTTAAGTCACAGTTAATGAGAGATATCGGACGGTAGGATGCGGGGTCCACCGAATCCTTCCCAGGTTTTGGTATCACAGTAAGGTCCGCACAGCGCATGTCACGGGGAAACACACCAGCGTTTCGCGCCGCGTCAAACATCACCACCATAGAAGGGGCCAGACTCGGAGCCAAAATTTTGTAATATTCCATACTAAAACCATCCGGTCCCGGGGCCTTATGGGTCTTCCCCCGCTTAATACCAGCCCGAAGCTCAGCCACCGTCAGCGGCGCATTCAGTTGTTCTAATGCCGCCTCCGAGAGGCGCGGTAAAGTTAGGGTCTGCAGAAAAGCCACCCCCCGAGAGTAATCCCTCTCCTCCTCGCTGTACAGCTGCATGTAAAAGGTACGTAAGATCCCCGCGATGTTCTCCGACCGATGATGGAGAGTACCCATCTCATCCCGCAACACAGGGATAAAGCGCGACCCCCTGGAGTCCCGAACAAGTCTCGCTAACAACCTCCCAGATCGATTACCAAATAAATGCAAACGGTGCTTATAATGCTGTATCGTAAGCGCCGCCCGTTTCCGAAGCAACTCATTCAAAACCGTCTGTACGCGTAGATACTCCCGCTGAAGGGCTCTATCTTTGCGCCTCCCCAACCGCCGCTGCATTACTCGTAATTCACGTTCCAACAACAGTACACTTCGGTCCAAATGCTTGCGCCGACGGGCGGTATAGGAGATAATCGCTCCCCGCATCACAGCCTTCCCAGCCTCCCAAAACACTAACGGAGGGCACTGCGGGGTGTCATTAAAGGAGACATAATCCTCCCATTGTTGGGCAAGGTATCCACGAAACTCCTCATCTTCCCACAAATACACAGGAAAACGCCATCCCGTTCTCGTCGGCCCCTTACACTCCCAAGTTATCCAAACCATCCCATGATCCGATATCCATATCGGTTCAATCTCAGCTCGGAGGACACGCGTAACCCCCCGCTCACTAACCAGAATGGAGTCTATGCGGGACCAAGTGAGGTGCGCTCTCGACTGGTGCGTGTACTCCCGTTCCCCAGGGTGCAGCATGCGCCATACATCCACTAAATCCCCTTGTCTACAGAGATAACTAACTCCCCTACGGGACCAGGCTCCCACCTCCCGATGGTGAGACTTATCCAATGTCGGGTCATGAGGGCAATTGAAATCCCCCGCCACTACGATATTAGCCCGCCCAGCTCCTTGCAACAGTCCCAACAGTTTAGTAAAAAAAGCATGTTCATAAACATTTGGGGCATAAACATTCAGTATCCAAAGTGGGTCGGCATATAGTTTGCCCTGCAGCAAGAGATATCGGCCACCAGGGTCCGCCTGTACCGCGTGTACATCAAAAGGCACCCCTCTCCGTACTAACACCACCACACCCCCGCCTTTCTCGTTCCAGAATCAGCCCCATAGGAAACCTCCACCCAATCCCGCCTCAATTTCTGATGCTCTTTAGCGCTCAAATGAGTCTCTTGCAGCAGGGCAATATGCGTTCCCTTACGCTTCAGACCTTGAAGAATCTTAGTACGTTTTATCGGGGAACCAATGCCTCCAACATTCCATGACACTATCTTTATCTCAGGTATAGCCCCAACTCCAGAAGAACCAGTCGAGAAGACATCCACAACCCACCCGGGGACGCCCAGCCTCATCCCCAGGTTGAAGGCCCAAGTCTCTCAGAGGCCTAAACTGCCATGCTGTGCAACCGTTACCCATACAATTAGCGCGCTCCAGTCTAAAAACTTTCCTAACCCTGCCCTCTTCCCCCCCTACCCCCACCCCCCCACCCACCTCTGTCCCCACTCCCTCATCCCCTCCTCCCTTCCCCCCTACCCGCCTGTCCAATTCCCAACTATCCAACCCCCGGTCAGTCCCCACTAGACCCCCCACTACTCCAACCCGCCCCCCAGCCACTCCAAAAACCTCTACCATACACCCCAATGGGAAGATCACCAACCACACTTCTGGATCGCCCCCCCTCGAAAGCCTACCATACAAAGAGCCCATGTGGGCAGCTAACAAGCATAGCACTTCTATAATGAACGAGGCAAACATAATGCATAACGATAGGGTGTTAGTGCAGTAGTATCGAAGTGAGTAAACCATTGAACATTATGCACATAACTAGAAACAAAATATGAAATAGTGCTATACCGATAGCAGCACAGCTAGGTCATCTCCATCACACTAGACACTCATAGCTAGTCTAGGTGATCTGGAGTCCGCCCAGCCAAAACACTAGTGAAACAGGAAACATAAGGCCAATTCAGGATCCATTGTCCACTCCTGCGTCCTTCCGACTGCCCGTCAGGGTGGTCACAAAGTGTTTAGCCGCTGAAGCTCGATCAAAGGCATGGGTCTTCCCCTCATGATAGATCCGAAGCACAGCGGGATATACCAGTGCAAAGCGAATCTCCGCACCTACCAGCTGACCACATAGAGGGGAGAACTCCTTACGGCGGGACGCCAGGGCGGCAGAATAGTCCTGGAACATAAGGATAGGCTTGTTGTCCAACTGCAAAGTGCGCTGCTTACGGTATGCCTGTAGCAAAGCCATTTTGTGCTGGAAATTTAGGAGCTTGGCCAATACCGGCCGTGGTCGCTCAGTAGGGCCCCGCTTCGGTCCCAGGCGATGCGCTCGTTCCACAGTAATACGGCCAACCAAATCCGCAAGGCCCAGTTCTTTCGGGAGCCACGATTCAAAGAGGCCGGTGAGTTGTTGATCATTCCAAGCCTCGGGCACCCCCACCAGCCGCAAGTTGTTACGGCGTGACCGGTTTTCTAAATCATCCATTTTTTCCAACAGCGCTGCAATGTCCTTTTGCTGGCAAGCAATAAGAGTATCATGCTTCCCCTCGCCCTCCTCCAACGCCGTAATGCGATGTTCGGCTTCCTCTACCCTCCGGGTAAGCTCGCCATAGGTCTCCGCCATCAAATCTAACTTTTGCAAGATAGAGTCCAATTGTGGCTTCAGTAGCTTAGCAACATCCTGTGCAAGGTCCTCTGCTCCGGATTCGCCGGTCCCCGAACCGGGGGATGTAGAGGGAGAGGAACCCGGGGATCCCCCAGAGCCGCTAGGCCGCGTGGTAGGCGCCATCTTAGCTTCTCGGGTCCCATGTGCTTTGTCCCGTTCCTTCTTCGCGGCCGACCGCATGAGTATTAGGCACCACACTGACCGTTATAGAGCTCGTCCAACCTGCAAGGGCACCGGAACTCTCAGCCGTCGGCTTCCACCCACACTCGCTCTCCGTTACTGCAGTTTTCTTGCGGTTTACAGGCGACGATCCAGGAGCGCTCGGAGGACACGTCCTCACCCGCTCATGTGCTCACGTGATCTCCAGGAATGGGCAAATTTTGATGATGCTGTAGAGAAAGAAACAGCAGGTTTTAGCTATCAGAAAGAGAGAGAGGCGTTGAAGACGAGCCCGAGGTTGCAAGCTGAGGAAACAGGGAGGGGTAGAGAGTTATCCACAGAGACTGAGAAAGGAGGAAGGGGAGAGGAGGGTTTAAGTGAAAAATAAGAAGCTCAGTTTTGGCCATGATTTCTGCAGGGTCATGGCTGTTTGTCCCTTAAAATTCAGTTAATAATTGAGGCCCCTTGCTGTATAAGATTGGGCTCTTTGTCCTTGTTAAGAGGCCCCTTATTGTTCCCCAAGGGGGCCGAGTTGGATCTGGGAGCTGTCTGGGTTAGGTTGTTATTCTTGGTTACAAAGAACTGAAGGTTGCCCCTAGCTGCACCAGCTCTATTACCAGTGATGTCACTGAAAATTCTAGTCTTTCTCTGTCTCCATCATCTGCTGGCCTGAACTGGTCTAGCAGTACTCCAGGAAAGGAAATTATCGCTAAGCAAAATTTCTCTTTTTACAATCTAGAAACTTTGACTTCCTAGTGTGTTGCTATGAAACATTTACCCAATTAATAGCAGGGTAATTGAAATCTCCCATTATTATTGTGTTGCCAGTTTTGTTAGTGAAATGTTAGCAAAGATTAGGAAAGCTATCTGTTTCCTCATCCTGGCCAGGTGGACGGTAGTTTACCCCCAATGCCCACTGGGGGATAAAGTTATAAGACAGAGGTCCTGATGCCAGTTGAAGGACCAGTTCCATGTGCAGGGTGCCTGCATGCTGAAGCTCTGAGGAAACAAGTGGAGGAACTCAGAAAGGAGGTGGCGAGGCTGAGGAGCATTCAAGACAGTGAGAAGTACATTGATGAGATGCTTCTTGCAGCAACCAAGCTCTCCAGCACAGGAGAAGATGGGTGCCAACAGAATGTTGATGGTTGGACACAAGTCACCAGGGCCTGCAAAATCACCAATCCAACTTCTCCAGCCCTTGAATTGAAGAACCATTATGCAGCCCTGGAAGTGGAGGAGGTGAAAGCATCCCTGGAAAGGGAAGAACCAGAGTTCAAGTACCCCAAAGTTGCAGAATCAGTGACCAGAAGGAAACGAAGGGTAGTGGTGGTTGGAGACTCTCTTCTGAGGGGTACTGAGGCGTCCATCTGCCGACCAGACTTGATGTCCAGAGAGGTATGCTGTCTGCCTGGTGCCAAAATCCAAGATGTTACGGAGAGTTTGCCGAGACTCATCAAGTCCACTGACTATTACCCAATGTTGCTAATCCATGTTGGAACAAATGATACTGCCAGGTATACCTCGGAACGTATCAAAAGTGACTTCATGGCTCTGGGACAGAGGGTGAAGCAGTTAGGTGCACAGGTGGTGTTCTCTTCAATCCTCCCTGTTGAGGGTAAAGGCCAAGGCAGAGAGGCTCGCATCCTGGAGATGAATGCATGGCTGCGTGGATGGTGTCATCGAGAGCGTTTTGGTTTCCTAGACCATGGGATGCTGTTCCAAGGGTTGCAGAGCAGAGATGACATCCATCTGTCCAAGAAAGGTCAACGCATCTTCGGTAGTAGACTGGCTAATCTACTGAAGAGGGCTTTAAACTAGATTCGTTGGGGATGGGTGAAGAAAGCCCCCAGGTAAGTGAAAACCCCCAGGTATGTGATACATTAAATACCTTTATGGAAATGGGTAACAGGGGTAACATATGGAAAGCAGTGAGTATAAATGCCCGTAGCATGGGAAATAAGATCCCTGATGTTGAAGCTTTGGTGGGAGTGGCTGACTTGGATTTAGTGGCAGTTACAGAAACATGGTTCACAGAAAACCATGACTGGGATGTAACTATACCTGGCTATACTTTATTCAGAAAGGACAGGGTAGGAAGAAGGGGAGGAGGAGTGGCACTATATGTAAAAACTACTATTAAAGCTTTGGAATTACAGAGCTTAAAAGGGAGAGAGGAGGCATTGTGGGTTAAACTAGAAAGAGGGAAAGAGAAATCTATTTGCATTGGTGTGATATACAGACCTCCCTCACAAGAAGAAGAGGTGGACAGAAAGTTAATTGAAGACATACGCAGCATTGCTAGGAAAGGGGAAGTGCTATTGATAGGAGATTTCAATATGCCAGATGTTGATTGGCACATTCCTGCTGCAGTATCATCTAGAAGTAAGGAGATCCTGGATTCTCTACAGGGAGAACTATTCAGGCAATTGGTAACAGACCCCACACGTGAAGGGACCATACTGGACTTGGTGCTTACCAATGGTGAAAGTGTTTCTGATGTTGTAGTGGGAGATCATTTTGCATCCAGTGATCACCAGATGGTGTGGTTCAGTATTAGGACTTCGGCTGTTAGAATCCATTCCAAGGTGAGGATCTTAGACTTTAGGAAGACTAACTTTGCGAAGATGGGCCAATACCTCAGGGAGTCGTTAGTGGGATGGGAACAGCTGGGGGATGTAGAAAAACAGTGGGCAAAACTGAAAGGGGATATTTTAAGGGCAACCAACCTTTTTGTTAAAATGGTAAATAAAGGCAAAAGAAAAAAGAGACCGCTATGGTTTTCTAAGGAAGTAGCTGAAAAAGTGAAGAAAAAGAGGGAGGCCGTCATGAAATACAAGAGATCACAGAGAGAGGAAGACAGGCATCTGTATTTGGAAAAACTTAGAGAAGCTAGCAAAGTAGTCAAGAAGGCAAAGATTCAAAAGGAGGAGGAAATAGCCAATGCAATAAAATGGGGGGATAAGACATTTTTCAGATATATTAGTGAGAAGAGGAAGGGCAAGAGTGGTATTGTCAGACTCAAGGGTGCAGGGGGGGAAAATGTAGAAGCTGATAAGGATAAAGCGGAATTGCTTAAATATTTTTGTTCTGTATTCACAGATGAAGAACCAGGAGCAGGACCTCAGAAAACACCCACAAATAGGAACAGAAGCGAGGGACATCTTGAACAATTTTCAGAAGACTGTGTTCGTGAGAAACTAGCTCAACTTAAAGTAGACAAAGCGATGGGACCGGATGGGATACACCCTAGAATACTGAGGGAACTTGGGGACGTTCTAGCAGCTCCACTGACTGACCTTTTCAATGCCTCGTTGGAGTCGGGAGTGGTGCCAAAGGACTGGAGAGAGGCTCATGTGGTGCCTTTACACAAAAGCGGAAGTAAGGATGTGGTTGAAAACTACAGGCCGGTTAGTTTAACTTCGGTGGTGAGTAAATTATTGGAAACGCTGATGAAAGAGAAAATAGTGAGGTTTCTGGAGTCCAGCAGATTACAGGATCCGAGGCAGCATGGATTCACCAGAGGCAGGTCTTGTCAGACAAATCTGATTGATTTCTTTGACTGGGTGACCAGGGAGTTGGACCAAGGGAGAGCTCTAGATGTGGTGTATTTAGATTTCAGTAAAGCCTTTGACACTGTTCCTCACAGGCAACTTATAAACAAACTGAACACCCTAGGGATGGACCCTAAAGTTACTGCTTGGGTTAGAAATTGGTTGGGTGGGAGGCGACAAAGAGTACAAGTAAATGGAGCTCACTCTGAGGAGAAGGATGTTACCAGTGGTGTGCCCCAGGGATCTGTCCTTGGTCCAATTCTTTTTAACATCTTTGTTAGTGATATAGCGGAAGGGCTGTCGGGTAAGGTTTGCCTCTTTGCAGATGATACCAAAATCTGCAATAGAGTAGACACCCAGGAAGGTGTAAATAACATGAGGAGGGATCTAGCTAAGCTTGAAGAATGGTCTAGAATTTGGCAGCTGGGATTTAATGTTAAAAAATGTAAGGTCATGCATTTGGGCTGCAGCAATCCAAGGGAGCAATACAGTATAGGAGGTGAAGTACTTTTGTCCACTAAAGAAGAGCGGGACCTAGGCGTGGTTGTGTCTGATGATCTTAAAGTAGCTAAACAGGTAGAAAAGGCGATGGCAAAAGCTAGAAGGATGCTTGGGTGCATACGGAGAGGAATGGCTAGCAGAAAAAAGGAGGTGATAATGCCTCTGTATAAGTCTTTGGTGTGACCTCATTTGGAGTATAGTGTGCAATTCTGGAGACCGCACCTTCAAAAGGATGTGAACAGGATGGAGTCGGTGCAGAGGGTGGCTACTAAAATGATTAGTGGGCTTCATTATAAAGCATATGAGGAAAGACTTAAGGATCTTAATATGTACACCTTAGAGGAAAGGCGGGATAGAGGTGATATGATTTAGATGTTTAAATACCTCCGTGGCATAAATGTTCAGGGAGAGAGCCTCTTTCAATTGAAAGCAAGTTCTGCTATGAGGGGACATGGGATGAGGGTGAAGGGAGATAGATTCAGGAGTGATATGCGGAAATATTTCTTTACGGAAAGAGTAGTGGATCCGTGGATTAGTCTCCCAGTGGAGGTGGTAGAGATGAGGACAGTAACTGAATTCAAAAAAGCATGGGACCAACACAGAGGATCTCTAAAGGTAAAAAGTGGACTGTTGTAGTTGTTGATATGGAAGGACAGACTAGATAGGCCATGTGGTCTTTTTCTGTCATCATGTTTCTATGTTTCTATAAGGAGGAATGTTCTTTTAGGTGCCCAGTATGTGCCAAACTGGGAGTTATTTTATTTTATTCATTAATGAACATAATAATAAACTAAACTAAACTCTAGGTAGCCACATAGGTGCGCTAATGACCTTTTATAACCAGCTGACATGCGTGGCTTGATGGCATGTACTTCATCACTGGGCATGTGCAGAGGGAGGAGGGAGAGAGAGCTGGGTGCTCCTGGAGGAAAGAGGTTCAATGCATAGCAGGAAAATCCTTTCTCCTTCCCCAGACTTGACCCTGGAGCTCTCCACTTACCAATTCTCCAGACCCAAACCCAGCGCTTTCCATTACTTCTCTCCAGGCTTGATATTGGATATGTACTCTTGCCTCTTTCTCTAGGCCTCATCCCAGACCTCTCCTTATTCCAAGAGCTAATATCTTCACCACCCTTACCAATGTCCAACCATTGCAACCTCTCCTTTTCTCATCTGCACTTTTCTCCTTCCCAGAGCTCATCCAAGCACACTACCCCTCCATAGCAGTCTGACACTATAGCCTTCTCCTTCCCTACTCTCCAGATCTCACCCCAACATTGTTCTCTTTATCGCCTTCTTGGCCAGTTCAGCAAGCGATTCTCTTCTGCCAGCCTACATGGGCCATAGAGTGGAGGAATAGCCTAATGGTTAGAGTACTGACTTAAGAACAAAAGACCAGGGTTTGATTCCCATTAGCACACCTTGTGGCCTTGGGCAAGTCACTTAACTCTATTGCCTCAGACATATCCAAGTTATTAATGTCCCTGTTTAATGTACACTGCTAAGTTTAAGTTACAATGTAAACCGCTTTGACTGAAATGAGAAAGCGGTATAACAAACCTGTTAAATAAATAAATTGATTCTTCTTTCTCCATTGGCTGATATTTCCACTCCCTCCTGCCCATGTTGTCACTGCCTCCATCACCTCTGGACATAATGGCTGAGAGGTTCACAACCAATTCATTTTCCCCTTAGATAATTTCTAATGTTCCTTCTGCTGCCATTGGTTGTACATAGAAGTGGCAATTTATAGGAGGGAAAGTATATATTTTCTTTCTGAAAATCACAACTCTGCATGTACACTGCTTGCATCCACTTATACAGCCGATACTGTGATTTGCCTCCTCACATGTCATAAAACTCAGAATAATTAAAGTGATGTTTTGGACTCTGTTCTTGGGTACTCAAGGTAGAGGCTCCACTGTTACAGGTAATATAAATGTTGGCAATGTCTCTGATATTTCTGCTCTTTGCTCTCATCTGTTGAATGTAGCGTGAGACAAAGATGAAGAGAGAGAGAATCCTGGCTGAGTTTGAGGAGCTGCACCAGTTCCTGAATGAGGAGCAGCGGATCCGTCTCTCAAGGCTGGAAGAGGAAGAGAAGGAGATTCTGGAGAAAATCAGGGATAATGTGACCCAGCTAGAAGATCAAAGCTCCTCCCTCCAGAAACTGATCTCGGAGATAGAGGAGAAGTGTCAGAAGTCAGCGATTGAGTTATTGAAGGTGAGACTGGATTACTAATCAGAGACTCCAGTATGGACTGGGCTCCCAGTCTGCCTGATTCTGAGTACGTGCTGGAGAATCATTAATGTAGCACGAGGAATGGAATCACCTCGTCTCTGCTGTTTCTCTTGCCAGTCTCCCATACTGCGTATCACGGCTCTCTCCCTCCTACCTGTGGATTCGGTGCTCACTTTTCTTATTTATCCTTGCAGCCACCCCTCTCTCTCTTTTCCATCACCAAGAGTCTCTCTTTTCTCCTTTCTCCACCTTCCAGCAATCTCTACTCCTTCCCAACTCACTTCATTGTATAACCTCTCCCTTATCCCCTGCAGATAGCTGGAGACCATTTTTATAGACAGCTAAAGACTCTAAGATCAGAACTAGAAGAACTCATCATATGTGCTCAGGGATAGAAAAATCTCAACAGCCAGTCACTGAGTTTTTTTGAAGAGAACTTTGCTGATATTTATTAATTTGAAAATGTAAATCAGAAGCCCTGGTTATTATGCATATTATAGAGAGAGAGAGAGATTCAGTCGCTTGACAGGACAGCACTCGGTCTCATATGCCGAGCTAGACGGCCACATACAGTAGCAAGACGGCCACAATAGTGTGACTGATGGTGCAGAGACAACACACATAAGACCATAAAAAATGCCTTACTGGGTCAGACCAAGGTCCCTCAAGATTAGTTTCCTGTTTCCAACAGTGGCCCTTCCAGGTTATAAGTACTTGTCAAGTTCCCAAATTGCACAGATTCCAAAATGCTTATCCTGGTGTAAGCAGTGGATTTCTTGAGTCCTTTTTAATAATGGTTTATGGACCTTTCCTCCAGGAACTTGTCCAAAACTTTTTTTAAGTTCAGCTACACTAACAGCATTTACTACATCCGCCAGCAACGAATTCTAGAATTTGATTATGCACTGAATGAAAACATATTTTCTCCTATTAGTAGTTTCATTACAGGAGTAAACATCCAACTTATGTTTGCCCTTTCCACTCCATTTTTTTTTAAATTTTATATTTATGCATTTTTACATTGAATCAAGCATAACACTTGTACAGAATTAAACCTGCTAGTATAATAAACAGAAATTACATTTAAAAAAATAACAGAATAAAGAAGCAGGATTATCATTAGTCCCCCCAAAATAAGGGGGAGGAACAACAAAGTGTACAGAGGTTAGGAACTCCCCTGTAAACATAAAGGAAAAATTATTTTTTAGTAAATACCAAGAGGAAGACAGAGAACCAAGCCCATTATTATCGATGGGAATTACTACCCAATGGGGGAAGAGGTTACAATATGAGCACTAATGAAAGAGGACAGATCCTCTGGCTGAAAGAAAACATATTTGTGAGATTGAAATACAATGATACATTTACAAGGATATCTAAGCACAAAGGACGCACCCATTCGAGTCGCCCCAGGTCGCAAAATTAAATTTAATTTATAGACCTCTATCATATATTCCCCCTCAGCTTCTCTTTTCCAGGTTGAAGAGCCCTAACCTTTTTAGCCTTTCCTCACAGGGGTATCCTTCCATCCCCTTTACCATTTTGGTGACTCTTCTCTGTTCCTTTTCTAATTCTTCTATATCCTTTTTAAGATATGGCAACCAGAATTGCACACAATATTCAAGGTGCGGTCGCACCATGGAACGATACAGAGGCATTATAATATCCTTTGTTTTATTCTCCATTCCTTTCCTTATGATACCTAGCCTTCTATTTGCTCTCTTGGCTGCCGCTGCACATTGGGCAAAGGGTTTTAACATGTTATCCACGATGACGCCTACATCTTTTTCCTGGGTGGTGGTTCCTAATGTGGAACGTTGCATCGTGTAATTGTAGTTTGGGTTGTTCTTTCCTAGGTACATAACACACACACACACAGCTCTTATCTGGGACCCATCATATGCAGCCTCTTTCTTTGCTGTTTCCTGTTTTTGAAGACATAATGATCACCCTGGTATATACAATAATTTTCCTCTCTCAGAGAACGAGCTGGAATTAGATTGCACAGAGCCGTGTTCATGGTGCTGTGGTGTTTATAATGACAGCTGTATAATCTGTAAGATATAAATGCTAATAATCTTTTTTCTCATTCCTCCTCTAGGATGCAAAGGCCGCCCTGAGCAGGTAGGGCTCTGTTCTGGTTCCCTCATTCTGTATGAAATAGCAGCCCTATCATGTCACTGTGGGACTTGCACCTCTCCAGTGACTGAGGAGTGATGGGAGAGAGACCTGCCCATTATAAGACACTCTCACATTCCTTGCACTGGGATCTCACACTCTTTCCTATTCACTGCACTCTGGCGTCATCATATTATTTTTATTTATTTAACAATTTTTCTATACCGCCTTTTCATTTAATCAAGGCGGTTTACATTAACTTCAGCTTTTACATAGAACTTGCAAGTGTAAACAATAACATCAAAACTTCAAAACTTAAGCAATCACATATGAGTTTCTATGGAGAACAAAGGGTAGGGGTTGGATGGAAGTTCTGAAACTAAACTTATATACATCGTAACAAGAGTGATGGGAGGATGGATGGTGCAGATAGCACAACTTATGTAAATAGGCATGTGGAGTGGGGTGGGCAAGGTATCTTGGAATGATTAGTGTGATTGGGGGTCTTCATTGAATTGTTTGATGAATAGGAAGGTTTTGAGTAACTTCTGGAAATCTTTTATATTAGTTGTGGACCTTAGCTTTCAGGGAGTGAATTCCAAATAGCGGGGGCAGCAAGAGAAAAAGCCCTCATAGAGGTGGATTTATTGTTTTTTGTGAACAGGCTAGGGGTTGGTATGGTGTTTTTGGTGCTGTTCCTGTCAGGTCTTTTACTTGCTTTGGTGCTGATGAGCTCTTGTAGTATTCCTGCCGACATGTTATTTTTAATCTTGAAGATGGCGAGAGCTGATTTATGTTTTGCTCATGAGGAGATTGGTAACCAGTGCAGATCCTGTAGGATGGGAGTTATATGGTCTTGTTGTGAAGCGCCGATGATAATACGGACAGCAGTGTTCTGGACTAGTTGAAGGGGTTGAGTGGATTGTTTTGGTAGTCCTTGGAAGAGGAGATTACAGTAGTCCAGCACAAGTGTAATGATGGCCTGGCATACTGTACGGAAGTGTTCTTTATTGAGGAGAGGTTTTAGTCTTCGGATCATTGCTAGTTTGAAGAAGGCGGTCTTGGACATCTTGTTGATGTGTGCTTGGAGGGTAAGTTGTTTGTCTAGTATCACTCCAAGATATCGAACTTCGTTTCTTATTGTGATCAGTATATTTGAGATGTTGATTGAGGTAGGAGGGGTGAATGTGGATTCCCGTGTAATGATGATCGGTTCAGACTTATTTATGTTGATGTTCAAGTTGTTGTTAGTAAGCCAGGTCGTCATTTCTTGTATGCAGGTTGATATAGTGGTATAGTCTGGGAAATCCAGATGGATTGGGGTATATGCCATAATATCATCGGCATATATGGCATATTGTATCTTGTATTTATTAAATATTTTGCATATTGGCTGAATGTAAGTATTGAAGAGAAGGGCATATAGTGAGGAGCCTTGGGGGACTCCTTGAGTTGTGTGGAAGGGTGCTGAGGTGAGGTGGCCGGATGTTGCTCTCTGTTGTCTGTCTTCAAGGTATGATTGAAACCATTTGATGATGGTGTCTTGGAGGCCAATCTTCATTAGGCGCTTCAGTAGGATGTGATGGGAAACTGTATCGAAGGCGGATGATATGTCAATAAAAATTAGTAAGAAGCCCTTCTTTATCTTGTCTATTCCTTTGAGTAAGTTATCGAATAGATGTGTGAGAAGTGTCTCAACACTGTGGTTTGGGCGGAATCCGTGCTGATGGGGATCCAGTGGGGCATATTTGCCGATATGGTTTTGAAGTTGTCTCTGAACAATCTTTTTGTTATTTTAGCCAGGAATGGGAGGCTGGATATTGGGCGGTAGGCTGAAGGATCGGTACTATTAGTTGAGGTGGTTTTACGAATAGGGTGGATGGTAGATTGCTTGAGTGCTTTAGGCATGTGGCACTGAGTGATTTTATGTTTCTCTCAGTAAGAGGTAACAGCAGTATCTTTCCTTCCTTACACCTGACTGTCCCATCTCTTCTTCCAGAATAATCCCAGTCACTCTCTTACTCTCAGGTGTCAGGCAGTGAAGTTTCCAAGACCAGAGGCTGTTTCTACTGAAGAGGGAGAATGTTCCCATCCGAGCTTCCTTCGCCAATATTTTATTCTGAAAGATGTGCTCACCAAACACCGAGGTAAAGAACCTTTCCATTCATTGATAAGCTTTCAACTACAATAGCTCATTAGCACAAATATTAGGGGAAGAGAAAGATTTTGGATTTAACTCATGGATTTTTCAAGAGGTAGTTCAAGGTGAGGTACTTTCTGGTTCAGTAGTGTTTTCCTATCACTTGGAGGGCCTGGGAGTGTTGGGGAGATTTGAACCTGGCTTCCCACCTGCTGCTCTAACCATCAGGCTATACAAAGTCTCTCTACTGATAAATAAATGTTTTTTAGTTTCTTTTGTCATTTCTCATTAATTTTGTTCCATTATATTTTTTAGGAAAACTTTCTGCAGAACTGGGTAAGATTTTTATCAGTTTATTCTTTTAAATTAAAAAATCCTATTTAAGGTGTATCCCTGTGTATTGCCTCAATTGGATATTAAATTCAAGAGCAAACAGCCACATGTGCATGGTAGTTAATAAGCTATTTAATATGGTAGTTAGGTAATATAACAATAAGTTAGTGACATTACAATGACAATCGACAATAGAACAATGTATCACCAACTCTGCCATCACAGACCCTTTATCATCAGCTGGGAGAGCCACAGTGAAGGTGACATTACAATGAAAACCGCATCACCAAATTCTCTGACATCATCACAGCCCCTTTATCATCAACTGGAAGAGCCACAGTGAAGGCTGGAGGAAAATCTGGGACCCCTCACGCTGGCCAGGTGGACATCAGCTCTCTGCTTGTCCTGGATTGTCTAGTTCTTTTTATAGGCTGTAACAAATGTGTCCCAGCTGGACAGCATGACTCCTCACGTGAAGTTTTCCCTACAGATATTCTCAACGCCATATAATTTTGATAAACAGTAATTTCTGACCAGTCCTTCTCCAGCCTTTGTTTGTTCTCCAAGTTAATAAACAATTCTGGTCAGTCTTTCCCTACACCTCTGGTCTCTGAGCTAGTAAACAATTCGGGTACAGCTGGCTCAGCATGATTCCTCACCTACAGGATGGTTCAAAAATTCAATATTCCTTGCTGATTCAAAGAAGTCTTTAATTTTTATTGCACCCTGCTTTGGTAACACCTGTTTCCTTTATAAGTAAAATAGGGGAAACTGTACACAGTAACAATAATAAAACTAATAATAATAATAATGAATAATAATAATAAAACTATACACAGTAACAATAAATATAAGAATAAATACAATAGATTCAAGACTCAAGAGTCTGACACATGAGGGATGGTGCTGCAATGTTCTGGAAAAACTTTCTTCACAACAACTAACTGCTCTTCTGGAATCCACTAATCTCTCCTTCCTTGCCAATCTGGTTTTTGCCCTGGCCATTCCACCGACACCATTCTGCTTTCACTTCTAGTGAGGTTCATCACTCCAGGTACTGTGGGAACATCACTCTTGCTGTTTCTTTGGATGTGTCCTCAGCTTTCGATATAGTTAATCATGAGCTTTTTCTTGCATGCTTATACGACACTGATCTTCGCGGAACTGTTCTTCAATGGTTCAGCTCCTTCCTCTCACAACGCTCCTTCAAAGTTGTCATGGGCACTCGCTTCTCCCCCACCTTTCCTATTTCTTGTAGTGTCCCTCAAGGCTCAGTTCTGGTTGCTCTCCTTTTCAATGTCTTCCTCACACTACTTGCCCTTCTGATTCAGCAGCTTGGCGTCTCTTTCCATTTCTATGCTGATGATATTCTGCTACTCCTTCACACTGACCCCTTTGCTCCTGATCTTTCCCCCATGAATGTCTGTCTCGCACATGTCGCCTCTTGGTTAAATACTGTCATGAGGCTGGAGCTAGAAAAGAAACAGTGTTGAAAAAACCTCCTGATTTTCATGGAACTCAGAAAAGGCAGAGAGCGCAGTTCCAGCGCAGCTCAGCCAGAGGGTGCATGAACAATTACACAGTACCTGAAACAACGTGCTCTAGCATTGATCACATTAATAACAAGCAGTTTCACCTGTCCTCAAACTCAGAACTTGCAAACCAGAAATTCCTTTATAAAGGAAACCAGATGATCAGTGAGAGGGAAGGAACAAGGAGAGGCAAAGGCAGAGATGAAGGCAAGTGCTGGGGAAGTGGCAAGAGCGAGGTCAGAAGGACTGGCAGCAGGACCAGTGAGAGAAGCCTGGAAGAGGAAGGCTTCCATGTGCAGCCAACTCAAGGAGACAGAATCCAAAAGAGGTATTCTCAAAGGGATAAAGTCCAGAGAGGCCAAAGGTATTGGAACGGAGTCCAAAGCCAAGCAAACCAAAGAAGCAGCTTGCCTGATGAAAGCAACTCTCCTAGCCCAAGTAAGTCTCCTATGCTAAACCAGAAAGGCACAAGGAAAGGAGATTCCTTCTACAGTGATACTTTTGCCAAGAAACACAGAGAGTGGAAATCCACGTCAGGTTTTCCTGGTAACTCTGATTGTAGAGCAGTGCACAGAACAGCTTGTCAGCCTGAGAAGCTATGTCGCAAGCTGAATCCTGGGTGTGGCAGCCTACAGAAGCCAAGGTATGAAAAGCCTTTCATTATAAAGGAAAGTTTAAGTGATGAAAACCTTATGGAAAGTGGAATAACGAGTGAGGTTATCAAATTTGCTGATGACACAAAACTATTTAAAGTTGTTAAAACCCAGGAGGATTGTGGAAAATTGCAAGAGGATCTTGATAAATTGGAAGACTGGGCATCAAAATGGCAGATGAAATTTAATGTGGAGAAGTGCAAGGTTATGCACCTAGGGAAGAACAACCCAAACTATGGTTACACGATGCAAGGTTCCACATTAGGAACCACCACCCAAGAAAAAGATTTAGGCGTCCTTGTGGATACCATGTTAAAACCCTCGGCCCAGTGTGCAGCGGCGGCCAAGAGAGCAAATAGAATGCTAGGTATGATAAGGAAAGGAATGGAAAATAAAACAAAAGATATTATAATGCCTCTATATCGTTCCATGGTGAGACCGCACCTTGAATATTGTGTGCAATTCTGGTCGCCATATCTTAAAAAGGATATAGCAATTTTAGAAAAGGTTCAGAGAAGAGCCACCAAAATGGTAAAGGGGATGGAAGGCTACTCCTATGAAGAAAGGCTAAAAAGGTTGGGGCTCTTTAACCTGGAAAAGAGACGGCTGAGGGGAGATATGATAGAAGTCTATAAATTAATGAACGGAGTGGAACGGGTAAACGTAGATCGATTGTTTACCTTATCAGAATATAGAAAGACTAGGGGACATGCAATGAAGCTACAGGGTAAACTATTTAAGACTAATAAAAGAAAATATTTTTTCACTCAACGTGTAATCAAACTCTGGAATTTGTTACCGGAGGATGTAGTAAAGGCTGTTAGTGTAGCTGGGTTTAAAAAGGTTTGGACAAGTTCCTGGAGGAAAGGTCCATAAACCATTATTAAGAAGGGACCCAGGATATCAATGCTTGAACCAATACAAGCATTGTGGAACCTGTGTCCCTTGGGGAAACTGCTAGGTACGTATGACCTAGATTGGCCACTGTTGGAAACAGAATACTGGGCTTGATGGACCTTGGTCTGACCCAGTATGGCATATCTTATGTTCTTATGTTCTTAATAGATAAGCCTCAGAAAGTTAGAAGAAGTAAAGCTAACCTTTTAAAAGTACTTCCCAACAGTGTGCTAAGGAAGTTGTATGAGAAACAAAAGAATCCCTGTGAGGAGTTAACAGATACTGAAGACAGTCATAGCATTGAAGAAGGGAGTGACCCAGAGTCAATGGACTTTGATTGTGAAACCAGTGTTCCCATTCCTCAGAGTGAACCAATGGAATGTAACTTTTGTTCAAGAACTAGCTTGATTGCCTTGCTAGAAGTATAGAGAAAAGAGAACTCTGCATATGGTGAAGTTGACCATTTGTTTCCTTATGTTAATTTCTATTGATTTGAAAGAAGCCTTAATCCAGATAAACAGTTAATTGTGAAGCCTACAACCTTTAACTGTTTATATAACGGTGGAACCTTTTTGTTAGAGGAAAGAATTTCCTTCATTTTCTTTTGTGTCTTATTGAACCTAAGCGTTGACCGGGGAAATAAAGCCTTATTACCCTATACTTTGGTGTAGATTGTTCTTTATAAGGAGTTCTGCACTACAAGGACCAGAATCCTCTTGGTCCTTCAGCTCAACCACTCCTTAAAATAAATTAAATGTCACCAGACGCCCTTATTTCCTACGCCAGTAGGGGCGCCTGGGGACAATACTCATCACCTCAAACTCAATCCCTCTAAGACTACAGCTACCTGGCTCTCCGGTTTGTCCTGTTCCTTCTACTTCACCTGTTCTTGATGATGCTTCATTCACTCTCACTACTTTCTTCTGCTGTCTCGGAGTCATTCTTGACTCCTCGCTTTCCTTCCATGGTCACATCACCTTCACAGTACATTTCTTCTTCTCTCTCCATTGCATCAGAGCTGTCCGCTCCTTTCTGTCTCCTTCAGCCCTGATTACCCTTGTCATTTCTTTTGTTCTTTCTCGCCTCGACTACTGTAACTCTGTCCTTGCTGGTCTCCCTCAATATGAGCTTTGACGTTTCCAGCTCATCCAACACACTGCTGCTAGACCAATCTTTCATGCTTCTCCTTTTGACCATGTCACTCCCAAGATTATCTACTTACACTGGCTTCTGGTTCAATTTTGCATCCAGTTTAAGATACTCAAGTTCACAAGACACTCCACTCTGGTCTTCCATTATACCTCTCCTCCCTTCTCATTCCACATACTCCTTACTGCTTGCTCCATGCCATTCTCATGAACAGACATCTCCTTCCCCCCCTCCCCCAGTACAGGAACTGGTTACTAGTACATTCAGACACGTTTCCTGGATAATATTCTGGGACTGTTGCAGAATGCAAGGAATCTGTGATGACAGCAGAAGGCAGTGGTGTCGGTGACAGGGAGACTCTGGGCTGTGCTGGAGGAAGTGACAGAAAGTGTCAGCAGATTTCAGAATAGGAGAGAGAGCTTGGACACAGAATGATGGTGAGTTAGTTGTTCTACAAGGGAGGGGCAAGAAGAATAGGTCCCATGTGCCAGAAATACCCCACCTTTCCTCTAGATTATTATGTAATCCCTGGGCTCATGTGGGACATCTTGGGGAGGGAGGATTCTCGTCAAATCTAGGGTGCTGTGTTGGAGGACATGCCCACTCTTTCAGCAGTCACAAATCATTCACCCAAAAGAAGCTGCAATTCATTCAGGTTTGGGCTGAGTAAAAAGTAAAGGAAATGGAGGAGAGAGGACATGGAAAAAAATCCCGAGGCAGGGATGTCAAAGATAAAGCTCCCAGGCTGTTTCTGGTTCAACCAGCCTCCTTCGTTCAAACTGTGTGATTGGGTTGCAGACTGAATCATCTCTCTCCCCTTCAATCTGTTCAACACTCTGCTGCATGACTAATCTTCCGCAAACCACGTCATGCTCATATTACCCCCTCTTCTCAAGTCACTTCATTGGCTCCCAGCATCCAGTTCAAACTTCTCCTGCTGACCTATAAATGCATTCACTCTGCGGCTCCTCACTACCTCTCCTTTCTTCTCTCCCTACACCCCCCTCGGGAACTCCTCTCTTCTGGCAAATCGTTTCTATCTGTGCCCTTCTCTATTGCTAACTCCAGACTTCGCTCCTTTCACCTTGCTGCTCCTTATGCCTGAAACAAACTACCTGAGTCTGTACGTCAGGCGCCTTCTCTGACCCTTTTCAAATCCAGGCTGAAAACTCACCTCTTCGCTGCTGCTTTCAGATCCTGACTCACTTGATCTTTGTGTTTCTTTACCATCCCCCCTAGATGTATTCCTGTCTACACCTACTGTGTTGTGTGTCTTGCCTAGATTATAAGCTCTGATGAGCAGGGCCCATCTTTTACATGTGCCTGTACAGCGCTGCGTGCATCTTATAGTGCTAAACGATAGCTCCGTAGTAATAGTAGTGAAGGCAGTAGCATTGGCAGAAGCGGTGACAGTCCTGCACACTCCCTTCTGGCCAGTCCCACTGGTTAGGATGAGGATCTTCAGCACAAGGGCAACGTAGACCTCTTCTGGCTGGGACTGCAGGGTCTGAAACATGATATGCAGTTGCTCCTTCTCCCCACGCAGTTTCTGCTCAATAGGAGAAGGGGAACAGTGGCAGCGTAGCGCCTTTGGCCACATTCTCAGTGTAGACCTGGGCTGCCCTGCCACCATCCTCCTCCTCTGCCTAACACGAGGGATGGTGATGGGGGCATGAGAGGGAGAGGGAAGGGTAAGAGAGTGATGCTGGGAATGTGTGTGGGGGGGGGGGGTGGAGCAAGAGAGTGAGTGAGGGGATCTTGGGAGGACTAGAGTGATTGGGGGGGTTTGGAGGGGTTGCAGGGCTGGCCCAAATCTCACGTCACATAGGGCAGCAGCTTCTGGGGAGAAGCATCTTCAGTCAAATCAAAAGCACTGGGTCCAAAGAGCCGCACAAACTCAGTCTCATCAGTGCGCATTTTACCCACGGGAAGGAAGAGCAATTTGCAAATAGTCTATTTATCCTCGTAAGTGGCTATTGGAAATCTCCAACATGACGTACGTTCTTACAAACAAAGATGTAGCGCTCCGCAAAATGTTTTCCAAGGAGAGTTTACGTGTCTTCTTTGCCCCCATCAGGGGGTGGGTGGAGGGGTTGGTTGCTACGGGGGCCTGTCCTAACTGCCAGGTGGGGTGTGGCACCCTTGGTCATATGCTTTGGTTGTGCCCTTCAGTGCAGGCCTTTTAGGATAGAGTTAAGAGTGATCTGGCATCTGTGTTTGGGCAAGTCATGTCCTTTAGGGTGGAGGGGCTACTAATGGGTGATGTGCCTGAGCTCTGTGTGAAGGGCTGTGGTGCGATACTGTTTGCACATAGGGCTTCAGGGTGTTTTGTGGACATGGCTGGATCCGGAACCACCAGCCTTTTGGTCCTGGTGGAATAGATTGCATAGGCTCATGCAGATGGAGAACATTGTAACATATGTAAATAGTTTCCCATGTTCTCCAAGTTTTTATTCCTTGTTATAATGTAATTTCAATCAGTCTTCTCTGATCTGAAAACTCTTTGTTAAATGTAAACCGCACTGATAACAAATAGTGCGGTATATAAGAATTGTTAAATAAATAAATTGCGGCTCAGGGATCTGGGCCCAGACATACGACATTCATGGTGATCTGGGAACCTAGGGGTTGTAGCATGGCTCTGAATTATGTCTTTATTTGAGGCCCTCAGCACCTTCAGGAGCCCTCTTAGTCATCGCCCGGTTGGAGGGCCTGGGCTTCAGTGGTCCCTAGCCTTGGGATGAGCAGTGGACATTCTAACTCTTATTACAATTTGTCAATTTCCGAACTATAATCGGGCGGGCGGGTGGGGAGGGGGTGGGGGTTTATGGGTGATAGTTTGTAGTTTATGGTTCACTTATGAAAAAACATAGATAAATATGTTTGCTCTTAACGGTCCCCCCTCCCCCCGGCACTGTGTCAGGATGTTTGTATTTTCTTGTGGTTTCATTAAAAATGATCTAAATATAATAAATACAAAACAAAGATTAATATTTAATGTCCAAATATATGTTTGGGTAGAGTTGTTCTGGGAGGTATGGTATTGAGATGATTATGACTGAGTTTAATCATCAAAATCTTGGGGGAGGGCTTGCTAGGGGTCTAAAAATTACTTATGAGGGGCATCAAGGGTCTCTAATACTTCTGCACCAGCCCTGAGGCATTGTGGGTTATGTTAAGGGGAGAGGGGAAAGAGTAGCTGAGGATCAGAGGTGCTGGAGGGTATGAGTGAGGGAATTGGAGGGAGAGAGTGAGTTTCGAAGACGTAGGAGAATTTGAGGAGATTGGTGCTGCAGTAGGACGTGAAAGGGAAATGGATTTAGCTCACATCTTTTCTCTAAACTTCAAAGCCAGTTACATTCACGTACACAGAGGGCGTATCTAAACTTTGAACCTCAGGCAATGGAGGGTTAGGTGACTTGCCTGAGATCTCAAGAAGCAGCAGTGGGATTTCAGCTTTGTTTCCCTGGTTCTCAGCCTACTGCTCTAATCGTTAGGTTAGGCCTGGGGGTTTGAGATTGGAAGTACAAGAATGTGTGCTTCAAGGGATCACATGTGCTGTGAGGTGCGAGCAGATTGACCCTTCCTCTTCTGGTCCTAGATCTCCTTCCTTGATCCAGGATTCCCTCCTTCTCTTCCCTTCCTCTCTCCCCTAGTCCCCTTCCTTCCCGTCATTCCATTTCCCATCCCTCTGCCCCTCCTGCCTGAAATCCTTTCTCCATTTTCCTCCTCTAGTCTTCTCTCCCTCTCCTGAGATCCTGTCTCTACCCCCAACCTCCTTTCATTTTCCTCTGTTCTCTCTCTTCCCCTTCCCACTACCAGTCTCGGATTCCTTACCCCTCAAAAAGGACATAACCAAATAGCTGGACTCACAGAAAAATAATTTATTGTAAAAAGTAAAATAAAAATTAATATAATTGATTGTGCAAAAATACACATGCACTTCCCTCATGCATGCGTAAGGCAGGCACAGAAAATGTTGGTGCCTAGTTTTATACAACCCAAGTGAAGACATTTTAGGAAAGGAGATGAAGAAAAGGTTCTGAATGGAAATCTACTTTGATATGTTTTATTTATTTCTTTTTTATACCGTGCTCTTTAGAATCAGTGTGGTTTACATATATATTAACAGGTACTTTTTTATTCCCTTGTCCCTGAAGGGCTCACAATCTAAGTGTACCTGAGGCAATGGAGGGTTAAGTGGCTTGCCCAAGGCCACAAAGTGTGGCCATGGGATTACAGACCCCAGTCTCTCTGGCCTGAGGTTGCTTGTGCCATGTGGGAATTGAACCCCCAGCCTTCTGGCCTGAGGTAACCTGTCCCAACCACTGAGCCAACCACTGAGCAAGCCTAACAGATAAGTAGCCCCTGTGACTGGAGGAAGATTGCCAGGTCTTTCTTCCGAAGGGCTGTGGTAATACAGTCTATTAAAACAGAAGGTTCACAGAATGACTGATGTCTGCACACATTGAGCCCGTTTCCCTAAAGGGCACGTCCGGGCCAAATGGATGGCTCTGAGTAGGTCGGGCCTGGTTGGACCTGATTCTGCACCACAGGAGCCAGACGTTCCTGTGGGTGTAGGATCGGGCCCTGAGACAGCCCAGCATGCCCCTGCATACATGCAGCGCCGACCCTCTGTTTCCCTGCTGCCTGACCCAAGGCTGGGCAGCCAGGGCCAGGATCAGGCAGTGGGACCTACCTGCCCCCAGCCCCGGTCTCCTGGGGGGGTTTCCAGGCCCGATTCCAGGTGGAATAAGCAGCACGCTCCTCCTGACCCCGCAGGACATACAGGGCCATGACCTGAATCAGCCCTGTACGTCCTGCTGCCTCAACCGGCCCCCGCTCCGCGCCCCACCGGCTCTCCCTGCACTGCTGCTCTGGCCATGAGGGGAGAGTCTGAGGGGGAATACGGTCAGGACAGCTTGTGGGGCTGCATTGTTTTATTTCATTTCACTTTGTTTATATGCCCCACCATTTTCTCCATGGATTAATGTTCCAAAACCACCTTCCTATAATGCTCAAATAATAAGTTTTTTAAAGCGATATTATTGCACTTTATTAATGCTGTCTTATTGTTTTTATCTTTATTCTTACTGAAGCATTGTTCATGTTTAATATTATTTCTTTAATATTTTATACTTTATTAAGTTGACTTTTTATGTTTGCCTTATTTATTATGATTCAATGTTTTTACTGTTTTTATGATATATATATTTTATTCATGTCTTAGTTCATGCTTTTTAAGTATTTTAATGCTTTATTATTTTAATGTTTGATTTATGTGTTCTGTTTCTAGTTATGTGCCATCATTAGGTGAACTAGGTGGACACCTAGAGTGCCGCACCCTTGGGGGCAACCATTGCCAACACGGCAACCCCTCGCCAGGGCATACAGTAGTGGTAATGCTTTCAAAATGGAGCCAAAGTACAGGAGTTACCCTCAACTACAGCGCTTGAGTGCCGTTCCTGCTTCTGCCGCCCCCTGCAATTTCACTTCCTTTTGCATGGGGGGGAAAGCGGTTTCTGCCCCCGCGCAACAGGAAGTGTTATTGGAAGGGAAAGGAAGCAGGAATGGCACTACTGTGCTGGAGCTGAAGGTAACTCCGGCACTTCGGTACCATATTAAAAGCATTACCACCGCTGCACGTCCTGGTGAGTGGCATCAACCTCAGCAATCAGAGCGGGCGCTAGAATTAGGGGGGGGGGGCCGCAAGGGATGAGGTACACCTAGGGTGTCCAATGCCATTGCATCGGCCCTGGTTATATGCTCTGTGCATTATTTTTAATTGCATTTTCAGTAAGGACAAAGATAAAAACAATAAAACAGTATTAATAAAGTATAATAATATCACTTGAACATTATTTGAGGATTATAGGAAGGTGGTTTTGGAACATTTGATTTCGGTCCTCTGATTCAAGTCCTTCTATTCCATCCTGGATCCAGCTGTCCGGTAAGGTTTCCAGGTTCTCAGTTCTTAAAGTCCCTTTGCAGACTTCATACCAGTTTGTTATTGTATCAAGTGTGGAGACATTCTCATAAATTTTCAGTCCAGTTCTGTAGACTAACAACCGCTGGGATCTCATCTTCAGCTCCCCATAATAATGTCGTGAAAATGGGTATTACAAAAATTAGGAATAAGAGAATCCCTATTTCATCTTCTCTTGATCAAGCAAAGTGAAAGTCCCACTCTATAATTGCAACATGTCCCAAATCACGACGCCGGTCCTCTTTCTATTTGTAAACCCTTGGGCCACTAGGGCTCATGCTCACAAAGGCTTTTCCTTTCTGAGCTATAGAGAATAGTTCCGTATATGGTGCTGTCGGATGACATCACCGGGTGTGGCCGACTCATCCTGCTTGTCCTTGGAGAACTGGGATTGCTCATGTTTCATGATGTGTTTTCTCCTTGCAGCGAATGTGACTCTGGATGCTGAAACTGCTCATCCTTCTCTCGTCCTTTCCGAGGATCGGAAAAGTGTCAGACACAGAAACACAAGAGAGAAGCTGCCGGACACTCCCCAGAGATTTGATTTTTATCCTTGTGTGCTGGGGTGTGAGAACTTCACCTCAGGAAGACATTACTGGGAGGTGGAGGTGGGAGACAAGACGGAGTGGACACTGGGGGTCTGTAAAGATTCTGCGAGCAGGAAGGGGAAGATCAGAGTGACACCCGAGGATGGATACTGGGCGGTGGGACTGTGGATTGGAGATATATACTGTGCCTGCACCTCCCCTTGGTCCCGGCTCCCCCTGAGTGTGAGACCCCGAACAGTGGGAATTTTCCTGGACTACGAGGCAGGAAAGGTCTCATTTTACAATGCAGATAATAAATCTCATCTCTACACCTTCACCGACACCTTCACTGAGAAACTCCGGCCATATTTCTGTCCTGATCTCAATAGAGGAGGCAAAAATGCCGGAGCTCTTAGAATCCGACCAGTGCCAGACTAGGAATGAAAGAACCGGGCTTGTGGGTGTGTTATAAAATCTGGGAGCTGATTTTTTATGTCTGGGATAGAAGAATCAGAGAGTGCTATTTGTGAGATAATGGATTGTGCAGGATATAAATATGTATAATATATAAATAAATATGTTTTATATGCAATCTGTGATCTGATGCCTCAGATTTGGACTAATCTTGTAAAGAAAATGTACTGCAATCGAAAAGTAAAAATTATTTAGTGAGTAAGAGAATAAAAATAAAAGTATGAATTTTCAGTGACCCAGTATAAGGCCGAGAGGTGGGATTAGAGCCTGTGAATGTGGGAAGTAGGCTTAGTGGTACAATGAGAGCCAGTGGCAGAAGTTCAAATGAGGGGCCCCCAAACAAAATGTGCTGTGGGGCACAAAAAGGGGGGGGGAGAACACTTCTCGCCTCCTGTTCCCTCCTGCCCCCCTCTGAAAACTTAGAAAAACACAAACAGCAGCAGCAAATATCACACTTACTTTCAAAGAAGTTTGTCATGCCACCCCGTTCCTCTCTGCGGGTTTTTTCCTTCTGCAAACGCTGGTTCATGGCAGCCGGAGGCCTGGGAAAGCATGTCCCATTGAGGGCTGAAACCTTGAGCATCATGAGACTTTGGCTTCTCAATGGGAAATGCTTTCTTGGGCCTCCGAATGCTGTGGAGGCAGCGTCGTTGGAATCGCTGAGCCCTCTTGTGGCCTGCGCCTCCCTGCATTGCGGAGTCTGCTTAGGAGGTATTTACGCCACTGCTGAGAGTGAGAGATGGGATTAGAGCCCATGAATGTGACGAGGGTCTCAATGACATTGACAGCAAACCCCTATTCAGGGGTGTTATTGTCTGAGGATCTCAAGGTCGCAAACCAGTGGCCAAGCTCCATATAGAGAGGAGTAACCAGCAGAAAGGAGGAAGGGTTAATGCCTCTGTACAAGTTGTTGGTGAGGCCTCACTTAAAATATTGTGTTCAGTTTTGAAGACTGTATTTCTCTAAGGGTATAAAAAGACTTGAAACGGTTCAGAGAAAGGTGGCCAAAATGAAATGGGATCTGTGCCAGAAAATGTGTGAGAAGAGAGTTGAAGACCTGAATATGTATACTCTACAGAAGAGGGGAAGCGAGATAGGGAAGCTACGAACAATAAAATATTTAAGTTTTTTAAGGAACAGACCTTTTTTTCAAAGACAGAGAAACTAAAACTAAAACTAAAACTAAAATGAAACTTGGGTGAATTGTAGGGTTGCCAACTGGCTCCTGATGCGCCCGACAGGCTTGATCCAGTCCTGGGTTTATTCCATTGCATGCAGGGACATGTAGTTCTGATTTCTCCATTGCACTCAATCAGAAAAGCAAGACTACAAGTCCCTGCATGCAATGGGGTAAACACAGGACTGGATCAAGCCTGTCGGGCGCATCTGGAGCCAGTTGGCAACCTTAGGTGAATGCCTTCCCCCTCCCAGGAGAGGTCAGGGAAAACACAAGCTGCCGAAATTAATTTGGCTTGTTCTTTATAGTTTCCAGCTTATCTCAAATACTTCAATCTGGAAGAGGAGGCAGACATACCATGGAGTTATTTGGATTTAGTGAAATTTTATCCAAAATAAAATTGGATATCCAGCATGGAAAGGTGACATTTTACTTCCCAGATACATAAAACCATTGGTTTTAGGGAAAGCAATGGGAAAAAATGACAACTACAAATCCCAGCATGCAGTGGAGCAAAGCCAGACCTACTTCTACCTGTCCCTAAAGACCTGGCATTATCTAGTAACCCTAAAACATGAGCTATTTGGGGTTTCTGAAATCTTCAATAATAAACTTAGCTACACAGCATGAAGAAACGTCTGACTGAAGGGAGACACACCCCTTCTCTGAAGTTTATTTAAGGAAATGAAAGTGAAACTTAATCCTAGTCTCTACCCTTCAGAAGCATGGCTGCAGGGAGCACAGCTGAGAGTGTGCTGGAGGAAATTTCTTGTCCCATTTGTTTGGATTACTTTAGAGACCCTGTGACTATAGACTGTGGACACAGCTTCTGCCGCTCCTGTATCACCCAGTCATGGAAGGGGATAGAGACAAACTTCCCCTGTCCCCAGTGCAGAGAGACATCTCAGCAGAGGAACCTGAGGCCTAGCAGGCATCTGGCAAATATCACAGAAATGCTGAAAAATCAGGCAGAGAGAAAACAAGAGGAAAACCTGTGTGAAAAGCATGAAGAGAAATTAAAATTGTTCTGCATAGAGGATGAGAAACCAATCTGTCTTATCTGTAAGGAAGGAAAGGATCACAGATCCCACCTCGTGATCCCCATAGAGGAGGCAGCACAGGAATACAAGGTGGGTGTCAGTATCTATATTATCACAGTATGTCCAGGGGTCACAGATCCCACCCCGTGATCCCCATAGAGGAGGCTGGGCAGGAATACAAGTTGGGTGTCATTGTCTTTATTATCACAGTGTGGGAGGCGCCAATTTACCCATTATCAGGAGGGGGACTTTTTAGTCAGTCTTGGTTTTCTGGCAGCGTCTTCCTGGTGCATTTTGGGACCTGCAGTTCTGGGTATAATTGGGGACTGCAAATACCACACTGCTTTGGGATGTATGTTCTACAGAACGTCTCCTTCCTGGAAGTGTGCCCTGGGGTCACAGATCTTGCCCGTGATTCCCATAGAGGTAATCTGACCATCTTTTCTAAGTTCAAATACGGGACACTCAATCAAGGGAGGGGGTTCAAAATTAAGGAAAATAAAAAATATATTTATAATTATAATTTTAATTTTAACCCAAAATTTTAATCAGTAGGCTAAGTTTATAACTTTCTCCTAGGACAAGCAGGATGAGTCAGCCACACTTGGTGATGTCATCCGACTACGCGGAAGATGGAAGTTCTCTCCATAGCTCAGAAGGGCTTTTGCTGTCCTACTAGCATGTTGCCCTACTGGCCCTACTCCTAGGCCCGCCCCTAGCCAGACACTTTTTTCACTCTTCCACCTTGCCAGAAAGACGGACCTCTCTCTAATCTGCAAGAAATAACTTTTAGAATACATCAAGAAGAACCTTCCATTAGATTATGCCCTGGCTGCTCCAGAAAAATGGCTTCAGCGTCAGTGACAGCACCGGCAGCAACCGCTACAAGAGAAGCAGGTATGCCCGCCGCACCCCCTCCTTCTGACCAGGACATATCCTTTCTGGAAGAAACCCCCACCCTACAAGGGGACTTAACAGAGTGAATTGGATCCATTCTTCAGCCCATGACTGTTGGGGAGCAGCCCAGACAGCAAGGGGCAACCAATGTACCCTCACAATTATTTCATCTGCTCTCCAGCCTCTTCCAGCAGTGGTCATCGCCACATGGTCCACCAGCCAACATGCTGCCTCCGATCCCAACTCCTACATGCTAACACCCATGCATAGATTCCAGACAATGTTCTGGACTGCCCAGCCCCACCAATGCCAGAATATGCATGTCCACACCCCACCTGCCACGCAGACGCCCCCAGCAATGACGAGGAGGCAACTGCCCAGAGTCTCAAGCAACTGGAGAACCCCTTGTGGCCCTGGAAGCAGAAGACTCTATACCACCGAATACACCAGAGGACCTCATCTACCCGAAATTCCTGCTGAAAGTCACAACTGCTCTGGCCATTCCAACCTGTGACACCTGACCAGCTGCCCGAAACACAGTCAGCACTCAAGTTTCTAGAGGCACTCAAAACACTCGTACTGCTCCCTGTACCTGCTGCTACGCGAAAATCTACTCAAATTATTGCAGAACCCCGCTATGGGCCCCTCTGCCTCCTGAAAGTTGGACACTAAGTACCAGATCCAGCCAACACCAGGATTTGGCAAAATCCAGCTATCCTAACACTCCATAGTGATGGAATCAGCTCTCAAGCACTCTAAGTCCACACGCACCCATGCCAACAACCCACAAGGCAGGGATCATAAATTCCTTGACAACGTAGGAAAAAGGGTTTTTCAAGGTGCCATGCTGTGCGCCAGTGTATCAGCCCACCGGCTACAACATGCCCTATACCAGGATGTACTTATGGAGAACCTAAAAGCCTCCATCTCAACACCCAGCCAAGAAGCACAGACTGCTACCAATGCATCTCTTACAGACCTCCAGGAGTGTACGAAGCATCAGGCTTGGGCTGCCTTCGATGCAGCTGCACACACAGCAGGAACTGCGATATTAGACTACCGACTAACTTGGCTGTGAGCATCTGGACTCTGGGAGGACACACATGACTGCATCGCAGATGCTCCCTCTGTTGGCGATACGCTTTTTGGCGACAAGATAAAAGACATGGTGAACGACATGAAGGATTACTGCACTGCGCTGCAAACCCTCGCGGAGGAGGTCTTGGAGCAAACGACCACAAACTGCAAGGGCTCCTACCATCAGAAATCCTACTCTTCTCCAGGCATCAGAGCTCCTACAATTCATACCGCAAATGGCAACAGCCACGGTATAAGCAACAGCCCTATCAGCCCTCATACCGCCAAAAGTCCTGCCAATGGGAAAGAAAACAACGGAAAACCACACAGCCTGGAGTTGAGAAGGCCAACCAGGCTTTTTGATAAAAGGACCAGGGCCAACCTCGCCATGGGGGGTCGACTGACTGCCTTCCTGCAAGCCTAGAAATCTATTACAATGGACAAGTGGGCCCTGAAAATCATCAAAGAGGGGTACCGGATCAAATTCCTCACTCCCCAGAACAATACAAACTACACTCCAGCATTACATCCAATATCTTGACATCCCCATCACTCCTCATCTTGATGGCTGAACTCCTATCTCTTCTGGCATAGGCTTTTACTCCAGGTACTTCCTTATCCCCAAGAAGTCAGGTAGCGTCTGCCCTTTCCTCAACCTCTGCAACCTCAATAAGTTCTTTGCCAAGGAGAAATTCAGAATGCACTCCTTAGGATCAATTCTCCCCCTAATCCAGCCAGGGGTATGCCTAACCTCCTTGGATTTACAGGACGCATACACACACATTCCTATACATGTGGAGCATCGGAGATGCCTGCGCTTGCAGATCATAGGGAACCACTTCCAGTACAGAGTTCTCCCTTTTGGCCTCTCCCTCACTCCATTGGTGTTTACCCAAGTATGTAGCCGTGGTGGCTGCACACCTCCGCAAGTAAAGTATATGTGAATTCCCATACCTCAATGACTGACTGATCTCTGCTCCATCATCGTAGGAAGACCGAACAGCAACCCGACAATCTCCCTGTTGTTCTCGCTGGGTTTTCTGGTGAACCACCAGAAGTACCACCTACATCCCTCCCAACATCTGGACTTCATCGGTGTGGACATAAATATCACCGCATCCAAGGCCTTCCTCCCTCAACACTGAAGGGATGCCATCACCATTATAATACAGAGTGTCTCCATGGCTGGCCAGACTACCACCCAAACACTACTTAGCCTTCTGGGCCACATGGAAGCATCCACACATGTCATACACATGCTCCACCTGCAGTGGTACCTGTGAGCACACTGGAACCAACACACACAGCCTCTGTCCACACCCATCCCCATGGGCACAGCAGTGATGGACTCCCTGCACTGGTGGACCCGCAAAGAGAACATGGCACACAGCCATCCACTCCAGCAACCTGTCCACCAGTTGACCATCACCACAGACGCCTCTCTGGTGGGATGGGGGCACACTGTCATCGTTTCCGCATGCAAAGGGCCTGGACAATGAAGTAGCGGATGTGCCACATCAACCTGCTAGAACTCAGAGCAATCCATCATACCCTGAAAGCCTTCTAGATCCTTATCTCCGGAAAAACAGTCCTTCTCCAGACGGACAATCAGTTAGCCATGTTCTACATCAAAATGCAGGGTGGAACAGCATCCTAGTCCCTCTGCAGGGAAGCCCTTCAAATCTGGGCCTCTGTCATATCCAAAGACTGCCTCATATGAGCCTTGTACCTCCTGGGATCCCTAAACGAGCTAGCGGACAGACTCAGCCACCAGCTAAACCCACACTAATGGACTCTCAACCCTCAGATAGCCAGTTCCCTCTTTCAGTGATGGGGGCATCCGCAGATTGGCCTCTTCGCCACTGAGGAGAATGAGAAGTGAGCCATATTTTGCTTGAAGCGTCCTTCCACCTGCAGCCTCTCTGTGGATGCATTCGACATGTCATGGGAGGAGTGGTCATTGGTGTATGCCTTCTCCCCCCCCCCTCCTGATATTGATGACCATATAGTGCATCATCACAGATAGAGTCCAGGCATTTGTCATTCTACTCCACTGGCCACGCCAGGTGTGGTTCCCCTAGCTCTGGATGCTCTGGCATGCCTTCCCCTGGTGCCAGATCTCATCACTCAGGATGGCGGAGACACTTTTCATTCCATCCTACAGAATCTCTTGTGTCTCTTGGGGAAACTTGTGTCTCTTGGGGAAACTGCTAGGTACATATGACCTAGATTGGCCACTGTTGGAAACAGAATACTGGGCTTGATGGACCTTGGTCTGACCCAGTATGGCATATCTTATGTTCTTATCTTATAATCTAGTCTTAACAGCATGGAGGCTGAGCGGATGACACTCTCGCCCCTTGACCCAGAAATCATACAGCCTTAAATGGTGGCGCTTCAGTGCCTGGTGCTCTTTGCGGAGGCTAGAACCATTTCTCATGCCCTGTGGCGCAAGTTCTCCAATACTTCACTTCGCTCCGCTCTCACAACAGGGCCTGAAGACACAATCCAACCGTGTGCACCTTTCTGTGATCGCGGCCTTCCAAGACCGCATGGGCAACAGCTCCATCGCAACTCAGCCCCTTGTTGCCCACTTCATGAAGGGCTTGGGTAACCTCCACCCACCTTTCCGAGCCCTGGTGCCACAATGGGACCTTAACGTGGTACTCAACCAGCTCACACTGCCGCTCTTCGAACCCTTGTAATCACCAGACATCAGCCAGATAGATCAGCAAGCCCACAAGCCCTAGTGACACACCCACCCTACACGCAGCTTTCCAACAACCGGGCTTCTCTTCGGACACACCTAAATTCGTCCTGATCCTGAAGGTGGCGTCAGCATTCCATATCAATCAAACCATTGAACTTCCGTTCTTCTACCCGGAGCCTCACTCTTCCCCAGAAGAGAAGAGGCGACATGCCCTCGACTGTATCAGGACCCTGCCCATCTACCTTCACTGGATGGCACCCTAATGAGAGGGAACACAACTCTTCATATCCTGCGACCCCCCCCCCTCCCCCAACAAGCCAGGATGCCTGGTCTCCAAACAAACCCTGTCTCAGTGGATCTCTGCCTGTGTTGCCTTCTGCTTAGAGCAGGCTGAAGCAGAGGTGTCACCTCTGGTAAACGTGTACCAGTTCAGGGCCTGGCTATCACCATCGCCAATCTGCATTCTGTACTGGTGACGGATATCTGCAAAGCCACCACTTGGTCCTCCCTACATGTGTTCCAGAGACATTACTGCCTCGACCTTGCAGCGCGGCCGGACCCCTCCTTTGGGCAGGTGGTCCTATCAATAATAGATACTCACTCACTGGGATAAGAAATGTAACATGATGCCTGACGTTTGTTGTTTTTGTGCCGTCAGATGACATCACCAGATGTGGCTGACTTATCCTGCTGTCCATGGAGAACCCACATTACAAGTAAGTAACCTAGCTTTACCTACAAATGTACCAAGCAGGCCTACTTGTACTCCTCTACAGAGTGAATTTTCTTCAAAATAGCAACATTTCCACTAAGATAATTAAAAAAATTCTGGGCAACTCAACTCAAAAGTGTACATTACAATCATTAGAAATTTTGAGGGTCTCTATATGCAGTTGGGTTTTTTCTATAGCCCACACTTTTTTCATGACTGAAAGGCACCTTTCAGATGGATCATTGGAACCTGGCAAACATAAAAAACAGTCTGCATAAATTTTTATTTATTTATTTTGATGCCATCAAGTCAGTGTTGACTCATAGTGACCCAGCTACCTCTGGGTTTTCTTGGCAATGTATCACTGGAAGTAGATTGCGAGCCTTTTCTTCCAAGGCAATGGAGGGTAAAGTGACTTTCCCACTGGCACTCCTTGTGACTTTGGGCATTGAACCCTTGATCTTCTGGGTACTAGGCAGTTGCTTTAACCACTAGGCTACTCCTCCACTCCATTTTTATATGACACCTCATTACTTTTGAGATGTCCAAACACCTCCTTCCATTTTGCACCCACCATGGTATCTGTGTCTTTTTCCATTCTTGAAATTTTCTTCAGAAACAAATGACTTAATACAAGAGAACCCATCAAACAGTTCGGTATCATTTATTACTGATGCTAGGCTGGGTCTTGTAGAGAAAACATATTCTAAAGATGACTTTAGCCCACACCACTCTCGTTTTATTTTATTTATTTGTTTGTTTTTCTATACCGCACTATTGCAGATCAGTGCGTTTACATGTGCAAGGATTACAGCACTATTACATCGTAGTGCGGTTTGCATATAACATATTAAATTGGGTTTACATACAACATCTAAACTGGGGTTACATAAATCATGTATGACATATTTACATTATGTACCGGCATATTCTTACTTTGTGGGAACTTATTTATATATTTGTATTATTTACATTAAACAAGACTCGGTTAGTGTTCGGCTGTGTTGTGTTTATTTTTTATTTATTTATTTATTTTTTGAGTTTTAAACAATCTTTATTTGAAATAAAGTAAGAATACAAATCAAGTCCACATCTAGGAGACAGTCGCCTGAATAAACAATCGAAAAAAAACATCAAGGTAACAGGATCCTAAATTTACAAAGCCCAATTTACATGGAAAGAAAAGAGAAGTAACATTCATGAGGATTCTTTACTAATCAGAAATGCCTCAAATTGACCGACATCGAGAAAAACATACTTAATGCCCTTCAGCACCAAAATACATTTGCAAGGGTATTTCAGAAAAAAGGAAGCCCCAATGGCTAAAGTCCGTTCTTTCAAAGCTAAAAACGCTTTCCGACGAACCTGAGTACTCCTACTCACATCGGGGAAAATTTGTATAGAGTCCCCACAAAAGATCTGATTTTTCTTTTTAAAGTATAAACTTAAAATCAAAATTTTATCTTGTAATGAAATAAAAGAAACAATCAAAGGCGCACGCTGAGGAATTAGATCAATAGAAGATTCCAGAAACTGGGAGACATCTAAGGACGCTACGCCATTGGAGTTCCCTTCCCGTACAACATCAGGAGAGGAAGACTTTACTGCAGGGACTGTAGGAATATAATATATGGAGGAAAACTTAATAGAACCCACATCATCAATTAGCAAGACCTCCTTAAACTATTTTTGTAGCAAAATCAATGGAGCGAGGTAATGAGTACGAGGAAAATTTAGAAAACGCAAATTTTTTGAGCGATTACTATTCTCAAGGGCTTCTAACTGATGATGAACCAAGGCACTATCTTTAATAGAAAAAGATACAGCCGCCTCTAATACAGTAAAACGACCCTCCAATTTAGTCAACAACTTATTACTTTTAAAAAGCAATACTTCATGTTCTGAGAGCTTCTGTACCACTTCCGCGGAAAACTGCTCTACATGGGAGAAGGAGGCGCGAAAGGAACCTTCCATACGCGCTACCAACTCCCAAATATCTCTCAAGGAAACTTCAGCAGGTACAGTCACATCCAGCATCCCAGAAGAAAATACCACCGGAGAAGGCATCTTAACTTTCTGTTCCCCTAATGTCATTAAAGATGAGGCCTCCTGAACACAGCGAGGATTTTCACCGGGTATACCCTCCCGGACAGAAAAACCCTCCAACACCTCTTCCCTTCCGGGTTGGACAACCCTTAGCGTATTAAAGGAAGACTCAGACACAGTACTCACGGACTCCCGCGAGTGATCTTCCTGCGAGGGAGAAGTTCCAGGACCCATGAGATGTCGATCCATGGGGCCAACAGTTTTACCAACTTTGGCAGGAATTGCTGGAAACACCTTTTTCCTCCATCTACCCATGGGACCGTGACGAGAAGCTCCTCACAGCTCCGAAGGGGCTCCAAAGGGGCGTGGCCTGCCCCTTTGGTCACGCCCCCACGGGTTTGCGTTCTGTGGCGGGCCGACGCTGAAATAGCGGCCCGGAGGGGGCGGGGTCACCAAGCTCCTCCTCCACCCAGACACCGCACCAGGATCCGAACAGCAGCAGGAAAGCGTCTCACCAGGCAGCGGCGGGCCGACGCTGAAATAGCGGCCCGGAGGGGGCGGGGTCACCAAGCTCCTCCTCCACCCAGACACCGCACCAGGATCCGAACAGCAGCAGGAAAGCGTCTCACCAGGCAGCGGCGGGCCGACGCTGAAATAGCGGCCCGGAGGGGGCGGGGTCACCAAGCTCCTCCTCCACCCAGACACCGCACCAGGATCCAAGCTGTGTTGTTTTTAAAGGAGAGTCCACTGTCGTTTCCCAATCCCTTGGAAGTGAGTGGTCCACTGATCCAAGTAATCAATGCAAGTGGTGTAGAAAGACGACACACAGGTTGCTTGAAATCTGCTTCATCAATGCTGCCCTCTCCTTCAAGATCTCTTATCATCTTTCTGATTGTCAGAGGTAAAAACACTTCATTCTTCCTGGTTACTAACTTGTTTCTAAGGTCACTGATTACACCAGCCACCTCTATCATTGAGATTTTTTGAAACTATTTTTAAAGTCACATTTTGGAACCATCACTGCCTGACTGTGCAAAAGTACAGCCAAATTTCTGCTTCTTCATTCTCAAAAAGGTTTTTGATGATAACGGGGCATTTCACTGGTTGGAACATTTTAAGTAAGCCTCTATGACTGGTAGTAAAGTCAATCACCTAGCGTTACTGTATCAGAGGAGCTTTTTTTATATTTAAGATTTTTATTAATTTCTTCAACCTGTAAAGTACACAACATTATATTCAACAACCAACATCATTAAGTTAACCTGTAACTTTTGCACCTAGACCTGCCCATTCCAGCCTCCCTTCCTCCCCTTCCCTATACACCGTCTTCCTTTACTTCTCTCCTTAAAATCCCCCTTACCCCTCCCCTCCCTGCACCTCCTCCCTCCCCCTTCCCCTCCCTTCCCCCTTCCCCCTTCCCTTCTCCTCCCTACCTTCCCCTTTCCCCTCCTAGTCCCCACCTGTCCTCCCTCGATCTTGACCCCAGCCCCTTCCTCACTCCTCCCCTCCCTCCCTCCCTCGACGACTATTCCCTCTTTCCCCCTGCTCTCTCTTAACCATCTCCACACCCCCTCCCATTGTTTCTCCATTTGTCCCCCCTTGCCCTTCTTTTCCCCCGTAATTTTATACATTAGATACATATCTGACATTCTCTTTGCATAGCTGTCCATAGATGTTAAAATCATTCTATTCCAGTACCATGCTATTTCACATCTGGCCGCCGTCACACAATACCAAATAATATGCCACTCTCCTTCCCACAGCCCATCCTTTTTTTGCAGAAGACACATTTCAGGAGTCAATTTTATTCTCTTTCCCACAATTTTGTTGAGGATTTTCCCAACTTTCCCCCAATATTTTTGGATCTCTGCACATGACCACCACATATGCATCCATGTACCCACTTTGCCACACTCCCTCCAACATACATTCGTCTTCAATACCCCCGCCTTATACAATCGCTCCAATGTGAGATACCACCTACTCAACATCTTGACTCCATTCTCGCGTAGTGCTGTGGCAATACTAAATTTTGCAATGCCCATCGCTACTCCCTCCCACTCCTCCACCTCCACCTCCACCTCCCATTCCATCCCTAGGTCCCTCTCCCACGCTTCCATATAGCTCAATTTCCCGACTCCCCTCGCTATCAGCCCTTTATATATTTTAGATATCATGCCCTTCTGCCCCATGGAACCCAGACATGCCCCTTCAAACCATTCCACTCCCCCCACCCTCCTGCCCCCTCTTCCTTTTACTAATTAGTGACCCTATCTGCACATATGCATACCTATCTATTTCCGGCAACTGATACATATCTTGCATGCCCTCAAAACCCCTTATCTCCTTCCCCACTAATATCTGTGATACCTGACTCAAGCCCTTCTCTGCCCGTCTTTGCAATACTGCTCTACTCGGTCCCACTCCCTTTTCGCAACAAGCCTGTAAGGTCATAGTCTGTGACCATTTCTAATTCCCCACCATCCTCTGCCTATTCTGTTGCCAGACGTTTAAAGTATGTCCCACCATGGGGTTCATCCCCCTCTCTCCCTCCCCCCCCCCAAACTAGCCTTTCCAGCTCTCCGGGCCAAAACTCCGCTGCTTCCATCCTTACCCATTGCTTTGATGATTCCCTTAACCAAGCATACACCGCCCGAAGCTGTGCAGCCTTATAATATTGCGCAAAGTTAGGGACACCCATCCCTCCCTCCGTTCCCTGTGTTTGTAGTGTCCGTGCCGCCACCCTTGGCTTTTTTCCCCCCAAATAAAACTCTCTACTTGTCTTTGTATCCTCTTTAAAATTCTACCTGGTACCTCTATAGGTAAAACTTGAAAATAGAACAAAAACTGAGGAAGCAGCATCATCTTAATTATCGCCATCCACCCAAACCAAGAGTAATACCCCCTACTCCATCCCCCCAGCTGTGACTCCGGTTGTCCTAAGAGTTTTTTATAATTTAAGTCGAATAATTCCTCTAGGGTCCTCCCCACCTGCACCCCTAGATACCTAATCGACTTGCTTGCCCACCTGAATGGGAAACGCCTCTGGATCTCACTATGCTGTTCCTGATCCCCCACTATATTCAAAATTTCTGATTTTCCCCAATTAATTCTAAACCCTGCCACCTTCCCGTAGTTCTGTATCTCCCCCATTAGGGCTGGTAATGTCTCCCCTGGATTTGTTATTGTTAACAGAATGTCATCTGTGAAGAGCGACATTCGATATTCTGCTTGACCCACCCGCACTCCCTTTATCTCATGATTCGCCTGTATCTGCGCTGCTAATGGCTCCAACGAGAGTGCAAAGAGCAATGGCGACAGAGGACAGCCCTGCCACGTTCCCCTCTATAGGAAAGAACCTTGAGTACCCACCATTTACTCTCACACCTGCTTTAGGACTGGCATATAAGCCCTTTATCCAATTCCCAAACTCTGCCCCAAACCCCATTGCGTCTAGTACCACAAACAAAAATTTCCATGACACTTGATCAAATGCCTTCTCAGCATCCAACGAGACCAGCAGTGCAAGGTCCCCCGAGTGCCTTGCTGCCCAAATCACATTGAGGAACTTGCGTATGTTATCCGCCACTTGCCTCCCTGGTATAAAACCTGCATGGTCCTCGTGTACTAGCTTGCCTAGGATTCTATTCATCCGCATCGCTAGAATCTTTGCCAACAATTTCGCATCATGGTTTAGTAGCGAAATTGGCCTATAGGATGCACACTCCTGCTGATCTTTCCCCACCGTATGTATGAGGGTGATGCCTGCCCAGCCCATCGTATCCGCCAACTTCTGCCCCCTTCGTGTTGCATTAAACACTGTCATTAGGGATCCCACGTGATGCGTGAGTGAGCAAGACCTGTGCTTGCTCGCTCCGGGGCTGCCTCAAACAATAAACGGCACAATTTGGTCTTACTCCCCTTAAAAAGATCTCATACCCGACTGCGAACACATCCCTTGGGCTACTAGATGAAGCGCAGCCTGAGAGCGGGCGGAGAAATGCCGAACCCGATGAAAAAGGAGCGGGAGAAGCCAGGCCAACCGGGGCCCTCCAACACCAACATGGCGATGCCGGCTTCTCCAGGAGCGCTGAGTACGGACTCGGCAGCGGCGGACTTGGCCAGAGAGGTGGCAGGTCTACTTGAACCTAAATTTGATCAAGTCATGCAAAAACTTGACACTCTGAAGGACTCCTTTGCTGATATGGGCAGGAGAGTGGAGGAGCTGGAACAAAGAGTCTCCAGCGTTGAAGAGGGCGAGGGGCGCATGGAGAGAGAAATCACCGTGCAGCGCAAACAGATCGAGACTCTCAGCTCCAAACTCGATGATCTGGAAAACAGATCTAGACGGAATAATATCCGAATCGTTGGCATTCCTGAGACCCAAACTGACCAGATGCTTATGCCACTATTGGAGGAATGGCTACCTAAAGAACTGGGCCTAGCTTCTCTGGTAGGGCAACTTCGCATTGAGCGCGCCCATAGACTGGGCCGGAGACAGGAGGATCAGCAGAGACCGCGTGTTGTGATACTCCGGGTCCTTAACTTTCACCACAAGATGCAGCTCCTGTGCGCCTATCGAGAGAAAGGTGAGCTTCGGTGGGAGAACCATAAACTATTGATGTTCCAGGACTACTCGGTGTTGGTAACAGAACAGAGAAAGGCCTACTCTGGGGTATGTGCGGCGCTCTTTCAGAGAAAAGTACGTTTCACGCTTGCTTTTCCAGCGACTCTCCGAGTCTGGCATCAGGGAAAAAGTGTGGTGCTCTCGACCCCGGCGGCGGCGCAGCGCTTCCTGGATGACGGCAAAGGGGATTCGGACAGAACGGGAGCAACACGTTGAAGCTCCGGACGGTTTCCAAAAATGCTTCCCGCCATGCTGGAGACAACAGGAACAACTGTTGATGAGCCCGATTTACTCACGGGCTCTTTGAGATACATCGGGAGAGCTATGGACACCATTGGGTGTATGTATGCGGTTGGTCAGTGTGTACAGTACGATGGGGGTATGAATGTATTATGGTTGTTGTGGGGAGTGATCATTACCTATAACATTAGAATGGGCTAGATTTGGGGCAGCCCTGCGGCATGGTATAAGGTGGGATTTCAATCTCAGCAGGGGCGGCTGAGCTTAATAGTTGATATGTTTTATGGGGAGGGTACGGGGGGGGAGGGGGGGAAGGATTGGTGGGGGGTACAAGGGGGGGGGGGGACGGGAGACGAGATACAGGGGTTCTATGCCAGACCAGCTCACAATTCTATCTTCTATGCTATTTGAACGGTTGGGGCAACATGGGGGAGGTGGCTCGCTGAAGAGCGGGGGCTGGCTTGGGGCCGAGGCTGGGCGGCCTGGAGCCAAAATTTAGTGTAGTGACATCAACATAGTTGGCTGTAGTGTTTCTACTTGATGGGTGGGCACTCTGATTTAAGGATAACCACATGGAATGTGGGTGGGATAGGCACGCCAGTTAAGCGGACAAAAATTTTGCAGGCTTTAAAGAAGGGGGGAGCACAGATTGCACTGCTACAAGAAACCCATTTAACACAATTAGAACACACTAAATTGAAAAAAGATTGGGTGGGGCAGATTTTTTCAGCCTCCTCTGGAGGCAGAAAGCGGGGGGTAGCCATACTGATTCGTCGAGGACTTCCGGTAGAGGTTATTAGAGAGGATGCAGACCCCCAGGGAAGATATCTTTTTCTGCATGCTAAAATTGCTGGGGAGGAAATGCTCCTGGGCAACATTTATGCCCCTAACAACTATGATCATGCCTTCTTTAAACTACTTCTGCGGAAGATAACGGAGGCGCCCAAGATTCCCCTACTCCTTGCCGGAGATTTCAATTGCCCACATGATCCTCAGCTCGATAGGTCACAGGGTTTGCGGAAGGGAGAGGGCGGAGGCGGGAACTGGACTAATAAGGGTGTGGAGTACTTATGTCACTGGGGGGACTTGTACGATGTATGGAGAATCTTACATGAGCAGGAAAGGGATTATACACATCTTTCGCGGGCACATCAATCCTGGTCTAGAATAGACTATATTTTAGTCTCTAGAGACCTTTTCGACTCGGTACTGCGGGCGGAGATAGAGCCAATTGTTATCTCTGATCATGCCAAGGTCTTGGTGGACCTCAAAACGCGAACCCCCGGACGAGGGCGATGGGCCTTCCCGAGACATTTGTGGCAGAATGCAAAGTTTCGACAATACTTAACTCAAAAATGGGAGGACTATCTGTCTTTGAATGAGTCCCCGGACTTATTAGTCTCGACTTTTTGGGAAGCGGGTAAGGCCGTCCTCCGCGGTCACATTATTGCATATGTTGTGGGGGAGAGGAAGCGAGCTAACGCCGCTATCTTAGAGCTCACCAGGTCCCTTGTCCAGGCCAAGCGCGATGCTCTAGCGAGCAGAGAACATCTGGGAGCATACTTGCACCATCAGAAGGCTCTTAATGCTGCATTGCAGGACAGGGCGGTCTATTCGGTGCAATACTACCGCCATCAGTTGTTCCGTTTTGGGGACCGTTCAGGGAAATTGCTGGCACGCTTGGTGAAGGACCGTGGAGGGATCCAGAGTGTTATGGCTATTAAGGATCAAACTGGGATAAGGCATCGGGATCCGGAAGCTATTTTAAAGGTGTTTGGGCAATACTATCAGACCTTATATACCCCGGAAGCGGCCGATAAAACTCAGCAAAGCGCCTTCTTGCAGGCTGTCAATCTCCCCAGACTTTCAGAGGAGGTACTGCTCGCACTGAATGCGCATATCACTGGAGAGGAAATACAGCGGGTCATAGCGCAGGGCAAACCATATAAGGCCCCGGGGCCTGACGGATATAGTGCGGAGTTTTATAAAATTCTGTCGGCTCCGCTTACCCCTACTTTGATGGCTCTCTATGAGGAGGCGAGAGAAAGGGGATCTTTCCCGAGGGATATGCGGACAGCGGCGATAACCATCATCCCTAAAGCAGGCCGGGATCTGGAGAATCCAGCTTCGTATAGACCCATATCCTTGATTAACTATGATATGAAGCTTCTGGCCTCGATACTGGCAGGGAGACTGCAAAAGACTCTGCCTGACCTTGTAGGGAGCCATCAATCGGGCTTTGTTCGGGGCAGAGATGCCTTTGCAAATATTACGAGAGTCCTACTGGGAATGGAATGCTGTTTGCAACGAGATACTCAGTTATTATTGGTCAGCCTAGATGCCGAAAAGGCGTTTGATAGGGTTTCCTGGGACTATATGTTTGAGGTGCTAGCGCAATTCAGTTTTGCTGGTGGGTTTCTGGCATGGGTAAAAGCGTTATATACTGATCCGTTAGCTTGTGTCGTTAGTGGCGGTAGAGTCTCTCGGTCCTTCTCATTGCGCCGCGGCACGCGACAGGGCTGCCCTCTGTCTCCCCTGCTCTTTGTGCTTCAGCTGGAACCCCTGCTTCTGCGACTTCTCCAGGAGAAGCAGATCAGAGGGATAGAATGGAAGGATGGTGGTATTAAACTTAGTGCTTTCGCAGACGACATGCTCCTGTGTCTTTGCAACCCGGAAGAATCCCTCCCCAGAGCCTTACAACTCATGGAAATATTTGGCTCCTTTTCTGGGCTGCGAGTCAATCAGGACAAATCCTTGGCTTTAGACGTGGGGGGCCGCGTAAAACCCGAATGGCGGGGCGCTTTTCCCCTGGTTTGGGCATGGGAGAGTTTGAAATACCTTGGTATTTATTTACCTGACCATACCGCCCGTCTGTATGACATTAATGTTAAACTCCTGCTTGATAGAACTATAGCGCGCTTATTGAAATGGCGAGACCTCCCGATCTCTCTTATGGGGCGAGTGGCCTTACTGAAGATGGTGGAGCTCCCTAAATGGCTATATGTTTTACGCCACCTCCCACTTTGGTTAATGAGGAGAGATTTACAGATCTTGCGGAAGCATATTGGATTGTTTCTTTGGAGGGGAAAGAGACCCCGCATAGCCTATTCAGTTCTTCTGCGACCTAAGGAGGAGGGGGGTATCGGTCTACCTTCTCTGCGTCAACACAATCTGGTCTGTATGCTTCGCCCTCTAGTTGATTTAATTGAGAACAATGGTACTATTCTTCCCTTGGCCTTAATAGATGGGCTTTCAACACCTTACCATCCGGTCTATTTACTGCATGCGCCTGGTGGGCTTTTGCCGGAGTTTTGGAGAGTTTCGGTATATCTTAAAGCTTTGAGGCAAGCATGGCGGAGCATTTGCCAACAGAGAGGGGTCAGCTGGATGTGCACGGAGTGTCTTCCTTTAGAGCGAAACAAGGATTTCGCCCCAGGTTTGCAGGGTTCGACCGCCGCCCAGTGGAAAAATAGGGGACTTCGATATATTGGGCATATGCTCATGCATGATGGTAGTGAGTTAGATTCTTTTCAATCGCTGGCGAGGCGATATCAGTTGGAGCCGGCCTCCTTCTTCTTTTACTTGCAAGTGCGCCACTATGTGCGGGACCTCCAAAGGCGAAGAGGCTTGCGAATCGGTTCAGGGGCGCTCTGGGAGTTCCTGGTGGTGTTGGAGGGAGGCATATCCCCAGGGGTAGTCCGGCGGGAGCTCTGGCCAGGAGGGGATGGGGCGGTATTAGCGAAACTGGCGCAGCGTTGGGTTGCGGATGGGGTGCCACAGCTGACGGGGCCTCTGTTGGCTGAGGCGTTTTCCGGGGTTGAACGTATATCAGAGTCGATCCGCCTTCAAGAGCTGCAGTATAAATTTCTCTGGAGAGCATATATTCCTAATGTTTGGGCTGCTAAGATGGGATTGGTCTCGTCCGACTTATTTACACTTTGTGCGGAAGAGCGTGGGACCCTACTCCACCACTTTTGGCGATGCACAAAGATTCAGAGATTTTGGCAGGGCGTGGAGCGCCGGTTGAAGAGTTGGCGTTTGGTACACAATTCTTTCTCCATACTTTGGTGCTTATTTGGAATCCCTGAAGGGGAGGGCGGAATGGGACAATCAGTTCGGCAACTGTATAGTAAAGGCTTTATCATAGCGAAACTTTGCATTCTACGGCATTGGATGGAGGTCCACCCCCCGGGGCTCCAGGAGTGGGAGACCCAGATGCGGGATTTATGCACTATGGAGGAGAAAACGGCTAAACTGCTAGGGCAGAAACGGATGGAAGTGGTTAAGAAGGTTTGGGAGGGGATCTCCCCAGACTGACGGGCTCATCTTTGGGCAGGCCTCCTGGGTGATCGGTTGCTCCACCTCCCTTTAAGTGTGTGAAGTCCGAATATGGGTTGGTAGATATAGACCCCTGACTGGTGTGGGCAATGGCTGTAGGAAGGGGGGGGGGAAATGGGGTAGGGAGGGGGGGTGGGAAGGGGGTAGGGTAGATAGCGCGGGGGCACAGAGTTAACTCCATGTGGGTGTAGATCCCTTCCCATCCCCGGCTGGTAACCTGTGTCTCCGCCAGATCTCTGGCATTGGGTGACTGGGGGGATTGTTGCTGCTCTGATTGACGTTGCTGCTGAGCTCACCGCTGCTGTTGGCTTCTCAGCTGACTGCCTTTTACACGAGGCAGATTGCCTCATTAAGTCTGCAGGGGTGGGGGGAACGCGGGAGCGAGCCAGCCACTGACCTAGAAGTCTGTGTGTGTGTTCTACTCAGGGTATCGAAGTATAGTCTTGGGCTGGCGGGAGTGCGGTACCATGTTGATGATGGCTGTCTTATTGTTGATGCATAACTGTGCACTGTCTTTCTGGTTGATGTTAATAATACTATTAATAATAATAAAAACATTTTCATAAACACTGTCATTAATGGTTGAAGCAACAAGCTCCCAAACTTTTTATAGAAGCTCGCCGTCAGCCCGTCTAAGCCCGGGGCTTTCCCTAGCTTCATTCCCTTGATCGCCCATAGCACTTCCTCTACTTCGATCTCTCTATTGAGATTCTGCCGCTCCCCGTCCTCCATCCGTGCAACCCCACTTCTTCCAAGTAATTGTTGATTGCTACCTCCGATCCCTCTGCCTGGGCTGCGTATAGCTTCTGATAAAACGCAACAATTTCTTCTCTAATTTGATGATCCTCTCGTACTATTCCCCCCCTGCCTCTAGTCTGAATGACCCTGTTCCACTCCTTTCTCTTTTTTAACTGTCGAGCCAAGTATTTCCCCGCTTTATTACCCCTTTCGAAGAAATTCTACTTCAGTACCTGTAGGTTATCCGCCCTGCCTCCAACGCGTTTAACTTAGCCCTCGCCTCCAACACTGCTCCTCTATATATCCCCCCTCCCCCCTGAGCATCTTTCTCTTCCAATTCCATTAATTGCTGCCTTAATTGCAATTCCTGCTCCTCCCTTTCCCTTTTTATCCGCGCTCCCCACTTTATCAGCACCCCCCTTAACATTGCTTTGAACGTATCCCATACCACTCCCACTTTTACTTCCCCCTCCCCATTCTGTTGGAAGTATTCTGGTATTAACTGCTCCACCTCCCTCACTACCCTGTTATCCTCTAGCAGGCTTTCATTGAGCTTCCAATATTGCCCCCCCTTACTTTCCCCCTTCACCCTCAGTACTATTTATTTATTTTATTTATTTATTTATTACAATTTCTTATATACCGCACTGTTCGGTATCAGCGCGGTTTACATTATAACACAATGACCATAACAACAAGCTGTTTGGTTTTACATAGAACAGGAATACAAACTTGGATAACAGGGGTGAACTATATACATGAAATAATTATAATTACAAGATTGGAGTAACAGTAACGTAGGGAAAATATATGGTTATTTCTTAGGTGGGGATACCTAGGTGTCATTGCTGACTGGGTAGTATTGGAGGAAAAGGTGGTATTTGAGCGCCTTCCTGAACTGAGTTAGGTCTACAATGGCCCGAATGTCGGATGGTAGCGCATTCCAGCATTTGGGGACGTAGAAACTGAAAGCTCTGTTTGCCGTTGTCATGTTGCATTTTGTCAGTGCCTTTGGGACTATTAGTAGGTTTACGGCTGTTGCTCTTCTGGATCTGTTGGGGGGCACTGTGTGGTTAAGTTCTGTGAGTGAGGAAGATGAAATACCCTTGATTGCCTTGAATGAGAGTAGTAGGGTTTTAAAGATGATCCTTCCATGGATAGGAAGCCAGTGCAGCTGCTTGAGAATAGGAGTCACGTGGTCACTTCTGGAGGCTCCGTAGAGGAACCTTGCTGCAGCATTCATGGCCAGCTGTAACGGGCTCAGTGTAGATTGAGGGAGACCTTGTAAGATGGCATTTGCAAAGTCGAAATGTGGTAGGATTAGCGCTTGATATATAGTCCGGAAATCGTCTGGGTCCAATAGAGAGCGCATATGCCTGAGCGATCGGATTTTGAAATATACAGCTTTGACTATATTGTTTATGTGATGTTTCATATCTAGACGTTGGTCCAAGGTGACTCCAAGGTATTTTATTGTTTCTTTAGTTTGTAGGTCAGCTTCCTTGACCCTTACATGGGACGGAGGAATAAAGTGGTCGGATCATGCACTATCACTGGTGCATGAGCCGACCACGTGATCGGCTCAATTTCTCCTTCCTTACTCCTACCTGCCAGTTCCTTCCCTACCCAGATGACATCTAATCTGGAGTATGTGCCATGCACTGCCGAGTAGAAGGAAAACTGTCGCCTCCCTGGGTTCCTCAATCTCCACGCATCTATTAGATCATTTTCATTCACGAACCCATGATATCTCTGTCTATCCGCCCTCCGTCCCTCCCTCTTTCCCGTTGTATCTCTCTCCACCTCCCACGGCATATTGAAATCCCCACCACATATCAACACCCCGTACCCCATTCCTGCTACCTGCCTCCCTAAATCCTCCCAAAATTCTTTTTGGAATCCCGTAGGCGCATACACATTTACCACACAAAACTACTCCTCCCCCACTTTCACTCTCAGTAACAGATATCTCCCCCCTTATCTCTCATCACCGACTGGACTTCAATTTTATGCTCCCCAGCTACAAAAACCACCACCCCACCTTTCTTCCTTTCCCATAGGTTTGATGCAAAAAAGCATTCTCTATAACCCTTCGGTTGTACTAATGATTCATGTTTTTTTAGCAAATGTGTCTCCTGCAGCAACACAATCGCTGCTTTGTGTCTTGTTAACTCTTTATACAATTTCTGTCTCTTCCAGGGTGAGTTCAGGCCCTTCAGATTTAACATGACAATTTTCAAAATCCCCTCCACCCCTGCTCCTCCCTCCTAGCGGCCCTACCAAAATTGGTATTGTCAGCACACAATGCCAAAACTTTGGCTCTTAGCCCATTGGACTCAACTGTATTAAGAATGCACATGGAAAGAATGTCTGAGGTTTTGCCTTTAACTTCATGGACATCAAGAACTTTTACCTGAATCCCTTTCTCAGGAAGAAAGTACCTTACTAAAATAGGGCACACTTTAGTGCTTCTATGGTTTGAGCAATCACAAAAAACAATTTTTTTTTGACCCAGAAAGGTCTGTCTTGAGGGCATCAATAGTCAGGTTTGAAAACATTACAGACGATTGCTTCCATTTTGGTTCTCACACAAGAGTATTTTTCATCAAAACATTTTTTCAAAAACTTTGAAGTACAGTCTGATGACCAAAAATAATGTTGTGGACAACACAGTGATAAGTCCATGTACTCTCAGTTGTATCCAGTGACTGAGTTTTTTCTTGTCAGAAGTTTGACTTTTAAAAAAAGAAGTGTCAGTTCTACTGGAAGAAGCACTTACATCTACTGCCTTGTGTTTGTCCATCCTTAGTTGCTGAACAATATTGCCCTTTCTTGCATGTGCAATTGAAAAGGAAGAACAGCATTTGTTACAAAACACCGTGCTATCACCAGAATGTTTCTTAATGAATGGATGGTTATTAAAAACACACTTTCTTTTCGGCATTTTAAAATGAAAATAAAGTCTAAAGACGAAATAGAAACATGCACCCTAGGCTAAGAGCCTACACAGATGACACTGATCGTGATACTGATGTTGGCCCCAGGATCATAGGTGCCAGCTGTGTAGGTGCTGTGGGCACTTGAGCACCCCCAATATTTCCTCCTGTAGGTCTGTATATCTGTAGCAAAAAAACACACCATATTCCAGAGGTACAGAAAAGGGGAGAAAGGAAGGTTTCTGTATCCTAGCTACTGTTCCCACCTCCTGTTGCTCCCTATTGGCCGGCTGTTTCTGCTGCAGCCTATTGGATGGCTTTGTCTGACTGATAATTGCCTGGACCCTGGGGAAGAAGCAGAGCCAGATTTCAGATGTGCTGAGGACTCAGGAGTTTAGGATTGCCGGCCATCTAAATTATTTTAGGATTCTACAACTTTGTAAAGTATCTGTCTTAGAATGATGTCTAAATTGTCTGGGTATTTTTTTAGAGTTTAGTGCTACAGTTCGCCAGTGCTCCCCCTCACTGTGCAGAGTAAGTGATAGGTTCTAGCCAATGGAAAGGCTGCACTAGTCAGAGGAAGAGTGGGCTGATTTTTTGCACAGGGTCTGGGAGAAAGTGCAATAAGTGGTTTTCTTGGTAAGGGTGATTGAGGTTGCTGAGAGAGAGTAGAAATAAGAGGAATGAGGTAAAGTGTGAGGAGGCTATTGCAGGCTGAGAAAAAGAACTGGTAGCAAAAGCAAGAACTGGGGGCATTGAAGTAGAGGAGTGCAGAAGCAGCACAGCACCAGTAGACAGTCGGAGATAGAATCTGTCTATCTGAAAAGTGCTAGTGTGCATGTGTGTACCTGATTTGTGGGGTGGGGGCGGATGAATGCATGTGTGTGTGTGTGTGTGACTGAAGTACAACAGAGTGCATGTGTATGTATATGTTTCTGTGTCTCTGATGGAAATAGTCTCATATAAATAGAGTTTCCCTTTGAAAATTACAGCTGGAGTGGAGAAGTCCGCTGGTACAAATGTGGAGGAGTGTGGGAGTAGGATACGTGTTTTAAAATAGAGAACATTTAGGCATCCCGACCGAAGTAATACAATTCCAGGGACAAATCCTTAAAATACATGACTGTCCCATACAATACGGGATGGTTGGTCACTTTAACCTGGCTGTGCAGGACCACAAGCGTCAGTGTTTAGCTGTGCAGCGCAGATGTAGAGAGGTCCACAGAAGCCTTAGCGTAATGCTCGGATTTTAACACGAGGTCTGCGATCAGTGCCTGTGAGGAATATGTGCCTGTTTCTCCTTTTTCTTGAGTGTACAGCACCCACAACGTCTTTCTGGCTTTGCTGACTGGAGTGGTGGAAAAATAATGGCAGGGAGGGTGTGCTGGAACAATATTATGTAGCACATGAAGATCAGATTCAGAATATTATCACTGTCTGCGCCACCGAGCACTCCCGCACATGCTCCAAGTGCCAAACTGTGTTTTCCTTCTGTGCAAGACATAGGTGCTGCTAATGCAGTCGCTTGTGTACCTGTGTCGGGCTTGGTTCCCTTGCTTAGTGCTGTCTTTTTGCTCACTGCTTATTTGCCCACAGGACTGATGAACGAAACCTCTGCATGGAACTTGTTGTAAAAGCAGTTAGTGTAGCTGGGTTTAAAAACGGTTTGGACAAGTTCCTGGAGGAAAGTTTCATAAACCATTCTTAAAGAGGACCTGGGAAATCCACTGCTTACCCCGGGACAAGCATTGTGGAACATGTGTGTCTTTTGAGAACCTGCCCAGTACTTGTGAGCTGGATTGGCCACTGTTGGAAACAGGATACTGGGCTTGAAGGACCTTGGTCTGACCCAGTATGGCATATCTTATGTTTTTAAGCTTTAGCAAGGGTTTCTGGATGGACCCAAGTGTGTCCTCGAGTTGCAGATCTCACTGTGTGATACCAGTAGGCTCTGTGGAAAAGCACAGTGTACGTCATTAATATTAAAGATTAAATAATCCGATTTTCAGTGGGCAAATCTGGGATATCTGTTTGGAGCAGTGTGGGGGAAGGTCACCATTGACAGGGGCCCCAGGAAATTCCCTCAGTAAAAACTAAAGAACTCTCAGTCTGCAGTTCCCTCATCTCTTAAACATACAGTCTACATTGGTGGCTCACAGAATGTTTTACCATCAGGACACACCTGATGTACAGCACTCATATGTGTGAGACACTGCATATAAAACCATCATGGTGTTAAATTTAGACATGTACTTTGCATCCGCAGACCCCCCTCACCCCCTAGATCAGACCTAGGACTTCGCCATAGAATTTACTATAGAAAATAATGTTTCTGATTCTAGTATCATCTTAGTAGTAACAACACAAATCTCTCCTCTACCAGGCAAAACCTACTACTACTACTGAGCATTTATATAGCGCTACAAGTCGTACGCAGTGCTGCACAGACATGTAAGAGACAGTCTCTGCTCATCAGAACTTACAATCTAGCCAAAACAAACACAGAAGGCGTAGGCAGGGATAAAGCAAGGGGAAAGAAAAAGGAGATCAGGTGAGTCAAAACCTGAAACTAATCCCCTGTCAGCATGTGCACCAAGCACTAATTCCTGCAACAATCCCATTGATGAACAGGCAGAGCTGCAACACGACCAGTAAAATGTCTCCAGATCCCTAGACACTTTCTCAGTTGCACATGCAGAACACAGCCAGACCTTAGCTAAATAGGGAACAGTGGACTACAGGTTGCAGAGATGGAAGTAAAAAGTGAAATGAAAGCCTCCAATAATTCATTCTATTTATAGTACAAAACTAGACAGTTGGAACCAAAAGAACATTTCCATCGACTAAACAAAGTTAAAAAAAAAAAAAAAAAAAAAAAAAATAGATGGGGGGGCGGAGCCTGATGTCCAGCGGGTTAGACGCTTCGCGCTGAAGCTCCCGAGAGGCCTACTCAGAATCCTGACTTAATACCTACATAAACTTAATATTTTGCTCCGAACTTACCGGGGTACCTCGGGGGGGATGGCGGCCCACAAACCAGCGCGCTTAGACTTCGGGTCTCCCTCTTCTTCACACGGAAAACGCTCCAAAACAGAGTTGTCTTCCCCACAAAAGATAGTTCCACTTCGGGAAAACCCCGAAATGCAACAGGAGATCTTGGAGGAAATACGCGGTGTGAAGGAACTGGTACAGTCCAACGGAGAAGCGCTCCGAGCCATGCGAGAAGACTTCGGTATGCTTCAGGATCGGCTTGAAGGTCTTTCACTACGGCAGGACAACATGGCGGGGGTCCTCGACTCGCACGCGGTGCGCTTGGTGAAACTGGACAAGGCTGAGCGTCAGATACAGAATCTTCAAAAAGAGTTAGAGGATAGCAATAATCGAGCCCGTCGCAACAATGTAAGGCTCATTGGAGTACCGGAGGGGGCGGAAGCAGGAGATATAAGAGAATTCCTGGTCAAAACTCTTCCCTCCTTGCTGAAGATCACTTTTCACAGAGATCTGGAAATTGACCGAGCACATCGTGTTCCTACCAACATGGCGCTCAATCGGACGACCCCCCGGCCTATCATCTTTCGATTACTGAGATATCAGCAAGTTGAGCAAATTCTAAATGCTGCCCGGGCGACTCATCATCTGGAGTTTGAAAGTCATAAAGTCTCCTTCTTCCCTGACTTGGCAAAGCCCACAGTTGACCGTCGGAAGAGACTCCTTGCTTTTCGCCCTAGACTTCAACAGCTACAGGCTCGCTTTGGCCTATTGTATCCAGCGAAGCTCAGAGTGACTCTCCATAACCAAACTAGAACATTCGAAGATCCTGATCTACTAGCAACATTTTTAGATTCCAAAGAAGCAGACCAGATGCGCTAATCCAACAACTTGGATCTGTAATCCGCCGGATCTGCCCGCCATTTTGAATGGCCCGACGCGGTGATCACAGCCTGGAACAGAGACTGCCTGGACTTTTCTTTCTTTCTATATATAACTTTCTTGGTCTCCTATCCCTCCATGATGTGCACCTCGGTTGGATTCGGAACACGCACAGCTATACAGGTTATATGTTTCAATTTAGGCCTTCTCTGGGGTTTCTCCCCGCAGACATATGGTCGCCAGTAATTTCTGGGGTTCTGCTTCTTCTCTAATGCACTTCGGTGCTTATTTTTTTATATGGGGCGCTTCATTGTTTTTCATTAGCTTATTTTCTATCATGTCATGTGTACAGCCATATACAGTTAATATGAGGGACATTGTGAAATTATGTGCGTTATCATGTTCTTTTTCAGAATTTTTAACCCTTCTGAATGGCCTTATGTAAGATCTTATCACTGAACGTAAAAAGCATCAATAGTCCAATCAAAAGAAAGAAAATCCTTAGCTATCTTAATCATGAGCATGCTGATTTAGTGTTCCTTATCGTCACTCCAGTCCAGTCCCTTACTTCTGGGTTGCGCAACCCTTCCAGCAGCTTGGAGGCTGAGCCCAACCTTTTTGGGGATGGAGCGGTATAAATACCACTGGGACCACCCCCTAACTCCAGTATTCTCAGCCTCCAAGCAGCTGGAGGGTTCCGTAAGCCTTGGGCTTACTGGAGTCCTGCCTTCACTTATTAATCTTAATTTAACTTTACTTTAATTTTACTTTAATTTAATATGCTTAATCTTGCTTAAGTGTTTGTTTTATTTCATTTGAAAGTTTAGTTACCTTGATTCCTTAGCTCTGCTCCTTTAAGACTTACCGTCCCCCCCCCCCCCCCCCCCCCCCCGCCCGACCGGACCCGGCACTCGCAAAGCATTTTGCGGATCTGCGGCACAGAGGAGGTGCTCTGCTTTGCCCAGCTTCCAGGGTGACGATTGCTACCTCCTTGGGGGGAAACAGCCTCGCGCCGAAGCCCAGAAGGTGGCTGAGCGCTAGAGGCTGCAACGCCGACCTGCCCGTCCCGGCCCAACACGTGTGACCGCGGAGGCGAACGGCACGATACACGGAGTTCAAATTCCACACGGTGCGATCAGACGGCGATCGCACACGTGTTGCAGGGGGAATCAGCGCCGGACTCAGCACCGGAGCTCCGCCAGGCGCCAGGAGCACACTCAGTCTCCCCGGCTCAGGCTCCACGTGGTGGGGCCTACCACGTGTTGAGCCTCCGGGTGGTAGACACTGCACCAGGCCCAGGACCGGCAAACCGCAAGTACTTCCCTTAGGGGACAAAGGGGTCTTGGACTCTTTCAACGGCGATTCTCAAAATTGTTTTAAAAGTTGTTTTTAATTTTATTTACCTTTATTTAATTTCTTACTGTCTCAGCTAAAAAGGTGTTTATAGGATTGTTTCCTAAAAATAATCGGGCCTTGGGGGTTAAGGCTTCTCAGGATAAGCTTCAGTCCCTTCCCATTGAGGGGGTTCCCTGCTTTGCCTTGATTTGGAATTTGGTTTTGGGTTTGGGCCCCTTTTTTCTCATACAGCCATTTGCTTAGCCCTGCCACTAAGCACAGCCTTCGGAGCCGACGGGAAAGCATGGCCACCAAGGCAAAGTGCCCATCCTGTGGCACACGGAGGGGCACCCCCACAGAGACAGGAGTCTGCAGGCCATGTGCGGCAGCGTCTACCTCTGTAGAGCAGGAAATCAGTTTGACCATGTCACAAACACCTCAGGTCCCTGGGGAAGCCCTGGAAGCCGAAGGGGGGGCTCAGTTACCTCCGGCTACTAGCACAGAGGTTCTCTCCCCCCCTCTATCCCGTGCCACGCTGGAGGGAGGGGCCGGAGAGCTCTTCTCCCCAGACTTCGTCCTATTGCTTCACCAAGCTTACTGCATGCGCAGGCAGGGGCTTGGCCCAGGCAATACAGGTCCGCCAGCAGAAGCCAGATTAGACAAGCCTAGGAGAGCTAGCGGTCAGGACTCAGGGATACCCCACAAGCGCTCCAGGCTAATGAGTGAAGAGATTTTCCCTCCCCTGTCTCAGGGCACTCCAGAGGAGGAGGGTTCCGAAAGGGACTTAGAGGAGGAAGACGAGGAGCTGGAAGAAGGGGAGATCCCGGAGGAGGACCATGCTCGCATTGTCAGGGTGTTCCGCCGAGAAGAGCTCTCTTCTCTAATCAACGAGTCCCTAAAAGCCCTCAACGTTACCTCAGATTCCCCAACAGAGGACGAGGCACTAGAGGATCCCCTAATCCAGACCGTCAGAAGGTCCCAGAAAGTTTTCCCGGTTCACAGAGTGGTACGTCAGATGATACAAGAGGAATGGGATCAACCAGAGTCAGGCCTGCGAGGGGTACGAACTATGTCTTGTCTCTACCCTCTCCCTGAGCCAGATAAAGAACTGCTGAAGTCCCCCAGAGTAGATGCGGCGGTATCAGCAGTCACCAAGAAGACCACTATCCCAGTGGAGGGAGCCTCGGCCCTAAGGGATGCTCAAGACAGGAAATTGGATACGCTCCTGAAACCAGCCTTTGACGTCAGCGCTCTTGCCTTGCAGGCCTCAGTATCAGGAGCCTGGGTGGCTCGGGCCTGCTTAAGGTGGGCACAACAGATCCAGTCAACAGAGGGATCAGCGGCCGAAGCGCAGGCCAACGCGACTAAGGTGGAATCCGGAGCAGCCTATTTGGCGGATAGTCAGTATGATCTAATCAGAAGCCTAGCCAAGAACATGGCCTCGGTGGTGGCGGCTAGGCGCTACCTTTGGCTACGGAATTGGGCAGCAGATGCTTCCTCTAAGGCGCGCCTGAGCCGACTTCCTTTTAAGGGGAAACTGTTGTTTGGCGAAGATTTGGAAAAGCTAGTTAAGGACCTGGGGGAGTCAAAGGGGGGCAGGCTCCCAGAAGACAGACAAAAACAGGGGCGCTCTCTTCCCCCTTTACGTACCCAGCCTAAGGAACCACGGAGGTTTCGTCCAGCCAGGTCAGCCCCCTTTTCCAAGACCCGTTTCCCCTCAAGGGGACAAGGTTACCGAGGGTTCCGGGGAGCTGGCCGAGGATTCGGAACAGCCTCTTCCTCCTTCTCGGGTTCCAGAAAACAATGAGAAACTGGGGGCCCAGGAGGGAAGGCAACCGATAGGGGGTCGCCTCAGGCTCTTCCTTCCCGCCTGGTCCCGGGTCACGTCCGATCAATGGGTCCTAGAAGTGATCAAAGAGGGCTATTCTCTCGAATTCTCAGAACAAATCCCTCCGGCCTTTGTCCGCTCTCTCCCTGCGGCTCTCCTTCAAGGAGGGCGGCGGTGGAGGCAACTCTCGCACGCCTATTAGCTCTCGGGGCGGTGATCCCCGTTCCACCAAAACAGCGAGGATCGGGTCGGTACTCAATTTATTTCGTGGTACCAAAGAAGGAAGGCTCCCTTCGGCCGATCCTGGATCTAAAACAAGTAAATCGCTGCCTCAGAGTACCCCACTTCCGGATGGAGACTCTACGTTCTGTCATAGCAGCCGTAAGGGAAGGAGAGTTCCTAACCTCCCTCGACTTGACAGAAGCCTATCTGCATATCCCAATCAGGAAGTCCCATCAGCAGTTCCTGAGATTCGCGCGGTACCAGGAGGCCACTTTCAATTCCAGGCCCTTCCATTCGGCCTAGCCACGGCTCCCAGAACATTCACCAAGGTAATGGTGGTGGTAGCGGCCTTCCTTCGGAAGGAGGGCATATTAGTTCATCCTTACTTGGACGATTGGCTAATCCGGGCAAAATCCGAAGAAGAAAGTCTCTCGGCAACGGCCAGAGTAATCCAGGTTTTAGAGAACTTGGGTTGGGTCATCAATCGTACGAAGAGCAGACTGACTCCCTCCCAGGAACTCGAGTACCTCGGGGCAAGATTCGACACCAACAGCGGAAGAGTTTTCTTGTCACGAACGAGATCAAGGGATCTAAGGCTCCTAGTCTCTCAGTTTCTAGCCAGAAGAAGCCCCTCGGCGTGGCATTATCTTCAACTTCTGGGAACAATGGCGGCGGCAATAGAAGTAGTACCATGGGCCAGGGCCCACATGCGCCCATTGCAGCGTTCTCTGTTGCGGCGGTGGTCTCCCCAGCATCACCCGCTCTCTCGACAGTTACCGTGCGCTCCGCGGACCAAACAGGCACTCTACTGGTGGAGAAACCCAAGGAACCTGGGCCGCGGGATGCCTCTCGAACCCCCTCAGTGGATACTGTTGACAACGGATGCCAGCCTCTCGGGCTGGGGGGCACACTGCCAAGCTCAGTTCGCCCAGGGTCTCTGGACACCGTTGGAAGCGCAATGGCCCATCAACAGACTGGAATTGCGGGCCGTCACCCTGGCGCTCAAAGCACTCGAGAACTTAGTTCAAGGAAGAGCAATTCGCGTCCTCTCCGACAATGTCACCGCGGTGGCCTACATCAATCACCAGGGAGGCACCAGCAGCCCCGCTCTCGAAAAGGAGGCGGACACCCTCTTACAGTGGGCGGAGATCCATCTGCAGGCGCTATCAGCACAGCACGTGGCCGGAACGGACAACGTCACGGCCGATTTCCTCAGCAGGTGCAAGATAGACCACGGGGAGTGGGAACTAGAACAGGAGACCTTCAAGCAAATAGTAGCTCGGTGGGGAGTGCCAGTCATGGACCTCATGGCACGGTTCTCGTCAGCCAAGGTGGACAGATTCTTCAGTCGGCGGAGGGAAAGAATGTCCGAGGGCTTGGATGCCCTGTCCCAAAAGTGGCCTTCGGAGGGTCTTCTCTATGTATTCCCGCCTTGGGCTCTGATCGGAAAAGTACTCCAGCGGGTAGAGTCTCACCAGGGATTGGTAATCCTCATAGCCCCGGACTGGCCTCGCCGACCCTGGTATGCGGACCTGGTGAGAATGATCGTCGACCAGCCATGGCGGCTCCCTTGCAAAAGGGACCTATTAAGGCAAGGCCCGGTACTGATGCCACACGTGGATCGGTTCTCGCTTACGGCCTGGCTATTGAAAGGGCACGGCTCCTGAAACGAGGGTACTCAGGGGCAGTAGTCTCGACTCTGCTACAGGCCAAGAAGCGCTCGACCTGTCTTTCCTACGTGAGGGTCTGGCGCATCTTCGAATCCTGGTGCGCGGAGCGCCGAAGGAAACCACTCTCGGCCTCGGTTCCGGAGGTCCTGGAATTCCTGCAGGCAGGGTTTGACAAGGGTCTGGCCCACAGTTCCTTAAGGGTCCAGCTGGCGGCCATCGCTTGCTACAGGGGCAAGGTCCGAGGCAAGCCCCTAGGGGCCCACGCGGACGTCGCAAGGTTTTTAAGGGCAGTTAGACGGCTACGACCACAACGAAGGTCAGTCATCCCCCCTTGGGACCTTAACCTTGTACTAAATGCCTTAATCGGGAATCCCTTTGAGCCATTAAGGAATGCCTCCCTAAAAGACTTAACTCTGAAGACAGTTTTCCTTATCGCCATCTGCTCGGCCAGAAGAATCTCGGAACTACAAGCGCTGTCCTCGCAGCCCCCCTTTCTGTCCTTCCTCAAGGATAAAGTGGTGCTGCGCACGGTTCCATCCTTCCTACCCAAGGTCACCTCCCCTTTCCATGTGAACCAGACAATTACCCTCCCGGCCTGCGCAACGGAAGGGCGGGAAGTTGGGGATGACAAGCTTCGCCTACTAGACATTCGCAGGACCCTGAAGCGTTACCTCTCCCGCACAGCGCCCTTCAGAAAATCCGAACGCCTATTCATCCAGTTCGGGGGACCGCACAAAGGGGAGGCGGCGGCCAAGGCCTCCATCTCTAGGTGGATCAGGGAGGCAATCGCCTCCGCCTATATCCTGAAGGGGAAGCAAGTTCCCGTGGGCCTGCGAGCACATTCCACGAGGGCTCAGGCTACCTCTTGGGCGGAGTTCAGCCTAGTTCCTCCGCTGGATATCTGTAGGGCGGCGACTTGGTCATCCCTCCACACCTTCACCAAGCACTACAGGTTGGACGTCCAGAGTGCAGCGGACGCTCGGTTTGGCCTGGCGGTTCTTCGTTCCGGTATGCCGGATCCCACCCAGGGTTGAACTGCTCGGGTACATCCCAGAAGTAAGGGACTGGACTGGAGTGACGATAAGGAAATGGTAATTAGGCCTTACCTGCTAATTGCTGTTCCTGAAGGAACGACAGTCCAGTCCCTGATCCCTCCCATTTCCGGCTGAAGTTAAGAGTATTGTTTAGTCGGAAGCATCGGAACGAACCCAGGCCAGGTGCGGCTAGCCCCGGCACCCCCCCTCCGTCCGGGGCCATCCCTCCCATCCTTTCCCATGCCATTCCAAAAAAAAAAAAAAAAAAAAGAGTTTTTAGTTATAGTCAATTTTCTTGAGGTGTTATAGCTATATAGTTCGGTTACGAAAGTTTGTTATGTCTGCTTTTTCATTCGAATACTGGAGTTAGGGGGTGGTCCCAGTGGTATTTATACCGCTCCATCCCCAAAAAGGTTGGGCTCAGCCTCCAAGCTGCTGGAAGGGTTGCGCAACCCAGAAGTAAGGGACTGGACTGTCGTTCCTTCAGGAACAGCAATTAGCAGGTAAGGCCTAATTACCATTTTCTTCAGGAAACGCATTTAAACTCCGCTGAAACACTGAAACTTAATGCTAAGCCTTACATGGTGGCTGCCTACTCTCCCGCCGTTTCCAAACGGTGTGGGGTAGCCATCTTGGTTAAGAAGTCTTTGCAAGCTACTGTAATGGATACTAGCTCTGATAAGGAGGGTAGATGGGCCCGTGCACACCTTAAGGTTGGAGATAGTGAATTCACGTGTATTTGTATTTATGCTCCGAATGTGGATAACCCTGCTTACTATGCAAGTATTGCGCAGTTGGCACAGGCCTCTGCCAATACTCCATTAATACTTGGCGGCGATTTCAACCAAGTACTTGATCCTTTGATAGATAGACTGCCGCCTAGAACGAGTGGTCCACCCAAGAGTCTTGATACCCTTACAGCTCTGATGAAAGATCTTGCGTTAGTAGATATATGGAGGCTGCTTCACCCCTCCGACTTAGAGTTCACCTTTTTCTCAGCCCCCCATCACTCACAATCTAGAATAGATTTTTTTCTTCTCTCCAAAGCACTGATATCCCAAGTGGACACGGCTAGGATTCATCCTCTCCATATTTCAGATCATGCTGCCATATCTTTCTCATTACATGTCACTACGCAAGGTGAACATCCCCGTGCTTGGTTTTTTGATAGATCCCTACTAGACCAAAAAGATTTTCAGGTTGACATAAAGGCCGCTATCCAAGACTACTTTCATTTTAATTCACCCCATGACACTGCGTGCTGGGCTTGGTGGGAGGGTTTCAAGGCATCTATCCGTGCAACTATAACTAGCTATCAAATTCGACAGGGGAAACAAAGAAAGCAACATTTACTGATTCTAGAACAACAGATACAAGCTGGAGAGCGTCTCCTCACGTCCCGTACTGACCCATGTATTTTACTTCGCTTACAACGCCTTCGTTTTCAATACAATCAGCTTTTATATACCGCTGCTGCTAAAAATATTGAATCACAACAAGGGATGTACTATCGGGAAAATAACCGTGCTGGCAAATTGTTAGCCAATGCCCTGAAAGGTCAAAAAGAAGCCAAGCGTGTTACCGCTCTCCGCAATCCGTCGGGGGGGAGCTTGGTCACTAAAGATACAGAAATATTAGAACTCTTTCGTGATTTTTATACTCGGCTTTATCAATCTGAATGTGACTTCGAGCCAGAAGCATTTGAACGATTACTATCAGGGGTACAATGGCTGACCCTATCTGACGAAGATAGAGAGGCCATGGACAAACCATTCACTTTATCAGAAATTCAATCTGCACTCAAGAGATGTGCCACAGGTCGAGCCGCAGGCCCGGACGGTCTCCCAGCTGAATTCTACAAAACTTTTAACGCTGACTTAGCTCCGTTTTTGAAACTTTATTTTTCTGCTCTGGCCGAGGAGGGATCTCCTTCTGGATCCTTCTCAATGGCAAATGTAGTAGTTTTTGAGAAAGAGGGGAGAGATCCGCAACTAACAGCTAATTATCGTCCAATTTCCCTACTAAACGCAGACTATAAAATATTTGCCACCATTCTCTCCACCCGGCTCTCTGACAAGATGTCTACTTTAATACACCCAGATCAATGCGGTTTCATTCCCGGTAGATCAACTGCTGACAATGCTAGGACCCTATGTCATGTACTGACTGCCGCAGTTAATCTTGATCGACCATTGGTTGGCCTCTCACTTGATGCTGAGAAGGCCTTCGACCGCTTAGAATGGCCCTTCTTGTTTGCAACTCTCCGCTGGTACGGATTCGGAGAAGGCTTTCTCCGTTGTCTCCAAACCATGTATGCACAGCCTACAGCTAGTATCTGTGCTAATGCTTTAAAGTCTCAGCCATTTCCCCTTCAACGCGGTACTCGCCAGGGATGCCCATTGTCTCCACTTCTTTTCGATCTCGCACTCGAACCCTTAGCTTTACTAATCCGGCAATCCAAGGATATTCATGGAGTCCCCTTCTCTCATAGGGAAATCAAAATTTCAGCATATGCTGATGACCTTATGCTCTTTGTCTCCCTAGACTCAGTGCCGGCTGTCCTAGAGCAAATTGGTAAATATTCACAACTCTCGGGCTATAAGATAAATTGGACCAAATCGGTAGCCTTTCCACTAAATCCTCTGATCCATCAGGCAGATATGCAATCCTTTCCCTTTTTTTGGCAACCTCGCATGGTCAAATACCTTGGGGTGCACTACTGCTCTCCTTTGGAAGACACCATCACCTTTAATGCCAAAGACTTAACCTCTAAGGTCCGGGCGCTTACTCAACGCTGGACTCCTTTAACACTTACTTGGTGGGGCCGCCTAGAAACCATTAAAATGATGATTGTTCCCAAAGTGAACTACATTTTAGAAATGCTGCCATGTCTCCTACCTCGACGTACATATAAAGATTTAGAGGGTCTTCTGACTAGATACTTATGGCAAAACAAGACACCTAGGATAGCGAAACATAAGTTACAAGCAGATAAAGAAAATGGTGGTGTCAGATTCCCTGATTTCCTGAAATACCACCACTCTTTTCTTCTCAAACAAGGCGTTCGTTGGCTGGAAGACCTAACACCGAGTAGACCAGTGTGGCTAGATATAGAGGAGGACCTTTGCAAACCAATTCCTCTTATTTATCTCCCTGGTATGACTCTCCCATCAGACTCCCACTATCCACCAATGCTCTTAGACACTTTAGGTGCCTTTAATACCCTTGAGCAATCTCTAGACTCCCGACTTTGTCCGCTAGATAGACTCCCGCTTTGGCACAATGCTCGATTTCAAATACAAAATAAACCGATGGCGTGGAGCCCCTGGTACACTAGGGGCATTTGGATCCCTAACCAGCTGTTCTATGATGGTCGCTGGAAAACTTTTAGCGAATTACAAATTGAATTTGGTCTCCCAGCGAAACACTACTTTCAGTTGGTGCAACTTCAGCATTGTCTTCGGAGTGCTAAGGTGCTCCCGCCATCGGAAACCCATACCCAAGGATTGTCGGAGATTATCCGATCTATCGGGAGCTTATCGGGTGTGGCATCTAACTTTTACAAAACTTTATGTAATACTGTAAATAGAGGCACTCCTACAGCACAGAAATCCTGGGAGCGGGAAATGCATGTAACTTTGACCCCGGAGCAATGGAGCCTAGTCTGGAGCAAGGTGACACGGGTCTCTCGATCCGCCTCACTCACTCAGACACTTCTCTTTCTAGCCCACCGATGTTTCTATACTCCTGACAGGTTAGCCAAATGGAACGCCACCCAGAGCAATAGATGCTGGACATGCCATGCGGCCATTGGTTCACTAACTCATGTTATGTATGAATGCCCCGCATTACAGTATTACTGGAGTCGGGTCTGGGGTCGTATTCAATCTATTTTGCACTTTCAAGAGCCCCTCTCTTGGAAGATAGTGGGACTCCGCTCAGCTGCGGGGATCCCCTCTCTTCCCAAATCGGCTTACTTCCTTTTAGACTTTATGCTGGGCATAGCTATTTCCCTAATTACGAAATACTGGAAAAATAGCTCCCATCTGAGCCCCAATGAATGGTGGAATCATGTCTGTCTCTACAGTAAATATGAGCAAATACCTCGTATGTTAGCTTCTACCGTTCAGACCCCCCACCACTTGTCTAAATGGAAGATGCTCAACGACTATGTTCAAACTGCTAAATGCTCTCATCTGACTGTTTAAATCTGTGTAAATCTCTGTCACATGATCATTCTGTATCGCAGATACTATTTCTGTTTGTTTTGATGTACAATTACTGTTGTTTGTAAGCGCTTATATGATGATACTTATCAGCTTAGAGAAGAAGCATAGGGGTGGGGGGTAATTGGGGTTGCTTTTTCCTTATTGTATGCTTGTATTTGTCTCCTTTGGTGTGTTGTTTCTTTTGCTTGTTGTAAAATGAAAATAAAAGTTAAAAAAAAAAAAAATAGATATATTTATTCCCAGAACTAATATATTATGGATCTTTCAGCCCATCACCGCCCCCCCCCCCACACCCTCATTGACCCTTATGTCTTCCAGCTAGTCCCATTCAGGCATCTCGGCTCACATCTCTGTCTAGGAGCCCCTGGACCCTACCCCCATGCAGCCTCTTCCCGGTGCTCTTCACCCTTCCTCCTTTCTCCTGCTGCCTTCCTGAACCTCTCCTCACCCCCCCTGACTTGCGTTGCTTCTCCTCCCTGCCGCTCTGTGGCCCTCTCTTCCCCTTCCAGCCTAGCAGACCAAACTTTGGGTACTGGGGTCATTGCACAGATGTTGCCCCTTTAAAGGGAGGGATCCTGAACAGTCTTAGAGCTGCAGTGTGGCAGTCCTAGGATTTATTTGACTTGCTGTGGAGGACAGAGGAGGGGAGAAAAGGGGGCAATGGGAATAAAATAAGTCTGTCTCTAAGCTCATGAAGAGAGGAAATAATGTAATGTTCTGCTTGAAGTCTGGGAAATGTGCAGTCAGAGAAAAATAATCCTGAAGCGAGATAGCACAGTTACCTTCTCTTCCTCCCCCTCTTCTATCCCTGCCATAATCATCTTCCGCCTTCTCCACCGATTCCGTGTTCCGTTCTATGGGGAGTTTTTTAAAATTTTAGCATTTTAAGCATTCTACTGTGTTTAGCCTTAGCTGGTGTTCATTTTTCTCCACTTTGCTGCTTTGGTTTAATAAATAACTCTTATCGATCTATCTGTTCTGCCTCAGAGCTTGTGGGTGTAATATTATGTTCTATGAGCTGCTCCGAGCAAATGATCTTCCTGCTTGGGTCATGGACTCTTTACTCTAACACCTGCTACATGTGACCCACTCCCTCCAGTCTGTTGGAGACCTTGGCGTCATGCCGTAGCCCAGATATAACCTTCACCCTACTTGGTTGTCTTTAATCCCTGCCCCTTACACCCTTCCTCCGAGGTGGAGATCTCCATTTTTGGAACACAGAAAGCAAACTGCCTCATTGCCTCCCCCCCCTCTCACTGACTTCTTAAACTATCTTTGTACATCTAATACATCAACAGAAGGACTTACTATGCTTGTATTGAACCTGAATCAGTGCAGCATTCTTGATTTCAGCTATCTATAGTAAGTTCCTTGTTTACTTATTTATACTAAATAAGTTGGAAATTAAGACAGTAAGTTTTCTCAAATGGATCTAAAATCGGGTTCTACCTTGTATATGCAGTGCAGAAAATATTCCACGTTCATAAGCCTTTCTAAAATTCCACATTTTTGTTTTTAATTAACAGACTGCATAGCATTTCTCCCTTTGATATCTTAGTATTGTTGCTCATTAAAACTTAAATAAAACACAATAGGGATATATCAGGAGTTAGCAAGCTGTTCCATAGATGCAGCAGACAGATTCTCGAAGATCCCAAAAAGATGAATACAAGAAAATTAATTGAGATTAGTAACCAATCTCTCGCTCTTGATAGTGGTGAAAAACTACAGGATCATGTCAAAGCGTAAATTAATTGTTATATAAATCGCTAATCACCTGTCAAACCCTCAAGAAACTGTCTGTTCAATTAATTTGAAAATTACACAGTTTATGCAAGGTTTCTTTTAAATAAAAATGTATAAATAGTAATTACACTTACCTGGTAATTGTAGTTCCTTGAGTGACAACAGCTTAGTCCTCCACCAATGGGTAGTGCACCTCCTCCTGCAGCTTGGAGACTGGACCAATCAAAACTTGGCATTCCTGTAAGTAGTGTGCTGGCATTCCTTTTCAGCTCCAGTGAACTATTGACAAAGCAGACTCAAAAGAGCAACAAATAAGTAGCCAACCTCATAAAACTGTCGTAAACTTATGAATACATGTGAAATGGAAATACTACAAAAAGTACATATAGAGTCATCTTGAAGGAAGGTCTGTCCCGTGCCCCCCGCCTGCCGAGCCAGAGACAGCCTGCGAGAGAAAAGGAACAGACAAATTAGTTAGACTGAACGGAAGGGTTGGTGGTAAACCGGACATACTCACCTGTACCAACAGCTCCCCAGATTGAACGCGTGCCGTCCAAGACAGACACCCAAGGGCGGGAATGAGGACTAAGCTGTCGTCACTCAAGGAACTACAATTACCAGGTAAGTGTAATTACTATTTCCTTATCGTTCCTCCAGCTTAGTCCTCCACCAATAGGATGTAACAGAGCAGCACTAACAGGAGGGACCCTGCCAGCCGGCACGCAAGACTGCCGAACCAAAACAGGCATCCCTCGCCGCCAGAACATCAAGCTGATAGTGCTTGCTGAACGTATGCAAAGACGACCAAGTCGCCGCCTTACAGATTTCCAGCGGCGGCACCAAACTGTACTCCGCCCAGGACGCCGCCTGCGCTCTAGTCGAATGAGCCCCGAGACCCATCAGAGCAGAGCGACCCTGCAGCAAATAGGCAGAAACGATTGCCTCCTTAATCAACCGGGAGATAGAGGCTTTCGCCGCAGCCTCTCCTTTCCTGGGACCCCCAAACAAGACAAACAACCGATCTGACTTGCGGAAGGCGTCGGTGACTGACAAATAACGGCGCAATACTTTCCTGATGTCTAAGTGACTAAGCCCCCGGTCCGAAGCCTGTTCCCCCGCCGCACGCAAGATGGGTAGAGAAACCACCTTATTCACATGAAAGGCAGAAGACACCTTAGGAAGGAAGGAAGGCACCGGTCGGAGAACCACCTTTTGCGAGGAAAAAGAAAGAAAGGGTTCCCTACATGAAAGCGCCTGAAGCTCCAAAATACGCCGAGCTGAACAGATGGCCACCAAAAACACAACTTTCAGAGTCAAATCCTTTACCGAGGCTTGCGATAAAGGCTCGAACGGAGCCCTATTCAGCGCACGCAGCACCAAGTTGAGATCCCACGGAGGGACCGTAAGACGATGAGCCGGACGTAACCTGGACACCGCCTTAAGAAAACACCCCACATCGATGTGCGTCCCTAGAGCTACGCCGTGCACTTTGCCTCTGTAGCAGGCTAGAGCCGCCAGCTGCACGCGCAAGGAGCTAGCGGCCAGACCCTTATCGAAGCCGTCTTGCAAAAAGTCAAGCACCACCGGAACAGAGGCCGTGGCAACCCGGATCTGACGCCTGGAACACCAGTCCTCGAAAATGTGCCAGACGCGGACATACGCGAGCGAAGTGGAACGTTTACGCGCCTGAAGCAAGGTCGCAACCACAGACTTGGAATAACCTTTTTTCTTTAGCCGCGCCCTTTCAATGGCCAAGCCATAAGCGAGAATCTCGGCATCAGGAGTGGGCCCTGAATCAACAGTCCCTGAGACAACGGGAGACGCCACGGAACCCCGTCAAGCAAACGCACCAGGTCGGCATACCAAGGACGTCTGGGCCAATCCGGCGCTATCAACAGCACTCTTCCACGATGCGCCTCGATACGCTGGATCACCCGACCGAGAAGCGCCCACGGAGGAAAGACGTAGAGAAGACCCATCGAGGGCCACGGCCGCATGAGAGCGTCGATTCCTTCTGACATGGGTTCCCGTCATCTGCTGAAGAACCGACTTACTTTGGCTGAGTGGAAGGTCGCCATGAGATCCATTACTGGCATTTCCCAGCGGTGTACTAACTGCTCGAAGACGGTGGGATGCAGCTCCCACTCCCCTGCATCCACTTGCACCCTGCTGAGAAAATCCGCCATCACGTTGTCTCTTCCGGCTATGTGCGCCGCCGATATCGCTTGCAATCGCGGCTCCACCCACACAAACAGACTCCGGGCTTCTTCCTCCATGGCCATACTTCCGGTGCCCGCCCTGTCGATTTATGTATGCTACGGTCGCCGCATTGTCGGACAGCACCCGCACCGCTTGCCCCGTTAACTGAGCCTCGAAGTTCTGCAGTGCCCGAAATACCGCTCTCAGTTCCAGATGGTTGATCGACCAAATGCTCTCCTCCGGTGGCCAGAGACCCTGCGCAAAATCTACTCCACAATGGGCTCCCCAGCCCGCTAAACTCGCATCCGTCAACAGCGGAAGCCACCCCGGCTGCTCTAAGGGCATTCCCGCCCGCAAAGCAGACGGTTGTAGCCACCACTGCAGCTCTCTCCGGACCTGCAGCGGACAAGGAAGCCGTGTGCTCAAGGGGTCGGACTGATTGGACCAGCGGCGAAGAAGGGCATGCTGCAATGATCGCATATGAAACCTGGCCCAAGGAACAACCTCCAAAGTTGCCGCCATCGTCCCCAGCACCTGCAGGTATTTCCACGCCGACGGTGCTGCGAGCTTGCGGAAGTCCCGCACCAGGCGCTGTAGGGCCAGAGCCCTTCGTTCTGTCAGGAACATGGAGCCCTTCTGAGTATCGAACAGCACCCCAGGTACTCGAGCACCTGTGTGGGCACCAGGTGACTTTTGAGGGGATTGACCACCCATCCGAGAGACTCCAAGAAGGATACCACCTTTGCCGTGACCGCTAGGCTCTCGGCTCGGGACTTTGCTTGAATCAACCAATCGTCCAGGTACGGATGGACCAAGACCCCTTCTCTTCGTAAGGCCGCCGCCACCACCACCACCATTATTTTGGTGAACATGAGGGGTGCCGTAGCCAAACCGAAGGGAAGAGCCTGAAACTGGTAATGCCCCCAGGGAAGCGCGAAACGTAGAAATCTCTGATGGGACGCCCGGATGGGAATGTGCAGGTAAGCTTCGGTGAGATCGAGAGATGTCAAAAACTCTCCCTGCCGAACTGCGACGATAACGGATCGCAGCGTCTCCATCCGAAAATGCGGCAGTCGAAGACAGCGATTGACGCCCTTGAGATCGAGAATGGGACGAAGGGAGCCATCCTTCTTTGGCACCACGAAATAGATAGAATAACGGCCTAAGCCGTATTCTGCTGGCGGAATGGGGACGATCGCTGCCAACTGAAGTAGACGGTCTACCGTTTGCCATACCTGGAAAGCTTTCTGAGGGTTTTGGCAGGGGGACAGGACGAATGAGTCCAACACCGGCGTTGCGAGATCTAAGGCATAGCCGTCGCGGATGATCTCCAAAACCCACTGGTCGGACATAATGTGGGCCCAGGCAGAGAGCGACCCCCGAGTGGTTGAATCTCTGCCGGGACCTGCCGCCCTTCATTGTGGCTTTCGAGCGACTGCGGGGGACGCAGCCGCAAATCCTCTACTGGCCCCCCGAAATCCACGAAAGCTCTGGGACCTAGACGTGAATCGTCCCCTCGGGGACCCTGCAAAACGGGGGGAACGAAATCTCCGAAAGTCTCTATACTGTCCCCGAAAGGCCGGCGCCGACTTACCACGCCTGGGCTTATCCTCCGGCAGCCAGCCTCCCTTAGTCTCTCCCAGGTCCTTAACCAACTTCTCCAAATCTTCACCAAACAGCAGCCTCCCCGAAACGGAAGCTTGCCTAGCCGCGCCTTAGAAGAGCCATCAGCCGCCCAATTCTTCAGCCAAAGAGCCCTACGCACCGCTACCAAGGAACCCATACTTTTTGACAAGGCTCTGATGAGGTCGTAGTGCACGTCCGCTAGATACGCCGAACCCGATTCTAAGCGCTGAAGCTCCCGCACTGCGTCACACTCCAAGGAAGCCGACTGCCTCAGGTGTTGGACCCAACGAAGGCAAGCTCGCACGATCCAAGCTCCAGAAATGGAAGCCTGCAAAGCCACTGCGTCCGCTTCAAAGGATTGCTTCAGCAAACCATCCATCTTTCGGTCTTGCGCTTCCTTCAAGGCCGCACTGCCTTCTACTGGGATCGTGGTCTTCTTAGTAACCGCTGACACCGCCGTATCAACCTTTGGGGAACGGAAGCGTTCCTTGTCCTTGTCCGCTAGGGGATACAGCTTGTTCATGACCCGAACCCCTTTAAGACCGGACTCGGGAATATCCCACTCCGCCTGGATCATCTGATCAATCACCTTGTGAATAGGGAAAACCACCTGCGTCTGACACACTGCCTGAATGATGGGGTCTGCAGCATCCTCTTCCTCCGTCGGTTGCTCCGCCGTCAAGCGGAGCGTCTGCAGGGCTTCCGAAATCAGGGCCGGCAATTCTTCCTTTCGAAACACCCGAATGATCTGCGCTTGGTCTTCGGGTACAGTAATCTCCCCCTCTTCTAACTCATCCATGTCCACATCCATATCCAACTCAAGCTCCTCCGACTTTTGCCAATCGGCTTCAGCAAGGGAGAGATCAGCCGGGAGCGACCGCTTGGGGGCTTTTACTCCCCAAGCCGCACGGTCCCCCACCCGTGACCGCACCCCCGAGAAAGCGACAGGCAATGCACCACTCAGCTGCCCCTGCCGACTGCGACAAAAAGCTTGATGCATCAGCAAGACAAAATCCGGAGAGAAGTCGTGCATTGGGGAAGAGCCCCCCAGATCCAATTGCCCACTGACTATCCCGGGTACGGCTGACGGAGACAAAGCAGAAGGACCTGCCACCACCGCTTCGCCCTCCTCCCCCACAATTGCCCCCTGAGCAGCCGGGGCCATGGAATGTTCCAACTGCTGTTCCATAGAGAGGGAAACTGAGGCGCAGCGATGACAGATGCCCGTTTCCGCGCTGGCCCCCCTACGGGTGCCACAGATGATACACTGAGAGCTAGAGGGCATGGGCTCCAACAGTGCAGGGCCCTAGGACCCCTGGTCCCCAGCAAGCACCAGGCCCTAGGAAAGAAGTCACTCCTGCCGAGTAAGGAGCACCGCTCCTTCCCATAGTGTGGGGATTTTTTTGTTGTTGTTGTTCGCACTGGACTCGCGAATAAAAACAACAAAAGAGACTATCTGAGAAGAGTACAATAAAAAACAAACACTTTCTGAGAAGGGAACCGCAAAATCAGCTGTTGTGTAAAACGCGGGAAAATAAAGAAAGAAAATAAAGAAAAAACCCCGAGGGCAAATAAACCCATGAAACTGCAAGGACGAAAGAGAGAATTACCTTATGGAAACTTGCAAACCGGCAGCGCCGAGAAGAGAGCAACTCCAGAGCTGCACGCTGTCACGCTGAGGCACAGAGACCTCGGGAGCCGCGTGCTCAAAATGGCCGCGGCTCCACAGAGAACTCTTTGGCGCGCTTTCCCTGCGGTCCCCCAGCCACCAGCGAGCCGTTGCACAGGCCGGCGTGGCGGACCGCGCTCCGATCCGGCCTCTCCTGGAAGAGTGAACCGAGGAAGTTGCAAAGGGCCGTATTTATTTATTTATTTATTTCTCTTATATACCGCGCTCTTCAACATCAGTGCAGTTTACATGGAACATTTATGTTTTACGGTGGGTTAACCGTAAAAATACAGATAACAGGTAGCTCAACTTGGATAGTCAAAATTAACTATTTACACATTATACATCATTTGAGAGAAAATTACATTGGACATGGAGCTTATTTGTGGGAAGGTCGGGATGGTGCATCTTCATTTGGGTAACATTCGCAGAAAAGGTGGTGTTTCAATGCCCTTCTGAAATTGGTTAGTTCTGGGATTGCTCGTATGTTGGGAGGCAGGGCATTCCAGAGTCTGGGAGCACTGATACTAAAGGCCCTGCTTGCTGTATCCGCCCGTTCCGGTCCCCAGCCCAGCCCCTTAGGCCGAAAGGAAAGCAAGGTTAAACGCTGTGGATTGCCGGGAGGCAGAAACCGGGCCGCTGGGGTACCGCAGCAGGAGCTCTGCCCCGAACAGTCCTCTCTGACCGGCGGTCAGGCTGTAAAACAAACTTTGGCTTGGCAGGCGGGGGAACCCAAAGGACAACCCCCCAAGTCCCGAAGCCGTCTCCAGTCACTTAAGACCAGTCGGCTTGAATTGTTTTTTTTTTTTTTTTTTTAAAGAGACAGCCCAAGCCAATTAGCCAAACAAAGGGAAATAAAGAAATTTAGCAACTATCCTGCTCCTTATCTGTTTCTCCAGTGAGCCCAGCACCTAGGCTCACTAAGTCCTCCTGCTGCATGGAGACTGGACACACTGGAGCTGAAAGGGAATGCCAGCACACTACTTACAGGAATGCCAAATTTTGATTGGTCCAGTCTCCAAGCTGCAGGAGGAGGTGCACTACCCATTGGTGGAGGACTAAGCTGGAGGAACGATAAGGAAATTTATCTGGACAAAAATAATATTTATTTTATTTTATTTATTTATTTATTTAACATATATTTATAACCCACAACTTCCAGAGTTCAGTTGTGGTTCACAATAAAACAACAATCCACAAAGCAGCAGCTTAGTTTTACATCGAACATTTTGTAACAATAAACGTGATGGTTAACAGCATGAACTAATGCAAAATAGCAAAACTGGCTTGTAAACTATGTACAAAAAACTATATACAAATACATGTTGTGGGTACTTTGGAATTGGATCATAGCGTTTTTATAATAGTGTATTGTCTGTTAAATTGTTGGGATTAGTATTACTCTGTCATAATTTTTAACCTTTATCTGAGTGTATCCAGGGGTTATCTATGTTGCCGTAGTGCATGGAGAATAAATAGGTTTTTAGTTTTTTACGGAGTTCCATAATTTCAGTTATAGTTCGTAGGTCCTCCGGAAGGGAGTTCCAAATAGATGGGGCAGCATGAGAAAAAGCTCTTTTGTTAGTTAATTTATTTGCTTTTATGAAATCATTAGGAGTATTTAGTTTATTTGAGTATCCTTTTCTGTGCGTGGTTTTTTGAGATTCCATGCTAATTAGTTTGCTTAATGGGATTGGGGCCATGTTGTTTAAAGCTTTATATGTAGTTATTATGGTTTTATATATTATCCTACTTTGAATTGGTAACCAGTGTAGGGAAGCTAGTATTGGTGTTATGTGCTGGATTGAGTGTGCTTTCATTATAATTCTTGCTGCTGCGTTTTGTGCTAATTGGATTCTTTTTATGTTTTGTTTCGTTATACCTAAAAGAATTAGGTTGGCAAAATCAAAGTGCGGTGTTATTGTAGCCTGGATTATATTAATGAAGTCTAGTTGGTGTACTAACGGGCGTAATTGTTTAAGAATTTTAAGTTTAAAGTATATTTTCTTTATGGTGTTTCTGATGTGAGTGTTCATCGTCAGATGAGTATCTAGAATAACACCTAGGTATCTTATTTCATTTTTTATTTTAATGTCATGGTTTTGTAATGTTATATGGGTTGGGGGGGTATATGATTGATTTTTTGTTACAATTAGTACTTCTGTTTTTGAATGATTAATGTGAAGGTTTTGAGCTTTTAGCCATGTAGTAATTTCATTGAAGCAGTCTGATAGTAGTTTTATTGGTAAATTAGGAATCGTGAATGGTAAATTAGGAATCGTGAATGGGATGTACATCATAATATCATCTGCGTATAGATGATAGTATACTCCGAATGTTTTAAAGATATCACTGACAGGTTTTATGTAAATGTTAAACAGGAGGGCTGATAGTGCGGAGCCTTGTGGGAGACCAATTTCTTGTTTATATATGGTTGATGTTTGGTTACCAATTCTTACGTTTTGTGTTCTATTATTTAAGTAAGAGGTAAACCATTTATGTACAGTGTCTTTTATTCCTATTTGTTTCAGGTTATTAAGCATTATAGTGTGGTGAACACTATCAAATGCTGCCGAAATATCAATAAATAAGAGTATAAATGCTTGCTTATGATTATCAATTCCTTTGAGTAGTACATCAGTTAAGACTGTTAAAAGTGTTTCGACTCCATGTTGAGGCCTAAATCCATATTGGTGGTCATCAAGTGGGTAGGATGAATCTAGGTATTCTTGTGTCTGAATTTGTACCACTTTTTCTATTATTTTAGCTAAAAAAGGGATACTTGATATGGGTCTGTATGATTTTGGTGATGTTTTATCAAGCGTGTTGTTTTTGAGAATTGGACGGATTTGTGCATGTTTGAGCGTAGAAGGGAGGTGTCCTTGAAGCAATGAGAGGTTGACTATAGGGAGGATGTATGATAGTAGTATTGGGAGTGTACTTTTTATCCATGATACTGGGCATGGATCAAGAAAGGAGGTTGTGGTGTTGAGATTTGAAATGATGTTCTTTAGTGCGTCTTTTGATATGGGGTGAAATTTTGACCATTCATCTGAGCAGTGATGAACTGTATTTATATTGTTTAGTGTCATTATAGGTTGCATAGATTTGTTTTGATAATGGATGGCTAAAGTTTGTACCGATATTTCAGTGATTTCAGTGTTCGATGTTTGAGGATTATTAGTAAGATTTCTAACAATTGAGAATAGTTCTCGTGGTCTGTTGTAAGATTTTGATAAGATTGCTGCGAAATAAGATTTTTTGTATTATCTAATGTATCTTTGTATTTTGTGAGATGGTTGTTATATATTTCTTTGTTGATGGTTGATTTGGTTTTGCGCCATTTATGTTCTAATTTTCTTAGTTCTTTTTTCATTTGTCTTAGCGTGTTGTTAAACCATGGAGTTCTGTTTATTTTTAAATTAGGGGGCTTTTTGATTCGTTGATCAAGTTTAGCTGCATTATTGATTGTTACATGCCAGGATATTACAGCTTCGTCTAGATTCATTGGGGATGATGAGAGGTGAGGTATATATATAATATATAATATTCCATTTCTAAAGTAGGTATGTTTAATGTTCACAGGAGAAATATGAAATGCATCTGGAGCCTTTGAGGAAGGAGCTGAAAGAGATTCTGGAATTTAAGTCCAGTGAAGAGTGGAAAGCGGAGGAGCTGGAGGTGGGTGTCTTCGTTTCCCTCTGAGATGGTTTCTGCAGGGTTAAGTTCTTGCTATAGAAAGGGACTCAAGTGGGTACTGGGGTCTCTCAGGGAAGGATTCAAAAAGATGGAGAATAGCTTGGAGTGTGCTAACATCCTAACAGTATGTGTTAGAGAAAGCCAAGGTTGAATTTTGCAGATATTTGTGAGAATGAGACAGAATGTGTTTGCTTACAGAATGCTTGTCCTGATTAAGCATAAGCAATATGCTTATGCTTGGCATGACCTGAAACATATAGTGGTTAGCTTGATCTGCAACACGTAGATAAACAAAAAGTAGTGCAAAAGCATGACATAGAGTGATCAGATGCAATTATACAATCTGGCAGGTTTTTCCTAATAAAATAAAGTGCTGCGGCCTAGCTAGGGGAGGAATAGTGGAAGACTGCTCAGTTTTGCAGGACTGAATTCCTCCACTGAAGCGCTCCAGCAGTACTGTGTTATTAATATAATTCTCTGTGTGTGTTTCCTTACTTGTACTGAGTCCAGGGAATTGGCGCCAAGAACTGAGGAAGGCTTTTACTTGTTGCTCCCAGTCAGGATTACAACACGCAAACACCTGCCAGGCTATAAACAGCCTGAGCAAGATTAATCATATATATTGGGCAGCTTTCAAAGAATTTTATGTTTAGAAATTAGGCCCAGCACATATAAGAATAAGGGCATGTATGAGTTTTTAGGAATAATGTATGTGTATATATGTATGTATTTAAAATTATTTGTTATACCGCTATTCAGGTTTACAGCTTAGCAGTTTAGAATTATTCCAAAAAGAGAAACAAGATGAAATATAAACACCCTTTCCCCAAAAAGAGGATATTTTACAAATATCAACACACACATAAAAATAGAGGAATGCAAAAGCCATTAGAATAGGGATGGGGATAAATATATACACAGATTCCTGTCATATTTCACCCATAACTTCACTTGTCAATCATTCTGCTCTATTTCATCCACAAGAAAATCTAAATTTATTAAATAAACATTTTTTTCTTTTTTTGTGTTTTTTTTCTCTTTTCTTTTTAAATGTATTATCCTCATGTAGTGTGATTAAAAACGAAAATACAGTATGTGCCGATTCATCCTTTAACCATATCTCCATACACTAATAGGAATTTTCATTGCTTCAATTTTAGCAAAGCTTGTAACAAAACTTATAGCAATGCTTTAGCCAAAAAAGCACTATTTAGCTTGATGTGAAACAAAGGTCATCTTGCCAGCATTTTTCTTTTGTTTTTGACAAATGTGACTATGTTGCCTGCTATGAGCTGTACTGTGTAGTACCATGTTGTGCTGAGCTATCAAATCAACTTCAACGGTCAAGAAAACGCCGACTTTTGTCCTGACCAGCCCGCAGGTTTCATATAACTGCTTGAGGGGCTTGGCGTTTCTTATAGCTCACAGCTTATCCACCATTAAAGACAGCAGGAGCTCAGCAGTGTGGATAAGCTGTGCGTTATAAGAAATGCCAAGTCCCTGAAGCAGGTATACAAAACCTGTGGGCTGGTTGGGACAAAATTTGTCATTTTCCTGATCGTTGAAGTTGATTTGATGCTCAGCAGAGCATTGTGCTGCACTAATTCTTTCTGCCTTTGTTTCCTGGATTTATGGTACCTAGAAATGTTACCTCGTTAGCATGTTGCAATAAGACATTTACACAATCAATAACTGAATTCTCCAATTGTGTTGCCAGTATTGTTAGCTTTCCTTATTTACATAGTAACATAGTATATGACGGCAGATAAAGACCAGTATGGTCCATCTAGTCTGCCTAGCAAGGCGGCAAGAGTAGGTGCACCTGCCGCTCTATGCAGGTCACCCCTCCCCATGCCTTTCTTTAAGGATGTACCCACTGCTTCATGCAGGTCACTGCCTATTCTCTTATCATGGATTGTAGTGTACCCCCAATGCTTTACTTTTCCCCATCACGCATAGACTTTCTATGAAGATAACACAGCAGATTTTGTTTCCTGTAGGACTTTTATCCTGTTTAACTATATGCCAGTCTTAACATACAGCGCCACCCTTCCACCAGTTTGATTTGCCTTATCTTTGTGATAGAATTTGCATTGTGACATCACAGCATCCCATTGATTATCCACCCTCCATGTCTCAGAGATACTCATTGGGGCTGAATTTATAAGGAGGCGTGTACTTTTAGGACCTAGTACATGGTTAAGTAGGGGTTATTTTAGTCATTAATGCACGTATGTGACACAGGTGCACTAATGATCTCTTACAAAATACCGACCAGTGTGAAAGTACCCAAGTTGCTTGATGGTGCACACTTTGACAGTCGGAGTACACACGGCTGGAGTTTGGACAGAGCAAACCAGTATGGGCTGATATTCGTTTGGGCAGATTATGCACTGCTATGTTGCGTATCTGTGCCTGCCGAACCCTAACCCTGGATATTCAATGCCAGGGTCATATGCGGCCCCGGCATTGAATATCCTTTGTGCTGCTTGTGGTCTTGGGCAAGCCACTTAACCCTCCATTGCCCATGTTCCCTGTAAGTATTAGCGTATGTGTCTCTCATCCCCTCATGTTAAATGTATCCCCCAATTGTGTTGTGACCACTTTGATTGAAGGATAAGGTGGTATACAAAACTGTCTAAATAAATAAATATCCGGGTTTGCCGCACATGCCCGGAAGCCGCAGTAGCTAACCAGGCAGCAGCAAAATCTCTTATCTCTCTCCACACCCCTCCTCGGGAACTCGTAAATCCCTTCTATCTGTACCCTTCCCTTCTATTGTTAACTCAAGACTTCGCTCCTTTCACGTTGCTGCTCCTTATGCCCGGAACAAACTACTTGAGTCTGTACATCAGGCGCCTTCTCTGACTCTTTTTAAATCCAGGCTGAAAACTCACCTCATCTCTGCCGCTTTCGGATCTTGACTCACCTCATCTTTGTGTTTCCTTACCATTCCCTCTAGATGTATCCCATGTGTACAGCTACTGTGTTGTCTGTCTTGACTAGTTTGTAAACTCTGATGAGCAGGGACCATCTTTTACATGTGCTGTGCAGCGCTGCGTATGTCTTATAGCATTATACAATTATTCAGTAGTAGTAGTAGATACCTAATCGGAGTCATGCTACTTAGAATGTCAGCACAATGCACATAAAAACATCTTAATAGACAGCAAAAGAGACAAGCGGGGGTGGAACATATAAAGAGATAAAACAGATTTACAGGTGTTGAAACAGATGAGGAAGTGCTGTGTGTGCAATCCAGAAGGTGCCTGCACCCAATCACAGCTCCAGCACATGTGGTGAGCAACGTCCTACTACAGTATGTGCAACTGATGTGTATGACTCTGCCCCATTAGTTGCCTCTTTCATTGAAGGCTTGGGAGAAGAGCCAGGCTCTCACCTGCTTCCTCAAGTAGACATAGGCTCCTCCTAATCCTAGACTTTCTGGAAGTGAATCCTCGAATGTGCGGCTGCTCCTGAGAAGGCTCGCTGGTTGGTTGTCCCACCATGTGATTTGCTTTGGAGAAGGCATGGTTTGGAATGCTTCTTGGAAGGACCTTAGAGACCTTGGAAGTGCATGAGGGAGATCTGCTCTTCGAGTACTCTGGCCCATTTCCTTTAAGGACCTTCAAGATCACAGTGAGAGTTCTAAATTTAGCTTTGTAGTGGACTGGTAGTCAGTGATGTTTTCACAGGACTAGTACGATGTGGTCACGTCACTTGCAACCTTCTATCAGTCGAGCTGCGGCATTCTGAATCAGCTAGAGCTGGTGCAAATTCTCTGTTTTCACACCAATGTAGAGTACATGACAGTAGCACAGCCTTGATGTAATCATAGCATGATCCACTGTTAGTACAATTTCTTTCTCGATGTACGGAGAGAAATTGCCTAGTTGTCTAACATGATAGAAGCAGCTCCTGAGATTTGCTTGTGTTTTGGGGATCACCATAAATAAGGAGTCAAGCTGTACACAAAATTCCTGATCTGTGTTTTTAACAGGGAGTTTTTTTATTTGTATTCACAAACCGTTTAACAGTTGACAAGGTCCCTCATGAGGGACTCTTAAGGAAATTAAAATGTCATGGGATAGATGGCAGGGTGCTATTGTGGATTGGGAATTGGTTAAATGATAGAAAACAGCCAATCTTCTCAATAGAGAAAGGCTAATAGTGGAGTTTACCCCAGGGATCTGTGCTGGGTCTGCTGATTTTTTGCATACACATAAATGACTCAGAAATGGGAACAACGAGTGCGGTGATCAAATCTGCAGAGGACACAAAATTATTCAGTTGTTAAAACACAAGAAGATTGTAAAAAAATTGCAAGAGGGCCTTGAGAAGTTCTGAGACTGGGCATCCCAATGGCAGTTACACAAGACAAGATTTCACAGGAAAAGGATCTGGGAGTCTTGGTGGATAATACGTTAAACCCCCCCCGCCCAATGCACAGTGGCAGCCAAGAAATCAAATAGAATGCTAGGAATTATAAGGAAAGGAATGGAGAATAAAACCAATATTAACCAATTATGATGCCTCTGTATCGTTGCATGGTGCGACCACACCTTGACAATTGTGCGCAATTTTGTTCACTATATCCAAAATAGTATATAGTGTAATTAGAAAAGGTATGTACAGAGAAGATTGACCAAAATGTTAAGGGGGATGGAAGGATACTTGTTAGAGGAAAGGCTTGAAAGCTTAGGACTCTTCTGCTTGGAAAAGAGATGACTGAGGGGAGACATTTTTATTCACAAAGCATTTTGGATCTATGATCAGCCCATCTCTCACCCCCCAGCTTTGACCCGGTGAAAAGCGGGATATAAATGCAGTTAAATAAATAAACAGTTAAATAAATAAATAATCCTACCCAAGGTAATACACTATTCAACAAAAGAATGAAGCGCTGTAACCCTTAGACAAAATGATTAAAAAAGATGAAAAACAAAAATATGTATATAGTTTACTTCTGTTCAACTGTACATAGTTCTCTAATTGTTAATTGTTACTTGTTAACTGTAATTACCTAACTACAAATTGTTATATGTAAAAACAGATCACCCTGTTTATTGTTGTTATATGGAAACCGCACCTGATCAATGGAAGGAGCGATATATAAATAATCATTAAATTAAATTAAATATGATAGACGTCTATAAATGAATGAGTTAAGTGGAACACGTAAACGTAGATCGGTTGTTTACTCCTTCAAAAAGTAGAAAGACTAGGGGACATGCATTGAAGCTACAGTGGATATTTAAGGCTAATTAGAGAAAATATTTTTTTCACTCGATGTGTATTCAAACTATGGAACAGGATACTGGACTTGATGGGTGTTTTTGTCTGGCCCGGTGTGACATATCTTATGGGTAATTTGGAATCAGAATAATTAAAATGTATCTAGACTACTTCAGTCTTCACAAGCACTTCTCTAAGAGAATATTCTAATTTCTGCATTTTGCCAATATGCTTTGAAGATCTTTCAGCCTGAACCAGGTGCTCTTGAGCAATTCAGTTTTCCTCTCTGCACTCTGACTCGTACCCTCCAAGAACCCTTCCATTGTGGGTTCTATTCATACTCCGCCTCCCCTGTCCCCGAGTCCTTCGTGGATCATCCCTAACGGCAGACTTCCCGAGTCCCACCTCCATACCTCTACCCCTCGCTACAGTGTGTAGTCAGAGCCCAATGACACCAGTAGCAATAAGAAGGGAGTCGGCATGGGGTCTGTCATGGGGCAAGCACTCGCAGACCTGCAGCATTTCCCCACTCGCAAACCTGCAGCATTTCCCCACTCGACTCGCAGACCTGCAGCATTTCCCCACTCGCAGACCTGCAGCATTTCCCCACTCGACTCGCAGACCTGCAGCATTTCCCCACTCGCAGACCTGCAGCATTTCCCCACTCGACTCGCAGACCTGCGGCATTTCCCCACTTGCAGACCTGCAGCATTTCCCCACTCGACTCGCAGACCTGCGGCATTTCCCCACTCGCAGACCTGCGGCATTTCCCCACTCGCAGACCTGCGACATTTCCCCACTCGCAGACCTGCAGCATTTCCCCACTCGACTCGCAGACCTGCGGCATTTCCCCACCCGACTCGCAGACCTGCGGCATTTCCCCACTCGCAGACCTGCAGCATTTCCCCACTCGCAGACCTGCGGCATTTCCCCACTCGCAGACCTGCAGCATTTCCCCACTCGCAGACCTGCAGCATTTCCCCACTCGACTCGCAGACCTGCGGCATTTCCCCACTCGCAGACCTGCGGCATTTCCCCACTCGCAGACCTGCGGCATTTCCCCGCTCGCTCAGCTTTCCGTCTTAAGAGGAATCTCTGCAGTAGGAAGTTTTGTAGCCACATCAGGGCTTGTAAGGCCATATGCAGCTTTGTTTTTGTATTGTTCTCTGATGATCAACTTCGGTTGGAGACTTCCTTCCTTCTTTTTGGTCTGTCATATTCTCCACTTTCTAAATTTGAATTTAGATCACCGTTGACCTGATTCTTTCTGGATCCTGAATAGCCAAGATTACCTGTGCATGGATCTGAGCTGCTTGGAGGAAAGAGAGAGCGAGCACATGCTGGACATTCACTTTAAGGGAGGAGAGAGAGGGGGGGGTGAGTTCTTCTGGAGGATAAAGGGTCCAAAAAGATCAGGAAAACCCTTTCTCTCTCTCGCCCAGGACTCTCCTCCTAATTATTCCCCAGGCCTAATCCCAGTGCTCTCGCCTACCTCTCCCCAGTCTTGATCTGGAAAATCTATCTTCTCAAGGTCTGATCCCAGGCCTCTCCTTTTTCCCCATTCCTGCCCAAACCTAAAGTTAACCTGTTCACTACTCTGACAAATATCCAACCTTTGCACCCCTCCACTTTTCTCTTCTGCACTTTTCTCCTTCCACCTCCACAGAGCTGATTCCAGCACCCTACGCCTCCGTAGCAGGCAGGCCCAACAAAGGACTCGTCTCCTTCCACAGCTCACCCCAGCACTGTTCCCCTTTTCTCCTTCTTGGCCGGTTCAGCAAGTGGTTCTCATTTCCTCTGTTGCTCCTTCTGGCTGCATAGATTGATACTTCCACTTCCTCCTGCCCCATGCAGTCGCTGCTTCCATCACATCCTGACCACAACTAATTCATCTTCTCCTTATATTATTTCTGATGTTTGTTCTGCTGCCATTGCTTATACATATTAAGTAGCAATTTTTAGGAGGGAAAGAGCTGTATATGTGTCCTAAATATTGAAGCTTTTTGTACATATATAGGGTCATTCAGAGCCGCGAATAGCGGGGACGAGATATCCTGTTACGTCCATTCCCGGTTAACCACCCTGTACGAACAAGCTGTTTGTACGGGGAGGCTAGACGGGGGCTGGAAGGGGGCAGGCAGAGTTAGGGCGTCACCACAGGGCCAATTCTGATGTTGGCCCTGTACGCCGGCAGACTGAATGGGGAACTTATTCCACTTCTGAGGTGGAATAAGTTCCCCTAGATGGGGGGAGATGGCAGGCCCGAGATGCATCGAAGGGTGGAGGGGGCACAGGAGATTCCCTGCAGTCCGACCCTAGCCGTGGGAGGCAGGATTGGGGGTTGGGCTTAGGGGAAAGCACCAAGTCGTCAGCGCCTGGGGGATCACGGCTCCCAAATAGAGCCGCAATGCCATGGCAAATAGACGCCATAGTGTCGCGGCTCCATTCGGTAGCCCTGACCGAGGTAGCTGGGTGGAGACCTGTACGTGCAGGTCAACTGGGATCGAGTCCCAGGCCTGGACGTACAGGCCTAGTTGTGATTCTGATCCCATGGGGCTAGAGGTGCCCCATGGGACCAGAATTGCATCTACTCCTGTACGTCCAATTCCAATAAGACTCACAGGGGCATGGATGTCCCGACAGAATGCCGCTCATACTGATTGCATGCTCTTATGCAGCTGCTTCTAAAATCGCCTCCTATATCATGATTTGCAGCCTGTCATGACATAAAGCTCAGAATTATTAAAGTAATGGTTCAGACGCTGTTCTTGTGTATGGCAGATAGACTCCAGTGTTGTATACTGAAAATATTGACAGTGTTTATGATATTTTTGTTCTTTGTTCTGATCTGTTGAATGTAGCGCGAGACTGAGATCAAGAGAGACAAAATTCTGGCTGAGTTTGAGGAGCTGCAGCAGTTCCTGGATGAGGAGCTGTGGATTCATCTCTCAAGGCTGGAAGAGGAAGAGAAGGAGATTCTGAAGAAAATCAAGGACAACGTGACCCAACTAGAAGATCAAAGCGCCTCCCTCCAGAAACTGATCTCAGAGATAGAGGAGAAGAGTCAGCAGTCAGTGACTGAGTTACTGAAGGTGAGTTTGGATGGAAATTAGTGACTCCAGTGTGGACTCGACACCCAGTTTCCACAATTCTGTATACTTACTGGAGAATCTTTAATTTAGCACGAGGAATTGAATCAACTCACCCCTCCTGTTTCACTTGCTAATCTCCTACATTGTTTATCACAGTTCTCCGGAGACCAGCAGGGGGATGCAGGCACACTGTAATGGCGATGTCTGTGATGGAGCCGTAAATGCCAGGCTCTTCCTTATTCCAGAGAATCTTCCAGACTTCTCTGAGCATGTGCACCTCCTCCCACCTTGCCGTTCCCACTCCATGCCTTTACGCATAGTTTTGTCTGACTGCGCCAGCATGCTGCACAGCTCTCTCCTTACTCAGTACCTCAGTGTCTTAATTTTTGTTTTTCACCAACGACTGGACACAAGAGAACAGATTGATATTATTTTGAAGATGGATTGCTATCAATTTTGAAGTACAAATGAAAATCCCTGCAGCACCTATCCCTCTTGCTGCAGCCACCAATCCAGCACCGTGACCTTCTGCGGCTGCCAGCACCACATCCGCACTGCTGCACCAAGTGAGAAAAAAAAAAAGAAGAAAGTAAGCGAAAGCAATCCTTCACCGAGAGGGCCAGCTGCTAACAGGCACAGCTCGGGTGCTCCCGCGGCCTGCCTAATGCCGATTGACCTGCGTCCTCCAGCTCTACCCCCTTTGGGCTCAGACACAAGGCACGATCGGGGGCAGGACACAAAGCTGTGTCACTGGAGGCAGACTCCCTCCCAGTGCCAATTCAGTCAGGGGCAGCCCAAGGCCTCTCTCTTCTTGGACCCGTGGCTCCATCGATTCATCGCCTCTCCAGTGGCACCAACATCCAGAGCCGAAAAGGCAGTGAAAACCAAACCCTCTAAAGATAGCTCACAGTCTCATACTAACAGCTCTGCATCCACCTCAGGTAAGGCCGGCAACAATCTTAAAAGGCATAGGTAGGAGGACCCCCACCCCAACAAAATGAGGAAATACCAAAAAACCTCAATGCTTTCTCTTTTGGCCGAGGATCTCCCCCCCCCCCCCCCCGACCTCTGAAGGGGGTCCTTAACCCTAATTCCTGCCTCATCTCTGTGCTCCGTCACTTCGTTCAAGACATTGCCACCCTCCTGCAAGTGTCTCAACCTTTGGAGGGACCTCGCCATTACCCCTTCTAACCCCAAGCTGTGCAAGACCCCTGAGGGCGCTCCTCCCAAACATTGCCCTCCCTAACTGATTAGTGGCCAGCCCTGCTTCTTGAGGAAGATATATGCTCCTGGGAGACTGCTTCTTGTCTTCTTGCTGAGGACTCCCTGAAGAGCCTCCAGAGGACTACTGCAACCCAGAGTTCCTCCAAAATTTTTATGTGTGTTAGAGATTGATTTTTGTTATGTCATGAGCAGGTTCTGATATTTTACATTTCCATTACGATTTAGTGTGTGATGGGATGGTGTGCTGTGTGGTAGTGGTGTGCGGGAGGATTTGTGCAGTCATTTTTGTTCTGTGTGTCAAAGTGTAAGGTAAATAGGTGGGTTTTAAGTTGTTTTTGGAACAATATTTCCCAACATTATCAAAGCATACCTCCTTTCCACTTCTCTGGTGGGCCACGCCATTAAACCACAAGGATGGGTGTCTTTTCCAGGATCCTCCACCTCACCTTACCCTTACTACTGATGCATCCACCCATGGATGTGAAGCACATTTGTAGCTGTTCATCATGCAAGGAATGTGGTCAAGCCAAGTGTGTGCTGTGCACATAAATGTTCTAGAATAGTGATTCTCAGCCCAGTTCTCTATCTCATGCATATGTATTGTAGATATCCTGAAAATCCAACTGGCTTGTGGGGTACCCAAGGACTGGGTTGGGAACCACTGTTGTAGAATTCTGTGGACTCACTGGTTTGCAACAATGGTCCTGTCATCAGTTCATCCTCATGCAGACAGACAACCAAGTCACCATATTCTACATCAACATACAGGGGAGATCAGACTCTATTTGAGTATACCAGGAAGCTGCTCACCTTTGGCTCTTTGTCCAGTTGCTGGGTACCATGCTATGAGCAACTTACTTGCACAAAACCAGCTAGCAGATACCCTCAGCTAGCAGAACTTGCACGCATGGTCCCTCAGCCACCACATCATCCAGAACATCTTTAACAGGTGGGGAATCTCAGATATGGATCTCTTCGCCTTTGTGGAGAATGCAAAGTATCCACTCCTCTGTTCCATCTGACCAAGCCCTCACCATTCAGCCCACGATGCCTTTGCCATCTCCCGGAATCAAGGGCTCCTGTATATTTTCCCCCCTTCCCATTTATAACATGGGCCCAATTCAAAATAAGGGCAAACAAGGCCAATGTCATTTTCATAGCACCGCACGTCCAGACAAGCCTGGTTAACGTGCCGCCTCCCTCTGATGGAGGAGTCACTGCTTCTGCCAGGAAACAACCCCTCACTCAGCATGATGGCCATCTACTGCATCCAAATCTCAGGAGCCTCTCCTTGACAACCTGGAGGGTAACCAAAATGTGACAAACCTCTCCGACAACATACTCGCCATCATTTGAGCTTCCAGAATACCAATGGCAAAGTGCTCCTATCAACGGAAATGGGTGTGCTATATGCACTGGGTCACGCATGACAGCTTAATCCAGCATCCTGACCGTCAATCAGATCCTCTCTTAACTGTTTCACCTAATTCAGTCAGGCATCCAGACTACCACGATAATATGTAATCTCTCTGCTATCACAGCTTCCTACGCTCTCATTGCAGGGAAGCCTTTCTATTCACCTGCTATTGACCAGATTCATGAAGGATCTCTTTAACACTAAGCCCACTCCCAGACCATCCACACCAGTGTGGGACTCATGATTGTCCTCTCTGAGCTCGTGAAGTCACCCTTCAAACCACTGGGGGTCCACCTCCCTCGAGCACCTCATGTGGAAAACCATTTTCCTGGCGGCAATAACTTCTGCGTGACAAGTTAGCAAACTTCAAGCTCTGGAGCACTCTGCTCCATATACCCATTTTCTGCACAATGGAGCTGTCCTTCAAACTCACCCAAAATTTCTTCGCAAAGTTGTTTCTAGCTTCCATCTAAACCAAAAAATTGTTTGATGGCCTTGTTCCCAGGACCACACACAAGCTCACCAGTGAAAGCTTTTCACACTTTGGACTGCACGAGGGCTCATTTGCACTATTTAGGAGCAATGCAAAGCATACACTCCTGCTCTAATCTGAACAACCCGGGGCAGCCAGCATCCAAGTAGATGAAAGTGGACTGCATTTCCTTCTGCCACAGCCAGACCCAAGAGCTGCCCCCTGAATATATCGGCTCCCATTGACTCCGAGCCTCCATTGCCAACTTGGCTTCTCTCTGTGTGCAGGATTTCTGCAAAGCGGCCACATGGTCATCCATTCACACCTTCACCAAGCATTACAGCATTGATTCCTCCTCAGCACAGGACGTTGCCTTTGGACAGACTGCCCTCCGCAACCTGTTTCCTCCACGATCACGTTACTCTTCCACCCAGCTTCACTCCCCAGCTAACAGACTACACTCAACTTTGGGGCAGCCATTAGCTTGCCGTTCACCATTACAATGTGCCCGCATCCCCCTGTTTGCCTGTGGAGAAAGCATAGATGCTTAACTGTAACAAGGGTTCTCTGTAGAAAGCAGAGGTGTGTAGTCACTCTGATCCTCCCACCATCACCCCTCCCCAAAGAACCCCCATGAATAAATGATAAATATCATCACATCATCCAGCAGCGAGATCACAGCAAAGATGGAACACATGTCATTGCTCTTTGGGGTCAGCTATGTTAAGAACTAAAGGGACAGAGTAGGAACGGCAAAGCAGGAGAAAGTGCGCATGCTCTATTAATGGTAATAATCTTTCTCATTTCTCCTCTAGGATGCAAAGGTCACTCTGAGCAGGTAGGGCTCTGTTCTGATTTCCTCATTGTGTGAATAACAGCCCTGTAATGTCATTGTGGGATTTGCATCCCTCCAGTGCTCGAGGGCTGATGGACAGTGACCTGCCCTGTATAGCACACTCTCACACTCCTTATGTTGGAGGTCCCATTATTTTGTATTCATTTCATCCTTATGTCATGATAGTACAAATTTAACAAGTAGGAAAAGCAGATGGAGCATGGCTGATGGAATTCCTTCCATTACCTCAGCATTGTCTGAGACTCTTCTCTTTCTCGGAGTAAGTCTTGTTTGTAGAGCTGTGAGTTGACAGCAGTATCTTTCCTTCCTTACACTTGTCGCTGTCCCATTTCTATTCCCCGGGAAATCTGAGAACTAGGGATGAACATCTCCCAAAATAATCCCAGTCATTCTCTCACTCTCAGGACTCGGGCAGTGACGTTTCAAAGTCCATCGGCTGTTTCTACAGAAATGAAAATATGTTTCAATCCAGTCTACCCTCGGAAGTATTTTATTGTGAAGAAAATGCTCAGAAACCAGCAAGGTAAAGAATTATGGATAGGGCTGTAATTCATTAGCAAAGAAATTAATGAGATGCTGATATATAATCTCTTTCTCTACTGATAAATTACACATTTATGGTTTCTTTTGTTATTTCTTAGCTTAATTCTGCTTCATTGTTTTCTTTTAGAAAAGCTTTCTGCAGAACTGGGTAAGATTTTATTCATTTATTCTTTTAAATGTAAAAATCCTATTTAAGGTGTGTCCCTGCTTTGGTAACGACACCTGTTTCCTTTATAAGTAAAGTAGGGAAAGCTGTGCACAGAAACAGTAATTATAAGAATAAATAGAGTAAGTGCATGGCTCCGTCTGACACATGAGAGTGACGGTGCTGCAGTGTCCTGGGGTTATGCTACTGAATGAAGACCACAGTATTCATCAGATATTATCCAGTAATTTACGTTCCATCGTCCTGACGTCAGACCATGAATTGGGAATGATATTTATTGATCAGAAGTACAGGTACTGGTTACCGGTACATTCAGACACGTTTCCTGGATAATAATCTGGGGCTGTCGTCGCAGGACACAAGGAATCTGCAATGACAGCAGAAGGCAGTGGCGTCGGTAACAGGGAGACTCTGGGCTGTGCTGGAGGAAGCTGCAATACGTTCAGGTTTTGGACGAGTAAATAAGAAAGGAAATGGAGGAGAGGAGACATGGAAAAGAACTTAAGGCAGGAGTGTCAAAACAAAACTCACGGGCTGGTTCTGTCCCAGTCACCCTTCATTCAGACCTTGTGTTTGTTTTGCAGAGCAGCAGCACTGGCGGAAATGGTGACATTTTTCCCCCACCTTGCCAATCCCACTAGTTAGTAGGAGGATGAGGAGGACAGTGGCATTGTAGGCCTCATTCATCCTCTTCTGGCTGGGACCTAGGTGTCAGAAATACAGAGTGGAGGAGTAGCCTAGTGGTTAGAGCACTGGCTTGGGAACCAAGAGACCAGGGTTCGATTCCCACTAGCACTCCTTGTGACCTTGGGCAAGTCACTTAACCTTCCATTGCTCAGAAAAATCCAAGTTATCAATGTCCCTGTTTAATGTACATTACCAAGTTTAAGTTAGAATGTAAACCACTTTGATTGAAATGATAAAGCAGTATAATAAGAATAAATAAAATAAATATCCACTTCCTCCTCCTGCCCATGCAAATTCCTCCTCCTCTGCCTAACAAGAGGGATGATGAAGGGGGGACGGGCAAGAGTGATGCAGGGAAGAGGGGATAGTGCAAGAGAGTCAGTAGTAGAGGAACTGAGTGAGTGGGGGATTGGAGGGACTGTGAGTTATGTTAGGGGGAGAGGGGAAAGAGTGACTGAGGATCAGAGATGCTGAAGGGTGTGAGTGAGGGGCTTGGAGGGAGCTGCTAGGAGAAAGTGAGTTTTGAAGGTGTAGGAGATTATAAGTGAGGGGACTGGTGGTACAGTAGGGTGTGAGAAGCAAAGGGATTTAGCTCACGCCTTTTCTCTGAACCTCAAGGTGAGTTACAAGCAGGTACAGTAGGTAATTTTCCTGTCCACAGAGGGCTTACAATCTAAGGTTAAGTGTTTTGCCCAAGATCAAAAGCAGCAGCAATGGGATTTTAACTTGGTTTCTCTGGTTCTCATCTGTCAGTAGTCACTAAGCTGCTCCTAATAGTTTGGGATTGGAAATACTGCAATGTGTGCTTCAAGGGATCACAGGTGCTGTGAGATGTGTGCGGATTGACCCTTCCTCTTCTGCTCTTAGATCTCCCTCGCTGATCCAGGATCCCCTCCTTCTCTTGTCCCCCTTCCCTCCCCTCTTGTCCTCTCCTCTCATTCCTTTTCCTTATCCTTCTTCTCCTCCGTCTCACCTTCCATCTCCATCCCCTCTGTCCCTCCTGCCTGAAATTCTCTCTCCATTTCCCTCCCATGAGGTCTCCTCTCCCTCTCCTGAGATTCTCTCATTCCCCAAACGTCCTTTCCCATTCCTTTGTTCTCTGTACCTCTTCTCCCTTCCCACTACCAATCTCTAACACACATAAAAATATATAAGAAACATCAACAAACACCCACCTCCTCCCATCTGTCCTACTCCAACCAAACCCTACTGACCCCGCAAACCATCGCATACATCAGATAGACTTCTACTAACCAACTTCATCCTCTTCCTCAAAAGCCTTTACCAATAAAATAGTCTTCAAAGCCATCCAAAAGATATGAAGATCATCCAAAAGGCGTAACTCTCTGGGTAATGCATTCCACAAAACTTCTGCTTGAACAGTAAAAGCCCTATCCTAACAGTCCACATTCTGCAGTTGTACTTTAAGGTGGCACCAACAAAACTCTCTCCCTCTATGATCTTAAAGACCGACCTGGAATATACTAAATCACCTGTGCCGACAAACATGAAAACGCCATACAATGTAAAACATTAAATACAAGGACCAAATTTTAAATTCAATCCAGAACTTCACAGGAAGCCAAAGAAGCTCCTTCAGAACCAGAGAAATATGATCATATTTCCAAAGTCCCTTTACATAAGAACATTGCATATGCCATACTGTGTCAGACCAGTGGTCCATGAAGCCCAATATCCTGTTTCCAACAGTGGCCATTCCAGGTCTCAGGTACTTGTTGGGTTCCCAATAGGTAGATAGATTCTATGCTGCTTATCTGCAGTGGATTTCCCAGGGCCTTTTCTCTAGGAACTCATCCAAATCTGTTTTGAACCCAGCTATACTAACAGATTTGACTACATCCTCTGGTAATAAATTTTAGAGTTTGATTATGCTTTGAATGAAAAATATTTTCTCTGATTAGTCTTAAATGTGCCACATTGTAGCTTCATTGCACATCCTCTAACTTTGCTACTTTTTGAAGGCGAAAACTACCGATCTACATTTACTCTTTAGACTCCATTCATTATTTTATAGACCTCTATCATTACTCCCCTCAGCTGTCTCTTTTCCAGCTTGAAGAGCCCTAACCTTGTAAGTCTTTCCTCATAGGGATATCCTTCCATCCCCTTTACCATTTTGGTTTTGTATTTCTTTACCTTTCCAATTATGCTTTATCCTTTTTAAGATATGGAAACAGAACTGCATACAGTATTCAAGGTGTGGTTGCACCATGGAGCGATACAGAGGCATTATAATATCCTTGGTTATATTTTCTACTCCTTTCGTTATGATTCCTAGGGCTGCACACTGGGCAGAGGGTTCCAACATATTGTCCACAATGATGCCCAGATCCTTTTCTTGTGTGGTGGTTCCTAATGTGCAACCTTGCATCATGTAACCATAGTTTGGGTTGTTCTTCCCTAAGTGCATAACTTTGCACTTGTCCACATTAAATTTCATCTGCCATTTTGATGCCCAGTCTTCCAATTTATCAAGATCCTCTTGCAATTTTCCACAATCCTCTTGGGTTTTAACAACTTTAAATAGTTTTGTGTCATCTGCAAATTTGATAACCTCACTCGTTATTCCCTTTTCCAGATCATTTATGAATATATTACAAACAATGGGCTTAGTACAGTTCCATGGTGTGCTCCACAATTCACTTTTCTCCATTGAAGAAAATTGGCCATTTAGCTCTACTCTCTGTTTTCTGTCTTTTAACCACAATAAGGGGAGTAGTGTTTCTCTGATCCTGTGCTTTCAAATGTAGAGAGTCTCTGCTGCTTTGACAGTCACTGTAGAGGAACCATCTTAAATCTTCTTGGAACGCACGGGTGACATGCAGGAGGGTCCTCATACTGGCGAGAAGACAGCAATGATGCAACAGCTACTGAGGTGCCGCTCTTGAAAATTAGAACTGCAGTTTTGTCTTTGACTGCCATGGAGGATCAGGGCAGTTCAGGGGTAAATAAAGCAATGAGTGTAAAGTTGCACAACATGAAATTAACTAAAAAACAAACAAACAAAAACTCATCCACTAGAGAAGAAGGAACGCAAGTTGCCACGCAGAATCTCAACAGAATCGAGCAAGAGGAAAGTAAGTGAATAAAGAGGGAAAAATAAAGGAACAAAAAGGGGGAAAAACAAAAGACATAAAAAGGAAAAAGGTAAAAAGTGGAAACAGGACAAAAAAAAAGAGAAGAAAAAAACAGAAATCATTGCAGGGGGAATATAGCTAAGCTTAGAGCTCCCCCCACCTGTGGTGAAAATGGAGCACTTCAGATAATCTTGCGTAAACAGTTGGATTGTCATTTTTCTAGTTCCTCAGTGAGTTCAGTTTTGTTAATTTTGCTTCCTCGTGGACACTTTCTCACCTTTAGGAGTGTACTGGGGTGCTTCTGCGTCATCATGTCAGCTAAAAATAATTATGCTGTGGCTTTGTCTAAATTTTCAAGATCCTCTGAGCCTTCAATACCAGCTGCATCTCCGCTGGATCCTTCCTGGAATTCCACTTCTACTCCTGAAGGGGACTCAGGACCTTATCCACCAGCTGATCTTATGGAAATTTTACAAGAGCTTCGGCTCTTCTGGCTGGATTTCTCCAAAGCAGTGAGTGACATCAAGGAAGATATCCTTAGACGACAGGATCACCCAGAACGAGATCAGTATTGGAGAGCAGATTGATGCTATTGCTCTTTTTCAGTCTAAGCTCCACAAGTGAGATCACTTGTCTAAGGATCTCCGAGAATGTCATGATGACCTTGAGAATCGCCAGCTGTGGAATAACACCCATGTCTTGGTGACAAAGAAAATACCTTGGAACTCATTCAAAAGCTGTATAAGTTCTGTGTTCCGGAAGCTTCTGTTCCTGTCAAGCTGGAGAGGGCCCACCATAGTCTTGGACCCAGGGCAGGTCTTAACTCTCATCCTCTTATAACCTGTTTCTGTTATTTTGAGGTTAAACTGGCTCTTCCCCATAGTCTCAGAGGTGAACTCTCCTTCTCTTTCAAGAGCAGGAGATCCAAATATACCAGGATCTTTTGCAATATACTCTTAAAACGGATGAAAAGTTTTAAGCCCTTAATTGAGCTGCTGCAGACAAAGTCTATCAAGTATCGGTGGAGCTTTCCATTCAATAATGTACAGCACAAGGTTTCTGAGTTACCTGATTTACTGTTTGGATTTGCCGTACTTGATTCAGAATAATGGTGACCATGTTCCTTGCAGCATCCTGAGCAGGGGGACTGGGAAGTGTCCACACCTAAGAGGCACAAAATACCCGGATCTCGCAGACCATCAGTTACTGAACCAGAAGACACTCTCGGCCGAATCATGGATACTACTAAGCCTCCTTGATCCATTTTCCACCTGTTTTCTTCTGTGATTTGGGCTTTTGGGCTTATTTGTTATTGTTCATAGCCATTATGTCCCAAGCTGCAATTTACTCTATATTTATTGCTCTGTCTGTTTTACATATGTTCTACTTTACTTCAGGGGTCAATTGAGGGTTCTCTGGAGAATTCTCTGGGGATTCTTCCCCAAGCATTTTCTATGAGGCCTGGAATGGGGAGCTGTGGGTGGGAGGGGGGTTTGTTGTAAAGGGTGTGTGTGTGTCACTCAAGGTCAGATCACTCAAGGTCAGCAAGCAGGTGTGGAGGGCAAACTCCAGTGTTTACCATCGGCACTCCCTTGTATGATGCGCTCTGTGCCATTGAATATTTCTCTTGTTTTCAGGTTACTGTGTCTATCCTTTATAGTTAGGACTGTTGCCTTTAGGAAGGGGGGAGGATTGGGTGGGATTTTGAAGTGGAAGGCACTGGCTGAAGGTGGGGAATGCTCTGAGGGGTAGAGGGTCATCTTTGATCTGCCGCCTTGCCTTGCTTTATACCCTGGGGGGGGGAGGGGTCCTTTTATAGCTCTTCTACCTCAGGACTATGGTTAAACCTTTCCCTTGGAACGTTTGTGGGCTCCACAACCCTGTAAAATGCAGAAGGGTGATGGACCAGTTACACAGGTTATGGGATAACATCATCCTTTTACAGGAGACTCATCTCGCTTTATAGATCCATTTTCGACTTGCGTCGCATAGATAACCGCAGGTTTTTGCATCCATTTCTTTTCCATAAGCGAGGAGTAGTGGCCCTGTTCTCCCAGAATTGTCCGTTCCAGCTAACTGACCAGTACAGTGACCCAGGAGGTAGGTTTCTCATTCTTTCAGGATACTTGAGGGATATGCTGTTTACAATTGTTTAATGTATATATCCCTCCTTTGCAGATTAGCAGTTTGTTGTTGGATCTGCTGAGACAGCAAAGTGTCACTAAAAGGGGTAGATCCTGATGGGAAGTGACTTTGTGTTTCCTCCATCCTTGATAGGACAGGAAAGGGTAGCCCAGCTTCTACAAATCCGCACCAACTTGGGCAGCTTGTTACGGAACTGGCTGTTTGGCGTTCCTCTCATTCGGGAGAGCAACACTACACGTCCTACTCTTCTGTGCATGATAGTCACTCTAGGATTGATATGTGTTTAGTTTCACAGACTTTGCTGTCCCTGATTCCCCACATGGTTATTGGTACTATGGGCGCTTCGGACCATGCACTCATCTCTTGTGAGCTGATTGAGCAAAATGTTGAGACATCTCCTTGCACATGGTCTTTACGTCAGGCCCTGCTCAAAAATAAATTTTTTTTTTGGCTATTCAGACTGGATGGAAGGAGTACCTCTCCTTCAATTTGCGGAACACTTCAGCTTTTACATTATGGTTAGCGGGTAAGGATGTCTTCCAAATGTAGTTAATTTCTCTATCTAGTGCCTTTCGGAAATGGGATCTACCACGACGGGAGGACCTTCAGAAGGCTATCTCTGACCTGGAGCGACTGCATCGAAGAGGGGGGTATTCCTTCCATGTGACGGTGTCTAGTTCATCTGAGGGGCGAACTTGCTGCTCTAGAGACCAAGAACATTGCTTCACTGATGCTCCACACCTGGAGACATTTCTTTGAACATGGGAACAAGGTACATAGGTTGCCCCTATGGCAATTAAAACATCAAAAGTCCGGTATTTCCACCACAGAAGCACAAAACCACATGAAATACAAGATACCCAGTCCAGACGTGGTAAAGAGAAAAGGACAAATACTTTATTGGTGTACAGTGGTTTATTTTTTGGCTGTTTCTTTCATACTTGAAATTTCTTTTAATCTATTGATTTATGGTGATGGTTTTGATGTTATAGTCATTTATATATATATTACGTCATTTCTACATTTTGTTCAGATATGTTTAATTATTTATTATCTTATTATTATTATATCATTTTAATTTAAATTGTTTATTTAATTTTGGTTTTTTGCTTTTTATGATTTTAGTTTGCCAAGGACACTTCTGATGAAGGCATAACCGAAACACGACCTGTGTCGGGTCGGCTTGGCTATTATACCCCTGTACAAAATCCAATAAAGTATTTGTCCTTTTCTCTTTGTCACAATTAAAACATCAAAGACATAAACATCATATTTCAGCCCTGTTGTCACCTCAGGGATCCATAGTCCATGGGTCATAAGATATGGCAAATGTTTTTGCTCAGTTTTATGAGGATCTTTACTCCTCTCACTTTTTGGCAGACCTGTCGGCTCTCAGACAATGGCTGGAGAAGGCAGACTTGCCCCAACTTTCTCCTGAGGCCCAGAAAGGTTTGGAACGCCCCCATCTCCCTTGCGGAGGTGTACATTGCCATTTGTAGTTTGAAGACCTCTAATGTTTCAGGTCCAAATCTGCTCCCAGTTGAGCTATATAAGGCTCTGACTGTTCTTTTTGCCCTATTTTAATTAGTTTTTAATGATATTTTACAGAGGCGGCTCTTACCTACCTCTTTCTATCAAGCTATATTTATGGTTCTCCTCAAGAACAGTAAGGACCTTCTCTGTAGTAGTTACCAACCCATTTCTTTATTGAACATTGATTACAAAATACTCACTAAAATCATTTTGGTGCAGATAGAATCTAAGCTTCAAGATCTTATCCTCCCAATCAAATGGGTTTCATAAAGCAGCAGTTCAACTTTGAGAACATTCTTCTGACTCGTCAGCGTCTTACGTAGCCTCTGGCATATGCCTGGGCAATTTTCAATTCTCTCACTGGATGCGGAGAAAACCTTTGACAAGACTGAGTGGCCTTATTTGATTGCAGTGTTGGAATATTTTAGCTCTGATCCTTATCTACGGGGTTGGATTGCAACCTCAAGCTGGGTCATGGGACTAGACAGGGTTGCCCATTATCTGCTCTCATCTTTACTTTACATATCAAGCCTCTGGCCGCTCATATCCATAAGCAGGCAATGGAAATAGTGATACCACTGGGAGGCCAGCTACATACTGTTTCACTGTAGGTAGATGACATGCTCATTTATTTGTGGGATCCAGCCTCTTCTCTTCTGACCGTAACAGATATTATTGGATCCTTCTCTCTGGTTTCTGGGTTTTCTATAAACTAGCATAAATCGGCTTTGCTCTCGTGTGTTTCGGCAAACCTTTCACCTCCTACCACGTTGCCTGGTGACTTTCTCGTGGTGGATGCATTTTGTTATTTAGGAGTTCTAACTCCTCAAGACCTCTCGACTGTATGTGCTTAACTATGGTACCTTCTTAGAAAGTCTGAATGAAGATTTGGAATCCTATTACCTGGCTTGGATGGATTAACACTATTAAGATGTTTCTTCTACCAAAACTTATTTTTTTGTTTTCACAACTGCCTATTTCTGTGTCGTGTGTCTTTTTCAGGGCGCTATGTCATTCTCCTATGACTTATCTGGCTGGGCAAGAGGCCACAAGTCGGTTGGGATATCGTGGTGCATCATAACTGGTCTGGTGGTCTTGGCCTGCCAGATCCTGAGTTCTACTATTGATGCTCATGCTTGCGTGCCTTTCATTTCTGGCTAGCCAATTCCAGTTCTGAGTGGGTCGGATTGCAAAGGGCTTGGGTGACGCTGATTCCTTTGGTTGTCATTTTATTCTTACAAGATCTCTTGGAATAGCGGTTGATTCTGTCTTATCCCTTTCTGGGTCCGATCTGGCATGCCTGGCATGTTTTCTGTACTAGAAACCACGTATCTTCTCAGTTCTCACCATATACCTTGCCCTCTTCTTTCCTGTTTGTACGTGACTTTGGAAATAGGACTCTTGCTTTGAGGCGATCTTTATGAATTGCTTCTCTTTTTGAGAGTTCCACCTTTGTCACTAAAGCTTATTTAAGACAACTATGGGGTACTATCTTATCCTTATTTCAGAATTTCCAACTCTCTCATTGCTTCAGCTCCCATTCCCAGCTTGCAATGTCCTGTGCTCTCCTAGACTTTGGGAGCCCTTCTTGAGTCCAAGTGCTCAAAATCATTTCTGGCTCGCCTTTACTGGGTAGTGACTTCGGACCCTCCCATTCCATCCAGCACTCTTACTCATTGGGTGCACTGGAACTTGAAATTGAAGGATAAGCCTGATGATGTTTGGAATGTGGTGTATCACTGCTCTCGTTATTGCTCCATTTCCCTTACTCTGGCAAATACTCAACTTTATATTCTTTTCCATATGTTAATTCTCTTGACAGATCTATTTTGATGGGGGCATGCTGATAACCCCCTCTATTGGAGATTATATGGGTGAAGAGGTGACTTTGAGCATATGTGGTGGTCCAGCCCATGTTTGTGGAGGTTCTGGTTACTGGTATATGAGCAGATTACGGACACTGGGCGTGAGTTTCCCCTTTGAGATCGAATCTTGTGTGTTGAGTTATATATCCCTGGATCTTCTTCCTGATGAGCTTCACTGACTTAAGAACTGTTTGCTCCTTTCAGCTTGGTTGGTTATTGCAGGTTACTGGAAGCAACCCCAACTGCCTTCCTTTCGGAATGGATGGCCAAAGTTTGGGATCTATATCATATGGAAAAGCTCACGGCGGTCGTCTGTGGTAAACCAGATCTGGTTAAAAACCTCTGGGCCTGGTTCATCTATTTAGGTGAATGATGCCCCCTGAGTTGTGTAGTGACTTCAGCATTCACCCCTCATGAAGTCCCTTCTGCAGTACATCTCCTGGTATTGAGACTGGTTAGTTGCAGATGTTCCACTTGATCGCATATTTCATAGTTTGATTATCCAGCCTTCACTGTGCACTCAACCATTCATTTTCCACTCAGCCATTTGCTTTTCACTTACCCATCTAAGGTTCTAAAAGGTCGGGAGGGTATAGGGATGGGGGGGGAGTGTCGTAAAGGAAGGGGGTAGAGAAGGAGAGGTTTGGGATGGGAAGGTTGTCTTGTTTGGGAGCAGAGAGTTGCTGGAGGATCACAAGTTACTATGATGAATGTTGTTTGTTACTTTGTCCAATGTTAGGATTTCGCCTCTACTTTGTTACAGTACTTTTCTTGCATTTGAGGCTTAAGCTGTACAGGATGCTCTACTTTGTATTGGTTGACCTTGGTGTGATTTTTTGCTATACTTGAAATTGTATTACTTCTTATTTTTACTCAATAAAAATGTAAACAAAAAAAAAAACTCTGTTTCCCAAGTAGTGTTCTTTCATACCAGATTAAGTGAACCATGGAAAAACTTTAGGGTCAGATCACCTCATAGCAACAAGAGACACCAGCAGAGGCTCTTAAATGAAAGCAGAGCCACTGCACACTGAGCAGAGGGTTTCAACTTATTACTGACGATGATTCCCAGATCCTTTTCCTGGGTGGTGGTTCCTAATGTAAAACCTTGCATCGTGTAACTGTAGTTTGGGTTGTTCTTCCCTAAGTGTTTAAGTTTGCAATTGTCCACTTTAAATTTCATCTGCCATTTGGATGCCCAGTCTCCCAGTTTCTCAAGTCCTCTTGCAGTTTTTCATAATCGTCTTGTGATTTAACAACTTTGAATCAAATTTGCAGTTGATACAAAATTATTATCTCACTAATTTTTCACATTTCTAGGTCATTTATGAATATGTTAAAGTAGTGGGGAAAGCCGACAGTCACCCAGGAGCGCATGGTTCGGACAAAGGTATCCTTGAAGGATACTACCAAAAGCAGTGAGGTTCCAAAAGGGGGTATAGTAGCCCAAATGCCCTTGAGTAAGGAGCAGACAGAGCATAAAGATTCCAAATTACCCCTGCCTACCAATAGCCAGATTAATATGAATAAAATACAGTCTCTAAAATGCTTGTATGCCAATGCTAGAAGTCTAAACAATAAGATGGGGGAGTTAGAATATATAGCACTAAATGAGAGGTTAGATATGATTGCACTCTCAGAGACATGGTGGAAGGAGGATAACCAGTGGGACACTGTGATACCTGGATACAAACTCTATCGTAATGATAGAGCTGATCAAATTGGTGGAGGGGTTGCGCTCTATGTTAGAGAGGGCATTGAGTCAGAAAGGATTAAAGTTTTGCAGGGAACAAAATTTGCTGTAGAATCTCTATGGATTGAAATCCCATTTATGAAGGGGAAGGCGATGGCAGTGGGAGTATACTATCGACTGCCTGGCCAGAATGAACAAATGGATGATGAAATGCTCAAAGAAATCAAGGAAGCTAACAAAAGTCACAACAGAGTAGTAATAATGGGTGATTTCAATTACCCCGGTATCGACTGGGTCAGTGTCACGGCAGGACAAGCTAAAGAGATAAAGTTTCTAGATGGAATAAATGACTGCTTCTTGGAGCAACTGGTTCATGAACCGACCAGAGGGGAAGCCATACTGGACCTAATCCTTAGTGGAACGCCAGATCTGGTGCAAGAAATAAGGGTGTTGGGACCACTTGGCAATAGTGATCATAGTATGATCATGTTTGATTTAATTAGTGAAGGACAGATAGTAAAGGAATCCACAGTATTACCTTTTAACTTTCAAAAGGGAGACTATGATAGAATGAGGAATATAGTTAGGAAAAAACTAAAAGGAGCGGTTCCAAAGGTTAAAGACTTACAGCAAGCTTGGGTGTTATTTAAAAATACTATCCTCGAAGCCCAGACCAGCTGTATTCCACGCATTAAGAAGAGTGGAAGAAAGTCCAAAAAACTGCCAGCATGGTTTAAAGGTGAGGTCAGAGAGGCTATTGCTGCCAAAAAAGCAACCTTCAGGAAATGGAAAAAAGAGCCAAATGATGAAAACTGGAAACACCACAAGCACTGGCAAGTTAAATGCAAAGCATTGATAAGGCAGGCAAAGCGGGAATTTGAGAAGAAACTTGCTACGGAAGCAAAAACACAAAATAAAGACTTTTTCAAGTACATTCGTAGCAAAAGGCCTGTGAGAGAGTCAATTGGACCGGTAGATGATAGAGGGGTAAAAGGGGCAGTAAGAGGAGACAAGGCTATAGCAGAGAGACTGAATGAATTCTTTGCTTCGGTCTTTACTGAGGAAGATGTAGGGATGTTACCCATGACTGAAGTGGTATTTAAAGGAGATACTGCAGAGGAATTGAGAGAAATATCACTACACCGGGAAGATATATTACAACTATTTGATAAACTGAATAGTAGCAAATCACCTGGACCGGATGGTATACATCCCAGAGTGTTGAAAGAACTGAAATATGAGATTGCAGACCTGCTATTGGTAATCTGTGAACTTTCATTAAAATCATCTGTAATACCTGAAGATTGGAGGGTCGCCAACGTAACACCAATTTTTAAAAAAGGTTCCAGGGGTGACCCGGGAAATTACAGACCGGTGAGCCTGACGTCAGTACCAGGGAAAATGGTAGAAACCATCATAAAGAACAAAATTACACAACATGTAGATAGTCATGGCCTAATGGGAGACAGCCAACATGGCTTTAGACAAGGAAGATCTTGTCTTACTAATCTGATATGTTTCTTTGAAGGTGTGCATAAACAGGTAGACAAAGGTGAGTCGGTTGATATAGTGTATCTGGACTTCCAGAAAGCTTTTGACAAGGTCCCCCATCAGAGACTTTTGGCAAAGCTAAAAAGTCATGGGATAGGAGGCAGTGTACTATTGTGGATCGGGAACTGGTTAAAAGATAGAAAGCAGAGGGTAGGGCTAAATGGCCAATATTCCCAATGGAAAAAAGTGAATAGTGGAGTACCCCAGGGATCTGTACTGGGTCCGCTACTTTTTGACATATTCATAAATGACCTGGAAAAGGGAATAACTAGTGAGGTTATCAAATTTGCAGATGACACAAAACTGTTTAAAGTTGTTAAAACCCAAGAGGATTGTGGAAAACTGCAGGAGGATCTGGATAAATTGGAAGACTGGGCATCCAAATGGCAGATGAAATTTAATGTGGACAAATGCAAAGTTATGCACCTAGGAAAGAACAACCCACACTATAGTTACACGATGCAAGGCTCCACATTAGAAACCACCACCCAGGAAAAGGACTTAGGAGTCATCGTGGATAACATGTTAAAACCCTCCGCCCAGTGTGCAGCGGCGGCCAAGAAAGCAAATAGAATGCTAGGTATCATACAGAAAGGGATGGAGAATAAAACAAAGGATATTATAATGCCTCTGTATCGCTCCATGGTACGACCGCACCTTGAATATTGTGTGCAATTCTGGTCGCCGTATCTTAAAAAGGACATAGCGTTATTAGAAAAAGTACAGAGAAGAGCCACCAAATTGGTGAAGGGGATGGAAGGCTACTCCTATGAAGAGAGGCTAAAAAGGTTAGGGCTCTTTAGCCTGGAAAAGAGACGGCTGAGGGAGATATGATAGAGGTCTATAAATTAATGAATGGAGTGGAACGGATAAACGTGGATCAATTGTTTACGCTATCAGAATATAGAAAGACTAGGGGACATGTAATGAAGCTACAGGGTAAACTATTTAAGACAAATAAGAGAAAATATTTTTTCACTCAACGTGTAATCAAACTCTGGAATCTGTTACCGGAGGATGTAGTAAGGGCTGTTAGTATAGCTGAGTTTAAAAAAGGTTTGGACAAGTTCCTGGAGGAAAGGTCCATAAACCACTATTAAAAAGGGACCCAGGATATCAATGCTTGACCCAGTACAAGCATTGTGGAACCTGTGTCTTTTGGGGATATTGCTAGGTACGTAGGACCTAGATTGGCCACTGTTGGAAACAGGATACTGGGCTTGATGGACCTCGGTCTGACCCAGTATGGCATGTCTTATGTTCTTATGGCCCAGCATAGATCCTTGACATAATCCATTATTTACCTTTCTCCATTTAGAAAATTGGCCATTTAGCCCCTACCCTCTGCTTTCTATCTTTTAACTAGTTCCCAATCCATAACAACACACTGCCTCCTATCCCATGACTTTAATTTCTGTAAGAGTCTCTCATGAGGAATCTTGTCAAAGGCTTTCTGAAAATTCAGATACACTCTATCAACAAGCTCACCTTTATCTACCTGTTTGTTCACACCTTGGATCCATCTCTGTCTTTCAGGGGCTCTAGTAATACAGAAAGTGCCCAATACTCAATGGAAGGAGGAGTGGCCTAGTGGTTGGGGCAAGTTGCCTCAGGCTTTGAATCTAGGGTTGCCAACTTTTTTAAGGAGAAAAACCCGCTACCTGTGGCTTGTCACGCTCCGCCCATGCCCATCCCAACCACACCCTTTCTTGCCCCTGCCCTGCCCCCAGCCCACCCTTGCTCCACCCCCTGTCCCCAAAAAAAAATTGCAGAGAGGGCAATGTGCAAACTGAACAAGCACAACTTCTACACATTCTTAAACAGAAATTCTATACTGACAGAATACACAGCATTAGTTGTACACACACAATACAGACAGGCCTTCATCAATAAATGAGCACAAAACAAAAAGAGAAATATATAGACAAAAATTAAACTGAAACCCCAAGAAGACAGACTCTGCATGCAGTGCAGTATCAGATGAATAAGAGATACAGTTCCCCAAACTGTGTAAAATATAAAGGTAGTACAAAGTCCAATCATTAAATTGAAAATAAAAATATTTTTTCTACCTTTGTTGTCTGACCATTTCATTCTCTGATCATGCTGGTTCCGATCTGAAGCTTCTGCTTTCCCGTCTTCTCTTAGCTCTCTTTCTATGGTCTATAGTCCATCTGCCATTTCTTGTCTCTTCTTTTCTTTTCTTCACTTCCTTCCATCAGCCTATTTCCAGTCCCAGTAACCCTCCATCAGCCCCCTTTCCAGTCCCCCCTCCCATTACAGTCCAATGCCAATCCCCTTGTGTTCCCAGGACTGCCAGTGGTGTCCATTCCCTTCTAGTTCCCCTCCTTCCTCACTGCCCAGCCCCTTCTAGTACAAACACCATCCCAGGTATCAGCTCACTTCCACTCCCAGTGCCTTCCCCGTGTCAGCTCCCTTCCAGTCACCCTACCCTCTGTCCATCCCCTTTCCAGTGCCATCCCCATGTTTCTGCTCCCTTCCAGTCCCAGTGCCCCCTCCCTTCCAGCCTCCTCCCCATTACTCAGTCACTTACCAGTACCATTCCCAGATGTGAGCTCCCTTCCAGCCACCTCCTCCCCACCTTTCGGCTCTCTTCCAGCCCTCACCTTCCATCTGTCAGTCCCTTCTGCCACCTCTTTCCCCTTGCAGCTGCTGCTCCTGCTTCTTACAGGGTGGTGGCTGCAATAAAGTTAAGTTAAAAATAAATTTAAACCTGTGTGGAGCCTTCTTCCCCCCCTAGTACAGCTTCACCCCCCCCCCCCTTAGTATAGCTTCACCTTCCCCCATCCCCCCAGTGCAGCTTAAACCCCCCCTCCTCAGTGCAGCTTAACCCCCCCTCCTTAGTGCAGCTTAACCCCCCCGTGCAGCTTACCCCCCCCCCCTCCTGTGCAGCTGCTGCTCCTGCTTCTTACTGAGCAGCGGCTGCAATAAAGTTAATTTAAAAGGAAAGGAAACCTGTGAGGAGCCCTCCGGTCCTATGAAACTCCTTCTGCAGGGTCCCTGGCTGAAAAGGAAGTGACATCAGAGGGGGCGGGCACTGCAGAAGGAGTTTCATAGGGCCGGAAGGCCCCTCACAGGTTTCCTTTCCTTTTAAATTCACTTTATTGCAGCCGCTGCCCTGTAAGAAGCAGGAGCAGCGGCTGCAAGAGGGGATCGCGATCGCAAAGCCGGTTTTCTGCTCTGGCTTCTCCCGATCTCACGGCCAGAGTATAAAACCGGCTTTTCAAGGGCCGGTTTCTCTGCTTTGCTGGCAGCTGGCCTGGCCACGGGAAAACTGGCCAGGTTGGCTGAAAACCGGCCGGTTGGCAACCCTATTTGAATCCCACTGGAGGACAGCAACCTTGGGCTGGAAGGACTGGGGTTTCTAGTCCCACAGCCGCTCCTTGTGGCCCTGGGCAAACCACTTAACCCTGCATTGCCTCAGGTACAGAATAATAGATAGTGAGTTCTTTGGGGAGAAGGGAATATGTACCATACCTGAATGTATACCTCTTTGATCCCGTTTATAAGCATTGCTAAACAAAAATACTCCTGTGGGAAAGGATAAACCAGACTAATGAATTCCTCAGTGGAACCAGTTACTAATCTGATCAGTTCTGGGAGCTCTAAGACCCCGCACCGGAGCCCTAAAGGGATCAGTAAGTGCTAAGCGCTGAGGGAGCTGAGCTTACTGCACTATGCTATAGGGGCATATAAAATGCCAATGAGGAAGCTTGTTTTATGCAGCCTGTAAGTGAGGGAGCCAATTGGAATCTTTATTGTATTCATTCCCTCAGTAGAGCAAACCCATAGGATGAATTAAAGATCCATTAGCAAATAGAACTGATCTTCTGCATGTCTATCAACGTGTTTTAGCCAATGGTAGAGCTTCTCTCATTAAATACTGTAGCTGACTGACTGTTGAACTTGCCAATGAGGATTATAAGTGGGAGTATGAGGAGCCAATGAGAAGCATCTGCTCATGTTTATTAATGTGTCTCGTCCCTACAGTGGATGTGACTCTGGATCCTGAAACTGCTGCTCCCTGGCTCATCTTGTCTGAGGATCAGAAAAGTGTCAGATACGGAGATACAAGACAGAACCTGCCGGACACTCCCCAGAGATATGATACTTGTGCCTGTGTGCTGGGGTGTGAGAGCTTCACCACGGGGAGACATTACTGGGAGGTGGAGGTGGAAGACCCGATTCAGTGGGATTTGGGGGTCTGTGAAGATTCTGTGAGCAGGAAGGGGGAGATCATAGCATCACCTGAGGAGGGATACTGGGTAGTGACACTGAGGGAGGGAGGTAAATACTGGGCCTACACCTCCCCCATCACTGAGCTCCCCCTGAGCATGAGACCCCGGGCAGTGGGGATTTTCCTGGATTATGAGGGAGGAAAAGTCTCATTTTACAACGCAGATGATAAATCTCATCTCTACACCTTCACCGATACCTTCACTGAGACACTCCGGCCGTACTTCTTTCCTGGTCTCAAAAAATCTCTAAGAATCCAACCAGTGTCAGATTGGGAATGAGGGAACCGGGCTCGGGGGTGTGATATATAATCTGGGAGATGATTTTTCACATCTGGCTAAGAGGAATCAAAGTGTGTTATATGTGAGCTGGTGGATTGTGTAGGATATAAGTATGCTAATAAAGAAATGAATACATTATATGCAGTCTGTGATCTGATGTTCTAGAGCTGAACTAACCTTGTAAAGCAAATGTACTGCAATGAAAGAGTAAAAAACATTCACAGTGATTTTACAATTATTTAAGATAATCAAAAAATGGATGAAGTTTCAGAGACCCAGTAAGAGGTGAAGAGGTGGGATTCAAGCCTGTGAGTGTGACTAAGGGGCAGTGCCGGCACTGGGCTCTCTAGCGTCCCCTGCAGGGGAGGAGGCAGGTCCGGTGTGTTCGGTGTCCTGCAGTGAAGCTGAAACAAGTCCAAAACTGTGACACAACGGCGCATTTCCCTCACTCATAGGATCAGACATTCAGGGGCTTCTGTGTGTGTCATAGGAAGTGTCAGTAGGTGTGCAAGTGTATGTGTGTGTGTGTGTTTGTGTCTTTCCGTATGTCATAGGAACTGCCAAAGGCTCCATGTGCACCTATATGTAATAGGTGCACGCCATGGGACTCATGGGTGCTACATACATGTGTGTGAATGTGCATGTTTGTGACAGGTCTGTTGAAGGCTAGGTGTGTATCTGTGTCATGGAGAATGTCAGGCTGTGTATCATATCTGTCCTGGGACACTATGTATGTGAAAACAGCAAACTTATGACATGATTAAGCGACACATTTCTCCTTTCTTCATTTGTAAATTCATACATATTTGGGTGTGTGCGTGGAGGAAGAGTTAAAAGAGAGATGACAAAGTGTGTCTTGTTATGGTAGCAGAGGCTGTGTAAGGATAGTGGGGGTGGTGCGTGGGTGTGGTGCCTCTGTGTGGTGCCCAACACTTGCCTCGCATACCCACATTCCACCTCTGCTTTAAACACCCCATGCTGAAACATTTCACATCCATGCACTTCAACATATCACACCCCCAGTGTACCCCTGACATATACAAGCCCCTACTTCTAAACCTCAGACATTTCATCCACATCAGACACCTCCCACATGCCCTCTACCATCTTAGGTACCCCCTACACATTCCATATGTACCTCTCAGCCCTGTATACCCAAACCACAGCCCTGCTCACACACACTACCTCAGGTATAATTCCATTTCCACCCCTCTCTTCCATCACTGACTGGAGCTCTGATGGGGACTCAATCGTGACCCCCACAGACAGCCCATTTCAGCACCCCACCCCCCTGGAAAGAACCAGTGAATCTTCGATTCTGTGGAAAGAAAAGGCTTCCTAGCTGCCCTTCTTGATGCCTAATGTTCTAACACCAGTTTCAAATGATCCGATATCTCAAAGAAATATAAGGCCAAGATTTCCTTGTATTCTCAGAGGTGCATGAACAATGTTTTCCTGTTCAACTTTTTTCTGTGAAGTATTTTTGGCAATGAACTTCTATTTTCTTACTGTGAATCTTTTGATTTGTCTGTTTAATCTGCTAACACCCAGAACAGCAGACTCACCAGTAAATAAATTGATAAATCAAAGGGGTAATCAGAATAATAATGGTATCAGACGGGATCAATAAATAAGTACTTGTATCACAGAATAAAGCAATTTTATAGTTTTAGAAATGAAAAGAGGAAATCCGTACAATAAGAGACAACATGGCCATGTTTCAGCAAAACCTGCACTGGGGGCTGAAATCCTAAAACAATAAATCATTCTAGAAGAGTTTTGTTCTCACTTTCCTGGATGAATCTATCCCGTCAGGTTTTCAGTATCTCAATAATGAATATGCATGAGATTGATTTCTATAGACTGCTTCCCCAATGTTTTCAAATCTATCACATGTATATTCATTGTGAAATCTCGCAAACGTGCTGGGTAAGTGTGCTTTTTGGAGAGAGGAAAACTGTTTTAAAAGAAATATAGATATAATATATTATATATATATAATATAGAAATATAATTAACAAATTAATAATTAATAATAATTATAATTAACAACACTATTCTGTTTTATTGGAACTCTACTAATTAAAACATAAAAAGTAAAACTAAATACAAAACAAACAATGCATAAACAATTCCTTTCTCCCATCAAAACTATACTTATTAGTATCACAATCCTGACACTGATAAATCTAATAAAATCCATAGATAATAAGAATAATAGACCAATCCCCATAATACAAAGTATATCAAAACTTGATAATCTAACAAACCCATTCAAAATAGGAACCAACCTTAGATCCAGACAATCTAGACTTATATATATAACAACAACAAAAATATGCAACACACCACACCCACCTCATATACAAAACTACACAAATCTTACCTGCCAACTCATTAATGCAAGATCTATGAAAAACAAACTACCAATTTTTATAGACATTATCAAAGATGATAAACCAGATATCCTTTGTATAACAGAGACCTGGCTCAAAGATACTGATTCAGTATTCTTAAACCAACTAAAGACACCTGAATATGAGATCTTCCATACTCACAGAATACAAAAAAAAGGAGGAGGAGTACTTATAATATTAAAGAAAAACCTCAATGCAAAATTAATATCATCTAATAATATAGACAATGTTGACATACTCACCATAAAAATTAAAAACATAAATATATCACTAATATATCGACCACCAGAATACTACATAGATAAAATTTACAACTTAATTGAATTACTAGCATCATCCACAGACACAAATCCTGTAATACTTATGGGAGACTTTAACCTTCCATCAACACCCAATAATCATTCTAATCACTTCTTAGAAATGATAAATAATTTGGATTTTCACCAAATAATAACTGAACAAACACACAATAAAGGAAAAACACTTGATATGGTCTTCCTACCAAACTCTATATACAACCTATATAACTCTGAATCCCTCTCAAACATTCCAGTCCCCTGGTCTGATCACTATCTTTTAAAATTCAATATAACCTTCACATACAACAATCATACTAAAAAACCACAACCTCCTCAAACTAAAAGATTCAGAAAATTCAATGAAGAGGAATTTTTAGATCAAATAATACCACACCTTACACAAACACCCACAAATATCGAAGAATCTATCAAAAACTGGAACAATATAATCTCCAAAGCAGCAGAAAATAACCCAAATCAATCAAACCAAAATATAAACAATAAAATTGAAAAAAGACATACTCCATGGTTTAATACATCTATCAAAACATTAAAAAGACAACTAAGAAAAGAGGAAAGGAAATGGAGACAATCAAAATCATTAATAAATCATGAGAATTACACTAAAACACTACAAATTTATAAACAAACAATAAACAACTCCAAGCAAAATTATTATTCTAATATAATATCAAGAGCCACTAATCGACCAAGAGAACTATTCTGTATAGTACAGAAATTAACAAACACTAAATAATGATGAAATATCAATAGATATCTCCCCACAAGAATTAGCTCAATACTATAGCAACAAAACAAACCTACAAATAACACCATCAAATATTACTCAACCACAAATTAAAACACAATTAAAGCAAACTACAGTTGATAACTGGACCAACTTCAACTTAATATCAAAAACTACTCTCAAAACTACAATAACTAACTTATAACTTATACAACAACTTCATACCTTGATCCATGCCCAGTTGATTGGATAAAGAAGACTTTCCCAATACTCTCTTCTTTCATTCTACCTTTAGTGAATCTATCCTTGCAAAAAGGCTATTTACCACCATCCCTCAAACATGTTCAAATACGTCCTATACTTAAAAATAACACATTAGATAAACTATCCCCAAAATCTTACAGACCTATATCAAGTATTCCTTTTATGGCTAAACTTATTGAAAAAATTGTACAAATTCAACTACAAGATTTTATTGACACATTAAACATTCTTGATGAACATCAATATGGCTTTAGACCCTTCCATGGAGTAGAAACCTTACTAACGATCCTTTATGACACAATATTAAGAGGTATTGATAATACTAAACAAGCCTTTATTCTTGTTTTCCTTGACATATCAGCTGCCTTTGACAGTGTTGATCACTTAACAATGTTAAACAGACTTCAAAAAATTGGTATAACATCTACTGTTTATAATTGGTTCAAATCCTATCTATCAAACAGAACCCAAAATGTAAGAATCCACACCCAAATATCTAACACCTTCAAACAAACTCAAGGTCTTCCGCAGGGATCTGCTTTATCTGCACTATTATTTAACATTTACTTACAACCAGTTTGTAACATCTTTAAACGCCACAATGTCTTTTATCATATTTACGCCGATGATATAATGTTCTACCTCCCATTTGAAATCCCACACCCACCTCTCCAAAAAATAACAGAATGTTTTAATGAACTAACTGAGTGGCTCAAAGAACAAAATCTACTTATCAACTTTACTAAAACAGATATTTTATTTATCACTAAAAATCAAACATATATACCCCCAAACACGATTACACTAGATACTCATGAAATTAATATAAAAAAAGAAGTAAAATATTTAGGTGTGATACTTGACAATCTAAATATGGATTCACATATAAAATATTTAACTAAAAATATACATTACAAACTCAAAACACTAAAACAACTAAGACCTTTGATTCTTCTACAAGATTTTATTAACATAATTCATGCTATTATTACCCCACATTTCGATTTTGCAAATACAATACTTAATGGTATTTCGAAACAAAATATTAAAAAGATACAAATAACTCAGAACTTAGCTGCTAGAACGATTATGAATATAAGCCCACTTGAACATATTACACCAATTTTAGCTGAACTTCATTGGCTACCAATTTACTCCCGAATCAAATATAAAATTCTTGTCACTACATTTAAACTTATAAATAAACTTGCACCATCTGCACTAAATACACTGATTAACATTGACATTGATAAACGATCTCAAAGGAGCAGAAACATAAATACTTTAACAATACCAAAAGTAACCGAGGCAGGCCGTATCCGGTGCCCTATGCCCGTCCTTCCGCACCCCACCTCCCTCGTTCTTCTCACCCCCTCCCCCAACCTTCCCCCCACCATTACAAAATTTCACAGACACAATTTTCTTATTGGAAGTACCAACCGGTCGCAGCTTTATTAAAATTCAAACAATTAACTTTACAATATCAAACAGTCTGTAAACAATCTCCCCCCAGCGGAGTGATACCCCTCCAGCCATAATTAGCAAAGTGGGGTCGCCTCCGCTCCGGCCGTGTCCGACACCGGCCAATTTCCTACCGCCCTTTCCCCGACCTCGCCATATGACTAGCAAAGGCCAGCAGGGCTTATCCGGGTCGGGGGCACCCCGCCCCCACCCAAGTCTGACCAAACGGCTCCGGGCCCCGGAAACCTCCGGGATCCCGCCTTGCCCACCCCACCCAGCTGCGACACCCCGAAAACAACACCACCCCCACATACCCAAAGATTAAGGGAGGGGGGGCGGGAAGCCGGCCGGCCGCCCACCCCCGGGCGACAAAAAGGAGGGGGTGGCGTAACAGCTCCCTCCTTATCTCGCCTAACGCCGGCAGCACTGATTGGCTCCGCTCACTCCCTCTGCGGAGCCAATCCCTTCAAAAAATGCTGCCGGCGTCATCAGCCTCCGCGCATTCTCCCTCATCCCTCCCCCCCCCCTTCCTTTCTGCAGAAGCCGGAAGGACGAGCCGGGACCGGGCCGACCGCCCGGTTACCGGCGTCCTTCGCGACTCCGCGCTGGTACTTGCTTATTTTACAAAAGCCAGAAAACAAACCAATAAGAGAGCTTTCTCACACTCTGCTCCAATACTCTGGAACAATTTACCTGACAACATTCGCCTGCTGTCTGACATAAAAGAATTTAAAAAAAAATTAAAAACTCACTTATTTACATTACACTATAATACACTCCCAAAACAGAATTCTCAAAGGGATACAGGCTAACATTTATTTTTAATATTATATACCCTATTTTCAAAAATAAACGACACTAATACACTAATTTAACCATACTACACACTCATTTACATGATGATTAATAATTTAACTAGCAATGTATATATGTTCTAATATGTTATACTTGTAATGTTACAATTTTCCTTGTAATTTATAATTATCTGTTCTATGTAAAATGTCCTGGTATATCTCATACCAATTAACCTACTGTTACATGTAAACCGCACTTGAAACAAGGGAAAGAGCGGTATATAAATAACTGTTAAATAAATAAATAAATAAATATGTATGTTCAAAACTGCCGCAAATCAAGTTACTGTGTGATACTGAAATTGTGCAAGTTTTGCCCTGGGTAATTTAATGTTTGGCAGAGTATTTGGAAAGTTGGAAAATGGTTCTGAGAGCACTGCAGAACTTTTTCAAATCTTTAAATTTTGTCTTTTCCATCCAACCAGCTGCGCACTCAGAGCTGGTTGAACAAAGTGTGAAGGTTCATTTAGCTACTGAAATTTACCTCTTTGCATTTCTATTCTGGAAAAATAAAAACAGAGGGTGAAAAATTGTAAAGAGCAAGGGAGCAGGAAATATTTCCTGTATGAAGAATTCTGATGTTCCAGATATGATCGTTGCCTGACAGAAACACAGACACATGACGGCAGAAAAAAAACATATGGCCTATCTAGTCTGCCTTTCCATATCAAGTACAATAATCCCCTTTTTTTCCTTTAGAAATCTTCTGTGTCTGTCTCCATATGCTTTATGACGAAGACCACTAACCATTTTACTAGCCACCCTCTGCATCAACTCCATCTGGTTTATATCCTTTTGAGGGTGTTGTCTCCAGACTTGCACACAATACTCCAAATGAGGTCACATCAAAGACTTATATAGAGGCTCTATTCCTCCTTTTTTCTGATGGCCATTCCTCTCCCTATGCACTCAATCATCCTTCTGGCTTTCACCATCATTTTTTTCCCTGTTTAGCCACTTTAAGATCATCAGAAACAATCATGCCCAGGTCCCGCTCTTCTTTCGAGGGCAGAAGTTCTTCACCCCCTACACTGTACTGCTTCCTTGGATGAAATGTCTCAGGTTTAATAGGGGCACACTGGGGGTGTGATATATCAAAGTGAGTGTATGTGAAGTGTGTCAGCATGACGTATATAGAGCAGTGGTACAATGTGGGTATGTGAGGCAGGGTGTTTGTGCACCACACACACACACACAGGTAGGCACCCCAGCCCTACATTGCACCACACACACACACACAGAGGCACCGCACCTGCGCATCACTCCCACTATCTGAAGAGAGGGACATATATATAGATAACACGAGTTATGAAGATTCCTTACAGTGCCCCTGCTACCATATCAAGAAACACTTTATCATTTATTTTTGAACTCATCCTCCACCCACACACCCAAATATGTATGATTTTACAAATGAAGGAAGAAGTCATACGTTGCTTTGTCACATTGTAAGTTTACTGTTTTCACATGCACACTGTCACAGGGCCTACCTTGGCAGCGTACTGGAGCGAGGTAGGTGGGACATAAAAACATTTAAGGTTGGGTTTGGCCAATATCAAACAGGGCCCAGGGACTTTCAGCCCTGGTAGCGTCCTTTGGTACCAAAATCCCACAGAAAACAAAAGGTCCGAGTGGAGGGAAAACAAAAGGCATTTATTTCCCCTTTCATGCAAAAAGGTTCAAAACAAATTCCTTAATTCAGGTTAAAGAAAAAGAAAGCATTAAAGGAAAACTGCTATCTTCACTGTAAATGGTAAAGCAGGCAAACAAACAGTCTTAATTCCCAAGACCTAGCTTAGTTGCTCAGTAAAGACTCCAAGCTTCCTGTCTTACAGAAGCTACAGTCCATCCCGGTGTCTGATGCAAATTCCACCTGCATCGGTTCCCCTTCTGAAGCCTCTGAGCCTAAGTTAGTACTTGTGGGTAAGTTGTAATAAGGCTTTTTATATATCTTCTGCACAACCTCCCAATGCTCAGGGTTGAATACAGGGTGTCGGTCCTGCGCCCTCAAATACTGGGAACTGTCTTCCTTTTGCAGGTATTTTATCTTAGCTTTCTGTAAAGCTTTGTCCTTAACAAGTCCCTTAGTTGGTGCCTGTTTCTTGCACCTTATCTCATAGGCATTCTCACAAGGATAATATTCCTGTGCTCCCTGTACTCCCCATACATCAGCAGTTTGTACCCTGCTTTTAGTTAAATGTGGGTTACCTTTTCTTCTCGGCTTGTCTGCTCCAGTTGGGATCCTGCCTGGCCTGAGCAATAGGCCTTGAGCTCTCCAAGCGTCTTGCTGTTGGCTTTAGACCACAGTCACAGCCACGCCTTTGCCTCTCTGTACAACAAACACTCACTCTGGCTGGAGTTGTCCCACCTTCTCCACGGGGTCTCCTTCCTCCAAGCCAATGCGGCTGCTGCTGCCTCCTGCGGAACCGTGGTTCAGGGATTACTGCTCCTTCTGGATATCTAGCCCATTCACTCGGATGTCCTGCCCAACCTGCTGGTTCTGCTGGTTCTCCTGGCAGTCCTCCTTTCCCAGGCCGTCCTGCCTGTGCCATTCTCCAGGGCTGTCCTGTTTCCTCAGGATATCCTCCTTTCCAGGGTTGTCCTGCCAGTTCTCTTCCTGGCCGCTCTGCTCCTGATTCTGCTTCTCCTGACTCTGCCGGTTCTGCTCCTGGTTCTAATTCTTCCTTCCAACCTTCTCAATTCCCTTTAAGAGGCACTCCTCTCTTTCTTGATTGGAAGCTGGCTGGCATTACCTCATGACCTAGAAGGTGTGGTTCCTCTGTTCCTCGGAGGTCCCTCCTGCTCCCTCTATGTGGTTCCTCGCGATATTGCAAGTTGTGCTTGACTTTTCCTGCATTTAAAACATTTTCTTCCCCTCTCAGAGGGTCTGCAGCATCACAACACACAGCTCCAACACTCCTTATGGTACACAGACAGACATGCTTGTAGCCCCTAACCCTCTCCATGACAAAGATATACACATAACCCACAAAGCATAGAATTCACCTGTAGCAAGTGTTCTCTGTGAACAGCAGGAATAAGTCCTCATGTCTGTATGACATTCCTGACAGAGCCTTGCACAGGAACACTCTCCAGCTTCCATTAGAAACTTCTGGGAGCCTCCATCGTGCATGTGCCTGCCTTCCCGCCTGTCACAGTGCCATCTTATCTCCAGTAAGATAGAAAGCTAGTAGCCAAAAGCAACTCTGCATGGAGGTGGGATGGTTGTAAGGACTTATTCCTGCTGTTCATGGAGAACACCTGCTACAGGTGAATAACAATGCTTTCTCTGTGAACAAGCAGGAAGTAAGTTCTCATGTATGGGACTACCAAGCTACAGGCTACAGAACATGAAAAACTAGCCCAACTGGGCAACAAGAACTGCAAGAAACAGCATGTGTAGTAGTCCCTCCTTGGGACTAAACGGATTCAACGTCCACAGCATACATCCACATCGGGAAGACTCTTTCAATAGGCTGGATGGAGAAGAAGGGCTGGTGGGAAGGAGTTGAACCTAAGTCCCAAACAGATGCCGGAATATGGCTTATCCAAAATTACTGTAAAGGTGTGGACAGAGACCATGTAGAGCCCTGCAAATCTCTTCGGTGGAGACTGAGCACAAGTTAGCCTCAGAAGCAGCCGTGGCTTGGACAATGTGAGCCATGACATGACCCTCTAGAATCAGATCTGCCTAGGTGAAGGAAATGCACCCAAATGGACAGCATGCATTTGGAGATGACCACGCCCAGCTTGCTGGGGTCAAAAGAGATGAAGAGCTGAATGGAACACTGCTACATTCTCGTCCACTCTTGATAGAAAGTTTACGGTGTAACGTGTATAAATGAGTCTATGCCCTGTTGGCATGAGGCCTGGAAAAAAAAGGTGGGCAAGACCACCGACTGATTCAGGTGGAAAGAAGAGACCACCTCAGGCAAGAAATGCAGGTGCATACGCAGCTCCACCCAGTTGTGATGGAACCTGGTGTATGGCAGGTGAGCCACCAAGGCCTGAAGCTCACTGACTTGGTGGATTGAGGTGGGTGCCATGAGAAACACAACCTTCCATGTCAAGAATTTGAATTGGCAGGTTGCCAGTGGCTCAAAGATGCTGACAGGAGCTGTGCTGACTCCACATTAAGATCCCATACCACCAACGTAAGGCCCATGTTTGACAGATGCAGAAGATACTTCAGGAGCCCTTCCACTGAGCAGGAAAAGGGGTCCAGTGCTTTGCAAGCACACCAAAGCAAGAACCGCTGCCACTTGATGGCATAGGAATGATGTGTCAAATCCCTGTGGGAAGCCAGAAGTACATCCGTTACCTCCCCGGGCAGGTTATGCTCTGAAAGAACTACCAGCTCAGCTGTGAGAGCTAGGGACCAGACATTGGGATGTAGCAAGGTCCCGTCCTCCTGAGATCGGGGTTGCAACCCAGATGGAGAAGCTCCCGCTGGGAGAGTTGAAGCAGCAGGGGAAACTATGGCTGCCTGGACCAGTACAGAGCAATAAGTATAAACGTACTCCAGTCTGCCTGGAGCTTCAGCAATGTCTTCACCACCAGCAGGATTGGGGGGTATGCTTAGAGTAGACCCACTTCCCAGTTCAGGAGAAAGGCATCTGAAGCTAGTCCCTAGAAGCCATCCAGAAGCAAAAGTGATCCACCTGGGTATTCTGCAGCGTGGTGAAGAGGTCCACTGATAGAGTGCCCCACTCACGAAAGATGTGCTTTACCACCCTCCTTTTGAGAGTTGTGATAAGGAAGCTTATCATAGCTCAGGAAGGGGCTATAGAAAAGGTGAAGTGTCTCTGAACAAGCAACCTGTCAGTGCTGGTAGAAATGAGAAAACAGAATTTTGCCATAAAAGACTACCAGTCCCAGAATGCACCAGGTTTCCAACAGCCATGAGAGGAGCTGAAGTGAGAAAACGTGTGTTCAATCAAAAGGGCTATGAGGTAATCCCTAAGCACTCATCTCAAAGGGCAGGGCCTGATTCAGCACAGCTGCGCTGTGTTAGGGAGGAGCACTCATCCAAGCAGAATAAGAGTAGAGTTTATTCTACAGATGACCATCTTCATGATCACCTTGGATATCCAGAGAATTGTCCTCAGTATCCTGAGAATCAGCTTGAGTTTGATCATCAGTTTCATCTGAAAGATCATCAGAAGCAGAAGCCAAACCGGACGGACAGAGAGGGAAAGAGACCCTTTAGAAGAAGGAAGAGAAAAGCCTTTGAGAGGTCTAGAAGAGTCCAAAGCAGTACGTATACTGGGAGGTATTCCAAGGGCCAGCATACACCATTGGACTGGGGAAAGCCAGAGGAATGGTGCTGCAGAGCTAGGAATCACCAGAGGCTACCTGTGAGGGAGACGGCTGCACGTGGAAGGGACCCTAAGACCTGTGCCAGAAGGTATGTGAAGAGAGATCCAGTGTCCAGGGATCTGGATTGGAAGGCTGGACATAAGAACTGGACTACATACTGGCCAGGCTATCTAGAGAGGAACTCTAGCAGCAATGGAAGCTCAGGTATGAACACTGATCTATGCCCTAGCTATAACTTTGAAAGACAGCAGGGAAACAAGTATTCTCCTGAAAATGCTCCATTGAGAGATTCATCTGTGCCAATCCATGATATTGAACCCATGCTTGTTGAACAAGGGGGAATAATAGCAGATGAGGATCCTGTTTATATGGACTGCTCTCTATCTAAACTCCGTTGGTAACTTTCTGTTATAAAGTACAGCAACCATCACAAAGAAATACAAATTGGTTCTTTAATCTACTCAGAAAAGCTCCTGAAGCAGGATTTGACCCACACAGTGGAAGGCAAGCCAGCTAAGGGGTTCTCCTAGGACAAGCAGGATGTGTCAGCCACACCTGGTGACGTCATCCGACGGCGCCATGACGGAAGTGCTCTATAGCTCAGAAGCTTCTGAGCATGTGGGAGGTCCCACCTCCCTCGGCCCGCCCCTAGCCGGCCAGTTCTTTTTCTTCCGCCCTGCCTCAAGACGGAATTCCTAGCTCTCCATACAAATATACAAAATTCTTCAAACTTCATGCCTAAACCAGGCTTTAAGAAGTGTTCCATCTGCAATCGGAAGATGAACTTATCAGATACTCACCAACTCTGCATCGGATGCCTAGGATCCTCTCACCAGATTGAAAATTGTGCCAGCTGTGCCCGGATGTCTCCTAGGGCAAGGAAACACCGGGAGCATGCCCTGCAGGATTTGATCTCCTCCACGGCGACTTCCAGCACCAACCGCGACAGGGAGCATCAAAAAAGTAAGGATCGTGGCAAAGCTGATCTGCATTCTAAGCCAGCAGACCGTTCCCGGCCCGAGAAACGGCATAGGGCCGACCCAGGAAAGGCCCCATCTCTCCGGGGTTCGAGCGTTGTCTCAAACCCAGAAAAAGCCCGGGGTTCGAGCGCTGTCTCCCCCGATCGTCGGCACGCTGACAGTGAGGCCTCTTCCCTTCGGGTGAGCCCTCCGGCTGATTGCAGCGATCTGGCCCGTTCTCGGCCATGCGGTCTCCAAGATGGCGCCGTCCTCCTTGACCCGCCTAGCTCCGCCTCTGGACACGCCCCCTCTGCCGGGATTGGATACAGCAGTTCCTGCTCCTCCGCTCCGAACCAGCTCCGGCAGCCTTCCCCCATGCCAAGCACCTCCAATGCCGCCGCAGAGGAGCTCTGTTTCAGCGCGGCAAGCAGGTCCCGGGCCACCGAACGTCAGCGCTGTCAGTCCTCTTCCCCGCGTTGCTCAGCCTTGCTAACAATGGCAGAGGAGTCCCGGAGCGGGGCAGAAAACAGCGATCGGCACGGGAACGGCGCGGACGTCAGCCCCCCGCGCGGGAGAAGCAGACACCGCTCCATAGACTCTATCCGCGCTTCCAATCAGCGCCAGAGCAGCTGCGAATGCCGCTCCAGCGGCAGAGACACACAGCACAATGACAACGACAAGGGCAGGAAGAGGACATCAAAGCATCGGCATCTGCCTCCGTCGGGGTCAAGAGATTCCTGCAGTGGATCCCCCCGTAGACACAAGAGGAGCAAGAGATCAAGTTCAGGGTGCAGCAGGAGACATAGGAGCAGTCAGTCTTCGGACTCCACCTCCTCAGCAGTCCTGCATCTGCTCACTCGCCTTGTGGAACAGACTGCCCCCCAGCGATTGGACCAGGATCATGCACATGATTCCCCTGGGGATCATGCACTGGCTTCCCCTGGGTCACGACCGGGCTCGGAGCGCTCCCCCTCTCCACGAGACCCCAGTCGCTCGCCCTACAGAGCACGATCACCTTCCCCTTCTTTGTCCAGAGTACCTTCCCCAGTGCAGCTGCACTCCGAGGGAAGCGAAGGGGAGGAGTTGGGACAAGACTCTGACGCGTCCAAAAACCAGGCAGATGAGATGGACAATCCGCCTGTACCAGTACCAGAGGACCTCACCTATCCAAACTTTCTCAGGAAGGTAGTTTCCAAGCTCGGGCTGACCACAGAGGACACACCTGATGAGCAGGAACCTGAGGTCATGAAATACCTCAGTGGCCCTAAACCAGCCATGGCCCTTCCCCTTCACCGCAAGTTGAAGGAAAAGCAGTTGACACTCTGGCAGTCCCCAGCGTCTGGTCAGCCTTGCTCCAGACGCCTGGACAGTAAGTACATTATCCACAAGACACCTGGTTTTGACAAGCCCCAACTACCCCACCAGTCAATAGTGGTGGCTTCAGCACTCAAGCGAGTAAAGTCCACGCGTGTCCAAGCCGCACATCCACCGGGCCGGGACCCCAAGCGTCTGGATGACATGGGGAAGAGAGTATTCCAAGGTGCGATGCTGAATGCCAAGATAGCAGCGCACCAGTTCCAGCATGTTTTATTCCAGGATGCCATCCTTGCGGACCTCAAACGCCACTTACAGGATCTCCCTAAAGACTCACGCACATCCGCCTCCACCTCCATCCAGGAGCTAGCGGAGTGCAGCAAACACCTGATGAGTACAGCCTTCGACTCATTTGACACAGCTGTACGGACAGCGGGCACAGCCATATCGGCTCGTCGCTGGGCATGGCTTCGTGCATCGGGGCTCTCTGACAACACCCACGAGCGGATCGCCGATACCACCCTGTTCGGGCGACTCCCTCTTTGGAGACAAGGTCACTGACACGGTGAAAGGTCTGAAAGATGACTGCACCACTTTGAAGACCCTGGCTGCGGACGGGATCGAACGACCCTCCTGGTCCAGGAAAGGGAGCTACTCTAAGAAACCCTTTTCCTCGTCCAAACAATATTATGGCTCCAACCGTCAGTGGCAGATGCCCAGATTCAAGCAGCCCTATCACAAGTCGTCTTTTCAGAGACAGCAGCCACGACAACGCAAACAAAAACAAAACAACACCTCTCAAGCAGGGAAAGACTCTTCTTCCTTCTGACTACCCGCCCTGCCTGGGCCCCTCTCCGGGACAGGCAGACCACCCTATCGGGGGCCGGCTGTCCTACTTCCTCTCGGCCTGGCAGGAGATCACCACGGACAAGTGGGTCATTCAAATAATACAGACAGGCTACCGTTTGCGTCTCTCCTCCCTTCCACGGCAGCTGAAGCAACCCACCAGCCAGCCGTCACTCCAGCAGGAACAACCACTCTCGGAGCTCCTCCAGCAGCTTCTCCGGGCACGCACAATAGAGAGAGTGCCCACGGACCAAGTCAACAATGGATTCTACTCCCGTTATTTCCTTATTCCCAAGAAGTCAAAGGGCCTCCGCCCCATCCTGGACCTCCGAAAACTGAACCGCTTCATCAGAAAGGAGAAGTTCAGGATGTACTCGCTCAACTCCATCCTTCCTCTCATCAGAGCGGGCAGCTGGATGGCTACACTGGACTTACAGGATGCCTACTCCCACATTCCAGTCCATGCCTCCCACAGAAAATACCTCAGATTCATTGCTATGGGCTGCCATTACCAGTATCGAGTGCTGCCCTTTGGCCTTTCTCCAGCACCCAGAGTTTTCACGAAATGCGTAGCGGTCGCCGCTGCACACCTCCGCAAGCAAGGCGTCGCCATCTTTCCTTACCTGGACGACTGGCTCCTGTCGGCAAACTCTGCTCACGAACTCCGCAGGGCAGTCCGCCGAACTGCACACCTACTAGCCAGGCTGGGATTCCTGCTCAACAAGGAAAAATCACGATTCGAACCCGTGCAGCGGACGGAGTTCATCGGGGCGATAATCGACACCAAAGCCTGCAAGGCGTTCCTGCCCGAGACCAGGATCAAGGCCATTGTGCACCTGGCGAAGAAAGTGTCGGCGGAGAGAAGCACACTTCAGCCCGCGACATCCTGCGCCTTCTAGGCCACATGGCAGCGACGACTTCAGTCCTCCCGCTGGCGAGACTCCACATGCGCTCCCTTCAGTGGCATCTGCGGACCCACTGGAAGCCACTATCCCAACCTCTCACTACCCGCGTTCCGATCACAGCCAATGTTATCCGGAGCCTACGTTGGTGGACAAAGTCAAACAACCTATCAGTGGGCAAGTATCTGCAACCCCTCACTCACCAGCTCATCCTCACTACGGATGCATCCTCAACCGGATGGGGGGCTCACTTACTGCATCTCAGCACACAAGGAGCTTGGACAAGAGCGGAACGTGCCCTACACATCAATGTTCTCGAACTTCGGGCCGTCAAATATGCCCTTCAGACATTCATGACACACCTTGCGGGGAAGGCAATCTTGGTGCAAACGGACAATCAAGTTGCCATGTTCTATATAAACAAACAAGGAGGCACGGGATCACGCACGCTATGCAAGGAAGCTCTCGAGACATGGGCAGTAGCCTTATCCAACAACTGCGTCCTGCAGGCGACCTACCTTCCCGGGGATCAGAACATCTTAGCGGACAGGCTCAGCAGACAGCTCCAACCCCACGAGTGGACGCTCCACAAGAAAGTGACAGCCAATCTCTTTCGGCGCTGGGGGACCCCCCCAGGTCGACCTCTTCGCAACAGAAACGAACACCAGATGCACCTTGTTCTGTTCCAAATGCCCGTTGCAGCAGAGAGTGGCGTCGGATGCGTTCGCCATCCCTTGGGGGACGTGGGACTTAGTGTACGCCTTCCCCCCAACTCCGCTCCTGACAACAACAATACAACACATCATCAAGGAGAAAGCGCACGTAATATTGATCGCTCCCTACTGGCCGCGACAGATGTGGTTCTCTCTACTGCTGCAGCTTGCCCAGGAACCCCCTATTCGCCTTCCACCGCGCGACCGGACCTGTTAACCCAGAACGGGGGCAGTACCTGGCACCCCAACCTCAAGACGCTAGCCTTGACAGCCTGGAGGCTGAAAGGCTGACGTTTCAGGATTCCAACCTGTCCTCAGAGGTGCAACAGATTGTGCTGGCCTCGCGGAGGCCTTCAACCAGAAAAGCCTATGGCTTGAAATGGAAACGCTTCAGTATATGGTGCAAGGACCAGGGAGTCCTGCCAGCCTCTTGCCCTATACCCACTGTCTTAAAGTACCTCGCCTTCCTCTTCAGCTCTGGCTTGAAACCACAATCCATCAAAGTACATCTCGCGGCCATTGCCTCTCTACATGAAAGCCCGGAATACCCAAGTTCAGGCTCCATTTCCGCGCTTCCCATTGTGACGCGTTTCATGTGAGGGCTGCGAAATCTGCAACCTCCGGTACAGAAACCGGTACCCTCATGGGACCTTAATGTAGTCCTGCACCAGCTCACGCAGGAACCCTTTGAACCTTTGACAACAGCGCCCGAAAAATTTCTCGCTTGGAAGACTCTTTTCCTGATCGCCATCACCTCAGCCTGGAGGGTCAGTGAACTGCAGGCTCTGGTGGCTCACCCGCCATACACAAAACTCTATGACAACCGGGCATCCCTACGGACTCATCCCAAGTTCGTGCCCAAGGTCTCCTCCGCTTTTCATGTGAACCAGGCGATGGAGTTACCATCCTTCTTCCCAGCCCCACACTCTTCTCCCGAAGAACAACGCCTTCACTCCTTGGATTGCGTACGTGCCCTACGCATCTACCTCGACAGGACGTCCGCAACTCGACTGGGGACCCAGCTTTTCATCTCCTTTGACCCAAACAGGCCTGGCCGACCTGTCTCAAAACGCACGCTCTCCCGTTGGATCTCGGCTTGCGTTGCCTACTGTCTTCAGAAAGCGGGTGCACTCCCATCTAACAAAGCGAGTGCGCATCAGCTACGCGCTATAGCCGCTTCTCTGGCCTGTGCACAGGAGGTGCCGGTGAGCGAAATCTGCAGAGCCACCACTTGGTCCTCACAATTAACCTTCCAAAGACACTACTGCCTTGACATACAGGCGGAGAAGGACGGCTCCTTTGGCCGGGCAGTCTTATCCGCGGCTACGGCACCTTTGATGATGGCCCATATGGATCCAGCTCAGGGATGAGCGGAGGGACCATGGACCACGCATCCGGAAAAACTGTTGCTATCAAACCTGTTGGTATGGTTTGGACTACGTGTTGTATCAGTGTCTAGTTCTTGCACAATAGTTTGCTACATTGTTTGCACAATTGTTGTTACATGGTTACATTGTTAAATTGGTTGCAAATTGCTATCTCTCAGTTGCAAAAATGGTATGCACTTGTTGAATCACTACTTATGCTACCTCACAGTCACACAAATGATATGCACTTGTTGTTCTTTGTCGAATTGATTGATTATGTTGTTTCAGTTGCACTAATGATATGCTCTACGTTGCACAGTGTATTCTACCTCTTGCAGCTGCTCATATACTGTCCAGTTTAATAGTCACCTCCGGCCCGTTGCCGAGGGTTGCACTGGTATTATTGTTGGATTCTAATAAACACGATTGTTGGTATATGCATGCCTCCCTCATTCTCCTCAGCGTAAATGCGTAGCTTGGGAGACACCAGGTGTGGCTGACACATCCTGCTTGTCATAGGAGAAAACAGAGTTACTTACCTGTAACGGAGTTCTCCGTGGACAGCAGGATTGGTCAGCCACACGATCCCACCCACCTCCCCTGCATGAGGGTGGCCTGCTCTCTCCTAGCCGTACGGGCATAGCTAGTTACTTACTGGCCGGCTAGGGGCGGGCCGAGGGAGGTGGGACCTCCCACATGCTCAGAAGCTTCTGAGCTATAGAGCACTTCGTCATGGTGCCGTCGGATGACGTCACCAGGTGTGGCTGACCAATCCTGCTGTCCACGGAGAACTCCGTTACAGGTAAGTAACTCTGTTTTTCAGCTGGTGACTGCTAGCAATTAAGCCTTACCTAATTGCTTGTGAGCTAGGGGAGTGAAAAGAACAGTTTGTTTCTTGCTTTGTAGCTTTTCATTTGTTGTTTTCCTGATTTTGACTTTGTTTTTCCAAGTTAACACTGAAAGCAAGTAACCTAATTTATGTGCTACCAAGCATATCTGTGTTGGGAGAAATAACCCCATAAATAAATAAATATCTTATTGGCTTTACCCAAGAGCACAATTAAATTATTGTCAGCAGCTGTGTCTGGTGTGAATGAACTACATTGCCCACAATACCTTGCAAATCATATAGAAATATGCACTTGCCAAGAGTGTGAAGATTCTCACCCAGGCAGCCGTCTGACAAATGGCGTAGTTTTTCGGATTGCTTTTGCACAAAGGGGATTTACTTTCTGAGGATTACAACTAAAGTTCAAGTTTAAAGCTGGAAAAAAAGATTTTCCCTCAACTGCACTTTGGAGGAGAAGTGGCTGTCCCAGGAGGAAAAGACCCTGTGCAGAGCTGGATTCATCACTGACACAAGGTAATAAGTACCTGGGCATGTCTAGTGGTGGATGGGAGTAAGCACAGGGGTAATTGGAAAAAAAAAAAAAGAGTGTAGAAAAAAACACCTGTTTGGAAGGTGGTGCACTGTGTTTTTTTCTTTGTATTTTCTTACAGGGTTCAAGATGGATTCAAAGGAACTAGCTTAGTGGATGGCAGCCCAGTTCAGCAGGCAGCAGGAGCTAGCACAGCAGGCTCAGGACACTGCTATGAGAGCCTTAATGGACCAGCAGAGGCCAGTGCTTGATCTGGTGCAAGCCCTAGTTGAGCTGAAGAACCAAAGTGGAACAGATGCAAGACCAGCAGTAAATACTGGTACACCACATGTGGACAGTGTGGGACTCAATCAAGGGATTGGGCATTTAGTTTTGGGAAGCTAACTCCAGATGATAATGTTGATGATTTTCTAGAGTCTTTTGAAAGAGTGGCTCAGGCATTAGCATGGCCAGAGACCCAGTGGGCAGTAAGGCTGGCAGCCTCATTAACTGGAGAGGCGCTTGCAGCGTATAGAGCAATGCCAGCAGCCCAGGCTTTGATTTATAAGGATGTAAAGGCTGCTATTAGGGATCACCTAGGGTTGTCTATTTCAGAGTATAGGCGAATGTTTAGAGCTACTACATTGAAAGTGGGTGAAACACCCAGGGCTCTGAGTCAGAGAATCAGAGGTTTAGCTGTAAAATGGTTGGAGCCTGAGCAAAAGACGGTAGAAATGTTATTAGATATTATAATGCTTGAACAATTTATGTCTGGGGTGCCTAAAGATTTGCACACTTTCCTTATACAGCAAAATTGCCAAAATCTTGGAGAGGCAACCATGCTAGCAGAGAGATTCTTGGAAGCCACGCAGGCTTGCCATAGAATGGGTGGCCCTCTGAAGATTGGTGCTGAGGCTAGAGATGCTGTATCAGAAAAGAAAATAATTAAAAATGTTTCTGAAAATGAATGTACTGTATCAAACCAGATAACACAGTGGAATAGAAAGAAATGTTTCAAGTGTGGAAAATGGGGACATTTAGAAAAGAGATGCCAGACACACACTAGCTTAGTGGGTGTGGGGGATTTTAAAACAGCCCAAAGAGGGATTTATTTTGATGGTTGATGTGCAAGGAATTACCACAAATGCTTTGTTAGACTCTGGGGCAGACCAGAGTATGATGTCAAAAAGGCTTTGGAAGAGGATAGAGGCCCAAGAAGGATTTGTGCCTAAAACCCCTGAAAGCCAAGTTCACATCAGATGCATTCATGGTGCTGCAACATCATATCCCACCTATAGGCTAAAGGTTAAGTGCCTGGGGGGACAAGAGGAAGTCCTGTTAGCAGTGGTGCCTAGGCTACCCTTTGATTTGGTTCTAGGAAGAGACTGGCCAAGATTTAAGCAGGGTCTAGTGGAAGGACTAGGAAAGAAGGAGGGAGAAGGTTTAATGGTAATAGCTCCTGGGCCTTTATTTGGAAGTCCTCAGACCCCAGCTAAAAAGATGGTTAAGCGTCCAGAAGACCAAGCTACCCCAAAGCAGACATTCGTCCTAAAGTACCATAGGGTCACAGAGAAGGCCCAAGCTCCTAAGCGGGCAACCCCTCAAGCTACTGGGTTTGACCTGTGCAGCATAGAAAATGGGACTGTACCTAGCCAAGGGAGAGCCCTGGTTGACACCGGTCTCCAAGTGGAAATACCTATTGGATGCTATGGGAGAGTAGCCCCAAGGTCCGGATTAGCCCTTAAATATTTCATCGATGTGGGTGCGGGAGTAATTGATCCCGATTACAGGGGCAATATTAAAGTTCTGTTATTTAACTTTGGACAGAAGATTATCACGTGAAGACAGGAGACAGAATTGCCCAATTGATCTGTGAGAGGCTGGGTTTTCCACCTGTGGAGGAGGTCACATCCCTGGAGAATTCTGAACATGGAACCAAAGGCTTTGGTTCTACTGATGTCAAAGGGGTTAAAAGCCTAGCTGCCACCTGTGCCCGAGAGAGGGAGGTGAATGAAGAGGAAGATTTGGGACCCCAGGTATCTGATTGTAAAGAAAAATCAGAGCCCCAAATAGGTGAGGACCTGACAGTGGTACAACAGGAAGAAATTAGGAAGTTGCTTAAAGAATTCCCAGATGTGTTGACACCCATACCTGGGGAGACACATTTGGTTGCCCATGAAATAATAACTCCACCTGGGAAATTAGTTCGTCAAAGGCCATACCGCTTGCCTGAAGCCAAGAGACAGGAAGTAGTGGCACAAGTCCAGGAGATGTTGGACATGGGAGTAATAGAGGAGTCAAAGAGTCCCTGGAATAGCCCCATAGTCCTGGTGCCAAAGCCTGATGGATCTTTAAGATTTTTTATTGACTTCCAGCAGGTAAACGCCATATCAGTTTTTGATGCATATCCAATGCCAAGAATTGAAGAGCTGTTGGACCAGCTGGGACAGGCTCAATTCTTAACCACCCTTGATATGACAAAAGGATATTGGCAAATCCCTCTCACCAGGGAGTCGAAGCCGAAGACTGCGTTCAGCACCCCCGTTGGCCTTTTCCAGTTCAAGAGGATGCCTTTCGGACTGCATGGAGCAGCGGCTACCTGCCAAAGGTTAGTGGATCAGGTACTTCGACCCCACCAAAATTATGCTTTTGCATATTTGGATGATGTCATAATCCATAGTAACACCTGGGCGGAGCATCTGAAGAGGATCAGGGCAGTCTTGTGCTCCATGAAGCAAGCGGGAATCACTTTAAACCCGAAGAAGTGTGCCTTTGCAAATAGGGAGGTAAAATACCTGGGCCACCTAGTGGGAAGAGGAAAAATTAAACCTCTAATGAATAAAGTAGATAGCATCAGGAATTTTCCTCCTCCAACAACAAAGAAACAACTAAGAAGTTTCTTAGGACTTATTGGATACTACCGCAGGTTTATACCACAATTCGCAGAGAAAAGTGCAATTTTCACGGATATGCTGCGGAAGAATTGTCCAAACCAGCTAAAGTGGACACCTGAAGCTGAAAAAGCGTTTTCAGTCTTAAAAGGAAAATTGTGTACAGGACCGGTACTGAAAGGGGTGGACTTCAAGAAACCCTTTCTGGTTCAAACAGATGCATCGGACGTAGGGCTAGGAGCGGTTCTATCCCAGTGTCACGAAGGGGAGGAGCATCCTGTGATGTACCTGAGCAGGAAGTTGTCACCGGCTGAACAAAAGTATTCCACAATAGAAAAAGAATGTTTAGCTATCAAGTGGTCAGTGGAGGCGTTAAGGTTTTACCTTACAGGGAGAAAGTTCCAGTTGGTCACGGACCATGCCCCACTTAAGTGGTTGCAGCAAATGAAGAACCACAATGCCAGGTTGACACACTGGTACATGGCCTTACAGGCATTTGATTTTCAAGTTGAACATCGTGCTGGGAAGTTACACAAGAATGCAGATGCCCTTTCCCGTATTACGGACTGTAGAGAAGAAGTTTCACCAGTGACACCAGTCCATAATAACTTAAGCAGGGGGGTATGTGATAAGGAAGCTTATCATAGCTCAGGAAGGGGCTATAGAAAAGGTGAAGTGTCTCTGAACAAGCAACCTGTCAGTGCTGGTAGAAATGAGAAAACAGAATTTTGCCATAAAAGACTACCAGTCCCAGAATGCACCAGGTTTCCAACAGCCATGAGAGGAGCTGAAGTGAGAAAACGTGTGTTCAATCAAAAGGGCTATGAGGTAATCCCTAAGCACTCATCTCAAAGGGCAGGGCCTGATTCAGCACAGCTGCGCTGTGTTAGGGAGGAGCACTCATCCAAGCAGAATAAGATCACCTTGGATATCCAGAGAATTGTCCTCAGTATCCTGAGAATCAGCTTGAGTTTGATCATCAGTTTCATCTGAAGGATCATCAGAAGCAGAAGCCAAACCGGACGGACAGAGAGGGAAAGAGACCCTTTGGAAGAAGGAAGAGAAAAGCCTTTGAGAGGTCTAGAAGAGTCCAAAGCAGTACGTATACTGGGAGGTATTCCAAGGGCCAGCATACACCATTGGACTGGGGAAAGCCAGAGGAATGGTGCTGCAGAGCTAGGAATCACCAGAGGCTACCTGTGAGGGAGACGGCTGCACGTGGAAGGGACCCTAAGACCTGTGCCAGAAGGTATGTGAAGAGAGATCCAGTGTCCAGGGATCTGGATTGGAAGGCTGGGCATAAGAACTGGACTACATACTGGCCAGGCTATCTAGAGAGGAACTCTAGCAGCAATGGAAGATCAGGTATGAACACTGATCTATGCCCTAGCTATAACCTTGAAAGACAGCAGGGAAACAAGTATTCTCCTGAAAATGCTCCATTGAGAGATTCATCTGTGCCAATCCATGATATTGAACCCATGCTTGTTGAACAAGGGGGAATAATAGCAGATGAGGATCCTGTTTATATGGACTGCTCTCTATCTAAACTCCGTTGGTAACTTTCTGTTATAAAGTACAGCAACCATCACAAAGAAATACAAATTGGTTCTTTAATCTACTCAGAAAAGCTCCTGAAGCAGGATTTGACCCACACAGTGGAAGGCAAGCCAGCTAAGGGGTTTCAGCTGGTGACTGCTAGCAATTAAGCCTTACCAAATTGCTTGTGAGCTAGGGGAGTGAAAAGAACAGTTTGTTTCTTGCTTTGTAGCTTTTCATTTGTTGTTTTCCTGATTTTGACTTTGTTTTTCCAAGTTAACACTGAAAGCAAGTAACCTAATTAATGTGCTACCAAGCATATCTGTGTTGGGAGAAATAACCCCATAAATAAATAAATATCTTATTGGCTTTACCCAAGAGCACAACTAAATTATTGTCAGCAGCTGTGTCTGGTGTGAATGAACTACATTGCCCACAATACCTTGCAAATCATATAGAAATATGCACTTGCCAAGAGTGTGAAGATTCTCACCCAGGCAGCCGTCTGACAGAGTTCACTAGTGAGGCTGAAGGACCCTCCTGAGGTAGTCCACAAGGGCATAGAGCTCTCCAGGCAGAATGGTCCATCCCATAGGCTATGTACGGAACCAGGGGGGGGGGGCAGTCCATTGGCCAGGCAGATTGCCACCCCTCCTCCTCCGTGCAAAAGGGAAAACAAAACCTTACCTACACATACAGGGAGGGCTTACCATCTCCTCCCAATAAACCACACCTCATGCAGATTATACTAATACCTGGCACAAAATTCTCAAATTCTTCTTACAAAAAATATCCTTTATCTCTTTTTTATATCACAGAAACAAACATACAGGAAGCGCAACCAAAACTAGCTAAATACAAAGTAACTTGGAGAATTCCTTCAGCCTCTACTTACAAGTCTACAGCTATAAAGTAAGTAAGAGATTTCCTGTCCATCGACAGATCCTAGCACAGTGAAAGAGAAGGATATATGACAGTGAGAAAAGGATATATGATTCCTAGCTACACGCAAAGATAAACTAAGGAAACCCTTTCACACAGACAACAGACACATACTCACTCACTCATTAGCAGACATACAGTGGAAATTTACAAACCACCTTCTTCAGAAAATGGGGTGTAAATTCTCAATCTTTAAAAGTTCTGTCCTGTTATATAGTTTTCATACCAAATAGTCTCTTTGTTTTCGATTCCAGGCATCTGGATTTTCTCTTTCATTCCTTTCTTTGTCCTGTCATATCTGCACTCCCCATTCCTGCTGACCTGTTGACCCTTATGGCCTTGTGTATAAACATGTGCTCAGGCCTTTGTCAGATTTATTCCTTGCTATCTGACCCTTTTCCCACATTTTTCCATCCCCTATTTTTAAGAAATATAGAAAATATATATCTTATTAGTTCTCTGATATTCTGACAGTTTCCACACCAGGCCTCAGTAGGCCCCATATCAAACTAGCATAACCATGCTAATGATGCCTTCTCTCTCCTGTGCTCTGTAGATAAGTGTGGTTTTTCTCACATTTCTTCCATCTGATGTCACCTAATACCTCTAGCATCCCACAATGCACATGCAGTACAAATGCCAGCAATTTGGACTGTTAAGTCCATCCCTTCTGGCTCTCACAACCACAACAAACCTCCAGAGGCACACTGCCTCCCAACACAGGAGGTACGATCCTGTGCCCCCCTGCTTGTTGACATAGAACATGGCAACCTGATTGTCCATCTGAATCAGGACAACCTGGTTGGCCATGTGTGCCCGGAATGCCCATAGGACATTCACAATGACTTGCATCTCCAAGAAATTTATCTGGTGCAGACTCTCCTGCTCTGACCATAGGCCCTGTTTTCGCTGACCATCCAAGTGAGTGCCCCAGCCCAACTTCGACGTGTCAGTGGTGAGCCTCTGGTGGGATGACGGTGACTGAAAGTGCAGACACCGAAGCAAGTTCTGCGACTCCAGCCAACACTGTAGGGACTCCGTGAGGGGTGTAGTAACTGCCACCCAGTTCTTGAGGTGACCCATGACCTGCTGCCAATGAGTGCTCAGAGTTCTCTGAGCCTGATGCATCTGGAGATGGGCCAATGGGATCACATGCACTGTGGAGGCCATGTGGCCTAATATCCACAGCATTCCCCAAACTGTCGTGTGACGCTTCTATCAGACAGCATCTACAATCTCCAGGGGCATGCAGTCCATCAGGAGAAAGTCTTGAGTTCGAATAGTATTGAGGAGAACCCCAATGAACTCAAGCTGCTGAGAAGTTTGAAAATGTGACTTGGGGTACTTTATAATGAACCCCAGTTGTTCTAGCACCTGAATAGTCAGATGGGCCGAATGCCACACGCCATCTGACTTGGAGCTCTTTATGAGCCAATTGTCTAAGTAAGGGAAGACAAAGACTCCCCAGGGTCCGAAGGTAAGTGGAAATGACCGCTAGGCACTTGGTGAAGACCCTGGGAGCTGATGCCAGCCCAAAGGGCAGCACTCAGTATTAGAAGTGCTGGCTGCTCAGCTTGAAGCACAGTACTTTCTGTGAAGAGGTTGGATCGGGATGTATGGGTATCCTTGAAGAGATAGGTGAGCAGCGTCCCCAGAGAGGCCATTTTGAACTTTTCCCGAACCAAGAAGTGGTTCAGGTTCCTTAGGTTCAAGATGGGCTGCAACAACTGCCCCCCCCCCCCATCTTTTTTGGAGACCATGAAGTACTGGGAGTAGAAACCTTGCCTGATCTGAGCCAGGGGCACCAACTCAATGGCCATCTCAGCCAACAGGACAGCGACTTTCACCTGGAGAAGACAGTGGTGGTGCGGGTCTATGGGGTATTCCACTGGGAAGAAGTGATGTGGGAGCTGGGCAAAATGCAGCAGATACCCGCCTCAGATGATCTTCAGCACCCAGGTATCCGTGGTGATGAGCTGACCCACCACCTGAGGGGGCACCCCATCTGGGAAGTGGATGATTGGCCACGCTCCTATTAAACCAGTCAAATCCCCCTCCGGCTGTGGCTGGGGCATGGTTTGGGCCTTCTGTGGCTTGGTGCACTGCTGCTAGCATGGAGCCTGTGCCTTCGGCGGAGCACTCTGAGTATTCTGGTAGTACTGGCACTTCTGCTGGTAAAAGGACTTCTATCCCTGGTATTTTTTTTGAGGGGTCCGGCTTGCCAAAGAGGTTCTTCCCTTGGCATGGCATGGCCGCCAGCTTGTCCTGGACTCACTGTTCTAGGTCTGAGGATTGAAGACAAGCAAGGCATTGTGCCCCAATGCACACTACCAACACCCTGCCAACTGACTCAAAGGTATCATAAGTGGCACAGAGAATGTACTTGGAGCAGTTATTTCCAGGGTCTACCAGGGCGCGGAAGGAGTCAAGGTGTTCAACTGGTATGACCGAACTAAACTCTTTGAGTTCCCCCATGATGTCTTTCAGGAACATCCCCATGTAGAGCTGGTAGGAAAGTATGCAGGTGACCAGCATGGAGCCCTGAAAACACCTCCTCCCAAAGCCTTCTAAGGTCCTGGCCTCCCAGCCCAGTGGCACCGATGAGTGGGTCTTCAAGCTCTTTTTTTTTGTTTGTTTTTTTAATTTTTATTTATTTATTTTAATTTTATTTTTATAATTTTACAATAAAAGAAGAAAAAAATATACAAATGCCATAATACATTCATACATAATAAACAGTCCACATCAACGGTGAGCCCCCAAAAAAATAGAATCGCCCCGAAACAAAGTACTTAACCCCTTTTATCATATCCTGAGTAGCAAAGAAAATAAAATCCAAAAGAAAGAAACAAATTATAATAATTCAATCCTTACCCTGCAAGAAAATCTCCAATTGAGAAGGCTCAAAAAAGACATACCTCACTGCTTGATAAGCCAAATTTCATTTAAAGGGAAACTTTAAATAAAAAGAGGCCCCCAAAGCCAGGACCCGAGGTCGCAGCTCCAGGAAGGCCTTCCTACGCTTTTGAGTAACCCATGATACATCAGGAAATATCTGTATAGTCTGACCAAAATATTTTACCTGCTTTTTTTTAAATAAAGCTTTAAGAACAAGTCTTTGTCTGACTCCATTAGAAAAGTCACTAAAAGAGTTGCTCTTGAGGAAATTTCCTCCAATGATGTCTCTAAATAAGCAGACAAATCAAGGCTTGGCCCACTTAATTGATCCATCTCCTGCCCATCCAAGCCAACATCCTTAAGTGTCCCCTTCACACCCTTAGGCAAATAATACATTTTTGAAATTTTAATTGAATCAGGATCAGGGTGAAATAGGATATCCTTAAGGTATTTGGAGAACAAAATCCCATAGGACAAGAAATGAGTACAAGGAAAATTCACAAACCTCATATTTTTTGAACAAAAAGCATTCTCACAAAATTCACTCTGACGATGCAAAGCAAGAGAATCTTGTACTGAGGAGACAAGGACAGACTGGAACAGTGAGGTTTGAGATTCAAGTTTAGAACATCGATTATCACATAAAGAAAATTTAACCTCATGCTCATCAAGAGCAGCCACCACCTCCTCAGAGAAAGTAGAAATACGAGAAAGAGAAGATTGCAAAGATAATTCAGTCTGTTTCACCACTTCCCATATATCTTTAAGTGAAATATCTTGCGGAGGTTCAGGTTTCTCAGAAACTTCTAAGAAACTGACTGGTTTAGGTAACACAAATTTAGAGTCAGAGAGAGATTCAAAACGTAGGAAAGAATCTGGCAGGGGAATAGGTCCCAATGTTCCCCCATCATCTTATCTAGAACAGGGCGGGCATTAACAGAACTACTACTCAGGTTGGGAGGAGTAAAACCCAATGAGGTTGAGGAGGAGGAATCGACAGTACTCATATCTGGAGATTCCTCCCTGGTGGTGGAAGTTTATTTATTTTATTTAACATTTATTATATACCACCTTTCATGATATCAAGGTGGTTTACATTGAACAAACTGAAATTACATTGAACAGGGCATTATAACTTGGAGATAACTATTTACAGGGAACATGGGCTATGGAGGGTTAAGTGGCTTGCCCAAGACCACAAGGAGCCCCTGTGGGACTAGAAACCCCAGTCCTTCTGGCCCAAGGTTGCTGTCCTCTAGTAGGATTTGAACCCCTGACCTTCTGGCCTGAGGTAACTTGTCCCAACCACATGGCCACTCCTCCCTCAAAGTTGCAGGAACTTTCTCCATAACTCCAAAATGAGTGTCAAGAGGACCAACAACCTTAACAGCTTTCACTGTTGGGGGAGCAAAAGCTTTCTTTTTTCGTTTTCACATGCCGAGAGCAAGCAACTTCCTTACTCCTTCTTTGTGCTCCAAAGGGGCAGATCCTGCCTCTTTGGACACACCACTTCAGAGCATGCAACCACGTCTCGTGGTGGGGCTGGATGAAATAGCCCTTACAGGCACACATCACAGGCTAGTGCAAAGCAGCTGAGACCGGACAGAACACTCACCGGGTCTTCAAGCTCTTAACCCATCTCATTGCGGATTCCTCCACCAGGGAGTGGTGGGGCAGCTTAGGCTTCTTGAAGCTGGGGGCCTTCTGCACCCGGTACATAGAATCAAGTCAATGGCTGATGACTGGCACCATCAGGGGTTTTTCTCACATCCTGAGCAGCAGCCATTGCGGGATCCTGTACACAGGCACCATGACAGTCTCCTTTGGAGCCAAGGAGCATTGGAGGATCTACAACTCCTTTGCCCTCAGCTTGTCCTCCACCTCGAGGGAGACTGGGACGGCCAGATGAAGTCCTGGAAGGACATGTCCTCCGTGGTGACTTCCTTCTCACATACAGAGGGGACGAGTCTGAGGGAAAGTCTGGGGACTCCTTCTCAGAAACGGGCAAGTCCTCTTCTGACTCTGAGAGGAAGTTGAAATAACGCCAGGTATCCTTCTGGTGCTGCCGCCGCCACTCAGGCAGTGAAAGTGGGCGCTGATGGGAGTCCTCCCAAGGGCAGCAGTACATCAGGGCAACGGAACCTGAGACACTGGACAATAAGATAGCCATCAACACTGGAGTGGACTCTGACCACTGAGCCAACATCTCCACCTTATTTATTTATTTAACTGGTTTTGCTATACTGTTTTTCTACCAGTCAAAATGGTTTACAGGGAGGTCCAGGGTCTCCAGGATCAGATGCATGGAATGTGGCGATGTCACTGAAGGCAGCCCAGCTACCAGAGCCTGTGCAGCCTGGAGAACTGCCATGTGCACCGTGAAGGGCCTGAAGTCACTCAGCACTGCGGTCTCCGAGAACGCTGAGGGTGGTACAACAACTTTGGCCACTGACTCTGGCAACTGTCCCTGAAACTCCTCAATGGTTAAGGAATCCAGAGATTGCCGGTGGCCCTCTGGGGTCTTGGGCGTCAACTCCTTCCACCAGGGTACCTTCACAGGTCGGTCTCAACATTGCATCGAGAAAGGCTCTAGTGTCTGTGTCCGTGGCCCTTGGCACAGTTTTCAGCTACTCCTTTGACATCAATGGGGCAGATAGTGAATCCTGTGGCTCCAGCTGGAGGTCAATGGAGAGCCTCTGTTCCATGGTACCATGGTCCCTAGGCTCCACAAAGGCATCAATGCCTGTGTATACATAATTTATTTAGACACTATGGGGTCTATTCTGAGGCACGAATAGCAGGGATGGACGTCCCATTGGTACGTCCAACCTCGCTATTCATACCCCTTTCCTGTCCACAACTAAGCTCCCCATATGAACAGGGAGTTTGTACAGTGAAGTTAGATGGGGCAGAAAAGGGGTGGCGCGGAGGCAGAGATGGGGGAGGCAGTGGGAGGTCTGCGGCCCTGGACATACAAGGCTGATTCTAATATCAGGGCTGATTCTGAGGTGTAATAATTTCCCCTAAACAGCAGAGGATGGCAGGCCTGGGGCATGTCAGGGGTGGAAGGGACACAAGAGATTTCCCGCAGCCCAACCCTGGCCTAGTCATCAGTGATCGGGAATCGCGGCTCCATTCAACCATGACAACCGGACACCATGGCACCACAGCTCCATTCAGGAGCCTTGACTGAGTTAGCCAGGCAGGTGCATGTATGTGCAGGCCGAACAGAATCGGGTCTGTGCCTGCATGTACAGGCTTAGATGGGATTCTGATCCCACGGGGGGCTAGACATGCCCCACGGGATCAGAATCCCATCTACCTCTGTGCGTCCGGTTGGAATCGAATGCACAGAAGCCGAGACATCCAACTTAGAATAGGCCTCCATGTCCTTTCTATACATAGTAACACTATGTCCCTTCTATGTCTCTGGTATAGTAAGTTTGTGTACGCTTTTAATTATATCTATCTTTGATATTATTTGTAATTCTATGAACACATTATCTCTTTAATTTATATGGTCTAAAGAGCATTTTTATCATTGTTGTTCTTTTATTTATATTATTTTGTTTTCAGTATCATTGTATTTTTTTTACTATATTTTTTTTGGTCTTAATTGGTGTTTTCAATTGTATTGATGTTTTATTGATGTATATTTTTATTTCTTCAAGGTTCCCCCTGAAGAAGGCAGCATGCCGAAACACGGCCATATTGGAGTGCTCTTATTAATAAAGAACTTTGCTTTTTACACCTCGCTGACTATGTCCAGTCTGTTGCTTCTGTGAGATGTTGTTCTCCCTTGTTGGCTTAATACCGGAGTCAAGTACTCTGAGTCCAACGGCCCAAAGAGGGAGTCATGCTGATTCTCCTGACCCTTGAGGCCCTTCCTGGAGGAGATCTCATGGTCAAAGCCAAGGCATTGAAAGCACTAATTACGACAGTTCGTAACCGAGATAGTGTGTGCACACCAAGTGCACTTCTTGAATCTGCTGGCTGGTTTAGACATGACCCAGAAAACAGCCACCACAAAATCAAAGGACTCAATGTCTCCAACCAGCAAAAAACCTACACGGGAAAAAAAACCTTCCTGAGTGTAAAAACATGAAAAAAGCAAGGACTGGTACCGGTGAGAGTTGGCGCAACTGATGACAGATGGTAGGCACTAGAAAAACAAGAAAAGAACCCTGAAGGGTCCGAAAATGATCAACTTTTTCCAGCCACGAATGGGAACACGTCCTGGGGCTCTGCTGCTGCAGTTGGGAAGGTAGGCATGTACGCATGCACGATGCAGGTTCCCAAAAGCTTCCAATGAAAGCTGTGGAACGTTCCTTACATGGGGCTCCATCAGGGACATCGCCCTTACATGAGGACTTACTTCCTGCTTGTTCACAGAAAACATACCTGACACAAGCATGCACATTCACACACATGTGTATGTAGCACCCGAGAGTCCCATGGTGTGCATATATGTACTCACACGTGTGCATGTAGCCTTTGCCAGTTCCTATGACACACAGAAAGACACAAATATATGAACCCACTGACACACACACACACACACACACATGTGCACACCTCTTGACACTTCCTATGATACACACTGAAGCCCCTGAATGTCTGATCCTATGAGTGAGGGAAATGCACCGTTGTGTCAGTTTTCAACTTGTTTCAGCTTTGCTGCAGGACGAAATATGCCGGACCTGCCTCCTCCCCTCTCAAGGTGCACAGCCTGCTATTAATAGTAATAAGGGGGGAGGGGGCAATCTATAGGTTGCAGAGGGGCACCAGAGAGCCCAGCACCCCCCTGCTCATTCCTCCCATTCACAGGCTCTTACGGGGTCTCTGAAACTTCACCCATTTTTTTTTATTTTCCTAAATCATTGTAAAATCAATCTGAATATTTTTTACCTTTTCATTGCTGTTCTTTTTCTTTACAAGGTTAGTCTAACATCAAATCACAGATTGTATTTATTTCTTTATTAACATACTTATACCCTGCACAATCCACCCGTTCACAAATAACACTCCCGGATTCCTCTTAGCCAGATGTGAAAAATCAGCTCCCAGATTATTTATCAAACTGCCAAGCCTGGCTCCCTCATTATCAAACTGGCACTGGTCGGATTCTCAGAGGTTTTTCATCATTAGTACTGAAGAAAGGCCGGAGTTTCCCAGTGAAAGTGTCGGTGAAGGTGTAGAGATGAGATTTATTATCTGCATTGTAAAATGAGACTTTTCCTGCCTCATAATCCAGGAGAATCCCCACTGCTCGGGGGCTCATGGGGAGCAGGGTTTTGGAAGAAGAATAGGCATAGTATTCACCTCCAATCCACAGTCCTATTGTCCAGTATCCATCCTCAGGTGTTAGTATGAATCTCCCCTTCCTGCTCACAGAATCTTCACAGACCCCCAATATCCAGTCAATCTTGCCTCCCACCTCCACTTCCCAGTAATGTTTCCCTGAGGTGAAGCTCTCACACCCCAGCACACAGAGATAAGTATCGAATCTCAGGGGAGTGTCTGGCAGGTCCTGTCTTGTGACTCCGCGTCTGACACTTTTCCGATCCTCAGACAGGATGAGAAGAGGTTGAACAGTTTCAGGATCCAGAGTCACATCCTCTGCAGGAAGGAGAGACATTAATAAACATGAGCAAACACTTCTCATTGGCTCTCCGCACTCCCACCTCTAATCCTCATTGGCAAGTTCAACAATCAGATTTTAATGAGAGAAGCTCTACTATTGGCTCTAACAAGCTGAGACTTGCAGATCAGTCCTGTTTACAAATGGATCTTTAATTCACCCTAAAGGAATCAATGCAATAAAGATTCCAATTGGCTCCCTCACTAACAGGCTGCATAAAACAAGCTTCCTCATTGGCCTCTCATATGTCCCCATAGCACAATACAGTAAGCTCAGCCCCCTCAGCTCTTACTGATCCTTTAGAGTCCCAATGCCAGGTGTTAGAGTTCCCAGAATGATCAGTAATTAGTAACTGGCTCCCTATTCCCCTAGCAACTTTAAGTAACTGTGCAACTTTAAATAGCTCAACAAATCATAACACGAAAATGCAGACAGTAGTCGAGCAGCGAGATGGGGTTATCCAGTCTTTTGCACTGAGGGTCACAGGTATTATCTCTCAGCTGATGAGAGGTCTTATAATGTTTTAGATAGTGCTGGGGTTGAGCCTGCTGTCTTGGTACATGTTGCTACCAATTACAGGAAAATGTTTGAGAGAGGTTCTCGAAGCCAAATTTAAGATTCTAGGTAGAAATCCGGAACTTCCAGGATAGGATTATCAGAAAAATTTTCCCATTCCATTTGCAGGACCCAAGAGACAGGCAGAGCTCTGAAGTCTCAATGCTTGGATGAGACGATGGCACAGGGAAGAGTGTCAGATTTGTTAGATATTGGGCAACAATCTGGAAAAGGGAGGAGACCTTTCTGAAAGGATGGGCTCCACCTTAACCAGAGTGAAACTGTAGCAGCTGAAAACCAGGCTGCTAGCATTAACCTTTGAAAAAGAGATAGGGCAGCTTTTAAACTAGATAATGGGGGAAAGCTGACAGTCACTCAAGAGTGCATGGCTGGGAATGATATATCTTTGACGATTACCAGCAAAACAGGGAAAGTTAGGGCCAGGGCCGGCCCGTCCATTGAGCAAGAATGTTTTTTGCACAGGGCCCCGCGTTTCAGGGGGCCCCGCGCAAAGAACATTCTGCTTTTTTTTTTTTAAATTACATTTAAAAAAAAAACCTGTCTCTGGCTGCTGCCGCTGCCGCGTCCGTCGCAGCAGCGGCAGAATGGAGTGTCCCACGGGGCCCCCTCTCCTCGTTGAGCCCTCTGCAAGGGCTTTCAGATTCGCGAAGGGAGAGTGCTCCCTCGCGTCTCTGTAAAGCCCGCAGGGGCTAATGGGAAATTTCCCATCAGCCCCTCGCGTCTAAAGGGGCAGATGGGAAATTTCCCATTAGCCCCTGCGGGCTTTACAGAGACGCGAGGGAGCACTCTCCCTTCGCGAATCTGAAAGCCCTTGCAGAGGGCTCAACGAGGAGAGGGGGCCCCGCGGGACACTCCATTCTGCCGCTGCTGCGACGGACGCGGCAGCGGCAGCAGCTAGAGCCAGGTGTTGTTTTTTTTTTTAATTTGCCGGAAGGGAAGGGAAGGGGGGGGGGTTAAGACTGGTAATGGGCTGGGGAGCTGATGGAGGCTGTCTGGAAATGTGCTGGGGGGGGGGGTTAGGACTGGAAATGTGCTGGGGGGGGGTTAGGACTGGAAATGGGCGGGGGGGGGGTTAGGACTGCTAATGGGCTGGGGCTGATGGAGGCTGACTGGAAATGGGGTGAGGGGGGGTTAGGACTGGAAATGTGCTTGGGGGGGGTTAGGACTGGAAATGTGCTGGGGGGGTTAGGACTGGAAATGTGCTGGGTGGGGGGGGGTTAGGACTGGAAATGGGCTAGGGGGGGGGTTAGGACTGCTAATGGGCTGGGGCTGATGGAGGCTGACTGGAAATGGGGTGAGGGGGGGTTAGGACTGCTAATGGGCTAGGGGGGGGTTAGGACTGGAAATGGGCTGATGGGGGGTTAGGACTGGAAATGGACTAGGGGGGGGTTTAAGACTGCTAATGGGCTGGGGCTGATGGAGGCTGACTGGAAATGGGGTGGGGGGGGTTAGGACTGGAAATGAGCTGGGGGGGGGGGTTAGGACTGGAAATGGGCTAGGGGGGTTAAGACTGGTAATGGGCTGGGGGTTGATGGAGGCTGACTGGAAATGGGGTGATGGGGGGTTAGGACTGGAAATGGGCTGGGGGGGTGGTTAAGACTGGTAATGGGCTGTGGGCTGATGGGGGCTGTCTGGAAATAGGGTGATGGGGGGTTAGGATTGCTAATGGGCTATGGGGGGGTTAGGAATGCTAATGGGCTATGGGGGCGCTAGGACAGGAAATGGGCTGATGGGGAGGGGTTAGGACTTGAGGTGGGCTGATGTGGTTAGGACTGGTAATGGGCTGTGGGCTGATGGGGGGGTTAGGACTGGCAATGGGCTATGGGGGGCTGACTGGAAATGGGCTGATGGGGTTAAGACTGGAAGTGGGCTGATGGGGGGTTAGGACTGGTAATGGGTTATAGGGGGGGCTTAAACTGAAAATGGGTTGATGGGGGGCTAGGACTGGTAATGGTTTGGGGGATTGCTATGACTGGAAATGGACTGAGTGGACGGGGAGGCTTGAACTGCAAATAGCTGATGGGGAGGGAGCTTGGAATGGAAATGGGCTGTGAGGGAAGGGAGCTAGGACTGAAAATGGGCTGATGGAGCAGCTAGGATAGGACTGGAAATGGGCTGTTGGGGGGGAGCTAAGATTGGAAATGGGCTGTGGTGGGGGCTTGAATTGAAATGGACTCATGGAGGGGCTAGAACTGGAAGTAGGCTCATGGGGGGGCTTGGACTGGAATTGGGCTGAGTGGAGGGGAGCTAGGATTTGACATGGGCTGATGGTGGGGCTAGGAAATGACTAGAAATGGGCTGATGGGGGGCTAGGATTGGAAATGAGCTGATGAAGGGACTCAGACTGAAAATGGATGGGGGAGCTAGGACTGGAAATGGGTTGATGGGGGGCTAGGACTGGAAATGGGCTGATGCAGGGACTAGAAGGGAATGGATGCTGGGTGAGACTGGAACTAGAAGGGAGCTGATGTTGGGGGAGGATTAGAATGGGATGGGGCTGGGAGAGTAAAATGGAGAGGGGAAAAATATTTTGTGTGGGAGGGATGAAAAATCTACAATTGGCCGGGTATTGGGAGAGTAAGTGGGGATTGAGGATGGAGGGGTAAAATTTGTGTGGATGAAATAAGAATGAGGAAAGAGCAAAAGGAGAAAGATTAGTATGTTAAAGCAGATGTAGAGAGAGAGGATGGAAAGAAAACTAGAAGAGAGAAGAAAGGACAAATGGACAGCAGACGATGGAGAGTTAGCAGAAAACATGAAGAAACCAGAAGAAAGTGGCTGGAGCAATTGCAACTGAAAAAAAATGCACAAAAGGTAGAAAGATATCTCTTTATTTTGAATTTATTAACTGGAATATGAAAGCTCTGGGAAATGTGCATCATTAACGTCTGCGCTTTGTTTGGTACAAGAGGAAATTGATTTATAGTTTTATTTCTACAGTGTTGTTGTACATTCCAAGTTTGGCTTTTGGGGTTCCCAGTTTAATTATTGCCTTCTTGTTTCTAAATTGCGATTCCTTGTTTGGTGATGGTCTATGTTCTGCATGTGTAACTGAGCTGAGGTATTCTGTTTATGTAATTCCTATTTGACATTGCCACTTGTTCTCTTTCCCCAGTATTCTCTGAAATGTACTGGTTTAATATTTGCAGTGTTTCCTTTTGATAGGTAGGGTCTGGTGCTTTGTGAGTCCTGGTAATGCTGTCAGGATACAGCGGGTTTGCTATGGGTTCTAAATGGGCAGCGTTTGTAGTAGTTCCTAATGTGCCTGGCGGTTGGCACTGGATTATAGTAATGTAGAAATCTTTTAGTCTTTCTTTATCCATACACTCATTAAGAGACATGTTTACTAAAAGTTAGTGAATGGTAACATTATGCAAATATTTATGCAAATAAGACCACTTATGCAAATGAGGCCCCGCACCGAGTCTCCGCACATGGCCCCGCACCCCCCTTGGGCCGCCCCTGGTTAGGGCATCCCAATAGAAAGGTTCCAATAAAGTAAAAGTAACCCAGGTGCTTTTAACTCAAAATCAGAGTTGAAAGATTCCAAAGTACCACCCCCTCAACTGCTAATCAGATGGTTAATATGAAGAAAAAAACAAACTTTGAAATGCTTGTAATGCAAACTCTAGAAGTCTAAAAATAAGAGGGAGAGTTAAAACATATAGCACTGAATGAAAGGTTAGATATAATTGCCATTTCAGAAACCTGGTGGAAGGAGGACAACCAATGGGACAAACTATATTACAATGATAGGGTAGATCACATTGGAGGAGGGGTGGCTCTATCTAGATTCTAAGCTCTGATGAACAGGGACCCTCTTCTACATGTGTCTGTGCAGCACTGTGGACCCCTTGTAGGGTTATACAAATGATAGATAGTAGTAGTGTATGTTAACGAGGGCATTGAGTCAAACAAGATAAAGGTTTTGCAGGAAACAAAATACAATGTATAGTCTCTATGGCTGTAAATTCTATTTAAAAGTACATTCATAGCAAAAAGACCTGCAAGAGCGTCATCTGGACCATAAGATGATAGAGGGCTAAAAGTGACACTGAAGAAGGACAAGGCCATAGCAGAGACTAGGCCATAGCTATGGTCCTTACTGAAGAAGGCATAGGAAAGTTACCCATGCTAGAAATGATATTTCAAGGTGATGTATCAGAGGAATTGAAATAGATCTTGATAAACCAGGAAGATGTAATGGAGCAATTTGATAAACTAAAGGATAGCAAATCACCTGGATAACATGGTATACATCCCAGGGTGCTGAAAGAACTCAAAAATGAAATTGCAGACCTACTATTATTAATTTGTGAACTATCATTAAAACAGTTTCTAGTACCTGAAGATTGGAGAGTGGCCAACCTAATGCTAATTTTTAAAGTGGCCTCCAGAGGGAGGCTGCTAATGTCACTAGCCAAGATGGCCACTTGAACTCAAGCTCCAGATGACCGCATGCGGAAAAAGCTGTCTAACTCTGTCCTCAACACCACGGAGATGACCCTTTAAAGCTTGGTGTGCTGGGGAACATGCTTGGAAGACGGAAAAAGGAAAAAAGCCTGAATTCAAAGAGTTCACCTACTCAGGAGCAGCAATAACACCAGCACGACCCCCCAAAAAATGGTGGCCACCATGCCGCAGAATAGGGGGAGCAAAGCTCACACTGTGGCAAAACTATGGTAGCAGTCAACCTGAGGGCTGGGCTGACGGAAACCAGGCATTTTGTACTCAGATAAGGACATGGTTATAAGATCTCAAGATGGATCTATCCTAGGTCTGGGAAGAAGCTATGAGTAGTATTAAAGGCCTGTACACAGATCTGGAAGAGTTGGGAAGGCATGTGGAAGAAATCAAGGAATGCCTTGATGAGCAAAGTGAGGCCACGGGGACACTAGAGCAGAGGTTGGTCACTTTGGAAAAGCAACATACTGACCTGGAGGACAAGAGAGAGGATTTAGAAAACAGATCTTGCCGTAACAATTTGAGGTTCCGTGGCATCCCGCACATCAAGGAGTATCAGGACTGTAAAGTGGTGGTGCAAAAAGTTACCAAAGCACTACTACTGATGGTAGGGATCGAGGTTGAAAGGAAAGACTTCGGAATAGATCAAGCACATCATGTGGTGAGGCTGGCTGGACTTACCAACAATAAGCCCAGAGATATAATAGCCTGCTTCCACGATTATGGGCTTAAAGAACTGGTGGTGACTAAATCCCACTCTGGCAGCCCGTTTCAGTGGGAAGCCTGTAGCATCGAAATCTATGCAGATCTTACCCAAATTATGCTTTAAAAAAGGCATGAAATGCATGATTTTCTGATAAAGTTGCAGGCAGATGGTATAAGATATGGATAAACTTTTCCTTTTGGCTTGACGTTTACTTTGCAGAGGAAACGATGGGAAATCCGTATGAGGGATGAGGTGGTGTGGACTCTTATGGAGGCAGCAATAACAGGCCTTGATCCTACGCCAGTCAAAGATTTGGCACCAAGGAAGGAGCATCCCTGATGGCAGTGAGTCCCCCATGGGAGGTGCAGATTGCGGTGGCAGCTGGGGGGAAGGGACATGGAGACCAATGCAGTGGAACAGACCTGACTAGGAAGACTGACCAGACGTGAGATGTCAAAGAGGGAAGTGTTAGAGACCTAGGCGGAAGAGACGTCCTTTTAGTAAAATTGACTGTGTGGACTCCCATTAGAGGCCTACGAGTGATTGGTGGAAGAGATATCGGAGGATGGGGGGTTGAAGGGAAAGCACAGTTACTTACCTGTAACAGGTGATCTCCGGAACAGCAGGAATTAGTCTTCACATATGGGAGACGTCGCCGACGGAGCCCGCACGGGAATGCTCCCCAGCATCCAATCAGAAAGCCTTTGGGAGCATCCCCCGCGCCTGCGCGGTGGCTTCCCGCCCTTCCTACTGCCTCTCCCCAGTTGAGTTTCATAGCTGAGCCAGAAGGAGAGGAGAGGAAGGAATAGAGAGATACAACTCCTAGGGGAGGTGGGCGGGTTGTGAAGACTAATTCCTGCTGTTCCGGAGATCACCTGTTACAGGTAAGTAACTGTGCTATCTCCAGGAACAAGCAGGAATGAGTCTTCACATATGGGGACTCCCTAGCTAAGGATGCCCGGGGAGATCCCATAAGCGCAGCCCAAGACAGGATGGAATTTTCCCAACCTGGATCCACGGCATCCCCTGAGGGATGGAGGGTAGGAGTTGAGAAGAAAGGAACAGCAAAAACCCAAAGACTACAAAGGGAGTAGTCTTTAGAATGCATGTGAAGTATCATTAAGAACATAAGAACATAAGATATGCCATACTGGGTCAGACCAAGGTCCATCAAGCCCAGTATTCTGTTTCCAACAGTGGCCAATCTAGGTCATATGTACCTAGCAGTTTCCCCAAGAGACACAAGTTCCACAATGCTTGTACTGGTAAAGTATGTAATGAATCAATGACCTAGTACCACGTAGAGCTTACCTACTGGGTTGTAGGGAGTAGAACTGAGATGAAGGTACTGTAGACGCAGTAGCGAGGTCTTCAAGGGAACTTCACAGCAGCGAGGAGGAAGTTCCAAATCCGGACGGGCAGGAGACCCAGGTGTCAACTGGGGCAGGAGAAGGACGGCAGGTCTTCAAGGAAGCTCTGTGTGAAAAGCTGAGCACTCCCTCAGGAGTAGAGTCCATAACCCTGAGGACTAAGAGTAGAAGACTGACCGATCTGGGTAGCCCAGTCCGGAGGAGAACGGGGGTGTACCCCGGATCGAAGGAGTACACAGTCTACCCTAGCTGAAGGGATAGGGAGACAAGGGTCTGAACCTCATGAAGGAGGGCATAACTAAAAGTAGAAGCTGTTGACTTCACAGCAGTAAGCGGAGTACATAAGTACCGGCCATTGGGGAAATAGTCGGTAGAACACAGGCACTGTGGACATCACTCAATATGCGCCTACCGAAACAGATAATATCTAATATTTCTTTATATATATACATATATATAATATATATCAAGGTAAGTTGGGCATGGAGAACGCCCACCCGGGTACTAACACAGGTATGCCCAGGAACCTACCTACGTGAGCATAACACATAACACTGATAAGGCGGACCTGCCACTGATCCACAGAAAACGCCCACCTCGGGAGGTGGCGTCAAAGATCCATCCAGAGAAGGGATCTATTCCTGTGGGGCAGGGGCAGATCAGCGAAACTAACAGCACGGTAGCGTGAAGGACAGAGGATAATATCAGTCCGGTAAGGGCACATCAGAGGTACCTCAGGCCCTAGATGTGTACCCAGGGCATTCACGCAGAAAAAACTCGCCCCCCGCCTTAACGGGAGACATGAAGGTATAGTCAACGATAAGCCTTGGAGTGACTATAGCAGGGGGTTCTGCCTGAACAGGGAGAACAGACAAGGGGACGAGGCTGATCCGGCCTTATCGAGGGATCGCTCAGGACATGCTGCGCAGGAAAGCAAACAAAGGACTACACTGGGAGAAGGATTTCGGTATGGTATCAATCAGCAGGGGGTCCCTGGAAGAGAAGGGTTCGGGGAACGTACCTAAGGGTAAGTCAGTTGAAGGGTAGTATGTCCATGGGCCATAACTATCATGGAATAGAGGTGATCTCCCTCTTCCGAAAGGAAGGAGAATACCTTAACCCCTGGACAGCATCCGAACCATTTGCCCCACCGAACGAACCCCAGTGTAGAGCTAAAAATTTAAACTTCTGGTAAGAGAAGTTAATTGTAAGCCGCCGCATACAGGAGCCTAAAGCTGCTTGGTATGAGTATCCTGACGCAGGCCCGGGAACTTCAGACCGGATTGAGACGTCCCTTGCTTAGGCACACCTGGCGGGTGGGCGGAGGGATGAAATTTTCTCTTCCTAGGGAAGGAAGGTCTAGTAAGACATTTTCCACCCCCGGGGGGAAGAGAGGACTTTGGACGGCTTCTAACGCTAGGAGGGTTAGCGAAGCACTGAGCAACCTGACGTAAGGCTTCGCTGTTGAAGAGGTGGTCTCCAGCACACAGAGAATTGCCCAAATTATGTTGTGCCCGCCTACACAAGTCTGACGCCTGCAACCATGCTGTACGACGTGCTCTGATGGCAATAGCAGAGGATCTGCTGACCGACAGGAAGGAGTCTAGAGAAGCACGAGAAAGGAACCCAGAGATATTCCTGCAATGATAAAGAAGCAAGGAACATTCAGAGGCCTTAGTTGCAGACAAAAAGGGAGACAAAAGAGATAATCTCTCGGTGACCTCCCGGAGTGTCAGGCTCATATAAAAAATATATGAAATAATTCTGGAAGCCAACATGGATGTTTGGAAGGTTTGACGCCCCAGGGTATCCAGCGTTTTAGAGGCACGACCTGGGGGGCGAGAAGAATGCTTCTTCTTGCTTCCAACCTTCCTCAGCGCTGATTCCACCACGATGGAATGATGTGGAAGCTGGTGCTGCTGAAAACCCGGGAGGGGGGCACCCGATACAGAGCATGCATGGCTGTAGACGGTGCCGGAACCCTCAAAGGCGACCGCCAAGCCCCCAGCAGAAGATCCTGCAGGGAAGGATGTAAAGGAAGCATTACGGCTGCCTGTTCCGCAGGGCCTGGACTTAGGGAAGGACCCGGAATAGGAATGGCAAGCAAGTCCGCCATGTCAAGGAGAAAATCCTGAAAAGACGGCTCTCCCAGAGGGGCTATGCCGGGGGAGGCGAAGGCGGGAGGGGCCGCCTGGGCACCAAAAGACCTATCGGACTGACGCCCGCTGGGCAGAGGGTGGTACCAGCAGTCCCGGATCGGGGCAGTCAGCACGGCGTCGACGGTTCCTGGAATTGATTCCAAGCTAGGCATCGAAGGGGTCGATGGCACCGATGGAACCGCAGGAATCGGCCTCGGCCCCGACCCCGGGGATGGCCCTGCCCCCGACGATTGAAGCGGTTCCGAGGCAACCGGAGAGCAGTGGTTAGAAATCTCTGCACTGCGTCGCAGGAAGGGACCGGGGCCGGTCCCGAAACGTGCCGTAGCCAAGCCTTCGAGGCTGGATACCGATTCGAGGCTGGGCATCGAACCGAGCGAGGAGATCGACTCCCTCCTAGAGGGCCCCAGCGGCGGAGGCGGCGCCGGCGACGCCGATCCCGGGGAGCGAATCGGAACCGTGTCGATTGGTGCCGTAGGCACCGAGGGCCCCCGAGAACGAAGCTCGGTAAGGGGGGGAACACCCGACACCGGCGTCGATGCCGAGCGGTAGGCACCGCCAGATGCCGGGACCCCTCTCGAGCCTGTCTTACCCAGAGGAGAATCCTTCCAGGGCATACGACCCGTCCCCGAGGGTACCCAGGTAATCCGATGACAAGCCCCTGCGGGGCGTGAAACGCACAACCCCGGTGCCGATGCTGGAACCAACCCCCTGGCTGGCCGGGGCGATGGGAAACCAGACTGGATCGAAGCGATCGAAGGCACCGGGGCCCCCCTTCTAGCGATGAGCGGAGCACTCGACGTCCGCGTCGATGCCGGGGGATCGCCCGTCCGGGGCAGATCGATAGACCCTGAAGGTACTGGGGGAGCCAGGTGGCGATCCCTGGTGACGAGTGGAGCACTCGACACCCATGCCGACGCCGGGAAAATGGTGCCGTTCAAATCCGGTACCTCCCCCGCGCAGGGCTGGGATGCAGGCAAGCCAGACTGGGTCGAAGCGATCGGCCCCGAAGGTACCGAGGACACCAGATGATGATCCCCGTCGGAGAGTGGGACACTCGATGCCGACGCCGCTGCCGAGGAATCGGTACCGCCCGAAGCGGGTACCACCTCCGCGCATGGCAGGGATGAAGGAACGCCTGACTGGGTCGAGTCGATCGGCCCCGGAGGTGCCGAGGACAGCAGCTGACGATCCCCGGTGAGGAGCGGAACGCTAGACACCGACGCCGATGCCGGGGGGTCGGTACCGCCTGAAGCGGATACCACCTCCGCGCATGGCTGGGATGTAGGGAAGCCAGACTGGGTAGAGTCGATCGGCCCCGGAGGTGCCGAGGACACCAGCTAACGATCCCTGGCGAAGAGTGGAACACCCGACGCCAGCGCCGATGCCGGGGAATCGGCACCACTCAAAGCGGATACCACCCTCGAGCATGGCTCGGGAATGGTCTGTGAGGAGCGAACCTCAGGAACAACCCGAAACCCCGTGAATGCTTTGGAGCCCGAAGACTCCCACCGGGGTTTAATTGCCAAGGAGGGGTTGGCCGGAGCCGTCTTCATGCCGCGCATGAGACTCGCCCCTCAAGACTTGGCTAGTCTTAACAGACTGTTGTGTGGTTACCTGATCCTGGAGAGAAGAGAAAACCGATGACCGCACCTTAGGGGGAAAGATGTCATCGAGGGACACCCGAAAAAGGGAAGGTCTTCTCCCGATACTGAAGCCCGGAGAACCGGGGAGAAAAGGGTCAGGGCCCAAACAGGAGAGGCACCAGGCATTGGATTCTAAGTGAAAAACTAAGTCTCCACAGTGGGGGCACTTCTGAGGGGAAGAAGGCTCCATGCTGTGCAGCCCGGTAGGCCTCAAAACGACCAGAGGGAAAAAAGGTTCCCTCGAGGTGACTAAAAGAAGAAAAGAAAAGAAAAAAAGGGGCACCGGTGGTGCCGTTGTCGGCGGGAAAAGGCCACGACCACAGGAAAACAAGAAAAGAAAGAAAAGTTTCTGCGGTGGCAGGAGGTACGTCCTCTCTGCTCCGCGGAAAAATGAAAACTGGGGAGAGGCAGTAGGAAGGGCGGGAAGCCACCACGCAGGCACGGGGGATGCTCCCAAAGGCTTTCTGATTGGATGCTGGGGAGCATTCCCGTGCGGGCTCCGTCGGCGACGTCTCCCATATGTGAAGACTCATTCCTGCTTGTTCCTGGAGATTACTGCTGTGTGTTGTTTGCTATTTGGGTTATTGATGGGTTTGATTATGCAGGACATGTATGGTTCTGTAATAGGAGGAGAAGAGGCTATGTGAGGGGAGTAAAGGGGACAGAGATGTAAAGGAAAGCTTGGGGGAACAGTGGGGTTTGGAGATGGAGGAGGGAAGTTAGTATTAAGGGTTGGACCTTCTGGTGATGGGGGCTATAGCCTTGATGTATCCTGCTCTTCAGTTGGGGGGTGAAGGGGGTGGGGAGGGGTTGGGGGGACGAGTGGAGGGGATGGGGGAGGGAGAAAGTGAGAGAGGATTGGTAGGGGGTATAAATGTCAGTATGGCGGACCATAGAGTGGTTTCTCAATCTTTGGGGCCTTAACTCCCCTTTTAAGCAACAAAAACTGTAGAAAGAAATGCTGCGACAAAAGACCTCCGTATTCTTGGTCCAGGAAACGCATTTACTGCAAGCACCTGAAAAATTGGTTAGCCCAAAATGGTGTGTGCTGAAACTCTTTGCATCAAATTTGTTGGAAAAGAAAAAGGGGGGGGGGGGGGGAGTGGCAATTTTAGTGGATGCGAGTCTGCAGGTGGAGCCGGGGGAGGTGGTCCGAGACAGGCCTGGGAGGCACTTGCTGGTTAGAATGGAGTCGGATTGGTATTTATGAGAGCATTTATGCCCTGTCTGTGTCTCAGGGGATTTCTTTGAAGAAGTGGGGATAAACTGAACAACATGGGTGGGGGACTGTTGTTGCTAGGTACGAGCATGGGTCAAAGGTTGGATGGGGGGCATATAGAGCCCACTTTAAAAGCTTTGTCCAGGATCAGGGGCTGGTGGATATTAGGTGCTTTCTACACCCAGAAAGGTTTTCATACTATTCCCATGTGCATGGATCTTACTCTCAAATTGATATGATATGAGTAGGGAAGGAGGGGGCATTGCAGGTAAAGAGGGGTGAAATAGATATATAGAAACATGAAGGCAGAAAAAGACCAAATGGCCTATCTAGTCTGCCCTTCCATATCAATTACAATAGTTCTCTTTATTCTTTTAAAGCTCTTCTGTGTTTGTTCCATGCTTTTTTGAATTCAGATACTATCCTCGTCTCTACTACCTCCACTGGGAGACTATTCCACGCATTTATCCCACTAGAGGACAGCAACCTTGGGCCGGAAGGACTGGGGTTTCTAGTCCCACAGGTGCTCCTTGTGGTCTTGGGCAAGCCACTTAACCCTCCATAGCCCATGTTCCCTGTAAAATAGTTATCTCCAAGTTTATAATGCCCTGTTCAATGTAATTTCAGTTTGTTCAATGTAAACCGCACTGATGCAGAATAGCGCGGTATATAAGAGAATGTAAATAAATAAATAAATTTACCAATCTTTCCATAAAGAAACATTTCAACATATTATGCCTAGTCTATCTCCTTTCAGCCTCATCCTATGTCCCCTTGTAGCAGATCTGGCTTTCAATCTAAAGAGGCTAGCCCTATCATATCACCTCTATCCCGCCTTTCCTCTAACATATCCATATTAAGATCTTTAAGTCTGTCCTCATATGTTTTATAATGAAGACCACTAACCATTTTAGTAGCCACACTCTACACTGAATCCATCCTATTTACGTATATCCTTTTGAAGGTGCGGTCTCCAGATTTGCACACAATACTCCAAATGAGATTGCACCAGAGACTTCTACAGAGGTACTATCACCTCCTTTTTTCTGCTGGCCATTCCTCTTCCTATGCACCCAAGTATCCTTCTGGCTTTTGCTCTCGTCTTTTCTACCTGTTTAGGCACCTTAACATCAACAGATTCAGTCACACCCAATCTCACTCTTCTTTCACGGACAGGAGTACTTCACCCCCTATACTGTACCGGGACCTTGGATTTTTGTAGTCCAAATGCATGACCCTGCATGTTTTAGCATTAAATCTCAGCTTCCAAATTCTAGACCATTCTTCAAGCTTAGCTAGATCCCTCCTCATGTTATCAACTCCTTCCTGGATGTCTATTCTATTGCAAATTTTGGTATCATCTGCAAAGAGGCAAACCTTACCCAAGAGCCCTTCCACAGTTCACTAGCAAAGATGTTAAAAAGAATCAGACCAAGGACAGATCCCTGCAGCACACCACTGGTAACCTCCTTCTCCTCAGAGTGAGCTCCATTTACCTGTACCCTTTGTCACCTTCCTCTCAACTAATTTCTAATCCATTCACTTACTTTAGGGTTCATCCCTAGGGTGCTCAGTTTGTTTATAAATTTCCTGTGCGAAACGGTGTCAAAGGCTTTACTGAAATCTAAGTACACCACACCTAGGGCTCTCACCCGGTCCAACTCCTTGGTCACCCAGTCAAAGTCAGATTTGTCTGACAAGACCTGCCTCTGGTAAACCCATGCTGCCTTGGATCCTGCAATCCAGTGGACTCCAGAAACCTCACTATCCTCCCTTTTAATATCATTTCCAATAATTTACTCACTACAGAGGTCAGACTCACCGGCCTGTAGTTTTCAACCTCATCCTTACTTCTGCTTTTGTGTAAAGGAACCACATGCGCCTTTCTCCAATTCACTGTGACTACTCCTGACTCTAAAGAAGCATTGAAAAGTTTAGCAAGTGGAGCCGCTAGAATGTCCCCAAGTTCTTTCAATATTCTTGGATGTATCCCATCCAGTTCCGTCACTTTGTCTGCTTTTAGTTTAGCTAGTTCCTCAGGAACACAGTCTTCTGAAAATCATTCAAGAAGACTCATCATTACGTGTCAGCACAGTTAAAGGGGATTTATTTCTGGCTACGGGAGAAACCTAAGCAAAGGGTAACCATGGAGGGCACTTTAATAAAGGGATGTTCACTAGAGGATCTCATATGGGGGGGAAAGTAATTGGGGAGCACAATCCATACGTATGCTATACAATGGAGATGTTCCAAAATATAAATGTCCAAATATCAGAATGAAGACAGGAGATATATCCAAATAATAAACTTCTTTTTACAAAAAAACATTGATAGGTGCTCTACATAAGCATCAACATCCATGGGGAGAAAGGCCAATGAGCATCCAGGTCCAGGTCTGTAATAGCAGCCTTAGGACAAGCTCAGGAACATCAGCGATCCTTAGTAAAACTCCCACCCATCAAACTCCTTTACATCGATTCTATTATCAAAGATTTTATCAGTACTTTTCTAATTGATTTATTAAAAAAACACATTTTAACCAAGCAGACCTTGCCCATCAGTACTACCGCATTAACATGCCATTTCATGCTTCATTACACAAAGGCATCAGCTATTTAACAGACAGTACTTATATTTTCCTTCACCCCACGCCTATACAGTGTTTTGATTTAGCTTCATCGGGGGGAGGGGGGGGCAGAATATACATAAGAAAATCCTCACACACTGACTGAACGTCAAATGCCAATCTGAAGCAAAAAATCAAACAAGGTCCCAGTCAGGGGTGGCTCTATAATGAGGCAGAGTGAGGCGGTTGCCTCAGGCGGCAAGTTTTGAAGGCGGCAAAAATGCCCCCAAAACAGCCGCCTCACTCCGCCTTCAAAAGTTAAAAAAAAAAAAAGAAAAACGCTCAAGTTTCTTTTGCTCCCGAGTCCGCTTCTCAGCAGCGGCAGATTCACCCTCTCTGGCGGCAGCGGTTGCGGCTGATCTTCAATTTAAATAAAAACCAAGCCAGCGCAAAGCCTTCAGTCTCTGTGAAGGAGCTCATGCAGATGCGTCCCGCCCCCAAAGGAAGTTAATGTAACTTCCTTTGGGGCGGGACACATCTGCACAGGTGGATCCTCAGAGGCAGGAGGACTCTGCACAGGCTTGGTTTTTATTTAAACTGAAGATCACTCGCACGGAGCAAGAGTGTCTGCTGCTCCTCTGGTTCTTCCCCCTCCCCCTCCTATCCTTTGGATGGGACTTGGGGCCACTCACAGGATGTTCCTTGGGAGAAAAAAGCACCCAGGCACAAGTGGAAAAACAAGGACAAACCAGGCAGTCCAGCACACAGGCATCAAAGGAAAAAAAAAGGCACTCTCTTCAGCTTTAAGCACAAACACTCAGCCACACCAGCTCCCCCCAAAAAACAGAGGCAAACTGGCTTCTAGATGGCATGACGAGCTCTTCTATGATCAAATACTTGCCACTCCAGCCATATCCATCAAAGGCCCTCAAGGTCTAGTGAGGAAAGTGCATGCGGGCAATCGCATCCTTCCCATTCTGTATCTCCCAGTTTTAGACTGTAAGCTCAAAGAGCATGTCCCTGTGCAGACAAGTACATCAGTAACACTCCAGGGGGGGTTGGAGAGAAGGAGGCAGCCAGCACCACTCAAAAAAAGCTTGCGGCAGTCAAGTCTCTCCTAGCGGGCCTTAACTGGCTACCGCATGCTGCTCTAGTGCCGTCTACATGTTGCTCCCATCCCAGCTTCCATGGCTGCACTGAACTCAGCTCCAGTGCACGACAAACAGGACCCACCACTGCGTCGGAGCCCAGAAGCCAGATATTGCTTGTTTCAATCCATGCTGTGGTCACGCTGCTGTTCCCGTTCTTGGTCACTCAAGCTGCCCAAGATGTCAGAAAGGCTGTGCCAAACTCTATTTGGTGCCAGAGCTCTATCAGAGGTGAGTGGAATTCCCATTTTTCCAGGGCAAGGATAGTGCACATATATTTGTATATTTTACACAGTACTGGGGAACTGCATCTCTTATTTATCTGATGTTGCACTGCATGTGGACTCTGGCTTCTTGGAGTTTCAGTTAAAATTTTGTCTACCTATTTTTATTTTTACTTTAGATTATCGTTACTTATTCTGTACTTGGTGAGGGTCAATGTTGTGTGTGTGTGACTGAGGCCAGGTGTTCTGATAACATGGAGTTTGTAAATAAGATCTATACTGTACTGTAGTAATTTGACTTGTTCAGCTTTTCAAATAGGTGTATGGATGTTCCAGGGCCCACTATAGTATTTACAGTGATGCTTTTTTTGGATGGGCTCCTTATGTGAGTTTTGGAAGTTTGTGCTGATATGGTATGGTAGGTTTGCTCTTTGTTGTAGGGTTTTGTATTAGTTCACAATATGCCTGGTACTTGAGAATAGTGGTTGTTGTTGTTGTTAGTGAGATGATCAGAATCAGATTTTTTTTTAAAATATTGAGTTCTGTGGGTGAATGTCCTGGTTCTGCTCTGCACCCACTGTGGATGAAAAATATATGTTGAAAAAGAAAAAGCAAGAACCATAACGCAGTTTATAACAACAAAATAAAAATGAGTTATAATTTAGTTTTCTAAACTGTGCTGTTGGTTCTTTCTCTCTTTTAGTTCCTTGGTGTGCAAATAGGACCGTACCTAGCCCTGTGCAAGCGGTGCAGTCGCACAGGGCGCAAAGGCTTGGGGGGCACATTTCGGCTGTATGCTGTTGCCCTGCCGCCGCTGGCAGGACAATAGCAGGCAGCCGAAATGTGCCCCCCAAGCCTTTTTGCAGGACTTTAAGCAGGTCTGGTCTCTCCCTCCTCTGATGCAATGTCAGAGCAGGGAGGGACAGATATGTTTAAAGTGCTGGTGCTTTACAGATCGAGCGCATGTCCCCCTCCTCCTCCCCATACCTCTGTCCAGCGCTGCCTGCTCTTTCCCTGCTGCCGGTGCCGCCGTGAAACAAAACAGCGGGCGGCAGCAGCAGGGAAAGAGCAGGCAGCGCTGGATGGAGGTATGGGGGGAGGAGGGGGCACGCACCCAAGCTGCAAGTCGCACAGGGCGCGATTGCTGCTCGGTATGGCCCTGTGTGCAAACATCTTGCATTCCCGCCATATAATCTAATCGGCTTTTTGGTTTGGTTCAGTCCCTGATTGGAGTTCTGAAAAAGCCCCGCCCCCCTCTAAGGGGGGGCGCCATCTCGTTCTTCACCTCAGGCAGCAGATGGCCTTGAGCCGCCCCTGGTCCCAGTCATACCAAAACAGCCTGATGTACTATTACTACTACTCACACCCCTCCTCAAGGCTGTGTACGTTCCAAACCATGCAAAAAAAACAAGAAAACACTTACCACAAAAGAACCTTTCACCCACCTACTGCAGTCTCAGCTGATGTAAACCCTCAAACAAATGGCGTGCATGCCAATCTACACCCACAAACAAAGTGACTACCAATCACTTGATCCTACAGTCAATCAAGCCAATTAGCAAAATCCCTCATTTATCATCTCCTACAACCAAAAGAACACAAACTTTTAAAGTCATAGTAGCATTAAAACCATTCCGCAGTAGCATTAAAACCATTCTACCCATAGATGTCGATGCTTATGTAGAGCACCTACCAATGTTTTTTCATAGAATGTAGTTTATTATTTGGATACAATGGAGATGTGACTTAGGATTTGGTGGGATTTATTGGCAGGAAAGGTAATCCAGGTGACGGCGTTATCAGCCTGCTTTCAAGAGAGGGAAGGTCCCAGCCCACAGGTGTGGAAGACATGGGCAGATCAGGGCATAACACTTCTCCACCCCCCCCCCCTCGCCCCCGCTGCTGCAATCCCCCCTCTTAATGATTTCACCTGGGAGAAGGGATGGCATGGTGATCTCTCTTTTGAGCAGAAGCATTGCAGCAGGCCTTTAAGGTGCCTGCAGGTATCCCGTGACCCTCGATCCCCTCCTTTGCCAAAAAAGATTTTAAATCAGCATCCGCTTCAGAAATGTGGCTGACTTTAAAATGCCGAGTGCATGTGCCCTCATGGCCTGCTGCTGCTGCCTTGCCACACCCAACCTCCAGCCCAAACAAACCAGGTGCTCTAAATAACCCCACCTACTCACTCATGGACCATCTTCGACCACATCACCATTGAGAACATCAAAACCACTATCTCATCCCTCAACCCCACAACTTCCCCATTCAACCCCTTACCCAGTGAGCTGGATCAAAGCCACAAAGGCCGAGCTCTACCCATTCCTTGCAAATCTCACTGCAACAAGGCAAAAAAACAACCTAAAAATCTCCTCAATCCATACGCTACTAAAAAAACTCCACCTAGACCCCACCGATCCCACTTCCTTCAGGCCCATAGCAAGCCTACCATTCATAGTCAAAATAATTGAAAAGACAGTCAAACATCAATTGCAAGAATACCTTGACACAGATGCCCTGCTCGACCCACAACAACATGGATTTTGGCCGCACCACAGAGTGGAAACCCTCCTAACTTCACTCATGAACAACTTCATAAAAGGAACCCAAAACACCCACCAAGGATTCTTACTAATATTTCTCGACATCTCAGCAGTTTTTGACACCATCAACCACATCATCCTCCTACAATGCCTACAGACAATAGGATTTCAAGGTACCGTACTAAAGTGGTTCCAAGCCTACCTGCACAACAGACTCCAACGAATAAAAATTGGGTCACACTCATCAGCCCCCTTACCCCCATCAGGCCACATTTCGACTACTGTAACTCCATCTACCATGGATTACTACACTCAACACTCATACCTCTGCAAACAGCCCTACACACAACAGCTCAGATCATTCAAGGAGCCTCCAGATATGATCATATCACCCCTATCCTCAAGCATCTTCACTGGCTCCCCCTACAGAGTAAAATACAATATAAAAGCAGAGACTTGACACACCTATTTACCGAATATTATCAGAACAAAATCGAAAACCTGAACCTATACTCCACATAAGACCCGAATCTGCCACATCCATATACCTCCTTCCACTGTTTCAACCTACATATTGCCCATTAAGATATACCTCATTACACTATAGAACCATAGGACAGAACTGTACAATGTATATAGTTAATTGTAAAAAAGTTCAGCCTAATTCCTTTGTATCCTAAAGGCCTGCATGTAATGTTTACAATCTTGAATTGAAGATATTCACTGTATTAGTTCACTGAATTCCTTGAAAATTGCCATGAGCAGTAATAGTTTAGTAAACTGCCTTGATTACATGGATAAAGTGGCATATAAAACCCAGAACTAAAATAAATAAATAAATATAATTCTTTTATTGATATTGAAAACTCTCAATAACCAAATATCCTCCCACCTACAAACCCTCATCAGAGCACTTCAGATGAACAGACCATGAAGACACTCCACCAGGAACATCCTTGCCTCTCCCCAAGCAAAAACAAGAAACACCCAGCAGTCATGTGCCAGATCGTTCGAGTCCTATGCTCCCACCAGATAGAACTACACAATAAGGAACATTAAAGACTTCCCCGCATTCCCAAACTCCTCAAAACCCTCCTGTTCACCCTGCACTTTGGTTCCACCATCTAACCCTCCCCCCCCCCTTTATCAAACACATCCCTAGTTGACCTATCCTACTCCCCACAACCAAGAATGCTTTGTAAATATGTTAAAATGGCATGTCTTTGTTGGGCGCCTTTGTTTAATCTATATAAAGGTATTGTTCTTTGTAAACATTTTTTAACTAAGTTCTATAAACACTGCTTTGGCCTCAGTGAAAAAAAAGATATAAAAGCTCAGCCAAATAAATAAAATAAATAATAGTGTATCTGGATTTTCAGAAAGCCTTTGACAAGGTAACTCATGAGAGACTTTTGTGGAATTAAAAAGTCCTGAGATAGGAGGCAGTGTATTACTATGGATTGGGAACTAGTTAGAAGATAGAAAACAGAGACTAAGGCTAAATGGCCAATTTTCTCAGTGGAGAAAGGTGAATAGTGGAGCACCCAGGGATCAGTGCTGGGTCTGCTGCTTTAACATATTCATAAATGACCTGGAAATGTGAAAAATGAGTCAGATAATAATTTTGTATCAACTGCAAGTTTGTTTTCATTCAATGCAACGTAAACCCCTCGTGGTACTAGGAGACCAAAACCTGTCTTCCTTATCACCTAATGAGGCCAGTGCATTTCTGCAAGCCATGAAAGACCTACACTACACACAAGTTAACACATATGAGAGGGGGAAACCTAGACCTCATTTTTGTACCAAACCACTTACTGGACCAAAGCCTCATAACCCACTTTACCACCATTCTGATTCCCTGGTCAGACCACTACATGCTCAACTTAGTAATGCTCATAACAAGGAAAATATCAGAAGGTCAACTAAAAGAGGGTAGAAGATTTAAACAATATGATGAAGAAGAATTCTTGAAACAAGTACTAACTCAACTCGATCGTAACACAACTAAGTTGGACGCATTCATCAGCAATTGGAACCACACAATACATAAAGCAGCAATGGCGACAAACAAGAGGATTCATAAAGGAAGAAAACATTATACACCATGGTACTCTAGTGAAATAAATGAGCTAAAAAGGGAAACTAGAAAGGCAATGGCGACACACCATAGACCAAGAAAGCCTAACAAAATATAACCAAGTGAAGAAAAATCCCAATAAGACTAGAAGAGCCAAAAGTTGTGATCTAATTGCTATAAAACCTCTAATAAAAAGTGACTAAAAACAATAGATTATCAGAGCATTGAAATAGAGGGTGGAATTGTATCCACCACTAACCATCATGCTCCATCTTAATCATTTTTATTAATTTTAAGAAGAATTTTATATGGCGCACTTTGAAGAGCGCCATATTTATCCATCGAGGCATTTAAGAAGATTCCTTTGTCAAAATGATTTTTGGACAATGTCTTTTTCTTGTGGACAGATTCATTGGAATCATAACAACAGTTCATTTCGTGGTTAAACACTCTAAAGCCCAGCATTTAATTTACAGCTCACATTGAAACGCAAACCATTAAAGTTTTGGATGTCCAAGTGTTTCTCATGTCATCGGTTCTGCAAATCATGTTATATCGCAAGCCTGTTCAATGGAATGCTCTTCTTTGATTTTATAGCCATCACCCAGCCTCTTTACACCGTGGCTTACCTTTTGGACTGTTTTTGTGGCTCCGCCATATATGTTCTACTGTTTCGGAGTTTCAGAACCATGTACAAGATTTGATTGTTTGCTTGTTGAGTCGCGGTTATCCCCATTCAATTGTTCTTAAGGCATATAAATGGGCACGTTTTTGCCATAGGGAGTGGTTGTTGTCACCTCCAGCAAAGGACGACCCTGATAACGACATTACTGGCATATTGCCTTTTATGCAGGATGTATATCTGGTAATATCCCTTCTTCACAAACATTGGTCGGTGTTGCAATTACACCCTTGCAACTGGCATATTCCCGGGGCACTAATTTGTGGGATCGGTTAGTGCATTCTATGACTTTAGTAGACCGTCCTGTTTCCACTCATGATAACCTGGATCACTGGGCATGCGGCGACTGCCAATACTGTGCATACACTTTGGAGGGCCATCATTGGTATTATACTAAAAAGGGCTATCGGTTCAAATCATATTGGCATACATCCTGTATGTCATCTTTTGTTGTATACTTGATTGTTTGCCCTTGTGATTTGGTGTACATGGGACGGACAACCCACATGATTAAAACCTGGTTGAGTGAATATGCTTCCCGTTTACGCACTTCTACAGTTTCTGCCCCTTTGGTGGACCACTGTCTTCAACATCACCATTCATTTGTTCAGCTATTTTGTCGGGTGATTGATTTTGTGCCTTATGATCCACATGGGGGAGATCACCTGTCTAAATCACAGTGGAAGGAGCAAGAATGGATCTTTAAATTTGACTCTTTAGCCCCGTTTGGTTTAAATCAGGAGATCGATTGGCCAAGTCTTTTTTAGCTGAACCAATCCTGAGAGGGGTTTCCCTTCACATGGTCTCTTCCTCTATTGTTTGGATTGGTGATTGATTCTTGATGTCAGATGCTGATCTTTGACTTAATGCACAAATTTGATTTTGAAGAACTTATTCATTTCACAGGAAATTTTCCCATTAAAGCCTGAAGCAGAATGCCATACATTTCGACACGTAACATGCCACATTGCGAATGGGGCTTCCTGTTGCTCTTTGTGCTTTGAGATAAGTACATGAACACAGTTTTTTAATACTAAGCAAATGAATAACAAAAAATTCTTTTGAAATTAATAAAAATGATTAAAATTGAACTGATGTGATCAATCAATTATTAAACATTAGCATTAATCAATGACCTTACAAAGTTAGGATTACATAAACTACAAGCAGAACCTTAGCTTTTCAGGCCATTTTCTCCTCGCCCAGCTGATGATCGGAACCACCAGCAGGGAGCGGGCAGGTAAGCTTCTCCCCGCTCCCCACCGACAGGCCAAATCGCGCTGCAGCACCTTCCCACCGGAGAACCTTTAAATTTAAAGCACTGCAAGGTGCCGGCCTCCTCTCACAGCCGACGATTGGACCCACCAGCAGGGAACGGGCAGGTAAGCTCTTCCCCGCTCCCCACCAACAGGCCCAATTGCACTGCAGCACCTTCCTGCCAGAGAACCTTTACATTTAAAGCATTGCAAGGTGTGCCTGCGCCTGGCAGGTCCGCGCCTGAGGGTCTTGCCAGAGGGTCCTTTGGCATGGCCCATAGGTGGGGAACGAGGGTGGTGGACTAGCCCGCACTCACCCAGACTTACATTGGCAGATCCAAAATCAGGATCAACATCAGGATCTTTAAGTAACGCCCTGCGCTGAGATGGAAGAACAGCGGCTGCCAAGGAAGCAAAGCTCATGATCACAGTTCAAAACAGCGTAAAACAGAAAACAGCGAACTGCAAAGTAACTCCTCCCACTCCCAGCACAGCAGAGCAGACCAACCAGAAACTCCACCCAATACTTATCTATAGCAGGAGTACTAGGCGCCACGTTCTTTAAGAAAACCTCCTCATTTAAAGCACTTCCACCATATATGTATCAATCTCTTAATAAACCACATCCAATACCTGGACAACATTTACATCTTCACACTACATCCAACTGAATATAGTCTGAATCCACATATTTTACCAGATACAACCAAATAAGCTACACTCCCACTTCAACAAACATCCTTTGTTGCCTAATAATACTATTAGAAGCCTTAAAAGCTATCACATCAGACAACACACAATATAACATAATAAGCTATATACCAATCCTACAATCAACCAGGAACAACACATTCCTTCGATTACATCAAGACACTGCATACAGAAGATGCAACAGGCTACTGCAGATTGAACCATCAAACTTAATGAAAGAAATAACAACCGAACATCTGACCAACCATTCCTTGAAATGTGCCTTGATCAACAGAAATGTGCCTGATCCATATAGAACGAACACCACCTCATCACCAATTACATAGAAGAACAGCATCTGGACATAATGTATATAACGGAAACATGGCTCACAAACATGGATCAAGTAATAATAAACCAAATCGCTCCACAAGCACATGAAACCCACAACCGTCCAAGAACCAACAAAAGGGGAGGCGGAGTGCTCATCATCTCAAGGAAGTCCCTAAAATTCAACATGCTTTCAACTCGAAGCATGGACAGCTGCAACATCACAACCATCTCAAACAAAAACATAGCTTTTTCTCTCATATAAAAAACACCTGGCACCAATACTGATGACCTTTCACTAATACTAGAAGAGATTTGCCACTATTCTAACCCACAAAAACCACTCATCTTTCTGGGAGACCTTAACATACCATCGATTACTACCAGACACGGCCAAGCTTTCATACAAGCAATTGAGAGCTACAATATAAACAAATAATAAACACCCCAACCCATAACAAGGGAGAAATCCTTGACCTCATCTTCATGCCGAACATGCTCCTAGATAAGAAACCCATACAGCCTCCAACATTGATGCCCATACCTTTGTCAGATCATTAGATCATAATTCTCCAAATATCCACCCCTACACTGAACATCTCAACAGAAACAACAAACACACAAAGAAGATTCAAGCCATTTAACAAAGAGAGGTTTATATAAGAGATCTTACCACAAATAAACCAAGAATCAACAGACCTCGAATGGATAATAAATAACTGGAACTCGGCAATCCACAAGGCAGCCATGCACCAAATAAGATAACACACATAATCCAAAAGAACACTGCACCATGGTATTCCAATAAGATCAATATATTGAAACAAACTCTATGAAAAGCAGAACGAAGATGGCAAAGAACAAAAGATCAATTAGATAGAATTAACTACACTAACAAGATGCAAGAATACCAGTCCCTAATAAATGCCTGCAAGACGGAATACCACACAAATTTAATCATGGGCTACCTAAATAAAACTACGAGAACTATTCAGTATAATAAGGACCTTGACAAGAAACAAAGTCCACAATCCAATCAATCCCCAGACAATGGCAGACTTTCTGGAAGCAAAGCTAAAACCCTACCCAAACCAAATACAACAAATAACAACAAAAACCCACACAATAACTAGAAAGGATGCCCAATGGGGCACATTTCATATACCATCCATAAAAGAGCTCAAGAATATTTAAACCTGCCTCAACACAACAACCTCCTCTCTCGATACATGTCCAATATCCTGGATCAAAATGACAACTGAACAACTAGCCCCTATTCTACTCAAAATAATACAACTTTCACTTACACAGGGCACTATTCCTCCCATACTCAAACAATCAATGGTAAGACCTATCCTAAAGAATAACACCCTGGACCCAAATGAGCCAAGTTCATACCGACCCATCTCAAGCCTCCCATTTACAGCAAAGCTAATTGAGAAAGTGGTTCAATTCTAACTACAAGACCACCTCGACACACATGCCCCCCTGGACCCCCACCAGCGTGGGTTCAACCCTAAACACACTGTGGAAACTCTCATCACTTCACTCTTAAACAACCTAATCACCAAACTAGATAATGCCAAATAATGATGCATATTGATATTCTTCGATATAAAGGCCGTCTGTCACTCTATAAACCATAAAATACTTATCACGCACCTAAATGAAATCAGACTACAAGAAACAATCCTAAAATGGTTTACATCTTATCTTACCCACAGAAAAATACAAATAAAATCAGGAACACATTAATCAAATCCAAAAGATCAACTCTCTGCTCTGCTGTTTAATATCTATCTGCAACCTCTCTGCAATATAATAGCCAAGCACAAAATAAACTACAATATCTATGCAGATGACTTCATAGTCCATACATCATTCAACATCGACCAACCTGATTACTCGAGCATAACAACTTGCCTGGAAGAAATGTCAAACTGGCTCCTGGAACGAAATTTACTCATAAACTACAAGAAAACGGAAGCAATCTTCATAGCAAAGAACTCATCATTTGTTCCACCAAAATCACTGAAAATATCACACAACATCATAGAAGTAAAAACAGAAGTCAAATACCTGGGGATATACCTCGACCAAAACCTAAACTTTCAAGATCATATAAACAAGATTACAAAAGCCGCCTACAATAAACTAAGAACAATGCAAAGACTCAAGCCCCTTCTTGACTCCAATAATATCTGCACAGTCTGCCAGGCCTTCATAATGCCAATCCTAGACTATTGCAATATCATATACCAAGGTCTACCTACCCAATCCACCTACCCATTACAATTACTCCGAAACACAAAGGCTTGCATCATAACTGAGACATCAAGAACCAGCCATATAACCCCAACACTGAGACATCTCCACTGGCTCCCCATAGTCACCAGAACCAAATACAAAGCCATACTCACTATTTTCAAAATCCTATACCAACTAGCGCCACCAACACTACAGTCTATCATCCACAAAGACCTTGAAAATAGGACAAAAAGGAAAAACAATAAAAACTTACTAATAATACCAAGGACAAAAACTAAAGCAAAACAATCAACTTGTCATAGAGCTTTTTCGATTTATGCTTCATCCCTCTGGAACTCCCTGAAATCATAAGAACCACCAGCAACCTATAGCACTTTAGGAAAGTCTTGAAAACACACCTCTTCTTGGAGTGCTATTTACCAGAACCCGAAACATCATGCGAAACACACCCACCCCAATAAAATATAAACTCTTCTATATGTTACCTACAAATTAAGAATAATAACTCTCACAATGTAGATTAAAGAACCATGTAACCACTATTGTTAGTATCCCGGTTGTATCCAAGTTTAATATCCCTGTTCTATGTAATGTTCCATTGTTTTAGTTCAATGTAAACCACTTTGAATACAAGATAAGCGGTATATAAAAATTCTTAAATAAATAAATAAATTTTCTCTGTATAGGAGCTCATTCTAGAAAAAACTTTAGTCTAATAATTAAGACTATTTCACCTGTAAATAAAAACACAATCATATGCAGACAAGTCGAGCAAGCTTAATTTATAAAGTTTTTCATCACTGAAAGTACAGGGCACTTAACCCTCCATTGCCTCAGGTACAAACTTAGACTGCAAGCCCTCTGAGGACAGGAATCTTGTTGGACTTTCCAGACATCTGCCTTTCTTCTACTTTCTCGTATCTCTCTTGGCCAGGTCTAGCTTTCCTCCTATCAAGTAACATTGCCATCTTGCACAGTTGTGAAGTTACCCTGTTCCAACAAGAAGGCATTTTGGGCAATCCTGTTTTGAAATAACTTTCCAATGCAGCCTTTAATTCCTAATAATATCTGTGCTGCAGATCATATAATCTGTCAGGATAGTATTGTCAGAAACCTATTTCTGGCCTAGAATCTCCCCCTGGAATGGGGAAGCTTTAAAGCTGTACCCAACTTAACCCTGAACAAGTCTGGTTTTGCCCCACTGCATCTCGAGACTGGTGCTCCTGCCTTCTCTGGACACTAGGGGCTTGACATTGATTTGGGCAGGCTATGTGTCGCTACGGTGCATAGCCGTGCCCGCTGACCCCTCCTCATGCTCTTTGGAAGTGGAGATGGTACCAAAGAGGTGAGTTACTTCTGGCCCATGGAATTTCTTCTTGACCCACTCTCAAAGGACAACTGACTCACCATCAAAGTAGAGATAGTGTAGTTACTCACCTGTAGCAACTGTTCTCCGGGAACAGCAGGAATAAGTGTAGTTACTCACCTGTAGCAACTGTTCTCCGGGAACAGCAGGAATAAGTCCTCACATATGGGAGACGGTGCCGACGGAGCCCGCACAGTAATCACTCCCCAGCTTTCAAAGAAAGCTTTTGGTAGTGAGATCACCCAGGTATGGTCTCCTTCCCACCCATGGGTGCTATCTTGCTCAGTATGATGACATAGCTTGATCAAGCATCAAAAAGAAAACAACTCCATGGGGAGGTGGGAGGGTTGTGAGGACTTATTCTTACTGTTCCCAGAGAACACTTGCTACAGGTGAGCAACTACACTTTCTCTGGGAACAAGTTCTAACATATGGGACTCCCAAGATACAGGACACCGAAAAAACTTATAAAAAAGCCACGGCAACTGAGGCAAGCTGTGAATAGCAAGGAGTGCTGAATTGCCTCAAGTCCTGAGATGCAGCCCCATATCGAGAATGGAATCACCTCTCCAGTAACCTGGACACAAAGAGCCGGAGGGAAGAATTTGCACTAATCCCCAAAGAGATGACGGAGTACTGCCTGGCTGAAGGCACCGTCGCACTGGGAGCTCTCCTTTAGACAGTAGTGAGCTGTGAAGGTGTGGACCGAGGACCAGGTGGTAGCCCAATAGATGTCCTGCAGGGAACCAAGCACAGGTGTGCTACCAAGGCTGCCTTAGCATGCACATCACGTGTGATGAGATGACGCTGCAAGGAGAGTCCAGCCTGCTTGTAGGCAAAGGATATGCAGTCCGCAACCCAAGTGGACAGGGTATGCTTAGAGACCGCCACACCAAGCCTGTCTGGGTCAGAGGAACAGATGTGACGAGTGGTGATGGGTTTTTGTTTGCTCAAGGTAAAAGGCAAATGCCCTTTTCCAATCCAAGGTGTGAAGAGAGGCCTCTGCTCTGGATGTGTGAGGCTGAGGAAAAAAGATGAAAAGGACCACCCCCTGATTGAGATGAAAAGCTGACACTACCTTTGGTAAGAACTGGGGGTGAGTCCGGCAGAAGTGGATGTAAGGGGTGTGAACCATCAGGGCTTGGAGCTCACTGACCTGCCGGGCTGATAACCCACCAGAAAGATAACCTTCTATGAAAGGAACTTAAGATGGCAGGAAGCCAGAGGCTCAAAGGGAAGAGCCATGAGCTTGCCGAGCATGATGTTCAGGTCCCACGCCACTGGAGGTGGACGGATAGGAGACCTCATAGGAGGAGCCACCTCATGAAGCAACCCACCAGACAATGTACAAAGATGGGTTGGCTGTCAATGAGGTGGTGATGCGCCGCCAAGGCACTGAGGAGTACCCTGATTGATTTGGTTTTAGACCAGACTTGGAGACACTTAGCAGGTACTGTAGAACGTGCTGCACCAGGCAGGCGAAGGGATTCATCTCCCTATCTGCACACCAGACTGAGAATCTATGCCACATAAAGGCATAAACATGCCTGGTAGAGTCCTTATGAGAAGCGAGCAGGATGTCCTCCACATCCCTTGGCAGATGGAAGTGGGCCAGTGCTACCCTTTCAGGAGCCAGGCCATCTGGATAAAGGACCTGAGGTTGGGGTGAAGGAGGGTCCTGTCCTCCTGCGAGATCAGGTTTGGGGCATGGCTCAGTGATATCGGGGCCACCCATGAGAGCTGCAGTGGGAACCATGGTTACCTGGGCCACCTGGGCACAATGAGGATCATGGAGGCCCTGTCCACCTGTACCTTGAGCAGAATTCTGGGAATTAAGGGGGTCAGAGGGTATGCATACAGGAGACCCTCCAACAAGGACATGAGGAATGCATCTGCCACTTGCTGGTCCTGGGCAGACATCCAGGAACAGAACTGGGGCAACTGAGCATTGAGGGGGCTGGCGAAGAGGTCCATCACTGGGGTCCCCCAATGCTGGAAGACCATGTGATGCTGAAATACTTGGCTGAGCCTGTCCACCAAGACATTCTCATGTCCCAGCACATAGACTGCCCTGAGGGTCATGCTCCTCTCTATGGCGAAGGTCCAAAGTTGGACGGCCTCCCAGCACAGCGGGTACGATCCAGTCCCACCCTGCTTGTTGATGTAGAACATGGTGATCTGGTTGTCTGTCTGGACCAGGACCACCTGGTCTGCCAGTTATGCCTGGAAAACTCGGAGGGCATTTGCCACTGCCCGGAGTTCCAGGAGGCTGATCTGGAGAAGGCTCTCCTCTGGGATCCAGACACCTTGCAACCATATGCCAACACATTGGGCACCCAATCCAAGCTTAGATGTGTCTATCGCGAGGAAACGCTGAGGCAGCAGGATCTGGAAGAGTAGGTCAGCCGTGAGGTTCAGTAGGTGCTACCACCATGCAAGAGACACCATGAGAAGTGGGGTGATCCATATGCAGTTATTCATGCGACCTGTAGCCTGAGTCCACTGAGTGCTGAGGGACAACTGAGCCTGCTGCATCTGGAGGTGAGCATGCGGGGGTTACGTGCACCATTGAGGCCATGTTTACCAGGAGATGCAGCATGAGTTGGGCCAAAGCTGTTGAGCAATTTTGTACCTCCTTCACCAGGGACACCAAATGATGGGTCCTGTCTAGAGGGAGGAAGACTGTGGCTTGAGTTGTATTGAAGTGGGCCCCAATGAAATTCAGACTCTGCATGGGTAGCAGATGGGACTTGGGGTAGTTGATGATGAACCGCAGGTTTTGGAGCATTCGGATGGTGCAACTGCTGGCTAGGTGGGGCTCATCTGGAGAGCTGGCCTTTATGAGCCAGTTGTCCAAATAGGAGAATACAAAGACCCTCAGCAGTCGGCAGTGTGCGGTGATGACCGCCAGTCACTTTTTGAATACCCACGGTGCAGAGGAGAGGCCAAAGGGCAGCACCCTGTATTGGTAGTGGCATCTGCCGCCACCACCGCTGAATCAAAGGTACTGATAGTGCCTGGGGTGAATCAGGATGTGGGTATAGGTATCTTAGGGATCCAAAGAGCATAGTCAATCTCTCTGCTGGAGCAGCAATGTTCCAAGAGATACCATTTTTAACTTCTCCTTTACTAGAAAGTGATTGAGGTCCCACAGATCCAGTATGGGCCAAAAGACTCCTGTCTTTTTTGGGAGCAGAAAATAGCAGGAGTAGAATCCCATCCCCCTGAGGGGCTGAGAAACTGGTTCCACAGCTTTGTCCTCAAGCTCTTTCTGTAGGAGCTCCCCTGTGGAGAAGAGTCTTCAGTAATTCCCCCGGAAAGAATGGTGGGGGCATCTGTTCGAAATGCAGGAGGTAACCCTTCCTCACCACCTGCAAGACCCAGGCATCGGTGGTGATGCCTAGCCAGAGGTGGGCAAGGTGGACCTTGGGTCCTGAACCTCAGGGGGAGGGAAGAGGGGCTATGCCCAAGGAGTCAAAAGCCCCCTGCCCAGGCTGCAGCTGGGGCACTGTTTAGGTCTTGGGGAGCCTTAGATTTATGGGGGCCATGCCCTTGGCCCTTGGTCTGCTGACCCTGTTGGGGAGCTTGGTAGGCCGGATACTGGGGGTAGTTTCCATAAGCCTTTTTTCTTTTTTGGGTAAAAGGACTTTTTCCTCAAAGCCTTCAGTCAGAAAGGATAAGCAGTCTTCTGAGAGAGCCTGGTCCTAGTCATGAACTCTGACTTCAACTCCATGGCCTTGCTCATCATGGGCTTGCCAAAGAGGTTCTCTCTTCAGCAGAGGACATCGACAAACTTGTCTTGTACCCATTGCTCCAGGTCCAAGGACTGTAGCCAGGCCAGGCATCAGACACTAATGCCCACCACAGCCACATGTGCCATGGACTCAAAACCATCATAGGCCACCCAAGTCACGAATTTGGAGCAGTCTTTAACTGAGGATACCAGGGTCCGGAACCGTGAAAGAGGTTGATCTGTCAACTCAGCTGAGAACCCATCAAGGTCCTTTACCAGGCCCCTTAGGTACATGCCCATGTACAGCTGGTAGGCCTGGATGCGGGCCATGAGCATAGAGCCCTGGTATCACTTTCTACCAAACCCATCCATTGTGTGAGCCTCCCTGCCAAGGGGCACCAAGGAGTTAGGCTTCTGGTTCTTGATTCGATTCATGGCCGACTCCACCACCATGGAGTTGTGTGGCAGCTATGTCTTTTGAAAACCAGGGCTGTTGCAGACTCAATATTGGGAATTGAGTTGAATGCTCACAATTGGCACCATCACTGGGCTCTCCCACATCCTGAAAAGCAGCCACTCCAGGATGGGTGGGATCGGCACCAACAGGGGCCTTGTACTGGAGGATCTCCAAGTCCTCGGCTCAAGGCTCATCCTCCAGCTCTGTTATGAAGTTGAGGGCTTTAGACATTTCCTTGACAAAATCCAGGAAAGCCACATCCTCCAGTGGGGCCCTCCAACATTTCTGGGGTGGAGAAGGGTCTGAGGGAAGTCCCTGTGGAGCTGGGTGTTGGGTGACTCATCATCAGTCTCCTACTCTGAGTCAGAGTCAGAGAAAACCTTATGGTGCCGGGCATCAGCTGGATGTCCGGATGGAGGCATCGAGGGAGATCGATGTGCCTGATGATCCGACCCCAAGGTGCTCAAGGGGTAGTCCCAACAGGAGCGAGAAGCTGACTGGTGAGACTCAGCTCGGGGCACCAAGTGCTCATGCATCATCTGGATGTCTGGGAAGGGTCCCAACGTCAGCACCGATGACCCAGATGATTTGGAGATCGGTCCCCGCTGCACCACTAGGCTATGTTCCAGGGCCGCCAACTTGGCCTCCATGCCAGAAGGCTGTGCAGCCATCAGCTCGGGCACCAATGGCATCGGGCCTGGAGCTGGCTCCTTCAATGGGGAATCATGTATAGTGATCACTGCAGGGGACCAAGCTTGATGCCCCAAAGCGGTGGGAGGCTCCTCCCACCAGGGCAGCTACAAAAGCCACTCCCAGCCATCAACATTGTGTCAAGGACTTTGAGGCCGGTCTTACTCCCGGCTCTGGCATTGACCTTCGACCTCAACTCAGACGAAGTCCTGGACCCTTGGGGGCATCCTCGAAGGACGATCCCCGGTCCAAGCTCCCATGGCCTCAGGGCTCAGAGGCAGCCCGGCTGCATGATAACAAGTTGTCTGACGTGGCCCCTGAGGGCAGCGATTCTACTACTACTACTACTACTACTGGGCATTTCTATAGTGCTACAAGTCGTACACAGCACTGCACAGACACACAGTCCCTGCTCATCAGAGCTTACAATCTAATCAAGACAGACAACACAGAAGGTGTAGAGAGGGATAAACAAGGGGGACAGAAAAAGAAAAAGGAGATCAGGTGAGTCAAGATCCAAAGGCAGCAGCGAAGAGGTGAGTTTTCAGCCTGGATTTGAAGAGGGTTAGAGAAGGTGCCTGACATACATACTTGGGTAGTTTGTTCCAGGCGTAAGGCGCAGCAAGTTGAAAGGAGAGAAGTCTGGAGTTAGCAGTAGAAGATAAGGACACAGATAGAAGCAGTTTGCTTGAAGAGCGGAGTTCCCGAGGGGGGTTGTAAGGAGAAATAAGAGAAGAAAGGTAGTGAGGAGCCGCAGAGTGAATGCATTCCACACTCGATGCTGGGGTCGGACACAAGGCCTTTAAGCCAGACAGCACCACCCACGCTTTTCATGACTCTTCTGAGTCTTGCTCGACATCTATAGGCAGAGCAGGCAAGTGGAGTCATCGTGGTCCACACCGAGGCATCAAAGGCAAGAAGTATGATGGTCCGTGATGGACATAGGGTGGTTGCACCTGCCACACTGTTTCAGACCACTGACTGTAGACATAAAGGGGAATACGACACCCGTGAAGTCAAACTCACATGTCTTGGTCAATTTGGGAGCGAGACACGCACCGCGCTTCGGAGAGAGAAGAAAAGAAAAACAAAAAACAGAGAAAAATGTGACACCGGGGTGAGGGCGATCCCGGGCGTTGTAAAGGTGATCAGTACATGACCAGTAACCCGACAAGGGAACGCCAAGCAAAAAACAGAAAAACGTTTACCTTTACTGGGGGAAAAGACAGGACGGCTGGAGGGCTCCATGGAAAAAGGAAGACTGAGCAAGACGGCTCCCTTGGGCGGGAAGGTGACCGTGCATGCGTGGTTTAACTCCCAAAAGCTTTCTTTGAAAGCTGGGGAGTGATTAGCAAGTGGGCTCTATCGGCACCAATATCACCCATATGTGAGCACTTACTTCCTTTTTGTTCCCAGAGAAACTCCTTCACTATGATTTTTAAATGTAAAAAAATAAAGTGACAAAATCTTCCAGTTCTGCAGAATGATCTTCAAAAAGAAAATATAATGAAACAAAATTAAGCTAGGAAATTACAAAAGAAATGAAAAACCATTTATTTGTCAATACAGAGACTTTGTATAACCTAATAGACACAGCAGCAGGTGGGAGGCCAGTTTCATATCCCACTGACATTCCCTGTGATCTTAGGACAAATCACTTAACCCCCAGTGCTTCAGGTACAAACTGATCCTAAGCAGGGGCGGCCCAAGGGGGGTGCGGGGCCATGTGCGGAGACTCGGTGCGGGGCCTCATTTGCATAAGGGGCCTCATTTGCATAAATATTTGCATAATGTTACCATACACTAACTTTTAGTAAACATGCCTCTTCATGAGTGTATGGATAAAGAAAGACAAAGATTTCTACATTACTATAATCCAGTGCCAACCGCCAGGCACATTAGGAACTACTACAAACACTGCCCATTTAGAACCCATAGCAAACCCACCGTATCCTAACAGCACTACCAAGACTCATAAAGCACCATACCCTACCTATCAAAAGGCAACACTGCAAATATTAAACCAATACATTTCAGAGAATAACAATACATGACCTACTGGGGAAAGAGAACAAGTGGCAATGTCAAATAGGAATTACATAAACAGAATACCTCAGCTCAGTTACACATGCAGAACATAGACCATCACCAAACAAGGAATCACAATTTAAAAACAGGAAGACAATAATTAAACTGGGAACCCTAAAAGCCAAACTTGGAATGTACAACAATGTTGAAATAAAACTATAAATTAATTTCCTCTTGTACTAAACAAAGCACCGACATTAATGATGCACATTTCCCAGAGCTGACATATTCCAGTTAATAAATTCAAAATAAAGAGATATCTTTGTACCTTTTGTGCATTTTTTTTTCAGTTGCAATTGTTCCAGTCACTTTCTTCTGGTTTATTTGTGTCTTCTGCTAACTCTCCATCGTCTGCTGTCCATTTGTCCTTTCTTCTCTCCTCTAGTTTTTTTCCATTCTCTCTCTACATCTGCTTTAACATAATAATCTTTCTCCTTTTGCTCTTTCCTCATTCCTATTTCATCCACTCAAATTTTACCCCTCCATCCTCAATCCCCACTTAGGGGCTTGTTTACAAAGCCGCGGTAGCGGTTTGCGATCGTAATCGGAGCCGCGGCCCCATTGATTTCAATGGGGCTGCGGCTGCGATCGCGAACCACTACCGCGGCTTTGTAAACAAGCCCCTTAGTCTCCCAATACCCGGCCAATTGTAGATTTTTCTTCCCTCCCACACAAAATATTCTTCCCCTCTCCATTTCACTCTCCCAGCCCCATCCCCTTCTAATCTCCCCCAACATCAGCTCCCTTTTAGTTGCAGCCCCACCCAGTATCCGCTCCCTTCTAGTCCCCACATCAGCCCATTTCCAGTCCTAGCTCCCCCATCCATTTCCAGTCCTATCCGAGTCCCTTCATCAGCTCATTTCCAATACCAGCCTCCCATCAGCCCATTTCTAGTCCTTTCCTAGCCCCACCATCAGCCCATGTTAAATCCTAGCTCCCCTCCACTCAGCCCATTTCTAACCCAAGCCCCCCATGAACCTACTTCCAGTTCTAGCCCCTCCATGAGTCCATTTCAATCCAAGCCCCCACCACAGCCCATTTCCAATCTTAGCTCCCCCAACACCCAATTCCCAGTCCTATCCTAGCCCCTCCATCAGCCCATTTCCTGTCCTAGCTCCTTCCCCTAAGAGCCCATTCCAAGCCCCCCTCCCCATCAGCTATTTGCAGTTCAAGCCCCCTTCCACTCAGCCCATTTCCAGTCCTAGCAACCCCCCCAACCCATTACCAGTCCTAACCTCCCCATCAGCCCACTCCCAGTCCTAATCCCACCAGCCCATTTCCAGTCCTAATCCCCCATCACCCAATTTTTAGTTTAAGCCCCCCCCATAGCCCATTACCAGTCCTAACCCCCCATCAACCCACTTTCAGTCCTAATCCCATCAGCCCATATACAGATTTAGCTCCCCCATAGCCCATCACCACTCCTAAACCCCCCCAAGCCCATCACCACTCCTAACCCCCCCAGCCCATCCCCACTCCTAACACCCCCCCAGCCCCTCACCACTCCTAACCCCCCCCCCCCCCAGCCCATCACCACTCCTACCCCCCCAGCCCATCACCACTCCTAACCCCCCCAGCCCATCAACACTCCTAACCCCCCCCAGCCCAGCCCAGCCCATCCCATCAACACTCCTAAACCCCCCCCCAGCCCAGCCCAGCCCAGCCCATCAACACTCCTAAACCTACCCCCCAGCCCAGCCCAGCGAAAATTAAAAGAAAATAAAACCAGTAAGCTGCCGCGGTCGGGGCCGCCGCAGCAGAATCGAGCATGCCGCGGGGCCCCCCGGTGCACGGCAGAGCCTGCCCTCCTTGTAGCAGCTCTCTCTTTGGAGCTGAAAAGTCAGACGCGCCGGCTTGCAGAGCAGAGCGCGAGGGAAGAGTTTCTCCCTCGCTGCTCTGTTAAGCCCGCGGGGGCTGATGGGAACTTCCCATCAGCCCCCGCGGGCTTAACAGAGCAGCGAGGGAGAAACTCTTCCCTCGCGCTCTGCAAGCCGGCGCGTCTGACTTCAGCTCCAAAGAGAGAGCTGCTACAAGGAGGGCAGGCTCTGCCGTGCACAGGGGGGCCCCGCGGCACGCTCGATTCTGCCGCGGCGGCCCCGACCGCGGCAGCAGACAGGTTTTTTTTTTTTTCAATTTTACTTTTCAAAAAGAATGTTTTTTGCGCGGGGCCCCCTGAAACGCGGGGCCCTGTGAAAAAAACATTCTCGCTCAATGGACGGGCCGGCCCTGATCCTAAGCCCTGTAAGGGATAGGAAACCCCTACTGTATCTGAATGTAAATCACCTTGAACTCCTACTTGAAAAAGGCATGTGCTAGATCCAAAATCTTTTCCCTTTCCCTAATATCTCTGCTAATGAGTTAGTGTAGTTGAAAGCTTACCCTAAAGTGGGCCAAAACCTCAAGGAGATGTTAGCGGGATGGGAACAGCTGGGGGATGTAGAAAAACAGTGGGCAAAACTGAAAGGGGATATTTTAAGGGCAACCAACCTTTTTGTTAACATGGTAAATAAAGATAAAAAGAAAAGGAGACTGCTATGGTTTTCAAAAGAAGTAGCTGAAAAGGTGAAGAAAAAGAGGGAGGCCTTCATGAAATACAAGAGATCACAGAGAGAGGAAGGCGGGCATCTATATATGGAAAAACTTAGAGAAGCTAGCAAAATAGTCAGGAAAGCAAACATTCAAAAAGAGGAGGCAATAGCCAGTGCAATAAAATGGGGGGATAAAACATTTTTCAGATATATTAGTGAGAAAAGGAAGGGCAAAAATGGTATTGTCAGACTCAAGGGTGAAGGGGAGGAATATGTAGAAACTGATGAAGATAAAGCGGAATTGCTTAACAAATATTTCTGTTCTGTGTTCACAGAACCAGGAGCAGGACCTCAGAAAACACCCACAAACAGGAACAGAAGCGAGGGGCATCTTGAACAATTTTCAGGAAGACTGTGTTTGTGAGAAACTAGCTAAACTTAATGTAGATAAAGCGATGGGACCAGATGCGATACGCCCTAGAATACTGAGGGAACTTGGGGACATTCTAGCAGCTCCACTAACTGACCTTTTCAATGCATCATTGGAGTCGGGAGTGGTGCCAGAGGACTGGAGAGAGGCACATGTGGTCCCTTTACATAAAAGCAGAAGTAAGGATGTGGTTGAAAACTACAGGCCAGTTAGTTTAACTTTGGTATTGGAAGCGCTGCTGAAAGAGAAAATAGTGAGGTTTCTGGAGTCCAATAGATTACAAGATCCAAGGCAGCATGGATTCACTAAAGGCAGGTCTTGTCAGACAAATCTGATTGATTTCTTTAACTGGGTGACCAGGGAGTTGGATTGAGGGAGAGCCCTAGATGTGGTGTATTTAGATTTCAGTAAAGCCTTTGACACTATTCCTTACAGGCGACTTATAAACAAACTGAGCACCCTAGGGATGGACCCTAAAGTTACTGCTTGGATTAGAAATTGGTTGAGTTTGAGGGGACAAAAGGTACAGGTAAATGGAGTTCACTCTGAGGAGAAGGAGGTTACCAGTGGTGTGCCCCAGGAATCTGTCCTTGGTCCGATTATTTTTAACATCTTTGTTAGTGATAAAGCGGAAGGGCTGTTGGGTAAGGTTTGCCTCTTTGCGGATGATACCAAAATCTGCAATAGAGTAGACACCCAGGAAAGTGTAGATAACATGAGGAGGGATCTAGCTAAGCTTGAAGAATGGTCTAGAATTTGGCAGCTGCGATTTAATGTTAAAAAATGCAAGATCATGCATTTGGGCTGCAGCAATTCAAGGGAGCAATATACTATATGGGGTGAAGTACTTTTGTCCACTATCGAAGAGTGGGACATTGGTGTGATTGTGTCTGATGATCTTAAAGTAGCTAAACAGGTAGAAAAGGTGACAGCAAAAGCTAGAAGGATGCTTGGGTGAATTGGGAGAGGAATGGCCAGCAGAAGAAAGGTGATGGTGCCTCTGTATAAGTCTTTGGTGCGACCTCATTTGGAGAATTGTGTGCAATTCTAGAGACTGCACCTTCAAAAGGATATAAACAGGCTCGAGTTGGTGCAGAGGGTGGCTACTAAAATGGTTAGTGGTCTTCATTATAAAGCATATGAGGACAGTCTTAAGGATCTTAATATGTGCATCTAAGAGGAAAGGCGGGATAGAGGTGATATGATTGAGACGTTTAAATACCTCCATAGCATAAATGCACAGGAGGAGAACCTCTTTTGATTGAAAGCAAGCTCTGCTGCAAGGGGAAATGGGATGAGTGTGAAAGGGGATAGATTCAGGAGTGATATGCAAAAATATCTCTTTATGTAATGAGTGGTAGATCCATGGAATAATCTCCCAGTGGAAGTGGTAGAGATGAGACGGTATCTCAATTCAAAAAAGCATGGGACAAACACAGAGGATCCCTAAAGGAAAAAAGGGGACTCTTGTAGTGGTTGATATGGAAGGGCAGACTAGATAGGCCATGTGGTCTTTTTCTGTCATCATGTTTCTATGTTTAAGAATGAAAAGGTTCTTTACCTTGGGATTTTGTGGGCACATCTTTTAAAATAAAATACTTACGAAAGAAGCTCAGATGGGAATGTCTTTCCTCTTCAGCAGAAGCAGCTTCTGGTCTTGGAGACTCTACAACCTGACACCTGAGAGTAAGAGAAACTGAGATTATTCTGGGAAATGTTCAGCCCCAGCCCTCAGAGATCCCAGAGATGAGACAGGGACAGGTGTAAGAAAGAAAAGATAATGCTGTTAGCTTACAGATTTCCTGGACTATGGGATAGTTTCCCAAGGGTTGCATAGCAGAGATGATGTCCACCTGTCCAATAAGGGTCGAAGTATTTTCCATAGCAGACTGGCTAATCTACTGAAGAGGACTTTAAAAAGATTCATTGGGGATGGGTGAAGAAAGCCCGCAGGCAAGTGAAAGCTTTCAAGTAAGTGAAACATTAAATTCCTCTAGAAAAAGGGGAAATATCTGGAAACTCTAGATCAGAACCTAACACATATCAACAAAACAATTTGAACAATTTACACCAAATTAAAAACCATACAATTGAGACCACTACTCTCAAACAGCGACTTAAGAACAGTACTTTAATTAACGATCCCCCCATACTTTATTTTTGTAACTACATCATGCAGGGTCTTACAAAACAAGCACCACATCAACTGCAAATGGCTCAAGATACTGTAGCACGTTTACTCCTCAACCTGCCAAAAGCGAACACATAACTCCCTTTCTCCAAACATTGCACTGTCTCCCCACTGAGAGCAAAGTTCAAATCCTTAATTAACGTTCAGAATACTACATAACTTATCATCCGCATACCTAAACTCACTAATAACTCCCATATAAAATAGCAGGCAGAGTAGAGGAATACTCGAAACTCATTAGCCGCCCCCCTGAATTCAGGCAAACCAACCGCACAACTAACAACAGAGCGTTTACATTTTACTCACTAATACGATGGAGCTCGATCCCAGCCAAATTAAGAACTATAAATGAAATCTATATATTTAGAAAATATCTAAAGTTATTCTTGTTCAGAGTACTTCGGAACAAAAACTGATGAAGCTAATACTGACCCAATATAGGTCGTAACATAAGCATCGAACATCCATTCCACTACACTATTGTAAATATATGTTATTCGAAGTACAATGTCATTAACTGTATAGATTAAGTTCACTGTTCATGGTTTAAATGCACCTACGTTATATGTCTAAAGTTTTCTTCCTATGTAAACCTCTTTGATTTCTGGATAAGGCGGTATATAAAACACACAAATAAATACATAAAAAAAGAAGAAATAGCTAATGCAATAAAATGGGGGGCTGCAACATTTTTCAGATATGTTAGTGAGAGGAGGAAGTGCAAAAGTGGAATTGTCAGACTCAAGGGTGAAGAGAAGGGATATGTGGAAGCCGATGAAGATAAAGCAGAATAGCATAATTATTTTTGTTCTGTGTTCACACATGAAGGTAGGAGCAGGACTTCAGAAAACATCCACAAATAGGAACAGAAGTGAATGATTTTCAGAAGATTGTGTTTGTGAGGAACTAGCTAAACTAAAAGAACACAAAACGATGGAACCCGATGGGATGCATCCCAGAATATTGAAGGAACTTGGGGACATTCTAGTGCAGTGATGGCTAACCTTTTTGAGCCCGAGTGCCCAAACTGCCGCACAAAACCAAAGAATTTCCTCAAAGTGCCAGCACGTCAATTTGCATAAATATTTGCATAATGCTAACATACACTAACTTTTAGTAAACATGTCTCTTAATGAGTGTATGGATAAAGACAGACTAAAAGATTTCTACATTACTATAATCCAGTGCCAACCGCCAGGCACATTAGGAACTACTACAAACACTGCCCATTTAGAACCAATAGCAAACCCGCCGTATCCTAACAGCACTACCAGGACTCACAAAGCACCACACCATACCTATCAAAAGGCAACACTGCAAATATTAAACCAATACATTTCAGACAATAACAATACATGACCTACTGGGGAAAGAGAACAAGTGGCAATGTCAAAAAGGAATTACATAAACAGAATACCTCAGCTCAGTTACACAGTTGCAATTGCTCCAGCCACTTTCTTCTGGTTTCTTCATGTTTTCTGCTAACTCTCCATCATCTGCTGTCCATTTGTCCTTTCTTCTCTCTTCTAGTTTTTTTTTTCCATTCTCTCTCTCTACATCTGCTTTAACATACTAATCTTTCTCCTTTTGCTCTTTCCTCATTCCTATTTCATCCACTCAAATTTTACCCCTCCATCCTCAATCCCCACTTACTCTCCCAATACCCGGCCAATTGTAGATTTTTTATCCCTCCCACACAAAATATTTTTCCCCTCTCCATTTTACTCTCCCAGCCCCATCCCATTCTAATCCTCCCCCAACATCAGCTCCCTTCTAGTTCCAGCCTCACCCAGCATCCATTCCCTTCTAGTCCCTGCATCAGCCCATTTCCAGTCCTAGCAACCCCCCAACCCAATACCAGTCCTAGCCCCCCCCATCAACTCACTTCCAGCCCTAAACCCCCATCACCCCATTTCCAGACAGCCCCCATCAGCCCACAGCCCATTAGCAGTCCTACCCCCCCAGCCCATTAGCAGTCCTACCCCCGCCCGCCCGCCCGCCCGCCCATTAGCAGTCCTAACACCCCCCCCTCCTGCCCATTAGCAGTCCTAACCCCCCCTCCTCCTGCCCATTAGCAGTCCTAACCCCCCCCTGCCCATTAGCAGTCCTAACACCCCCCTCCTGCCCATTAGCAGTCCTAACCCCCCCTCCTCCTGCCCATTAGCAGTCCTAACCCCCCCCTCCTGCCCATTAGCAGTCCTAACCCCCCCCCCCTCCTGCCCATTAGCAGTCCTAACCTCCCCCCCCTGCCCATTAGCAGTCCTAACCTCCCCCCCCTGCCCATTAGCAGTCCTAACCCCCACCTCCTGCCCATTAGCAGTCCTAACCCCCCTCCTGCCCATTAGCAGTCCTAACACCCCCCCCCCCTCCTGCCCATTAGCAGTCCTAACCCCCCCCCTGCCCATTAGCAGTCCTAACCCCCCCTCCTGCCCATTAGCAGTCCTAACCCCCCCCTCCTGCCCATTAGCAGTCCTAACCCCCCCCTCCTGCCCATTAGCAGTCCTAACCCCCCCCTCCTCCTCATACTGCCCTTTAGCAGTCCTAACAACCCCTCCTCCTGCCCATTAGCAGTCCTAACCCCCCCTCCTGCCCATTAGCAGTCCTAACCCCCCCTGCACATAGCAGTCCTAACCCCCCCTCCTCCTGCCCATTAGCAGTCCTAACCCCCCCCCCCTCCTCCTCCTGCCCATTAGCAGTCCTAACCCCCCCTCCTGCCCATTAGCAGTCCTAACCCCCCTCTCCTGCCCATTAGCAGTCCTAACCCCCCCCCCTCCTGCCCATTAGCAGTCCTAACCCCCCCTCCTCCTGCCCATTAGCAGTCCTAACCCCCCCCTGCCCATTAGCAGTCCTAACCCCCCCCTCCTCATCCTGCCCATTAGCAGTCCTAACCCCCCCCTCCTGCCCATTAGCAGTCCTAACCCCCCCTCCTCCTCCTCCTGCCCATTAGCAGTCCTAACCCCCCCTCCTCCTGCCAATTAGCAGTCCTAACCCCGCCCTGCTGCCCATTAGGAGTCCTTACGCCCCCTGCACATAGCAGTCCTAACCCCCCCCTCCTGCCCATTAGCAGCCCTACCCCCCCCTCCACCGGCCCATTAGCAGTCCTAACCCCCCCCCTCCTGCCCATTAGCAGTCCTAACCCCCCCCCCCGGCAAATTTTTTAAAAAAAAAAGCAGGCTCTGGCTGCTGCCGCGGCAGACTGCAATGTCCCGCGGGGCCCCCTCCGCCCGCTAAGCCCCTCTGCAAGGGCTTTCAGATTCGCGAGGGAGAGCGTCTCCCTCGCGTCTCTGTTAAGCCCGCAGGGGCTAATGGGAAATTTCCCATCAGTCCCTCGCGTCTAAAGGGGCTGATGGGAAATTTCCCATTAGCCCCTGCGGGCTTAACAGAGACGCGAGGGAGACGCTCTCCCTCGCGAATCTGAAAGCTCTTGCAGAGGGGCTTAGCGGGCGGAGGGGGCCCCGCGGGACGCTGCATTCTGCCCTTGCCGCGTCCGCAGTCAGAGACAGCTTTTTCTTTTTTTTGCGGACCTATGGCCCGCGTGCCAGCTGCAAGGCCTTCGCGTGCCACAGCTGGCACGCGTGCCATAGGTTCGCCATCGCTGTTCTAGTGGCTCCATTGAGTGACCTGTTCAATGCTTCTTTAGAGTTGGGAGTGGTCCCAGAGGGCTGGAGAAAGGCACATGTGGTCTCTTTACATAAAAGCAGAAGTAAGGATGAGGTTGAGAACTACAGATCAGTTAATCTAACCTCTGTGGTGAGTAAATTATTGGAAACACTGCTAAAACAGAGCATAGTGAGCTTTCTGGAGTCCAATGGATTGCAGGATTTCAGGCAGCATGGGTTTACTAGAGGCAGGTCTTGCCAGACAAATCTGACTGATTTCTTTGACTAGGTAACCAGGGAGTTGGAAAGAGGGCAAGCCCTAGATGTGGTATACTTAGATTTCAGTAAAGTCTTTGATACTGTTCTGCACAGGCGATTTATAAACAAATACAGCACCCTAGGAATGGACCCTAAAGTGACTGGATTAGAAACTGGTTGAGTGGGAGGCAGCAAAGGGTACAGATAAATTGAGTTCGCTTTGAGGAGAAGGATGTTATCAGTGGTGTACCACAGGGATCTGTTCTTGGTCCGATTCATTTTTACATATTTGTTAGTGATACTGCGGAAGGGCTGTCGGGTAAGGTTTGCCTCTTTGCGGATGATACCCAAATCTTCAATAGAGTAGACCCCCAGGAAGGAGTAGATAACCAGAGGAGGGATCTAATTGACCTTGAAGAATGGTCAAGAATTTGGCAGCTGAGATTTAATGCTAAAAAAATGCAGGGTCATGCATTTGGTCTGCAAAAATCCAAGGGAGCGGTACAGTGTAAGGGGCGATGTACTTCTGTCCACGAAAGAAGAGCGGGACCTGGGCATGATTGTTTCTGATGATCTTAAAGTGGCTAAACAATAGTAAAGGCAATGGCGAAAACTAGAAGGATGCTTGGGTGCTTAGGGAGAGGAATGGCCAGAAGAGAAAAAGTAGATGATAGCATCTCTTTATAAATCTCTGGTGCAACCTCATTTAGAGTATTGTGTGCAATTCTGGACACCATAACTTAAAAAGATTCAAATAGGATGGAGCCATTGCAGAGGGTGGCTACTAAAATGGTTAGTGGCCTTCATCATAAAGCATATAGGGACAGACTTAAAGATCTTAATATGTATACTTTAGAGGAAAGACGGAATAGCGGAGATATGCTAGAGACATTTAAAGACCTCCATGGCATAAATGTTCAGGAGGGTCTCTTTCAGTTGAAGGCAAGCTCTGCTACAAGGGGACATAGGATGAGGGTGAAAGGGGATAGACTCAGGAGTAATATGCAGAAAAATGTTCTTTACGGAAAGAGTAGTAGATTCATGGAATTGTCTCCCAGTGGAGGTGGTAGAGACGAGGACAGTATCTGAATTCAAGAAAACATGGGACAAACAGTGAAGATCTCTAAAGACAAAAAGGGGACTACTGTAGTTGATATGGAAGAGCAGACTAGATAGGCCATATAGTCTTTTTTGTGCTGTCATATTTCTAAGTTTCTGGCCTACAAACAGGACTTACTGAGAGAAAGATAAAATGTTCTCAAGCAAGGCTGAATTTCTTCAGTGTTTTTAATAATTTAGATTGTGTTTATGTCTAGTTTCCAAACTTTTTTATAATTTCTAACATGAGATCAAGCATAAGAGCTGGAAAGAATTCCATGAGCCATGCTCCATATGTTGACTCCATTTACTAAATTTCTAATATGGTGACAGCAGGGTAAAGCAAATAGGAAAGCGTGCGTGACCCCAGAACAAGGGGTGTGAGAGTGTGTTATACTGGGCAGGTCTCTGCCCCATCACTCCTCAGACACTGGAGAGGTGCAAGTCACACAGTGACATTAAGGGCTGCTACTTCGTACAGGATAAGAGAAACCAGAACAGAGACATACCTGCCAGGGTTAACCTCCGCATCCTAGAGGGGGAATGAGAAACAGATTATTACCATTTATAGCCTACAGATTTTACAGCAGTCATTGTAAGCAGTATGGGCCCAATATGCGCTGTTAATGCACATAGCCGTCACTGTTGACTTTTAACCCTGTCCCTGGATATTCCACACCGGGGTCAGATAGGCCAGCTTTTGCTGCGCTTATCTTTTACCCACAGGCGCTAACCGGGCAGTGGTGCACTATCGTCGCTGCCCAGTTAGCAGCTGGCGCCAACCCCAGAATGCTCACGCCATGCCCCGAGGCTAAGTGGTTAGCATCGAGGCGTGTAGCAGAGATAATTGGGGATATTCAGTGGCATTAACCATGTTAGGGCGGCTGAATATCCCACTCAGCGGCATTTACACGGTTTACAGGTCTGTAAATGCCTTTCAATATCGGGCCCTACAGCACCCTTTATCTTTATCTTTATTTTCACATTTAATATACCGCTCTTTAACGGTGGCACCAGAGCGGTGTACAATAATAAAATATATGGGCTGCTGAAAAAGGAAAAGGAACGCCAAAAAATTTAAGAGACAGGATAGGGTGGAGAGATAGAGTAAAGCAACAGGTAATGCAACGGGGGACGAAACAGAGAATTAAATACATTCACCCAAACACATGACTCTAATTCCAGGAAAATTGCTGTATGTACCAGGATTATCATTATGTCTTTAGAAGCAGGAAATAGTAAAGAAAGCTACTGTGCCTGATGGGCCCCTATATCGCCTGCATTGGAATAGGAGTGTAGCTAGAACCCAGTTTTTATAAGGGGGCTGAGAGTTAAGATGGGGGGGTGGGGGGTCCTGGTTTAACTTGAGGGGGCAAAGAGTATTCCAGGTCCTTTCCCCCATCGTACTTAGCATTTCTGCGGTGCAGTAGGGAGTCTCAGGCAGGGCCGTACCAAGCTATAATTGCACCCTGTGCGACTTGCACATCTGATGCATCCGCCCCCTCAATCTCACCCATACCTCCATGTCCAGCCGGCTGCCTGCCCATGCTCTGCTGCTGCCACCTTTTGTTTTCTATGAAGCAGCGGGGGTGTCGGCAACAGCGAAGCAGACCAGACTTCCATTTTAAGGAACAACACGAAACCATATGGGTCTTTCGACTTTACACTTGAACGCAGATCTGATCCCTCCCCTGCTCTGATGTAGGTTTGCGTCAGGGGAGGGCAGGACCAAGCCAGCCATTTAAACGCAGGTCTTGGCAACTCCACACTTGAATGGCTGGCCTGGTCCCTCCCTCCTCTGATGTGAGCTACATCAGAGAAGGGAGAGAGGGACAGACCTGCGTAAAAGCGCAGAGCCGGAAAGATCCGCATGCTTTGTTTTTTAATTTGAAGTCAGGTCTACTCCGCTGCTGCCGGTGCTGACACCACTGAGAAAACAAACAGTGGCAGCGGCAGGGCTACTGCAGACACCGTGAAATGTGCCCCTAAACCTTTGCGCCCTGTGCGGCCGCACCGCTCGCACAGGGCTAGTACAGCGCTGCTCTCAGATCTTCGTTTCCTGATTTACAGCAGCGGTGCGCGTGTTAAAAACAAGACATGCGCACCCTGGTAGCCAATCAGGGAAAGGCACAAGAGAGACCTGATAGGAAAGTGGAGGGGTCTGGCCCCTCCAGGGTCACCCAAGGCTACGCCCCTGTACTAGGAGGAATAATGAGAGGGGACAGGATTGGAATCTTCTTTACTTCAATCCATTGGTGTTTGTTTAAACTGTAGTTCAGTAGACAGAGAATTACAAATCTCTGAGAGTAATTTCTCCAAGACTTAGTCCAGTCCTGACAGATGACTGAACCCTGTACTCTTTCATATACATTATAACCACGGCTTCTACTTTTAATTTTTAAATTAACAAACATCAATAAATTTCCCTGATACAAACATGTCAAATCTGGCCTAATATTTAATTCCAATTTATTTTTTGAAGGCATTTGATGGATATTTTAGGTAGATTTTGCCCTCTTCATCTATTTTTCACTACTTCAGAACTATGTTGTGTACATTAATTATAAAGCACTAACCCCCTTCATTAACTCCAACCGAGCTGGTGAAGCTGAGCATCTGAGCATCGCTAGCCCTCCAACCGCCCTGGTGAAGCTCCTGCCCTATCCGGGCAGTGGGAGCCCTCCCTCCACACACTCCTGCCCTATCCGGGCAGTGGGAGCCTTTCCCCCACACACTCCTGCCCTATCCGGGCAGTGGGAGCCCTCCCTCCACACACTCCTGCCCTATCCGGGCAGTGGGAGCCTTCCCTCCACACACTCCTGCCCAATCCGGGCAGTGGGAGCCTTCCCTCCACACACTCCTGCCCAATCCGGGCAGTGGGAGCCTTCCCTCCACACACTCCTGCCCTATCCGGGCAGTGGGAGCCCTCCCTCCACACACTCCTGCCCTATCCGGGCAGTGGGAGCCTTCCCTCCACACACTCCTGCCCAATCCGGGCAGTGGGAGCCTTTCCCCCACACACTCCTGCCCTATCCGGGCAGTGGGAGCCCTCCCTCCACACACTCCTGCCCTATCCGGGCAGTGGGAGCCCTCCCTCCACACACTCCTGCCCTATCCGGGCAGTGGGAGCCTTTCCCCCACACACTCCTGCCCTATCCGGGCAGTGGGAGCCCTCCCTCCCCACACTCCTGCCCAATCCGGGCAGTGGGAGCCCTCCCTCCACACACTCCTGCCCAATCCGGGCAGTGGGAGCCCTCCCTCCACACACTCCTGCCCTATCCGGGCAGTGGGAGCCCTCCCTCCACACACTCCTGCCCAATCCGGGCAGTGGGAGCCCTCCCTCCACACACTCCTGCCCAATCCGGGCAGTGGGAGCCTTCCCTCCACACACTCCTGCCCTATCCGGGCAGTGGGAGCCCTCCCTCCACACACTCCTGCCCAATCCGGGCAGTGGGAGCCCTCCCTCCACACACTCCTGCCCAATCCGGGCAGTGGGAGCCCTCCCTCCACACACTCCTGCCCAATCCGGGCAGTGGGAGCCCTCCCTCCACACACTCCTGCCCAATCCGGGCAGTGGGAGCCCTCCCTCCACACACTCCTGCCCAATCCGGGCAGTGGGAGCCCTCCCTCCACACACTCCTGCCCAATCCGGGCAGTGGGAGCCCTCCCTCCACACACTCCTGCCCAATCCGGGCAGTGGGAGCCCTCCCTCCACACACTCCTGCCCAATCCGGGCAGTGGGAGGCTCACACGCACGCAGGCAGAACCGCATAAAAGCGGCGTCCCTACTTCGTGGGAGCCGCTGAGCATCGCTAGCCCTCCAACCGCCCTGGTGAAGCTCCTGCCCTATCCGGGCAGTGGGAGCCCTCCCTCCACACACTCCTGCCCAATCCGGGCAGTGGGAGCCCTCCCTCCACACACTCCTGCCCAATCCGGGCAGTGGGAGCCCTCCCTCCACACACTCCTGCCCAATCCGGGCAGTGGGAGCCCTCCCTCCACACACTCCTGCCCAATCCGGGCAGTGGGAGCCCTCCCTCCACACACTCCTGCCCAATCCGGGCAGTGGGAGCCCTCCCTCTACACACTCCTGCCCAATCCGGGCAGTGGGAGGCTCACACGCACGCAGGCAGAACCGCATAAAAGCGGCGTCCTTACAGGGCGCGCCCACGCCTTGCGGGCCCGCGCCTGAGGGCCTCGCCAGAGGGCCCTTTGGCGGTGGCCCTTAGGCGGTGGAGATTAGGCGCAGTTGAAACATCATCCACTCAACCACAACAAGGCTGCAAGTATCAAGAAGCCTGACTCACATGACCAAAACTCCGATAACGGACAGAAAACGAAAGTGCAACAATCAAATGACTGACGGCTTGAGCTCCCCAGGCCGGGTCTGAGCTCGCCGGTCCCGACCACCACGCTCCACGAGATTCCCATAGCTGGACCAAAATTCGACATCAAGAGCTTTCAACTACAACGATATCACCCAGGTAAACAATTACTGGACTTATCTACCTCCTGATGCAAAAGACCACTGTGCAACCCTGGCCTAACCCCCCCCCCCAAGTAGGAGCCAACATACCTCTGTATATATAATGTGTAAACTCCCCACTGTCACAAGCCCTGTTCTCCTCAAGCCAGCTGTTACATTGTAAACCCCTACCAACTCTAAAGGCTACTACTGTTTATTTAGAGCTAAATGAAACAAAGTATCTCTAACCAGCAAGGTGTTACATTTCAATGCAGTAACCCAATAACCGTCTTGCAATAACCTTAAGACTGTATCGCACAATACTGTATCTGTTTATACTGAATGATAGGTAACGATAGGACTGTATCGCACAATACTGTATCTGTTTATACTGAGTGATAAGGAACGTTAGGACTGTATCCCTATTTTGTTAAAGTAATAAGAAACGCTGTACCCCAACCCATCTATCCCTGCTAGACTGTTGGTACCCAACAACTATCTTGCCGGCCTACACTAACTCATCTCTAGGCCAGCTGCCTTGACTTCACCCCACACTGCGCCACTCGAATCCAAAATCTAAGTATTTCTGGCAGACATAAAATGGAGCCTGCTCACACCTTCCTGATTTTGTGCATGTGTATACTAACATCTTCATATAGAACCATCCCACACTCACAATACTGCATTCCTCTACTATATACACCAATCTACCTTCTCCACCCCCCCCTCCATTACCCATCCTGCATCAATACAACTTAAATCCTATCACCACCACACAAACACCAAGTAAATTACCCCAACGACACACCCATATCAAAGGGAACAAATCTCAAAAACACCCTAAAACCAAAGCAAAGAACACTATTGGATCTCAAATACAACTCACACGAACCACACACCAAGAACATCACACATGTAACATTATCCTTATTAATGCTAGGTCAATAAGGAATAAAACGCATATTATCCACAACATTCTAACTGACGAACAACCAGATATCCTATGCATAACAGAAACATGGCTCACTGACTCAGACTCTGCAACAATGAACCAAATACAGAAGCCCGGATACCAACTATACAACTGCCCACGCATCAACAGAAGAGGAGGCGGAGTCCTTATAGCAGCCAAAACCAGCCTTCAACTCACAACCACATCTACGGTCACAAATCCAGATCTTGACCTACTTAAAGTCGAGAGCATGGCATTATCCATCTGCCTAATCTATCGACCTCCCTCACCACAGCACGAAACACTAGCCACAGCACTAGAAACCATCACATCCACACAAAGCAAAAAATTCCAGATCATCCTCGGAGATTTGAACCTAGCATCAATTCCTCCATCCCACACGGACTCCTTCTATGAAGCCATCGACCAATTGGGTTTCCAACAAATAATAAGCAACCCCACACACGATAGAGGAAACATCCTAGATATGATTTTCATACCCAGAAATCCACAACAAAGCAATGAACCACCTATAATAAACATAACTCAAGTACCATGGTCAGACCACCACCAAATCAACTGTAAACTTAAACTACAGTGCCAACCCAAAAACTCAAAGGAGATGAGAATGACCAACCCCATTAGGAAATTCAGCAAACTCAACGAGGAATACCTCATAAGCACCATTGCATCCCACATAAACCTAGATTCCACAGACCTAGACGAACTAACTAACAGATGGAACACACACATCCAAAATACATCTAACCCAACTCTGAAACACACATCAAACCCACATAAGATCAACTCGGAACCCTGGTACACAGGAACTCTAATAAAATCAAAAAGGGAGCTCCGTAAAATAGAGAGAAAATGGAGACAAACCAAATCCTCCGATCTCAAAACTAAATACATGGCCCATCTCGCAAAATACAAAGACGACGTGAACAATGCAAAAAAATTACATCACACCAACATCCTAAACAAGGCAATCAATCGCCCACGAGAGTTATTTGAACTAGTCAAATCACTAACCAAAACCGACCAAAATGCCAACCTCAACAAATCCATCAAGGTCCAAACACTGGCAAACCACTACACGACCAAACTGACGGCCCCTGGTCCTCCACCCCCCCCCCCCCCCACCAACACCACAAATCAGAAGTGAGAACAACACAACGCAAAACCAGTTATGGGAGCACTTCCACAAAATAGGAACCAAGCAAATCACAGCCATTTTCACAAGCCTGAAAAGCACCACCTCCCCACTAGATCCCTGTCCTGCATCCTGGATCAAGGCAGTGAAACAAGACATAGCACCTCACATAGCACACATAGTTAACCTATCCCTACAACAAGGAATCATGCCCTCAGAACTAAAGAAATCAGTCATTAGACCAATCCTAAAAAACACTACACTCAACGGAGAAGACCCAGCCTCCTACCGTCCCATATCAAGTATCTCATTCCTGGCAAAGATCATAGAAAAAATGGTCCTTCTACAACTCCAAGACCATCTGACTGACAGTGCTCCTCTTGATGACCAGCAATATGGCTTCAGGCAACATCATGGAGTTGAAACCCTGTTACTAGTTCTACTTAACAACCTCCTAAAGGGCCTTGAAAACAAAAAGAAAATGTACATTCTTGTATTCATTGACATCTCAGCTGCCTTTGATACAGTTAATCATGGGACCCTCATAAATAGGATAAAATCAATAGGAATAACAGGAACCCCACTAAAATGGTTCTCATCCTACATCTCAAATCGAACACAACAGGTTCAATTCAACGGAGAAAAAGCAGAATCTTTCTCACAAACACAGGGAATCCCCCAAGGCTCTGCTCTCTCAGCACTTCTGTTTAACATATATATGCAGCCACTATGCAAAATTTTCTCACGGCACGAAATTAATTACCACATCTATGCCGATGATATCATGCTATACACACAACTAGACACTAAAAACCCAGACTACAACCCACTGGAGACATGTATCGGAGAGATGCAAGACTGGTTACAACAAAGTAGTATGTCAATTAATCACAAAAAAACCGAAGTAATGTATATCTCCAAAGAACCGAATTTTGACCCTCCCACATCAATAACACTATGAAACAACACTTACCAAACAAAAAAAGAAATAAAGTATCTAGGAGTCACATTTGACTGTGACCTAAAGATGGAAAAACACCTCCGAAAGACCAACAGAGCAGTTTTCCACAAGCTTAGAGTGCTCCAACCCATTCGGAATATTATTGATCCCCAAGACTTCAGAACAGTGGCCCAAGCACTCATCATGCCACATTTTGACTACTGCAACGCCATCCTACAAGGTTTACCTAAAAAAAACCCTAAACATATTACAAATGGCACAAAATGTAGCTGCCAGGGTCATAATGAAGAAAAATCTAAGTGACCACATCACACCAGTACTAATTCAATTACACTGGCTACCCATAACAGCTCGCACAAAATACAAAATACTAACAACCACCTTCAAACTCATCCACAACTTAGCACCTTCCTTCCTCAACAACCTAGTAAGATTGCAACCTCCTACCCGAAACAGAAGAACCCACAATTCCAACATCCTTCACACTCCAACAGATATAAGATCTGCCAAAGCTAACACCAGCCACAGGGCTTTCTCATATGCGGCGCCAACACTGTGGAACCAACTCCCACCAGAACTACGAGCTAGCAATGACCTTCTAGACTTCAGAAAGAAACTCAAAACGCACATTTTCCAATCACATTTCAACCTGAACTAAACCCACAGATAGAGCAGCCCCTGACCACTGTGTCCAAGAAGATTATCCTGTATATATGTATTTATGTATATATGTAAATGAACTCCCCCATAGCTAAGAAGTGTTAACTCTGTATGATGTGCTTTTCTGACAATCTGTATGTAAACAAAATTTGTACCTGCCTTGATTCGGCAGTTTCACAATAGTAATCCTACCCGCTTCTGATCGCTGGAAGGAGCGGGCTACAAATGCTTGCTAAATAAATAAATAAAATAAACTCAGTGACTGACGGATGAGACATTTCAATCCATGGGAGCATGTAATCAGTTCCACCACTGTTGCTGGTGCCTCTCTTTAGCCCTCTAGAATGAAGTTCTCCAGTTTCCCACAGAAGATTAGTGATTCTATGCATCAATGAGATGGGAAAGAGCAGAGACTGTAGGGAGATGAAGAAAAGAGAGAGCAGCAACTGCAGAGACAAGAAAGGAAAAGAAAGCGGGCAGAATTGACAGAGAACGGGGAAAGAGCCGTGATACGCAGTATGGGAGAACTGGCAAGGGAAACAGCAGAGGCGAGGTGATTCCATTCCTCGTGCTACATTAAAGATTCTCCAGTATGTTCTCAGAATCAGGCAGACTGGGAGCCCAGTCCATACTGGAATCTCTGATTAGTAATCCAGTCTCACTTTCAGTAACTCAATCGCTGACTGCTGACTCTTCTCCTCTATCTCTGAGATAAGTCTCTGGAGGGAGGAGCTTCGATCTTCTAGTTGGGTCACATTATCCCTGATTTTCATCTGAATCTCCTTCTCTTCCTCGTCCAACCTTGAGAGACGGATCCGCTGCTCCTCATTCAGACACTGGTGCAGCTCCTCAAACTTAGCCAGGATTTTTTCTCTCTTCATTTCTGTCTCACGCTATATTCAATAGATCCAAGCAAAAAAGCAGAAATATCAGAGACATTGTTAATATATTTATTACCTGTAACAGTGGAGCCTCTGCCTGTAGGAAACACAAAGGGTGAAGGTCGGATATACTGGTGCAAAAAGATTTTATTTCAGGAACCCCAACGCATTTCAGTGGGAACGCCTTCTTCAGGGGGAATGCATCTTTAAACATAAAATAAGAATAAACTAACATAGTATATAAATATAAAAACATGATATCATGATTTATTGGTAATTCTTAATTTATGGAGTTTTGATTAGTTATGATTATTATATTTTTTATTAGATGTTGTTTTATAATATTTTTTGATATCATGTTTTTATATTTGTATACTATGTTAGTTTATTCTTATTTTATGTTTAGAGATGCGTTCCCCCTGAAGAAGGCGTTCACGCCGAAACGCGTTAAGGTTCCTGAAATAAAATCTTTTTGCACCAGTATATCCGACCTTCACCCTTTGTGTTTCCTGTGCTGTGTGCGAGGGTTTTGCTCCTCTGTTGTTCCTGCCTCTGTCTGTAGTACACAAGAAAAGAGTCTGAACCACCATTGCTTCAACTGTTCTGAGTTTTATGGCATGGGAAAGTGCCAAAGAAGATATAGGTTTTAGTTTGTGTTTCCCTTGTGTGTTTACACAGTTTTGACGCTTTTTTGAGTGTCACTTATATAGAATAAAAAGGAAAATTTGCTATTCAAAGGGCATTTTGCCTTTCTCAACAAAGATTCCAACAAAAAGAAGTTCCCTTTTCACTTGTTCTGTTTGTTTAGTTTGTTATCCTTTTTGCTCTTGAAAAAAAACTAGTTTTGTGGATTGGCTGAAAGAAGATATAGAAGCAATTTCGGAAATGGCTGCATAAGTGGATGTGTCCCGAAGACAGCGGCAGCTTAAGAAATGGAAAGTACAGATAGATTTCCCTTCCAAAAGTTGCTGCACGAAAAGGAGCCGGTAGGAATAACAGGGATAGACATACCGTTGGGCCGTCCATCCCCTTTATTCGTGGCTCAGAATAATGGCATGGGAAATACAGTATCTTTTTTATGTCAATATATATAGTAGCCTAATGGTTAGAGCACTGGCTTGGTAACCAAGCAACCAGGGTTCAATTCCCACTAGCACTCCTTGTGGCCTTGGGCAAGTCACTTAACCCTCCATTGCCTCAGAAGAAAGGCCTGGCAATCTACTTCCGGTGACACTGCCAAGAAAACCCAGGAGCTTCTGGGTCGCCAGGAGTCAGGACTGACTCGAAGGCACACGTTGCGTTGTTGCATATATTTATTGCTTTTTTTTTTCAAATTAAATACAGTAACAAACACAAGTAAATCAATCATTTCACAAAAAAAAGAGTTTAAACATATGTGATAACATAAATGTTCCCTGTAAGTATTAGCTTATGTGTCTCATATCCCCTCGTATTAAATGTATTCCCCAATTGTGTTGTGACCACTTTGATTGAAGGATAAGGTGGTATACAATTCTATCTAAATAAATAAATAAACCATAACCAAATGATCACATTAAGGTGCTGAGCTGAAAATTCAACAAATACGTATTTCAAGAAAATAGAGACGTTAAACATGCCCACATAAGAAAAGATAACATTAATTCGTCCCCACAAGTTCCTCACATTGTCTTCCTACAAGGAATTTATCCAATTGAGAGCTGTCAAAAAAGGTATATCTCTGCCCCTGTAGGGTCAGAAGACAAGTAGGGCCCAATTCCGTCCTGCACATAGATCCCCTCTGTGTATCTGGTCTGAACCGGATGCACAGAAGGGATCGCAATTCTGATCCTGCAGGGCACGTCTAGCCCTGAGGGATCAGTATCGCAAACAGTCCGGCCTGCTCATATAGGACTGCGCCCGGCTAACTCAATCAAGACTCCTCAATGGAGCCATGGCGCCATGATGTCATATTGCCAATACACCGCGGCTCCATTGCAGAGCAGCGATGCCGGCTGCCTGAAAAAGGGGTTTATTCCGCACAGTCTGACCCTCGATATGGCCTCCTAAGGCCAGGGTCGGGCTGTGGGGAATAAATCCTGGCCCCCCTGCCCCATCCGCACCCTGGGCTGCACGGAAAATCATGTCCAGGGAAGTTATTCCACCTCGGAGATGGAATAACTTCCCTGGACATTTCGCCGGCCCTGGATGTACAGGGCCGACATTAGAATCAGGCCCACTCCCCGCCTAGACTCCGCTCTCAGACTGCTACTTCCCCGCCCCCATCTAACTTCCCCGTACAACCGGCGGGGAATTTAGTTGGGGGCAGGAGCCGGCACAAATAGCGGGGATGGACAACGCGTTGGGCTGTCCATCCCCTTTATTTGTGGCTCAGAATAATCCCCTTACAGGGGAATTTCAAATAAAAAGTAGCACTTAAAGCCATCACTCTAGACTTTAACTATAAGAACTGTTTCTAACGAGCCTGAGCGGCTCTAGTTCGCATCTGGAAAAATCCTCACAGTTCGACCACAAAACATCGCAGCTTTATTTTTAAAGAATAATCTCAAAATTTGAACCTCAACAGATTCTGCCATAAAGGTCACAAGTAATGTATTCCATCTAGTAATATTATCAGTGGAATCTTCTAAAAAACAGGATAAATTCTGGCTAACTGTAGGGGCTAAGGTGATAAACCTGTCCTCCCCGACGGGGGGCACCCTAACTTTAGCTGGAATGTAGAATGCTTGAGCAATTTCACTATTATCTGGTATTTTCAAAACCTCTTTAAAATATTTTTGTGATAAACACTTTGCTGATAATAAATGGGTTGAAGGAAAAGTGAATATTCATACATTCTGCGATTTAGAGGCACTCTCTAACACCTCAATTTTAGCATACATAATACTAGAATCTTAAACAAAATTAGCATTCACGTTCATAAAAGAGGAAAGCTGAACATTTAACTGAGAAACAGGTTTATCAGTTACCATTACCCTGGTTTCCAAATCAGACAGTTTCTCTACTACCCCGTGTGTAAAATCACACAGAGAGCTGATAGTACTGATGACTTTAGAAATCCATAACTCTAATCGCTCCAAGAATGTCTTTCAGGGTAACCTTCCCATCGATCTCTTCAGAAGACAGAACTAAAGGCTGCACAATAGCAAGAGTAACTGACTTCGGAATCGGAACAATAGAAACAAACTTTTCGTCATCTAACAATAGAGTAGAAGACATGGGAACTGGGTTTGGTGGGTCCACGGGAAACGTGGGCCCACGGCATGCCTTAAGTTCTTATGTAGCAAGCAGTAAGGACTGTGCTACAAGACTGGCATGAGATTGATCCTGAAGCCTGCAGTAGGTCAAAGAGAAAATTTTGCTAGGCTGTATCCTGTTGCGAGGAGTAGGAACAGTCCTACTGGAGTGGAGGAGTGGCCTAGTGGTTGGGGCAAGGTACTTCAGGCCAGAAGGTCAGAGGTTCAAATCCCACTAGAGGACAGCAACCTTGGGCTGGAAGGACTGGGGTTTCTAGTCCCACAGGTGCTCCTTGTGGTCTTGGGCAAGCCACTTAACCCTCCATAGCCCATGTTCCCTGTAAAATAGTTATCTCCAAGTTATAATGCCCTGTTCAATGTAATTTCAGTTTGTTCAATGTAAACCGCACTGATGCAGAATAGCGTGGTATATAAGAGAATGTAAATAAATAATAAATAAATAAAGTCCACGGCCTTGTACTTCTCAATACAGTATATAGCGAGGTGTCCCAAGCGCTGCCACTGGTGACCTGGCAGGGGATGTGATAGTCCCTGTTGCCGGATCAAGGTGGCCTGCTAGAAGAGTAGTGCACAGCCTGAGGAAGGGTCCTTTGGGCTGCCTGCGTCCTGTGCGCATCCCTGCTTGCATCCGGCGCAGGTGGAGATGCATATGGAGTCCCAGAGGAGTAGTCTGCTGGGGGCAGTAGCTAGGCCCTTACTTGCCTGGTTGTTTGTACACTTGTTCTTTATCTGCCTCTGTGTCCTGGGCGTACCGTAGCCTAGGGTTCTCACGCTTTCCAGAGTTTGTAGCATCAGCTCCTCCCGGGAAAGGCTCCTGTAGGCCGGAGATCCGGCTGGCCAGGGGGGTAGGGTAGTAGGTAGCGTAGCGTGTGTGGCATGGGGTGCCACCAGGGCTGGCAGTTAGGATGCTGGGTCTATTTTAGATAAGGTTGGAATCTGGCTGCCGTGACACGGCAGTAGGATTGTCAGGAGCCCAGCCCTAGAAGAGTTCCCGCATTAGCCGGCAGAGGGTTAGTGGAGGGTTGTTGTGAGTCCGTTGAGGGCATTTAGTGACATGTCCGGCTATCCATACCCATGCTAAGCACTGCTGAGGACGTGTACGGTAGTTGACCATGGGTGTACGGTGATGGGTGTACGGTAGTCGACCATCCGTAGCGTATTGGTAGGTAGGAAACAACATGGCCATGTTAGGATTATAACCTGTCGACAGGATTTTTCACATCCGTCGACGGGGTCAGGCTCTTGCGTTGTGTGTGTGTGTGTTGCTTGTGAGTGTTTGAGGAGTAGAGCTGACCCCCCAGGGAGTGAAGCACACTGGTGTCTGAGGACGGACTGGGTGCTATTCATTCGAAGCACACTGGTGTCTGAAGATGTACAGGGTGCTATCCATTTTAATAGTTGCACTTGTGCTCGCCACATGGTGAGTAGATCGATTAGCGGTCAGCCCATGGCTGGTTGATTTTTTTTGTCAACCTGCTTCCCTTGTGTAATGTTGTGAGGCCATGGTCGCCTTGTCGACTGCCTGGAGCATCCCATCTTCACAACCAACGGCCTTAGAGTGCAGTCCTAGGCATCGCCACACGGTGTATTGGGGAGATGCTTTGTATTTCCCTGGCCTGGTCCTCAGCCAGGTCTTGAACCTGCGACTGTGGTGCATTTGTGGTTGGCTATATCATTTCTTGTGCGGCCAGTCAAAGAGTTGCCCATGGGTCGATCCTACTGTAAGGTGCAAAACTGGTGATCTCAAGGCTGGCCTTGAGTCTGCCTCTCTGTCTTTATGCACACTGTGACCTTAGGTTCAGTGGTCCAGTGCCACAGAGGTTGCTAGGGAAGCTTAGTACGGGGGTCCCTCTGATGTGAACTCTCTGTGACATGAGGCCGAAGGTGATGGTTTTCCCCCCAGTTATGGGAGGATTCCCTTGGAGACTGCAGTGTTGCTGTCCGCTCGAAGGGCATCTGGTCAATATGGGTCCTGAGGTGGTTAACCAGAAAAGTGGAGACAGGAGGGTATGGACCATTGTATGGGTCTCCCGAGATGGTAAGGCTGAGGAAAGCACACCTACAAGGAAGACCGATACCTTTTCCCTGGAGGTGTGCTGCCACCGCATATTCTTGAGGAGCGTATGCGGGCGCAGGCATGTAGTGTGGTCTCATCTGTCTGAATAGGGTCCGGATGCTTAACCGGGTCCATGTAGCGCAACCCCATCTGTCTGGAAAGGGGCTGGAGGCTTAGCTGGGTGCGCCTTGGCAGCAATGACAGTGCTACTGAGACTGAGAAGTGGAGGCGATTCCCAACATGATGATGGGTACTGTTTATTTTGGACCTCGGGCTCTGACCTCCTGAAGCTTTTGTTTAGTTGCGGAGACTGGGCACCCTTTCTTTTGGACAACCTCAGCCCTGCGGGAGCAGAGGCAGGTCTTTGTAGGGTGAGTGTACCGAGCCTGGGCTGTCTGACCGACGCAGACCTTGTTTATAGCAAACTCATTGGGCTGATGAGGATTATCCTCTGTATGGCAATGTGACAGATCCACAGCTCGGACTTGAACCTGTGACCCTCTGTTCCTGGACACACCGGCTGTGTGCACTGCACCACACTGTTGCCACCCTGAGGTTTTCTCTCTGTGCCCGAGGAGTTGCGAGAATAGCTGGTCAAGCCCTGCAGTTATTCGAGCTTCTTGATCCTTTTGGAAGTCCCGCTGGAGGTGGACTGGCAAGCATTCCTTTGAGAGTGACGAGGAGTGCATCGTTCCTTTCGGAGCGATGAAGAGTGCATCTCACTGTGGTTGGTAAGATTGCCTGGACTTTCCTGGGGGCCACAGCAACTCAACCATCTGTGGACTGACCTTCTAAGATGTACGTTATTGCAAATTAGTTTCCCAGTTCGGTAACTGTTAAAATGTAATAGTTTCCCCAGTTCAAAATCCATGTTATGTCCCCTGTTATGTGTAAACTTAGGTCAGACTTGACTGTCTGAGTACTATATTGTTCAATGTAAATTGCACTGATGACAAAGGGGCGGTATATAAGAGCTGTTAAATAAATAAATAACACATCGGGCAGGCACTCAAGCAATGCTGTCCTGTACGGGACGTGTTTGTACAAGGGGACACGCTTGCGCAACTAGCATGGTCCCACTGGGACTTCATGGTAATAACAGAGAGCCCACAGTAGCGAAAGAAAGAAAATACATAGACCTCGTTTTGCCAATCCACTCTTTTTTTTTTTTAAGCCTTTATTTTCATTTTGCAACAAACAAAAGAAACAACACACCAAAGGAGACAAAACAAGTATACAATAAGGAAAAGTAAACCCAATTACCCCCCACCCCCATGCTTCTTCTCTAGCCGATTATGTCAGCATGTGAGCGCTTCCAAACAACAGTGATTATACATCAAAACGATCAAAAGAGTATCTACGATACAGAATGATCATGGGACAGAGATATATACAAATTTAGACAGTCAGATGAGAGCATTTAGCAGAATGTACATAGTCATTGAGCATCTTCCATTTAGACCGATGATGAGGAGTCTGAATGGGGGAAGCAAACATACGAGGTATTTGTTCATATTTACTGTAGAGACAGACATGATTCCACCATTCATTGGGGCTCAGATGGGAGCTATTTTTCCAGTATTTCGTAATTAGAGAAATAGCAATGCCAAGCATAAAGTCCAAAAGGAAGTAAGCCGTTTTTGGAAGAGAGGGGATCCCCGCAGCTGAGCGAAGTCCCACTATCCTCCAAGAAAGGGGCTCTTGAAAGTGCAAAATAGACTGGATACGACCCCAGACCCGACGCCAGTAATACTGTAGTGCGGGACATTCATACATAACATGAGGTAGTGAACCAATGGCCGCATGGCATGTCCAACAACTATTGCCCTGAGTAGTGTTCCATTTGGCTAATCTGTCAGGAGTGTAAAAACACCGGTGGGCTAGAAAGAAGAGTGTCTGAGTAAGTGAGGCGGATCGGGAAACCCGTGTCACTCTACTCCAAACAAGGCTCCATTGCTCCGGGGTCAAAGTCACATGCAATTCTCTCTCCCATGCTTTCTGCGCTATAGGGGTATCTCTAGTTATAGCATTACATAAGGTTTTGTAAAAATTGGATGCTACACCCGGAGAACTACCGATAGATCGGATAGTCTCCGACCAACCTTGTGAAGGGGATGCCGATGGCGGGAGCACCTTAGCACTCCGAAGGCAATGCTGAAGTTGCACCAACTGAAAGTAGTGTTTCGCTGGGAGACCAAATTCAATTTGCAATTCACTAAAAGTTTTCCAGCGACCATCATGGAACAACTGGCTAGGAAGCCAAATGCCCCTAGTGTACCAGGGGCTCCACGCCATCGGCTTATTTTGTATTCGAAATCGAGTATTGTACCAAAGCGGGAGCCTGTCTAACGGACAGAGTCGGGAGTCTAAAGAGTGCATAAGAGTATTAAAGGCACCTAAAGTGTCTAAAAGCATTGGTGGATAGTGGGAGTCTGATGGGAGAGTCATACCAGGGAGAAAAGTAAGAGGAATCGGTTTGCAAAGGTCCTCTTCTATGTCTAGCCACACAGGTCTACTCGGTACTGGATCTTCCAGCCAACGAGCGCCTTGTTTGAGAAGAAAAGATTGATGGTACTTCAGGAAATCAGGGAATCTGACACCCCCATTTTCCTTATCTGCTTGCAGCTTATGTTTCGCTATCCTAGGTGTCTTGTTTTGCCATAAGTATCTAGTCAGAAGGCCCTCTATATCTTTATATGTACGTCGAGGTAAGAGACAGGGCAACATTTCTAAAATATAATTCACTTTCGGAACAATCATCATTTTTATGGTTTCTAAGCGACCCCACCAGGTAAGTGTTAAAGGAGTCCAACGGTGAGTAAGCGCCCGGACTTTAGAGGTTAAGTCTTTGGCATTAAAGGAGATAGTGTCTTCCAAAGGAGAACAATAGTGAACCCAAGGTATTTGACCATGCGAGGTTGCCATAAAAAGGGGAAGGGTTGCATATCTGCCTGATGTAGCAAAGGATTTAATGGAAAGGCTACCGACTTGGTCCAATTTATCTTATAACCGGACAGTTGTGAGTATTTACCGATTTGCTCTAGAACAGCCGGTACTGAGTCTATAGAGACAAAAAGCATAAGGTCATCAGCATACGCTGAAATTTTGATTTCCCTATGGGAGAAGGGGACTCCATGAATCTCCTCCGATTGCCGGATTAGTAAAGCCAAGGGTTCGAGTGCAAGATCGAAAAGAAGTGGAGACAGTGGGCATCCCTGGCGAGTACCGCGTTGAAGGGGAAAAGGCTGAGACTTTAAAGCATTGGCACATATACTGGCTGTGGGCTGTGCGTACATGGTGCGGAGACAACGGAGAAAACCTTCCCCGAATCCATACCAGCGGAGGACTGCAAATAGGAAGGGCCACTCTAAACGATCAAAGGCCTTCTCAGCATCAAGTGAGAGGCCAACAAATGGGCAATCAAGATTAACTGCGGCAGTCAGTACATGACATAGAGTCCGAGCATTGTCAGCAGTTGATCTACCAGGAATGAAACCGCATTGATCTGGGTGTATTAAGGTAGACATCCTATCAGAGAGCCGGGTGGAGAGAATGGTGGCAAATATTTTATAGTCCGCGTTTAGGAGGGAAATTGGACGATAATTAGCTGTTAGTTGGGGGTCTCTCCCCTCTTTCTCAAAAACTACTACATTTGCCATTGAAAAGGACCCAGAAGGAGAACCCTCCTCGGCCAGAGCAGAAAAATAAAGTTTCAAAACTGGAGCTAAGTCCGCGTGAAAGGTTTTGTAGAATTCAGCAGGGAGACCGTCTGGGCCTGCGGCTCGACCTGAGGCACATTTCTTGATAGCAGAATGAATTTCTGATAAAGTAAATGGTGTGTCCATGGCCACTCTATCTTCGTCAGATAGGGTCGGTCTGTGTACCCCTGAAAGTAAGCGTTCAAATATTTCTGGCTCAAAATCACATTCAGACTGATAAAGCCGAGTATAAAAATCACGAAAGAGTTCTAAGATTTCTGTATCTTTAGTGACCAAGCCCCCCCCCCCCGACGGATTACGGAGGGCGGTAACACGCTTGGCTTCTTTTTGACCTTTTAGGGCATTTGCTAATAGTTTGCCAGCACGGTTATTTTCCCGATAATATAGCCCTTGTTGTGATTCAATATTTTTAACAGCAGCAGTGTACAAAAGCTGATTGTATTGAAAACGCAAGCGTTGTAAACGGAGTAAAATACATGGGTCAGTACGGGACGTGAGGAGACGCTCCCCAGCTTGTATCTGCTGCTCTAGAATCAGTAAGTGCTGCTTTCTTTGTTTCCCCTGCCGAATTTGATAGCTAGTTATAGTTGCGCGGATAGATGCTTTAAAACCCTCCCACCAAGCCCAGCTCGCTGTGTCATGGGGTGAGTTAAACTGAAAGTAATCTTGGATAGCGGCCTTTATATCAGCCTGAAAATCTTTTTGACCTAGTAGGGATCTATCGAAAAACCAAGCTCGGGGAGAATCGTCCCGCACAGTGACATGTAATGATAAAGATATGGCAGCATGATCTGAAATATGGAGAGGATGAGTCCTAGCCGTGTCCACTTGAGAAATCAGTGCTTTGGAAATGAGAAAGAAATCTATTCTAGATTGGGAGTGATGGGGGGCAGAAAAAAAAGTAAACTCCAAGTCGGAGGGGTGAAGCAGCCTCCATATATCCACCAGCGCAAGATCTTGCATCAGAGCTGTAAGGGTAGCAAGACTCTTGGGTGGACTACTCGTTCTAGGCGGCTGTCTATCTATCAAAGGGTCTAACACTTGATTAAAATCACCACCAAGTATTAATGGAGCATTGGCAGAGGCCTGTGCCAACTGCGCAACACTTGCATAGTAAGCAGGGTTGTCCACATTCGGGGCATAAATGCAAATACACGTGAATTCACTATCTCCAACCTTAAGGTGTACACGGGCCCATCTACCCTCCTTGTCAGCGCTAGTATCAATTACAGTAGCTTGCAAAGATTTCTTAACCAGAATGGCTACCCCGCACCGTTTGGAAACGGCGGGAGAATAGGCAGCAACCATGTAAGGCTTAGCATTGAGTTTCAGTGTTTCAGCAGAGTTTAGATGCGTTTCCTGAAGAAACACTAAATCAGCATGCTCATGGCTAAGATAGCTAAGGATTTTCTTTCTTTTGATTGGACTATTAATGCCTTTTACGTTGAGTGATAAGATTTTACATAAGGCCATTCAGAAAAGTTAAAAATTCTGAGCATGATAGCGCACATAATTTCACAATGTCCCTCATATTGACTGTATCTGACTGTACACATGGCATAAAAGAAAATAAGCTAATATAATACAATGAAGCGCCCCACATTAAAAAAGAAAAACCGCAGTGCGGTAGAGAAGAAGCAGAACCCCAGAAATTACTGGCGACCATGTGTCTGCGGGGAGAAACCCCGGAGAAGGCCGAAATTGAAAAAACAGATAACCTGTAGGACTGTGCGTGCTCCGAATCCGACCGAGGCACACATCATGGAGGGATAGGAGACCAAAAAACAAAAAAGTCATATAGAGAAAGAAAGAAAGTCCAGGTAGTCTCTGTGCTTGACTATGACCGCCGCATCGGGCCCTTCAAAATGGCGGACAGAGCCGGCAAATAAAAAGTCCAAGTCTTTGGATTAGCGCATCTGCTCTGCTTCCTTGGAGTCTAAAAATGTTGATAGTAGATCAGGATCTTCGAATGTCCTGGTTTGGTTGTGGAGAGTCACTCGGAGCTTCGCTGGATACAACAGGCCAAAGCGAGCCTGTAGCTGCTGAAGTCGAGGGCGAAAAGCAAGGAGTTTCTTCCGACGGTCAACGGTAGGCTTTGCCAAATCCGGGAAGAAGGAGACTTTGTGACCTTCAAATTCCAAATGATGATTCGCCCGGGCAGCATTCAAAATTTGTTCCACTTGTTGATATCGTAACAAGCGAAAGATAATAGGCCGGGGGGTCGTTCGGTTGAGCGCCATGTGGGTAGGAACACGGTGTGCACGGTCGATTTCCAGTTCTCTATGAAAAGTGATCTTCAGCAAGGAGGGAAGAGTTTTGAGCAGGAATTCTCTTATATCTCCTGCTTCCACCCCCTCCGGTATTCCAATGAGCCTCACATTGTTGCGGCGGGCTCGATTATTGCTATCTTCTAACTCCTTTTGAAGATTCTGTATCTGGCGCTCAGCCTTGTCCAGTTTGCCCAAGCGCACCGCGTGCGAGTCGAGGACCCCCGCCATATTGTCCTGCCGTAATGAGAGACTTTCAAGTCGGTCTTGGAGCACTCCTAAGTCTTCTCGCATGGCTCGAAGCGCTTCTCCATTGGACTGCACCAATTCCTTCACGCCGCGTATTTCCTCTAAAATCTCCAGGTGCATTTCGGGGTTTTCACGAAATGGAACCATCTTCTGTGGGGAGGACACCTCTGTTTTGGAGCGTTTTCCGTGAGAAGAAGAAGGAGACCCGAAGTCCAAGCGCGCTGGTTTATGGGCTGCCATCCCCCCCGAGGTACCCCGGTCAGCCCGGAGCGAAATAGTAAGTTTGTATAGGTATTAAGTCAGGATTCTAAGTAGGCCTCTCGGGAGCTTCAGCGCGAAGCGTCTTACCCGCTGGACATCAGGCTCCGCCCCTTGCCAATCCACTCTTGTGATAGGGCAGCTTCTATGCTTAGAACCAGGACTAGATTGCCACACCTTTCCCTCCAAAGCAAAGGAATTAATATTTTGCCAAGGAGCATCGGAGGAATTAATCCTGTGGGCATCAAGATGCTGAGACATAGGACTCCGGGCTGGCCGAAGTTACTTAGGGCTGCCCCAATGCTATTTAGGTCGGAGCAGAGAGCAACGTCTGCCTGTCATGGTAGGTTGCACTGAGTGGAGCTGGCAGTAGGAGCTGGCTTCGATATCTCCCTGGTTTGTTACTCTGGGATGTCCCCGCATCCGGCTGCAAGGGGCTAATGCTGTTTTAAACAGCGGAGACACTCGTTCTGGCTCACAGCAGCTGGCATCGAATACCTTCCCTCCTCCGGAGGCTGCAGTAGTGCATATGCTCCAGAGGTAGGTTTACAAGTGCGAGGGGGGGGGGGGGGCTGATTCAGCAGCCATGCTTTACCGGAGTTTCTTCTGAAAAGGACTCACCCTCCGAGGCTCCAGCTTCAGCTCCCTCTGTTTCAGTGGCAGCTAGCGAAAACAAGCAGCCGGTAGGAACTGAGAATGCTACCACATGGATGCATCCAAGATGGCCATCATCCAGGACTCTGGCACTCTGGCTACAGCAGTGACCCAGGATGTGCCTCAAGGGGCACTCCATCCTCGGTCCGGTTGTCAGTCCTTACCTTGTGCCTGCTGCTCCTCCCGCATTGCAGCCGCGGTGTTATTGAGCAGCCAGGATCATCAGGAGTCTCCCATGCCAGCGTCGGTACCCGCGCATCCAGGAAGGCCCCGCCTATGGACAGCATGATTGGCCGACGTCACATTGACATCTTGCGATGTTGGCTGCCATCACGCCAGCCCTGCAGCCCCCTCCGAGCCATGCGCTCTCCATCTCCTGAGCGCTGGCGTCAGTGCTGTCAGACCGCCGCGCCGGCAGGAGCTCAGAATCGGTGCCGTGGCTACAGCGATCTCAGCGCAGAGGCCCGGATTGATGACGTGCCGGGAGGAGCGGCATTGGAGAGGTCCAGAGGAGCTGGATGGCAGTTGGAGCCCTAACCAATGGTGCGGAGGGGTGGAGCCTGGTAAAGCCTTTCGGCGCCGTGGCTACAGCGATCTCAGCGCAGAGGCCCGGATTGATGACGTGCCGGGAGGAGCGGCATTGGAGAGGTCCGGAGGAGCTGGATGGCAGTTGGAGCCCCAACCAATGGCGCGGAGGGGTGGAGCCTGGTAGCCTTAACCACTGACTTGGAGAAGTGGAGCCTGGCATCGGCCAATGGCGTGGAGGGGCGGAGTTTGGCATCAGCCAGTTGCACGGAGAGGCGGAGTCTGGCACCAGCCGATGGAGCCATGGGCAGTAATAGAATGATGACCTCACCTCCAGGATAAGGGAGCAAGTCTGGGAAGATGGCCGCCCCATGGACCACACGTGGTGATGTCTTCAGAGCGACGGAGAAAGAGGGGAGGCTGGCTGGGGACGGAGGCCTTCCTAGGCACGTCCTGGGCTGGCTCGAGGGCTCCTGCTTACTGTGAGCTTCATTTTCAAGGCATATTCTTCTAGGTATGTCCATGCAATCTTTGCTTTCTTTTCAAGCCGAAAGCGGTGAGGCCGTAGCAGGAGTAGAGGAGGCTGGCTGGGAAACGGAGGCCTGTTAGAGGGCTAGCCGGGGACGGAGGCCTGTAAGGCACGTCTTGGGCCGCCGCGAGGGCTGCTGGCTGGGGCTTCCTTTCCAAGCTCCATTTTCCTGGAGACCTTTGTGTCTGTCGCTGGAGCGGAGGGGACAGGCCCTGTTAGCCACGAAGGCAAGTGAGCCATGTGCCCCATGCTCCTGGGTCGCAGCAGTGATAGAGATCCTCCGCTGCCTGCTAAGAGCTCACGGCTGGTCTAGGACAACTCAGTCCTTTAGACAGGTGCGATCTGAAATGAGAAGCATGAACAAGGCATTAAAGCAAGTTTAAAACTGACAATACCTACGTTGTAGATGATTTTAAGTTTAAATTTGGTGGAGAGTAGCAATGTCCGTCTTGCTGGCAAGGCGGAAGAACTGAAACTGGCTAGCTAGGGGCGGGCTGGGGGGTGGGGCCAGTTGGCTCATGCTCAGAAGGATGAAAGCCCTTCTGAGCTATGGAGAGTACTTCCGTCTCTGCGCCATCGGATGACGTCACCAGGTGTGGCTGACGCAATCCTGCTAGTCCATGGAGAAAGTGAGAATCACTTGGCAAGGGCTGCTACTTCAGAAACAGGAGGAGATAAGGGGACTGGTGCTGAAGGTCTGCACAGTATGGATGGAGTATAGTCTAGTTGGGCAAGGGGCAGGGCTCTGGTATCAGGTATCAGCCTACTTTAGAGGGGTAACTTGCTGGGATAAAACCTATGGAGAGGGGAAGCGTACAGGTTTTAAGTCTGTAGTGGGAGAAAGAAAAAGTGCAGGAGTGAGGGAAAAGGGGGTAATATTGCAGTTTGGCAGTGGCAGGAGTAGTGAAGAGGTTAGCTTTTGGTTTAGACATGAATAGGGGAAAAGGATCAAGCCTGGGAAGAGGTAAGGGAGAGTGCTGGAAGGGGCTTGGAGAAGGGGTAAAGGAACGGTTCTGGGGTAAAGTCAGGTGAGGGAGAAAGGGTTCTCCTGAGCGGCTTTGACCCTCTTTCCTCTAGAAGCTTGGGGACTGGCTCATTTTGCTCACGTGAACGATCTTCTCATAGAACATGAAGAGGGGATCTGCTAGCTCACATTGACTCTCCTTGCTCTCATGGTGCTTGGATATTCTAGCTCACAATGACCTTGCCTTCTTCATCATCATCATCACCACTTTCCCTCTCTCTCTCTCCCCTCTCCCTCTTCCCTAGCAGTATCATTAATATACTACTGGATGACTAATGTTCTTTTAGGGGTTCACCATAATTAAAAAATTCATATCACTATTTCTAAAATAGACAATGCAAAAATAAAACAAAATTAGTTCTCACTGCTATCTAGGAAATAAAGGGGTCATGCAGCAGATAGCATACACTAGCAGCTGTTAGTAAAAAAGGCCCCTAATCTCTTAATTAAAATCTTGATGTGAATAAATGCATTTTACCCCACCCGACCCCCCCTGCCAGGAACACCTCCCTGATATACATACACATTTCTGTGCATAACATGTAGGGCAATCTTCCAAAGTACCATTTCAGCATATAAAACCCTGCCCAATACATACTCTATAATCAATCTAACGAAGGCTGTTTATAACCTGACAGGAACCGGGAACCTGCAGGAACCATCTCAGAGGGAGATGCAGGCACCCACCTCCAGCTCCTCCACGTCCCACTCTTCACTGGACTTAAATTCCAGAAACTCTTTCAGATCCTTCCTCAAAGGTTCCAGATGTATTTAACATTTTTCCTGTGAACACTAAACATACCTCATTTAGAAATGGAATATTATTATATAAATTTTCCCCAAACACATTTATACCTTTTTCTTTAAAATAAACCTTGCATAGGTTGTCTGATTTTCAGAGTAATATAATACGAGTTTTCTGAAGGTTTGAGGGGAACTAATGATCTACATTTCATGACTTTTTACCAGTATAAAGAGAGAGAAATATTTCTAGTCCCCTGCATTCTTTTCTATTCATCTTGTAGGTGTCCTCGAGAATCTGCCTGCTGCACCTTATCAGAACATGCTAGACCCCACCTCTCTATTTTCATAAAGCTTTTATTGAGCAAAACCAGTAAACACCAAACAGGGACGTGAAGAGTACATTTACACCGAATGTCTAGGTCAGAAAAAGAATGTTTGTCAATGCAATCCAATAAAAACTCATAGAGCCCGATTACCTTAGGGGACTTCTGGATGGCCCTGAGCAGGATGGGCCCATTTGGACGTGAATCTGCACCACAGGAACCAGGTGTTCCCGCTGGTGCAGAATTGGGCCCTAAGACAGCATACCCGCGGGGAAGTCCTCCCTGCAGCCCCCCTGACTCCTGCGGTGCTGACCCTCTGTTTCCCTGCCACCCAACCCAAGGCTCTCCCTCCTTGCCTCACTTCCAACATCTTTCTCTCTCTCCCCCCTTGCCACTCCCCCCCCCCAAGCCATCACTGATCAGTTCTTGGCAGAGAGGAAGTTGAAACAGCATGGGACGGTGCAGCGCATGCATGAGCCCCAAAGCCCACATGAGCCCCTTCTCCTACCACCAACCCTCAGTATCTGCCAGCATCAGTCCCCTTCTCCCATCCCCTATGTCATCCCCCAAGTTTCACGCTCTTTTAAAATACTTCCCCTTCTCCCACCCTCCCATCTGCCAGTACCAACTTTGTTTCTTTCCCCTCCAATCCAGCATCTATCTCCCTGTGTCCAGCATACTCCTCTGTCTTCCTTTACCCCTCCATGATCCAATATCTCGCCATCTCTCATCTCTATTCCCCATCCAGCATCTCCTTCTCTCTTCCCTAGTCCCCACTGATCCACCATAGAAAAATAGAAAAATGATGACAGAAAAAGACCACATGGCCTATCTACTCTGTCCTTCCATATCAACAACTACAACAGTCCCCTTTTTTCCTTTAGAGATCCTCTGTGTTTGTCCCACGCTTTTTTGAATTCAGACACTGTCTCATCTCTACCACCTCCACTGGGAGACTATTTCATGGATCCACCACTCTTTCCACAAAGAAATATTTCCGCATATCACTCCTGAATCTATCCCCTTTCACCCTCATCCTATGTCCCCTCGTAGCAGAACTTGCTTTCAATTGAAAGAGGCTCTCTCCCTGAACATTTATGCCAAGGAGGTATTTAAACATCTCAATCATATCACCTCTATCCCGCCTTTCCTCTAAGGTGTACATATTAAGATCCTTCAGTCTGTCCTCATATGCTTTATAATGAAGACCACTAATCATTTTAGTAGCCACCCTCTGCACCGACTCCATCCTGTTCACATCCTTTTGAAGGTGCGGTCTCCAGAATTGCACACTATACTCCAAATGAGGTCACACCAAAGACTTATACAGAGGCATTATCACCTCCTTTTTTCTGCTAGCCATTCCTCTCCGTATGCACCCAAGCATCCTTCTAGCTTTTGCCGACGCCTTTTCTACCTGTTTAGCTACTTTAAGATCATCAGACACAACCACGACTCCTGATCTTCTTTAGTGGACAAAAGTACTTCACCCCCTATACTATATTGCTCCTTTGGATTGCTGCAGCCCAAATGCATGACCTTACATTTTTAACATTAAATCCCAGCTGCCAAATTCTAGACCATTTTTCAAGCTTAGCTAGATCCCTCCTCATGTTATCTACACCTTCCTCAAAGAGGCAAACCTTACCCAACAGCCCTTCTGCTATATCACTAACAAAGATGTTAAAAAGAATCGGACCAAGGATAGAACCTGGGGCACACCACTGGTAACTTCCTTCTCCTCAGAGTGAGCTCCATTTACCTGTACGCTTTGAAGCCTCCCACCCAACCAATTTCTAACCCAAGCAGTAACTTTAGGGTCCATCCCTAGGTGCTCAGTTTGCTTATAAGTTGCCTGTGAGGAAAGTTGTCAAAGGCTTTACTGAAATCTAAATACACCACATCTAGGGCTCTCCCTTGCTCCAAATCCCTGATCACCCAGTCAAAGAAATCAATCAGATTTGTGTGACAAGACCTGCCTCTGGTGAATCCATGCTGCCTCAGACCTTGTAATCCGCTGAACTCCAGAAACCTCACTATTTTCTCCTTCAGCAGCATTTCCAATAATTTACTCACACCGAAGTTAAACTAACCGGCCTGCAGTTTTCAACCACATCCTTACTTCCGCTTTTGTGTAAATGCACTACATGAGCCTCTCTCCAGTCCTTTGGCACCACTCCCGACTCCAATGAGGCATTGAAAAGGTCAGTCAGTGGAGCTGTTAGAATGTCCCCAAGTTCCCTCAGAATTCAAGGGTGTATCCCATCTAGTCCCATCGCTTTGTCTACTTTAACTTTAACTAGTTTCTCACGGACACAGTTTTCTGAAAATTGTTCAAGATTCCCCTCGCTTCTGTTCCTGTTTGTGGATGTTTTCTGAGGTCCTGTTCCTGGTTCTTCATCTGTGAACACAGAACAGAAATATTTGTTAAACAATTCTGCTTTATCCTCATCAGCTTCTATATATTCCTCCCCCTCACCCTTGAGTCTGACAAAACCACTTTTGCCCTTCCTCTTCTCACTAACATATCTGAAAAATGTCTTATCCCCCCATTTTATTGCATTGGCTATTTCCTCCTCTTTTTGAATCTTTGCTTTCCTGATTACTTTGCTAGCTTCTCTAAGTTTTTCCAAATATAGATGCCTGTCTTCCTCTCTCTGTGATCTCTTGTATTTCATGAAGGCCGCCCTCTTTTTCTTCACCTTTTCAGCTACTTCTTTCGAAAGCCATAGCGGTCTCCTTTTCCTTTTACCTTTATTTACCATTTTAACAAAAAGGTTGGTTGCCCTTAAAATATCCCCTTTCAGTTTTGCCCACTGTTTTTCTACATCCCCCAGCTGTTCCCATCCCGTTAACGACTCCCTGAGGTATCGGCGCATCTTGGCAAAGTTAGTTTTCCTAAAGTCTAAGACCCTCCCTTTTGAATGGATTCCAGCTGCCCTAGTCCTAATACTGAACCACAGCACCTGGTGATCACTGGATGCAAAATGATCTCCCACTATAACATCAGAAACACTTTCACCATTGGTAAGCACCAAGTCCAGTATGGCCCCATCATGTGTGGGGTCTGTTATCAATTGCCTGAATAGTTCTCCCTGTAGAGAATCCAGGATCTCCTTACTTCTAGATGATACTGCAACAGGAATGTGCCAATCAACATCTGGCATATTGAAATCCCCTATCAGTAGCACTTCCCCTTTCCTAGCAATGCTGCATATGTCTTCAATTAACTCTCTCTCCACCTCTTCCTCTTGTGAGGGAGGTCTGTATATCACTCCAATGGAAATAGATTTCTCTTTCCCTCTTTCTAGTTTAACCCACAGTGCCTCCTCTCTCCCTTTTAAGCTCTGTAATTCCAAAGCTTCAATATTATTTTTTATATATAGTGCCACTCTTCCTCCCCTTCTTCCTACCCTGTCCTTTCTGAATAAAGTATAGCCAGGTATAGTTACATCCCAGTTATGGTTTTCTGTGAACCATGTTTCTGTAACTGCCACTAAATCCAAGTCGGCCACTCCCACCAAAGCTTCAACATCAGGGATCTTATTTCCCATGCTACGTGCATTTATACACACTGCTTTCCATATGTTACCCCTTTTACCCATTTCCATGAAGGTATTTAATGTTTCACTTACCTGGGGACTTTCTTCACCCATCCCCAACGAATCTAGTTTAATGCCCTCTTCAGTAGATTAGCCAGTCTACTACTGAAGATGCGTCGACCTTTCTTGGCCAGATGGACGCCATCTCTGCTCTGAAACCCTTGGAACAGCATCCCATGGTCCAGGAAACCAAAACACTCTCGATGACACCATCCATGCAGCCATGAATTCATCTGCAGGATGCGAGCCTCTCTGCCTTTGCCTTTACCCTCAACAGGGAGGATTGAAGAGAACACCACCTGTGTACCTATCTGCTTCACCCTCTGTCCCAGAGCCATGAAGTCACTTTTGATACGCTCGGAGGGATACCTGGCAGTATCATTTGTTCCAAAATGGATTAGCAACATTGGGTAATAGTCAATGGGCTTGATGAGTCTCGGCAAACTCTCCGTAACATCTTGGATTTTGGCACCTGGCAGACAGAAAACCTCTTTGGATATCAAGTCTGGTTGGCAGATGGGCGCCTCAGTACCCCTCAGAAGAGAGTCACCAACCATCACTACCCTTCGCTTCCTTGTGGTCACTGATTCTGCAACTTTGGTGCACTTGAGCTCTGGTCCTTCCCTTTCCAGGGATGCTTTCACCTCCTCCACTTCCAGGGCTGCATAATGGTTCTTCAATTCAAGGGCTGGAGAAGTTGGATTGGTGATTCTGCAGGCCCTGGTGACTTGTGTCCAACCTTTGTCATTCTGTAGGCACCCATCTTCTCCTCTGCTGGAGAGCTTGGTTGTTGCAAGAAGCATCTCATCAATGTACTTCTCACTGTCTTGAATGCTCCTCAGCCTTTCCACCTCCTTTCTGAGTTCCTCCACTTGTTTCCTCAGAGCTTCAGTATGCAGGCACCCTGCACATGGAACCGGTCCTTCAGCTGGCATTGGGACCTCTGTCTGGACAGAGGCAGAAGCTGTAACGGGGGCAACAGCTTTAGTGATACGATTTTTCCCAGCCATTGTTCTGTTCATGGAACTTAGGTATCTGTTAAAGCAAAAGAGGGAGATCTACCAAAGTACCAGCCGGTTTCCCAGCTGTCCTGTCAGAGAAAAAGCAGTTAAATCTCTTTAATTATATTCAAAATGTGCTGTTCCAAGTCCCTGTGTTTTGTTAATTGGGGAGGTGCCCTATAAAGCAAGACTGCTCATTAGGGGTGGGTGGGAGTTGGGGGGTTAGGGAGGGAACTAACTCCTGATTAGGTGTCAGAAGCCCCAAAGAGCTGAGAAAGTTACTAAAGCAAAGTTTTAAACCTACCTCACTAAAGAAAATATTTCTCCTTTTAAACTAAAGCACCAAAAAGAATGTACCAAAAACCCTTTTAAGAGCTTCCAGTCAGAGAACTAACAATTTAAAAAGCACAAATTCTTATCTTTGTTTGAAATGTATAGCCCCTTTTAGGAATGCCTGCAACCATATCCCCCTTCTCTCTTCCGTACCCCCACTCACTGATCCAGCATCTCCCTTAACTCTTCCCTCCACTCCTACATGATGCAGCATCTCTTCCACCAAAAGTGACCTACTATCTCCTCGCTCTCTCTTCTCACCCCATAATACACTCTCTGTTCTCTCTCTCCTCTTTCACACTCCGGCATTTTCTCTCTGCTCTCTGCTCCCATGAGATCCAGACTATCCATTTCTCGTCACTATCCCCACTGATACAGCATCTCCCCTAGCTCTCCCCAGTGTCCCCACATTGGCCACATCTTACCTCCCCACCACCTCTTCCCCTTTACCATGCCATGGCCCCTGCACTGAAAAGACAGAGCCTCGACTGTGATAGAAATAGTAATTTAAAAGAATCCTACCCCTCTCCTCGATTCCAGCCGCGTCTCCTGCACCTTACAGAGCTGCAGCTGTGATAGAAATAATAATTTAAAAAAAGAAACAACAGGTATGCATTCGCCTGTTGAGCCTTCCAGCCTCCACTAATGAACCTCTGCTGTGGGGGCAGGATGCAACAGCCAAGGTTCAATAGCGGAGGCCGGAAGGCTCTGCGGTGGCTGTATACCTGCGTTTTGTGTTTTTTAAAATTATTATTGTTATTGCAGCCGCAGCTTTGTAAGGTGCAGGAGCTGCGTTCTTGACCCTAGGAGAGGGTGACGCTGCACGGGGACAAGGAAAGAGAGATTAAAAGCTTTGTTTTTGTGCTCTGGCCACGGGACCGGGGGCAATCAGAGCAAAAATAACAGCTTTTTAACTGCTGGTTTTAGTTCTCTGCCGGCAGCTGGCCTAGCCATAAAAAAACCGGCCAGGATGGCTGAAAACTGGCTGGTTGGTAATCCTATCCAGAACACACAATCTAATAAAGATACTGACACTCACCTTCTGTTCCTGCGCAGCCTCCTCTCTGGGGATCATGGGGGGAGATCTGTGACCCCGGGACACACAATCTAATAAAGATACTGACACTCACCTTCTGTTCCTGCGCAGCCTCCTCTCTGGGGATCATGGGGTGAGATCTGTGACCCCGGGACACACTGATAATAAAGATACTGACACTCACCTTGTGTTCCTGCACAGCCTCCTCTCTGGGGATCACGGGGTGAGATCTGTGACCCCGGGACACACAGTGATAATAAAGATACTGACACTCACCTTCTGTTCCTGCACAGCCTCCTCTCTGGGGATCATGGGGTGAGATCTGTGACCCCGGGACACACTGATAATAAAGATACTGACACTCACCTTGTGTTCCTGCACAACCTCCTCTCTGGGGATCACGGGGTGAGATCTGTGACCCCGGGACACACAGTGATAATAAAGATACTGACACTCACCTTCTGTTCCTGCACAGCCTCCTCTCTGGGTATCACGGGGTGAGATCTGTGACCCCGGCACACAGTGATAATAAAGATACTGACACTCACCTTCTGTTCCTGCACAGCCTCCTCTCTGGGGATCACGGGGTGAGATCTGTGACCCTGGGACACACAGTGATAATAAAGATACTGACACTCACCTTCTGTTCCTGCACAGCCTCCTCTCTGGGTATCACGGGGTGAGATCTGTGACCCCGGGACACACAGTGATAATAAAGATACTGACACTCACCTTCTGCTCCTGCGCAGCCTCCTCTCTGGGGATCACGGGGTGAGATCTTTGACTCTGGGACACCCTGTGATAATAAAGATACTGACACTCACCTTCTGCTCCTGCGCAGCCTCCTCTCTGGGGATCATGGGGTGAGATCTGTGACCCCGGGACACACAGTGATAATAAATAAACTGACACTCACCTTCTGCTCCTGCACAGCCTCCTCTCTGGGGATCATGGGGTGAGATCTGTGACCCCGGGACACACAGTGATAATAAAGATACTGACACTCACCTTCTGTTCCTGCACAGCCTCCTCTCTGGGGATCACGGGGTGAGATCTGTGACTCCGGGACACACTGTGATAATAAAGATACTGACACTCAACTTCTGCTCCTGCACAGCCTCCTCTCTGGGGATCATGGGGGGAGATCTGTGACCCCGAGACACACAGTGATAATAGATACTGACACTCACCTTCTGTTCCTGCACAGCCTCCTCTCTGGGGATCACGGGGTGAGATCTGTGACCCCGAGACACACAGTGATAATAAAGATACTGACACTCACCTTCTGCTCCTGCACAGCCTCCTCTCTGGGGATCATGGGGGGAGATCTGTGACCCCGAGACACACAGTGATAATAAAGATACTGACATTCACCTTCTGTTCCTGCACAGCCTCCTCTCTGGGGATCATGGGGGGAGATCTGTGACCCCGGGACACACAGTGATAATAAAGATACTGACACTCACCTTCTGCTCCTGCACAGCCTCCTCTCTGGGGATCATGGGGTGAGATCTGTGACCCCGGGACACACAGTGATAATAAAGATACTGACACTCACCTTGTGTTCCTGCACAGCCTCCTCTCTGGGGATCACGGGGTGAGATCTGTTACCCCGGGACACACAGTGATAATAGATACTGACACTCACCTTCTGTTCCTGCACAGCCTCCTCTCTGGGGATCACGGGGTGAGATCTGTGACCCCGAGACACACAGTGATAATAAAGATACTGACACTCACCTTATGTTCCTGCACAGCCTCCTCTCTGGGGATCACGGGGTGAGATCTGTGACTCCGGGACACACAGTGATAATAAAGATACTGACACTCACCTTCTGTTCCTGCACAGCCTCCTCTCTGGGGATCACGGGGTGAGATCTGTGACTCCGGGACACACAGTGATAATAAAGATACTGACACTCATCTTCTGTTCCTGCACAGCCTCCTCTCTGGGGATCATGGGGGGAGATCTGTGACCCCGGGACACACAGTGATAATAAAGATACTGACACTCACCTTCTGCTCCTACGCAGCCTCCTCTCTGGGGATCACGGGGTGAGATCTTTGACTCTGGGACACCCTGTGATAATAAAGATACTGACACTCACCTTCTGCTCCTGCACAGCCTCCTCTCTGGGGATTATGGGGGGAGATCTGTGACCCCGGGACACACAGTGATAACAGATACTGACACTCACCTTCTGTTCCTGCACAGCCTCCTCTCTGGGGATCACGGGGGAGATCTGTGACCCCGGGACAACCTGTGATAATAAAGATACCGACACTCACCTTCTGTTCCTGCACAGCCTCCTCTGTGGGGATCACAGGGTGAGATCTGTGACCCCGGGACACACAGTGATAATAGATACTGACACTCACCTTCTGTTCCTGCACAGCCTCCTCTCTGGGGATCACGGGGTGAGATCTGTGACCCCGGGACACACAGTGATAATAAAGATACTGACACTCACCTTCTGCTCCTGCACAGCCTCCTCTCTGGGGATCATGGGGTGAGATCTGTGACCCCGGGACACACAGTGATAACAGATACTGACACTCACCTTCTGCTCCTGCGCAGCCTCCTCTCTGGGGATCATGGGGGGAGATCTGTGACCCCGAGACACACAGTGATAATAGATACTGACACTCACCTTCTGCTCCTGCGCAGCCTCCTCTCTGGGGATCATGGGGTGAGATCTGTGACCCCGGGACACACAGTGATAATAAAGATACTGACACTCACCTTCTGCTCCTGCGCAGCCTCCTCTCTGGGGATCATGGGGTGAGATCTGTGACCCCGAGACACACAGTGATAATAGATACTGACACTCACCTTCTGCTCCTGCGCAGCCTCCTCTCTGGGGATCATGGGGTGAGATCTGTGACCCCGGGACACACAGTGATAACAGATACTGACACTCACCTTCTGTTCCTGCACAGCCTCCTCTGTGGGGATCATGGGGGGGAGATCTGTGACCCCGAGACACACAGTGATAATAGATACTGACACTCACCTTCTGTTCCTGCACAGCCTCCTCTCTGGGGATCATGGGGGGAGATCTGTGAGCCCGAGACACACAGTGATAACAGATACTGACACTCACCTTCTGTTCCTGCACAGCCTCCTCTCTGGGGATCATGGGGGGAGATCTGTGACCCCGAGACACACAGTGATAATAGATACTGACACTCACCTTCTGCTCCTGCGCAGCCTCCTCTCTGGGTATCACGGGGTGAGATCTGTGACCCCGGGACACACAGTGATAACAGATACTGACACTCACCTTCTGTTCCTGCACAGCCTCCTCTCTGGGGATCATGGGGGGAGATCTGTGACCCCGAGACACACAGTGATAATAAAGATACTGACACTCACCTTCTGTTCCTGCACAGCCTCCTCTCTGGGGATCATGGGGTGAGATCTGTGACCCCGAGACACACAGTGATAATAAAGATACTGACACTCACCTTCTGTTCCTGCACAGCCTCCTCTCTGGGGATCATGGGGGGAGATCTGTGACCCCGAGACACACAGTGATAATAAAGATACTGACACTCACCTTCTGTTCCTGCACAGCCTCCTCTCTGGGGATCATGGGGTGAGATCTGTGACCCCGAGACACACAGTGATAATAAAGATACTGACACTCACCTTCTGTTCCTGCACAGCCTCCTCTCTGGGGATCATGGGGTGAGATCTGTGACCCCGAGACACACAGTGATAATAAAGATACTGACACTCACCTTGTTTTCCTGCACAGCCTCCTCTCTGGGGATCACAGGGTGAGATCTGTGACCCCGGGACACACAGTGATAATAAAGATACTGACACTCACCTTATGTTCCTGCACAGCCTCCTCTCTGGGGATCACGGGGTGAGATCTGTGACCCCGGGACACCCAGTGATAATAAAGATACTGACACTCACCTTCTGCTCCTGCACAGCCTCCTCTCTGGGGATCATGGGGTGAGATCTGTGACCCCGGGACACCCAGTGATAATAAAGATACTGACACTCACCTTCTGCTCCTGCGCAGCCTCCTCTCTGGGGATCATGGGGTGAGATCTGTGACCCCGGGACACACAGTGATAACAGATACTGACACTCACCTTCTGTTCCTGCACAGCCTCCTCTCTGGGGATCACGGGGTGAGATCTGTGACCCCGGGACAACCTGTGATAATAAAGATACCGACACTCACCTTCTGATCCTGCACAGCCTCCTCTCTGGGGATCATGGGGGGAGATCTGTGACCCCGAGACACACAGTGATAATAAAGATACTGACACTCACCTTCTGTTCCTGCACAGCCTCCTCTCTGGGGATCATGGGGTGAGATCTGTGACCCCGGGACACACAGTGATAACAGATACTGACACTCACCTTCTGTTCCTGCACAGCCTCCTCTCTGGGGATCATGGGGGGAGATCTGTGACCCCGAGACACACAGTGATAATAAAGATACTGACACTCACCTTCTGTTCCTGCACAGCCTCCTCTCTGGGGATCACGGGGTGAGATCTGTGACCCCGGGACACCCAGTGATAATAAAGATACTGACACTCACCTTCTGCTCCTGCACAGCCTCCTCTCTGGGGATCACGGGGTGAGATCTGTGACCCCGAGACACACAGTGATAATAAAGATACTGACACTCACCTTGTGTTCCTGCACAGCCTCCTCTCTGGGGATCACGGGGTGAGATCTGTGACCCCGGGACACACAGTGATAATAAAGATACTGACACTCACCTTATGTTCCTGCACAGCCTCCTCCCTGGGGATCACGGGGTGAGATCTGTGACCCCGGGACACACAGTGATAATAAAGATACTGACACTCACCTTATGTTCCTGCACAGCCTCCTCTCTGGGGATCACGGGGTGAGATCTGTGACCCCGAGACACACAGTGATAATAAAGATACTGACACTCACCTTGTGTTCCTGCACAGCCTCCTCTCTGGGGATCACCGGGTGAGATCTGTGACCCCGGGACACACAGTGATAATAAAGATACTGACACTCACCTTATGTTCCTGCACAGCCTCCTCTCTGGGGATCACGGGGTGAGATCTGTGACCCCGAGACACACAGTGATAATAAAGATACTGACACTCACCTTGTGTTCCTGCACAGCCTCCTCTCTGGGGATCACGGGGTGAGATCTGTGACCCCGGGACACACAGTGATAATAAAGATACTGACACTCACCTTATGTTCCTGCACAGCCTCCTCTCTGGGGATCACGGGGTGAGATCTGTGACCCCGGGACACACAGTGATAATAAAGATACCGACACTCACCTTCTGTTCCTGCACAGCCTCCTCTCTGGGGATCATGGGGTGAGATCTGTGACCCCGGGACACCCAGTGATAATAAAGATACTGACACTCACCTTCTGCTCCTGCTCAGCCTCCTCTCTGGGGATCATGGGGGGAGATCTGTGACCCCGAGACACACAGTGATAATAAAGATACTGACACTCACCTTCTGCTCCTGCACAGCCTCCTCTCTGGGGATCATGGGGGGAGATCTGTGACCCCGGGACACCCAGTGATAATAAAGATACTGACACTCACCTTCTGCTCCTGCACAGCCTCCTCTCTGGGGATCATGGGGGGAGATCTGTGACCCCGGGACACACAGTGATAATAAAGATACTGACACTCACCTTCTGCTCCTGCGCAGCCTCCTCTCTGGGGATCACGGGGTGAGATCTGTGACTCCGGGACACACTGTGATAATAAAGATACTGACACTCACCTTCTGTTCCTGCACAGCCTCCTCTCTGGGGATCATGGGGGGAGATCTGTGACCCCGAGACACACAGTGATAATAAAGATACTGACACTCACCTTCTGTTCCTGCACAGCCTCCTCTCTGGGGATCATGGGGTGAGATCTGTGACCCCGAGACACACAGTGATAATAAAGATACTGACACTCACCTTCTGTTCCTGCACAGCCTCCTCTCTGGGGATCACGGGGTGAGATCTGTGACCCCGGGACACACAGTGATAATAAAGATACTGACACTCACCTTGTGTTCCTGCACAGCCTCCTCTCTGGGGATCACGGGGTGAGATCTGTGACCCCGGGACACCCAGTGATAATAAAGATACTGACACTCACCTTCTGCTCCTGCGCAGCCTCCTCTCTGGGGATCACGGGGTGAGATCTGTGACTCCGGGACACACTGTGATAATAAAGATACTGACACTCACCTTCTGTTCCTGCGCAGCCTCCTCTCTGGGGATCATGGGGTGAGATCTGTGACCCCGAGACACACAGTGATAATAAAGATACTGACACTCACCTTCTGTTCCTGCACAGCCTCCTCTCTGGGGATCATGGGGTGAGATCTGTGACCCCGGGACACACAGTGATAACAGATACTGACACTCACCTTCTGTTCCTGCACAGCCTCCTCTCTGGGGATCATGGGGTGAGATCTGTGACCCCGGGACACACAGTGATAATAGATACTGACACTCACCTTATGTTCCTGCACAGCCTCCTCTCTGGGGATCATGGGGGGAGATCTGTGACTCCGGGACACACAGTGATAATAGATACTGACACCCACCTTCTGCTCCTGCACAGCCTCCTCTCTGGGGATCACAGTGTGAGATCTGTGATCCTGGGATCTGTCAGACATTACACAGATTGGTCTCTGATCCTCTGTGCAGAACAGCTTCAGTTTCTCTTCATGCTTCTCACACAGACTCTCCTTTTGTTTTCCCTCTAATAGCTTTTTCACCTTTTCCATCATATTTGCTATAGGTGTGAAGATCCTTTGCCGAGACCTTTTCTTGCACTGGGGACAGGGGAAATCTGTTTCTATCCCCTCCCATTTTTGAGTGATACAGGAGCGACAGAAGCTGTGTCCACAATGTATGGACACTGGGTCTGTAAAATTATCCTGACATATAGAACAAGTAACTTCGTCCCGCAGACTTTCAGCAGAGCTCACTGAAGCCATGATCCTGACAGAATAAAATGTTTTTCACTTTCATTTCCCATATATGAGCTTCTGAGAAAGGGAGTGTCTCACTCCGGAATGTGTTCAATCAGAAATATTCTTTCAAGCTATACATCAAAGAGTACATGTCACTTGGGCTCCCTTTCACAGCTAAAACATATTTGGGGTAAGCTCAGAATTTTAAAAGAGGATCCAAACTTCTTTCTTCCACATAAGTTAATTTTTCAAACATTTGGGAAAGTTCAACGGGACATATTCCATCAGCTCTGCATGCCTTCTATTAAACACTCCCCAGGTTTATAGTTTATTTATTTGCTATGCCACTGATCAAAATTACAATATCTATGTGATTTACAAAGGCAAAAAAAAAGGGGGACAACAGATCAAAACATTACAAAGCAAAACTAGGTGAAAAAGAAAAGGAGTTTACAATAGCAGCAAAGAATACAAAAGGCAGAGTTGCCAAGTTACTCCAGTTCCAGGAGTGAGATTTTTTGCTACTTCTGATTTTAAATCTGCATTAACAGAAAGCAATTTCAAACACTATCAAACACTTAGCTTTAAATGGTGTTTGAGACCCTCAAAGAACATTCAAACATTTTGCCCAATATGATCTTTGTTTCACCAAACGGCTTCATCAGGGGCAACCAACATTGCTGTCCTCGATGAGACTAACCAAACAGTTTCTACCCATACATTCCACCCAGGCTTTAAATTTGCATTGCAATGCACTATGGGGTTTGCAGTTCTTGATTGTATAAATTTCTGATGTGTCCCCATTTGGAATATTGTGTACAATTCAGGAGATCGCACCTTCAACCCGATATAAGCAGGTTGGAGTCGGTGCTGAGGATGGCTACTGAAATGATTAGTGGTTGTCGTTATAAAGCATATGAGGACAGACTTAAAGATCTTAATAACAGGAAAGAAATTCAAAGGAAGAAGCAGGTATAGCATCGCACCACCAATATAGCCAAGCTACACATATACATGAGTATCAACCGAGTGGGGTACAGTCTAGCAAACAAATAACCCCCCATCCCACCCTACAACTCCCCCCCCCCCGCTACCCCCCTCATGTTATTTAGGGTGGGATGTGTATTAGTCTTTTAGTACTTTAGGCGGTGACACTGGTTCTTTTGTGTTGTATACTGTACTGCACAGTTCAATACTAATAATAATAATAAAAAATGATTTTCACTAAAGATCTTAATAAGTATATGTTAGAGGAAAGGCGGCATAGGGGACATATGATAGAGACATTTAAATACCTTCATGCCATAAATGCACAGAAGGAAAGCCTCTTTCGAATGAAAGCAAGCTCTGCTATGCAGGGACATAGGATGAGAATGAAAGAGGATAGACTCAGGCGTAATATGTGGAGATATGTTTTTACAGAAAGAGTGGTGGACACGAGGACAGTATCTGAATTCAAAAAAGCATGGAACAAACAGGATCTCTAAAGGAAAAAAAGGGACTATTGTAGTTGATATGGAAGGGCAGACTAGTTAGACCATGTGGTCTTTTCCTGCCGTCATGTTTCTATTTTATTCATTGGAATCAATGCTGCAGGTCCGATAATGCAGCACGATGAGATTGTTAGCAATCCAGGACTGGCTTAAAATCTCACCCATGGAACTGGGCAACTTGACAATGCAGCAAAAGGAGAGAAAACAAAACTCAGTCAAGAAAATGTTTCCTTTCAAAAATCAATCCTGTGGAAAAGCCTGCACAAAGGAAAACATCGTAAGAGCGACCCTAAACTTACGAAGGGAAGACTCCAAGAAAATTCTGGGAGTTAAGCATTCCACAAAGAAGGAACAGCAACGGCAGCAGCCCTGCAAGTGAACCACAGAGCGAGAGGGAAGTACCAGGAAATTATGCTGCAAAGAGCAAAGGAACTTGGAAGGATCATAAGACACCAAAGCAGAAGAGAGAAAGGAAGGAAGGAAGGCCGGTGTTATAGACCTGATGGATGATTAAGAGAAGCTTTAAACAAATATGAGAGTGAACCGGCAACCAATGTTCAGCATAGCGTCATGGAGTTACATGATCTGATTTCCTAGCTCCGTAAAGAAGGTTCTCCTAGGACAAGCAGGATGAGTCAGCCACCCTTGGTGACATCATCCACGGCGCCGAGACGGAAGTACTCTCCATAGCTCAGAAGGGCTTTTCGCCCTTCTGAGCATGAGCCACAGGGAATGTCAATGCTAATCCCCATTTACCCTTAACATAAGATACGGGGATAACGGGATACGATCTATGACCACAGTATTAACTTCCTCACATGATTGTCTCTGAACTTCTCCAGCTGATCCCATCATATTTTTATGCTCTTCTCTTGCACCCTCAACAGCAGATCTTCTCTCTCACCCCATTTCCTTGTTTACATGTGTGACGACCTCATTAAAATAGAGGCTCCAGCCCTTGTGTTTATTTAAATTGACTCATAAAGATGTGCCCCCTTTCAGAGGTTTCTGCTTTTCAGAACACATATTCTGGCATGGATGTTTGTTAAAAGCTTTGGAAATTACAAACCTGAGCATAAAGACTGCTAATGGCAAACCCCAACAAGGATTACATTGAGCAAACTTTTAAAACTGCTGGAAAGTTCTCACCTGACTTTCTAATCAGCAACAGGGGGGGGGGGGGGGGTTGGCTCTTGCATCAGACTGCAGCCCTCTGTGATTGGCAGAAATATATTGATGTACATTGAATTGAGACAGTGGGTTGTTGGCCAGCAAAAAAGAAGTTGGCATCGGAACAGATCCCTGGGGCATACCACTAGTAACCTCCTCCTTCTCAGAGTGAGGTCCATTTACCTGTACCCTTTGTCACCTCCCACGCAAACAATTTTTAACCCAAGCAGTAACTTTAGGGTCCATCCCTAGGGTGCTCAGTTTGTTTATAAGTTGCCTGTGCAGAACGGTGTCAAAGGCTTTACTGAAATCTAAATACACCACATCTAGGGCTCTCCCTCAGTCCAACTCCCTGGTCACCCAGACAAAGAAATCAATCAGATTTGTCTGACAAGACCTGCTGGTGAAGCCATGCTGCCTCAGATCCTGTAATCCGCTGGACTCCTGAAACCTCACTATTTTCTCTTTAAGCAGCGTTTCCAATAATTTACTCACCACCGAAGTTAACTAACCGGCCTGTAGTTTTCAACCACATCCTTACTTCCGCTTTTGTGTAAAGGGACTATATGGGCCTCTCTCCAGTCCTTTGGCACCACTCCCAACTCCAACGAGGCATTGAAAAGTTCAGTCAGTTGAGCTGCTAGAACGTCCGCAAGTTCCCTCAGTATTCTAGGGTTTATCCCATCCGGTCCATCGCTTTGTCTACTTTAAGTTTAGCTAGTTTCTCACAAACACAGTCTTCTAAAAATTGTTCAAGATGTCCCTCGCTTCTGTTCCTGTTTGTGGGTGTTTTCTGAGATCCTGCTCCTGGTTCTTCATCTGTGAACACAGAACAGAAATATTTGTTAAGCAATTCCACTTTATCCTCATCAGCCTCTACATATTCCTCCCTTTCACCCTTGAGTCTGACAATACCACTTTTGCACTTCCTCTTCTCAATAACATACCTGAAAAATGTTTTATCCCCCCATTTTATTGCATTGGCTATTTCCTCCTCTTTTTGAATCTTTGCTTTCATGACTACTTTGCCAGCCTGTCAAAGCTTTTCCAAATATAGATGCCTGTCTTCCACTCTCTGTGATCTCTTGTATTTCATGAAGGCCTCCGTCTGTTTCTTCACCTTTTCAGCTACTTCTTTTGAAAACCATAGCGGTCTCCTTTTCTTTTTACCTTTATTTACCATTTTAACAAAAAGGTTGGTTGCTCTTAAAATATCCCCTTTCAGTTTTGCCCACTGTTTTTCTACATCCCCCAGTTGTTCCCATCCCGCTAACGACTCCCAGAGGTACTGGCCCATCTTGGCAAAGTTAGTTTTCCTAAAGTCTAAGACCCTCACTTTTGAATGGATTTTAGCAGCCCTAGTCCAAATACTGAACCACACGATCTGTTGATCACTGGATGCAAAATGATCTTCCACTATAACATCAGAAACACTTTCACCATTGGTAAGCACCAAGTCCAGTATGGTCCCTTCACATGTGGGGTCTGTTACCAGTTGCCTGAATAGTTCTCCCTGTAGAGAATCCAGGATCTCCTTACTTCTAGATGATACTGTAGCAGGAATGTGCCAAACAACATCGGGCATATTGAAATCCCCTCTGTCCACCTCTTCCTCCTGTGAGGGAGGTCTGTATATCACACCAATGCAAATAGATTTCTCTTTCCCTCTTTCTAGTTTAACCCACGCTGCCTCCTCTCTTCCTTTTAAGCACTGTATTTCCATATTTTGAATATTATTTTTACATATAGTGCCGCTCCTCCTTCTCTTCTTCCTACCCTGTCCTTTCTGAATAAAACATAGCGTGGTATATTTATATCCCAGTCATGGTTGTCTGTGAACCATGTCTCTGTTACTGCCACTAAATCCAAGTCAGTCTCTCCCATTAAAGCCTCAACATCTGGGATCTTATTTCCTTGCTAAGGGCATTTATACACACTGCTTTCCATATGTTGCCCCTTTTACCCATTTCCATAAAGATATTTAATGTTTCACTTACCTGGGGGCTTTCTTCACCCATCCCCAATTAATCTAGTTTAAAGCCCTCTTCAGTAGGTTAGCCAGTGACTGGTGGCTCAGTGACTGGTGGCTCAGCTGTTAGAGTGCTCAGTCTGCTACTGAAGATACGTTGAAGCTTCTTGGGCAGTTGGGTGCCATCTCTGATCTGCAACCCTTGGAACAGCACCCCATGGTCCAGGAAACCAAAATACTCTCGATGACACCATCCACGCAGTCATGCATTCATCTCCAGGATGCGAGCTTCTCTGCCTTGGCCTGTACCCTCAACAGGGAGGATTGAAGAGAAAACCACCTGTGCCCCTATCTGCTTCACCTTCTGTCCCAGAGTCATGAAGTCACTTTTGATGTGCTCAGAGGGATACTTGGCAGCATCATTTGTGCCGACATGGATTAGCAACATCGGGTAATAGTCAGTAGATTTGCTGAGTCCCGGCAAACTCTCCATAAAATCTCAGATTTTGGCAGCTGGCAGACAGAATAGGGAGCATATGAGCATATCAAGACTAGTGGAAGATTAGCCGTGCAGCTGAGTGTTGTTTATGCAGACTGAAAGGGAGAGAGATGATTCAGAGGGAGACCAACAAGGAGGAGGCTGCAATAGCTTAGATGGAACGGAAGGTAGCTAAAGAGTGGATAAGAGTCTTTGTAGTGTGTGTAGAAAGGAAGGTATGAATTTTGCCAATGTTATAGAGAAGAAAGTGACAGGTTCTAGCTATCTGTTGTGCATCCTGTTTGCTAGTTTGAAAGGTGGGTAAGCAAACCTAATAGATAATGAAAGTGCTTCACCAAAACTTTTCCTCTTATTAAAAATCTAACATTTAAATGCAAAAAAGCAAAGGTGTACCATATAAATCAGAAACAATCAAATAAATGGCAAATGGAGCAATGATGAATGGTTAAGTCCTGGTGTTTTGATACACACTGTGAAGAAACTTGAGCTCCTTTGCTGTTATTAACAGCTGTTTAACAACAAGGTTTTTGTTATTGATTTGGTGTGTTTCTGATATACATGGTATACTCTTGTGTTTTTGCATTTGGATAAGTAAATTTAATAAATAAGAGCATAAGGTACTCAAAAATGTAAAAGGAAGAAAGCAAGCTTGTTTGTACTCTGCGTGAAGGGCGTATCTGCCTGAAGCTAGATGCCTGCCCTTAAAGCAATGTTCCAGCAGGACTAGTTCCTTTCATGGCTGCAGGGCAGGACATCGGCCACCACCCTGCTTCACAATGAAATGATTCACCTCCTAAAGGAACTATTGAGATAGGAACCAAGTTTCACCTGCAGCAATCATAAACTTCTGAGAAAACTCAGCAGTGACAGCTTCTCATGAAAAGCTATTTAAAGGCACAATGATAGCCCAAAGCTACGAGAAGTGATGTTATCAGCAAGTATAGAGCAGTGCTGATGCGTGCAAAGCCCCATAGCGCAGACTCATTCAGAGGACTGAGGGTCTGAAATTCTAGAGTACAGCAGCTGTGGTGTGAGATGGTCAAAAGACCAATTTCTAAGACTTCCTGAGAAACTGGCATGTCTGTGAACTGAAACAGTGCTTCTCAAACTATCTGTGATGAAGGGCCATTTTTTAAACGTCTAAATCCATTGTGGACTGATACTTCTGTAAAATACAATAAAAATGAATTACTAGAAAAATGAAATGAAAAATACCAAAAAACATACAAAATACAAGCCCAATTTTTTTATTATTAGATTCAACAGACATAAAATTACATTCCAATAAATATAATCAGAACAAACATAACATAAGAGAAAAGAATGACAAAAACTGTGCATGTCTATTGAAAGTATACCTATAGGCGATTAATATTGAGAGTCGCTATTATACTTCAAAAAACGTTATTAGTGAAATAGCAATTCCTTATATTAAACACCTATATGCATACTTTGAATGAAGACTGTGTATATCAATATTTGCCAAGGTCCCTCATCAGAGACTTTTGGCAAAACTAAAAACTCATGGGATAGGAGACCGTGTACTACTGTGGATCAGGAACTGGTTAAAAGATAGAAAGCAGAAGGTATGGCTAAATGGCCAATTTTCCCAATGGCGAATAGTAGAGTACTGCAAGGATTTGTGCTGGGTCCGCTGCTTTTTGACATATTCATAACTGACCTGGAAAAGGGCATAACGAGTGAGGCTATCAAATTTGCAGATGACACAAAACTATTTAAAGTTGTTAAAACCCAAGAGGATTGTGGAAAATTGCAAGAGGATCTTGATAAATTGGAAGACTGGGCATCAAAATGGCAGATGAAATTTAATGTGGACAAGTGCAAAGTTATGCACCTAAGAAAGAACAACCCAAACTATTGTTACACGATGCAAGGTTCCATATTAGGAACCACCACCCAGGAAAAAGATTTAGATGTCATCGTGGATAACATGTTAAAACCCTCTGCCCAGTGTTCAGCAGCGGCCAAGAGAGCAAATAGAATGCTAGGTATCATAAGGAAAGGAATGGAGAATAAAACAAAGGGATATTATAATCAGGGCCGGCCCGTCCATTGAGCAAGAATGTTTTTTGCACAGGGCCCCGCGCTTCGGGGGGCCCCGCGCAAAGAACATTCTGCTTTTTCTTAATTGAAATTTAAAAAAAAAAAAAAAAGCTGGCCGCGACGGCATGGAGTGTCCCGCGGGGCTCCCTCTGCCCGGCGGAACTCTCCCGGCGCGGCTGAGCCCCTCTCTGCCGGCTTGCAGATACGCGAAGGGAGAGAGTCTCCCTCGCATCTCTGTTAAGCCCGCAGGGGCTGATGGGAAGCAGGGGCTGATGGGAAATTTCCCATCTGCCCCTGCGGGCTTAACAGAGACGCGAGGGAGACTCTCTCCCTTCGCGTATCTGCAAGCCGGCAGAGAGGGGCTCAGCCGCGCCGGGAGAGTTCCACCGGGCAGAGGGAGCCCCGCGGGACACTCCATGCCACCGCGGCGGCAGCAGCCAGCTTTTTTTTTTTTTTTTGAATTTTCCATGAGCCAAGGGGGGGGGGGGTTAGGACTGTCAATGGGCTAGGGAGGGAGGGAGGGGGTTAAGACTGGCAATGGGCTAGGGAGGGAGGGAGGGAGGGGGTTGACTGGCAATGGGCTAGGGAGGGAGGGGGGTTAAGACTGGCAATGGGCTAGGGAGGGAGGGGGGGTTACGGCTGGCACTGGGCGAGGGAGGGAGGGGGGTTAAGACTGGCAATGGGCTAGGGCTAGGGCTAGGGAGGGAGGGAGGGAGGGGGGTTAAGACTGGCAATGGGCTAGGGAGGGAGGGGGGTTGAGACTGGCAATGGGCTGGGGAGGGGGGTTAAGACTGGCAGTGGGCTATGGGAGGGGGGTTAAGACTGGCAGTGGGCTGGGGGGAGGGGGTTAAGACTGGCAATGGGCTGGGGGAGTTAAGACTGGCAATGGGCTATGTGGGGGTTAAGACTGGCAGTGGGCTAGGGAGGGAGGGAGGGAGGGGGGATAAGACTGGCAATGGGCTAGGGAGGGAGGGAAGGGGGTTAAGAATGGCAATGGGCTAGGGAGGGAGGGAGGGAGGGGGTTAAGACTGGCAATGGGCTAGGGAGGGAGGGAGGGGGGTTAAGACTGGCAATGGGCTAGGGAGGGAGGGAGGGGGGTTAAGACTGGCAATGGGCTAGGGAGGGAGGGGGGTTGAGACTGGCAATGGGCTAGGGAGGGAGGGAGGGAGGGGGTTAAGACTGGCAATGGGCTAGGGAGGGAGGGAGGGGGGGTTAAGACTGGCAATGGGCTAGGGAGGGAGGGGGGTTGAGACTGGCAATGGGCTGGGGAGGGGGGGTTAAGACTGGCAGTGGGCTATGGGGGGGGGATAAGACTGGCAGTGGGCTAGGGAGGGGGGTTAAGACTGGCAATGGGCTGGGGGGGGTTAAGACTGGCAATGGGCTGGGGAGGGTGGTTAAGACTGGCAGTGGGCTATGGGGGGTTAAGACTGGCAATGGGCTAGGGAGGGGGGGTTAAGACTGGAAATGGGATAGGGTGGGGTGTAGAGACTGGCAGGGGGCTCGGGTGTGGTTAAGTCTGGCAGTGGGCTGGGGAGGGGGGGTTAAGACTGGCAATGGGCTGGGGAGGGGGGGGGGGGTTAAGAATGGCAATGGGCTGGGGAGGGGGGTTAAGACTGGCAATGGGCTATGGGGGGGTTAAGACTGGCAGTGGGCTATGGGGGGGTTAAGACTAGCAATGGGCTGTGGGCTGATGAGGGCTGGCAATGGGCTATTGGGGTATAAGACTGGTAATGGGCTATGGGGGGGTTTAAGACTGGTAGTGGGCTGATGGGTGGGGTTAGGACTGGTAATGGGCTAGGGGGGGGTTAAGACTGGTAGTGGGCTGATGGGGGGGTTAGGACTGGTAATGGGCTATGGGGGGGTTAAGACTGGTAGTGGGCTGATGGGGGGGTAGGACTGATAATGGGTTATGGGGGGGCTAGGACAGGAAATGGGCTGATGGGGAGGGGTTAGGACTTGAGGTGGGCTGATGTGGTTAGGACTGGTAATGGGCTGTGGGCTGATGGGGGGGTTAGACACTGGCAATGGGCTATGGGGGGCTGACTGGAAATGGGCTGATGGGGGGTTAGGACTGGTAATGGGTTATAGGGGTGGCTTAAACTGAAAATGGGGTGATGGAGGTTAGGACTGGAAGTTGATTGACGGGGGGCTAGGACTGGTAATGGGTTGGGGGGTTGCTAGGACTGGAAATGGGCTGAGTGGAAGGGGAGGCTTGAACTGCAAATAGCTGATGGGGAGGGGGCTTGGAATGGAAATGGGCTGTGAGGGAAGGGAGCTAGGACTGAAAATGGGCTGATGGAACAGCTAGGATAGGACTGGAAATGGGCTGTTGGGGGGAGCTAAGATTGGAAATGGGCTGTGGTGGGGGCTTGAATTGAAATGGACTCATGGAGGGGCTAGAACTGGAAGTAGGCTCATGGGGGGGCTTGGACTGGAATTGGGCTGAGTGGAGGGGAGCTATGATTTGACATGGGCTGATGGTGGGGCTAGGAAATGACTAGAAATGGGCTGATGGGGGGGCTAGGATTGGAAATGAGCTGATGAAGGGACTTGGACTGGAAATGGATGGGGGAGCTAGGACTGGAAATGGGCTGATGGGGGGCTAGGACTGGAAATGGGCTGATGCAGGGACTAGAAGGGAATGGATGCTGGGTGAGACTGGAACTAGAAGGGAGCTGATGTTGGGGGAGGATTAGAATGGGATGGGGCTGGGAGATTAAAATGGAGAGGGGAAAAATATTTTGTGTAGGAGGGATGAAAAATCTACAATTGGCCAGGTATTGGGAGAGTAATTGGGGATTGAGGATGGAGGGGTAAAATTTGTATGGATGAAATAGGAATGAGGAAAGAGCAAAAGGAGAAAGATTAGTATGTTAAAGCAGATGTAGAGAGAGAGAGAATGGAAAAAAAAACTAGAAGAGAGAAGAAAGGACAAATGGACAGCAGACGATGGAGAGTTAGCAGAAAACATGAAGAAACCAGAAGAAAGTGGCTGGACCAATTGCAACTGAAAAAAAATGCACAAAAGGTAGAAAGATATCTCTTTATTTTGAATTTATTAACTGGAATATGTTAGCTCTGGGAAATGTGCATCATTAACGTCTGCGCTTTGTTTGGTACAAGAGGAAATTAATTTATAGTTTTATTTCTACAGTGTTGTTGTACATTCCAAGTTTGGCTTTTGGGGTTCCCAGTTTAATTATTGCCTTCCTGTTTCTAAATTGCGATTCCTTGTTTGGTGATGGTCTATGTTCTGCATGTGTAACTGAGCTGAGGTATTCTGTTTATGTAATTCCTATTTGACATTGCCACTTGTTCTCTTTCCCCAGTATTCTCTGAAATGTATTGGTTTAATATTTGCAGTGTTGCCTTTTGATAGGTAGGGTATGGTGCTTTGTGAGTCCTGGTAATGCTGTCAGGATACGGCGGGTTTGCTATGGGTTCTAAATGGGCAGCATTTGTAGTAGTTCCTAATGTGCCTGGCGGTTGGCACTGGATTATAGTAATGTAGAGATCTTTTAGTCTTTCTTTATCCATACACTCATTAAGAGACATTACTAAAAGTTAGTGAATGGTAACATTATGCAAATATTTATGCAAATAAGACCACTTATGCAAATGAGGCCCCGCACCGAGTCTCCGCACATGGCCCCGCACCCCCCTTGGGCCGCCCCTGATTATAATGCCTCTGTATCATTTTATCGTGCGACCGCACCTTGAGTATTGTGTGCAATTCTGGTCGCCGTATCTTAAAAAGGAAATAGCACTATTAGAAAAGGTACAGAGAAGAGCCACCAAAATGCTAAAGGGGATGGAAGGCTACTCCTATGAAGAGAGGCTAAAAAGGTTAGGGCTCTTCAACCTGGAAAAGAGACGGCTGAGGGGAGATATGATAGAGATCTATAAATTAATGAATGGAGTAGGACGGGTAAATGTAGATCGAATGTTTACTTCATCAGAATATAAAAAGACTAGGGGACATGCAATGAAGCTTCAGGGTAACCTATTTAAGACTAATAAGAGAAAATATTTTTTCTCTCAACGTGTAATCAAACTCTGGAATTTGTTACCGGAGGATGAAGTAAAAGCTGTTAGTGTAGCTGGGTTTAAAAAAGGTTTGGACAAGTTCCTGGAGGAAAGGTCCATAAACCATTATTAAAAGGGACCCAGGATATCACTGCTTGACCCAATACAAGCATTGAGGAACCTGTGTCTTTTGGGGAGACTGCTAGGTAGTTATAACCTAGATTGGCCACTGTTGGAAACAGGATACTGGGCTCGATGGACCTTGGTCTGACCCAGTATGGCATATCTTATGTTCTTATTAAATGAGTTTGCTTTTTGTTAATTTATCTAATCTAGGTTGGATTAATGACAACATCACTTGCAGACGATAATCTATATCAAAACCATTTCTATGTTTTCTTTTTAATAAATCTCTCATGGTTCTCTCAACACAACCTAATAACCAATCCAAAACTGAAGCACTCCAAGTTTTCTCTAACCCCTCCTACATCCCCCCTACAACCCTCACCTTTGATGATCTCACTCTCTCCATAAAAAACCAGGTGAAATATCTTGGAATCATACTCGATCAGAACCTATCTTTCTCTGATCAAATAAAGAAAACTGCTAACACAGTATACGCTAAGCTACGCACACTCAGGAACCTCAAACCTCTCCTAAGCCCTGACTCCTTTTGCACTGTCTGTCAGGCCCTTACAGCCCCCTCGCTTGACTATTGTAATCTGATCTATCAGGGCCTCCCCAAGAACTCTATTCAACCCCTCCAACTAGCCCAGAATACATTAGCGCGTCTCATAACAAACAATCCTAGACAAGCTCATATTACTCCAATCCTCTATGATCTCCACTGGCTCCCAATTCATCACCGAGTGAAATTCAAGGTTCTAACTCTAATACACAAAATTATTTCCAAGGAGTCAGCTCCATGCCTCTCCTCTCTCCTTACCTTCTCCAACAACACTAGAAATCACCGTTCTATCACTAAAAACCTACTGACTATACCTACAACTAAAAAACACTGTAAACAATCCACATGTAACAGGACCTTTTCCCTCTATGCTCCATCCCTTTGGAACTCCCTTCCACATGAGCTGCGCAACTGCGTGAGCCACACTGATTTCCGGAAGAAGTTAAAGACCCATCTCTTCCTTGATCATTTTTCTCTCCCACCCTAAGACCTAAACCCCTTATTTTTTACCTCCCTGCCCTTGTTCCTTCAAACTTTACAATACTCCCCTCCGTAGCCTTGCACACACATATGTAAATATGTAAATAGTTGATCATTGTTCACTGTAATTAATTGTATAATAGTATAATATAAGTTAGTTCTTCATGTTTTTTATTCTGTACCCTGTTATTGTTCCTTGTAAACAGTTGAAATACACTGCTTTTTATTGTTCTATGTAAACCGTTTTGATTCGTAGAAAGAGGGTATATAAAAAATGTTAAATAAATAAATAAATAACACTCATAGAAGAGAAACCAGTCTCACAGAGGTATGATGATGGCAATGGAAGAAGAGATTTTAAAGCAATTTCATCACGCTCAGGATATTCATTTTTAATTTTTATCCAAGCGATGCAAGTGATGCTGTATTTTCTCAAGATTCATCTTCAATCCTCCATCAGTAGCCACTTCTAACAATTTATCCAGTAAAGTTATAGTTCAATTTAAATGATCTTTCGATGAAAGAAATGGATTTTGGATCCATGAATTTCCTATGCGTGAATCTTCTTTTGGTGGAAAATAAAATTCCAAATGTTCTATTAATTTTGTAAGGTGTTTGGTGATAACTTTTCACAAATGTGCAATATCAGGATCATCACCTACTTCATTTATAATTGCTTTTAAATTATAGAACTTGTGATAAGAATCTGTAGAAACTCTGTTCTTCCAAGCTTCTGACTTTCGTTTCTGCAGTTTGATCTTATCTGTCATTGATAAACGTGTTGCATTCTTTCCTTGTACGAAAGCATTAAGAACATTAAAAATACCCAAAATATCTCATAAATGAGCAAGTTCAGCTGTCCAATTCATATCTTTAAAAATCTGGAACCAAACTGGTTTCTTATCTTGCAGAAACTCTAAACCAGGGGTCTCAAACACGCGGCCCGCGGGCCGCATGCGGCCCGCGAGAGAACGTTGTGCGGCCCGCGACGGCTTCTGCTGCTGCTGCCGTTGCCGCCGTGGCAATGGCAGAATCGACGGTCAATTAAAAAAAAAAAAAACGGCTTCTGCTGCTCAAGCAGCAAAATCAGCTGTCCTGCGGCCCCTTCCTCTCTGCCCGGAGATCCCCGAGAGTGCTCCATCAGCGGGTGCTTTTCAAGCCGCGAAGAGAGTATTTCCCTCTCGCGAGGCTTGAAAAGTGACTAGGTTTAAGCCGCGCGAGAGGGAAATACTCTCTTCGCGGCTTAAAAAGCACCCGCTGATGGAGCACTCTCGGGGATCTCCGCGCAGAGGGGAAGGGGCCGCGGGACAGCTGATTTTCTGCTGCAGCAGCAGAAGCCAGGTTTTTTTTAATTTACCGGGGGGGGGGGTGTAGGACTGGAAATGGGCTATTGGCGGGGGGGGTATGACTGGAAATGGGCTATTGGCGGGGGGGGGGGTTATGGCTGGAAATGGGCTATTGGCAGGGGGGGGTTATGACTGGAGATGGGCTATTGGCAGGGGGGGTTATGACTGGAGATGGGCTATTGGCAGGGGGGTTATGACTGGTAATGGGCTATGGTGGGGGCTAGGACTGGAAATGGGCAGGTGGGGGTTAGGAAGGACTGGAGGTGGGCTGATGGGGGGAGTTAGGACTGGTAATGAGCTATGGAGGGGCTGACTGAAATGGGGTAATGGGGGTTAGGGCTGGAAGTGGGCTATTGGCAGGGGGGGTTATGACTGGTAATGGGCTATGGGGGGGGTAAGACTGAAAATGGGGTGATGGGGGTAAAACTGGAAGTGCGCTATGGGGAGGTTAGGACTGGTAATGGGCTATGGGGGGTCTAGGACTGGTAATGGGCTGGGGGGGGGTTGCTAGGACTGGAAATGGGCTGAGTGGAAGGGGGGCTTGAACTGCAAATGGCTGATGGGGAGGGGGGCTTGGAATGGAAATGGGCTGTGAGGGGAGGGAGCTAGGATTGGAAATGGGCTGATGGGGGGCTAGGATTGGAAATGGGCTGATGGTGAGGCTAGGATAGGACTGGAAATGGACTAATGGGGGGACTAGAAGGGAGCGGATGCTGGGTGGGGCTGGAACTAGAAGGGAGCTGATGTTGGGGGAGGATTAGAATGGGATGGAGCTGCGAAAGTGAAATGGAGAGGGGAAAAATATTTTGTCTGGGAGAGAAGACAAATCTACAATTGGCCAGGTATTGGGAGAGTAAGTGGGGATTGAGGATGGAGGGGTAAAATTTGAGTGGATGAAATAGGAATGAGGAAAGAGAAAAAGGAGAAAGATTAGTATGTTAAAGCAGATGTAGAGAGAGAATGGAAAAAAAACTAGGAGAGAAGAAAGGGCAAATGGACAGCAGACGATGGAGAGTTAGCAGAAGACATGAAGAAACCAGAAGAAAGTGGCTGGAACAATTGCAACTGAAAAAAATGCACAAAAGGTAGAAAAATATCTCTTTATTTTGAATTTATTAACTGGAATATGTCAGCTCTGGGAAATGTGCATCATTAATGTTTGCGCTTTGTTTAGTACAAGAGGAAATTAATTTATAGTTTTATTTCTACAGTGTTGTTGTACATTCCAAGTTTGGCTTTTGGGGTTCCCAGTTTAATTATTGTCTTCTTGTTTCTAAATCTTTTAGTCTTTCTTTATCCATACTCATTAAAGAGGCATGTTTACTAAAAGTTAGTGTATGGTAACATTATGCAAATATTTATGCAAATGAGGCCCCTTATGCAAATGAGGCCCCACGTCTTATGCGGCCCCCGGGTTACTTTACAAGTCCTCATTTGGCCCTCAAAGCAATTTGAGTTTGAGACCCCTGCTCTAAACACTGCGTAGTAATCACCAAAGTAGCAGACATGGCGGTTGCACCTACCACCTCCTCAATGGTGCTGGCCGACCAGAAGCCCTGAATTTTCACTGTGGTTTCTTCATGGGAAAGATGGGAATGCCCCCTGCAGATATTGCGGCCCTTTTGCCCTGCATTAGCTGCAAAAGCCTAACATACTTTAGTAAACATGCCCCTTAGTGTAAGCTCTGGGGAATCCGCCTCTGCTGCCATCTTGCTTTTAGTTGGTGTATCTCAGGGCTCTCTAGGGAACTCTTCTCTTCTTCCTGTCTATACTCATTCGCTTGGTGCCTTGAATTCCTCCCATGATTTTCAAATTTATTCTCCGGTAATGAATTCCAAATGTTGGTTACGTGTTGAGTAAAAAAATATTTTCTCTTTTTAGTCTTAAATGGGTTACACTGTAGCTTCATTGTGTGTCCTCTAGTCTTTCTACTTTTTGATGGCGCAAACAACCAATCTACGTTTACCTGTTCCACTTCTTGATTTATTTATTTAGCAAATTTCTATACCATCTTTAAGCCAAAGCGGTTACATGGAACAAATAACAAACAATTCAACTGATTTACTGTTACATCGTACATAGGGTGTTACTAACTTGGAATTAACAAATGGGGTATTTACAAATGTATAGTAACATAGTAGGGAGAAAGCTCTGTTGTTAGTTTGCCGAGTGCATCTTGTCTTGAGGTTTGGGATGATTAATGTTTGTCTAAGTGAAAGTTCTTTTATATGGTGCTATGTGATATCATTATTGCCATTGTGTTCAATGAAGAGATGTGTCTTTAATAGTTTCTTCAGGTCCTGAGGGGACTGTGAAACTCTTATGGTTTCCGCAGTGAGTTCCAGATTGTTGGGGTAAATAGGGAGAAAGCTCTGTTGTTAGTTTGCTGAGTGCATCTTGTCTTGGGGTGTGGGATGATTAATAGATTCTGATTCACTGTTCTTCTTGCTCTTGTTGTGGATTCTGTACTGATCAGCTCCTCAAGGCAGGGGGCTAATAAGTTATATATGATTTTGTAGATGGTGGTTGCTATTTTGTATTTTATCCTTTGTGCTATTGGCAACCAATGCAGATTCTTCTAGGTGGATGTAATATGTTGATGTCTTTCGGTGCATGTTAGGATTCTTGCTACAGTACTTTGCACTAGTGAAAGTGGGTATAGTGTTTGCTTTGGTAGACCCTGTTAGAGTATATTGCTGTAGTCAAGGTGAGGTGTTATTATGGCTTGGAATACTGTTTGGTACTCATTGTATTGGAGTAGTGGTCGTAAATGTTGAGGTGTTTTGAGTTTTAAGTGTACAATACTGGCTGACCTCTTAATGTGGGAAAGCATGTTAAGGTTATTTTCGAGGGATATTCCAAGGTATTTGTCCTTTTTTTTTTTATTGAAATCTCAGCATGTTGGAGAGTGAGTTTTGAAGGCGAATTGAAAGATGTGTCTCTTGTGACAAGGAGAGATTCTTTCATACTACTGTTCACTATTAAATTTAGTCCTGCAAGGAATTCTGTGATGGCTGAGAAGTCCAGGATTAGTGTGTGGAATGGTATGTTGAACATAATATCGACATACAGGTGGAAGTGCATGTTGAAGCTTCTTAGTAGGTTACAAATGGGTTGAATGTATATGTTAAATAAAAGTGCAGATAGTGCTGATCCTTGCAGTATTCCCTGTCTTAGGTTGAACCAGTTGTGTTTCAGTTGACCAACTTTTTCTTGTAGCTGTCTGTCAGCAAGATATGATGTAAACCATTTTATTGTGTTCTTATGGAGGCCTATGTTGCTGCGTCTTGTCAGTAGTATGTTGTGTGTGATGGATTCAAATGCAGCACTGATGTCAAGAAATATATTCATCGCGGTGAAGAGAGTGTCTACACCGTATTGAGGGTGAAAGCCATGTTGCTGGGGGTCTAAGGGAGTGTGAGTGTCCACATAATCTTGGAGCTGATGCTGTACCGTCTTTTCTATTATTTTGGCTAGGAAGGGGATGCTTGTGATAGGTTGATTTGACTTGGGTCAGACTGATCCTTTGATATTTTCTTTAGAGTGGGTCTTGTTGATGCTTGTTTCAAGGTGGGGGGTAGGTATCCTTGAGATAGAGAGGTGTGCATGATTTTTTGTATGTTTGGGGTGAATGCAGTTGGTAGTGTTTTTATCCAGGAAGCTCGGCATGGGTCAAGAGGGGAAGTTGTGATAGTGATGCTTTTGATGATATCCAAAATCTCTTGCTGTGAAATCAGTCTGAAGGAGTCCCAACTTTGCATTTGTGAGGGCTTGTCATGTGTGGTTAGAGGGGTTTTTGGAGGGAGTGCTGTAGAAGGTTGTCTGTTGGATAGGAAGTCTCCCATGGTCTGTAGGTCGAATTGTGGGCTTGCTCCTGTTGAGGAAGAGGATGTAGAGTTTTTGGTGAGTGAGGACACAATGGAAAATAGTTCTCTAGATCTGTTGAGTGATTTCATATTGATGCTGGAAAAGTATTCTTTTCTGCGCGAGTTGGTCAGATCGCAGTATTCTTTCTGTTTGGTGATGAACTGATCTTTGGTGTAACTATCCCGTGTTTAATTCCATTTTCTTTCAATATGTCTTAGTTGGCATCTGAGGACTGAGTTTGGGAGAGAACTAGGGTGGCTGTGTATATTTGGGAGCAGGGGTGTGGAAGCACATCATGGTATAAAGGTAATGGTATTGGTGATCACTATATTCCAAGAATGTATTAAGCTGTCCAGGTCATGTAGGTCAACATCTAGGAGTGGGAAGACATCATCTAAGAAGGCTTCCTTGTTGAATGCTTTAAAGTGGCGAGCATAATGGTGCTGCTGATAGTGTGGAGTCTAGGGTCCGCTTGATAGCACAAAGAAGATCATCATATGATCTGACCATGTCACTGGGTCAATCTGGATGTGAGTTGCTTGTAGATCTCCGAGTAGGCTTAATGATGGAGTGTTTCCATGGCATTGTAGAATGCGCTTGCTTGTTTTGTTGGAATGGGTATGAGGTTTATGTCTCCAAGTAGGAGAAATTGCTTGCTCGATGCTCTGTGTGTGTGCATGTTTCTTCCAGCAAGCCTGAGAAGGCTTCAGTGTTCAAGGAAGAGGTACAATATGCCAGGCAGATGTGATCTCTATTGGAGATTGTAAGGAAGTATTTGTGAGGAGTTTGAGTTTATCGTAGTGAAGTTTAGGTGTTCTTTAACCATGAAGAGTGCACCTCCACCTCTTCTTTCTGTTTTGGGGCAGTTGAAGAACTTGTAATGGGGAAGCAATAATCGGTTTAGGAGCACATTGTCAGTGGTTGAGATCCATGTTTTGGTGATACACATAAGGTCTCTGTTGAGCATGAGGTCTGTTATTGTGAGCATTTTGTTACATATCGAGCAGGCATTGTTAACAGTGCATTTGATTGTATGAACATAAGAACATAAGATATGCCATACTGGGTCAAACCAATGTCCATCAAGCCCAGTATCCTGTTTCAACAGTGGCCAATCTAGGTCATACGTACCTAGCAGTTTCCCTAAAAGACACAGATTCCACAATGCTTGTACTGGGTCAAGCATTGATATCCTGGGTCCCTTCTTAATAATGGTTTATGGACCTTTCCTCCAGGAACTTGTCCAAACCTTTTTTAAACCCAGCTACACTAACAGCCTTTACTACATCCTCCGGTAACAAATTCCAGAGTTTGATTACACGTTGAGTGAAAAAATATTTTATTTTATTAGTCTAAAATAGTTTACCTTGTAGCTTCATTGCATGTCCCCTAGTCTTTCTATATTCTGCTAATGTAAACAATCGATCTACGTTTACCCATTCCACTCCGTTCATTAATTTATAGACTTCTATCATATCTCCCCTCAGCCGTCTCTTTTCCAGGTTAAAGAGCCCTAACCTTTTTAGCCTTTCTTCATAGGAGTATCCTTCCATCCCCTTTACCATTTTGGTGGCTCTTCTCTGTACCTTTTCTAATATCGCTATATCCTTTTTAAGATACGGCGACCAGAATTGCACACAATATTCAAGGTGCGGTCTCACCATGGAATGATATAGAGGCATTATAATATCTTTTGTTTTATTTTCCATTCCTTTCCTTATGATAACTAACATTCTATTTGCTCTCTTGGTTGCCGCTGCACACTGGGCTGAGGGTTTTAACATGTTATCCACAATGACGCCTAAATCTTTTTCCTGGGGGGTGGTTCCTAATGTGGAACCTGGCATTGTGTAACCATAGTTTGGGTTGTTCTTCCCTAGGTGCATAACTTTGCACTTGTCCACATTAAATTTCATCTGACATTTTGATGCCCAGTCTTCCAATTTATCAAGATCCTCTTGCAATTTTCCACAATTCTCTTGGGTTTTAACAACTTTAAATAGTTTTGTGTCATCTTCAAATTTGATAACCTCACTCGTTATTCCACTTTCCAGGTCATTTATGAATATGTCAAAAAGCAGCAGACCCAGCACAGATCCCTGGGGTACACCACTATTCACCTTTCTCCATTGGGAAAATTGGCCATTTAACCCTACCCTCTGCTTTCTATCTTTTAACTAGTTCCGGATCCACAATAGTATACTGCCTCCTATCCCATGACTCTTTAGTTTTGGCAAAAGTCTCTGATGAGGGACCTTGCAAAGGCTTTCTGAAAGTCCAGGTACACTATATCAACCGACTCACCTTGGTCCACCTGTTTATTCACACCTTCAAAAAAACATAACAGATTAGTAAGACAAGATCTTCTTTGTCTAAAGCCATGTTGGCTGTCTTCCATTGGGCCATGATTATCTACATGCTGAGTAATTTTGTTCTTTATGATGGTTTCTACCATTTTTCCCAGTACTGACGTCAGGCTCACCGGTGTGTAGTTTCCTGGATCATCCCTGGAACCCTTTTTAAAAATTGGTGTTACATTGGTGATCCTCCATTCTTCAGGTATTAGAGATGGTAGGCTCTGTTTCTAGTGGTGTGGGGTTTCTGTTGTTGAGTGGTGTTAATTTCTAGAATTCTACAAGTGGGTTTTACATGTTGTGTTTTGGGATATATGATTGGAGTGGATGATCTCAGTTGATACATAATTGGGATGTTCTCATTGTAGGTTGGTCTAATTTGCATAGGTGTTAGAGGAAATAGTAGAATTAGTGTTATTAGTGTGTAAGTTAAGCGTTTATGGAGCATCTTGTAGATTTTAGAGGAGATTTACCTGAGTAGTGCCTATGTAGTTGTTCCCAAATGTCTGTTGAAGCTGTTTGTAGGTGTATGTGGTGAAAACATTTATGAATGTATTCCACTTGTACGAGGATGTCAGCATTCACCCGAGAGGGAGCAGGACGGAGACGTGCCCTGCCCCGGAGACATGCAAACCATACTTCTGAAAGCCCCATGCGCGTTTCCAGCCTTTGCCCTAGGCATGTCCATTATTTCAGTCAGATACATGGAACAAGGCCTGGACTTAGCCAATTTTCTGCTGTCCTCTAGGATTTGCCCCTGCAAGTAAGTGTGTGTGTGCATAGTAAAGTTGGAGGGTTGCACAAGAGGAGCTGGTTTTGGGATTTGGAAAGCATGGAGGAAATGAATGCCTGCAATGAGGCAGATAGAGAAAGGAGGAGCGCAGCAAGGAGGCTACCTTATCAGAAGGTACCTAGGCTGAGAAGCCAGTACATGGACCTTACTGATGAACTCAGTGTCACCAAGTTCTGCTTTGAGAGGGCAGCCATACATCAGCAATGCAAGGAATTAGAACCCCTCCTCAGTGCAATGACACACAGGGGACAGGCCTTGCCTGTGCATCTAAGGGTGATGACAGCACTCGCCTTCCTAGCAACAGGTGCCTTCCAATCTATGCTGACAGCCATTGCAGGTCTGAGTCAAGCAGCAGTGTCCAAGTGCTTCCCCCAGTTTCTGAGTGCTTTCCTGATCTGTGCCTCGGATTATATTGCATTCCATCACACAATGCAGCAGAAGCAACAGACAATGCTTCAATGTCATGAGTTGACTGGGTTCCCTTCTGTGCTGGGGTTGATTGTTTGCATGTGGCCCTGAGGCCCCTTGACAGAAGGAGGCTACATCCCACAGCTGAAAAGCATTCTACTCTCTCCATATGCTAGTAGTGTGCATATATATCCTTATGTGTCTTTTAGGGAAACTGCTAGGTACTTGTGACCTGGATTGGTCACTGTTGGAAACAGGATACTGGGCTTGATAGAGCTGGGAAGATGCGATTTTCAGTAGAAGCGAGTGCTCGTGATTGAAACTTCATTTATAGTTTAAGAAGTTCAGCTATGGCGACATATGCCAATACCCCTGATGAAGGAGTGACGAAACACGGCCTGTGTCAGGTCTTTGGCACGCAGTCTTAATTGAGTGCAAAATAAAAAGTTTTCAAGCTAAAGCCTTCCTTGTGCTACGTTTTGGAATTGTTCTTCCTGTTTTTCGTGGCACAGTGCTTTTTTGCTTGTTAGGGAGAGGAATGGCCAGCAGAGGTGATAGTGCCTCTATATAAGTCTCTGGTGACACCTCATTTGGAGTATTATGTGCAATTCTGGAGACTGCACCTTCAAAAGGATATAAACAGGATGGAGTCGGTGCAGAAGGTGTTTACTAAAATGGTTAGTGGTCTTTGTTATAAATCATATGGGGGCAGTCCTAAAGATCTTACTATGTATACTGTACATCAGAGGAAAAACAGGACAGAGGAGATATGATAGAGACGTTTAAAAACCTCTGTTGCATGAATGCACAAGATGAGAGCCTCTTTCAACTGAAAGCAAGCTCTGCAACGAGGGGACAGATGATGAGGGTGAAAGGGGATAGACTCAGGAGTAATATTTGGAAATATTTCTTTATGGAAAGAGTGGTAGATGCGTGGAATAGTCTCCCAGTGGAGGTGGTAGAGACAAGGACAGTATTTGAAGATCTCTAAAGTAAAAAAAGGGATTATAGTATTTGATATGGAAGAGCAGACTAGATAGGCCATACGGCCTTTTCTGCTAATATGCTTCTATGTTTCTAATACAATGAATTATCGGAGATTTTCATTTCCCTTTTTATTTCCACATTTGCAATTTGTAGTCAACTGTTCTATATTTAGCTAAGATCTGGTTGTGTTGTGTGTGTGGAATTGAGGTAGAGCCCAATAATCAATGGCATATACGCAGTTTAAAACTATTTATACCGCATATATGCTGTTCTGTGATATTCATCGGCACTAACATGGACATTCCTCTGTTCCCCCACTACATATCCCGATGCAATCCACGTTTAATCAGGGCGTGTAGTGGGTGTTCCGGGGTGGGGCAGAGTCCGTGCTGTTGCTAACCGGGCATCGGCGATATTGAGCCTCTACTTGGTTAGCAACTGGTGGGTAAAAGATAGGCAAGCGAAAACCTCACCTATGTTTCCCCCACGGGAGCTAACTGGGTAGCAGCTTAATATCCCTGATGCCCGGTTAGCCACTGCGGCTAGCAGAGCATTTCGACGCATGTCTGATGCACTGGATATTCAAGTCCGGTGCCCATAGATGGCCACGGATTGAATATCCGGTGCAAAGATTCAGCAGCGACGGCTATGCACTGTAGAGACACATAGCCATTGCTACTGAGTATCAGGCCCCTAGTGGAGACATTTTACTTGTTGTGTTGCAGCGCTGCCCATTCATAAATAGGATTGTTGCAGAAATTAGTGCTGTCGTGGTAGGCTTGGTGCGGGCGCTGACAGAGGATTTGTTTCAGGTTTTGCCTGGTAGAGGAAAGATTTGTGTTATTATTGAGATAACACCAGAATCAGCAACCATTTTCTATGGTAAATCCTATGTCAATGTCCTAGCTCTGATCTAGAAGGGGAGGGGGGGGGGGTCCTGTGGCTGCAAAGTACATGTTTATATTTAACACTATGATAGTCTTATATGCAGTTTCTCCACATGTGAGCGCTGTCTGTCAGATGTGTGCTGATGGTAAAAACTGCTGTGAACCACTAACAGAGTGTATGTTTAAGGGACGAGGGGATTGCAGACTTTGAGACTTCCCTCCACACTCCTCTGAACAGAAGCAGTGTGTATAAATGCCCAAAGCATGGGAAACAAGGTCTCGGAGGTTGACTTGGACCCATTATGAGGGCAGTAACTGAGGACAGTAACTGAATTCAAAAAAGCATGGGACAAACACAGAGGATCTCTAAAGGTAAAAAGGGGACTGTTGTAGTTGTTATGGAAGGACAGACTAGATAGGCCATGTGGTCTTTTTCTGTCATCATATTTCTATGTTTCTATTATTAAAGGGGACCCGGGTTATCCACTGCTTGCCCCTAATGAAGACATGGTTCATGGAAAACCATGACTGGGATGTAATTATACCGGGCTATACTTTATTCAGGAAGGACAGGGTAGGAAGAAGGGGAGGTGGAGTGGCACTATATGTAATAATAATAATAAAGCTATGGAACTGCAGGGCTTAAAAGGAAGAGAGGGGGTGCTGTGGGTTAAACTAGAAAGAGGGACAGGGAAATCCATTTGTAACGGATTTGTATACGGACCTCCTTACAGGGAGTAGCACTGGATGAAGATTTAATAGAAGACATACACAGTATTTATTTATTTATTTATATAACAGTATTTATGTCCCACCTTTTGCTTAAGTCAAGGTGGTTTACGTTGAACTCAATTGTTTACATTGTAACAATACGGTTTACATTCGACTCTGTAACTTGCATACACTGTAACATCGTAGTCTGGGAAGGGATGTGCAAAGGGGGAGAACCCAAACCATCTTTAACAGTATGCCTCTTAATTTATTTACAAGCGTAACTTATTTACGAATTTGGGGTCATGCTTTGTGATTATGCAGTATTGCTCCTTATTCATTGCCTGGTGCCTGAGTGGAGGGAGTGTTCAATAAACAGGAATATCTTCAACCTTTTCCTGAAGTCCTTGGTGTCCCTCGTGGTTCTGATATCCTCCGGGAGGACGTTCCATAAACTCGATGCATACAATGATAAAGCCCTGTCGGAAGTGGTCTTCTTTGTTCTGGAGAATTCACCTGGACTAGCTAATGTGTTGTTGCTGTTTGTTCTCATCGGGCAGCTTTCAGAATATCTTGTTATTAGTTCTTGAAGTGACTCAGCTGATTCATTGCCATGAAAGGAGACGTGCTACTGATAGGGGATTTAAATATGACAGATGTGGATTGGCACATCCCTGCTGCGGTGTCCTCTAGCAGTAAGGAGATCCTGGATTCTCTACAGGGAGAACTATTCAGGCAACTGGTAACAGAGGCCATACGTGAAGGGGCCATACTGGACTTGGTGCTTACCAATGGTGAAAGTGTTTCTGATGTTGTAGTGGGAAACCTAATCAGAGGCACACCTGCATACTCCTCAAACCCCAAATAACACAATCAGTACTTATCACATCCAGCAGGAATCAATATAACACCCACTAACAAAACTAAAACATTATTGCATTATACTGAACAAGATACAATGTACATAGTTATGGAATTACAATGTTTCAATGTGTATAGTTATACTTGGTTCTATGTAACTTTTTTGTTGTGATCTATGTAAACCGCCCCTGATCTCTGGAAGGGGCGGTATATAAAACTGTTCAAATAAATAAATGAAAATAAAGATCATCTTGCATTCAGTGATCACCAGATGGTATGGTTCAGTATTAGGACTAGGGCTGATAAAATCTATTCAAAAGCAAGGGTCTTAGACTTTAGAAAAACAAACTTTGCCAAGATGGGACAATACCTCCAGGAGTCATTAGCGGGAAGAGAACAGCTGGGGGATGTAGAAAAACAGTGGACAAAACTCAAAGGAGGTATTTTAAGGACAACAAGCCTAAAGTTACTGCAGGATTGCAGGATCCGAGGCAGCATGGGTTCACCAGAGGCAGGTCTTGTCAGACAAATCTGATTGAATTCTTTGACTGGGTGACCAGGGAGTTGGACTGAGGGAGAGCCCTAGATGTGATTTTAGTAAAACCTTTGACACCATTCCACACAGGTGACTTATAAACAAATTGAGCATGCTAGGGATGGACCCTAAAGTTACTGATTAAGTTGGAAATCGGTTGAGTGGGAGGCAACAAAGAGTACAGGTAAATGGAGATCACTCTGAGGAGAAGGAAGTTACCAGTGGTGTGCTGCAGGGATCTGTCCTTAGTCCAATTCTTATTAACATCTTTGTTAGTGATATTGCAGAAGGGCTGTCGGGTAAGGTTTGCTTGTTTGCAGATGCTACCAAAATCTGCAATAGAGTAGACATCCAGGAAGGGGTAGATAACATGAGAAGGCGATCTAGCTAAGCTTGAGAAATGGTCTAGAATTTGGCAGCTGAAATTTAATGCTAAAAAAAGCAGGGTAATGCATTTGGGCTGCAAAAATCCAAAGGTGCTATACAGCGTAGGGGGTGAGGGACTTCTGTCCACAAAAGAATAGCGGAACCTGGGCGTAATTGTGTCTGACGATATTAAAGTAGCTGAACAGGTAGAAAACGTGACTGTGAAAGCCAGAAGGATGCTTGGGTGTATAGGGAGAGGAATGGCCAGCAGGAAAACGGAGGTGATAATGCCTCTGTATAAGTCTCTGGTGCAACTCTTTTGGAATATTGTGTGCAGTTCTGAAAACCGCACCTTCACAAGGATACATTATGAAGCATATGAGGACAGACTTAAAGATCTTCATATGTATACTTTAGAGGAAAGGCGGGATATGGGAGATATGATAGAGATGTTTAAATACCTCTGTTGCATAAATGTACAGGAGAGTCTCTTTCAATTGAAGGCAAGTTCTGCTATGAGCGGACATAGGATGAGAGTGAAAGGGGATAGACTCAGGAGTAATATGCCGAAATATTTCTTTATGGAAAGAGTGGTAGATGGGTGGAATAGTCTCCCAGTGGAGATATGGAAAAGAAGACAGTATCTGAATTCAAAAAAGCATGGGACATACACCGAGGATCTCTAAAGGTAAAAAGAGGATTATTGTAGTTGATATGGAAGAGCAGACTACATAGGAGGTGGTGGGGGCAAATGCAGTGACGGGATTGAAAATGGCATGGGATAGACACAGTGGATCCCTTTTATTGCAATAGTTAAGTTTGTTTTGATTTTATCCTATCTATTACACCTCAACAAATAGAGGTGACCTGCACAAAGCAGCAAATACACCCCTAAAGAAAGGCACAGAGGGGGATGACCCTGTCTCTGATAGTCTCGCAGTTCCCTGCTCTACCCCTGGGTCCCAGTCTGAAGCAGAAAGGAGTTTGCACATGGTAAGTGTCTTGCTCATTCCTCTGCGTGTTTATTTATTTTTATTTATTTATTTATTTAACACTCATTTATATACCGCATCTTCCAGCGATCAGTTGCGGTGTACAATTAACAACAGTTAACAAAGCAGCGTTTGTTTTACATAGAACATTTAACATTATAACTTATTACATAGAACATCTTAACATATATAAGTCAGGAATTCAGCAACTAATCAGGATATTTCAACTATAACAGCGTGTGTAACAATTTAAACAAGAGTACTGTCTGTACTGCATTAGGCAGAACATACCAGTTGTAACTATATACAAGTGGGAGAATCGAGGCATAGTAATGGAGTGTTATTTATTTAAGTTTTGTATATTATCCTTTGTCGTAGGGTGTATAATCGTGATGTGGATAGGTTCGTTTTTAGCCTTTATCTAAGTTGAGTGGAGGGATTTCTATGGTATTATAATGTTTATTGAATAGATACGTTTTCAATTTTTTTCTGAATTCTATTATCTCAGATAGTGAACGTAAGTCCTCTGGCAACGAGTTCCAGATGGTTGGAGCTATATGGGAAAAGGCTCTGTTATTTGTTAATTTATGGGTTTTTATGAATTCTTTTGGAATCTTTAGTTTGTTTGATTGTCCTTTTCTAAGAGTTGGTTTAAGTGGTTCTTTGTCTATAAGATTACATAATGTTTTCGGGGCCATGTCATTTATGGCTTTGAATGTGGTTATTATTGTTTTGTATATTATTCTGCTTTGTATTGGTAACCAATGAAGGGAAGCTAGTATCGGTGTTATGTGTTGAAGGGAGTTTATTTGTAAAATAACTCTGGCTGTTGCATTTTGAGCAAGTTGGATTCTTCTGATGTTTTGTTTTGAGATGCCCACAAGTATTAAGTTTGCGAAATCGAGGTGGGGAGTTATGGTAGCCTGAGTTATATTAATGAAGTCTTGTGTAAATACAAGGGGGCGTAATTGTTTGAGGATTTTGAGTTTGAAGTAGATTTTCTTAATAGTATTTCTGATGTGGGTTTCCATTGTGAGGTGTTTGTCTAAAATGACACCTAGATATCTTATTTCATTTTTTATTTTAATTTCTTGGTTTTGCAGAGTTATGTGGGTTGGAGGCATATATGATTGGTTTTTTGTTACAATTAATACTTCAGTTTTAGCATGGTTTATGTGGAGGTTTTGGGATTTTAGCCAGATTGTGATTTCATTGTAGCACTCTGATAGTAGTTGGATCGGTAGGTTGGGAATTGTGAAAGGTATGTACATCATAATATCATCCGCATAAAGGTGATATTGTACTCCAAATTTTTTAAAGATGTTGCAGATCGGCTTTATATAAATATTGAAAAGTAAAGCTGAAAGTGCTGAACCTTGTGGTAAACCTATTTCTTGTTTGTATGTGTTAGAAGCTTGATTACCTATTCTTACATTTTGTGTTCTGTTATTTAAATATGAGGTGAACTATTTATGTACGGTGGAGTTTATGCCTATCTGTTTTAGGTTATTGAGCATTATTGAGTGGTGCACGCTATCAAAAGCTGCTGATATGTCAATGAAAAGGAGGATGAACGCCTGATTATGATTGTCAATTCCTTTTAGGAGTGTATCTATTAATACTGTTAGAAGTGTTTCTACACCGTGGCGGGGCCGGAAACCATATTGTTGATCGTCAAGTGGGTAATATAAGTCTATAAATTCCTGTGTCTGTAATTGTACTACTTTTTCAATTATTTTGGCCAGGAATGGTATGCTAGAGATGGGTCTGTATGAAGTTGGAGATGTTTTGTCTAGTTTACAGTTCTTTAGAATTGGGCGAATTTGTGCGTGTTTGAGGGGAGGTGGAAGGTATCCTTGGGTTAGTGATAAGTTTACTATTGGGAGAATAAATGATAGTAGAGTTGGTAGTGTGTTTTTTATCCATGATACTGGGCATGGATCTAAATATGAAGTTGTAGTATTTAGGCCTGTGATGATAGTTTTTAATGATACTTTTGACATGGGGTAAAATTCTGACCATTCATCTATAGATTGATTAGGAATGTTGATATTTTCTGAGGGCATAGTAGGTTTTTTTGATTTGTTTTGATAGTAATTAGCTAAGGTTTGTACTGAGATGTCTGTGATTTCGTTGCTAGAAGTTTGATCGTTATTGGTTAAGTTTCTTTTTTTTTTTTTAAACGTTTATTTTCATTTTACAACAAACAAAGTAACAACACATCAAAAGAAACAAATACACACATACAATAAAGAAAGCAACCCCAATTACCCCCCACCCCAATGCTTCTTCTCTAAGCTGATTAGAATCATCATATGAGCGCCTACATACAGCAATTATTGTACATCAAACAAACAGAAGGAGAATCTATGATACCGGATGAGCATGTGACAAAGATTAATACAGAATCAAACAGTCAACTAAGAGCATCGAAATTTTGAACATAATCGTTGAGCGTCTTCTAGCTAGACCAATAGTGAATAGTTTGACCGGAAGAGGCAGACATACTGGGTATTTGCGCATATTTACAATAAAGACAGATATGTTTCCCAATATTTCGTGATTGAGAAAATAGGAGACAGCAATACCCAGCATAAAGACTAAAAGAAGTAAGCCAATTTAGGAAGAGAGGGGATCCCCGCAGCTAAGCGGAGCCCCACAAACTGCCCAAAGAGGGGATCCGAAATATATAAAATAGAATGAAGACGACCTCAGACCCGACTCCAGTAATACTGTAATGCGGGACAATCATACGTAACAGGAGTATAGTAGACCAAAGGCCACATAGCATGTCCCGCATCAAGCGCACTGGATGGCATTCCAATTGGCTAACCTATCAGGAGTATTTGTCTACATGAGATAGCAGTACTGAGGAGATAGGAAAAATCTGATCTAGAATGTGAGTGATGGGGGGGGCTGAGAAAAGGTGAGCTCTAAGTCTGAGGGGTGAAGCAACTTCCATATAGCAATTCACGCAAAATCTGTCATCAGGGCTGGCAGGGTGTGGAGACTCTTGGGCGGACCACTCGTTCTAGGCGGCAGACTATCTATCAAAGGAGCAAATACTTGGTAGAAGTCACCGCCGAGTAACAAAAACAGGGTCATCCACATTCGGAGCATAAATACCAATACACGCAAATGCACTATCTCTAACCTTAAAATATACACAGGCCCAGCTACCCTCCCCATCAGAGCTAGTATCCATTACAGTGATTGGCAAAATTTCTCAACTAAGATGGCTACCTCACCACGCTCAGAAACGGCGGGAGAATAGGCAGCCACCATATAAGGTTTGGCAGCAAGTTTCAGTGGTTCGACAGAAGTGAAATGGATTTCCTGAAGAAACACTAAATCAGTATGATCATGATTAAAATAACTAAGAATGGTCATTCTATTGATTGGACTATTGATGCCTCTTACGTTCAATACTAAGAGCATACATAAGGCCATACAACAAAGTCAAACATTCTGAGAAAGGAACATGATGGCGCACCGAGTTGCGCAATGTCCCTCATATCAACTATAAATGACTGTACACACGATATGATAGAAAATAAGCCAATGAAAAATCATGAAGCGCCCTATATAACAGTAGAAGCACCGAAGTGCCTTAGAGAAGAAGCAAAACCCCAAAAATTACAGGCGACCTGATGTCTGCGGGGTGAAACCCCAGAGAAGGCCTAAATTGAAACATATAACCAGTATATCTGTGCGTGCTCCGAATCCAACCGAGGTGCACATCATGGAGGAAAAGGAGACCAAGAGAGGTAGATATAAAAGAAAGGAAGGTCCAGGCGGTCTCCATTCCAGGCAATAATCACCGCGCCGGGCCATTCAAAATGGCGGGCGGTTCCAGCGGAGTCCATCCGAAATGTTGACTTAGCGCATCCGGTCTGCCTCTTTGGAATCTAAAAATGTTGCTAGCAGAGCAGGATCTTCGAAGGTTCTAGTTTGGTTATGAAGAGTCACTCTGAGCTTCACTGGATATAAGAGGCCAAAGCGAGCCTGTAACTGTTGAAGTCTAGGACGAAAAGCAAGAAGTCCCTTCCGCCGGTCAGCTGTGGGCTTTGCCAAGTCGGGGAAGAAAGAGACTTTATGATCGTCAAACTGCAGATGTGGCATCACCCGGGCGGCTTTGAGAATTTGCTCAACTTGCTGATACCTCAGTAAACGGAATATAATGGGCCGGGGGGTCGTCCGATTGAGTGCGATGTTGGTAGGAGCACGATATGCTCGTTCAATTTCCAGATCTCTGCAAAAGGTAATCTTCAGCAAGGAAGGGAGAGTTTTGACCAGAAATTCCCTGATATCTCCTGCTTCCGCCCCTTCTGGAACTCCTATGAGCCTGACATTGTTGCGACGAGCACGATTATTGCAATCCTCTAACTCTTTTTGAAGATTCTGTATGTGACGCTCAGCCTTGTCCAGGTTCACCAAACGCACCGCGTGCGAATCGAGGACCCCCGCCATGTTGTCCAGCCGTAGTGAAAGACCTTCAAGCCGGTCCTGAAGCATACCGAAGTCTGCTCGCATGGCTCGGAGCGCCTCTCCGTTGGACTGTACCAGTTCCTTCACACCACGTATTTCCTCCAAGATCTCCTGTTGCAGTTCAGGGCTTACCCGAGGTGGAACCATCTTAGGTGGGGAAGACAACTCTGTTTTGGAGCGTTTTCCATGTGAAGAAGAGGGAGACCCGAAGTCCAAGCGCACTGGTTTGTGGGTCGCCATTCCCCCCAAGGCACCCCGGTAAGTTCGGTATAAAATATTAAGTTTATGCAGATGTTGAGTCAGGATTCTAAGTAGGCCCCTCGGGAGCTTCAGCGCAAAGCGTCTACCCCGCTGGACATCAGGCTCCGCCCCCTTTATTGGTTAAGTTTCTAACGATAGAGAATAGCTCTCTAGGTCTGTTATATGATTTTGCTAAGGTTGCTGCGTAATAATTTTTCTTCGTGCTGTTTATTGTTTCCTTATATTTTGTTAGATGGGTATTATATATTTCCTTGTGTACAGATAACTTAGATTTCCGCCATTTCGTTTCAAGTTTTCTTAATTCTCTTTTCATTTGTCTTAGAGTGTTATTAAACCATGGTGAACTGTTAGTTTTGGTATGTGTGGTCTTTTTATTTGGATGATTATTTTTGGCTGCGATATTGATAGTCTCATTCCAGTTGTTAACAGCATCATCCAAATCATATGTGGATAAGAGGTAGGGGGTTGTTGAATCAAGGAAGTCTGTTTCATTAAATTTTCTGAATTTTGGAGTAGGGCCATTTCTTATGTAGTTTTTGACGCTAAGGATGGGATATGTGAGGTTTATTTTTATAATAAAATGATCGGACCATGGGATCTCTGTACATTCAATAGAGTTTGAGTTAATTAGCTTGAAGAGTATCTCAGGTAGAAGAACCAAGTCTAGTGTTCCTCCTTTGATATGCGTTGCTGTTTGAATTATTTGATAGTACTCTATGTCTGCTATGGTGTCTAGAAATAGTTTAGAGTCTAGTGTTGGAAGTGACGGAAGGTTGAAATCGCCTAGCATAATTATAGGATTTTGTTCTGTGGAAGAGTTGAGGAGTTCAATAAGAGAATCCAGGCCATCTGTTTTTTGATCTGGTGGTCTATAGATTAGGCAGATTTTTATGAGACCGATTTTTATTAATAATGTGTCCATATTATTAGTGATGTTTGATTGGATTAATTTGGCGTTTAAACTCTTTTTTGTCATCATTAGCACTCCACCACCTTTTTTATTGGATCTGTGTTTGTAAAATGTGTCATAGTTTTCTTTATCAAGTTGATTTAGATAGACCGTATCTGTTTCAGAAAGCCATGTCTCTGTGACACATAAGATGTCTGGTTTTAAGTCAGTTATCAGATCGTTAAATATGGGTAGTTTATTTTTCATTGATCGTGCATTAATAAGGATGCATGATAGAGAGGAAGGGTTGATAGATTCAATTTTCTTGTCTATTTGTTGTGGATTTGTTTGTTTAATGTGTATAAGTCTGTGAAGATTAATTTTTGGGTAGTTTATATGGGTGTGTCCAATATGGCAGTCATTACGGGTGTGTGTGTGTATTATAGGTATAGTCATGTGATTATTGCTGTTTAAAGTTAGTGATAGGTCAATAATTATTATTGCCAAAAGTAAACTGGTGTATGATATTCGTGTGAGCATGTTGTTTGGGTGCGACATTTTCTATGATTGGGTCGGTGGGCTGTGGAATAGAATTGTGATAAATTGATTTTAAGTTAATTAGCTAGAAGAGTATCTCAGAGACAGTATGTGAGATAGATTCTGATAGTAATATAGGTGTCTGGTAGCAGTAAATAAACTCTGAAAGAGTTAAATTGCAGTAGTGATAATTGTAAATCCAAGTGAGTTACTGACGACAGTAAGTTCAGAGCAGGTTACTGATGACGGTAAATCCAATGTAATATACTGACAACAGTAAAGTCAAGTTGATTCAATAACACTATATTAAAGGTGAGTTATTGACAGCAGTAAATTCAAAGTAATCCAATGTAAAAAACTGGCAACAGTAAAGCTAGATTGTATCAATAATACTATATAGAAGGTGAGTTACTGACAACAGTATATTCAAGGTAAATTACTAGCAGCATATATTCAAGGTGAGATTATTGGTAACAGTAGCAAGTTTGTGAGCAATAGTAACAAGCCTTTGGGGAACGATAAGGTGAAAGTGATGTACTGACAACAGTGATGTGAAATAGAATCACTGATAAGAGTAGAGTAAGAGTGAATTACTGACAACAGTAAGTTCAGGTACAATACTGACAACAGTAAGTACAGGTACAATACTGACAACAGTAAGTCAAAGCAAGTTAGTTATTGGAAACAGTAATGGATTTGCAGTGGATTAAAGTCAATAGAGAGTCTGAATCATTATATTATACTTGCGGTTTAGGCTAGAAGTCCAATTATATGTGGCAGTCCTTGTTTCTTTTGCGTTGATGGCTATGTAAGGGCCACTGCCTAAGGGCCACGCCAAAGGGCCCTCTGGCGAGGCCCTCAGGCGCGGGCCCGCAAGGCGCGGTTGCGCCCTGATGGTGATGCTCTTTGTGTGCAGCTCCTCACGTCCCGATTGGACGGGGTAATCAGGTGGGTTGCTCCGGCCTGCTCTTGCCGCGCCGGGAGAGCTCTTCACGAGGCCGGAGTGGTGCAGGAAAGGGCCGCACTCGCTGACGGTGGTGCTCTTTGTGTGCAGCTCCTCACGTCCCGATTGGACGGGGTAATCAGGTGGGTTGCTCCGGCCTGCTCTTGCCGCGCCGGGAGAGCTCTTCACGAGGCCGGAGTGGTGCAGGAAAGGGCCGCACTCGCTGACGGTGGTGCTCTTTGTGTGCAGCTCCTCAAGTCCCGATTGGACGGGGTAATCAGGTGGGTTGCTCCGGCCTGCTCTTGCCGCGCCGGGAGAGCTCTTCACGAGGCCGGAGTGGTGCAGGAAAGGGCCGCACTCGCTGACGGGGGTGCTCTTTGTGTGCAGCTCCTCACGTCCCGATTGGACGGGGTAATCAGGTGGGTTGCTCCGGCCTGCTCTTGCCGCGCCGGGAGAGCTCTTCACGAGGCCGGAGTGGTGCAGGAAAGGGCCGCACTCGCTGACGGTGGTGCTCTTTGTGTGCAGCTCCTCGCGTCCCGATTGGACGGGGTAATCAGGTGGGTTGCTCCGGCCTGCTCTTGCCGCGCCGGGAGAGCTCTTCACGAGGCCGGAGTGGTGTTCTGTCCTTCTTTCTCCCAACAGGGAATCGGGAAGGCGGATTACTGTCACCATGTCCAGGGCTGGCGCTAGCCATTAGGTGAACTAGTCAGTGACTTAGGCTGCCAACATTTGCAGGGCAGGCCATTGCAGCAGTTGCCACCCCTCTCTGAGACCTGCAGCAGAGGCCGTGCCTTTAAAACAGCACCGCAGGGCTTACCAAAAGACTCTGGTGCAGCAGGGCTGTCGGAGTATCGCTTCTGCCCCCTCGGATGCAGACTTCTTGTTTTCAAGGAAGCAAAGTTATATCAGAGGGGGCAGAAGCGAAGCTCCAACAGCACCATTGGCATTTGGTAAGCACCACGCTGCTGTTTTAAGGCACTGCTGCCGCTGCAAGTCCCGGAGAGAGGTGGCAGGAATGGGGTGGGAACAGGAGGCAGCAGGAATGAAGTTTATCTAGGACATCTCATAACCTTGCATCAGCCCCAACTATATCTCTGAGGCCGCTCCAATCTCATCTTTGTCACTTTCACTGCCACTGAGCACATTCCCAGGGCCAGCGCTACCCAGTAAACGGGGTAAGTACAGCAAGGGGGCACCGGGGTCCAAATGGATATGCCAACTGACCCTACTAAGGGTGCATATATACTAGGCGATCGAAACACAGAATGCAACCTGCAACAGAACTCTAGCTGATTGCTACACAGAGCGTACACAACGTGTGCATTCTCCGAGACAAGCTGCACGCTGTGTGATTCACTTAGTTCGCGAGCACATATTAATCAGGGAAGTGCTCCGAACACACTTTATCATCTCTCTTTGACCTCTGCATCCACGCACACACCCAAATATGTATGATTTTACAAATGATAGGAGAAATGCGTCCGTTTTTCATGTCATAGGTTTGCTGTTTAGACATGGATGGATATTAACATACACTACCCCGACACGCTTCATGGCACACAGACACGTAGTCCCTGACAGTCTCCATGACACAGATACACAATAGACCTGACCCAAACATGCATATTCCCACACACGTGAATGTAGCACCCGAGAGTCCCGTGGTGAGCACATATATACACACAGATGCACATGTAGCCTTCAGCAGTTCCTATGACATACAGAAAAACACAAACACACCCATGTGCACACCCCCTGACACGTCCTATGACACACCCACACCCATGTGCACACCCCGACACGTCCTATGACACACCCACACCCATGTGCACACCCCCTGACACGTCCTATGACACACACAGAAGCCTCTGGAGTCTGATCCTATGAATGAGGGAAATGCGGCATTGTGTCCGTTTCCATCTTGTTTCAGCTTCTTTGCAACACATCGGACCTGCCTCCTCCTCTCAAGGTGGAGTGGAGGGGGCAAAGGAGTAGCCTAGTGGTTAGAGCACTGGCTTGGGAACCAAGAGATCAGCATTCAGTTCCCACTAGCACTCCTTGTGGCCTTGGGCAAGTCACTTAACCCTCCGTTGCCTCGGAAAAACCCAAGCTATCAATGTAAACTGCTTTGACTGAAATGGTAAAGCAGCATAAACACCTGCTAAATAAATGGTGCACAGTCTACTATTAATAGTAATGAGGGGGGGGGAGATATAGGTTGCAGGGGGCACTAGAGAGCCCAGCACCAGCCCTGCTCATTCCTCACACTCACAGGCTCTAATCCCATCTCTTGACCTCTTACTGGGTCTCTGAAACTTCTTCCATTTTTTGATTCTCTTAACTAATTGTAAAATCTCTGCGGATATTTTTTACCTTTTTCATCGCAGTACATTTTCTTTACAAGGTTAGTCCAACTCTGGAAGATCAGATCACAGACTGCATATGACGTATTTCTTTCTTTCTTTCTTTATTAAACACATTTCTCTCCTGCACCATCCACCAGCTCCCAAATATCACTCCCCGATTCCTCTTATCCAAATGTGAAAAATCAGCTCCCAGCTTATATCTATCACACCCCCGAGCCCGGCTCCCTCACTCCCAGTCTGGAACTCGTCGGATTCTCAGAGCTCCGGCATTTTTACCCCCTGTGTTGAGATGAGGATTGAAGTACGGCCGGAGTTTCCCAGTGAAGGTGTCGGTGAAGGTGTAGAGATGAGATTTATTATCTGCGTTGTAAAATGAGACTTTTCCTGCGTCATAGTCCAGGAAAATCCCCACTGCCCAGGGGCTCACACTCAGGGGAAGCAGGGACCAGGGGGAGGTGCAGGCCCAGTATTTACCTCCCTCCCTCAGTGTAACTGCCCAGTATCCATCCTTGGGTAATAGTCTGATCCCCCCCTTCCTGCTCACAGAATCTTTACAGACACCCAAATCCCACTCAGTCTTGTCTCCCACCTGCACCTCCCAGTAATGTCTCCCCGCGGTGAAGCTCTCACGCCCCAGCACACAGGCACAAGGATCGAATCTCTGGGGAGTGTCTGGTAGCTTCTGTCTTCTGTCTCCGCGTCTGACACTTTTCCGATCCTCAGACAGGATGAGCCAGGGAGCAGCAGATTCAGGATCCAGAGTCACATCCACTGCAGGGATGAGACACATTAATAAACATGAGCAGATGCTTCTCATTGGTTCCTCACACACTCACTTCTAATCCCCATTGGCAAGTTCAACAGTCAATCAGCTAGTTAATGAGAGAAGCTCTACTATTGGCTATAACACACTGACAGACTTGCATAAGATCAGTCCTATTTGCTAATGGATCTTTAATTTACCCTATCAGTTTGCTCTACTGAGGGAATGAATGCAATAATGATTCTTATTGGCTCCCATACTGACAGGCTGCATAAAACAAGTCTCCTCATTGGCCCCTCATATGTCCCCATAGCACAGTGCAGTAAGCTCAGCTCCCTCAGCACTTACTAATCCCTTTAGGGCTCCAGTGGCAGGTTTTAGAACTCCCAGAATGATCAGTAATTGGTAACCGGCTCCACTGTGGAATTCATTAGCCAGGTTTATCCTTTCCCACAGATGAGCCTGATGTCAGTGCCAGGGAGATGATAAAAGCCATTATAAAGAACAGAATTGCTCAAAATATTGATAGTCCTGATTTAATGGGAGAAAGCCAGCCTGGATTGAGCCAAGGAAATTCTTGTCTCACTAATCTGCTAAATTGTTTTGGAAGGTGTGAATAAACAGTTAGATAAAGGTGAGCAGATCAATATAGTGTATCTGGATGTTCAGAAAGCATTTGACAAGGTCCCTCACAAGAGACCCTTGGCGAAAGTGAAAAGTCATGGGATAGGAGGCAGTGTACTATTGTGGATCAGGAATTGGTTAAATGATAGAAAGCAGAGAGCAGGACTAAATGGTCATTTTTCCCAGTGGAGAAAAGTGAATTGTAGAGTACCCCAGGGAATTATAACACTATCCTCTTCTCTGTTCTGGATGCAGTTGCTCCTCCCATTCCACGCCCTGTGAGGCGTACCGTACCTCAAACCTGGCTGTCCTCAACAACCTGCTACCTACGTTCCTGTGCCCACACAAATGAGTGCGTCTGGCTAAAATCACATACCTTGCTGACTACTTATATTTCAAATTCATGCTATCCTTTTTCCAATCGGCCATAGCACTCACCAAGCAAGAGTCCTATGTCCATCCGACTAACTCTCTTGCCTCTGACCGTCGGCATCTCTTTGCTATGCTCAACTCTCTCCTCAAGGTCCCTCCTTTCCCAATCCCTCCTACACTCTCTGCCCAGACCTTGGCTGACTACTTCCATAACAAAGTCCAGAAGATTAGCCTTGAATTCTCTACACGGTCACCTCCACCTCATCTTCCCCCTCGTCAGTCCCAAATCCTTCCCTCACCTTCGGGCACCCTTTCTTCCTTTTCTGAAATCACTGAGGAGGAAACTGTAAATCTTCTCTTCCAAACTGACTGCCTGCTCCTCTCTCTTCCACCATCATCACTTCCATCGGTCATATCCTTAACCTATCGCTTTCCACTGCAGCTGTTCCTGTGGCCGTCAAACATGCTGTGGCTACACCTCTCCTCAAAAAGCCCTCACTAGACCCCACCGGTCCTTCCAGCTATCAGCCTATCTCACTCCTCCCCTTTGCTTCAAAACTACTTGAAGAAGTGGTTCACTGTTGCTATCTTGACTGTATCTCCTCTCAAGCCCTTCTGATCCACTGCAATGTGGCTTTCATCCTTTACATTCCACAGAAACGGCTTTTGCCAAAGTCTCCAGCAACTCGTTCCTCACCAAAGCCTTTACTCGATCCTCATCCTTCTTGACCTGTCTGCTGCCTTTGACACTGTCGATCACCACCTTCTCCTCGATACCCTGTCTTTGCTTGGATTTAGTGGCTACGTCCTGTCCTGGCTTTCTCCTCAACTCTCCCTTCTCACTTTTACTGTCTGTTCTGGTGGTTCTTCCTCTACCGCTATCCCACTTTCAGTTGGTGTACCTCAGGCTCTGTCTTGGGACCTCTCCTTTTCTCTCACTACACTCATTTCCTTCCTTGATTTTTAGTACCATCTTTAAGCTGATGACTCTCAGATCTACCTTTCTGTGCCTGAAATCTCTCCAGGAATCCAGGTCCAGATCTCTGCCTGCTTATCTGATGTTGCTGCCTCGATGTCTCACTGCCGTCTGAAACTCAACATGGCCATGTTTTTGTTGGCAAAGCTGGTTTCGTACATTCCAGGTCAGTCTTTAAGATCACAGGAAATGCTGTTCGGGTGTCCAATGTACGCCTGTTAAACTTTCCTGTTAGTGGTATTTCCCCTTTGGATTTGTTTAAACGATATTTACAGGAGTCCTTAGATGTGCCTGAGAATATATTGCCACCAGTAGTAAAAGCTTATTTTCTCCCTGTAGCTAAACGTGGGGAACAGGTGGACTTGGGGGCTCTCAAAGTGGACACTTTTGATGTCTCTGCTTTGTTACAGTCTCCCAAAGAAACTGTTATTAAAGTTTCTACTCTGTTGGTTACTTTTGCTATTTCTTCTGACCGGGATTGGGTTTTGAAGTTATACTTCAAGAAGCGGAATGCATTGTTTATGGGACAAAAAATTGCTATTTTCCCAGATGTAGCTAGAAAAACCCAAAAGAGACGGAAGGCCTTTTTGCTTTTAAGACTAGGTGTTCTTTCAATTGGGGCTACAATGATACTTCGATTTCCCTGTAAATGCCTTGTGTATTATCGGGATAATAAGTATGTATTTTCTTTGCCTGAGGATTTATCTCTGTTTATTTCATCTCACTTGCTGACTTCCTCACCTTTAGGATAGTTCATCATATGTATGGAATATGTTCCGCTCCGCGCCTCCCTCTTGGTGTTTGGTAATAATTTTTCCTGTTTTTGGGATGGGGCTTTACCTAGCCTCATTTATACACTTTTCTGTACACTTCCCCTCTAGAAATTGTGGGCTAAATTACCCTGTGTATAAATAATTCTTCTTTTCCTGTTTATTGTTTATGTTTAATATGTATTTTATATACAGTGGTGTTTTTCTGTACTAGCTTTGCTTGATTTAGTTGTAAAATTGCATAAATTAAAAAAAAAAAAAAAAAAGATCACAGGAAGGGAGACTTTTGGTGGTGCCCCTTATAAACAGCTGCAGCATGTTGGCTGTCGGAATAGGGTTATTTCTGTTCCAGCAGCAGTTTTATGGAATGCATTACCCCGAGAGTTATGCCTTTTGGATGATGTACATATTTTTCGAATGACATTGAAGATTTTTTTAAATTTCTTTTGGGGAGGGGGAGGGAGTTGGTTAGTTGAAGTCTATCTGATGCATAGGGTGGTTTGCGGCATCAGTAGCGATTGGTTGGAGTAGGAGGGATGGGAGGAAGTGGGTGTTTGTTGATGTATGTGTGTTTTATTGTACACTGCCCAGAACAGTTTGTCTGATCATGCTGTTTATAAATTTAACTAAATCAATAAATATATATTTGCACATTAAATAAGAACATAAGAAATGCCATACTGGGTCAGACCAAGGTCCATCAAGCCCAGTATCCTGTTTCCAACAGTGGCCCATCCAGGTCACAAGTACCTGGCAGGTTCCCAAAAGGAAAACAAGTTCCACAATTATTGTCCCGGGACAAACAGTGAATTTCCCGGGTCCTCTTTAATAATGCTTTATGGACCTTTCCTCCAGGAACTTGTCCAAACCTTTTTATTTTGCTATTTTAAAATAAATTATTTTTCTAACATGTCTTGTGAGTCCAATTAACTTGTTTGGTCCCCTTATTGAGGGATAAGGAATCTTAGAGTTTGGTAGTGGGAAGGGAGAAGAGGTATAGAGAACAAAGGAATGGGAAAGGAAGTTTGGGGAGTGAGAGGATCTCAGGAGAGGGAAAGGAGACCTCATGGAGGGAAATGGAGAGAGAATTTCAGGCAGGAGGGACAGAGGGACTGGGAGATGGAGGAACAGAAGGATAAGGAAATGGAAAGAGGAAAGGAGGAGAAGAAACAGGGCTAGGTAAGGAAGGAAGGGAGGAGAACGAGGGGATCCTAGATCAGGGAGGGAGATCTAAGAACAGAAGATGAAGATCAATCCGGACACACCTCACAGAACCCGTGGCTTAATGGGTATTGAAGGATGAGAACAAGGAAGTCCTAACAACAAAGGGCACAACCTCTCACTAAAGAAGCACAGAATAAATTCCAAAGCGAGTAGAACTAAGCAGATTTTATTGTAGACACAGAGGTCAAACCAAGAAAACAGAGTCCGACACGGCCGTGTTTCGGCATGGCCTTTGTCAGAGGCTAACAGCTATCTATTAAATATCTATTAAAAAAATAAATAACAATAAATGAAAGCTAACAAGAGCATAAAAATCGAAATTAAGCGGACAAGCAGAGACTAAATAGCTCAAAATGAAGTAAATAGATAAAAATACTAAAAACAGTAAAAAACTATGATAATTAATTCATAAAATATGAATAAATAGTAAAATTAATGTTAATATAATATATAAATATATAATTAGTGTAATGAAATCATTAAAAGTCAAAATCTATAATATAAGCCATAAGAAATAATGATAAAGCTATCATACTATCAGTGCACTGTATACCCGTGGAGTAAAGAAAGAGACGAGAGGACCATAAAACCTAGTGCTCAGCATTATTAGAGGGCAATACTTGCCATCCAAATCTCGGCTGTTACACAGCTTTTTAGACCCTGATGAAGGTCACACCAAAACACAGTTGTGTCGGGCTCTGTTTTCTTGGTTTGACCTTCGTGTCTACAATAAAATCTGTTTAGTCCTACTCACTTTGGCCTTTGTTCTGAGACCCAGGGAAGCCAAGTTAAAATCCTACTGCTGCTTCTTGTGATCTTAGGCGAGTCACTTAACCTTAGATTGTAAGCCCTCCGTGGACAGGAAAATTACCTACTGTACCTGGGCGTAACTCGCCTTGAGGTTCAGAGAAAAGGCGTGAGCTAAATCCCTTTCCTTCTCACACCCTACTGTACCACCAGCACCCTCACTTATAATCTCCTACACCTTCAAAGCTCACTTTCTCCCAGCAGCCCCCTCCAAGCCCCTCACTCACACCCTTCAGCATCTCTGATCCTCAGTCACTCTTTCCTCTCTCCCCCTAGCATAACTCACAGTCCCTCCAATCCCCCCACTCACTCAGTTCCCCTACTACTGACTCTCTTGCACTATCCCCTCTTCCCTGCATCACTCTCTTGTACCCCCCCCCCACTCATCACCATAGCTCTTGTTAGGCAGAAGAGGATGAGGGTGGCAGTGCCTTCTGCTGTCATTGCCGATAACTTGTGTTCAGCGACAGTAGCCCCAGAATATTATCCAGAAAGATGGAAAGTAAATCAATGGATAATATGTGACGAATTCTTGTTGGTCTCGTACTGTGGTCTTCATGCAGTGACATAATCCCAGAACACTGCAACACCGTCCCTCATGTGCCAGAGACTTTGTGTCCTGAATCTATTGGATTTATTCTTATAATTACTGTTTCTGTGCACAGTTTTCCCTACCTTAAAGTACAATTTTTAAATTAAAAGAATAAACTGATAAAAATCTTACCCATTTCTGCAGAAAGTTTTCCTAAAAAATAATAATGAAGCAAAATTAGTGAAAAATGACAAAAGAAACTATAAACCATTTGTTTAATCAGTAGAGAGAGAGAGAGATTACAGCGCTATCCATAATTCTTTACCTTGCTGGTTTCTGAGCATTTTCTTCACAATAAAATACTTCCGAGGGTAGACTGGATTGAAACATATTTTCATTTCTGTAGAAACAGCCGATGGACTTTGAAACTTCACTGCCCGAGTCCTGAGAGTGAGAGAATGACTGGGATTATTTTGGGAGATGTTCATCCCTAGTTCTCAGATTTCCCGGGGAATAGAAATGGGACAGTGACAAGTGTAAGGAAGGAAAGATACTGCTGTCAACTCACAGCTCTACAAACAAGACTTACTCTGAGAAAGAGTCTCAGACAATGCTAAGGGAATGGAAGGAATTCCATCAGCCATGCTCCATCTGCTTTTCCTACTTGTTAATATGTACTGTAATGACATCAGGATGATATGAATACAAAAAACTGTGAGAGTGTGCTATACAGGGCAGGTCTCTGTCCCATCGCCCCTCAGTCACTGGAGAGGTACAAGTCCCACAGTAACATGACAGGGCTGCTGTTTCATACAGAACAGTGGTTCTCAAGCTTTTTTGTATCGTGACCCCTTTTACCATTGGTCAACTTGTGGTGACCCCCAATGATAAAATCAAATTTATTTTATTTTATAGTATTTCTAAACCGCCTTATCTTAATAATCAAGGTGGTATCACAGCAAACAATCGAGTAAAGTGAGTGTGTTATACATGCAGTGAGGGTGAAGTTGAGTGTGTGTTGTATTGTGTGCTAGATTGGAATGAGCTATGTACAGAGTGGGCTATATACAGTGGTGCAAAAAACATATTCCATACATACATTGTTTAGGCGGTATCATGTGCTGTTATACATTCTCTGAGGTTATGTGATGTGTCCATAGTGTTCTATGAACAGCATGGTTTTCAGCTGTTTTCTAAAGTCCTTGAGGTCTGTAGTAGCCCTCACATCGTCCGGTAGTTTGTTCCATATTGTTGGAGCAGCCATGGAGAGTGCTCTGTCTGTTGTGTCTTTGCGTGTGTGTTTGTATTCACTTGGGGTGCTGACTCGGTTGTGTGTATGTTTTCTTCTGGGACGTGTGCTGGTGTCTGGTTGTATGAGGGTGTGCAGGCTGTTGGCTGATGTGTGCTGTGTCTCTCTTCCTTTACCGTTAACGCATTGTCGCTGTAATCATTTGTTGAATTATTAATATATTATAGGCCTTTGCAATATGTTTTTATTTATAACATTTACTTATTTAAACCACAATAATCACAATAACAAGTAACAATATTTGATTTCAAAATTATGATGTTTTTTTAGTCAAATCACTAATATGAAATAAAATTATTTTTTCTACCTTTGTTGTCTGACCAATTTATTCTCTGATCATGCTGGTCCCGATCTGAGGCTTCTGCTTTCCTGTCTTCTCTTAGCTCTCTTTCTATGGTCTATGGTCCATCTGCCATTTCTTATCTCTTCTTTTGTTTTCTTCACGTCTTTCCATCAGCCTATTTCCAGTCCCAGTAACCTTCCCCAGTATCAGCCCCCTTTCCAGTCCTCACTCTCAGTACCTTCCAATGTCAACTAGCATTCCCATGACTGCCACTGGTGTCCATTCTCTTCCAGTCCCCCTCCTTCCCCACTGACCAGTCCCCTCTAGTACAAATACCATGGCAGCCCCTCTCAGATCCACTCCCTTCCAGTTCCATTCTCCCATCCCCTAGTATCAGCCCATTTGTAGCCTTAGCCCCCAGTTTTCTTCCAGGGCCAATAGCTCTATCCTCCCCTCCCCACAATCAGCCCATTCCCAGTTGAAGCCCCCCAATCAGCTCGCTTCCAGTGCTAGTCCCTCCTCAACCCCATTTCCAGTCCTAACCTCCCCGATCAGCTCATTTCCAATGCTAGCCCCCCCCCCCATCAGTCCATTACCAGTCCTACCCCCCTATCAGCACATTACCAGTCCCATCCCCCCCTTGATCAGTCCATTCCCAGTCCTAGCCTTCCCTAATCAACCCATTACCAGTCCTAGTCCACCCCCCATCTGCCCATTATAATCCTAACCCGCACTGTCTCTCCCCTGTCCAGCATTTATCCCCATCTATCCAGTATGTCCCCCTGTCTCTTCCCTTTGTCCATGTCAGCCCCCCTCCCTCCCTCCATGTCAGCCCCCCCTTTGTCCATGTCAGCCCCCCTCCCTCCCTCCCTCCGTCCATGTCAGCATCCCTCTGTCCATGTAAGCCCCACTCCCTCCATCCATCCGTCCATCCATCAATGTGAGCCACCCCTCCCTCCCTCAATGTCAGCCCTCCCCTCCCTCCCTCCATATCAGCCCCCCTCTGTCCATGTCAGCCCTCCCTCCATGTCAGCCCCCCTGTCCATGTCAGCACCTCTCCCCTCCATCTATCCCTCCATGTCAGTCCCCCCTCTGTCCATGTCAGCCCTCCCTCCCCCCCCATGTCAGCCCCCCTCTGTCCATATCAGCTCTCCCTCCCCCCGTCAGCCCCCCTCTGTCCATGTCAGCCCCCTCCCTTCCTCCATCCATCAATGTCAGCCACCCCTCCCTCCCTCCCTCCATGTCAGCCCCCCTCCTTCCCTCCCTCCCTCCATCCATCAATGTCAGCCCCCTCCCTCCCTCCTCCCTCCCTCCATATCAGCCCCCCTCTCTCCATTTCAGCCCCCCTGTCCATGTCAGCTCCCTCCCTCCATGTCAGCCTCCCTCCCTCCTTCCCTCATGTCAGCCCCGTTGCAGGTTCCCTGCCCCCTCCTCCCCTCTCCCTGTCTACCTGCTGCTGCCCTGCTGTTCTTCTATAGCCGCGGCTCCCTGTTTCTTAGGCAACCGCTGCTATGCCTGTAAAACCGTTGCGGAGTCTTCCTGTCTCTCGATGGGCTCCGTGCAGCATTGTTCTACCTCCAAAGGAAGTGGTAAAGAACTTCCTTTGGAGGCGGGACAATGCTGCACGGAGCCGAGAGGCAGGAGGCTCCGCAGCGGTTTTACTGGCATAGCCGCGGTTCCCTAAGAGGCAGGGAGCAGCGGTTGCATTAGAAGGGACTGGGAGGCAGTGAGTTTGCCGCTGCCGAGAAGCAGACTCGGCAGCAGCAGCAGCAACTTGTGCATTTTTTTTTAGCGGCGGATTGAGGCGACCCCCTTCTAAATCCTGTGGCGACCCCCGTGGGGGTCATGACCCACAGGTGGAGAACCGCTGATATAGAATGAGGGAATCAGAACAGAGTCCTACCTGCTCAGGGGGACCTTTGCAACCTAGAGGAGAAATGAGAAAGAGATTATGACTATTTATATTTTACAGATTATACAGCAGTCATTACAAACACTACAGCACCATGAACACGGCTTTGTGCAATCTAATTCCAGCTCATTCTCTGAGAGAGGAAAATTATTGTATATACCAGGGTTATCATTATGTCTTGAAAAACAGGAAATGGCAAAGAAAGAGGCTGCGTATGATGGGTCCCAGATAAGAACTGTGTGTCTGTGTGTGATATGCACTTAGGAAAGAACAACCCAAACTACGGTTATGCAATGCAACGTTCCACATTAGGAGCCACTACCCAGGAAAAGGATTTCGGCGTCATCATCGATAATACGTTGAAACCCTCTGCTCAGTCTGCAGCGGCCAAGAAAGCAAATAGAATGCTAGGAATCATAAGGAAAGGAATGGAGAATAAAACCCAAGGATGTTATAATGCCTCTGTATCGTTCCACGGTGTGACTGCACCTTGAATATTGTGTGCAAGTCTAGTCATCATATCTTAAAAACAATACAGCAGAATTAGAAAAGGTACAGAGAAGAGCCACCAAAATGGTAAAGGATAGAAGAATACCCCTATGAAGAAAGGCTTAAAAGGTTAGGGCTCTTCAGCTTGGAAAAAGAGACGACTGAGGGGGAGATATGATAGAGATCTATAAAATAATGAATAGATAGGAACAGGTAAACGCAGATCACTTGTTTACTCCTTCAAAAAGTAGAAAGACTAGAGGACACACAATGAAGCTGCAATATGGCACATTTAAGACTAGAAACATGATGGCAGAAAGTCTGCCCTTCCATATCAAATACTAAGGTCCCTTCTTTTCCTTTAGAGATATTTTGTGTTTGTCCCATGACTAATCGGAGAAAATGTTTACTCATAAGAACATAAGATATGCCATACTGGGTCAGACCAAGGTCCATCAAGCCCAGTATTCTGTTTCCAACAGTGGCCAATCTAGGTCATACATACCTAGCAGTTTCCCCAAGGGACACAGGTTCCACAATGCTTGTACTGGGTCAAGCATTGATATCCTGGGTCCCTTCTTAATAATGGTTTATGGACCTTTCCTCCAGGAACTTGTCCAAACCTTTTTTAAACCCAGCTACACTAACAGCCTTTACTACATCCACCGGTAACATATTCCAGAGTTTGATTACACGTTGAGTGAAAGAAATATTTTCTTTTATTAGTCTTAAATAGTTTACCCTGTAGCTTCATTGCATGTCCCCTAGTCTTTCTATATTCTGATAAGGTAAACAATCGATCTACGTTTACCTGTTCCACACCGTTCATTAATTTATAGACTTCTATCATATCTCCCCTCAGCCGTCTCTTTTCCAGGTTAAAGAGCCCTAAACTTTTTAGCCTTTCTTCAAAGGAGTATCCTTCCATCCCCTTTACCATTTTGGTGGCTCTTCTCTGAACCTTTTCTAAAATCGCTATATCCTTTTTAAGATATGGCGACCAGAATTGCACACAATATTCAAGGTGCGGTCTCACCATGGAACAATATAGAGGCATTATAATATCTTTTGTTTTATTTTCCATTCCTTTCCTTATGATAACTAGCATTCTATTTGCTCTCTTGGCCGCCGCTGCACATTGGGCCGAAGGTTTTAACATGGTATCCACAATGACGCCTAAATCTTTTTCCTGGGTGGTGGTTCCTAATGTGGAACCTTGCATCGTGTAACCATAGTTTGGGTTGTTCTTCCCTAGGTGCATAACCTTGCACTTGTCCACATTAAATTTCATCTGCCATTTTGATGCCCAGTCTTCCAATTTGTCAAGATCCTCTTGACTTTTCCACAATCCTCTTGGGTTTTAACAACTTTAAATAGTTTTGTGTCATCTGCAAATTTGATAACCTCACTCGTTATTCCACTTTCCATGTCATTTATGAATATGTCAAAAAGCAGCGGACACAGCACAGATCCCTGGGGTACACCACTATTCACCTTTCTCCATTGGGAAAATTGGTCATTTAGTCCTACCCTCTGCTTTCTATCTTTTAACCAGTTCCTGATCCACAATAGTACACTGCCTCCTATCCCATGACTCTTTAGTTTTGCCAAAAGTCTCTGATGAGGGACCTTGTCAAAGGCTTTCTGAAAGTCCAGATACACAATATCAACCGACTCACCTTTGTCCACCTGTTTATTCACTCCTTCAAAAAAACATAACAGATTAGTAAGACAAGATCTTCCTTGTCTAAAGCCATGTTGGCTGTCTCCCATTAGGCCATGACTATCTACATACTGAGTAATTTTATTCTTTATGATGGTTTCTACCATTTTTCCCGGTACAGACGTCAGGCTCACCGGTCTGTAGTTTCCCGGATCACCCCTGGAACCCTTTTTAAAAATTGGTGTTACATTGGCGATCCTCCAATCTTCAGGTATTAGAGATGATTTTAATGATAGTTCACAGATTACTAATAGCAGGTCTGCAATCTCATATTTCAGTTCTTTCAACACCCTTGGATGTATACCATCTGGCCCAGGTGATTTGCTACTCTTCAGTTTATCTATTAGTTGTAATACATCTTCCCGATGTATCGATATTTCCTTCAATTCTTCCGCACCTTTAAATACCATTTCAGTCATGGGTAACATCCCTACATCTTCCTCAGTAAAGACCGAAGCGAAGAATTCATTCAGTCTCTCCGCTATTGCCTTGTCGCCTCTTAGTGCTCCTTTAACCCCTCTATCATCTAATGAACCAACTGACTCTCTCACAGGTTTTTTGCTATGAATGTACTTGAAAAAGTCTTTATTTCGCGTTTTTGCTTCCGCAGCAAGCTTCTTCTCAAATTCTCCCTTTGCCTGCCTTATCAATGCCTTGCATTTGACTTGCCAGTGCTTGTGCTGTTTCCAGGTTTCGTCGTTTGGCTCTTTTTTCCATTTCCTGAAAGATGCTTTTTTGGCAAATAGTACACCCCCACTGCCATTGCCTTCCCCCTTTTAAATGGAATTTCAATCCATAGAGATTCTACAGCAAATTTTGTTTCCTGCAAAACTTTAATCCTTTCTGACTCAATGCCCTCTCTAACAGAGAGCAACCCCTCCACCAATTTGATCAGCTCTATCATTATGATAGAGTAATCAAAATCTGGAATTCATTGCCGTAGGATACAGTAAAAGTGTAGGGTACCCCGGGATAAGCATTCTGGAACCTGTGTACCTTTCTGGGAATCTGACAGGTATCTGTAACCTGAATGGACCATTAATGGTAACAGGATACCGGCTTCATGGATGTTGGTCTGACCCAGTAAGGCATTTCTTATATAATCGTGTGTTGTCTCTGTACCATCAGTCACAGTATCGTGGCAGTCGCGACACTGAATGTGGCATATGAGACCGAGTGCTGTCATGTCAAGCGACTGAATCTCTCTCTCTATAATATGCATTATAACCAGGGCCTCTGATTTACATCTATAAATGAACATCCATAAAGTTCTCTTCAAAAAATTCAGTGACTGACTGCTGAGATTTTTCTATCCCGGAGCACTGTAGGGCTGGTACCCCTGCAATTCTACATGCAAATCTCTGGCCTGCTCAGCAACTCAGGCCTGAACCAAACTGCACAGACAAGATGGATTCTTCACTACACTTTTGCTGTGTTCAGCTATAAGCCTGCCCTCCAAGCAACTGCTTGCGCAGCGTTTCTAAGTGTGCATACAGAAGCTATTGTCTGTGGCTGGCCTTGGACACTTGTACATGCCCAGAAGTTACATATTGTTGCCTCTGCCTGACTTCTTATTATGGCTCCTTTGTTTGCAAGAAGCTGCCCATCATCTACCTCCTGATTCGCTGAGAACACCTCAGACTGCCTGGTGCCAACCAATCATCGGACCTATGACGGAGGATTCTTACACAGAATAATGCAATCTGCACTGAAACTTTAGTGAGAGAGTTGGGGGCTTTTCCCACCTGTTCATACATACTTTTGCACCGGTTCCTTCCTGCTGTGCACTGCGTACCTGATTCCTGCGGCCTGAGCCTTCCGCAAGACGGCCACTAAGTGTGGGCTAGGTCGTCCTCCAAAGGTCTGAGATAAGACTTCACAGATACCTCCGGTTCGGACTTACTGCGGCTTTCCTCTGACGGGGCTGGAGCCTGCATTAGCTAGGAGCTGCCTCCTTGGACTGTGCTGTTCCTGAGTGCCCGACGGAGCTAAGGTACTGGCTTATCTCTCCTCCTCCGGATGGGCAAGGGGTTAGCAATATATCTCTTACTTTTCCTCAGTGCAGAGCGAATCAGTGACGTCTGGTTACTAATTAGTGATTTATTACGTTGTCCAATTGTACATCTGTACTATAACAAATTTCTACCTCATGTTTCTAATTAGCTGTATGTGTGTGTGTGTATATTTTTCTACCTGGTTGCCTATAATAAAGTCTAATATATTTCTGCAGACCAGACTTCTTTCGTGGCTCATTGCCAGAATAACTCACTGAACTTTGGGCTGGGTATTAGTAGCTATTTCCCCTGGACAACAGAGATTCTAACTTATTTTTGTGCTACTAATATACCCTACATAATAATGGGGGTCTCTTCCAAGGGATGAGTATTTCTGAATGTGCTACGTCTCTCAGAATTTGTGTAATATTTTTGAATTGTCCTATTGTGGTCCAAGCAGCTGTGTATGCTGAAGTTTGTGGCTAGAGAGGTGTCTGTTGAGACAGGTTTGGAGCCCACATTACAGGATTTCTGAATGAGTTGCGTCTTACTGAGTCAGCGTAAGTCTAGCAGTTATTCCTGTGTTTGTTCTTAAAGACAGACAGTCTCAGCTATTCCTGTGTTTGTAACGATGGTTCACACAGAAGGCTGGGTGGATCAGGTTTCCGCTCTCAGGAAGCGGAATGCTCTGGATCAAACGGAATTGCAATTTCTGACAGTTTGTAGAACTGAACTAGCCGCCCAGACCAGGAGACTAACAAATGTCGCTGCTCTTTATGAGCAGCGAGAGAGAGCTCTGATGGCTGAGTTCGAGTCTACAGAGACTGCTCTAAGTGCAGCGAGACGGCGTACAGCCGATCTGCAAAGGGAGCTAGCTGTTGCACGTCAGGAATGTGGGCAGGACATACAGAGAGTTAACCTCAAAATCCAGCAATTAAGAGCTGATTGTTTTGAATTGGCCTGTGTGACTACCTCTCAGAGTAATGAGACAGAGTACAGGGATAATTTGATCCCTCTAGGCTTCTCGAATTACCAGAGGGTAGATGACGGCAGTTTGCCACTGGAAACCCTGCCCAGTGTAGAAAGGCAGCTTTTCCAGAACAAAGTCAGTTTTCTTCCATCAGCGCATGAGTACAGGAGAGAAACAGGGCGGAGTGAAACACCCTACTCTCGACCCCTCCCCATCCAGGGAGCGGAAGGGGGGGGTGGGAAGTCCCCCTTGTGATGGACAACTGTACCAGCAGCGACCACCAGAGGGAGCTGAAGGCAAGCGAAATCCTCCATGCTCCCGTGTCCTGCAAGGGAAACAAATAAATGAAGGTGCTTCTGGCGCCCAATTACAAATTATCAAGACCTTGCGGAGCATGGTCGCACCTTTTCAGAAAAATGGTCGTGCCACCATAAATGAACATTTAGCTGCAGTCAGAGATGCCTTTCGGGCACTGAACATTACCAGGGGGGAGGACATGGTTCTGTATCTTCCATGGTCCTTTGATGTACCTTGTCAGCAGTTTATCAGGGCCATGGCAGACGATGAAAAGAAGGACATCGTCATCTTTGAACAGGCACTAAAGAAACATTATGGGCCATACCCTGATGATATCGCTGCAAAGCAGGCAGCATTTAGTATGACTCATAGGGAAAATGAAACACCCCGAGAGTTTGCTTACAGACTTAGGCAGACCTTCTTCCAGAGTGACCCTTCTTGGGAAACAATAGAACACCATCAGGAGTTTCGTAATCTTTTCTGTCAGTTGCTCCTTCCATCTATTAAGCCTTATGTGTCTGACAAGCATCACGAACCCCTGTCACGTGTGATAGAACATGCTGAGTGGATTTGGGAAGCTGTTCCTAACATGAGAGCCAACACTTGCGGCAGCACAGTTAAGGCTTCAAGCAAACCCAACGAGCCAAAACAGAGTGTTAGTGCTGTAAAATCCACTCTTTCTTTGGAAAATAACTCTTCTCCTTCTGTTCCACAGCATCCTCCCAGGCCACCCCAGAATACCAGTCATCTGGGTCTAAGCAGCGCTCTGGGAATCAGCGTTTCACTCAGCAGAACCGTAACTGGAAGAGAAAGCCCGGCTTTGACAAATTCCAGGAGCTGGAGAAGAGAATAAGCGAGTTGACAAATATGATGAAGGCTACCATTGCATTCAGCTCCTCACAGGAGGCTTCTGCTAGTAGTGCGCCACCTAAGCCACGAACAAAGCCTCAGAAGCCAGAGGAGAAACTGGTTGACTCCTCTTCCCCTTCTAATGAGATGAATGACTAACCGACTTTGTTTCTGTCCCACAGGTCACTATTGCACAGGTGCAGCCAGTGCAGATAGATGCCACCCCATGGACACAGAGTGCCAGTCCTGCAATGGACAGTGAGGGTCCAGCCTTCGACACCATCAGGAAGCACAAGTACTTTCTGGGTAAACTCAAGCCAAAAGGACAGAGGTATACTGTTCCTGTTACAATTCAGCAGGCTTTTCTCTGTGAGGGCCTGATAGATTCCGCCTCTGAGGCTACCCTGATTACCTCGATTCTCTTTGATAGACTCACTGCTTCCTTGGGGAGTCAGAGGACCCTACACGTCACACCCAGTGATTTGTCACTCGCAGCTTATGGGAATCAGCCCATAGAGTCAATGGGGCAGGTCTGGCTTAACCTCCAAATTGGAAAATTACAGGTGAAACATCCTGTCATCATTACAAAGTGCCCTGGGGAAGAATTCTTGATTGCCAATGAGCTCTTGAAACGGTTACGCCCCATTCTGGACTACGTCCAGGAAGTGATCTGACACAGGTCACACATCCCATACCTTATGCTAGGGTGAAACATGACAGCAGAGTCAGTGGTCCTTGTTCGGTGGAACGCACAAACATGTCCATCAGGATTAATTTCCAGAGGTCAGCTGATCCCCAAATCCTTCAGCTCCAGTATGAAAGGGCTGGAGATGAGGATCAGGGCATCAGCGACGTGGTTGCCATTGCAGTGGGTTCAGTAGCTAACATTGTCCTTGATACTGACTGCCTGCAGATATTCCTGAAGGAACCTGTGGAAGGTTGTGAGGTGCAAACCCCTCCTCCATCCCATCCCTGCCTAGATCACCCTAGGAGACTGACGGACATATTCTCGGCTGAGAAAGGTCCCTTTATATATGTGCAGGTGGGCATGTCCCAAAAGGAAAGGGCCTACCTATTACCCCACTGTGACCATTCCCTCATCAGTGAGACGCTTTTCTATCGGCTCAAACAACAGCTTACCCTTGATTGGGTAATGGGAGCGAAGACTTCGTTCCAAGTGCCTGGGGAAGGGCTCACGACATTAATGGGCTACTGCAATCTCCTCTTGCAAGTTGGGGTCAAAGGTTTTCGGCACACCTTCTCCATCAGAGGACTTGAGGTGCCCCTCTCCTTAGGCTCAGATTGCCTTGTTCGACTGGGAACTTATGTGGATTTTGTGAACAACATCCTCTGGAGTAGGATGGAAGGAGATCCGGTGGATTTCTCTGGTACCCACCCATCCCTACGGGCTGGTCAGACTATTCCTCAAGTCTGTGAAGTGGTCAGTGCAGAAGAAATCCAAATACCTGGGAGGGTACAGGATTGTCCCCTGCCGATACAGGTGACCCGAGGGCATGTGGTCTCAGACAACTTGGTCTTCTTCAGTCCAAATTCCCGTTTTGAGGAGCTGGGCCTAGCTATGGGTCTCGTACCCTGCATGGAGGCCACCGCTCCCTCCTTACACTTTATTGCTCACCAATCCAAACCCAGATCGCATTCACCTTGTGAAAGGCGAACCCCTGGGATTCCTAGTGCGAGAATCGTTCCCAAGTGTGGAATTGAGTCTCCAGATTATTGGGGAAGCCCCTGTTTCCTGGAACATCTGTGAAGGGGTGGGGGGCCCCTGCGTGTGTACGATCCTCACCCCGAGGCCTCCTCACCTTACAGTTTGTCTGGCCTCATAGTGCTGTGACCTCTCAGGTGGACCTCGAGTCTGACCATCTGATTTTGAAAAGTAAACTCGATGAGGCTGTAAGTTCCCTCACCCACCAGGGGGGGGGGAGCCCCATGCTGTCCAAGCCATCCAGGTCTCCTCTCTCCAAGATGAGATTGAGGAGAAGGTTGAAATACCTTCCAACAAACCTGTTCTGGGATTTGACGAAATGGTTGCGGGAAAACTTGCTGAAGCAGACGCCTGCACTGATGAGTCAGAAAAGGCCCAATTAAAAGAACTGCTGTACCGTCACAAGGACCTGTTTGCCACTGACACCTATGACTGTGGTCTCACCGACCTACATGTCACCCGTATTCCTACGGATCCAAACAGTAAACCCGTCTTTGTGAGGCAGTATAAAATCCCATTGGCCTCCTATGAATCCGTTCAGGAAATCATTAATTCCCTGGAACAAAAGGGAATTATACGTCAATGCAACAGTACTTACAATGCCCCACTGTGGCCTGTCATCAAGAAGGATTCTAGCTGGTGCTTAGCTCTGGACTATCGCCAGCTTAATAAAAAGGTACCTCTATCCAGATGGCCTATGGCACATCTGGAACAGAACTTAGCCACCATCAAGGGTGCAAGGTACTTTACAAGCCTGGATCTGGCCTCAGGATTTTGGACTATACCTGTCCATCCAGAAGATCAGCATAAGCTGGCTTTTACCTTCGGTAGGCGACAATATACTTGGAATCGGACACCGTTTGGTTATTTGAATGCCCCAGCAGACTTTAATATTTTCCTGCATAAGGCTTTGCCTGATGCTGAGACTAGAGGCACCCTCGTCTATGTAGACGACATTCTGGTGAAGAGCACCAGTTTCACTGACCATTTGCAAGAAATAGAGCATGTTTTCCAGCAACTGAAAGCTGCGGGAGCAAAGCTGTCCTTGTCAAAGGGCCAATGCTGCCGGAAATCCCTCAATTATTTGGGTTACGAAGTTTCTGCTGAGGGACTGCGGCCTCAAAGGAAGAGAATTGCGGCCTTGCAACAACTCAAACGTCTGACCAACGTGAGTGAGCTGCGCTCATTCTTTGGCATTTGCAATTATTCCCGCCAATTTGTGGATCAATATGCGGAGATTTCCTGACCCCTGGTCAAACTCCTCAAACGAGATGAACCTTGGGTATGGAATCCCGACCAAGAGGCAGCTCTAGAAGAGCTGAAGGCAGCTTTGAGTCGAGCTCCCTGTCTTGCCTATCCAGAGAGTGGTAGAGAATTCTTCGTGGAACTAGGTTTCACCGATCACTCTATGAGTGCTGTTCTGTACCAGATGCATGACGCAGATAGGAAAGTTATTGCCTATGCCAGCAAAGCTTTAACGGAAGTGGAGAAGAAATACTCTGACTGTGAGAAATCTTTGTTGTCCACAGTCTGGGCCCTCCAATATTTCCGCAGTTATATCCAAGGTGAGAGGCTGGTTGTTGAGACTCATCACCAACCCATCAAGTTCCTAGGCAGTGATCGGATTAAATCGGGACAAGTGTCAAACAGTCGCATTGTCTCCTGGACCTTAGCACTTCAGGGCTGGCCCCTAGAGGTAAGGTATGCTCAAAACCGCAAGGATGCCGCCGCACAGGGCCTGGCTGAATTGCACGATTGCACTGCCAGAGAACCTTTAGTGGGTAATTTAGACACCGAAATGGAGTCATGTACGCCTGAGCCTTCTCGTCATCGTCCTTATGATGAGAACCTCTGTAAAAGGCTACCCCAAGGTGTATGTGGACAGTTGTGCTTACCGTCGAGAGCCTGACCATGAACTGGTAGCAGGTATAGGTGTAGTTTGGAACCAGAACCACCCTTGTGAACCCTTCAAGTGCCGTCTGGGTACCAAGACTAATCAGTATGCAGAGCTAGCTGCAGCCCTGGCAGCTCTCCAGTCTGCTGCTCAGGGAGGGGTTCACACCCTAACCATCTGTACTGATTCAGACTATGTCCGACAGAATTTTGTTTCCCACTTACCCATTTGGAAATCTAACAATATGCTGAATTCCAAAGGGAAACCTGTCAAACATGCCGGATTGATTCTGGCCTTGAACAAGGTAGCTCATGAAAATGACATGACCATCTACTGGAAGAAAGTGAAAGGTCATTCTCGTGTTGATAATCCTGACAAGATTGGAAATGATCTAGCTGATCAGCTTGCCAAGGAGGGTGCTGTCTCTGGAGACCTCTGGCAGTTGGAGGCCCCCGAGACCAATGGGCTTCGAATTGTGACGGCAGTTACCCGGCGACAAGCTCAATTATCCACCATGCCCCCTGTGGTTCAATGGTGTGGCGAGAGCACAGATCTCGACCTCGTGCAAGCCCAGAAACAAGATCCTACTCTTGGACGTTTCTACCTTTTTCTGCAGAACCCCCGGGAACACCCATTAACTCTGGAGGATTATCAGGACGATGAGGAACTGAGGATCCTCTACATCTCCAAGGACATGTTCCATCTCCAGAAAGATCTGTTGATACGGACGAGTAAGCATGGTATTGTGCAATGGGTGGTACCTCGGGGCTTCCGAGGAGTTATGTTACAGCACGCTCATGATGAACCTTGTGCCGGTCATAGAGGTGACAGAATAACCTATGAAACGTTGAAACAAGTGGCCTACTGGCCCCACATGTACCAAGATGTTCAATTGTATACTAAAGGTTGTCTGACCTGTTGCAGATTTCAACCTGCAGCTCCTTCTCATAGAGCCCCTTTGAGAAACAGAGGTCTGACCATGCCTTGGTCTGATCTCCAGATTGATTGGATCGGCCCCGTGCCCCGATCCTCTCGAGGCAACAAATATATGTTGACAGTTACCTGCTTATTTACTAAGTGGGTCGAGTGCATTCCAGCACCAAACTGTACCGCCGAGACCACGGCCACCTTGTTGTTAAACCATGTTTTCAGCAGGTGGGGCCTCCTCATGCGAGTGGAATCCGACCAGGGTTCCCACTTCACGGGACAAGTCATTAAGCATCTGTGGAAGGTACTAGGTGTGAAGGTCAAAGTCCACATTGCTTATCGTCCACAATCCTCTGGACAAGTGGAGAGAGCAAACAAAACTATCATCAGTATCTTGAAAAAGTATGTTTCTTCCTCAGGGAAGGACTGGGACATCAAACTGCCCTTGGTCCTGATGGCTATCAGAGCCACGCGTCATCGTGCTACTGGTGTGTCCCCTTTTGAGATGACAGGTAGGGACATGGTTTTACCCCTTCATCTTCTTTACAGGACTAATGATGTGAATCTCGCTGCTGCTACAACTGCTCATGAATATGTTGCCCATTTAAGACAACACTTGCAAAATGCCTTTGCCTTTGCCCAAAAGAATTTGGACACTGCTGCTAGGGGTAGGAAAGCCTACTATGATTTGAGGACTACCTCTAACGAATACCAGATTGGCGATAAGGTATTCTACTACAATTTTGGTAAGAATAAGGTCAAAGACTGTAAATTTCTACCTAGCTGGAACGGTCCATTTCCTATTGTGGATAAAGCCTCCCCTGTCGCTTATCAAATTCGAATGAAGTCAGGTACTGAGAGGGAAGGCTCCCTTAAATGGGTCCACATTAATCAGCTTAGACCGTGTCATCCTAGTAAGCTCCTTCCTGAAGAACCTCTTGATGAAGTGAGTGATACTAACCTTGAGGCAGGATAGCCTGTTTGTTTTCTTTTCCAGATGGAGTCCCGGACTTTGAAGGTCCTGTTCCTGATTTTGATGTTAGCGGGATCCGAGGTTGCCAGATTGATTGAGCCTGGCCCACTTTCTGGTGTCGTGCTACAGGATGCGCCTGGTTTCCTGATTACACAGTCCCAGACTGTCACACAGAAAGTTTGTGTGTCCCTAGATCCGACATGTTTTACAGAAACATTTTGAATCGTCTGTTGCACGCATCACTAATATACAACAGTACCTAATCTCGGCATGTGCCAACGCTCTAAAGACATTCATTGGTTGTGTCCTGGTAAACCTTTCCTGAAGGACACTTCTACGGCTCTTTGTGGGTTGTCTGCTGAAAATGTGAAAGAACAATGTAAAGTTACCATGACCAAGTACGATGACTTTTCAGAGACGAAAGTTGCTGTTGTCAACAATGTTTGGCTGGTTAGTACCCCTTTGAGTGAACTCCTGGTCACCATGAATAAACATGACATTCATAATAGAGTTCCTCTACCCTGCAATGTTTGCTTGATTGATGTTCCCAAGAACTCCATTGTTAATGTTGGTGGAGTTTCCTTGTTTTATCTAGATGCTGACCCTGTTTCGACAGAGCTCCAGATATTGGATGTGTTTCGAGGTCATGAGATTGACTTCACTGCAGCCTTGACCTATCTTTTGGACTATAAGGACTCTCACACAGTTGAACTGTCCATTGACCAGGACGACCTTGCCATTGCTGATTATAACTTTGATTCACGAGATGTGGACATTTTACAAACTGATTTTATGTCACATGTCATTGTGCCTGGTCTTTTCTTTCTGTTGGTGCTCCAGTTCCTTATCTCTTTGTATCAGAGACAGATTCGTACTCTTCGTCGCTCTCTGCATCCTGCACCTCTGCTGCCTGCCATGCGTCTGCAGGATTTGCTGGAACGTCACACTTTTGATTAAGTGTCACCATTTTCTTTGACAGTTATCCATTGCTCTTGCTTGAGTTGTTTTTATCATAGATAGCATGTGTTTATTTTACTACCACAGTTACATATTGCTTCTCCTTACTTTTGAGTGTTCACCTTGGTGTTACACTAACACATTATATTGCATTACAGATACACATTTTTTTGGTTTGGATACTATATATCTACTCTTGGGTTTGAAGTTAACATGCATTATATTGATTGCATTGACTTGACTGTATCTATGTCGTTTTATTTTAACTTCTTTTATTGCTTGAGTGTATTCACTGTATTATTCCTCATGCAGTATTGCTTTCGTGCATCTTTTGTGCTTGAAGTATTATCCACTTATCATGCTTTAGTCAACCATTTGTCATTTGGTTCTGACCTGCACGGTAGTACTGCTAGTTAGGCTTTGTACGATGGAGCGTACTCCCTTGTAGTATCCTCCATCTTACAAGGGGGGGGAGATGTAGGGCTGGTACCCCTGCAATTCTACATGCAAATCTCTGGCCTGCTCAGCAACTCAGGCCTGAACCAAACTGCACAGACAAGATGGATTCTTCACTACACTTTTGCTGTGTTCAGCTATAAGCCTGCCCTCCAAGCAACTGCTTGCGCAGCGTTTCTAAGTGTGCATACAGAAGCTATTGTCCGTGGCTGGCCTTGGACACTTGTACATGCCCAGAAGTTACATACTGTTGCCTCTGCCTGACTTCTTACTATGGCTCCTTTGTTTGCAAGAAGCTGCCCATCATCTACCTCCTGATTCGCTGAGAACACCTCAGACTGCCTGGTGCCAACCAATCATCGGACCTATGACGGAGGATTCTTACACAGAATAATGCAATCTGCACTGAAACCTTAGTGAGAGAGTTGGGGGCTTTTCCCACCTGTTCATACAGACTTTTGCAGCGGTTCCTTCCTGCTGTGCACTGCGTACCTGATTCCTGCGACCTGAGCCTTCCGCAAGACGGCCACTAAGTGTGGGCTAGGCCGTCCTCCAAAGGTCTGAGATAAGACTTTCACAGATACCTCCGGTTCGGACTTACTGCTGCTCGCCTCTGACGGGGCTGGAGCCTGCATTAGCTAGGAGCTGCCTCCTTGGACTGTGCTGTTCCTGAGTGCCCGACAGAGCTAAGGTACTGGCTTATCTCTCCTCCTCCGGATGGGCAAGGGGTTAGCAATATATCTCTTACTTTTCCTCAGTGCAGAGCGAATCAGTGACGTCTGGTTACCAATTAGTGATTTATTACGTTGTCCAATTGTACATCTGTACTATAACAAATTTCTACCTCATGTTTCTAATTAGCTATGTGTGTGTGTGTATATTTTTCTACCTGGTTGCCTATAATAAAGTCTAATATTTCTGCAGACCAGACTTCTTTCGTGGCTCATTGCCAGAATAACTCACCGAACTTTGGGCTGGGTATTAGTAGCTATTTCCCCTGGACAACAGAGAGTCTAACTTATTTTTGTGCTACTAATATACCCTACAGCACATATGATGAGTTCTACTAGTTCTGATCTCAGTCTTTAGCGCTCTATAAAAATGTTCTACAGCTATCTGCAGGAGATAAGGGAGAGATTATACAACTAAGTGAGTTGGGAAGGAGTAGAGATTGCTGGAAGGTGGAGAAAGGAGAAAAGAGAGACTCTTGGTGATGGAGAAGAGAGAGAGAGGCAGCTGCAAGGATAAGGGAGAAAAGTGAGCACCGAATCCCCAGGTAGGAGGGAGAGAGCTGTGATACGCAGTATGGGAGACTGGCAAGGAAACAGCAGAGGTGAGGTGATTCCATTCCTCGTGCTACATTAACGATTCTCCAGCACGTACTCAGAATCAGGCAGACTGGGAGCCCAGTCCATACTGGAGTCTGATTAGTAATCCAGTCTCACCTTCAATAACTCAATCGCTGACTTCTGACACTTCTCCTCTATCTCCGAGATCAGTTTCTGGAGGGAGGAGCTTTGATCTTCTAGTTGGGTCACATTATCCCTGATTTTCTTCAGAATCTGCTTCTCTTCCTCTTCCAGCCTTGAGAGACGGATCCGCTGCTCCTCATTCAGGAACTGGTGCAACTCCTCAAACTCAGCCAGGATTTTCTCTCTCTTCATCTTTGCCTCACACTACAATCAACAGATAAGAGCAAAAAGCAGAAATATCAGAGACATTGCCAACATTTATATTACCTGTAACAGTGGAGCCTCTACCTCGAGTACCCAAGAACAGAGTCCAAAACATCACTTTAATTATTCTGAGTTTTATGACATGTGAGGAGGCAAATCACAGTATCGGAGATGATTTCAGAAATGGTTGTATAAGTGGATGCAGTCAATGTACATGTAAAGAGCTGTGATTTTCAGAAAGAACATATATACTTTCCCTACAAAAACTTAACACTTACTGTATACGTATATGAACAGTAATTATCTAAGGGAAAGATGAATTGGTTGTGAACTTCTCAACCATTACGCCAGGAGTTGACTGCATGGGGCAAGAGGGAATGGCAATATGAGCCCTTGCAGTCAGAAGAATCAGCGGCCCATGTAGGCTGGTGGAAGAGAATCGCTGGCTGAACTGGCCAAGAAGGAGATAAGGAAAGCAATGCTGGGGTGAGATCTGGAGAGTAGGGAAGGAGAAGAGCTCTGTGTTGGGCATCGAGAAGGCTCTAGTGTCAAGTATCGGCCTTCTTTCACGCTTCAACTCTTTCTACTGCAGGGATTCCTCTCAAGAAGGAAATCTGAGGGACTCTTTGAAATGCTGCAGAGTATTCGCTTACTTTCTAACAGAAACTATGCTGACTTTCCTTCCTCTTGCTACTGCTTTCAATGGGGCACCCAAAGAAGCGAGAGATTGTGGACTGGGAAGGGATCATTTACGGATGATCGAGGAAGGACTAGGGCGCAGGGAGATGTAATATAAAGAGAACCCATGGAGGGGACGAGGAAGAGCGAATAGGGGAAAGCACAATCGCTCAAGAGCACCTGGTTCAGACTGAGGTATCTTCAAAGAATACTGGCAAAATGTAGAAGTTAGACTATTCTCTTAGGGAGGTGTTGTAAAGACTGAAATAGTCTACAAGCATTTTAATAAAGAGCAGATAGATGTAAACGATTCCAAATTATCCCATCAGCTGGACTCCATACTTAAAGTTTATTCCCTAAATCCAAAAGCTCTTTCTATCATTTGAGAAAAGTACACAACCTCTCTTCTACATCGCAAAGAAAAGTCTTGACATATTAATGCCACTTTTGGATGTTGACTCACCTCATCTCCTTTGTGTTTCTTTCCATTCTCCCTAGATGTATCCTATGTCTACAGCTACTGTGCTGTCTGGGACATGTGTCTGTACAGCACTGCATACATCTTGTAGCGCTATATAAAATGTTCAGTAGCAGTAGTAGAAAAAGAGCTCCCAGTTACGCACATACTGGGCTCCTAAAAGAACATTCCTCCTTATACATTTCTCCCCCCCGCCAAGTAGGCATTGGCAGTAAACTTCTGTCCACCTAGCCAGGACGAGAATACAGTGAAGTGTTAACAAAGATTAGGAAAGTTACCAAAACTGGCAACACAATAATAATAATAATTACCCTGATATTAATTTGGCAAATGTTTCATGGCAACATGCTAGGAAGTCAAAGTTTCTAGATTGCATAAGGAGAAATCGTACTTAGCGATAAGTTCCTTTGCTGGAGTACTGCTAGACCAGTTCACGCCAGCAGATGATGGAGACAGAGAAAGACTAGAAGCTTTCAGTGACATCACTGGTAATAGAGCTGGTGCAGCTAGGGGAAACCTTCAGTCCTTTGTAACCAAGCATAACAATCTAATCCAGACAGTTCCTAGATCCAATTTAGCCCCCTCGGGGAAGAACAAGGAGCCCCCTTAACAAGGACAAAGAGCCCAATCCTATACAGCAAGGGGCCTCAATTATTAACTGGATTTTAAGAGCCAAACAGTCATGACCCTGCAAAAACCATCTCAGAGGGAGACGCAGAAACTTACCACCAGCTCCTCTGCTTTCCACTCTTCACTGGACTTAAATTCCAGAATCCTTTTCAGCTCCTTCCTCAAAGGCTCCAGGTGTGTTTCATATTTCTCCTGTGAATGTTAAATGTATTTAATTTAGAACTGGAATATTATTATTTTTTTGTCCAAACCCATTTACACACTTATTCACAGTAAACATTCCAGAAAGCAGAATAGCCTATCGGTAATGGGGGCTCTCCATGGACAGCAGGGAGGTGGAGCCACAGGTGTGGGTGATGACAGTGTTGCCTGGATCCGGATCCTCTGTTCTCCTATTAAGCTCAGGAGAGCTCAGCCATTGCCTCACTCCTGTTAGCTCCCTTCCACCTCAGTCCATAACAGAGCTTAGATAGTGAAGTATAAGGAGGATTGGCAAGTAGAATTGTGTAGTTTCATTCCTCTACCATCCACAGAGAACCCCCATTACAGGTAAGCAATTCCGCTTTCTCCATGGATTAACCAAATATGCTGTCCTTGCGAGAAATGGGGTCTAAATCATAGTGCCTAGTGAAGATAGGGACAGAAGTCCATGTTGCCATTTTGCACTTATCTGTGATGGAAGCTGATCTTAGATTTGCCACCGTGGCGGCTTTTACATGCAATTTGATGGCTTGTTACGTGTCCCGGTGATCGCTCCCCACCAGCTTTAGTGCAGCAGAGTCTGATGCAGCCTGTAATCCATCTAGATAACAATTATTTATTCACTGTATGACCCGGTCCATTCGGGTCATAGGAGACAAACGATTGTGAGTCCTTCCTTATGTTCCTATGCAACCTCCGTGCTACAAAAGCCCTTAAGAGCCACCTATGGATGACAGTATATAATCCCCCTCTCTCTCCCCTCCTACTCCCTTTACTCATATGCTCCTTTGGTTTCCTCCTCTATTTCATTTGTTCATTCGCTTTCGTTTTAGGTTTGCCCTAAGTTTTATTATCTTGTTTTAATGTATTATATCCTATTTTATTGTATTGACCACAGGATAAAGCGAATAGATGGATAAATCGATACATAAATAAATAAGTAAATGAATATATGTTCTGGGTTGACTTTGGATAATAAGTCAGAGTCTGTTCACATATAGTGCGGCATTTTTGAAGGCATTTAGACGGGTACCTGCCCTAGTTACCCTTAGAAATGCCTTATCCGGGATTTTTGAAAGGCGCTTACATGGGTAGTGCCCTTCGAAAATCCTGCAAACGTCCCGAAGGTGCGCAGATGCTATGTGGTTAGCATCGCTGTATGTTGGGGGCCTTCTGGTGCAGAGTAGGGGGCGCAGAAAAGGGCTAAATGGGTATCAGTGATTTTTTTATGCTGCCCACTTAGCCCTCTGTGCCTTAAAGATAGGCAAGGTTTTTCCTCACCTATCTTTCCGGTGCAGGGGCTAAGCGGGTAGCATCGAAAATCACTGCTACCGGGCTAGTTCATGCATTTTCCAGGTTGTATGGAGAGAACTGGATTTTCAATGCCAGGGCTACATATGACTCTGGCACTGAAAATGCAGGTTAGATGGACAGCGGGTGGACTATGCGCTGAAACAGCACAGAGCACCGCCCAAATGAAACTCGGGCCCATAATGTATGAAGAGTAGTTTCAGCACATGTGTCTTGCCACTTTTAACTCCCTGAAGTTGTGTCTGAGTGGTCAGAAGCAGCAGGCCATGTGTGCTGAAGCACATGGCTTGCCACTGCTGTTGAGCTGCCCCCCCACCAACCTTGTCACCAGAATCAGCAGCAGCAGGGGTGGGAGTGCAGCTTAGCATGAGGAGGGGTAGCACAGTCAGGACCTCAGCCCTGGGTGGCAGAAACCCTTCAGCCAGTCCTGTATGTTCCCAACAAGATTGTGACTCCAGGACATGTATATTTATTTATTTAGACAGTTTTGTATACCACCCTATCCTTCAATCAAAGTGGTCACAACATTAGCACAAGGGGATATGAGACACATACACTAATACTTACAGGGAACATGGGTAATGGAGGGTTAAGTGGATTGCCCAGGACCACAAGGAGCACCTGTGGGACTAGAAACCCCAGTCCTTCTGGCCCAAGGTTGCTGTCCTCTAGTGGGATTTGAACCCCCAACTTTCTGGCCTGAGGTAACCCTTGCCCCAACCACTAGGCCACTCCTCCAGATGTTGTGATAACAGAGAATGACACACACCTTGTATTCCTGCACAACCTCCTCGATGGGGATCACCGAGTGAGATCTGTGATCCCGGGATCTGTCACACACCACACAGATCGGTCTCTGATCCTCTGTGCAGAACAGCAGCAGTTTCTGTTCATGCTTCTCACACAGACTTTCCTCTTGTTTCCTCTCTGCCTGATTTTTCATTATTTCTGTGATATTTGCCAGATGCCTGCTAGGCCTCAGGTTCCTCTGCTGAGATGTCTGTCTGCACTGGGGACAGGGGAAGTTTGTCTCTATCCTCTCCCATGTCCGAGTGATACAGGAGCGGCAGAAGCTGTGTCCACAGTCTATGAACACCGGGTCTGTAAAATAATCCAGACAGATGGGGCAAGAAATTTCCTCCTGTAAACTCTCAGTGCTCCCTGCAGCCATGCTTCTGAGAGAAGAAAGGTTTTACTTTCAGTTTCAGTTTCATATCCTGTATATCGGAGAAGGACAGGCTCCACCTTAATTGGGATGGATTCAGGCTGTTCTTCGGTACAGGGTCAAAAGATTCCAAATTGCATTTATCAATGAAAGCCAGATTATTATGAATAAAATACAAACTGTAAAATGCCTCTATGCAAATACTAAAAGTTTAAAAATAAGATGGAAAAACTGGAATATATAGCACTAAATGAAAAGTTAGATATGATTGGCATCCCAGAGACCTGGTGGAAAGAGGACAACCAGTGGGACACTGATACCTGGGTGCAAACTATATCGCACTGATAGAATAGATGAAATTGAAGGAAGGGTTGTGCTCAGTGTTAGAGAGGGCATTGAGTCACAAAGGATTAAAGTTTTGTAGGAAACAAAATACACTGCAATCTCTATGGATGGAAATTCCATGTAAAAAGGTGAAGGTGAAGGCGATGGCAGTGGGGATGTACCACCGACAGCCTGGCCAGAATGAACAGATGGATGAGGAAATGGGAAGCCAACAAAAGTTACAACACGGTGGTTTCAATTATCCCGGTACCTACTGGTTCAATGTCACAGCAAGACATGCTAGAGAGATAAAGGACCCGACTTTCGAAAGCATTTGCACAGATAACTGCCCTAGTTACCCATGTAAATGCCTTATCCGGGATTTTCAAAGGGCACCTACATGGGTATTGCCCTTCGAAAATCTCAGATAAGTCCCTAAAGAGCCCAGATGCTATGCAGTTAGCATCGAGGCGTGTTAGTGGCGATCCGGGGTTGGAGTAGGGCAGTGGAAAGGGATAACTGGGTAGCACTCTTAGAACTCTGTGCCTTAAACATAGGCAGTGTTTTTCCTCGCCTATCTTTCAGGCGCAGGGGCTAAGCAGGTAGCATTGAAAATCTCCTGCGGCTTCCTGGGTGGCATATGACCCTGGCATTGAAAATCTGGATTAGGCGGAAGGGGGCGAGCTATGTGCCAACGCAGCGCATAGCACCGCCCAGATAAAAACTGGGCCCAAACTTTTTAGATGAAATAAATGACTGCGTCTTGGAGCAACTGGTTCATGAACCAACAAGAAGGGAAGCTAGTCTGAACCTAGCCCTCAGTGGAACACAGGATCTGGTGCAAGAGATGAGAGCTTTGGGGCCACTTGGCAATAGTGATCATAGCATGATCACATTTGATTTAATAAATGGAAGAAAGACGGCAAGGGAATCCACAGTACTACCTTTTAACTTTCAAAAGGGAGCCTATCTGTACCCCCGAAAACTCTAAGAGCTGGGGGTGGACATCTCCCAGAATAATCCAAGTCTCTCTCTTACTCTCAGGTGTCGGATAGTGAAGTTTCTGAGACCACAGGATGTTTCTACTGAAAAGAAAACTTGCTTCCCTCCAATCTTCCCTTGCCAATATTTTATTGTGAAGAAAATGCTTGCAAAACACCACTGTAAAGAGCAGTTCACTAGGAAGTGAAGGGGCGATATTTAAACCAATTTACGGGGTCAGCAGTAGCTGCTAGGCTGGATAAATGCCTCTAAGGCAGACACTTACAGCCTTATCCATATTGCTACGCTGAACACCACTACAGAGCACCATGACACTATCCCGATAACGTTGGGACAGTCTAGGGGCGGAGCCAAGAACTGTCTGGATAGTGGTAATTTTCAGCACTGCCATCAAGATAACAGCGCAGGTGAAAAGCTTATTCAGATAGTGGCTGAAAATCACAGCTATCCGGATTCCGGAAGCACTTATTGAATATTTGGATTTTTTTTTTCCATGACAGTCAGCATTTCAAGAAACTAGTTTCCTCTGTTTCCCCTGGAAGAAGATGCCGTTATGACCTGTGCTAAAGAAATAATTTGTGGGGGTTTTTGTCACTTCTCTATTTTATTTTGTTTCATTCTTGTTTCTTTTTGGAAATTTTACTTCTAAACTAGGTAAGATTGTATCAGTTCTATGTTTTTATATTTATAAATCCTGTATAAGCTGCGTCTCTGAGTATACTACTATATGTTTTTCTGATCTCCTATATAAGCTATATTGAATGATGGAATTATGAAAATACATTGCTTTTTAAGATTTGCAGAATAAAAAGGAACCCGCTGTCTTACCACACTTCCTGCGACCAGCGACCTTCCTGCGACCTGCGACCTTTGTATCCAGCATCTATTTATTTGATTTTTCTATACTGTCCCTTACAAAAATCAGGGGCGGTTTACAGATAACTGAACATTTTAAATAGAACAATGGTTTAACTTTTAACTTAGTAACTTTTGGGGAGTAACAAAACAGATGGATATACATTTGGCTACAAACTTAGCCTATAACAGGATGATAATAAAAAATTTCAGGTTAGAATTATGTTGAGTTTGTGATTGTTGGAGGTGGGTGTAGTTCAGGGGTGTGTGTGGTGAGTGTTTGTGAGGACATGTCTGTATTTGGGTTCAAATCTGAGTTTCCGTAATGAGTAGAAAACAGGTATGTTTTGAGGTCTCTCCTTAACCTCTGGAGGTCTTTGATGGAGGCAAGTGTGAGAGGTAGCGAGTTCCAGAGGTCCGGGGCAGTAAATGTGAAGGCTCTGGAGCTTGCAGTTTGTTTTGTCTTGGGGATAGAGTGGGGGATCTCCCTTCCAGCCATTAACCCTCCCACCACCAACTGAAATCATTGCAAGTTTTCCTGTGTCTGTAGTGGTAGCGGCATCGGACCTTAAACAATGAAAGAAAACCTCATGGGTCTTTATGATTCCATGCTTGGAAGTCTTGCAAATGTCTGTCCCCTTTGACGCATCGCATCACATCAGAGCGGGTGGGCATTTGCAGGCCTTCCAAGCATGGAGTCACGAAGTCCCATGGCTTTAAAGAAGGGGAAAAAAAAGTCCGATGCCTGCCGCCACCGCAGACACAGGAAAAGCGGCAGTGGGGGGAGGCGGAGCGAATCACTGAGGGTTTATTTTTAAGGTGCCGCCCCACCAGAAGAAGGTGCTTGTATGCTGTAGCATTGTGTACTGGCAGAAAAAAGCTCTACCCACACTAATGGAAATGTGCAGTCAATGCCCACTCTCCGCTCCAACCCTGCCCCCCTGCCCACTGCGTAGTTAGTGCACAGTAGTTATTCCACCTGCACGATGACCATTACTGCAGCCCCACTGAAGCAGTTAAAGCACTGAACACACACAAACCACTTAACACCCTTTAGTCATAGGGCCCCTAAGTTTGTACCTGAGGCAATGTAGAGTTAAGTGACTTGCCCAAAGTCACATTGAGCAGCGGCAGTGGGATCTGAACCCCGATCTCTCCATTTTAGCTCATTGCTCTAAGTATCAGGCTCCTTCTCCACTAACTGCAACCAAATTTTCAGCATAAGAATATCTATTAGAAAAGTTGGAAAACCAAAATAATATGTTTCCTTTAAACACATGGATCAAGCTCCAAGTTTGAAATAGAATTTAAAAAATAAAATGCTCATATAATGTACCTTTGTTTATTTTACTTTTTTTTACTTTTTTGTATATTTGGTTGAAAATCACAATAAATATTAAATTCAAAACCATGTGCATATGATTTGTACTTCATTTCTTTTGTTACCTGTTTCTTGATTGTTTCCTGAAACATTCTGCTGACAAGACATTGACTTGGGGGCAAAGCTTTCTCCTCAAAAATCTGTCTCCAAAATGACCTGTTTAGATCACAGCTGAATGAGGTCTCACTGACAGAAATAGGATTAGAGCCTGTCAGGGGGGGAGGGGGTGTCTCGGTGACAGACATGGGATTAGAGCCTGTCAGTGTGAGGAGGGGTCTCAGTGAAAGAGATGGGATTAGAACCTGTCAGTGTGAGGAGGGGTCTCTGTGGCAAAGATGGGATTAAAGTCTGACTTAGTGTGAGGAGGGTGCCCCGGTGACAGAGATGGGATTAGACCCTGTGAGTGTGAGGAGGGGTCATAGTGACAGAGATGGGATTAGACCCTGTGAGTGTGAGGAGGGGTCTCAGTGATAGAGATGGGATTAGAGCCTGTGAGTGTGAGGAAGGGTCTCGGTGACAGAGAGGGGATTAGACCCTGTGAGAGGAGGGGCCTCGGTGATGGATTAGAGCCTGCTAGAGTAAGGAGGGGTATCAGTGACAGAGATGAGATTAGAGCCTGTGAGTGTGAGGAGGGGTCGTAGTGACAGAGATGGGATAGAGCTTGTGAGTGTAAGGAGGGGTCTCAGTGATGGAGATGGGATTAGAGCCTGTGAGTGTGAGGAAGGGTCTCGGTGACAGAGAGGGGATTAGACCCTGTGAGAGGAGGGGTCTCAGTGACAGATTAGAGCCTGCTAGAGTGAGGAGGGGTCTCAGTGACAGATAGGATTAAAGCCTGTGAGTGTGAGGAGGGGTCTCAGTGACGGAGATGGGATTAGAGCCTGACGGAGTGTGAGGAGGGGTCTCAGTGACAGAGATGGGATTAGATCCTGTGAGTGTGAGGAGGGGTCTCAGTGACAGAGATGGGATTAGATCCTGTGAGTGTGAGGAAGGGTCTCGGTGACAGAGAGGGGATTAGACCCTGTGAGAGGAGGGGTCTCGGTGATGGATTAGAGCCTGCTAGAATGAGGAGGGGTCTCAGTGACCGATAGGATTAGAGCCTGTGAGTGTGAGGAGGGGTCTCAGTGACACAGTGAGAGTGACAGAGATGGGATCGGAACGTGTGAATGTGAGGAAGGGTCTGAGTGACATAGTGACAGTAACCCACCTTCCTGAGCCTCTACTGGAAGAGAGAGAGAGGGACAAAGCACTTAGAGGAATGAGTGAGACACTTAGCATGTGTGAACTCTTATCTCCAGGAACAAGCAGGAATGCAGTCGTCACATATGGGTACCATCGGCAACGACAGAGCCCGTGCGGGAACGCTCTCCAGCATCCAATTAGAAAGCCTTTGGGAGCATCCCACAGCGCCTGCGTGCTGCCTTTCCGCCTTTCCCAACTGCCTCTCTCCAGTTCTTCGTTTTCCGTGGAGCCAGCAGGTCATTGTTCCTGTCACTGCAGAAAATTCTTCCTTATTACTTTCTTTTTTTGTGGTCGCATCTGCCTTCTTCGACGCTTTACCGGTACCGCCGTTTTTTCTTTATTTATTTCTGTTCTTTAAAAAAAAAAAAAATACTTAGTTCTTTTTTCTCTTTTTCCCAGGTGCACACGCCATTTTGGGCCTTAGGCCCAAAAATGTTTCCTACAATGGAGAAACCTGCTTCAGGTTTCAAAAAGTGCACCAAGTGTGGCGGTACCATCTCCGTCACCGACACCCATGAATGGTGTCTGAAATGTTTAGGTCCTGACCACTCCATCACGGATTGTATGTCCTGTGCCATGATGTCCAAAAGAGGTCGGCAGAACCGAGCTGCTAAGCTCATTGCCCTGTTTCTCTCTGATGCAGCTTCGGTGGCATCAACGTCTTCCAGGGCTTCCTCTTCCTCCCGTGGATCTCAGGTAACTAAACATAAGTCCAGCCAGTCCTCAAAGGGAAGATCTCCTTCTAAGCATTGAGATGCCTCTGGCGTTGCCCTTGAGGATTCTGCACCGGCAAAATTGCCCCGGCGGGAGGCTTCGGCTTCCAAAGCATTATCGGGGCTCCAGGATGTTCTCGAGGCCTCGACCTCGGCAGAACTACTGGTGCCATGCTCTGGGGTACCGGCTGTCTTCTCCAGTACTGACATCCAGGCATCGGCAGCGTCGATAGACCAGAGGTTCCTGGCTATTGAACGCAGTCTGGCGGCTCTCCTTGCGGCATCGGCACCCTCGGAACCGCGTCAGACAGTTCAACCGGTACCAGCACCGACTCTGGCACCGGTATCGGTACCGGTTCCGATAGCATCGACATCGACATCGGTGTCCGCATTGCCGGCACCCAGTCACACAATACTCAAGGTGCAGTCTCACCATGGAATGATATAGAGGCCTTATAATATCCTTTGTTTTATTTTCCATTCCTTTCCTTATGATACCTAGCATTCTATTTGCTCTCTTGGCTGCTGCTGCACACTGGGTTCTGGAGACCGCACCTTCAAAAGCATATAAACAGGTTGGAGTCAGTACAGAGGGTGACTACTAAAATAGTTAATGGTCTTCGTTATAAAGCATATGAGGACAGAATTAAGGACCTTAATATGTATACTTTAGAGGAAAGACAGAATAGAGGTGATATGATTGAGACGTTTAAATACCTCCGTGGCATAAATGCACAGGAGAAGAGCCTCTTTCGATTGAAAGGAAGTTCTGCTACGAGGGGACATGGGATGAGGGTGAAGGGAGATAGATTCGGGAGTAATATGTGGTGGATCCGTGGAATAGTCTCCCAGTGGAGGTGGTAGAGATGAGGACAGTAACTGAATTCAAAAAAGCAGTCGACAAACACAGAGGATCTCTAAAGGAAAAAAGGGGACTGTTGTAGTGGTTGATATGGAAGGACAGACTAGATAGGCCATGTGGTCTTTTTTCAGCCATCATGTTTCTGTTTCTATGCTTCTATTGTGACCAACGATCCTGCTCGAATATCTTTTGGCAGTAATTCCCTTTTCTGAAGCCTATGACACATCAGGCATTCAATTATTTATTTTATTAATTGATTTCTATACCACATTTTCCTGAAGATCAAATGCGGTTTACAAGGAACGACATTTTGAATAGTACCGTGGAGGGTATATATTCAGTGACATAGAACTTTTAGAACTATAAACATTAATTGCAAGCAATAATTTGAATAATACAGTGTAGGGTACATATTCTGTAGCATAGACCTTTATAACTGTACATTAACTGCAAATAGACCAGTTATGTCTAAACTATATACATTATTGTTGTTTGGTAGGTGGGAGTGATAGGGAGGATTGAGAAGACAGCAAAGTGCATTTTTGCTGGGGGATTATACAGAAGGGGAGGGGGGGTCTATAGAGTTGTGATCAATGCAGGTACCAAAGTGAAGGGTAAAGAGATGGGTTTTAACATGTTTTCAGAAGGTGAGGAGTCGTTTACGTCTCTTAAGTGGTCTGGGAGGTTATTCTAAAGGTTAGGAGCAAAGTGGGAGAATGCTTTGTTCGTTACTTTTCTTGATTTCCTGTAATCAGTTGGTATTGCGAGTTTATTTTTATTATATCACGTTGTGAGCGAGTGACCTTATCCTTGGTGATGAGCAGGGAGAGATATGAAGAAGCAATTTCTTTAATTAGTTTAAATGTTGTGACAAGTATTTTATATTTAATACAGCTCTGAATCGGGAGCCAGTGAAGGTCATACAATATGGGGGTGATGTGGTCCATTGGGTTGCAATTCATTGCGATCCTGGCATCTTCCCGAGTTTAGCATTGCAATGCTTCCCCAAATCTATACAACTTCATTCATCTCCGGATAAGTCATCCTATTCCAAATAATTCCAGAAAGCTGACAAACTCATGTTCAGAAGTTACTTGTCTTAACCATATGTACTCACGTTAAAAAGTTCAGTTCTATGTAAACAGTTGAAACACACTGTCACCCTATGTTCTCTGTAAATCGTCCTGAATCGAAGAAGGACGGTATATAAAAACTGTTAAATAAATAAATAAACCCCTTCATATCTCTCCACAGACACAGCTGGAGCCAAGGAACAAAATCAGGAGCATTTTAAAATACTTCAACACCCCAAGGGATGTGGCCACGCTCTCGATGAAAAGATCCTCCTGGATCTTCCGTTCAAAATGTGGCAAATGCCTCTCACCAGTACTTCTGCTTCCAAATGTCTCGAACTCCAATAAAGGTCCAGGCTGCTCCCTGTCATGACAAGCCACAGGTTACGTATTAGTACCTGATCGTTGAAGCCACCTTTAAAAGAACCAGCGAAACCTAGGATCTCTGGAAAGAAACGGCTTCCAAGCTGTCATACTTGATGCCTAATGTTCACACACTAGTTTCAACTGATCCAATATCTCTATGACTTCTCAAAGAAATAGAAGGTCAAGAATTCCTTGTATTGTCAGAGGTGGGAGAACAATGTTTTCCTGTTCAACTTCTTTCTGTAAATTATTTTTGGCAATGAACTTCTAAAGTGATAAATTAAAGGGGGTAATCAGAACAATATGAATAGTGTATCAGACCAGATCAATAAATAAACAGCCTTATCACAAAATAAGCACATACAACAGGAAACGTCATGGCCATATTTCAGAAAAACCTGCATCGTGGGCTGAAATCCTAAAGCAAGAAATCTTTCTAGAACTGTTTTATTCTCCGTATCCTGGGGGAACCTTTCCAGCCAGGTTTTCAATATATCAATAATGAATATGCATGAGATCAATTTCCATAGACTGTTTCCCCAATGTTTTCAGATCTATAACATGTATATTCACTGTTTTAAAAGAAATATGTACAGAACTGTCACGGATCATGTTACTGTGTGATACTGAAATTGTGAAAGTTTTGCCCTGGGTAATTTAGTGTTTGGCAGAGTATTTGGAAAGTTGAAAGATCATACTGAGAGCACTGCAAGACTTTTTCAAATCCTTAAATTTTGTCTTTTGTTCAGCCAGCTGTGCACTCAGAACTGGTTGAACAAAGTGTGAAGCTTCATTTAGCTACTGAAATTCACCTCTTTGCATTTATTTTGTATTCTGGAAAAATAAAAACAGAGAATGACAAATTGTGAAGAAGAGGGCAGGAAATATTTCCCGTGAGAAGAACTCTGATGCTCCCGATATGATTGTTGCCTTTAAAGAGTAGTTTCAGAAGCAGCGGGAGAAGCGCCGTCCTTCAGGTGTGATCTAAACAGCTCGTTTTGGAGATTTTGTTTCATGAAGAAAGATTTGCCCCCAAGTTGATTTCTTGCCAGTCAAATTTTGCAGGAAGCAATCCAGAAACAAGTAAGGAAGTATTGAAGTGCAAATTATATGAGCATTTTATTTTTTTAATCTTTTTTTCAAACTTGGGGCTTGATCCAAATGTTTGATGGCAACATATTATTTTGGTTTTTCAACTTTTTATATAGATATTCCTATGCCAAAAATTTGGTTACACTTGGTGGAGAAGTAGCCTAGTGTTAGGAGCAGTGGACGAAAAAAAGGACGGCCTGATTCAGATTCCAGTACTGAAATACTGGCCGGATGGGAGGCTTGGAAAGTTAAGAGGCCCCACATAAAGTGGGAGACCAGAGGCTGCCCTGAGAGGGGTCTACCCTCAGTGGGGAGGTGGTTAGCCGAGATGGTGCTCAGGAGAACCCTGATTGAGTTGGATTTCAGCCCCTTCTTCGAGAGGTGGAGAGGTACTGGAGAATCCACCGGGTAGACAGGAGAACGGGTTGATCTGGAGCTCGAAGCACCAGATCGAGAAACGCCTCCACTTGAAGGCATAGGCTCATCTCATCGAGGACCTCCTCAACACCCCTCCCCCCCCAGAGGTATAGCGGAGCTAAGGAGACCCATTCAGCTGCCAGACTGTAAGGGACAGCGAGGCCAGGTTCGGGTGAAGCATCTGTCCCTCCTTGTGTTAGTAGGCTCCCAGTGGAGATATGGAAAAGAAGACAGTATCTGAATTCAAAAAAGCATGGGACATACACCGAGGATTTCTAAAGGTAAAAAGAGGATTATTGTAGTTGATATGGAAGAGCAGACTACATAGGAGGTGGTGGGGACAAATGCAGTGATGGGATTGAAAACGGCATGGGATAGACACAGTGGGTCCCTTTTATTGCAATAGTTAAGTTTGTTTTGATTTTATCCTATCTCTTACACCTCAACAAATAGAGGTGACCTGCACAAAGCAGCAAATACACCCCTAAAGAAAGGCGCAGAGGGGGTGACCCTTTCTGATAGTCTCGCAGCTCCCTGCTCTGCCCCTGCGTCCCAGTCTGAAGCAGAAAGGAGTTTGCACATGGTAAGTGTCTCGCTCATTCCTCTCCCAACAGAGGATCAGGAAGGCAGATTATTGTCACCATGTCCAGGGCTGGCGCTAGCCATTAGGTGAACTAGGCAGTGACTTAGGCTGCCAACATTTGCAGGGCAGGCCACTGCAGCAGTTGCCACCCCTCTCTGAGACCTGCAGCAGAGGCCGTGCCTTTCAAACAGCACCGCAGTGCTTACCAAAAGACTCTGGTGCTGCAGGGCTGTCAGAGTATTGCTTCTGCCCCCTCGGATGCAGACTTCCTGTTTTCAAGGAAACAAAGTCACATCAGAGGGAGCAGAAGCGATAACTTGAAAGAGCATTTGGTAAGCACCGTGTTGCTGTTTTAAGGTATTGCTGCCACTGCAGGTCCCGGAGAGAGGCAGCAGGAATGAGGTTCATCTAGGACATCTCATAACCTTGCATCAGCCCCAACTATATCTCTGAGGCCGCTCCAATCTCATCTTTGTCACTTTCACTGTCACCGAGTACATTCCCAGGGCCAGCGCTACCCAGTAAACGGGTAAGTACAGTAAGGGGGCACCGGGGTCCAAGGGCACCAAATGCATATGCCAGCTGACCCTCCTAAGGGTGCATATATACTAGGCGATCGAAACACAGAATGCAACCTGCAACAAAACTCTAGCTGATTGGTACACAGAGCGTATACAACATGTGCATTCTCCGAGACAAGCTGCACGCTGTGTGATTCACTTAGTTCACGGGCACATATTAATCAGGGAGGTGCTCCGAACACACTTTATCTCTCTTTGACCTCTGCATCCACGCACACACTCAAATATGTATGATTTTACAAATGATAGGAGAAATGCATCAGTTTTTCATGTCATAGGTTTAGACATGCAAACACAATCCCAGGATGGATATTAACATACACAACTCCGACACGCTTCATGGCACACAGGCACACATACATTTATTTATTTTATTTATTTAGCGTACACTTGTATCCCGCTACTTCCAGCGATCAGCAGCGGTTTTCTATACATAAGGGAGAGGCTGTACAGGCCAGAATTAGAACATACAGTATGATTGCAGGGATGGGTAATAAGCACATCAAACGGTTACAAGTTTACATTTGATTGTTTGAGAGGAATCTTACATATATACATTTGATTGCTTGAGAAGCGGCTTTACATATATACATACTTTACATAATTACAGGACACATTTCTTGCTGGTATGATTAGTTTAACTGGGCATGTTGTTCTAGTAGTATATGACACTCTGATTAGGTTAGGTTGTAATGGGTCTGAAAGAGGTGTGTCTTAAGTTTTTTCCTGAAATCCTTCAGGTCCTTGTTTGCTCTCAGTTCATAGGGCAGTTGGTTCCAGAGTGCTGGAGCAGTAAAGGAGAACGCTCTTTTGGTGGTGTTTGCGTTGGCTGATGGTTGGCTGGGCGGAGATTAAGGTGTTGAGGTATGAGGGTGCTACGTTATGAACGAGCTTGAATGTGGTTACTAAGAGCTTATATTGGATGCGGGCCGTGATGGGGAGTCAATGAAGCTCTATTAGTACTGGAGAGATGTGTTCAGTTAGTCCTTTTTTCATGATGATTCTGGCTGCCACGTTTTGTGCTAGTTGAAGTATGTTAAGGGTTTTTTTAGGCAGACCTTGTAAAATAGCGTTGCAGTAGTCCAGGTGGGGAATGATGAGGGCTTGTGCCACTGTCCTGAAGTCCGAGTGATCGATAATATTCCGTAGCGGTTGCAGAACTCTTAATTTGTGGAAGATGGCCCGATTGGTAATACGGAGGTGCTTTTCCATATTTAGGTTGCTGTCCAGCATTACACCTAGGTATTTTATTTCAGACTTTGTGGTATAGACATTATTGTTCATGGTAACTGTTGATGGTGGGTTAAAGTCAGGTTTTCTGGAAATGCACATCACTTCAGTTTTTTTATGGTTTATTGACATATTAGTCCGTTGCAGCCAACTTTGTAGTTCGCTTAGGCATTTTTCAAGTTGGTTGAGGTTGGGGTTGTTTATGTCGAGATGGGTGTAGAGCATCAAGTCGTCAGCATAGATATGGTAACTGATCTTGTGGTCCTGTAGGATTTCACAAATAGGTCGTATATATAGGTTGAACAAGAGTGAGGATAGGGCAGAGCCTTGTGGTATGCCTTGGGTCTGAGGGAAGGTGGAGGCATTTGCATTGTTGAATTGGACTTGCTGCATTCTGTTACTTATGTAAGATGAGAACCATTTCAGGGGGGTCCCAGATATGCCTATGGAAGCAAGTCTGTCCAGGAGGGTGGAATGATGCACTGAATCAAAGGCAGATGATATGTCTATGAAAATGAGCATATACATTTTGTTTCTGTTTTCAAGCCCCTTGAGTAGTTTGTCCATTAGGGCTAGTAGGAGAGTTTCCACGCCATGATGTTGGCGGAAGCCGTATTGGTGATCATCAAGGGCATTGTTGACATCGATGTGGTCTTGCAATTGTTGCTGGACAGCCTTTTCGATAATCTTGGCTAAGAAGGGTATGTTTGAAATGGGACGGTATGAGGCAGGGTCGTTCTCGTTAAGAGTTTTGTTTTTTAGGATGGGTCGTATGAGGGATTGCTTGAGCTGAGTTGGCATGATCCCTTGTAGTAGAGATTGGTTCACTATATGGGCGATATACTTGGCAGCTTCTTGCTTCACAGCCTTAATCCAGGCAGCTGGGCATGGATCAAGGGGGGAAGTTGTGGGGTTTAAGGAGGTAATTATGTCTCCATGACACAGATACACAATAGACCTGACCCAAACATGCATATTCCCACACACGTGAATGTAGCACCTGAGAGTCCCATGGTGAGCACATATATACACACAGATGCACATGTAGCCTTCAGCAGTTCCTATGACATACAGAAAAACACAAACACACACTGACACACACCCACCCATGTGCACGCCCCCTGACACTTCCTATGACACACACACACCCATGTGCATACCCCTTGACACGTCCTATGACACGCACACACCCATGTGCACACCCCGACACGTCCTATGACACACACACACCCATGTGCACACCCCCTGACACGGCCTATGAGACACACAGAAGCCTCTGATCCTATGAGTGAGGGAAGTCTGATCCTATGAGTGAGGGAAATGCGGCATTGTGTCAGTTTCCATCTTGTTTCAGCTTCTTTGCAACACATCGGACCTGCCTCCTCCCCTCTCAAGGTGGAGTGGAGGGGGCAAAGGAGTAGCCGAATGGTTAGAGCACTGGCTTGGGAACCAAGAGACCAGCATTCAGTTCCCACTAGCACTCCTTGTGGCCTTGGGCAAGACACTTAACCCTCCACTGCCTCAGAAAAACCCAAGCTATCAATGTAAACTGCTTTGACTGAAATGGTAAAGCAGCATAAACACCTGCTAAATAAATGGTGCACAGTCTACTATTAATAGTAATGAGGCGGGGGATCTATAGGTTGCAGGGGGCGCTAGAGAGCCCAGCACCAGCCCTGCTCATTCCTCACACTCACAGGCTCTAATCCCATCTCGACCTCTTACTGGGTCTCTGAAACTTCTTCCATTTTTTGATTCTCTTAACTAATTGTAAAATCTCTGCGGATATTTTTTACCTTTTTCATCGCAGTACATTTTCTTTACAAGGTTAGTCCAACTCTGGAAGATCAGATCACAGACTGCATATGACGTATTTCTTTCTTTCTTTATTAAACACATTTCTCTCCTGCACCATCCACCAGCTCCCAAATATCACTCCCCGATTCCTCTTATCCAAATGTGAAAAATCAGCTCCCAGCTTATATCTATCACACCCCCGAGCCCGGCTCCCTCACTCCCAGTCTGGAACTTGTCGGATTCTCAGAGCTCCGGCATTTTTACCCCCTGTGTTGAGATGAGGACTGAAGTACGGCCGGAGTTTCCCAGTGAAGGTGTCGGTGAAGGTGTAGAGATGAGATTTATTATCTGCATTGTAAAATGAGACTTTTCCTGCGTCATAGTCCAGGAAAATCCCCACTGCCTGGGGTCTCACGCTCAGGAGGAGCTCAGTGTTGGGGGAGGTGAAAGCCCAGTATTTATCTCCCTCCCTCAGTGTCACTACCCAGTATCCATTCCTAGGTGTTGCTGGGATCGTCTCCTTCCTGCTCACAGAATCTTTACAGACCCCCAATTCCCAGTGAGTCTTGTCTCCCACCTCCACCTCCCAGTAACGTCTCCCTGCGGTGAAGCTCTCACACCCCAGCACTCTGACACAAGGATCATATCTCTGGGGAGTGTCCGGCAGGTTCTGTCTTGTGTCTCCGAGTCTGACACTTTTCCGATCCTCAGACAGGATGAGCCAGGGAGCAGCAGTTTCAGGATCCAGAGTCACATCCACTGCAGGGACAAGACACATTAATAAACATGAGCAGATGCTTCTCATTGGTTCCTCACACACCCACTTCTAATTCCCATTGGCAAGTTCAACAGTCAATCAGCTAGTTAATGAGAGAAGCTCTACTATTAGTTATAACACACTGACAGACTTGCACAAGATCAGTCCTATTTGCTAATGGATCTTTAATTCACCCTATCAGTTTGCTCTACTGAGGGAATATTTATGTTTATTACATTTGATATACTGCTAAAGCATCAGAGCGGTTTACAATATTACATAAAAGTTACAGAAAATGAGAGGACGTGACGTAACCATCTGAGATGGCTGCCTGATCGCCGAGCTCTCCTTGAGACGGGAGAAAATTAGCTAGAAGTTTTGCATCGGGCCCTCTTAGCAGCGCACATAAAATAGCATCTAAGTGTACTCAGTCCCGGGGATGTCGACAACCAAAATAAAATTGGAGAAGTACCGTTCCCCCTATGCTACAGCGAGATTACAGGCGGAGCGGGGAGACGGAGCTGAAATGGCGGAGGAAGAGGAACCAGAGAATGCAGAGGAGCAGTGCACGAGAGGTGATCTGTGGCGCTGGTGCAAAGAGATAAAGAGTGAGGTGCTGGGGGTGAAAAAGGATGTGAAGGCGATGTTGAATGAATTTTGGGTGGATTTGCAGGCTCTCGGAGATAGAGTGGACTATTTGGAGGAGCACGTGGAGGAGGTGGTAATGGCGGCTGAGAGCACCCATAGCTTGCATACGGAGTGGCAGAAAGAACGGGAGGAATTGTGCAATAAGATTGAGGATTTGGAAAACAGGTCGAGGCGCTGCAATATACGCATCCGGGGGGTGCCTGAAGAGGAGCAATTTCAGCAAGCCCACCAGGTGGTTCAGGACATATGTGGGACCTTGTTGGCGGAAGGGACTCAAGAACCTGCCGGGGCTAAGAGGCTGATTGGAATCGAACGTGCACATCGGGCCCTTCGGCCCCCCCAAGGGAACTTACCCCGGGATATTATCGCCTGCCTCTCGAGCTACCCGATGAAGGAGGAGATTATGAAAGCAGCAGCCAAGAAGGGCAAGTTGGAATGGCACAATGTGGCTATCGAGATCTTTCAAGATTTGGCTCCCTCCACCTTGCAATGTCGTCGAGCTATGCGCCCAGTGACTTTGTATCTTCGGACTGAAAATATTAAATATAAATGGCTCTTTCCATTCAGGCTGCAATTTGAAGTGCAAGGGGGAGTCCAGCGGGTCAGGACTGTGGCGGACGCATGGAAATGTCTGGAGAAAGCAAAAGCGCCCAATTTGCCTCAGACTCGCACTCAGTCAACAACTAGCGATCGGCTGAAAGGGCCTGGGCCCTTCTCGGATCAACAGCGATGGCAAAGGATTAATTCCAAGGGCCGACGGCTCCAGCGCCTATCGGGGACATCTTCCAGAGTGGAGGAGGGGGAGCGCAGCGGATCTCCGCAGACTACCTGAAGCTGAGGGACTTGGTTCGAGCTCTGATAATGGACCTCTGTAGGGTTTACCTCGCAGGAGGATAGCTATGATTAGCTATATTTTGTGGAAGTGTGCTTTGGGGGGGGGGGGGGCCTCCTATAGGGTATGTATGGGGGAGAGCTTGGGGGTAATGTATGAAGGGAAGACTTACAAGTTTGCATATCAAAGAGGGGAGGGGAGTGGATGCTGGATGCATGGGATGAATGGATTTACTAGAAGCTTAGGAGAAAGACTTGGGGGAGGGGGGCCCTGAGGAGAGGGGTGAGGGTAGGTCTCGGGTGGGGAGCCGTGTCCTCTGGTAGGAGACACAGGATAGATAGTATGACCTGTGGGGGGGCGATGGGGGGGGGAGGGGGGTGGAGAGGGGGGTAGGGGGGGAAGTGGGCAGGGGGGGAGGGGGGTCTTATATGGCCAAGCAGCTCTGATTGCTAACTCTTGGTATATGTCTGAATGGCGGGACTTAGGGTAGGCTCATTGAATGTTAGAGGGCTCAATACCCCACAAAAGCGGAAAATGTTATTTAAGGAAGTACAGCATCACAAGTGGCAGGTGGTGTTTCTGCAGGAAACCCACCTGCTGCCAAAAGACGAACCTTTGGTCAGAAATGGGGCTTTTAATAATATTTGGTTCAATGCTGAGGGACTTCACAAGAGGGCAGGGGTGGCAATACTGATCCGGAATGATGTCTCCTTTCAGGTGGGGGGCGTAATGAAGGGGATGAAAGGGCGGGTGCTATTAGTGTGGGGGGAATTGCAGGGGCAGGAGGTCACGTTTGTTAACGTTTATGGTCCCCATGACCCCCATATGTCTTTTTGGGAGATGTTAACTAGTTGGTTGGAACATAAGATACATGGGGCGCTACTCTTGGGGGGGGACTTTAATGAAGTCCTTGACCCCCGGTGGGATAGAAAGAGGTCGGGTGCGGTGGAAGGGAGTAAGGGGCGGTCACCATTATTGGATCTGATGGCGCACTTTAGGGTGTGTGATCTGTGGCGCCAGTTGCACCCCCAAGAGCGTGATTATTCCTTTTATTCTCCAGTTCACCAAAGCTATAGTAGGATAGATTTTTTCTTAGGGGACGAATGCTGGACCCGCAGGGTCACTAGCGCTGGCATTGAACCGATTACATGGACGGATCATGACCCAGTATGGGTGGATTTTGGGGGTGAACTGGATAAGGACGGCTGGACCTTTTGGAGATTAAATGAAAGTCTACTGCAGAATAAGGAGGTCATTAATGATATTGAGGCAGCTATTGACGAGTACTATCAATGGAATGATACAGGGGAGGTAGCCTGGGAGATACAGTGGGATGGGCTTAAGGCGGTTTTAAGGGGGAAATTGTTATCATGGGCAGTGCGGTTAAAGCGGGAGAGGGAGGGGCAGGTGAACCAACTACTTGCAAGGATCTCAGAGCTGGAAAAGCGGCACAAACGTGAGGGGGGAGTGAAAGTGCGTGCAGACTTGGATTGTACCCGGTCGCAGCTAATGAAGTTGCAGACGGAGACCATCCAATATCAGTTGCAGCGCGTCAATCAACATTACTATGCATTTAACAATAAGGCTAGCACGCTGCTGGCTAGGAAATTGAGAGATCAGGAGCGAAGATCTGCTATATTGAAAATTAAAGGCCCAGGGGATCAGCTGTTGTTTAGTAATAAGGCGATCAGGGAGCAGTTTGTGCACTACTATCACACTTTATACACCAGCTCGTTAGGGGGATTGGAACATCGAGCGGGGGAATACTTGAAGGAAGGGGATATGCTCCCGGCATTAACCGATCAGGATAGAGAGATGCTTAATCGGCCGATTGGATTGGAGGAAATTGGGTTGATAATTAAGGGCCTGGCTCTGTATAAGGCACCTGGCTTGGATGGTTTTCCAGCTCTGTTGTATAAAAAATTTGCGGGACGGTTAGCCCCCGTGTTGCAGCGACTATTTAATGAGGTATTGCAGGGTAAACCGTTAGCGCCTTCTATGCAACAGGCGGGGATTACTGTTTTGGCAAAGCCGGGGCGTGACCCAGCGTTGTGTGGATCCTATCGTCCCATTTCTTTATTGAATACGGACGGGAAGATCCTAGCAAAGGTGTTGGCGAATCATCTCAGGGTCATAATGCCCAAGGTGATTCAGTCGGACCAAACCGGGTTCATACAGGGGAGAAATACGGGGGATAACATCCGGAGAACTATTCAAGTGATGTGGTCAGCGCGGCAACAAAAACAGGATTTGTTGTTGTTAAGTGTGGATGCTGAGAAAGCTTTCGATCGCGTAGAATGGAGCTTTATGTTTGCGGTGCTGGAACAGCTAGGGATTGGATTGAATATGATGGCCTGGATTAAAGCCTTATATGCTAACCCGGTTGCGGCTGTTAAAGTGAATGGCCGCTATTCTGAGTTTTTCCGTCTGGAACGGGGGACACGACAGGGCTGCCCCTTATCCCCCTTACTATTCGCCTTAACTATGGAACCGCTGGCGAGGCGGTTGAGGAGTAATACAGACGCCCAGGGATTTAGGGTGGGTACAGAGGAGCATAAAGTCGCGTTGTTCGCCGATGACATGTTGTTGTTTGTGGCCCGCCCTTTATTGGCTCTGCCCATTTATATGAACGAACTAACACAGTATGGGAGGGTAGCGGGCTTTAAAATTAACTGGGATAAAACGGCGGCGCTCAATGTCAGCTTATTGGATTCTTCGGTGCAGCATTTACAAGGGAATTATAACTTCCGTTGGGCCACAAAGGATGTTCAGTACCTGGGAGTCCGCCTCACTGCAGACCTGGCGAAGTTATATGGGGCGAATTATCCCTCTCTGATAGACCTGATAGAACGAGATATGGATAGGTGGAATAAGGAGGAGATCTCTTGGCTGGGCAGAATAGCTACGCTTAAGATGATGGTGCTGCCTAGGCTGCTGTATTTTTTCCAGGTTCTGCCAGTGCGGGTGCCTCGCATTGTCCTACAACGTTTGCAAAGGAAAATGTTTCTCTTTGTGTGGCGGCATAGACCCCCGCGCATTGCGCGTAGAGTATTGTACCGTTCCCGGCGGACTGGGGGGTTGGGGATGTTAGATATTGCAGATTATTATTTGGCGGCCCAGATGAGGCAGGTTATGGAGTGGCGGGAAACGGAGAATACTAAACGCTTTCATGGCATAGAACAATTTTGGGTGGAGGGTTGGCGCCTTCAGCACCTCCCTTGGTTACAGAAGGGGGTGTCGTATGGTGAATGGACAGCGAATCCCTTTATACGACATTTATGGGGTGAATGGCAACGGGGATGGAAACGGATCAGTGTCTGGGTGGGGCCTTCCTTGTTGGCGCCCATCCAGGCTACCCCTGCCTTCAGACCAGGGAGGGAGGGCATCTTTCAAAGTTGGGCAAGGAAAGGATTGGACAATTTTATGCAATTGATTGATATGGGGGAACCCAAGCCCTTCGAGCAATTAAAGGCTGAGTTTCAGCTGGGGTCCAGAGATTTCTTTGCGCACCTACAGGTGACGCATTATTTGCGCCAGAAGGACAACATGGACAAGCTGATAGAGGGCCCTAATGATTTGGAGGCACTATGGCTCGGCCATCAGCAATCCCGAGGATTGATTAGGCTGCTGTACAATAGCCTTCAACGGGCTCGAAAGGGGGAAGGGAGGCCTAGTTATATGCTAGAATGGGAGAAGGATTTGGGGGTACAGTGGGACGAGGAGGAGTGGATGGCTATTTTCACGGGAGTCTCTAAGTCCTCGTTATGCACATTAATCCAGGAAAATGCCTATAAATTAATGATGAGATGGTATTACACCCCAGTGCGCTATCAACGGATGTTTCACGGGGCCCCGGACCTTTGTTGGAGGGGCTGTGGCACCCGAGGGACTTATTTTCATATGTGGTGGGACTGTCCAGTGATCTCCCAGTATTGGATGATGATTAGAGAACAACTGGGGGAGATTTTTGGGGTCTTGCCGGATCTGAGCCCAGCATTATTTTTGTTGGGGGTGTGGCCAGATACTCTTGACCTCCGGTGGCGTAAGTTGATGCTGGCATGCATCGTTGCGGCTAGGTGTGACGTTGCATGGAAGTGGAAACAAAGTACGCCACCGGAGAGGTCTCAGTGGCACTCCAGGCTGCATAGGGTCTTAAATATGGAGCGTCTTACCGCGCTTCAACGGGGTCAGGGGAGAAGTTTGCTAAGCAGTGGCAACCTTTGGTGGCTTATTTGGAAACTCGAGCTGTGTGACCGGGGGGGGGGGGGCGGGATATGGGGGAGGGGGAGGGGGGGAGGGCTCACAGGGGTATGATGGTAGCTCATTGTTCGCTTTTGCCTAAGCTCTTAGTTGTGTTGGTTAGATGTATTTGGGCTTGGTGCTTGTGGAGGGGTGAACCAAAAATTTGTGAATGTTACTGAATGTTTTCTTATGTGGGCTATGTACTGTCAATAAAAATTTCAAGTTAAAAAAAAAGTTACAGAAAATATGAAAAGAACTCCATTAATTAGATAGGACAGAGTAAGAGATACAGTGATAGTTAAAGGAATAGAGGAGACAAGAAGAAATGCTCCACATAGCATCTGAAGAGGTAGATATCATACCACCAGGTGTTTAAGCTCCCACTCACAACCTCCGCTGTCAACATCACCCCTCCACCGCACCGATCTCCACAGCAAGCAGAACCAATGTAATGTAACGATTCAAATTGGCTCCCACACTGACAGGCTGCATAAAACAAGTCTCCTCATTGGCCCCTCATATGTCCCCATAGCACAGTGCAGTAAGCTCAGCTCCCTCAGCACTTACTAATCCCTTTATTTATTTTTTATTTATTTATTTAAAGTTTCTTATATACCGCGCTATTCAGCATCAGCGCGGTTTACATAGAACAAAACAATCTCAGTACATTTGAAAACACGTATGAGTTACAGATAACAGGGCAATAAACTTGGGTAACAAGGGTAACTATCCACAATAACGATTGAACTATTTACATAAAATCTACTAGCAGCGAGATTTTTAGTGTACAGAGTAATTACATCAAAATTTCTTAGTTCTGAAAGGTATGTCTTATGCCTATGAATCTGTCTTAAGACATATTAGATAGTATTACGGTGGCTGGAAGTACTCAGTGAATAAGTAGTGCTTGATAGCCTTCCTGAACTGCTTCATGTCTCGTAATGCTCTGATATCTGGATGAAGTTTATTCCAGCATCTAGGCGCATACGATTTAAATGCTCTGTTAATCGTTGATTGGGACCAATTTGTGGATTCCCTGGGAATGACTAGGGTATTTTCAGCAAGTGGTCTCCTGGATCTTGTCTTGGGAGTTAGACTGATGAGGTCTGAAGTCATTGCTGGTGATAATTTATTTAAGGCCTTGAATGTGATGAGGAGAGTTTTATATCTAATTCTACATTCTATAGGGAGCCAGTGAAGGTCCCTAAGGATTGGCGTGATATGGTCTCTCTTTGATGCTCCAACTAGGATGCGAGCCGCAGCATTCATTGCTAGTTGCAGGGGGTTAATGGTGTTCTTTGGAAGACCATGTAATACAACATTCGCATAGTCAAAGTGTGGAGTGACTATTGCTTGGAATATTGAGCGGAAGTCGTTGTATTCTAGCATGGGTCTTAGGTGGCGTAAAGTTTTTATCTTGATTGTATTCTTGATTGGGAGCTCAGCGTCCCATACCTTGAGGTATGCAGGGGGGGAGAAGAGCTTGTTTCTTGTGACCATTAAAACTTCAGTCTTTTTGAAGTTGATTCGCATGTTTTGATCTAAAAGCCAATCTGCTATTGCATTGAAACAGTTGGTTAAGTTGGTGTAATTTGGACTCGTTATATCAATCGGGGTGAAGATAAGCACGTCGTCAGCGTAAATGAGACAGGAAACATTAAATGATTTGGTGATTTGGCAAATTGGCTGCATATATATATTGAAGAGGAGCGCCGATAGAGAGCAGGCTTGTGGAACCCCTTGCGTTTGGAGGAATGGTTCTGATGTTTTGGAGTTGATGCGAACATGTTGCCAACGATCTTCGAGGTATGATTTACACCAGTTCCATGCTAGGCCTTGTATGCCCTTTTTGTAGAGTCGCGATAGTAGAATGTTATGGTCTACTGAATCAAACGCAGCGGATATATCGAGGAAGATCATTGCGACGCCAGACCTTGTGTTATTGATCCCACAGATGAGCGTATTGATTAATGAGGTCATGAGAGTCTCGACTCCATGCATTTCCCTAAATCCATGTTGGCACGGATCTAGAGGGGAAGATGTGTCAATATATTGCTGAATTTGGCGTTGTGTCTCTTTCTCCAGAATTTTGGCAAGAAGCGGGATGCTGGAGATTGGACGGTATGATTCTTCCTTCTTAGGGTTGATCTGGTTGTTCTTTAATTAGGGCTCCAGTGCCGGGTCTTAGAACTCCCAGAATGATCAGTAATTGGTAACCGGCTCCACTGTAGAATTCATTAGCCAGGTTTATCCTTTCCCACAGATGAGCCTGATGTCAGTGCCAGGGAGATGATAAAAGCCATTATAAAGAACAGAATTGCTGTGATACTGCGGACCCTCTGGCAGAAAGAAAAGAAGTTTTAAATCTTGAAAAAAACAAGATTTACATGCAATTTCCTGAAGGTCCACATAGAGGGAGCAGGAGAGCAAGCCTGGAAGCAGAGGAACCACGCCTCTATGGGCAGGACCTTGAATCAGTTAGTCCCGATTTAAGCAGGGACAGAGCTCAGTTAAGCAGAGCAGATCGGAGAGACAGAGACAGAGACGGCGCCAGAGTGAGCGTCAAAGCCGGACTGGAAGGAGCAGCTCGGAGAGTTGGAGTCACTCTCAGACCCAGAACAGCTCAAGGAGTTGAAGCAGCTTGGAGAGCAGGCCAGAGAGTAGGCCGAGAAGCAGACCAAGGAATAACTCATAGAGCAGGCCGAGGTGAAGGCCCAAGAGCAGGCCTAGAGGAAGGCCAGATACAATTGGAAGGAGCAGCATTGCAGAGAGCAGCCAAGGAAGGAGGTGCTCTCCCTTCCAGCCTGAAAGGAAGCCCTATCCAGGGAGAAGGACTGGGATACAAGCTGAGGAAGAGATATCCGGTTGCAAGGAATACCCAAGGAGAAAAAGGTACTTTTAAAAGTTTTTATAAAAGTAACCTGAAAGAGGAATGGAAAACTCAGAGGCCTGGGGAACAGGGAAGTGCTGAGAGGGCGCGGCCAGTAGCCAACTGCCACAGGGGTGGAAGTGGAGAACAAGCGCCACAGCAGCAGCCATGCCTCAGAGGAGTTACTCCCCATTCTAAAGGAGGAAAGACCCCCAGGGAACACTTGAGCCTGCAAGAAGTGGAGGACATTCAGGCTAGGCCTCAAGTCTTTCCCAAAAGAGACTGCAGGAAGTCTAAAGGTGAAACAGTGGTTGCCTGCAAGTGCTTACCTAAGCCTAGCACAAGAGAGAAACAAAGGAATAACTTTTATCTGTATGATAAGGACACTTTTAGGCCAAAAGTACCAGATAAGCTCTCTAGGAAAAAGGCTAGTAATATTAAAAGCTGGGATAAGCGAACTTTTAATCCTGTAGCAGAAGAAAATCCAGAGTTCTACAATATAGCTAAAAACCGACGCCCCAAACTGACAAGCCAACATTGGAACCCAGTATGGCATGCTTTTAGAAAGCCTGAATCCAACCTTCCTGAGGTTTCAGATTCGGACCCCTCAGAGATGGAGTGGATGCCAGGGGAATCTGAGGTTAATGAGGCCGTGGAACCCATGGATTGTAATTATTGCACAATAGGAAAGTTTTAAGTTATTTGGAGCAACCAAATGTATGAAGAGAATACAGGATGCTTTATGTTTTGAGTTTGTGAAGATTAACAATGTTACTTTGAATGTTTTTGTGAATTGCACTTGATACAAGAAAGGATACAGCCCTGTTATTTTTCTCAACCGCATATTTTGAACCGTTTGCGTAAAGGTGAAATAAATGCCTTTTCTTTTTCCCTACACTTGGCTAAATGTTGCTTTATTGGGAAGTTGACCACGAGGCTGACACAGAGGGCCGCTACCTCATGACCCTCGGAACAGGTCAACCCTAATACCCCTATTCTTATGAGCTCCCCAGCCCCGTGGAACCACTACGCCGCCACCAGAGGGGGCTGCGGGGGAAATTGCTCAAAATATTGGTAGTCCTGATTTAATGGGAGAAAGCCAGCCTGGATTGAGCCAAGGAAATTCTTGTCTCACTAATCTGCTAAATGTTTTTGGAAGGTGTGAATAAACAGTTAGATAAAGGTGAGCAGATCGATATAGTGTATCTGGATATTCAGAAAGCATTTGACAAGGTCCCTCACAAGAGACCCTTGGCGAAAGTGAAAAGTCATGGGATAGGAGGCAGTGTACTACTGTGGATCAGGAATTGGTTAAATGATAGAAAGCAAAGAGCAGGACTAAATGGTCATTTTTCCCAGTGGAGAAAAGTGAATAGTAGAGTACCGCGGGGAATTATAACACTATCCTCTCCTCTGTTCTGCATGCAGTTGCTCCTCTCATTCCGCGCCCTGTGAGGCGTGCCGTACCTCAAACCTGGCTGTCCTCAACAACCTGCTACCTACGTTCCTGTGCCCACATAAATGAATGCTTCTGGCTTAAATCACATACCTTGCTGACTACTTATATTTCAAATTCATGCTAACCTTTTTCCAATCGGCCATAGCACTCACCAAGCAAGAGTCCTATGTCCATCCGACTAACTCTCTTGCCTCTGACCCTCGGCATCTCTTTGCTACGCTGATCTCTCTCCTCAAGGTCCCTCCTCCCCCAATCCCTCCTACACTCTCTGCCCAGACCTTGGCTGACTACTTCCATAACACAGTCCAGAAGATTAGCCTTGAATTCTCTACAGGGTCACCTCCACCTCATCTTCCCCCTCTTCAGTCCCAAATCCTTCCCTCACCTTCGGGCATCCTTTCTTCCTTTTCTGACATCACTGAGGAGGAAACTGTAAATCTTCTCTTCCAAACTGACTGCCTGCTCCTCTGATCCCAGCCCCACCATCTCTTAAGCTCTATCTCTTCCACCATCATCACTTCCATCGGTCATATCCTTAACCTATCGCTTTCCACTGCAGCTGTTCCTGTGGCCGTCAAACATGCTGTGGCTACACCTCTCCTCAAAAAGCCCTTACTAGACCCACCAGTCCTTCCAGCTATCGGCCTATCTCTCTCCTCCCCTTTGCTTCAAAACTACTTGAAGAAGTGGTTCACTGTTGCTATCTTGACTGTATCTCCTCTCAAGCCCTTCTGATCCACTGCAATCTGGCTTTCATCCTTTACATTCCACAGAAACGGCTTTTGCCAAAGTCTCCAGCAACTTGTTCCTCGCCAAAGCCTTTACTCGATCCTCATCCTTCTTGACCTGTCTGCTGCCTTTGACACTATCGATCACCACCTTCTCCTTGATACCCTGTCTTTGCTTGGATTTAGTGGCTACGTCCTGTCCTGGCTTTCTCCTCAACTCTCCCTTCTCACTTTTAGTGTCTGTTCTGGTGGTTCTTCCTCTACCACTATCCCACTTTCAGTTGGTGTACCTCAGGCTCTGTCTTGGGACCTCTCCTTTTCTCTCTCTACACTCAGTCCCTTATTTCCTTCCTTATGCTGATGACTCTCAGATCTACCTTTCTGTGCCTGAAATCTCACCAGGAATCCAGGCCCAGATCTCTGCCTGCTTATCTAATGTTGCTGCCTCGATGTCTCACTGCCGTCTGAAACTCAACATGGCCATGTTTTTGTTGGCAAAGCTGGTTTCATACATTCCAGGTCAGTCTTTAAGATCACAGGGAGGGAGACTTTTGGTGGTGCCCCTTATAAACAGCTGCGGCATGTTGGCTGTCGGAATAGGGTTATTTCTGTTCCAGCAGCAGTTTTATGGAATGCATTACCCCGGGAGTTATGCCTTTTGGATGATGTACATATTTTTTGAATGACATTGAAGATTTTTTTAAATTTCTTTTGGGGAGGGGGAGGGAGTTGGTTAGTTGAAGTCTATCTGATACATGGGGTGGTTTGCGGCACCAGTAGTGAATGATATAGAAGCATTATAATATCTTTTGTTTTATTTTCCATTCCTTTCCTATGATAAGGAAAGGAATGGAAAATAAAACAAAAGATATTATAATGCCTCTATATCATTCCATGGTGAGACCGCACCTTGAATAGTGTGTGCAATTCTGGTCGCCGTATCTTAAAAAGGATATAGCGATTTTAGAAAAGGTTCAGAGAAGAGCCACCAAAATGGTAAAGGGGATGGAAGGATACTCCTATGAAGAAAGGCTAAAAAGGTTAGAGCTCTTTAACCTGGAAAAGAGACGGCTGAGGGGAGATATGATAGAAGTCTATAAATTAATGAACGGAGTGGAATGGGTAAACGTAGATCGATTGTTTACGTTATCAGAATATAGAAAGACTAGGGGACATGCAATGAAACTACAGGGTAAACTATTTAAGACTAATAAAAGAAAATTTTTTTTCACTCAACGTGTAATCAAACTCTGGAATTTGTTACCGGAGGATGTAGTAAAGGCTGTTAGTGTAGCTGGGTTTAAAAAAGGTTTGGACAAGTTCCTGGAGGAAAGGTCCATAAACCATTATTAAGAAGGGACCCAGGATATCAATGCTTGATCCAGTACAAGCATTGTGGAACCTGTGTCTCTTGGGGAACTGCTAGGTACGTATGACCTAGATTGGCCACTGTTGGAAACAAAATACTGGGCTTGATGGACCTTGGTCTGACCCAGTATGGCATATCTTATGCTCTTATGGTTGGAGTAGGAGGGATGGGAGGAAGTGGATGTTTGTTGATATATGTGTCTTTTATTGTACACTGCACAGAGCAGTTTGTCTGATCATGCTGTTTAGGAACATGGTATAGACCAAGGACAAGGATATGTGTAAAAAACTTTATCAATGCCAACACATCTTGCCAACCCGACAGACCGTGTTTCGTTAATACTTCCTCAGGGTTAAAGGCAAGCTAAAACAATAAAATAATGAATGAAATAATAAACAAACATTGCACATCAATATTGGAATAATAAAATCTAACATACCTAAATAATACAGCCATACAGAACCAAATAAATAGTATATGTTAAAACATATATAATAAAACCAATATGTTGGAACGCTACTTAGAAATATAAACTAAGAGAATAAAACATGCACAAAAGACAGTAAAAATAAATAAAAGCATACAACATATCATAAATAGTTAAATAAATAATTTGTATTACAAATCAAATAGAGACAGGACTTTTATATTGATGGAGAATACACATAAATATCTCTTACCGGTAGACAATGAATACCTTCCACTAAAATCTATAAAAAGGGGAGAGAGACAAGGAGTGAGTCTGAACCAAAATAGTTTAAATTATGGATGTATTAGGCAACCAAGTTGATAATATACTTTGGTTGTCAAACCACTCAATTGAGCATGTTTATTATCCTCGATGAGGAAAGAAGGATGAAAACAAAGACATAAACATACTAGATCCAACAAAGGATGCATAAGGAATCTATAGAGCTCATCAGCTTGTAAAGCAACATACGAATATCCACCACACTATGGTGTCACCCATAAAGAACAGGGGGAATAAAAAATAAAAAAAATATTAAAACCATACCACCATGTCAAATAAATATACTAAAACCTTCTTAAAACATCAAAAGAAATTATTAATATAGTAAAAAGGAAAAGAAAACCAAGCCGTAGTGGAAAAGTGTTACTTACAACCGACGGTTTTAACTATCGGCATACGATGTACTAAATAGAAAAAAAAAAAAAATATATATATATATATATATATAAATAACTCATGAGTTAAAAGTCGAAATGTAAAAGAAAGAAACATCAAATAAAACCCACTTATTGAGGGCTCCGAAGTATCACTACTACAAAGGATATCAGAAAGGAGCGCTGCCGGTTGCAGAAAAACTACCAAACTGCTATGAAAAATCAGCTGTCTTGTAAAGACCGCCGGTACAAGTAACCAAAACCATCAACCAAAACTCACCCACTCTAATAGAGACCACTGCTGCAGAAACTTTCAAAAGGAGAAAACTTTCAAAAGAAAAAACGCTACCAGGCACAGCACAGTTGTCAGGCTTCCATAAAGCATCAGCTCTTAGTAAAAAACGTCAGCTCTTAGTAAAAAACGCCGGCGCATGTGCAGTGAAAAGATAGCGATTGAATAATGATGTCACAGACATGAACTCATTAAATAAAGAAAGGGTGAAAAACCGCATCTAAAACAACTATAAATATCAAAAAATGTTAAACCAAAAGGAATACTAATAATAATAAAACCAATCCATAGAAAACATTAAAAAATTATAAAAAACAGAACATGATCAAAAAAAGGGGGACATGGTCAGAAAAAAGAACACGATCAAAAAAATATAATAAAGATACCACTGCACACAGCTTCGAAGTAAACGATGTCCAAAAACATTGGCATTAAAACCCAATGGTTAACGGAAACTGAAGATATTGTGATTAAGTCTAATGCACCTAAAGATAATATACCCTTCAAAGAAAAACTGAAAAATCTTGATCCAAGTTAAGCCCTCTAGGAGTCATAGAGTCCAACATAAAAATATACTTCTGTTCCAATTGCATTACAGTTCTATTAATATCACCACCTCTCCAATTTAATTTAACCTTTTTAATGAAAAAGAATTTAAGATCCGAAACCTTATGTGCCTGTTCGATCCAATGTTCAACAAGAGGTTTTTCAGTATTACCCCTCTTAATTTCACTCCTGTGTTCTATAATTCTAACTTGGACACTACGTATGGTCTTCCCCACATAAAGTTTCTTACACGGACACTGAATAACATATATAACATGAGACGTCTCACAATTGGAGAAGTCTCTGAGAACAAATTTCTGTTGGTGACAGGGTGGAGAAAAAAGTCACGAACTGGTAGAACATGAACACAAACTGAGTACCGTCCACACTGAAAATATTTAAACTATTTTGGTTCAGACTCACTCCTTCTCTCTCTCCCCTTTTTATAGATTTTAGTGGAAGGTATTCATTGTCTACCGGTAAGAGATATTTATGTGTATTCTCCATCAATATAAAAGTCCTGTCTCTATTTGATTTGTAATACAAATTATTTATTTAACTATTTATGATATGTTGTATGCTTTTATTTATTTTTACCGTCTTTTGTGCATGTTTTATTCTCTTGGTTTATATTTCTAAGTAGCGTTCCAACATATTGGTTTTATTATATACGTTTTAACATACACTATTTATTTGGTTCTGTATGGCTGTATTATTTAGGTATGTTAGATTTTATTATTCCACTATTGATGTGCAATGTTTGTTTATTATTTCATTCATTATTTTATTGTTTTAGTTTGCCTTTACCCCTGAGGAAGTATTAACGAAGTATTAACGAAACACGGCCTGTGTTGGGTTGGCAAGATGTGTTGGCATTGCTAATAAAGTTTTTTACACATATCCTTGTCCTTGGTCTATACCACGTTCCTCGACTGTGTGCTTAAGCTTGACGTGGGTTCCTGCTTTTTGTTGGACGTGATCATGCTGTTTATAAATTTAACTAAATCAATAAATATATATTTGCACATTAAATAAGAACATAAGAAATGTCATACTGGGTCAGACCAAGGTCCATCACGCCCAGTATCCTGTTTCCAACAGTGGCCAATCCAGGTCACAAGTATCTGGCAGGTTCCCAAAAGGAAAACAAGTTCCACAATTATTGTCCCGGGACAAACAGTGAATTTCCCGGGTCCTCTTTAATAATGCTTTATGGACCTTTCCTCCAGGAACTTGTCCAAACCTTTATATTTTGCTTTTTTAAAATAAATTATTTTTCTAACATTTCTTGTGAGTCCAGTTAACTTGTTTGGTCCCCTTATTGAGGGATAAGGAATCTTAGAGTTTGGTAGTGGGAAGGGAGAAGAGGTATAGAGAACAAAGGAATGGGAAAGGAAGTTTGGGGAGTGAGAGGATCTCAGGAGAGGGAGGAGACCTCATCGGAGGGAAAAGGAGAGAGAATTTCGGGCAGGAGGGACAGAGGGATGGGAGATGGAGGAACAGAAGGATAAGGAAATGGAAAGAGGAAAGGAGGAGAAGAAAGGGGGCTAGGTAAGGAAGGAAGGGAGGAGAACGAGGGGATCCTAGATCAGGGAGGGAGATCTAAGAACAGAAGATGAAGATCAATCCGCACACACCTCACAGAACCTGTGATACCCTGAAGCACACATTGCAGTACTTCCAGTCCCAAACCATTAGGAGTAGCTTAATGGGTATTGAAGGATGAGAACAAGGAAGTCCAAACAACAAAGGGCACAACCTCTCACTAAAGAAGCACAGAATAAAGTCCAAAGCGAGTAGAACTAAGCAGATTTTATTGTAGACACAGAGGTCAAACCAAGAAAACAGAGCCCGACACGGCCGTGTTTCGGCATGGCCTTTGTCAGGGGCTAACAGCTATATAACAATTAAAAACAAAAAGAACAATTATTAAACCAAATCATCAATATATATTAAAACAATGTAAGTATCTTAAAAATATCTATTAAAAAAATAAATAACAATAAATGAAAGTTAACCAGAGCATAAAAATCTAAATTAAGCGGACAAGCAGAGACTAAATAGCTCAAAATGAAGTAAATAGATAAAAATACTAAAAACAGTAAAAAACAATGATAATTAATTCATAAAATATGAATAAATAGTAAAATGAATGTTAATATAATAAATATATAATTAAATAGTGTAATGAAATCATTAAAAGTCAAAATCTATAATATAAGCCATAAGAAATAATGATAAAGTTATCATACTATCAGTGCACTGTATACCCGTGGAGTAAAGAAAGAGACAAGAGGACCATAAAACCTAGTTCTCAGCATTATTAGAGGGAAATACATGCCATCCAAATCTCGGCTGTTACACAGCTTTTAGACCCTGATGAAGGCCACACCAAAACACAGTTGTGTCAGGCTCTGTTTTCTTCGTTTGACCTTCGTGTCTACAATAAAATCTGTTTAGTCCTACTCACTTTGGCCTTTGTTCTGAGACCCAGGGAAGCCAAGTTAAAATCCTACTGCTGCTTCTTGTGATCTTAGGCGAGTCACTTAACCTTAGATTGTAAGCCCTCCGTGGACAGGAAAATTACCTACTGTACCTGGGCGTAACTCGCCTTGAGGTTCAGAGAAAAGGCGTGAGCTAAATCCCTTTCCTTCTCACACCCTACTGTACCACCAGCACCCTCACTTATAATCTCCTACACCTTCAAAGCTCACTTTCTCCCAGCAGCCCCCTCCAAGCCCCTCACTCACACCCTTCAGCACCTCTGATCCTCAGTCACTTTCCCCTCTCCCCCTAACATAACTCACAGTCCCTCCAATCCCCCCACTCACTCAGTTCCTCTACTACTGACTCTTGCACTATCCCCTCTTCCCTGCATCACTCTCTTGTACCCCCCCCCCCCCACTCATCACCATAGCTCTTGTTAGGCAGAAGAGGATGAGGGTGGTAGTGCCTTCTGCTGTCATTGCCGATAACTTGTGTTCAGCGACAGCAGCCCCAGAATATTATCCAGAAAGATGGAAAGTAAATCAATGGATAATATGTGACAAATTCTTGTTGGTCTCGTACTGTGGTCTTCATGCAGTGACATAATCCCAGGACACTGCAGCACTGTCCCTCATGTGCCAGAGACTTTGTGTCCTGAATCTATTGGATATATTCTTATAATTACTGTTTCTGTGCACAGCTTTCCCTACCTTACTTTAAGTACAATTTTTAAATTAAAAGAAGAAACTGATAAAAATCTTACCCATTTCTGCAGAAAGTTTTCCTAAAAAATAATAATGAAGCAAAATTAGTGAAAAATGACAAAAGAAACTATAAACCATTTGTTTAATCAGTAGAGAGAGAGAGATTACAGCGCTATCCATAATTCTTTACCTTGCTGGTTTCTGAGCATTTTCTTCACAATAAAATACTTCCGAGGGTAGACTGGATTGAAACATATTTTCATTTCTGTAGAAACAGCCGATGGACTTTGAAACTTCACTGCCTGAGTCCTGAGAGTGAGAGAATGACTGGGATTATTCTGGGAGATGTTCATCCCTAGTTCTCAGATTTCCCGGGGAATAGAAATGGGACAGTGACAAGTGTAAGGAAGGAAAGATACTGCTGTCAACTCACAGCTCTACAAACAAGACTTACTCCAAGAAAGAGAAGAGTCTCAGACAATGCTGAGGGAATGGAAGGAATTCCATCAGCCATGCTCCGTCTGCTTTTCCTACTTGTTAATATGTACTGTAATGACATCAGGATGATATGAATACAAAAAACTGTGAGAGTGTGCTATACAGGGCAGGTCTCTGTCCCATCGCCCCTCAGTCACTGGAGAGGTACAAGTCCCACAGTAACATGACAGGGCTGCAGTTTCATACAGAACAGTGGTTCTCAAGCTTTTTTGTACCGTGACCCCTTTTACCATTGGTCAACTTGTGGTGACCCCCAATGATAAAATCAAATGTGTCTCTCTTCCTTTACCGTTAACGCACTGTCGCTGTAATCATTTGCTGAATTATTAATATATTATAGGCCTTTGCAATATGTTTTTATTTATAAAATTTACTTATTTAAACCACAATAATCACAATAACAAGTAACAATATTTGATTTCAAAATTATGATGTTTTTTTAGTCAAATCACTAATATGAAATAAAATTATTTTTTCTACCTTTGTTGTCTGACCAATTTATTCTCTGATCATGCTGGTCCCGATCTGAGGCTTCTGCTTTCCTGTCTTCTCTTAGCTCTCTTTCTATGGTCTATAGTCCATCTGCCATTTCTTATCTCTTCTTTCGTTTTCTTCACGTCTTTCCATCAGCCTATTTCCAGTCCCAGTAACCCTCCCCAGTATCAGCCCCTTTCCAGTCCTCACTCCCAGTACCTTCCAATGTCAACTTGCATTCCCATGACTGCCACTGGTGTCCATTCCCTTCCAGTCCCCCTCCTTCCCCACTGACCAGTCCCTTCTAGTACAAATACCATGGCAGCCCCTCTCAAATCCACTCCCTTCCAGTTCCATTCTCCCACCCCCTAGTATCAGCCCATTTGTAGCCTTAGCCCCCAGTTTTCTTCCAGGGCCAACAGCTCTATCCTCCCCTCCCCACAATCAGCCCATTCCCAGTCGAAGCCCCCCAATCAGCTCGCTTCCAGTGCTAGTCCCTCCTCAACCCCATTTCCAGTCCTAACCTCCCCGATCAGCTCATTTCCAATGCTAGCCCCCCCCATCAGTCCATTACCAGTCCTACCCCCCTATCAGCACATTACCAGTCCCAACCCCCCCTTGATCAGTCCATTCCCAGTCCTAGCCTTCCCTAATCAACCCATTACCAGTCCTAGTCCACCCCCCATCTGTCCATTATAATCCTAACCCGCACTGTCTCTCCCCTGTCCAGCATTTATCCCCATCTATCCAGTATGTCCCCCTGTCTCTTCCCTTTGTCCATGTCAGCCCCCCTCCCTCCCTCCATGTCAGCCCCCCCTTTGTCCATGTCAGCCCCCCTCCCTCCCTCCGTCCATGTCAGCCACCCTCTGTCCATGTCAGCCCCCCTCCCTCCATCCATCCGTCCATCCATCAATGTGAGCCTCCCCTCCCTCCCTCCATATCAGCCCCCCCTCTGTCCATGTCAGCCCTCCCTCCCTCCATGTCAGCCCCCCTGTCCATGTCAGCACCCCTCCCTCCATCTATCCCTCCATGTCAGTCCCCCCTCTGTCCATGTCAGCCCTCCCTCCCCCCATGTCAGCCCCCCTCTGTCCATATCAGCTCTCCCTCCCCCGTCAGCCCCCCTCTGTCCATGTCAGCCCCCCTCCCTCCTCCATCCATCAGTCAGCCACCCCTCCCTCCCTCCATGTCAGCCCTCCCCTCCCTCCCTCCATGTCAGCCCCCCTCCTTCCCTCCCTCCATCCATCAATGTCAGCCCCCCCTCCCTCCCTCCATGTCAGCCCTCCCCTCCCTCCATCCATATCAGCGCGCCTCTCTCCATTTCAGCCCCCCTGTCCATGTCAGCTCCCTCCCTCCATGTCAGCCTCCCTCCCTCCTTCCCTCATGTCAGCCCCGTTGCAGGTTCCCTGCCCCCTCCTCCCCTCTCCCTGTCTACCTGCTGCTGCCCTGCTGTTCTTCTACAGCCGCGGCTCCCTGTTTCTTAGGCAACCGCTGCTATGCCTGTAAAACCGTTGCGGAGTCTTCCTGTCTCTCGACGGGCTCCGTGCAGCATTGTTCTACCTCCAAAGGAAGTGGTAAAGAACTTCCTTTGGAGGCGGGACAATGCTGCACGGAGCCGAGAGGCAGGAGGCTCCGCAGCGGTTTTACTGGCATAGCCGCGGTTCCCTAAGAGGCAGGGAACAGCGGTTGCATTAGAAGGGACTGGGAGGCAGTGAGTTTGCCGCTGCCGAGAAGCGGACTCGGCAGCAGCAGCTTGTGCCTTTTTTTTTAGCGGCGGATTGAGGCGACCCCTTCTAAATCCTGTGGCGACCCCCGTGGGGATCATGATCCACAGGTGGAGAATCGCTGATATAGAATGAGGGAATCAGAACAGAGTCCTACCTGCTCAGGGGGACCTTTGCAACCTAGAGGAGAAATGAGAAAGAGATTATGACTATTTTTATTTTACAGATTATACAGCAGTCATTACAAACACTACAGCACCATGAACACGGCTTTGTGCAATCTAATTCCAGCTCATTCTCTGAGAGAGAAAAATTATTGTATATACCAGGGTTATCATTATGTCTTGAAAAACAGGAAATGGCAAAGAAAGAGGCTGCGTATGATGGGTCCCAAATAAGAACTGTGTGTGATATGCACTTAGGAAAGAACAACCCAAACTATGGTTATGTAATGCAACGTTCCACATAAGGAGCCACTACCCAGGAAAAGGATTTTGGCGTCATCATCGATAATACGTTGAAACCCTCTGCTCAGTCTGCAGCGGCCAAGAAAGCAAATAGAATGCTAGGAATCATAAGGAAAGGAATGGAGAATAAAACCCAAGGGTGTTATAATGCCTCTGTATCGTTCCACGGTGTGACTGCACCTTGAATATTGTGTGCAAGTCTAGTCATCATATCTTAAAAACAATACAGCAGAATTAGAAAAGGTACAGAGAAGAGCCACCAAAATGGTAAAGAGATAGAAGAATACCCCTATGAAGAAAGGCTTAAAAGGTTAGGGCTCTTCAGCTTGGAAAAGAGACAGCTGAGGGGAGATATGATAGAGATCTATAAAATAATGAATAGATAGGAACAGGTAAACGCAGATCACTTGTTTACTCCTTCAAAAAGTAGAAAGACTAGAGGACACACAATGAAGCTGCAACATGGCACATTTAAGACTAGAAACATGATGGCAGAAAGTCTGCCCTTCCATATCAATTCTTTTCCTTTAGAGATATTTTGTGTTTGTCCCATGACTAATCGGAGAAAATGTTTACTCATAAGAACATAAGATATGCCATACTGGGTCAGACCAAGGTCCATCAAGCCCAGTATTCTGTTTCCAACAGTGGCTAATCTAGGTCATACGTACCTAGCAGTTTCCCCAAGAGACACAGGTTCCACAATGCTTGTACTGGGTCACGCATTGATATCCTGGGTCCCTTCTTAATAATGGTTTATGGACCTTTCCTCCAGGAACTTGTCCAAACCTTTTTTAAACCCAGCTACACTAACAGCCTTTACTACATCCACCGGTAACATATTCCAGAGTTTGATTACACGTTGAGTGAAAAAATATTTTCTTTTATTAGTCTTAAATAGTTTACCCTGTAGCTTCATTGCATGTCCCCTAGTCTTTCTATATTCTGATAAGGTAAACAATCGATCTACGTTTACCTGTTCCACACTGTTCATAAATTTATAGACTTCTATCATATCTCCCCTCAGCCGTCTCTTTTCCAGGTTAAAGAGCCCTAACCTTTTTAGCCTTTCTTCAAAGGAGTATCCTTCCATCCCCTTTACCATTTTGGTGGCTCTTCTCTGAACCTTTTCTAAAATCGCTATATCCTTTTTAAGATATGGCGACCAGAATTGCACACAATATTCAAGGTGCAGTCTCACCATGGAACGATATAGAGGCATTATAATATCTTTTGTTTTATTTTCCATTCCTTTCCTTATCATAACTAGCATTCTATTTGCTCTCTTGGCCGCCGCTGCACATTGGGCCGAGGGTTTTAACATGGTATCCACAATGACGCCTAAATCTTTTTCCTGGGTGGTGGTTCCTAATGTGGAACCTTGCATCGTGTAACCATAGTTTGGGTTGTTCTTCCCTAGGTGCATAACCTTGCACTTGTCCACATTACATTTCATCTGCCATTTTGATGCCCAGTCTTCCAATTTGTCAAGATCCTCTTGAATTTTCCACAATCCTCTTGGGTTTTAACAACTTTAAATAGTTTTGTGTCATCTGCAAAATTGATAACCTCACTCGTTATTCCACTTTCCAGGTCATTTATGAATATGTCAAAAAGCAGCGGACCCAGCACAGATCCCTGGGGTACACCACTATTCACCTTTCTCCATTGGGAAAATTGGCCATTTAGTCCTACCCTCTGCTTTCTATCTTTTAACCAGTTCCTGATCCACAATAGTACACTGCCTCCTATCCCATGACTCTTTAGTTTTGCCAAAAGTCTCTGATGAGGGACCTTGTCAAAGGCTTTCTGAAAGTCCAGATACACAATATCAACCGACTCACCTTTGTCCACCTGTTTATTCACTCCTTCAAAAAAACATAACAGATTAGTAAGACAAGATCTTCCTTGTCTAAAGCCATGTTGGCTGTCTCCCATTAGGCCATGACTATCTACATACTGAGTAATTTTATTCTTTATGATGGTTTCTACCATTTTTCCCGGTACAGACGTAAGGCTCACCGGTCTGTAGTTTCCCGGATCACCCCTGGAACCCTTTTTAAAAATTGGTGTTACATTGGCGATCCTCCAATCTTCAGGTATTAGAGATGATTTTAATGATAGTTCACAGATAAATAATAGCAGGTCTGCAATCTCATATTTCAGTTCTTTCAACACCCTTGGATGTATACCATCTGGCCCAGGTGATTTGCTACTCTTCAGTTTATCTAATAGTTGTAATACATCTTCCCGATGTATCGATATTTCCTTCAATTCTTCCGCACCTTTAAATACCACTTCAGTCATGGGTAACATCCCTACATCTTCCTCAGTAAAGACCGAAGCGAAGAATTCATTCAGTCTCTCCGCTATTGCCTTGTCGCCTCTTAGTGCTCCTTTAACCCCTCTATCATCTAATGGACCAACTGACTCTCTCACAGGTTTTTTGCTATGAATGTACTTGAAAAAGTCTTTATTTCGCGTTTTTGCTTCCGCAGCAAGCTTCTTCTCAAATTTTCCCTTTGCCTGCCTTATCAATGCCTTGCATTTGACTTGCCAGTGCTTGTGCTGTTTCCAGGTTTCGTCGTTTGGCTCTTTTTTCCATTTCCTGAAAGATGCTTTTTTGGCAAATAGTACACCCCCACTGCCATTGCCTTCCCCCTTTTAAATGGAATTTCAATCCATAGAGATTCTACAGCAAATTTTGTTTCCTGCAAAACTTTAATACTTTCTGACTCAATGCCCTCTCTAACAGAGAGCAACCCCTCCACCAATTTGATCAGCTCTATCATTATGATAGAGTAATCAAACTCTGGAATTCATTGCCGTAGGATACAGTAAAAGCGTAAGGTACCCCGGGATAAGCATTCTGGAACCTGTGTACCTTTCTGGGAATCTGACAGGTATCTGTAACCTGAATGGACCATTAATGGTAACAGGATACCGGCTTCATGGATGTTGGTCTGACCCAGTAAGGCATTTCTTATATAATCGTATGTGTGTTGTCTCTGTACCATCAGTCACAGTATCATGTCAGTCGCGACACTGAATGTGGCATATGAGACCGAGTGCTGTCATGTCAAGCGACTGAATCTCTCTCTCTATAATATGCATTATAACCAGGGCCTCTGATTTACATTTATAAATGAATATCCATAAAGTTCTCTTCAAAAAATTCAGTGACTGACTGCTGAGATTTTTACAGGAGAGAAACAGGGCGGAGTGAAACACCCTACTCTCAACCCCTCCCCATCCAGGGAGCGGAAGGGGGGGGGTGGGAAGTCCCCCTTGTGATGGACAACTGTACCAACAGCGACCACCAGAGGGAGCTGAAGGCAAGCGAAATCCTCCATGCTCCCGTGTCCTGCAAGGGAAACAAATAAATGAAGGTGCTTCTGGCGCCCAATTACAAATTATCAAGACCTTGCGGAGCATGGTCGCACCTTTTCAGAAAAATGGTCGTGCCACCATAAATGAACATTTAGCTGCAGTCAGAGATGCCTTTCGGGCACTGAACATTACCAGGGGGGAGGACATGGTTCTGTATCTTCCATGGTCCTTTGATGTACCTTGTCAGCAGTTTATCAGGGAATATCACGGAGTCGAAACTCTCCTCACCATACTCCTCAGCAAGATAATCACTGGCATAGACAACATCCGCCAAGGATTTGCCCTCATCTTTCTGGACATCGCAGCAGCGTTTGATTCAGTGAATCATGATCTCCTCTTAATGAGGCTAACTGAGAAGGGCATCACTGGAACAGCGCTTGAATGGTGCAGGTCCTACTTATCCGGAAGATGGCAGCATGTCCGCTCAGGAGGCAGATCCTCAGAACCCTTCCGCCTAGATCAGGGAGTCCCTCAAGGTTCTTCACTCTCTGCCCTTCTATTTAACGTCTACATGCAACCAATCTGTAAGATCATACGGTCATTTAATGTCGACTGTATGCTGTATGCCGATGATGTTCTACTTTACACTCCCATCTCCACTGATCGCTTGGATCTCTCCCCCCTAATAAACTGCTTCAACGCAGTTTCTGAGTGGTTGCTCTCTCAAAACCTTCGTATTCAACATAAGAAAACTGAAGTTCTCTTTATCACAAGGAACCCCAACTTCACCCCACCACAATCTATCAGAACTAAGGAAGCGGAACTGCAATCCAAACCCTCAATACGCTACCTAGGTGTCACTCTGGATCAACGCCTGGATATGAAGTCCCACATAGGAAACACAGTCAGAACAATATATTACAAGATCCGTTCCCTGAGACACCTACGCTCCATGCTAGAACCAAAAGATTTCAGGACTATATACCAGGCACTGATAATACCACACTTCGATTACGCCAATGTCATTCTCCAAGGTCTTCCTCAATCCACTTTAAACCCATTACAGCTGGCTATGAATGCCGCAGCAAGGATACTCCAGGGGGCTGCCAGGACTGACCATGTTACTCCTTTGCTGATTCAATTACATTGGCTACCCGTTCAGGCCAGAATTATCTTCAAAACGCTACTTCTCACGTTCAAAGCCCTCAATAAGCTCTCTGCTCCTTCCTTATCTGACCTTATCCATACCACTTCACCAAACAGAGCAAGAAGATCATCAGCCATCAACTCCTTAAAACTCCCAAAGGCCCTTACAAGCTGCTCTTCTTCCACAGCCAATAGAGCCTTTACCCTCTGTGCCCCTAGGTGCTGGAATACACTACCTCCTGGCATACGGGCCATTGACAGCTTAACACAATTCAGGAAAGCCCTCAAATTCCACCTCTTTAACAACGTCTATATGCAGCCTATCTGCAATATCATCAGGTCCTTCAATGTGAAATGTATGATATACGCCGACGATATCCTACTCTACATGCCATTTTCCACAATGCAAATGGACTTATTGCCTATAACTAACTGCTTCGATGCAGTCTCACAATGGCTCCTGTCACAGAACCTCCGCATTCAGCATAAGAAAACTGAGGTTCTCTTTATCACAAGAGACCCCAACTTCACCCCACCACCACATATAAGTGTCAAGGGAGCTGACCTAGGCACCAAGGATACAATAAAATACCTCGGAGTCACACTAGACCATAGACTCGACATGAAATCACACATAAACAATATCGTAAAATCTGTATACTTCAAAATACGCACCCTCAGACACCTGCGTCCCCTACTAGACCACGAAGACTTCAGAACCATCTACCAAGCTCTGATACTGCCGCATTTCGACTTCGCCAATTCCATTCTACAAGGACTACCACAATCCACCATAAGCTCCTTGCAGCTCGCAATGAACACCGCTGCCAGGGTTCTTCTAGGAGCGGCCAGAAGTGAACACATCACCCCTATCCTCAAACAACTCCATTGGCTCCCTATACACGGAAGACTTACATTCAAAACCCTCATTCTCACATTTAAGGCCTTAAATGGTTTATCGTCCACATCACTCACCGCACTCATCCAATCCATTCCATCAAATAGAAATAGGAGACAGGCAGCATTAAACTCACTAACAACCCCAAAGGCTATTACAACGTGCAGCCTATCAACATCAAACAGAGCTTTCATGTTTAGCGCACCAAAATACTGGAATTCTCTCCCACCTGATCTACGTGCCATAACCGACCTAACCCAGTTCAGAAAAGCCCTTAAACTGCACCTTTTCATCAAATACTACCCCACATGAACCGTAACATAACAACCTCACCCTAGCACATTCCACAATATCCCTCTTGTCCCAAGCACCCCTGCTAATTCTATGTAAATAGTTTGAGCATGTTATCTAGCTAATAGATTATATACTCCATGTAAATAGTTACCCCATGTTATCCAAGTTTGATACTCCTGTTATATGTAATACCAAACAGCCTGTTGTTCTGGTTTCTTTCTGTTATTTGTAAACCGCGCTGATGTCAAAGAGTGCGGTATATAAGAAGTTGAAATAAATAAATAAATAAATAAAAAAACATCTTATTGAGCCATTTACACCCATCGACTTCAGTGATTCCTCCCAGCTATTCAGTTCCATGGTATCTCAATATCAGAAATAGGACGAATCGCTTTGTTTATTGAACATATTATTAGCACCTGTTCCTAATAACTTGTAGCCATGCTGTAGTATTATATCTGTAAATAGACTGTAAATAGTTTCCCCTGTTATCCAAGTTCCTTCCCTTGTTATCTGTAAACTCATGCATGTTATTGTACTGAGACTTTTTGTTCTATGTGAACCGCGCTGATGCCGAATAGTGCGGTATATAAGAGAATGTAAATAAATAAATAAATAAATAAATAAATGGCAGACGATGAAAAGAAGGACATCGTCATCTTTGAACAGGCACTAAAGAAACATTATGGGCCATACCCTGATGATATCGCTGCAAAGCAGGCAGCATTTAGTATGACTCATAGGGAAAATGAAACACCCCGAGAGTTTGCTTACAGACTTAGGCAGACCTTCTTCCAGAGTGACCCTTCTTGGGAAACAATAGAACACCATCAGGAGTTTCGTAATCTTTTCTGTCAGTTGCTCCTTCCATCTATTAAGCCTTATATGTCTGACAAGCGTCACGAACCCCTGTCACGTGTGATAGAACATGCTGAGTGGATTTGGGAAGCTGTTCCTAACATGAGAGACAACACTTGCGGCAGCACAGTTAAGGCTTCAAGCAAACCCAAGGAGCCAAAACAGAGTGTTAGTGCTGTAAAATCCACTCTTTCTTTGGAAAATAACTCTTCTCCTTCTGTTCCACAGCATCCTCCCAGGCCACCCCAGAATAACCAGTCATCTGGGTCTAAGCAGCGCTCTGGGAATCAGCGTTTCACTCAGCAGAACCGTAACTGGAAGAGAAAGCCCGGTTTTGACAAATTCCAGGAGCTGGAGAAGAGAATAAGCGAGTTGACAAATATGATGAAGGCTACCATTGCATTCAGCTCCTCACAGGAGGCTTCTGCTAGTAGTGCGCCACCTAAGCCACGAACAAAGCCTCAGAAGCCAGAGGAGGAACTGGTTGACTCCTCTTCCCCTTCTAATGAGACTGAATGACTAACCGACTTTGTTTCTGTCCCACAGGTCACTATTGCACAGGTGCAGCCAGTTCAGATAGATGCCACCCCATGGACACAGAGTGCCAGTCCTGCAATGGACAGCGATGGTCCTGCCTTCGACACCATCAGGAAGCACAAGTACTTTCTGGGTAAACTCAAGCCAAAAGGACAGAGGTATACTGTTCCTGTTACAATTCAGCAGGCTTTTCTCTGTGAGGGCCTGATAGATTCTGCCTCTGAGGCTACCCTGATTACCTCGAGTCTCTTTGATAGACTCACTGCTTCCTTGGGGAGTCAGAGGACCCTACACGTCACACCCAGTGATTTGTCACTCGCAGCTTATGGGAATCAGCCCATAGAGTCAATGGGGCAGGTCTGGCTTAACCTCCAAATTGGAAAATTACAGGTGAAACATCCTGTCATCATTACAAAGTGCCCTGGGGAAGAATTCTTGATTGGCAATGAGCTCTTGAAACGGTTACGCCCCATTCTGGACTACGTCCAGGAAGTGATCTGGACACAGGTCACACATCCCATACCTTATGCTAGGGTAAAACATGACAGCAGAGTCAGTGGTCCTTGTTCGGTGGAACGCACAAACATGTCCATCAAGATTAATTTCCAGAGGTCAGCTGATCCCCAAATCCTTCAGCTCCAGTATGAAAGGGCTGGAGATGAGGATCAGGGCATCAGCGACGTGGCTGCCATTGCAGTGGGTTCAGTAGCTAACATTGTCCTTGATACTGACTGCCTGCAGATATTCCTGAAGGAACCTGTGGAAGGTTGTGAGGTGCAAACCCCTCCTCCATCCCATCCCTGCCTAGATCACCCTAGGAGACTGACGGACATATTCTCGGCTGAGAAAGGTCCCTTTATATATGTGCAGGTGGGCATGTCCCAAAAGGAAAGGGCCTACCTATTACCCCTCTGTGACCACTCCCTCATCAGTGAGACGCTCTTCTATCGGCTCAAACAACAGCTTGCCCTTGATTGGGTAATGGGAGCGAAGACTTCGTTCCAAGTGCCTGGGGAAGGGCTCACGACATTAATGGGCTACTGCAATCTCCCCTTGCAAGTTGGGGTCAAAGGTTTTCGGCACACCTTCTCCATCATCAGAGGACTTGAGGTGCCCCTCTCCTTAGGCTCAGATTGCCTTGTTCGACTGGGAACTTATGTGGATTTTGTGAACAACATCCTCTGGAGTAGGATGGAAGGAGATCCGGTGGATTTCTCTGGTACCCACCCATCCCTACGGGCTGGTCAGACTATTCCTCAAGTCTGTGAAGTGGTCAGTGCAGAAGACATCCAAATACCTGGGAGGGTACAGGATTGTCCCCTGCCGATACAGGTGACCCGAGGGCATGTGGTCTCGGACAACTTGGTCTTCTTCAGTCCAAATTCCCGTTTTGAGGAGCTGGGCCTAGCCATGGGTCCCATACCCTGCATGGAGGCCACCGCTCCCTCCTTACACTTATTGCTCACCAATCCAAACCCAGATCGCATTCACCTTGTGAAAGGCGAACCCCCTGGGATTCCTAGTGGGAGAATCGTTCCCAACTGTGGAATTGAGTCTCCAGATTATTGGGGAAGCCCCTGTTTCCTGGAACATCTGTGAAGAGGGGGAGGGCCCTGCGTGTGTACGATCCTCACCCCGAGGCCTCCTCACCTTACAGTTTGTCTGGCCTCATAGTGCTGTGACCTCTCAGGTGGACCTCGAGTCTTACCATCTGATTTTGAAAAGTAAACTCGATGAGGCTGTTAGTTCCCTCACCCACCAGGGGGGGGGGAGCCCCATGCTGTCCAAGCCATCCAGGTCTCCTCTCTCCAAGATGAGATTGAGGAGAAGGTTGAAATACCCTCCAACAAACCTGTTCTGGGATTTGACGAAATGGTTGCGGGAAAACTTGCTGAAGCAGACGCCTGCACTGATGAGTCAGAAAAGGCCCAATTAAAAGAACTGCTGTACCGTCACAAGGACCTGTTTGCCACTGACACCTATGACTGTGGTCTCATCGACCTACATGTCACCCGTATTCCTACGGATCCAAACAGTAAACCCGTCTTTGTGAGGCAGTATAAAATCCCATTGGCCTCCTATGAATCCGTTCAGGAAATCATTAATTCCCTGGAACAAAAGGGAATTATACGTCAATGCAACAGTACTTACAATGCCCCACTGTGGCCTGTCATCAAGAAGGATTCTAGCTGGCGCTTAGCTCTGGACTATCGCCAGCTTAATAAAAAGGTACCTCTATCCAGATGGCCTATGGCACATCTGGAACAGAACTTAGCCACCATCAAGGGTGCAAGGTACTTTACAAGCCTGGATCTGGCCTCAGGATTTTGGACTATACCTGTCCATCCAGAAGATCAGCATAAGCTGGCTTTTACCTTCGGTAGGCGACAATATACTTGGAATCGGACACCGTTTGGTTATTTGAATGCCCCAGCAGACTTTAATATTTTCCTGCATAAGGCTTTGCCTGATGCTGAGACTAGAGGCACCCTCGTCTATGTAGACAACATTCTGGTGAAGAGCACCAGTTTCACTGACCATTTGCAAGAAATAGAGCATGTTTTCCAGCAACTGAAAGCTGCGGGAGCAAAGCTGTCCTTGTCAAAGGGCCAATGGTGCCGGAAATCCCTCAATTATTTGGGTTACGAAGTTTCTGCTGAGGGACTGCGGCCTCAAAGGAAGAGAATTGCGGCCTTGCAACAACTCAAACGTCCGACCAACGTGAGTGAGCTGCGCTCATTCTTGGGCATTTGCAATTATTCCCGCCAATTTGTGGATCAATATGCGGAGATTTCCTGACCCCTGGTCAAACTCCTCAAACAAGATGAACCTTGGGTATGGAATCCCGACCAAGAGGCAGCTCTAGAAGAGCTGAAGGCAGCTTTGAGTCGAGCTCCCTGTCTTGCCTATCCAGAGAGTGGTAGAGAATTCTTTGTGGAACTAGGTTTCACCGATCACTCTATGAGTGCTGTTCTGTACCAGATGCATGACGCAGATAGGAAAGTTATTGCCTATGCCAGCAAAGCTTTAACGGAAGTGGAGAAGAAATACTCTGACTGTGAGAAATCCTTGTTGTCCACAGTCTGGGCCCTCCAATATTTCCGCAGTTATATCCAAGGTGAGAGGCTGGTTGTTGAGACTCATCACCAACCCATCAAGTTCCTAGGCAGTGATCGGATTAAATCGGGACAAGTGTCAAACAGTCGCATTGTCTCCTGGACCTTAGCACTTCAGGGCTGGCCCCTAGAAGTAAGGTATGCTCAAAACCGCAAGGATGCCGCCGCACAGGGCCTGGCTGAATTGCACGATTGCACTGCCAGAGAACCTTTAGTGGGTAATTTAGACACCGAAATGGAGTCATGTACGCCTGAGCCTTCTCGTCATCGTCCTTATGATGAGAACCTCTGTAAAGGCTACCCCAAGGTGTATGTGGACGGTTGTGCTTACCGTCGAGAGCCGGACCATGAACTGGTAGCAGGTATAGGTGTAGTTTGGAACCAGAACCACCCTTGTGAACCCTTCAAGTACCGTCTGGGTACCAAGACTAATCAGTATGCAGAGCTAGCTGCAGCCCTGGCAGCTCTCCAGTCTGCTGCTCAGGGAGGGGTTCACACCCTAACCATCTGTACTGATTCAGACTATGTCCGACAGAATTTTGTTTCCCACTTACCCATTTGGAAATCTAACAATATGCTGAATTCCAAAGGGAAACCTGTCAAACATGACGGATTGATTCTGGCCTTGGACAAGATAGCTCATGAAAATGACATGACCATCTACTGGAAGAAAGTGAAAGGTCATTTCCATGTTGATAATCCTGACAAGATTGGAAATGATCTAGCTGATCAGCTTGCCAAGGAGGGTGCTGTCTCTGGAGACCTCTGGCAATTGGAGGCCCCCGAGACCAATGGGCTTCGAATTGTGACGGCGGTTACCCGGCGACAAGCTCAATTATCCACCATGCCCCCTGTGGTTCAATGGTGTGGCGAGAGCACAGATCTCGACCTCGTGCAAGCCCAGAAACAAGATCCTACTCTTGGACGTTTCTACCTTTCTCTGCAGAACCCCCAGGAACACCCATTAACTCTGGAGGATTGTCAGGACGATGAGGAACTGAGGATCCTCTACATCTCCAAGGACATGTTCCATCTCCAGAAAGATCTGTTGATACGGACGAGTAAGCATGGTATTGTGCAATGGGTGGTACCTCGGGCCTTCCGAGGAGTTATGTTACAGCACGCTCATGATGAACCTTGTGCCGGTCATAGAGGTGACAGAATAACCTATGAAACGTTGAAACAAGTGGCCTACTGGCCCCACATGTACCAAGATGTCCAATTGTATACTAAAGGTTGTCTGACCTGTTGCAGATTTCAACCTGCAGCTCCTTCTCATAGAGCCCCTTTGAGAAACAGAGGTCTGACCATGCCTTGGTCTGATCTCCAGATTGATTGGATCGGCCCCGTGCCCCGATCCTCTCGAGGCAACAAATATATGTTGACAGTTACCTGCTTATTTACTAAGTGGGTCGAGTGCATTCCAGCACCCAACTGTACCACCGAGACCACGGCCACCTTGTTGTTAAACCATGTTTTCAGCAGGTGGGGCCTCCTCATGCGAGTGAATCCGACCAGGGTTCCCACTTCACGGGACAAGTCATTAAGCATCTGTGGAAGGTACTAGGTGTGAAGGTCAAAGTCCACATTGCTTATTGTCTACAATCCTCTGGACAAGTGGAAAGAGCAAACAAAACTATCATCAGTATCTTGAAAAAGTATGTTTCTTCCTCAGGGAAGGACTGGGACATCAAACTGCCCTTGGTCCTGATGGCTATCAGAGCCACGCGTCATCGTGCTACTGGTGTGTCCCCTTTTGAGATGATGACAGGTAGGGACATGGTTTTACCCTTTCATCTTCTTTACAAGACTAATGATGTGAATCTCGCTGCTGCTACAACTGCTCATGAATATGTTGCCCATTTAAGACAACACTTGCAAAATGCCTTTGCCTTTGCCCAAAAGAATTTGGACACTGCTGCTAGGGGTAGGAAAGCCTACTATGATTTGAGGACTACCTCTAACGAATACCAGATTGGCGATAAGGTATTCTACTACAATTTTGGTAAGAATAAGGTCAAAGACTGTAAATTTCTACCTAGCTGGAACGGTCCTTTTCCTATTGTGGATAAAGTCTCCCCTGTCGCTTATCAAATTCGAATGAAGTCAGGTACTGAGAGGGAAGGCTCCCTTAAATGGGTCCACATTAATCAGCTTAGACCGTGTCATCCCAGTAAGCTCCTTCCTGAAGAACCTCTTGATGAAGTGAGTGATACTAACCTTGAGGCAGGATAGCCTGTTTGTTTTCTTTTCCAGATGGAGTCCCGGACTTTGAAGGTCCTGTTCCTGATTTTGATGTTAGCGGGATCCGAGGTTGCCAGATTGATTGAGCCTGGCCCACTTTCTGGTGTCGTGCTACAGGATGCGCCTGGTTTCCTGATTACACAGTCCCAGACTGTCACACAGAAAGTTTGTGTGTCCCTAGATCCAACATGATTTACAGAAACATTTTGAATCGTCTGTTGCACGCATCACTAATATACAACAGTACCTAATCTCGGCATGTGCCAACGCTCTAAAGACATTCATTGGTTGTGTCCTGGTAAACCTTTCCTGAAGGACACTTCTACGGCTCTTTGTGGGTTGTCTGCTGAAAATGTGAAAGAACAATGTAAAGTTACCATGACCAAGTACGATGACTTTTCAGAGACGAAAGTTGCTGTTGTCAACAATGTTTGGCTGGTTAGTACCCCTTTGAGTGAACTCCTGGTCACCATGAATAAACATGACATTCATAACAGAGTTCCTCTACCCTGCAATGTTTGCTTGATTGATGTTCCCAAGAACTCCATTGTTAATGTTGGTGGAGTTTCCTTGTTTTATCTAGATGCTGACCCTGTTTCGACAGAGCTCCAGATATTGGATGTGTTTCGAGGTCATGAGATTGACTTCACTGCAGCCTTTTGGACTATAGTCTTTTGGACTATAAGGACTCTCACACAGTTGAACTGTCCATTGACCAGGACGACCTTGCCATTGCTGATTATAACTTTGATTCACGAGATGTGGACATTTTACAAACTGATTTTATGTCACATGTCATTGTGCCTGGTCTTTTCTTTCTGTTGGTGCTCCAGTTCCTTATCTCTTTGTATCAGAGACAGATTCGTACTCTTCGTCGCTCTCTGCATCCTGCACCTCTGCTGCCTGCCATGCGTCTGCAGGATTTGCTGGAACGTCACACTTTTGATTAAGTGTCACCATTTTCTTTGACAGTTATCCATTGCTCTTGCTTGAGTTGTTTTTATCATAGATAGCATGTGTTTATTTTACTACCACAGTTACATATTGCTTCTCCTTACTTTTGAGTGTTCACCTTGGTGTTACACTAACACATTATATTGCATTACAGATATACATTTTTTTGGTTTGGATACTATATATCTACTCTTGGGTTTGAAGTTAACATGCATTATATTGATTGCATTGACTTGACTGTATCTATGTCGTTTTATTTTAACTTCTTTTATTGCTTGAGTGTATTCACTGTATTATTCCTCATGCAGTATTGCTTTCGTGCATCTTTTGTGCTTGAAGTATTATCCACTTATCATGCTTTAGTCAACCATTTGTCATTTGGTTCTGACCTGCACGGTAGTACTGCTAGTTAGGCTTTGTACGATGGAGTGTACTCCCTTGTAGCATCCTCCATCTTACAAGGGGGGGGAGATGTAGGGCTAGTACCCCTGCAATTCTACATGCAAATCTCTGGCCTGCTCAGCAACTCAGGCCTGAACCAAACTGCACAGACAAGATGGATTCTTCACTACACTTTTGCTGTGTTCAGCTATAAGCCTGCCCTCCAAGCAACTGCTTGCGCAGCGTTTCTAAGTGTGCATACAGAAGCTATTGTCCGTGGCTGGCCTTGGACACTTGTACATGCCCAGAAGTTACATACTGTTGCCTCTGCCTGACTTCTTACTATGGCTCCTTTGTTTGCAAGAAGCTGCCCATCATCTACCTCCTGATTCGCTGAGAACACCTCAGACTGCCTGGTGCCAACCAATCATCGGACCTATGACGGAGGATTCTTACACAGAATAATGCAATCTGCACTGAAACTTTAGTGAGAGAGTTGGGGGCTTTTCCCACCTGTTCATACAGACTTTTGCAGCGGTTCCTTCCTGCTGTGCACTGCGTACCTGATTCCTGCGACCTGAGCCTTCCGCAAGACGGCCACTAAGTGTGGGCTAGGCCGTCCTCCAAAGGTCTGAGATAAGACTTTCACAGATACCTCCGGTTCGGACTTACTGCGGCTCGCCTCTGACGGGGCTGGAGCCTGCATTAGCTAGGAGCTGCCTCCTTGGACTGTGCTGTTCCTGAGTGCCCGACGTAGCTAAGGTACTGGCTTATCTCTCCTCCTCCGGATGGGCAAGGGGTTAGCAATATATCTCTTACTTTTCCTCAGTGCAGAGCGAATCAGTGCTGTCTGGTTACTAATTAGTGCTTTATTACGTTGTCCAATTGTACATCTGTACTATAACAAATTTCTACCTCATGTTTCTAATTAGCTATATGTGTGTGTGTATATTTTTCTACCTGGTTGCCTATAATAAAGTCTAATATATTTCTGCAGACCAGACTTCTTTCGTGGCTCATTGCCAGAATAACTCACCGAACCTTGGGCTGGGTATTAGTAGCTATCTCCCCTGGACAACAGAGAGTCTAACTTATTTTTGTGCTACTAATATACCCTACAGCACATATGATGAGTTCTACTAGTTCTGATCTCAGTCTTTAGCGCTCTATAAAAATGGTCTACAGCTATCTGCAGGAGATAAGGGAGAGATTATACAACTAAGTGAGTTGGGAAGGAGTAGAGACTGCTGGAAGGTGGAGAAAGGAGAAAGGAGAAAAGAGAGACTCTTGGTGATGGAGAAGAGAGAGAGAGAGACAGCTGCAAGGATAAGGGAGAAAAGTGAGCACCGAATCCACAGTTAGGAGGGAGAGAGCCGTGATACACAGTATGGGAGACTGGCAAGGAAACAGCAGAGGTGAGGTGATTCCATTCCTCGTGCTACATTAACGATTCTCCAGCACGTACTCAGAATCAGGCAGACTGGGAGCCCAGTACATACTGGAGTCTGATTAGTAATCCAGTCTCACCTTCAATAACTCAATCGCTGACTTCTGACACTTCTCCTCTATCTCCGAGATCAGTTTCTGGAGGGAGGAGCTTTGATCTTCTAGTTGGGTCACATTATCCCTGATTTTCTTCAGAATCTGCTTCTCTTCCTCTTCCAGCCTTGAGAGACGGATCCGCTGCTCCTCATTCAGGAACTGGTGCAACTCCTCAAACTCAGCCAGGATTTTCTCTCTCTTCATCTTTGCCTCACGCTACAATCAACAGATAAGAGCAAAAAGCAGAAATATCAGAGACATTGCCAACATTTATATTACCTATAACAGTGGAGCCTCTACCTTGAGTACCCAAGAACAGAGTCCAAAACATCACTTTAATTATTCTGAGTTTTATGACACGTGAGGAGGCAAATCACAGTATCGGAGATGATTTCAGAAATGGTTGTATAAGTGGATGCAGCCAATGTACATGTAAAGAGCTGTGATTTTCAGAAAGAACATATATACTTTCCCTACAAAAACTTAACACTTACTGTATACGTATATGAACAGTAATTATCTAAGGGGAAGATGAATTGGTTGTGAACTTCTCAACCATTACAATCAGGAGTTGACTGCATGGGGCAAGAGGGAATGGCAATATGAGCCCTTGCAGTCAGAAGAATCAGTGGCCCATGTAGGCTGGTGGAAGAGAATCGCTGGCTGAACTGGCCAAGAAGGAGATAAGGAAAGCAATGCTGGGGTGAGATCTGGAGAGTAGGGAAGGAGAAGAGCTCTGTGTTGGGCATCGAGAAGGCTCTAGTCTCAAGTATCGACCTTCTTTCACGCTTCAACCCTTTCTACTGCAGGGATTCCTCTCAAGAAGGAAATCTGAGGGACTCTTTGAAATGCTGCAGAGTATTCGCTTACTTTCTAACAGACCCTATGCTAACTTTCCTTCCTGTTGCTACTGCTTTCAATGGGGCACCCAAAGAAGCGAGAGGTGTGGACTGGGAAGGGAACATTTACGAATGATCGAGGAAGGACTAGGGCGCAGGGAGATGTAATATAAAGAGAACCCATGGAGGGGACGAGGAAGAGCGAATAGGGGAAAGCACAATCGCTCAAGAGCACCTGGTTCAGACTGAGGTATCTTCAAAGAATACTGGCAAAATGTAGAAGTTAGACTATTCTCTTAGAGAGGTGTTGTAAAGACTGAAATAGTCTACAAGCATTTTAATAAGGAGCAGATAGATGTAAACGATTCCAAATTATACCATCAGCTGGACTCCATACTTAAAGCTTATTCCCTAAATCTAAAAGCTCTTTCTATCATTTGAGAAAAGTACACAACCTGGAAAGTGGAATAACGAGTGAGGATATCAATTTTACAGATGACACAAAACTATTTAAAGTTGTTAAAACTCAAGAGGATTGTGAAAAATTGCAAGAGGATCTTGATAAATTGGAAGACTGGGCATCAAAATGGCAGATGAAATTTAATGTGGACAAGTGCAAAGTTATGCACCTAGGGAAGAACAACCCAAACTATGGTTACACGATGCAAGGTTCCACATTAGGAAGCACAACCCGGGAAAAAAGATTTAGGCGTCATTGTGGATAAGATGTTAAAACCCTCAGCCCAGTGTACAGCGGCGGCCAAGAGAGCAAATAGAATGCTAGGTATCATAAGGAAAGGAATAGAAAATAAAACAAAAGATATTATAATGCCTCTATATCGTTCCATGGTGAGACCACACCTTGAATATTCTGTGCAATTCTGGTCGCCGTATCTTAAAAAGGATATAGCGTTATTAGAAAAGGTTCAGAGAAGAGCCACCAAAATGGTAAAGGGGATGGAAGGATACTCCTATGAAGAAAGGCTAAAAAGGTTAGGGTTCTTTAACCTGGAAAAGAGATGGCTGAGGGGAGATATGATAGAAGTCTATAAATTAATGAACGGAGTGGAACGGGTAAACGTAGATCGATTGTTTACGTTATCAGAATATAGAAAGACTAGGGGACATGCAATGAAGCTACAGGGTAAACTATTAAAGACTAATAAAAGAAAATATTTTTTCACTCAACGTGTAATCAAACTCTGGAATTTGTTACCGGAGGATGTAGTAAAGGCTGTTAGTGTAGCTGGGTTTAAAAAAGGTTTGGACAAGTTCCTGGAGGAAAGGTCCATAAACCATTATTAAGAAGGGACCCAGGATATCAATGCTTGACCCAGTACAAGCATTGCAGAACGTGTGTCTTTTGGGGAAACTGCTAGGTTCTTGTGACCTAGATTGACCGCTGTTGGAAACAGGATACTGGGCTTGATGGACCTTGGTCTGACCCAGTATGGCATATCTTATGTTCTTATGTAACTTCTCTTCTACATCACGAAGAAAAGTCTTGACATATTAATGCCACTTTTGGATGTTGACTCACCTGATCCCCTCTGTGTTTCCTTCCATTCTCCCTGGATGTATCCTATGTCTACAGCTACCCGTGTTGTCTGTCTTGACTAGATTGTAAGCACTGATCAGCAGGGACATGTGTCTGTACAGCGCTGCATACATCTTGTAGCGCTATACAAATGTTCAGTAGTAGTAGTAGTAAAATAGCCCCCCAGTTAGGCACATACTGGGCGCCTAAAAGAACATCCCTCCTTATACATTTATCCCCCAGTAGGCATTGGCAGTAAACTTCTGTCCACCTAGCCAGAATAAGGATACAGTGAAGTGTTAGGAAAAGATTAGGAAAGATTACCAAAACTGGCAACACAATAATAATAATAATTACCCTGATATTAATTTGGCAAATGTTTCATGGCAACATGCTAGGAAGTCAAAGTTTCTAGATTGCATAAGGAGAAATCGTACTTAGCGATAAGTTCCTTTGCTGGAGTACTGCTAGACCAGTTCAGGCCAGCAGATGATGGAGACAGAGAAAGACTAGAAGCTTTCAGTGACATCACTGGTAATACAGCTGGTGCAGCTAAGGGCAACCTTCAGTCCTTTGTAACCAAGCATAACAACTTAACCCAGGCAGCTTCTAGATCCAACTCAGCTCCTCGGGGAAGGACAAGGAGCCCCCTTAATAAAGACAAAGAGCCCAAAACAAGTGCAGAAGCCTCAATTATTAACTGGATTTTAAGAGCCAAACAGTCATGACCCTGCAGAAACCATCTCAGAGGGAGACGCAAAAACTTACCACCAGCTCCTCCGCTTTCCGCTCTTCACTGGACTTAAATTCCAGAAACCTTTTCAGCTCCTTCCTTAAAGGCTCCAGGTGTGTTTCATATTTCTCCTGTGAATATTAAATGTATTTAATTTAGAACTGGAATATTATTATCTTTTTGTCCAAACCCATTAATACACTTATTCACAGTAAATGTTCCAGAAAGCAGAATAGCCTATCGGTAATGGGGGCTCTCCATGGACAGCAGGGAGGTAGAGCCACAAATCTGGGTGATGACATTAGTGTTGCACGGATCCGGATCCTCTGTTCTCCTATTAAGCTTGGGAGAGCTCAGCCACTGCCTCACTCCTGTTAGCTCCCTTTCTGACTCAGTCAGTAACAGAGCTTAGATAGTGAAGTGTAAGGAGGATAGGCAAGTAGAATAGAGTAGCTTCATTCCTCTACCATGCACAGAGAACCCCCATTATAGGTAAGCAATACTGCTTTCTCTGTGGCTTAACCAAATAAGCTGTCCTTATATGAAATGGGGTCCAAATTATAGTGCCTAGTGAAGATAGGGACAGAAGTCCATGTTGCCATTTTACACATATCTGTGATGGAAGCTGATCTTAGATTTGCCACCGTGGCGGCTTTTACATGCAATTTGATGGCTTGTTACATGTCCCGATGATCGCTCCTCACCAGCTTTAGTGTAGCAGAGTCTGATGCAGCCTGTAATCCATCTAGATAGCAATTATTTATTCAGTGCATGACCCGGTCCATTCGGATCATAGGAGACAAACGATTGTGAGTCCTTCCTTATGTTCCCATGCAACCTCTGCACTACAAAAGACCTACTCGCACTTAGAAAAGCCCTTAAGAGCCACCTATGGATGACAGTATATAATCCCCCTCTCTCTCCCCTCCTACTCCCGTTACTCATATGCTCCTTTGGTTTCCTCCTCCCTTTCATTTGTTCATTCGCTTTCATTCTAAGTTTGCCCTAAGTTTTATTATCTTGTTTTAATGTATTATGCCCTGTTTTATTGTATTGACCATAGGATAAAGCGAATAGATGGATAAATCGATACATAAATAAATAAGTAAATGAATATATGTTCTGGGTTGACTTTGGATAATAAGTCAGAGTCTGTTCACATATAGGGCGGCATTTTCGAAGGCATTTACATGGGTACCTGCCCTAGTTACCCTTAGAAATGCCTTATCCGGGATTTTTGAAAGGCGCTTACATGGGTAGTGCCCTTCGAAAATCCTGCAAAAGTCCCGAAGGTGCGCAGATGCTATGTGGTTAGCATCGCTGTGTGTTGGGGGCCTTCTGGTGCAGAGTAGGGGGTGCAGGAAAGGGCTAAATGGGTATCAGTGATTTTTGATGCTGCCCACTTAGCCCTCTGTGCCTTAAAGATAGGCAAGGTTTTTCCTCACCTACCTTTCCGGTGCAGGGGCTAAGCGGGTAGCATCGAAAATCACTGCTACCCGGCTAGCTCCTCCATTTTCCAGGTTGTATGGAGAGAACTGGATTTTCAATGCCAGGGCTACATATGACTCTGGCACTGAAAATGCAGGTTAGATGGACAGCGGGTGGACTATGCACCGAAACAGCACAGAGCACCACCCAAATGAAACTCGGGCCCATAATGTATGAAGAGTAGTTTCAGCACATGTGTCTTGCCACTTTTAACTCCCTGAAGTTGTGTCTGAGTGGTCAGAAGCAGCAGGCCATGTGTGCTGAAGCACAGTGCCCCCCCACCAACCTTGTCACCAGAATCAGCAGCAGCAGGGGTGGGAGTGCAGCTTAGCATGAGGAGGGGTAGCACATTCAGGACTTCAGCCCTGGGTGGCAGAAACCCTTCAGCCAGCCCTGTATGTTCCCAACAAGATTGTGACTCCAGGACATGTATATTTATTTATTTAGACAGTTTTGTATACCACCTTATCCTTCAATCAAAGTGGTCACAACATTAGCACAAGGGGATATATATGAGACACATACACTAATAGTTACAGGGAACATGGGTAATGGAGGATTAAGTGGCTTGCCCAGGACCACAAGGAGCACCTGTGGGACTAGAAACCCCAGTCCTTCAAGCCAAGGTTGCTGTCCTCTAGTGGGATTTGAACCCCCAACTTTCTGGCCTGAGGTAACCCTTGCCCCAACCACTAGGCCACTCCCTCCAGATGTTGTGATAACAAAGAATGACACACACCTTGTATTCCTGCACAACCTCCTCGATGGGGATCACCGAGTGAGATCTGTGATCCCGGGATCTGTCACACACCACACAGATCGGTCTCTGATCCTCTGTGCAGAACAGCAGCAGTTTCTGTTCATGCTTCTCACACAGACTTTCCTCTTGTTTCCTCTCTGCCTGATTTTTCACTATTTCTGTGATATTTGCGAGATGCCTGCTAGGCCTGAGGTTCCTCTGCTGAGATGTCTCTCTGCACTGGGGACAAGGGAAGTTTGTCTCTAACCCCTCCCACGTCCGAGTGATACAGGAGCGGCAGAAGCTGTGTCCACAGTCTATAGTCACCGGGTCTGTAAAATAATCCAGACAGATGGGGCAAGAAATTTCCTCCTGCAGACTCTCAGTGCTCCCTGCAGCCATGCTCCTGAGAGAAGAAAGGTTTTACTTTCAGTTTCAGTTTCATATCCTGTATCTCGGAGAAATCCAAAGGCTTGTAAATTGTGTAAATGCCGCTGAGAGGGTTAATGGTGCAAAGAAAAGGGGTTTGGATTTGTTCAGAATTGGGCAACATTCTGGGAAAGGACGGTCTCCACCTTAATTGGGATGGATCCAGGGCTGTTCTTTGGTACAGAGTCAAAAGATTCCAAATTGCATTTATCAACTGAAAGCCAGATTAATATGAATAAAATACAAACTCTAAAATGCCTCTATGCAAATGCTAAAAGTTTAAAAATAAGATGGAAAAACTGGAATATATAGCACTAAATGAAAAGTTAGATATGATTGACATCCCAGAGACCTGGTGGAAAGAGGACAAGCAATGGGACACTGTGATACCTGGGTGCAAACTATATCGCACTGATAGAATAGATGAAATTGGAGGAAGGGTTGTGCTCAGTGTTAGAGAGGGCATTGAGTCACAAAAGATTAAAGTTTTGTAGGAAACAAAATACACTGCAATCTCTATGGATGGAAATTCCATGTAAAAAGGTGAAGGTGAAGGCGATGGCAGTGGGGATGTACCACCGACAGCCTGGCCAGAATGAACAGATGGATGAGGAAATGGAAAGCCAACAAAAGTTACAACACGGTAATAATCGGCTATTTCAATTATCCCGGTACCGACTGGTTCAATTTCACAGCAAGACATGCTCGAGAGATAAAGGGCCCGATTTTCGAAGGTATTTACACAGGTAACTGCCCTAGTTACCCATGTAAATGCCTTATCCAGGATTTTTGAAGGGCACCTACATGGGTATTGCCCTTTGAAAATCTCGGATAAGTCCCTAAAGAGCCCAGATGCTATGCCGTTAGTATCGGGGCGTGTTAGGGGCGTTCCAGGGTGGAGTAGGGCAGTGGAAAGGGATAACTGGGTAGCACCGATTTCCGATGCTTCCCTCTTAGACCTCTGTGCCTTAAACATAGGCGAGGTTTTTCCTCACGTATCTTTCAGGCACAGGGGCTAAGCAGGTAGCACTGAAAATCTGCGGCTTCCTGGGTGTGTGGCAAGACCCGGATTTTCAATGCCGGGGCCGCAAATGACCCTGGCATTGAAAATCTGGATTAGGCGGAAGGGGGCGAGCTATGTGCCGACACTGCGCATAGCACTGCCCAGATGAAAATCGGGCCCAAACTTTTTAGATGAAATAAATGACTGCGTCTTGGAGCAACTGGTTCATGAACCGACAAGAAGGGAAGCTATTCTGAACCTAGCCCCTCAGTGGAACACAGGATCTGGTGCAAGAGATGAGAGCTTTGGGGCCACTTAGCAATAATGATCATAGCATGATCACATTTGATTTCATAAATGGAAGAAAGACGGCAAGGGAATCCACAGTACTACCTTTTAACTTTCAAAAGGGAGCCTATCTGTACCCCCAAAAACTAAGAGCTGGGGCTGGACATCTCCCAGAATAATCCAAGTCTCTCTCTTACTCTCAGGTGTCGGATAGTGAAGTTTCTGAGACCACAGGATGTTTCTACTGAAATGAAAACTCGCTTCCCTCCAATCTTCCCTTGCCAATATTTTATTGTGAAGAAAATGCTTGCAAAACACCACTGTAAAGAGCAGTTCACTAGGAAGTGAAGGGGCGATATTTAAACACATTTACGGGGTCAGCAGTAGCTGCTAGGCTGGATAAATGCCTCTAAGGCAGACAATTACAGCCTTATCCGTATTGCTACGCTGAACACCACTACAGAGCACCATGACACTATCCCGATAACGTTGGAACAGACTAGGGGCGGAGCCAAGAACTGTCTGGATAGTGGTAATTTTCAGCACTGCCATCAAGATAACAGCGCAGGTGAAAAGCTTATTCAGATAGTGGCTGAAAATCACAGCTATCCGGATTCCGGAAGCACTTATTGAATATTTGGATTTTTTTTTGCCATGACAGTCAGCATTTCAAGAAACTAGTTTCCTCTGTTTCCCCTGGAAGAAGATGCCGTTATGACCTGTGCTAAAGAAATAATTTGTGGGGTTTTTTTGTCACTTCTCTATTTTATTTTGTTTCATTCTTTTTTCTTTTTGGAAATTTTACTTCTAAACTAGGTAAGATTGTATCAGTTCTATGTTTTTATATTTATAAATCCTGTATAAGCTGCGTCTCTGAGTATACTACTATATGTTTTTCTGATCTCCTATATAAGCTATATTGAATGATGGAATTATGAAAATACATTGCTTTTTAAGATTTGCAGAATAAAAAGGAACCCGCTGTCTTACCACACTTCCTGCGACCAGCCATTAACCCCTCCTTTGTATCCAGCATCTATTTATTTGATTTTTCTATACTGTCCCTTACAAAAATCAGGGGCGGTTTACAGATAACTGAACATTTTAAATAGAACAATGGTTTAACTTTTAACTTAGTAACTTTTTGGGAGTAACAAAACAGATGGATATACATTTGGCTACAAACTTTGCCTATAACAGGATGATAATAAAAAATTTCAGGTTAGAATTATGTTGAGTTTGTGATTGTTGGAGGTGGGTGTAGTTCAGGATTGTGTGTGGTGAGTGTTTGTGAGGACATGTCTGTATTTGGGTTCAAATCTGAGTTTCCGTAATGAGTAGAAAAGAGGTATGTTTTGAGGTCTCTCCTAAACCTCTGGAGGTCTTTGATGGAGGCAAGTGTGAGAGGTAGCGAGTTCCAGAGGTCCGGGGCAGTAAATGTGAAGGCTCTGGAGCTTGCAGTTTGTTTTGTCTTGGGGATAGAGTGGGGGATCTCCCTTCCAGCCATTAACCCTCCCACCACCAACCGCAATCACTGCAAATTTTCCTGTGTCTGTAGTGGTAGCGGCATCAGACCTTAAACAATGAAAGAAAACCTCATGGGTCTTCATGACCCAATGCTTGGAAGTCTTGCAAATGTCTGTCCCCTTTGACGCATCGTATCACATCAGAGCGGGTGGGCATTTGCAGGCCTTCCAAGCAGGAAGTTACAAAGACCCATGGATTTAAAGAAGGAAAAAGAAAAGTCTGATGCCTGCCGCCACCGCAGACAAAGGAAAAGCGGCAGTGGGGGGGCAGGCAGAGCGAATCACTGAGGGTTTATTCTTAAGGTGCCGCCCCACCAGAAAAAGGTGCTTGTATGCTGTAAAAATGTGTACTGGCAGAAAAAAGCTCTACCCACACTAATGGCCATGTACAGTCAATGCCCACTCTCCGCTCCAACCCTGCCCCCCTGCCAGCTGCGTAGTTATATTCCACCTGCATGATGACCATCACTGCAGCCCCACTGAAGCAGTTAAAGCACTGAAACACACACAAACCACATAACACCCTTTAGTCATAGGGCCCTTAAGTTTGTACGTGAGGCAACGTAGAGTTAAGTGACTTGCCCAAAGTCACATTGAGCAGCGGCAGTGGGATCTGAACCCCGATCTCTCCGTTTTAGCTCATTGCTCTAAATATCAGGCTCCTTCTCCACTAACTGCAACCAAATTTTCAGCATAAGAATATCTCTTATAAAAGTTGGAAAACCAAAATAATATGTTTCCTTTAAACACATGTATCAAGTCCCAAGTTTGAAATAGAATTTAAAAAATAAAATGCTCATATAATGTACCTTTGTTTATTTTACTTTTTTGTATATTTGGTTGGAAATCACAATAAATATTGAATTCAAAAACATGCTCATTTGATTTGTACTTCAATTCTTTTGTTACCTGTTTCTTGATTGTTTCCTGAAACATTCTGCTGAAAAGACACTGATTTGAGGGCAAATCTTTCTCCTCAAGCAGCAAATCTGTCTCCAAAATGAGCTGTTTAGATCACAGCTGGATGAGGTCTCACTGACAAAAATAGGATTAGAGTCTGTCAGTGGAGGGGTGGGGGGTGGGTGCTTGGTGACAGAGAGGGGATTAGAGCCTGTAAGTATGAGGAGGGGTCTCAGTGAAAGAGATGGGATTAGAGCCTGTGAGTTTGAGGAGGGGTCTCGGTGACAGAGATGGGATTAAAGTCTGACTGAGTGTGAAGAGGGTCTCAGTCACGGAGATGGGATAAGAGCCTGTGAGTGTGAGGAGGGGTCGTAGTGACAGAGATTCGATTAGAGCCTGTGAGGGGGGGGGGTCTCAATGACAGAGATGGGATTAAAGTCTGACTGAGTGTAAGGAAGGGTCTCGGTCACAGAGTCTGTGAGTGTGAGGGGGAATCCAAGTGACATAGTGACAGTAACCCTAAGCCTGTGAGTGTGAGGAGGGGTCTCGGTGACAGAGAGGGGATTAGAGCCTGTAAGTGTGAGGAGGGGTCTCAGTGAAAGAGATGGGATTACAGCCTATGGGGCATGTTTACTAAACCGTGGTAGCGGACTCCGTGCAATAACAGAGCCGCGGCCCCATTGAAATCAATGGAGCTGCGGCTCCGATATCGCACGGAGTCTGCTACCGCGGTTTAGTAAACATGCCCCTATGAGTTTGAGGAGGGGTCTCAGTGACAGAGATGGGATTAGAGCCAGTGAGTGTGAAGAGGGGTCTCGGTGACAGAGATGGGATTAGAGCCTGTGAGTGTGAGGAGGGGTCTCAGTCACGGAGATGGGATTAGAGCCTGTGAGTGTGAGGAGGGTTCTCAGTGACGGAGATGGGATTAGAGCCTGTGAGTGTGAGGAAGGGTCTCAGTGACAGAGATGGGATTAGACCCTGTGAGAGGAGGGGTCTCGGTGATGGATTAGAGCCTGCTAGAGTGAGGAGGGGTCTCAGTGACAGATAGGATTAAAGCCTGTGAGTGTGAGGAGGAGTCTCAGTGACACAGTGAGAGTGACAGAGATGGGATCAGAACGTGTGAATGTGAGGAAGGGTCTGAGTGACACAGTGACAGTAACCCACCTTCCTGAGCCTCTACCAGAAGAGAGAGGGAGGGAGAAGGCACTTGGAGGAATGAGTGAGACACTTAGCATGTGTAAACTCTTTTCCACTTATAACTGGGACCAAGGGCTTCAGTTGGGCTTTTGGACAATCTGTTAGTCTCCTGAGTTCTTCAGACAGAGGATAAAATTGCTTCAAGGCCCTTAGGCTTAAGACCTTCTCCTCACTTGTAGTAAGAAAACATTTCCACGACGGCTAGGGGTTAATCAAAGCAGAAGAAAAATTCCAGTTACAGACAGAAGACAGTTCCTGTGGGAAGGAGGCTTCCTCTGACTCACAGACCTCTTAGCAGGATCTACTCTAGGACGTATCCAGGCTGTGGGACTCCCTCTTCTGGGGTACATGAACAGGCTGGGGAGTTCTCCTTCTCATCAGAGTACACAGGGAAAACCGCCTGCCTTCGGATAAGACTCCTCTCACTCCAGTGACTTCCCCCAGTCACACTGTCCAAATTCTTGACTGTTGCTCTTTGGCTGCAGAAACTCTTCAGCTGCACCCTACTGAGCAACATCTGATCGAACAAGGAGTATAGAGAAAGCGAAGTTACTTACCTGTAACAGGGGTTCTCTGTGGACAGCAGGATAAGTCAGCCACACCTGGGGACGTCCTTCAGGCGGCGCATTTTGGAAGTGCTCTCTAGCTCAGAACTCTGAGCCTGCCCAGGTAGCCCACCTCCACGCCCCGCCCCTAGCCGGGTCAGTATGTTCCTAGCTGTGCCTTCCTGGCTAGGGGTGAGCCAGTGCAGCGGACCTCCTCCAGGGAGGTGGGCGGGATTGTGTGGCTGACTTATCCTGCTGTCCACGGAGAACCCCTGTTACAGGTAAGTAACTCCGCTTTCTCCATGGACTAGCAGGATTGCATCAGCCACACCTGGTGTCTCCCTAGCAGTGCGGAACGCCAGGTGGAGGAGGGAGCGTGCAACAAGCAAAGATAATGTATGTCCGGGCAAACAGGTTTTATTTTTTTTATGAATCTTTATTTAGAAACCACCAGGAAACAGAGACAAATACAACAGTCAATAGTCTCCCGCCGGGGTCTGTTCTAATCCCCGAGCGGAGGACACACATGGTAACAGGTGTTTTTTCCAGTTTTATACATTCCCTCCCCCTCCCCAGCCTCCCATCCTCCCCCCATCAACCCTGTCCGGGCAAACAATTTAATGGTAGCCAAGAAGGTACAAGAACATGTAGAACTGAGGCAATAACATTGCTTTAAGGTGCATTAACAAGTGTACGCAAGCAGTGCGGTATAGTGCAATAAGGTGCAGTAACAACACAGTAAAACACAACATAGTATCGTGCAGTAAAGTGCAAGAGTGCAGAACAGTGCATAATGTGCAATAACAGTGCAGCATGTGTAAACACAATAAAGTGACATAGTCAAAACAAGCATGAGGAAGTCCAAGTCATTGGTTGTGGAGAGCCTCAGCTGGTATTCATTGGGGTGGTGTCAGGCTCTTTTCTGATAGCGGAGGCTAGGACAGCCATTCCCAATGCGCAGTCCTCCTTTGATCGCAGGTCTAGACAGTAGTGACGCTGGAAGGTGTGCGGAGTAGACCACGTGGCTGCTTTGCAGATGTCGGAGTTAGGAACGGAGCGCAGGTTTGCAAGAGAGGTAGCCAACGCTCTGAGTCGGTGTGGGCCTTCTCTAGGCGGGGACTGATCGTCCGGTGAATCCAGGCAGAAGGAGACGCAGGGGGCCACCCAGTTGGAAAGTGTCCTCTTCGAGACGGGTTGGCCAGGCCTGTTCGGGTCGAAAGACACAAAGAGCTGGTCACACTTCCTGACCGTGCGTGTCCGCTGGAGGTAGATTCTGAGGGCCCGGAGGCAGTCCAGGGTATGAAGGCGTTGTTCCTTGATGGATGAGTGAGGCTCCGGAAAGAAGCAGGGGAGCTCGATGGACTGATTGACGTGGAAGGGCGATGCGACCTTTGGAACAAACTTAGGGTTGGTCCGCAGGGATGCCCAATCTTGGAGCAAGCGAGTGTATGGGGGGTGTGCCACCAGAGCCTGTAGCTCGCTGATCCTCCGTGCAGATGTAATGGCCACCAGAAACAGTGTTTTCAATGAAGTAAACTTCATTCCTGTAGAATGGAGTGGTTCGAAGGGTTCCTGCATTAGACGATGCAGCACCGAGTTAAGATCCCAGGGAGGAGCCGTGGGTCTGATCGGGGGTTTGAGGTTCGCTAGCCCCTTCATGAAATGTGTGGTTATGGGCAGCATCGAGATGGAGTTGGCACCATCAACAGGATCATGGAAGGCCGATTTTGCGGAGAGGTGCACCCGGATGGACTGGGTCTTGAGTCTGCTTGCGGACAAAACATTGAGATATTGGAGAACTTGTGCGACAGGGCAAGAGGTGGGGTTGAGGCCTTGTTGTGCACACCAGATGGAGAACCTCTTCCACTTTAGGCCATAGGACTTTCTGATGGACGGTCTACGGGCTGCGAGGACGACGTCTTGCACTTCCAAAGGTAAGTGGAGAGCCGAGAGGCTCAACCTTTCAACCTCCAGGCAGTGAGCGCGAGGGCTTTGAGGTTGGGGTGTCTCGTGCTGCCTCTGTTCTGCATCAGCAGGTCCTCTCTGGGGGGGAGGCGTACCGGATCCCCGTGGGCCAGACGTTGCAGGAGCAAGAACCACATCTGCCGCGGCCAGTAGGGAGCCACCAGGATGACGTGCGCTTTGTCCTGGATGATCCGTTGCAAGGTTACTGGGATGAGGGGGGTCGGTGGGAAGGCATACACTAGAGACCACTCCCCCCAGTACACGTCAAATGCATCTGCCGCCAGTCTGTTGGGTGCTGGGTGTCTGGAGCAGAACAGGGGGAATTTCGCGTTCAAATCTGTGGCAAAGAGGTCTACCGACAGGGTCCCCCACCAGTGGAAGAGTACATTTGTCACCTCCTGTGAGAGTGACCATTCGTGAGGTTGCAGCTGCCTGCTGAGTTTGTCTGCCAGGGTATTCATGTCCCCAGGTAGGTAGGAGGCCCGTAGCTTGCAGCCGTTCTCTGCGGCTAGGAACCATATTGCTGTCGCCTCATTGCAGAGGGGACGTGAGCCGGTCCCTCCTTGCTTGTTCATGTAGAACATGGCTACCTGGTTGTCCGTTTGTATGAGAATGGATTTGTCCCGCAGGTGCGGGAGGAACGCTAGAAGAGCATATCTGATGGCTCTGAGTTTGAGGAGATTGATATGTAGGCTTTTTTCCTTCTGCGACCACGCGCCCTGGGTACTGAGATGTTGGAGATGTGCGCTCCAACCAGTGTTGGACACGTCCGTGGTGAGAACAACCTGATGCGCCTGCTGATGTATGCCCTTGCTCCCGGACAGGTTGGATGGGGTCTCCCACCAGCGCAGGTGAGTTCTGATGCTTAGGGGCATCAGAACACGGGTGGATAGTGGCTGGGAATGCTGGTTCCAGAGGGAGCGAAGGTGCCACTGTAGCGGTCGCATCCTCAACTTCACCATGGGCAGGACTGAGGTAGTTGCTGCCATATGCCCCAGAAGGCGAAGGAGCGCTCGTGCAGAGGAGAATTCTGTCTCAGCTGTCTTGGTTGCTAGCGAGACAATGTTAAGCAGCCAGCGCTCCGGTAGGAAGGCTCGGGCTGTCCGTGTATCGATTACTGCTCCAATGAATTTGAGCTGTTGTGATGGTTATAGATGTGATTTGTTGTAGTTGATGACAAATCCCAGAGAAGTGATTATTGCTGTTGCTTTCTGCAGGGATGTCAGTAACTCCTGGGCTGAGGGCGCCGTGAAGAGCCAGTCGTCCAGGTAGGGAAAGACAGACATCCCGAGCTTGCGGAGGTGCGCTGCGACAACGGCTACGCACTTCATGAAAACCCGAGGCGCTGGGGAGAGGCCGAAGGGGAGAACCCTGTACTGGTAGTGCTGCCCCAGCACTTGGAAGCGAACAAACCTCCTGTGCGATTTGTAGATGAGGATATGGGTGTAGGCTTCTTGCAGGTCCAGGGACACCATAAATTTGCCGGGTTGTATCAGGGGAAGAATGGCGTTGAGAGAGTACATCCTGAACTTCTCCTTGATGATGAACTTGTTTAGTTTGCGTAGGTCAAGGATAGGGCGCCATCCGCCTGTCCTCTTTGGAATGAGGAAGTATCTGGAGTAGAACCCAGAGTTGATCTCGGAGGGAGGCACTTCCTCTATTGTGTGAGACTCGAGGAGGTGTATTATCTCTGTTGCCATGGGAAGTTGAAGGTGCGGAGGATAGTGCTGGATGGTTTGCTGTTCTGGCAGGGTGGCATGCAAAAACGCAAACAGAACCCCTCGTGGATGACTCGTAGGACCCAGGAGTCGGTAGATATCTTCTCCCACTCCTGTAGGAAGTGTGACAGGCGACCCCCTATTCGGGCGAGCACCTGCGGAGATGTGTCAAAAAGAGGAGGCTCCTTTGGTTGCCGGGGTGTTGGTGCCCTTCTTCTGTCTGCGGTCCCTCTGGGTCTGTCGCTGGGTAGAGGTTCCTTGGTAAGAGTTAGACTTGTATTTTGGAGCTTGCCACTTCCGGTTGGGGGGGTATCACTTGCTAGAGCTGTAGCCATTGGCACCATAGTAGGTTTTCCGCTGGTAGCTGCCCTTCTGAGGGGGGCTGTGGCGCTCAAATCCTTCTTCTGCCAAGGTTTGGAGGGTGGTACAATGTTCCTTCATAACATTGACTGCGTCTATGACTTTTTCTCCAAATAGTGAGTCGCCCGAGCAGGGGGCGTCCGCGATCTTGTCATGTGTGTCTTCACTCAGGCCGGAGGTTCTGAGCCATGCCCATCGCCTGGCAGATATAGCAGTGCCAGCGGTCCGGACAGAGGTGTCGAAGGCATCAAAGGCTGTGCTAGCCAGATGTTTGCTACACTCTGATAAATCAGCGAGTGAGCTGGCAATCAACGTTTGCGTGTCCTTAGGAAGGGCTGTGATGGCATTCTTTATGTTCGCCACGCAGGTGTCCTGGAACAGGATGTGTTGGAACTGATGAGAGGCGATTCTGGCATTAAGCATCGCTCCCTGGAAGACCTTCTTGCCTATCTCGTCAAGTAATTTCTGATCTCGCCCAGGCGGGTGGTTAGCATGTGTTCGAGAAGACCTAATCCTTTTCAGTGCAGAGGAGACTACGATGGACTGATGTGGTAGCTGTGCTACCATAAATCCTGGTGTGGATTGGATTTGGTATTTTTGGTCCAGTCTTCTGGAAAATGGGCATCCTGAGGCGGGCGTCTGCCAAACCTTGAGGTAGTCGTCTCGCAACTTGCGATGCATTGGTAGAGAAAAGGAAGGCTTGGGAGCAGCAAGGTACTTCAGGACCTCCGGGTCAGGTTCCTCGGCTTGGTCGGGTGAAGTCAGGGCCAGGGCGGTTGCCACCTTTTGCAGAAATCTGGGGTAGGACCGGTCTTCCGGGGGTGGAGGGGGCCCTTCTGGCTCTGGAGAGAGTCTGCCCTCTGGTGCAGTTCCATCATTGGAAACGGAGCCCACAACGGCTTCAATTTCCCGCTCTTCAGCAGTGCTGTCCGGGGAGGGGTTGATGAGAGAGTGAGGCCATGCGTCCGCTGGTTCTTGTAGGGAGCGGTGGCAGCGGGACCCGCCGAGGGGGTAGATCTTGAAGCAGTAGGAGGGGGGCGGCACGGTCTGCTGGACTAATTGAGTCAGTAGCTTCAATATAGCAGAGTTATTGGCCGAGTCAGTGGAATGGCTGCAAGACCTCACCTGGCGGCTCCTGCTAGAGGAGGTAGAATGCCCTTTGCCGGCCCCGTGGTGCCTATGCCTGTGCTGCTTCTTATATGCTGGCTCGAGGCTGCCCACAGAAGAGTCAGAAGTGCTGGAATGGCTTCTGTGATTTTTCCTGCCCTTATGCTGCCGTTGGTGCTTGTGTCCCCTTTTATGCTGCTGCCAGCGTTCATGGTTGGAGGAAACGCTGTCTGGCGCCAGGAGAGAGGACAGTGTCTGGAGCTCTAAGTCCCGATGCAAGGAGAAAGCCCACTGAGTTAAAACGGTGGGCGGAACTTTCGTGGGCGGAGCTACCCGAAGCGTCGGCAGCGTGGATGCTATGCCGACGGTGGGCGGAGCTGGAGGACTGATCCGTGCGTTTGGAGGACTTCTCCCGGGCGCCATTGTAGGGCTCCACATGGCCCCGAGGGGAAGGGGAAGACGGCCCAATACCCTCCGGGTCTGCTGTCCTGCGGATGATGGTCCTCGCAGGGGTTGGAGCAGGCCTTACCTCAGAGCCGTGGCTTGTAGCGGCGGGGGAGGTCGTCGGCAAGGCCTGGCTGGGGAAGGAGGCCCTATCGGGCACTTCCCGGACCGCGGTCCCGGCAGGAGCAGGAATAATCGTTTTGGTGGCACGGCTGGGGATGGAGGCCCTTTCGGGAACATCCTGAGCTGGCGGAGGGCTGGCGGCACCCCGGGGAACCATTTCAGAGGCTGGATGCTGCCCTATTTTCCTGCTGGCATCAGATGAGGAGCCCCCACAGCGAGTGCATCCATGTGAAGAAGTGTAAGTTCTGTGTCCGCATCGCGGGCATTTCTTAAATATAGATTTGGGCATGAATCCGGATGAATTAACAGTAAAACAAAGAAATAAATAAAAAATCAAGGTGTAGGAGAGCAGGGTCCGTCTTGCTGGCAAGGCAGAAGGAAGAAGACTGACCCGGCTAGGGGCGGGGCGTGGAGGTGGGTCACCTGGGCAGGCTCAGAGTTCTGAGCTAGAGAGCACTTCCGTATGGCGCCGCCCGAAGGACATCACCAGGTGTGGCTGACGCAATCCTGCTAGTCCATGGAGAATAGATCATTCTGGAGACTGCAAATTTCAGCTCAGAGACTCCCAAGCACAGAAACACTTGCAGGCGAGAAGGAGCCACAGAGAGCAGGAAGAGGGAACCAGAGGTAGCCGGGAAAATTGAAGCCAAGGAGAGTGAGGGGGAGGCAGAGAGAGAGAGAGAGAGGGGAAGAAGAGTGAGGGGGAGGCTGAGAGAGAGAGAGGGGAAGGAGTTTGAGGTGGAAGCTGAGAGAGAGAGAGAGGAAGGAGAGTGTGGGGAGGCTAGGAGAGAGAGAGAGAGAGAGAGAGGGGGAAGGAGAGTGAGGGGGAGGCTGAGAGAGAGAAAGGGGAAGGGGAGTGAGGGGAGGCTATGAGAGAGAGAGAGAGAGAGAGGGGGAAGGAGAGTGAGGGGGAGGCTGAGAGAGAGAAAGGGGAAGGGGAGTGAGGGGAGGCTATGAGAGAGAGAGAGGAAGGAGAGTGATTGGGGAGGCTGAGAGAGAGAGAGAGGGGGAATGAGAGTGAGGGGGAGGCTGAGAGAGAGAAAGGGAAAGGAGAGTCAGTGGGGAGGCTGAGAGAAAGAGAGAGGAAGGAGAGTGAGGGGAGGCAGAGAGAGAGAGAGAGGAAGGAGAGTGAGTGGGAGGCTGAGAGAGGGGGGTAGGAGAGTGCGGGGAAGGCTGAGAGAGAGAGAGAGGAAGGAGAGTGAGGGGGAGGCTGAGAGAGAGAGAGGAAGGAGAGTGCGGGGGAGGCTGAGAGAGAGAGAGGAAGGAGAGTGCGGGGGAGGCTGAGAGAGAGAGAGAGGAAGGAGAGTGAGCGGGAGGCAGAGAAAGTGAGAGAGAGAGGGGAAGGAGAGTGAGTGGGAGGCTGAGAGAGAGATGGAGAGTGAGTGGGGAGGTTGAGAGAGACAGAGAGAGAGAGAGAGAGAGAGGAAGGAAAGTGAGGGGAAGGCTGAGAGAGAGAGAGAGGAAGGAGAGTGAGGGGGAGGCTGAGAGAGAGAGAGGAAGGAGAGTGAGCGGGAGGCAGAGAAAGTGAGAGAGAGAGGGTAAGGAGAGTGAGTGGGAGGCTGAGAGAGAGATGGAGAGTGAGTGGGGAGGTTGAGAGAGACAGAGAGAGAGAGAGAGAGGAAGGAAAGTGAGGGGGAGGCTGAGAGAGAGAGGGGGGGAAGGAGAGTGAGGGGGAGGCTGAGAGAGAGAGAGAGGAAGGAAAGTGAGGGGGAGGAGACAGAGAGAGGGGGGAAGAAGAGTGAGGGGAGAGGCTGAGAGAGAGATGGAGAGTGAGTGGGGAGGTTGAGAGAGACAGAGAGAGAGAGAGGTAGGAGCATGAGGGGGAGGCTGAGAGAGAGAGGGGAAGAGGGGTGAGGGGGAGGCGGAGGGAGAGAGGAAGGGGAGTGAGGGAGGAGACAGAGAGAGAGAGAGGGGAAGGAGAGTGAGGGGAGAGGCTGAGAGAGAGAGGAAGGGGAGTGAGGGAGGAGACAGAGAGAGAGAGAAAGGGGAAGGGGAGTGAGGGGGAGGCTGAGAGAGAGAGGAAGGGGAGTGAGGGAGGAGACAGAGAGAGAGAGAGAGGGGAAGGGGAGTGAGGGGGAGGCTGAGAGAGAGAGGAAGGGGAGTGAGGGAGGAGACAGAGAGAGAGAGAGAGGGGAAGGGGAGTGTGGGGGAGGAGACAGAGAGAGAGGGGGAAGGAAAGCGAGGGGGAGGGGCCAGAGAGAGAGAGGGGAAGGATAGTGAGGGGGAGGCTGAGAGAGAGAGGAAGGGGAGTGAGGGAGGAGACAGAGAGAGAGAAAGGGAAGGAGAGTGAGGGGGAGGCTGAGAGAGAGAGGAAGGGGAGTGAGGGAGGAGACAGAGAGAGAGAGAGAGGGGAAGGGGAGTGAGGGGGAGGCTGAGAGAGAGAGGAAGGAGAGTGAGGGAGGAGACAGAGAGAGAGAGGGGGGAAGGAGAGGGAGGGAGGAGACAGAGAGAGAGGGGGAAGGAAAGCGAGGGGGAGGGGCCAGAGAGAGAGGGGGGAAGGGGAGGGCCTCTACAGCACCAGACGTATGGAGGGCACCAACAATCAAGGGATGATCTTGGAGACTAGAAACCAGTAAGCCTGATTTCAGTGCTGGGCAAAATGATAAAAACCAATGCAAGGAACTAAGTAACTAAGCTTTCCGATTGTAGGTTTAACCGATAAAACACCTCTGTTGCAGTATAAAATTATTATAGGTGTTTATTAGATAAACAGCAGAAAATCACTAGTTCCCCAGTACTTTTTTTGAGACTTTAAATCTTTATTGCATCACGGATGCTGCCAATAAGAATTTTCAACAAGTGATTCTGTTTCTTTAAGAGCAACAGATCCATCTCTGGCACACGTTTAAATCATGTGCAATAAGAGAGGATTTCCATTTCCTCACAATGGTCATGAAGAGCAGCAGCTCCATCATCAGATCCCTCTTTCTTAATAGACCTCTAAGGTCCACAGCTAACAAAAACAATTTAGGGTTCAAGGTCATTATTACTTTTACCTTGGTCTGAATCGCCTTTCTCACCTGGGTCCAGAAATCCTGGATCACAGCTCGCTCCTTCCACATGGGCATAAAGAGCGTACTTGACCACAATCTCTCCGACATGGATTCTCCCCTCTAGCAGTCAGTGTTGCTACTCTGGACGGTGATAGATAGAGCTGCAGACCAACTTATATTGCAGGTGCTGGAGCCTGGAGGTAAAGGAGCAACTAGACTCATCTTTCTGCACCAGCCTCCAGTTCATCTCTACTACTAGTTATCATTTGTGCAGCGCTACAAGGCATACGCAGCAGTGTACAGATACATGTGAAAGACGGTCCCTGCCCTCAGAGCTTACAATCTAAGAACATACATAAGAACATAAGATATGCCATACTGGGTCAGACCAAGGTCCATCAAGCCCAGCATTCTGTTTCCAACAGTGGCCAATCTAGGTCATACCATACGTACCTAGCAGTTTCCCCAAGGGACACAGGTTCCACAATGCTTGTATTGGTTCAAGCACTGATATCCTGGGTCCCTTCTAGTCTAGACAGACAACACAACAGCCAAGGACAAAGATATATCTAGGGGAATGGTAGAGAAACATACAGAAGTGGAGCCTGATCCCAGAAAGGGCACATCTGGGCCATCTGGATGTCCCCAAACAGGATGGGCCTGTTAAGACCCGATTCTATACCATGGGAGCCAGACATACCTGTGGGTGCAGGATTGGGCCTTGAGATGGCCCGGCGTGCCCTCCATACCTGCAGGGACGTCCACCCTGCCAGCCCACAGCAGTAACGACCCCCGATTCCTCATCACCCGACCCTTGGCAGGGCTGACCGCGATCTGGATCAGGCAGTGGGGACCTACTGTCTGCTGATCCCGGCCTTTGGGGGGATTCCGGGCCCGATCGCAGCCTTCCCCACTGTTTATTCCAGCAGCAGAATGAGTGCACTTATAGGTCAGTAGGAGAAGTTTGAACTGGATCAGAAACGGATAGGAAACCAATGAGGTGACTTGAGACGTGGGGTTATATGAGCATATTGAGGCTGGAAGAAGTTTAGCCACACAACTGAGTTTTAAACAGATTGAAGGGGAGAGAGATGATTCAGAGGGAGACCAACAAGGAGGAGGCTGCAATAGTCTAGACGGGAGGTGACTAAAGAGTGGATACGTGTGTTAGTAGTGTGTGTAGAAAGGAAGGGATGAATTTTGTCAGTGTTACAGAGAAAGAAGCGACTCAATGAGTGTCATGCAGGCACATGGATTGGGGTCCCCTGAAAAAAGAGTATAAGTAATGCCTCATGCACCATCGGGATTAATCCTCGGCTTGTATTCTTCTTGAATAAAATGATTTCCAATTCAGTTAGTTCTCTGAAAATATTCACTTTAGCATCTTGTCCCATCAAGAAATGCCTCAGTTGAAAATATAGATAAAAATCCAATATTTTACGCTAAGAGATCTCGAGTTCGGCTCTTGGACATCTCGGGTTGCCAGTGGGTCGGTTATAGCCATCCTGACTGGGATTTATATGGCCAGGCCGGCTGACAGCAGAGCTTAAAACCAGCAGTGGAGAAGCTGCTGTTTGTGATGAGGGAAAGCTTAGGGGAGCTCTCACTGCCTATAAAGCCGCCCCACCTCCTCAGAAGATCAGCGATTAGGAGGCACTAGCTCTGCCCTCCCGTCCAGCATCTCTCCTCCCCACTCCGGTCCTGGTTTCAGCCCCCTTCTCGCACTCCCCGGAGTCCTCGCTTGCTGCAGTCGCTGATTTTCTCCTAGGACAAGCAGGATGAGTCAGCCACAAGTGGTGACGTCATCCGACGGCGCCGAGACGGAAGTACTCTCCATAGCTCAGAAGGGCTTTCGCCCTTCTGAGCATGGGCCAACTGGCCCCACCCCTCTGCCCGCCCCTAGCTAACCAGTTTTCAGTTCTTCCGCCTTGCCAGCAAGACGGACTTTTCTACTCTCCACCAAGTTTTACCTTAAAGACTTCTAATCGTATGTATATAACCGTATGCATGTTACAGTTTTCTTGACTCAATGTTTCCTTTCGGATCTGGCCCTGCCTAACTTGATTCCTGCTGGCCATGTGCTCCAGACCAGCTCTGAAGCAATATTCTTACTGTAGGCTCAGTTAAGCCCGCTCCTCCTATGTATTGCTGTCTCTGCATTCATTCTTCTTCCAGGCTTGTCTCGGATTGCTAAGTTAATGTTCCTAAGCTTTTCACAGCTCCCGGCGGAGCTCAGATTCCTGCGGGCCATGTGCTCCTACTCAACATCTTGGAAAAGCTCTTACCGTTGCCCTGTTTCAACTCGTTCTTTTCTACCAGCATGTATAGTCTGTCTAAGCTCCAGACCTAGCAGCCTATAAGGTCCCTACTATTAATCAGTCTCGACTTGCGTTTCTCTCCCTCATCATTATGTATGTTGCAGTTAACTTGCTTTAACATTCTGTCTAAGTTTCTTCAATTTGCTAGGGCCACGCTTAAACTCCTTACCAGGATGCATCAGATGCTCCCCGGACCTTCAGAGGACCTCCGTTATCCTGCCAGCTGCCGCCGCTCAGGGTGTGCCTAAGGGCCTCCACCCCAGCCGCAGGCTTAAGCCACCAGCTCTGCCGCCGCTCAGGTTGTGCCTAAGGGCCTCCAACCCCAGCAGCGAGCCTGATGTCCTACGCGTCTATAGCCTTGAGGATCCTCCAGCTGGGAATACCTTCGCGGCAGCCGTTGTCTTCCCCACACGTGGCTAACCATGGAGGCGGCCATCTTCCGCGACTGGGTACTGCTCAACGCCACGCCCCTTTTAAAGATTGGTCGCATAAGCTCGGATCTCGCCGTATCAACTGCAGCTCCTTGGCAGGCATCTCCTCGGCCCGACCCGCTCAGCGCTGCTCAGCGCCGTGGCCTGGCGCCTTCATGTTGGACGGCTTCACCTTATGGCACGGGACCCTCCTCGTCCTATCGCGCAATGGCTGCGGTGCCGCTTCACTCCGACTCGGAGATGCTTTCTTGGCCCAGATATCCCTTGCTTCGGCGGAGACACGCCTTGCTCTATGCAGAGATGTCTTCTTCCGATATGCTTCTCGGCGCAGAGATCCCCTTGCTTCGGCGGAGTCACGCCTTGCTCGACACAGAGATGTTGTCTTCTGCGCAGAGATACCTCTCTCCGGCGCGGAGATGCCTTCATCGGCGCAGATATGCTTTCTTCGGCGCAAGGCTTCTGTTGACTCCTCGGCGCCTTTGGCCCTCTCTGACTCCGCCCCTTCTACTTCGTCACTGAAAGACCCGCCATCGGTTCCCCTACGCCGTTGACTGGCTCCATCGGGGGCGATACCACCCCGTCTTCCACGCCCTGGGCAAGCCTTCTTAGACTTCTCTGATGGTGGGGCTGACCGGCTGCCTACAATGGGCTGATACTATTCCCCTTGCCTTAGACAGCAGCAGAGCCCACTCTCCAGTGGAGTGGCTGCAGTACTCTTGTAGTGTTGGCAAGTCACAGTCCTGCTTGACTGTAACATCAGCTGCACCTTACAGCTGCAGTCAAACTCTACAAGCCATCATTGTGGACCTAGGAATCTTGGCGCTTCAGAGAGAGACAAGATCATGACAACTTGGTGCTACGCACTATAAGGGCTCACCGGGGCAAAGAATGAGAACCCCCCGCCCAGAACCACCGACCAGCCAAGACTCTATAGCACTGTCAACACGGTGGTACAGTGCACACTGACAGAGTGTGCAAGAACAGAGGGTCACAGGTTCAAAGCCCAACTGGGGCTAGCACCAACGACGTTCCCTCCGCCACCAACAATTCGGACAGGCTCCTGGCCACCAGGCTCCAGGGCTAATCAGGTGAATGGAGTCCTACAGGGCTGATGACCCCACCAATAAGCTGCTGACCTTACAGTTGACCTGAGGTCCGGTAACACTGGAGGGCTGTTTGCTGGGTACAGCAGTTCACCCCCTTCCCAGGTTGCGGTGAATGGCAGTACACACTCATTTTTCATTGTCGCAAACCCCTTTATTCAGCCTGTCAAGGGTTACTAGTAATTACCTGCCACTGTGGTACAGTCAGAGTTCAAACTGTTCTACTGCATCTGCAGGCCTATCAGGGTTGGAATATCAGCCTAGGGTTCCAGCGCCGCTCAGACCCCGTTATCCCGCGGCAGTGCCTGCAAGGGCGGCGGTGGGGTAGAGGGCCCTACCCTATATCCTGGAACCTCAACCGGTGTGACCAAGACCGCTGAGACAGTGCACGGGAATTAAGAGACACCGTCCACATTACATTCCACTCCCAGCGTCTGGGCAAGTCTAAGGGAGAAGTGGAAAGAAAGGCCTCAGTCCCGCTTCTATCTGGCTCAATCCAGATATCTGATTTTTCTGCTCCTAAAGGGGAACAATAGGTACCGGCTCCAAAACCCTACAGGTCAAGTCGGCGCCGCCAAGCAACGAGCTCGGGCACTCAGTGCATCGAAACCGTACACAGCTCCGCTTCAGTTCTACTCCACTGCACCGACTCCAATACCGTATGGCTCAATCATGTATATATATTTATATATACAGTCAAACCTCGGTTTTCATGATTAATCCGTTCTAAGAAGTCTGACTAAAACCGAAACGTACGAAAACCGAAGCAATATTTCCCATAGGAAATAATGTAAATTCAATTAATCCGTTCCAGACACCCAGCTCCTGTCACTTCTCTCACCTGCCCGATCGTCCACAGGACAGCAAACACACAGATACTGTACGACGCTAATCTGATCGCTGACTCCCTCTCAACAGCAATTTGCAAGCGTACCCTGCAAGAGAAAGAACTGCCTCCCACATTCATTCAACATCTCCTGCTACCCTGCTACCTCCGAGCCTGAGGGGGCGCTCCAGAGAACAGGCAGGCGGTGGAGAGATCGGGGCCTTCCTCTTTGTGCAATCCTTGGCTCTTGACTCTGACTCTGGCTCGAGGATGTTGCTCAGCTTCTCAACACGCGATCGGTGAGTCCAGGGGGTAGTGCTGCCGGGACTGGGCGGGCAGTGTAAACAGACCAGCGCGAGGTTGACACTTCTTCAGGAGTTGTACAGTGTATATAGTTTTCAGATCTGGCAGCACGAAAACCGAGGCGATATCCGATAAAACATCTCAGTCAGAAAAGACGTCGAAAACCGAAACGCACGAAAACAGGGGCAAACGAAAACCGAGGTATGACTGTATATATATATATAACTCTAGGCCACCCAACATGGAGTGTAGGGATGGCCAGGTAGTTGGGCAATGTATCCAACCTGAGGGTTCAAGTCCTGCACAGGACAGCAACCTTAGGCCGGAAGGACTGGGGTTCTGATCCCACAGTCGCTCCTTGTGATCTTGGGCAAGCTACTTTACCCGCCTTAGCCCACATCCCCGGTACAAGCGTTCTCCCAGGGCAAGCAGGATGAAGTCAGCCACAAAGTGGTGATGTCATCCCAAGCGTTATCTGCCAAGTTGTAATGCCCTGCTCAATGAATTCTCAGTTGTTCAACGTAAACCAGCAGCAGTGTAGCCCAATGGTTAAGACACTGACCAATGATGCAGGAGTCATGGGTTCAATCCCCCACTGTGCCTAATGAAGATGGCTGGCTGAGGCATTACCTGTCATAGACGATATTGCCCCAATGCCTACTTGCACAGTATGTAAGAATATATTCAAGGTCATAGTGAGGTCACATAGTAGCCTCACTCACCTACCCCCTCTGAGGACCCGACTGAGGGTGGAATAACACCACCCAGACAGCAGTTTGCCACGTATGCCCTCGTCCCTGTCTCCCTAGTGCCGAGATCCTGGATTGACACCTGTCAGAGGTGGGCACAGAAGCCCCTGTCGTCCTGCGTTGCCTAGACCAATGTCAATCTGGGCACACCTTCACTTGGCCGGTGCCTTGAACCAACCCCTGAGGTATAATCATTCAGGGTTCAATAACACTCAAGCGCAAGCCGCTTGTGACCCTTACAGTGATCTAGCCTCTTCATGCTACCGTGAAGATCTTGGGTCAGGGCTCATATAAGGATCAGAAGTTAATCTCGCTGACGCTCCTTAGGGTTCGGAAAATCCTACAACTTGCCCTATCACCAGCACTTGCACTAAGGAGCCACCCCTTCCTGGCATGGTGGTTGGTGTGCACTGATGGTGTGTTCAGGAGCTTAAGGTCGTATGTCCTAACCCCAGCTGGGGCTCATGCCAACCCAGTCCTTGTCCCTCAACCGGATGTCTTCTCCTGTCTGGTTGCTCCAACCTAACCTGGATGTCTTGGCACCGAATGGTTCCCTCCCCTGAACCACTCCGTTGCCTCCAATGTAGATCACATTGAACACTGCTCAAAGGGACCTAATAGCACAGGCTAGCCAGCCTCTATCTGCTCTACATTCCCCTCAGTCAACCACGGTGTGCGCCACTCAAGCTCATGCAAGCTGCTGAGAACACCACCCTAAGTGTCCTTGCTCAGGCTAACACTGCCCTCAACCTACCGCTGCACAAACCAGGTCAGCTCTTAGTAGCTGCTGAGATCAAGTGGTCGTCGTGTTGAGCGCAGCCCTGTTGCTGTTGACTCTTACGACCCTCTGGATATCTATCTGAAATAGTCTTCAGTTCCCCCCCCTTAGGTGGCCCATCAGTAGCAGCAAGTGAGGGGTAGCGCAATGGTTAATACACGAACTACTGAACCAGGGGTCATGGGTTCGATTCCCCAGAAGATCAGTAGGTTGTCGGAGGCATTACCCTTACTAGGCATTTTTCATAACCGCTACGATGGTATTGCTCCATCTCATCATCGGTTTCCTACCTCCACGGGCAGCATGTCCATCCACTATGTTGTTACCAGCACTGGCAACAGAGTAGTGCAGTGCACACCACAGACAGTGCGTGCATGGTCGGAAAGTTACGGGCTCGAGCCCTAGATGTGGTTCCGGCATCATGTCCCTATTCCCTTCGACCGGCCTCCTACCCCAACAAGCGAGGGTCGGGGAACCACATATGTTATTTTGTACCCCTTTGTACGCAGCCCCCCCCCCCCCCCATGCTTCCTGGAGGGAGAGGATTCCACTCTCTGGATTGCATCAAGGCCCGGTACCCCTACTAACTGAACATCCTGCACAGTAGAAGCCTCATCTTGTTGGAGCACAGCTTAAGGGAAGAGCTGTGACTACAGGTCAAGAGTTCCCTGGTTTGCACCCAGGTGCTCCTTCCCAGCTCTTCTGCAGTAATGCGCCACTTGCGTCTACCTCAGTGCAGATGCCAGCAGAGATGCGCAAGCATGCAGGAAATGAGGGCACACACCCTGAATTCAGGGTATCACTGGACTGCCAAGCCCGTAACAGGGCGATGCACAGCTTTCCATCCCAACTGCGACCAACGCAGGTCACATACAACACTGGCCAATTCAGGTCATGTCTCCCCATACACAGGCCTCCAGCAGCAACCTCACTGCTGCGCTATGGTTCTCGACAATTCTAAATAATTAATATTGGAGGCGCCCCTCTTAGTGGGGCATTCTCGCACCACTTGCACCGTTACTCCATTCTCGTGATCAGCGTTATTGTGGCTGGTCTTCCCCGGACTGCCCTACGGGCCTATATCTTGGTCATCTCACAAGGGTATCTCGGTTACCTCACTAGTGTGACTTGTACTGCACCCCCGGCAAGTGTGTCTGTTTATCTCACAAGTGTGCCTTGTACTGCTGCACCACAGGCGGCCTGCCAGCCTAGCCCGTAGTCTAAACCGAACAAGTGCCTCGGCCTCCCCCCTTTCTACCGCAGCTCTGACAGCTTGGGAGGCACCACTTGTGGCTGACTCATCCTGCTTGTCCTAGGAGAAAACGGAGTTACTTACCTGTAACTGGAGTTCTCCGGGGACAGCAGGATAAGTCAGCCACACATCCCGCCCACCTCCCCTGGAAAGGGTTCGGCCTCCGTCCTGGTGCCCGCCTCCTAGCGGCAAGAGGCTCAGCTAGGGACATACTGGTTAGCTAGGGGCGGGCAGAGGGGTGGGGCCAGTTGGCCCATGCTCAGAAGGGCGAAAGCCCTTCTGAGCTATGGAGAGTACTTCCGTCTCGGCGCCGTCGGATGACATCACCACTTGTGGCTGACATATCCTGCTGTCCCCGGAGAACTCCAGTTACAGGTAAGTAACTCCGTTTTCCTGTGTCTCCATCGGAGGGGGCGGGACCAGCCTGCGCAGGAGTGGAATGGTGCACAGACCTGCACCTTTTTTTTATCTTTTCAAGTCTCAGCTTTGGAGGCTCTATCGCTGCTGCTGCTGATGATGGCAGCGGTGGCAAGCAAGGACTCCAGGGAGAGAGAGACGGGGCTGAAACAGGGCGGGGGGGGGGGGGGGGGAGATGCAGGACTGTGGACTGGGAGGAGGGACCGGGGGAGATGATGTTGGACTAGAAGGCAGCAAAACACAAAAATGGTTCAGACAATACTCAACATAAAACCGAAGAGTACCAAAAATGTATAAAGGGAAACGTGGAGGCATCGACAGGCATCAAAATGGATCCATAACCTCAGGGCTTTGATAGCCCAAACCTCATCATTTGTCTCCATCTTCCTAAAGACAAATAGTCCTTTAACTTGTATTCTATCATAAACTAACTCTTTTTCTTCTTTTACTGGATATTATATGAGCACCCGGGAGGCAGGTGAGGGGTGCAGAGGGTTCCCCGCAGCTCGACCCAGGTCTTGGAAGGTCAGATCGGGGGTCAGGCTGTGGGAAACGGGCCTCTGGGTTCGGCAGGTCAGGATCACGGCTCGTGAATGGGACCGTACCGTAGTGCATGAGTTAGCCAGGTATGTGGGCTGGATGTGTGGCTGATCGGAATCGGGGCCCAGCCTGCATGTCCTGGCTGCAGTAGACCCGATTCTGATGTCATGGGCTTGTCTAGCCCCGCCCCCCTCCGCTCGGGATCAGAATGGTAATCAGCCGTACAGGAGGGAGACGGTCAGCGCAGAATGCCGCTCTCTGCCTGAGCCTGTCCGCTCTCTCTCTCTGCAGCTCCACCTTAAGAAGGCGGGAATCGGGATCCTACATTATGACCTCAGCTGGGGAGCTGTGCGCATGCTCCAGTGTCTACAAAGTTACAAAGATCAGAAAAGACTGATATTAGCAGCAGAAATTTTCTGCTTCCCACAAATCAGAAATCCTGCAAGCCCGAGTCCCAGCCCCAGATCTGCAGAGTGGAGAGGAGGGGAGGCACTTTATCCGGGGCCTTCAGGGATCCGCCCAGCTTCTGCCCGTCTCATTCATCTTTCCAGGAGCAGGAAAATATCCAGCCTGAATCCATCCCAGTAGCCTCAGAATTCAGAGGGAAATGTCTGTCTCGGGTGCTGATCAGGTAAGACATTTTTCTCTCTCCTCTTGTACACAGGGCATCCACATTTAAAGGAAAACGTTTCCCAGTGCTGCTCTCCCAACCTTTCCTGCTCCTTCCCCCTTTAATGCAGACACCTTGTCTTAGAGCTGTGCTGTAGCTCAGTGCACTGTTTTGTAATGCAAGATTATTGCAAAACGTTTGCACCCAAAGAACGTAAAAATATGCAAAATAGCTGTGTGCAAAATCTTGTGCGGAAAGAGACAGTGTGGAAGACGCATCTGCGCACGGGTCTGCACTCGCTGCAGTCTGAAGCAAAAGGATCAAGTAAGGGTAAATGTGATCCTTCTCAGATGACAGAGGCTCTTACTCCCAATCACAAGCCCAACATTTTATTTATTTATTTCACAGCTTTTATTTAATTAACAGTATTTACTTACCACCTTTTCCTTAACTCAAGGTGGTTTACATTAAACTCAATGTTTACCTTGAGAAACAAAGTTGTTTACATTGAACTCCATTATTGAACTCAACTATTTACATTGTAACAAGGTGTTTTAAAAACTCTGTAACTTGAAGGCATCATTGTGTCATAACAGTATGTTTGCATAACTTAGTTACATATGGAAACCTTGGTCATGTTGTATGATCGTGTACATCTTTCAGTAGTCATTGTCCAGGTCTGGTGTGAAGTTGCTGAAATGATCAATGAACAGGAATGTCTTCAGCATTTTCCTAAAGTCATTTGTGCATCTGATATGGTTTGGTAGGGAGTTCTATAGATTTGACGCATATAGGGGAAAGGCTCTATTTGAAGTGCACTGCTTAGCTTTGGCGAATTCCTTTGGGTGGTTAAAGTGTTTTTATTGTTTGTTCTAGACTGGCGTTTTTTGGTGTATATTTTTATTAATCTTGGAGTGATTCAGCTGATTCATTCTGGAGTATTTTGAATACCATAGTGATTGCTTTGAATCTTGCCCGACTCCTATTCAGGAGCCAATGAAAGTTGTGCCAAGATTGGTGCTGTGTTCACATTTGTTTCTTCCAGTGAGAATGCTGCAGTGGTGTCCTGTACCATCTGTAGTGAATGGATTGTTGTTGCTAGGCCTTGATAAATTGAGTTACTAAAGTCCAGTATTAGTGTGTTTATGGCCTATAGGACCGTTCTGAAGTCATTGTAACTTAGGAGGGGCTTTAGTCTCTGAATGATTTTCATTTTGTAGTAAGCGCTCTGTGTTGTCCTGTTAATATGGGCTTGTAAGTTTAAGTTCTGATCAAAGATGACCCCTGGGTATTTACCTTCACTTTTCACAGCATTGTATCCATCCTTTGTAGCTATTGTCGAGGGGTAGTTGAAGGTCATGTTTCTTGTTATTGTGAAAGCTTCCATTTTGCTATAGTTCAAGCTGAGATTATGGGAGTTTAGCCAACCGGAGACTTATTTGAGGCATTCAGTTATATTTGCATAATTCAGGGTTTCAACATCAAAAGTCATTTATACCATAATGCCATTGGCATAGATTTTGTAGTGAATGTTATTTTCCTTATGACTTCAGATAGTGGCTGAATGTATATGTTAAAAAGCATGGATGACCCCTGTAGGAATGGACAGATAAAGGGGATACCAGAATCCCCAATATGTAATTAAAGATAGATGAATTTCTTGACACAGATCTCTAAAATGTGCTGATAGAAGAACTTTTTAACAATGACTATCACTCACGGGTTTGACCTTTCACCTACTTCCTCTTGGGTGGAGTGGGATATCATGATCATGAGTTCTGTGTAACTGTCTTTAAAATAGTTTGATAACATTGTTAACACAAGCATAAAGAGTAAACGTAGGCTATGAACTGTGCAACCATAGTTCATTGTACAGTCAACTATAGGTCACTGCTGGCACAGCATAATTTCTGCAACTCTGCAATTATAATAATTCTTCAAATAAACAGAACCCCCCAATGTCCAATGACTACAAAAATGTATCCAAAGCCGAGAGTCATTGGGAAAACCACAAGGATTCCCCCAACACTTTCAATAAGCTTGTAAGCCCAAATTTTTTGTCGGGACCCGATTGACAAGAGAGGGGAGAAGGAAACTCCCTCCTCAGCATCGAACGGGCCCGTTTTATTCAACAAGCAACAAGCAAAAAGGAGTGAACATAGTGCAAAAACACACTTATCTGTGAAATAAGGCGAGAAGACTTCAAATTAGTTCAGCACAGCACGACATGCATGTTACGGGCGTCGGCAGCCCTGTATCAAGTGCTCAATGATTGAACTGAAAGGTCGCCTCTAAAGCAAAACCGGAATCCCCGGGATATTTAAACATGGCAGATTGGCAGCTGGTTGGTTGCGTTGAACACGTGTAAAAGAGGAGGACCAAAGACGTCAATGGTGCAAAGGGACAGCAATCAGATCACACTCCACCAATCGCATTCCAAATTAAGACCTTGAGGTTCCACAGTATGTAATCGAAAAATCCACTGCTGTTCTCGCAATTGGAGCCGATGTTCTCGATCACCCCCCCGCAGATGGGCTGGAATGGAATCTATAATTCGCCAACGTAAGTCGGAAAATATATGACCCTTAGCCACACAGTGAGCCACAATTGGCGCAGAAACGATCTTATTGCGCAACCGAGAAGCGTGTTCGCCCAAACGAATGCGTGCCGGTCGGATCGTTCTACCAATATAGGAAAGGCCACAAGGGCAGGAAAGCATGTAAACTACATAAGATGATTGGCAAGTGGAACTCCCAAAAAATGTGTAGATTTTGCCCGTTGACTCATGAGTCCATTGAGTACCTTCCATAGTGGTAGAACAATACTTGCAATGTTGACAAGCCCAATGTCCCTGTCTCCCATTTTCTGGCGGAGGTGTGGTAGGGAGAGGAGAAACAGAATGAACCAACCGGTCTCGAAGATTAGGCCCCCTAGTATAAGCCAACTGTAAACGCTTTTGAAAACATGAATGCAATTGCAAGATATGCCAATGTTTCTTCAATAAGCCAGTCACCTGAGCAGTATCTGTCATGAAAGGGAGTACCCCAGTGATAACCGGTAAATCTTCCTCCACTTGTGCTGCCGGAAGAGGGGGTGAGGGGTCCAACAACCACTCGCGATGTGAGAAACGCGCCCGTAAGTATGCGCGATGAATCACCTTCCGCAGGTACCCCCTGTCAAGGAGACGAGATTGGAGAGCCCTTGCTTGAGACTTGAAATCCTGTAAAGAAGAGCAAATTCGGCGCAAACGCAGGAATTGACCATAGGGGAGCCCCCGGCATAAAGCTGCGGGGTGATGACTATGGTATCGCAATAAGCTATTTCTTTGAGTTGATTTGCGAAAAAGCGTCGTGGAAAAGGTGCCCGCTGATTTAGATACTAACACGTCAAGGAATTCTATCTGCTGATGATCCACATGAGCCGTGAATTGAATGTTAGGCTTAAGGGTGTTCAACCAAGACAAAAATTCCCGTAAATGTGGTTCAGTGGATGACCATAACAGAAAAATGTCATCAAGAAAACGCGACCACAATGTGACATGGCGAAAATAATCAGCAGGATAGATGTATGGTTCTTCCATGGCTGCCAAGTATAAAGTGGCCACTGAGGGGGCCAAAGTGGCCCCCATCGCTATCCCGTAACATTGCTGGTAAAACTGCCCCTGACACAAGAAATAATTCTTGGTTAACACCAATCGAGTAATGTCCAACAAAAAGGATTTTGGTATCCTTGACGGAGCAGTTGTAAAGGCGGATTCAAGAAGATGTAGAGCTTCCTCCTGATGGATGTTCGTGTACAGGGCTGTCACGTCCAAAGTAACCAAAATAAGGTCATCTGATGCTATTGTAAGACCAGAGAGAATGGTGAGAAAATGAGTGGTGTCCCTAAGGTATGAACGAACCTTACAAGCTTCCTGTCTTAAAAAGACATCACTGAATTGTGAAAGGGGCTCGAGTACGGAGCCCCTACACGAGACAATGGGACGTCCTGGGGGAGCTGACATGGACTTATGCACTTTGGGAACCGTATAGATGACCGGTGTCACAGGATGACGCTGGACTAAAAATTGAGCCTCCCGGGATGTGACCCAACCCTTCAACTGGGCCTCCCGTACTAGGGACTGAATAGCAATTTGTAGGGGAGCAGTGGGATCAGCTGTTAGAGGCTTGTAGTATTTTAAATCTCCCAATTGTGACAACAATCCTTGAGCATAGAGCGATGTCGATTGAAGCACTACCGCTCCCCCTTTGTTGGCTCCCCGTATTACCAATGCCGTATTGGTCGCTAATTCCTGGATGGCCTGACGGTGTTTAGTGGAGATGTTTGAATGAGATCCCGAAAAACGTTTCTCACACTGAGATAAATCATGCAATATCAGGGCTTGATAAGTCGAGACCGTTGGATCCGGCGCCCCCGGGGGGATCCACCGGGACTTTGGATGAATAATGGAACCATCCCTTGGACCAGGGTGATCGGAAAAAAATTGGATGACTTGTAATTTGCGAAAAAAGCGGAATAAAGCCACTCGCATCACTCGCTATTGGTGGAGTGTGATCTGATTGCTGTCCCTTTGCACCATTGACGTCTTTGGTCCTCCTCTTTTACACGTGTTCAACGCAACCAACCAGCTGCCAATCTGCCATGTTTAAATATCCCGGGGATTCCGGTTTTGCTTTAGAGGCGACCTTTCAGTTCAATCATTGAGCACTTGATACAGGGCTGCCGACGCCCAAAACATGCATGTCGTGCTGTGCTGAACTAATTTGAAGTCTTCTCGCCTTATTTCACAGATAAGTGTGTTTTTGCACTATGTTCACTCCTTTTTGCTTGTTGCTTGTTGAATAAAACGGGCCCGTTCGACGCTGAGGAGGGAGTTTCCTTCTCCCCTCTCTTGTCAATCTGGTCCCGACAAAAAATTTGGGCTTACAAGCTTATTGAAAGTGTTGGGGGAATCCTTGTGGTTTTCCCAATGACTCTCGGCTTTGGATTATAATAATTCTGTCATAATCAAGTAAATTTCATCTAATACATTGTAATCAGCTCTTACTCTGTAAAAAGAACTCTAGCGACACCTTGTGTTATTTCACTTTTATAATAAATGACTGTTACTTCCCTTTTTTTCTTTAATAAAAGGGGCTTCACGGGAGGAAGAATTTGAATTCAAAAAAGGTGGAACCGTGCTGTGTCCATGGACCTTCTGTTGCTTTCCCTCTGAGCTCAAAGAAAGTAGCACTTTGTGTGTGATTGTGTTCTCTGTTACTTTCTGCTTATTTCTCACCACTTGAGGGACCAGAGACCGAAAGAGCTGTGGTATTGTGGCCAGATCACGGGTATTTGTCAACCCCTGGGGTACTTACTCCTTGTGATAGTGTGCATGGAGAGGCTGTGTCTCTCCCACATCTGACAAACTATTGTCTATCCTTTAGATATGATTGGAACCATTTTGAGGTGTTATTGTAGAGACCGATTTCTTGTAGGCATCTTAGAAGTATGGAGTGTGATACTGAGTCAAAGGCAGCTGATATGTTGAGAAATATTAGGATAATGCCCTTTTTAATATTGTCAATTTTTCTGATGATTTAGTCAAAGAGAGCTGTTAGTAAGGTTTCAACCCCATGGTGTTGCCTGAATCCATGTTGATGTGGGTCTAAGGGTATATAGGAGTTGATGTGGTCCTGTAGTTGTAACTGAACTGTCTTCTCTATTATTTTGGCCATGAAAGGTAAGTTGGAGACCGGTCGGTATGATTTGGGGTCTGTTTTATCAGATCTGGAGGTTTTTAGAATGGGCCTTATTGATGCCAGCTTAAGGGATGCAGGCATAACCCCTTTGCAAGGGATGTGCGTATGATGTGGTGGATAAAAGGGATGAGTAATTCCTTAGCTGATTTTATCCATGTCACTGGATAGGGGTCGGTTGGTGAGGTTGTTGTGTTCCACGTTTCAAACTGTAGACAGGATACGCCAATCCGTGTCTATCAACAACACTTCCCACTTCATTCCCAGCTTTTGTGTGCCTTCAGCCAGATTTCTATGCAGTTTCTCTGTTAGAGCCGGCCTGTCCACTAGGCAGTGGCCTGGGGCATTAGATCCCAGTGGGTGGCATGGAAACCCCTCTACCATTGCAGCAGTAGAGCAAGCCCTCTGGCGCCATAGAGGCCTTGAAACATCCCGTGCATGCACATATTCATAGCCTGCCGCTCCTGCCCCCTCTGACAGGAAGTTGCATCATAGGGGGTAGGAACAGCAGGCAATGAGTGCGCACACGCAGGTACTCGAAGGCCCATCGCAGCACTGGAGGGCTTGCTCTGCCGCTGCTCTCTACAATGGTAGAGGGGTCGCGATGTTGAGGGAAGAGAAGGGGAGATGGATACCCTTGGGGGGGGGGGAAGACTGACTAGGGCTGTAGAAATCATTGAGCTGGCCCTGTCCTCCATCTGTGTCCCCTGCATTACAACACTGATACCATTTTTGACTTAGAGCTACTCCTCTCCCTTTTCTGCTATGTCTTTCTTAAGCATATAATAGCCTGAGTTGGCTGAATCCCATGAAACTCGCTAATCCACTGTTTTGCAATGGCAGCAAATCCAAACATGTTTTTATGTACTCTTTCTCTCACACACACACACACACACACGACATTCACTCTCTCACTCATGCAGACACAGAAACACACACACACTTTGGCTCTTCTCTCCCCGGATCTGACCTCAGCATTTTCCACTTTCCTGCTTTCAGACTCTAACTCACCACCCTCTCCTCCTCCCACTTTTCAGCAATTGCTGCCTCCCCTGTCCAACCCACAGAAGCCAACGTCACTTCCTCCTTCAGACTGCTGAATCAGCCAGACCCTGAGATTTCCAGTGTTTGTCTGGGGACGAGGCAATCTATACCAAATACTGGATATGAGCAGTGCACGTCATGCTGTAATGTAGTGTAGAGCTGATCTCATTAAGAGAGCTCATCTCACAAATTCTGTAGTACAGATAGGTGAGGGTGTGACCTGTTTGTGGTTCCAGGCATCGGTCACATTCAGGGACGTCGCTGCTTATTTCTTGGAAGTAGAGTGGGATATACTGAGAGAATGGCAGAAGGAACTGTACAAGAAGGTCATTGAGGAGATTCACAGCTTCCTGATATCACAAGGTAAATCGTTCTTCTCTATCATCTGCTGCAAAGACAGAGTATGGAATGGGTGCTGACGTTTTTTTCAGGACTGGAATAGTCCCAGGTCCCAGAGGCAGCTGAAATTTAAAGCCTGGCTTCTGATGCCATCCCATAGCCAGCAAGAGCTGCTGTAGCTCTCCAGGAGCCAGTGACAGACTCCACCTTAAACTAGAGGCTTCGTATGAGACCAGTTAGGGTCTGCCTCCCTTTTCTGTGCAACAAATGTTGGCTCAGGAGATCGGGAGGGTGGATTTACCTCAGAGAACCGCAGCTTCTTTAGAAGGGCATTATATGTTGGCTCTGCACTACATAAATAATATAATCTCCAACACGTAACCCCTCCATGTGGTTACCAGTGCAATGCCTCCACTGGGAGGGTAATGAATAGAAACGACTGTACAAGAAAACCTCTAAGATTTAATCTTAGTGACGTGGCAGACTGCATTTGTCTTTTCTCACCAAGTGTTGTCAGACAAATGCGCACACCCAAAGATCTGTGACACACACCTCCTTAGACACACACTCACACTGCTCCATCCGAACAGGAAACAGATGAAACGCCTCCAGGAGCCAACAAGTAGAATTTAAAAGCAGTTTTCATGTTTCTTATTGGCAGGTCATTCAATTGTTAATCCCGACGTTATATTCAAAATTAAAAGGGAAGATGAAAAATATTTTATTCAACACTGTGAGCGGGATGGAAAAGAAAACACGAATGACTCCAACCTGAGTAAGTAAATGCTTTGGATTTAAGAGTTTTGCATTTTTAGATCGCAGGAGATGAGTTATTGACTCAAACATTTTGTAGACTTAAAATCAGTTTCCTAATTTAATATTATCAGGTCTTTCCTTGTGAATTCTTCTAGACATCTTGGTTTCCTTATCACAGGTTTTCCGATTGTAACGTCTGTCTTCTCACTGAGCGTTAAACAAGAGGACGAGCTCCCCTTCGCGGATCATCCTGAATCAGAGACGACTAAACAGATTCACCCTCCTGTAACAAGTAAATATAAAATTCCTCCTAGACATCTTTACTATGATCAGCCGGTGCTATTTAGGTCTTCAGCGCTGGTGGGATAAAAGACCCTCGTCCTCTCTCTATCCCCCACTATCTGTGCCTCCACTTGGGTGAAGTAGGCAGCCTGTGGAGACATAAGGGTCTCCTGATGGAGCCTGGAGTGCTACGGGGGTGATGCATATAAGTTTTGTCTCCCCCCCCCCTCCTGTCCCCTGGCTTCCGCAGTCCAATGTGGATAAAGAAACAACAACAAACTAGAATTGCGTATCTCTGTGCCATATTATAGTACTGCCTTAGAGGGCTGCTGGGATATATCCTCTAAGGCCTTCCTGTGAAGATGCCAGTGAGTAGAGACCTGATGTTTCGACCAGTAGGACACTTCATTTTTGCAATAAAGACAAATTCCAGAGCATTCTGCTAAACCAATCCAGATCAACGGGTTATCTCCCCCCAACCAGCCAATGATAAAACAGAGAAAGTTCCAGAAAGTGCTGTGACATCATCACTAGAAGAATACCTAGCACAGCTAGGGGCAGTCTCCAGTATTCTCCAGGAACAAGCAGGAAGTCAGTCCTCATTATGGGTGACGTTGGCACTGATGGAGCCCACGCGGAGCAATTCCCCAGCTTTCAAAGAAAGCCTTTGGGATTGCTGCCACGCATGCGTGGTCCTGTTCCCACCCAAGGGTGCCATCTTGCTCAGTCTCCCTTTTTCCGTGGAGCCCTTCGGACGCACGTTCTCGTCCCTCGGAAAATGTTTTGCTTTTTCGCCTTAACAGGCCTCTCTATTTTCCAGTTGCACTGGTCCTCTACCCGTCCTTCCCCTGCTTTACTTTTCTAGAGCTATCGGGGATACTTTGTTCTTCTCATTTTTTTTCTTACGGGCTTCGCGCCCTTTTTTCCTTGCTAACCACTGGCTGCATGGGACTTCGACCTCGCAGGGGCCATTTTTGCCCCCATGGCCACTGGCTTCAAAAACTGTGATAAATGCTCTAGGAACATGTTGCTTATGGACACTCACGACTGTTGTCTGTGGTGCCTCGGAACCGACCATGATCTGGAGCTCTGTTTGCTCTGCAAGAAAATGTCCTCTAAGGCCCTGCTCAGCTGTAAGCAGACGTCCGAAGACATTTTCCGAAAGGCTGCCTCAGAATCCCCAGTGGCACCCTCGGTCGTCTCTCCCCCGGTGGGGTCCCCCCCTGCTTCCCCGAGCTCTCGGTGGCACTCCGACCAGGGGTCCCTTGAGGTGGAGCGGCACAAAAAGAGGAAGGCCTCGAAGTTGCTGTTGGGGGCTCCCAACAAGCACGAGCACTCAGTCGCTTAGCCCCCTTCGGCATTCCTGAGAGTCGGACAGGAAGCGGCCCCGCAAGGTACCACCGCACGGAAGCGGAGTCCTCCAGTGAAGGCACCCAGTCTCCTGAGGGCCATCCTGGTGAGGAGCCCCTCTCCTCCTCGACACCCGATCCGGTGACACCGGGGTCGGCGTCACAGGGCCCCATGCCCGTGTGGAAATCATGCATGCTGGTGCTGGAACACAGCGTTTCTGCATTCATTGCTTCCCAGCAGGTGCTCATGACCAGCTTTGCTGACTCACGCCTAGAAACTGTGGGTCCCTCGCGTGGGACACTGAAATCCATCCAGGAAACCCTGAGAGCCACGGGCCTCGTGAGGGTCCTCGGCGTTGGTCTCACTTGTTCTCCCGTTCCTTGGAGACGAGGTCATCCATGGCCTCCGGCTCCAAGCGGGCACTGGCCATTAGACAGGGCGATCTACCTGGCTCGGACTCCTCGACCGATTTCTCAGAGTGGGAGTCCGATGGGGACACCTCCCCGGAATCCCATCCCCACCGGGATCTTCCGTTGGACCCCACATTGCCCGCATTCCAGTGGCGCTCACCTCCCGAGGACACCTCCTTCTTGGTGTTCATTCAGGACATGGCATGGGCCCTTAACCTGGCCACTCAGGCCAAGGAGGACCCTCCTGATGTAGAACTCGACATTCTTCAGTACGAGTCCCCGCCCAGGGAATCCCTCACTGTGCCAGTACCTCCTATTCTATCTCGACTGCTGCTCTGCATGTGGGAGGCCCCCGCCTCGGTCCCCATCGTGAGCAAGCACCTTGACATGATGTACAAGGTATAATGTGGGCCAGGTTTCAGAAAGACCCAATTCCCACACACCTCAATGGTGGTGGAATCGGCCATGAGGAAGCAAAAGAGCCTGAAATCGCACTCGTCGGTACCACCTGGCTGAGAGTCGCGAGCTCTTGATGCCTTGGGCCACAAGGCCTACCAAGGCTCTATGCTCTCTTGTCACATTCAGGCATACCAACTGTATGTCTGTACGTTCCTGTGCAATTTGGCTAAGAAGCTCGGAGGTTTCTCCGCGGGCCTAGAGGGAGAGCCCCTCAATAGATTCAGCACTCTGTTGAAGTCCATCGCAGACTGCTCTAAGTACCTCTCCCAAGCTGCCTACGATGGATTTGAGACATCGGCTCGGGTGGCGGCCGTGGATTTTGGGGCCCACCGTCAGGCGTGGCTCCAATCCTCGGACTTGGAGCAATGGGTGCAGGAGAAACTCCTGGATGTGCCCTGCCTTGGCAAGCAGCTCTTCGGCAAGCAGATGGAGGATTAGACAGAGTTTGTCACCAGAACCCGTCTCTCACGTAAGACCTCCACTGCCTCAAAAGAAGCAGCCAGCCAAGAAGCCCTTCTTCCCTAGAAAGGGCCTCCAGTACCTGGGCTATCAGCCTTATCCGGCTACCTCCGTGCCGACCACTCCAGTGCAGGGAAAATCTGGCCGAGGGCCCAGACACCAGCTCCCCCACAACACACCCAGGGGTTTGACACCATCGGCATAGTTCCTCGCCCACCAGCGACGCAGCAGCCAGTGGGGGGATGCCTGTCCCACTTCGCCCCCTCATGGGCCTCCATCACCTTGGATACCTGGGTTCTCGAGGTCGTCTGAGTAGGCTATCGCCTTCGCTTTGACAGGCTTCCACTTCCGTTCTCCCTGGTGGAACATCCTCGACTCCCCGCACACCAGCTTCTGCTGCAGCGGGAATTGCATTCTGTCCTTGCCCAATGGGCAGTCGAGAAGGTCCCTCCGCACCTTCAAGGTCAGTGCTTCTGTTCCCGGTACTTACTCGTCCCAAAAAAGATGGGGGGTCTGCGGCCCATCCTCGATCTCCGCAGGTTAAACAAGTTCCTGGTGCAGGAGAAATTCAAGATGCTATCTCTTGGCGTTCTGCTGCCCTTCCTCCAGCAGGGTGACTGGCTATGCTCCTTGGATCTAAAGGACGCTTCCGCCCACATCTTAATCCACCCTCAGCACAGGCACTATCTGCGCTTCAGGGTACAGGGAGAGCACTTCCAGTACAAAGTGCTTCCTTTCGCCCTCGCGTCTGCCCTGTGAGTCTTCAGAAAGTGCCTTGTCATGGTTGCCTATCTTTCCCTCCCTCAATGACTGGCTTGTTACAGGCTCGTCTGTCGAGGAGGCTTGGTGAGCAATGTCACGCACCATCCTTCTCCTGGAGAGCTTGGGGTTCTTGGTCAACTACCCATAGTCTCACCTCGAGCCGGTGCAGCCTCTCAAGTTTATTGGGGCTCATCTCGATACTCAGCAGGCAACTGCCTTCTTACAGGTGGATTGCACCACCCGCCTCCAAGCTCTGGCGGCTCACGTTCAAAGCGCTCCACAGGTCACCGCTCGGACCATACTACATCTCCTGGGCTACATGGCCTCGACCGTGCATGTGGGCCCCACGCCCACCTGCACATGCGGATGGCTCAGTGGTGTCTCAGTGCTCAATGGAGCCAGTCCCTCGGACATTTCAGGGACCCCGTCAAGGTCCTCCCCGACCTCTGCCTGTCCCTGAGCTAGTGGCAAAACCCCTGCAACCTTCTGCAGGGATTGCCCTTCTAGGCCCCGCAGCACGATGCGGTGCTGATGACAGACGCTTCCCTGTTAGGGTGGGGAGCCCACTGCGGGCTGCTATGCACGCAGGGGCAATGGTCACCTGAGGAGCCTCAGCAACAAATAAACTTGCTCGATACTCTAGGCGATTCGGTGGGCCCTGAGGGCCTTCCAGGAACACCTCAGCGGGAGTTTGGTTTTCATGCAGACCGACAACCATGTGGTGATGTTCTACATCAACAAGGAGGGAGGTATGGGATCGCGCTCCCTCTGCCGGGAAGCAGTCCTCAACTGCTTTTTCGCTGTCTGATGGAGGATGTCCCTCAAGGCGACCTACCTCCCAGGTCAGGAGAATGGCCTGGCAGAAAGACTCAGCAGAATCCTCCGCCCCCACGAATGGTGGCTGGATCCCAGAGTAGCAGACTGGCTGTTTCTCCACTGGGGAATGCCGGCTCAGCGGGACCAGGCATCGTCGATTCTTGTGGCCTCGGCAACCTTGGTTCCTGCTCCTGTTCCGACTGTTGATGGAGCCTCCTGTTCCTCTGGGCTCTGCCCCGGGTCTGCTGAAACAGGAAGAGGGTCGGGTGCTGCACCCGAACCTAATCTCCCTATCCCTCATGGTGTGGCAGCTGAACAGGTCTCCCTAGCCTCTCTGGCCCTTCCAGAGGAGGTCAAGGAAGTCCTTCTCGCCTTGAGGAAGGACTCCACTAGGCAAGCCTATGCCTTTAAGTGGAGACGCTTCTCCGTCTGGTGCTCAGAGTGCCAGATTGACCCCTTCTTGTGTCCCGTTCGATGGGTCCTCCAGTACCTCCTCCATCTCTCGAGGGAAGGGCTGAAGTCTAACTCTGTCAGGGTACACCTGAGCGCCATCTCGGCGAATCATCTCCCCATTGAGGGAAAACCCCTCTCGGGGCATCCGTTGGTCTCTCGCTTTATGCGGGGTCTTTTGCTTTCCAAGCCACCCATCCGCCCTCCCCCGGTGGAATGGGACCTGAATGTGGTTCTCATGCAGCTCACCCATTCACCTTTTGAGCCAATGGAAACATGCTTGCTCTGGCACCTATCCTGGGAGGTGGCCTTTCTGGTGGTGCTGACCTCTGCCCGCCGAGTCAGTGAGCACCAGGCTCTCATGGCTGACTCCCCTTACACCAGGTTTTATCGAAATAGGGTGGTCCTCCGTACCCACCCAACTTCCTGTCTAAAGTCGTCTCAGACTTTCATCTTAACCAGGAGATAGTCCTGCTGACTTTCTTTCCGAAGCCCCACACCGACCAGGCGTTGACAGCTCTCCACACTCTCAACTGCAGACGGGCTCTCGCCTTTTACTTGCAGCATACCCAGACTCATTGCAAGTCTGGCTGGTTCTTCATGACCTACGATCCCATTAGGCTGGGGCAGGCAGTTACCAAACGCACCCTCTCTGTTTGGGTGGTGGACTGCATTGCTTTCGCCCATGCGAAGGCGGGCACCCCGCTGGATCAAGTCACCACACACGGGGTCCGAGCCAGAGTGGCCTTAGTGGCCTCGCTATTCTGATGGACATCTGCCGGGCGGTGACCTGGTCTTCCATGAATACCTTCACTGCTCACTACTGCCTGGAGAGGGAGTCTGCCGGGACAGCGCCTTCAGCCAGGCTGTACTCCGTAATCTGTTTGGGGTATAAGTAACTCCTGCCCTCTGACCCTTCTTCACAGCTACCGAGGCCTTCACCCCGAGTACTCGGGCTCCTTCGGGCTTCGGCTTCTGCTTCTTCTCACGGCCTTGCAGAGGCATTTTTTGGTTACAGGTTTGGTAACCTGTAGCTGAGGAGTCCCATCAGTGAGGTCTGACGTCCTGCTTGTTCCTGTAGAAAGTGTAGTTACTCGCTTGTAACAGGTGTTCTTCAGGGACAGCAGGAATCAGTCTTCACTACACTCCTGCCTCCCCTGATGAGTTGCTGAATTTTTGTCCTTCCCTTGCCATCTGCTTGGCAGGGCTCGAGCTAAGGGACCTGACTGAGCAAGATGGCACCCTTGGATGGGAAGAGGACCATGCATGTGTGGCAGCAATCCCAAAGGCTTTCTTTGAAAGCTGAAAAATTGCTCTGCATGGGCTTCTTTGGTGCTGACGTCACCCATAAGTGAGGACTGATTTCTGCTATCCCTGGAGAACACCTGTTACAGGTGAGTAACTATGCTTTTCTGCCCTCTCAGCAGATGGTGGTGGATCATCAGTATAGCTAAGGCTTACAGCTGCTGCAGACTGCCATAAGGGTGCAAAGCAGCCCTGCTTGATTCTCAGTCACCTGGGGTATATGAGATACTCCACTGGTATGACTGGTATTTAGGGGGGCAGCAACGTCTGGCCACGAGGGCTAGTAAAGTTGCGGAAGAGTCCTGCATAGGGGTGCCTGGCCCATTTCTAGCCTAGGTTTACTTTTCTACTTTCAGTTTTCTTCTTTATTTTTATTTAAAAAATATTTAAAAAAAAATAGAATAAAGAGGCCTTACAAACAGTGACCTAGATTGGCCACTGTTGGAAACAGGATACTGGGCTTGATGGACCTTGGTCTGACCCAGTATGGCATATCTTATGTTCTTAAACACTTTGTTTGCATAGCTAGGGAATCCACTGCAGCTCTGGCCCTTTAAGGCCCCTGCTTCTCTTCTCTTCCCCCCCCCCCCTTCCCCTGCCTCTCTGAGCTTCAGGGGAGAGTGTACAGCATGGAATCAGGACCCACCGCTGATGTTCAGTAACAGTAAGTACAGACCGGAATCCACAAGCCGGGGGACACCGTTAGTGAGGGAATTTTCTGCCTGCTCTTCTGAGATGCTACAGCTCGACCGGTCATCTGTGCTCGGGCACTGGGCCTGTTTCCCCTCAAAAATCGCAGCTGCTCATTTGAGCTGTGTCTTTGGATCTGCTTCTCGCCAAATCTGTGGCTGCACACTGATGCCCCCTGCACGTCGATGCTGAGAACCTCCACATGTGGCGATGTGCCAGGCGCCATCAGACTTGGGGCCTATTTTTCTGCCAAACCCCGTCTGCACGTCGGCACTTCAGTGGATTTTCGGAGCATACTGGCCAAACTCCTACCTTGCCTCAGCTGTGGCAAACATCACAGATTCTTACTGGACCGGATCTGCACCACCTGCACAGTCGATCCAGGCCAGACCTCCAGCTCCAGCCCTCAGTCGACTTTGGCCCCTCTTCTGGTGAATTCCTCACCGACTCCCACATTGTTTGCTACTTCAGACCCGACTCTGCTGCTGAGGCAGCTTAACGGTCCTGTGCAGAGAGATCCCTCACCTCATGCGCTAGTTAGTTAATGGATGATCGTGGGCAGTGCAGCAAACTCCTGCAGGGCAAGAGCCCGAGGCTGCGGAGTTTGCAGCACTGTTCCAGCAGGCATGAACTGTATGGAGGGGGAACAAAGATCTTGCTCAGCTGCCTGTCCAGTCTCAGCAGGCACCTACATCTTTCCAGCCTGCAGCCTCGTCCATCGGGAAAGCCAGCAGAAAGTGCGATGAGGCATCAGACAGGGAACAGGAGGGGGTTGCGCTTGCACAAATCTTTGACATGTGCTCTGGGGGACCTTGACTCTCCCCGACAATGAGGAGGCTGACCAGGGGATAGAGACCGCGGACCTATTTTCAGTGGAAGGCTCCAGCCGGGACGAGGCAAACCTGTCTCCATTGGAGGATCACGGGGGTCATGGGTAATGTGTTTGTTCTTCAGGGATGAGATTGTGTCCCTGATAGCCCAGATGGCTTCAGAACTATGTATTCCGGACTCCACAGTGGCATGGACTACTTCACCATCGGACCCTATTCTCAGGGGCATCAAGGCACCTTCTAGGGCCTTCCTGTTCCACTCCAAACTGCAGAAGATGGTTTCAGAGGAGTGGAAAAATCCAGATGCCACCCTACGGACCGCACGACAATTGGGATGAATTTATCCATGATCTCGGGAGGATCTCCTTCGATGGTTGAAGTACCCCAAGGTGAATTCACTGGTCATGGTGGTGACAAAGCATACCACCATTCCAGTGGAGGGTGGAGCCGCCCTCTGGGACTTTCATGACCATAAGATGGAAGGTCTGCTAAAAATGGCCTTCTCGGTAGCTATGCGTGGTGTGGCAGCTTCCAATGTTACCAAGTGATGGCTGAGGCTGCGGAACCTGTCAGTGGATATGACTTCCAAGATAGCTTGGCTGGTCGCCCCTTTCAAGGGGGACTTATTTTTGGGGAAGACTAAGGAAAGCTTGTCAAGAACCTTGTGGAGGACAAGCCACAGTGCCTGCTGGAAGACAAGCTGAGAGATTCTTCCAAGTGCTCTTTGTTCTCACACTCAGGCTTCTGTGACTCTAGACATACCATCAGGGGAGGAAGTTGTCCTCCTTCTGCAGCTCAGCAATCACAACCAGTCCTTTTGAGGGGCTCGCCAGTCTCAAGGAGCCTCGGGGTCCTCTTCTTCCTCCTGGGTGGCATACTGATGGAGGGGGGAGGCTCGTTCCGAGGTGTTTCAGGTTGGGGGACATCTGCCATTTGTTCTGGCAAGAATGGCCTGTCATATCTCAGATTGGTGGGTGTTGGATGTTATCAGCCAAGGATATACGCTAGAGTTTGCCAAGCCCATTCGAGATGCCTTTGTAATATCCCCATGCAGCCCAGTATCAAAGTGCCAGGTGGTTTTCTCCATCCTATAGTGGCTGTTGGGCTCTGGATCCTTCTTTCTGTTCCTGGCACCGAGAGGGGCATGGGTCATTACTCCATCTACTTTGTGGTGCCAAAGTAGGATGGGGCCTTTCGCCCTACCTTGAACCTCAAGGGCTTCAACAACAGCCTCTGGGTTCCCTGCTTTTGCATTGAGACCTTGTGGTCAGTGATTCAGGTGGTGCAACTGAGAGTCCCTTGCCATTTTGGATGTCATAGAGGCATACCTCCACATTCCACTCTGACCTGACCATTAGCGTTTCCTGCAGTTTGCTATCTTGGGCCAGCATTATCAATTCTGCACGCTCTCCTTCAGGTTAGCTACTGCCCCTCGGACCTTTACAAAGGTCATCATAGTGGTAGTGGTGGCCCTTTAGTGTGAAGGGATCTTTGTGCACCCTTATTTGAATGATTGGTTGATTCAGGCCCAGATGCAGTCCAAGGCCCAGCGCGCCATCCAGTGGGCGGTGCAGCACTTGCAGCAACTCGGCTGGGTAGTCAATCACAAGAAGAGCTGCCAAGGGTTTGGAATTCCTTGGAGCCTGCTTCAATACTTGCTGGGGCAAAGTTCCTCATGCGAGAACAATGACTCAAATTTTGCCATCAGCTGTGCAGTTTTTTCGCGTCCTGGTCGCCCACAGTGTGGGGATTACCTGCAGCTGCTCAGGGCAATGGCGATCATGTTGGACCTGGTACCTTGGACCCAAGCCCACATGGGCCCGCTGCAGAGGTCATTGCTCACATGCTGGTCCCCCTGTTTGCAGGATTACGTGATCCGTCTCCCACTGCCCCACTTGGTTTGCTGCAGTCTCAGCAGGTTGGCCTCTTCCATCAACTTCCTGCGGGGTGTGCCACTAGAAACACCTTCCTGGGTGGTGGTGACCACCGAAGCCAGCCTTTTAGGCTGGAGAGCTCACTGTCTGGGATACTCAACCCAGAGTTCATGGTCCGTGATGGAGGCAGTGTGGGCCATCAACCAACTGGAGGCAAAAGTCATTTGCCTAGTGCTCGTGCAATTCCTCCCTCTACTCCAGGGACAGGCCGCACATGTCCTCTCCAACAATGCAACAACCATAGCCTGTGTGAACAGACGGGGGCACCAAATGCCTGGGGGTGGCACGTGAGATGCAACTGCTCCTCCTGTGGGCAGAGTAGCATCTCTTGGCCCTCTCAGCCCAGTACATAGTGGGGGAGGACAACATACAGGCCGATTTACCTCAGTCTGCACATACTCTATCTGAGCGAGTGGGAACTAGTGCACTGAGCCTTCATTCACATAGTTCATCACTGGGGCAGTCCAGCAATGGATCTCATGGCTACAACCTTGAATTCCAAGGTCCTCTCCTTCAGTTGGCGACGGGCAATCAATTCCATGGGGTTGGACACGTTGGTGCAGCCATGGTTGCGCATCCCCCTTCTGTATGTGCTTTTGCCATGGTCCCTGATTCCCCGGCTGCTTCGCCAAATCAAATGTCACCCACAGCGAGAAGTTCTGGTTGCCCTGGATTGGCCACAGTGGCCCAGGTATGCCAACCTCATCCGACTCCAGCTGGCCCCTCCTCTCCCACTGGGGAGTCGTAGGGGACCTCTGTGGCAGGAGCCCATCCTCATGGATGACCTGGCTTCCTTCTCACTTACAGCATGGCTCTTGAAAGGCGATGGCTAATGCGCAAGGGCTACTTGACTATGGTGGTGAGCACCCTGCTGCAAGCCAGACACCGGTCTATGTCATTGTCTTATGTCTGCATCTGGTGGATGTTTGAATGATGGTGCTGGGCTTGTCAGGAGTCGTCCTGGAGGGTGCATCTGCCCTCTATCCTTTCTTGCAGGATAGCTTCCAGAAGGGGTTGGCCTGGCGCTCTCTGCAGGTACAGGTAGCAGCATTCTCGGCTTTCCGGGGGCCGCTGGCCAGCCGGTCGCTGGCTTATCATGATGTTGGACATTTTCTGTGCGGCATGTGGGCCTTGCAGCCGCTAATCAGTCCAGACGTTCTGCAGTGGGACCTAGGTGCTTTTTGAGGCCATGCTCAAGGATCTTACATTAAAGACTATCTTTCTGGTCACCATAACCTTGACACGGCATATCTCAGAGTTACAGGTGTTGTCCTGCCTCGATCCCTCCTTGACTTTCTGTGCAGAGGGCATCACCCTACAGCTGGTTCTTTCATTGCTGCCCAAGGTGCTTTCACCCTTTCTGCCCTCCTTCACAGCCAGTCAGTGCATTGGACGTGACAAGCTGCTGTGCCGTCTGGATGTCTGCAGGGTGCCCCTCCGGTATCTAGAGGTCACTTAATGCCTTTCAACTTTATGATCACCTTTTTATGTTTGTGGTTCTCCAAAAGGAGTGTGCAACATCCAAGGCAACTTTGGGCCATTGGATCAAGGTGGCTATCTCCTCTGCCTATATCTTGGCAGGCAAGCCTGTGCCTCCCGGCTTGAAGGTTCATTCGACTCTGGCTCAAATGTCATCCTGGGCTTAAGTGTCATCAGTGTCCCACTTGGACATCTGCAGAGTGGCTGCATGGTCCTCTTTACCGCTTGGATATCCAAAAATGTTCAGCGGCTCTGTTCAGCACCAAGGTGCTGAATGCCACATTCTCATCCCACCCAGATGGGGAGTAGCTTTGGTACTTCCCACTGGTCTGGACTGGTCTAGCAGGATGCTCTGGAAGGGGAAGCTTTACTTACTGATGATTTCCTTTCCTGGAGTCCTGCTAGACCAGTCCATGACCCTCCCGTGATGCTGTTCAGAGGGACATATGGAGTTGTAGGGCGCTCAGCTCCTGTGGATTCTGTCTCATCTGCTGGTTGGGGTTGATAACCTGCTGGTCTGGACTGGTCTAGGAGGACTCCAGGAAAGGAAATTATTGGCAAGTAAAATTTCCCCCTAGCTCCTGAGGACAGAATGGTCAGTTTGACTCCAGGGAGGCTCATATCTCCTCCAGTGGAAGCAACGGACTATGAAATCTTGGATTCTGCCCCGACAGTCACATTCTATTATGGCAGATCTTGTGGGTCTGGAGTTGGTGCCCTTAGCTGTGTGGTAGTGCTGTGGGGCAGAGGAAGATTTGATTGCCCTTGCTACCTTGCTCATCACAAGCTTTGATAGCATGTGATCCGAACTCCATGAGTCCCGGTGAAGTGAAAGCTCGGCCATCCCACATATGACTTCATGGTGCGAAGACCGGGCTTCCCAATACTCTCTTTGAAGACCACTGTCAATTGCTGGATTGAGAGCTATTTCAGATGTTAAGAACATTAAGAACTGTCATACTGGATCATAGCAAAGGTCCATCAAGTCCAGTATCCTGTTTCCAACAATCCAAGTCGCAAATATCTGAGAAATCCCCAAAATAGCCACTTCCATGCTACTTATCCCCAGGGAAAAGCAGTGGACTACATTACTAACTGCTTATGGACTTTTCCTCCAGTCCTTGGGCTGACTGCTGACACTAGGGGCTCTTCCTGTAGCACTCAAACCCACCAAACTCTTTAGCAAACACTCCTGGTTTCCTTCTCCCGCAGACAGATCTCTGGCTTCCATCTTCCTGCTGTGATCCCAAGAGCTCAAAATAAAAAAGAAATTACTACAACAGCAGGGGTCAGCCTTGGAGTCTGTGGGCACCACTATTGGCTCACAGGCACTGAAATGAAGCTCAGTGACCTAGGAGGTGAATTAAGTAAGAGGATTATGTATCCAGCCTGGTGACAGTGCCTGGTTCTTTGTTTCAGACCAGGGCCGGCACTACATGGTAAGCATAGTATGCGTGGCAGGGGGGGTGCCAATGTCACGGGGCATTGATCACGCTGTGAAAGACGAGCCTCTATCATAAAATGGCAGCATCTACCTTGATAAAAACCCGAAAAGCTAGGTGATTGTAAGTTTGCTAAGTGATTGTAAGTTAACCCTATGAAAAGAGGTTAGGGCTCTTCAATCTGGAAAAGAGACAGCTGAGGGGAGAATGATAGAGGTCTATAAATTAATGAATGGAGTGAAACAGGTAAATGTAGATCAATTGTTTACGTCATCCAAATATACAAAGATTAGGGGACATGCAATGATGCTATAGTGTAAACTATTTAAGACTAATAAAAGAAAATATTTTTTCACTCATCATGTAATCAAACTCTGGAAATACATTACCAGAGGATGTAGTAAAAGCTGTTAGTGTAGCTGGGTTTAAAAAAAGACTTGGACAAGTTCCCAGATGAAAGGTCCATAAACCATTATTAAAGGGGACCCAGAATATCCACTGCTTGCCCCAGTAAAAGCATTGTGGAACCTGTGTCCTTTGGGGAAACTGCTAGGTACGTGTGACCTAGATTGGCCACTGTTGGAAGCAGGATCCTGGGCTTGATGGATCTTGGTCTGACCCAGTATGGCATATCTTATGTTCTGATGATTCCTAACAGCATGGCAAGCCTTTGTTTTCATGGTTAGCAAATATTTTTTTCCTATTTTTATCATGTTTTTCTCAAGTAAGACCTGTATACCTTGCCAAGGTTACTATTGAGAGTGATATATGTGCCTAGTTAGACATCAGTGAATTAATTGCTAAGTGGCTGTTACCTTTGTAGAAATTAGTTGAAAGTGGGCTATATATTTTGGTGATAGAAAATCAACAATTACAACCCAAAAAGCCTGATATTTCTAGGCTAAACAAAAAATTAGAAATAGATGTTTTGTCGGACCAAGCATTCATATTACGGTATAATCACCACATCTCTTATATGCAACAGTCCTTGTCTCCTGTACAAGTGCTGAGACATTCCTCCTGATGGCAGAAATTTTCAGTGTGTTCATGTAGTGACAGTATCCACAAAAGACCAATTTGTAACTCTTGAGGAATGGAGTTTCCTTTCTCAGTATTAAGATGATCAAGGTACTGCTAGAATGGATTTCTGATGACAATCAGGACGACAGCACCTCTGTTCTCTTCTCTTAGCTCCACACTGGTGGAAGTGCCTATGAAATCAGCATAATTTTGAGCTCGCTTGCACTGATAAGACAGGCTCTGGGTTAACTTTTCTAAGCATTCTTTTCCCATACAAGGCTTCCCCGGTATCAAACCTGACCTTTTAATCCGATTTGAGCAAGAGGGATTCAAGACAGAGTCCCAAGGATCTGAGGAAAGAGGAAGCCTGCCCACCACAGGCACAGATGAGGAACTGCATGAATCAGGTGATGTATCTTTGGGTTATAGCTAGTGATGAGCTGATTCAAACACTTCTTGCAGGAAAGACGTCACCTGTCGACCAGGCACAGCAAGAACGAGCCTCTGACTTCTAAGCTTTGTATTGTAGATAATGTGTTAGTTCTGGTTCTCTTATTTCTGCCTTCTTTTCAGGTCTGTCTCTTTTTGCCTTTCATTCCTTCTCTCTTTCCCATCCTTCTTTCAATCCTACTGTCTCTCATCCTTTATCACTTTTATAATTTTCTTTGTGCCTCTCACTATTTCTGAACTGATCTACAGATACACTCCCAGTGTGGTTAATAAAAAATAACAGGAAGAAAAATTTCATCAAACAACAATAATTATTACATGCAGTAAGCAAACGGGGATGTTTTCAATATTAGACTGGAATTAATTATTAAACAACCAAGATTTTAAACGTATAAAAGACAGGATAGATTTAATCTCCTTAGATAACTGTGGCCATAATTCTGCAGTTCTATGTGTAATTTTTAGTTTAAATCTCCCAGTACTGCTCGAAGATGCTACACGTCCTTTTGCCCAGCAGCTTGTGGGCAGAGCCGACTCAAGGACATGAAGCGACCTAGATGAACCTCATCCCTTGTGCCCTCTCCGGGATGTGTAGCGGCAGCAATTTCCTCCATCTAGCACTCATTCTGTAAAGAAATATTTCTGCAGGAATAATAGGAGGAAATATGTCTTTATGGAAAGAGTGGTAGAGACGTGGAATAGTCTCCTAGTGGAGGTGGTAGCAACGAGGACAGGGTCTGAATTCAAGAAGGCATGGGTCAAACACAGAAGATCTCTAAAGGAAAAAAAGGGACCCTAGAGAGTAGTTGATGTGGAAGGGCAGATTAGATAGAAGGATGATGGCAGAAAAAGATCATTTGGCCTATGTTTCTAAACAGACCCGCGGTGCTTACCTTGAAAGTTCACACAAGATTAATGGCCCACTTCTTCTTGAACGATATATACTGAATAAACAAAAAATGTCGTTCACTGTCAATTATAGATTTTGACTGGAAACTATCAATCAAAACAACTAGATTTTCCTAGAGGTCTCAGTATAAAACATGGCAGGGTGATGTAAAATCACTTCTACTTTCACCTATAGCCAGATCACATCAATGACCTCTCTAAGCAGAAAATCAGCTCCCTAATATGCTGGCAACACGGTCGTCTAACTCCAGTAGCTGACTCAAGGTCGTCTCTATCTGCTACTTAAAAAATGCTCACGACCATCAAATTAATGTTGCTAGGGGTCTGCTGAATTTTTCCACACTGTATTGTACTTCCTTGTTTCTCCACTCCCGATTCCAACGCCAATCCCCGGCACCACTGGACGTTTCACAATTCCGTTTCTTCAGGGAACCGTAAAGATAATCTAAAAACAAAGCAACAGCTTACTCTTCTATTCCAATCCCACTCTATAAAAAATATCAAAAATACCATAGCCCTTACACAACACCTCTCTATCGAAATAAACTAATCTAAAAACCAGAAACTATAAAAACCAAACTCACCAAAGATGCTGCCCACGTTTCAAAACACTCCTTTTCAAAGTGCAAACTTCGAAAAAACGCCGCGCATGCCTACTAGCACTCAAAACCCGCTTTTAACGATTACTCTGTCTAATGTCCCCCCGCTCACAGCTGTGTTGCATAGTATTCACTTCAAGATAAACACTCCCTTTCACAAAACTTACTCTTTTGGCTCCATTAGATTATAGCCAACCCAATTATCATCTCGAATACAAGTCAGTTAATATTCCAGATCTCTAACAGGTACTACCTACTTATCTACAAGACTCTTTCATTAGATAAGCATTATGATGGTCCAATATCAAGTATAGTATTAAGAACATACTGCCCAGTCTATAGTATTATTTAAGCCATATGGCTCCAACGTGTTAAGAGTATAAATCAGACGTTGTTCATTCAATATTAGAATTTGATCCAACGTTTTCCCTCTACTTCCTTGATTTGCTTCAAACATAAACACCGTAGTTGTTCAAAACTATGGTTCTTAGTTAAGCAATGTGGTACTAGTGGGGCTGTTAATACTTTACAATTCAGACGACTACGATGCTCTCGCATACGGATTCTAAAAGGCCGAGTGGTCTTACCAATATAACATAACCCGCAGGGGCATAAGATTGCATAAATCACATTGCTAGACGCACATGTCGTGGCCTGTTTTAACCGGACTAACGTACCCTGATATTCAAAAGATAAAGCTGTGATCGTTACAGTACAAATATCACAGCCACCACAGGCATGATGTCCTTTTGCAATTGATCCCTCAGTCGATCTCTCAACAACAGGCAGAACAGCTGGACTAAGCCACTCCTTTAAATTTCTGTGGCACTGCCAAACACATCTAACCCTTTTATCACGAAGTCCCGGTATCACTCTGAGGATGTTACTATGTTTCTTAAAAATCTTTTGAATATCTCTACTAAATGGGGAAAATTTCGAAACAAAATTCACAGTCGTCTGAATTGTAAAGTATTTGTGAAAGGGAGTGTTTATCTTTAAGAATGAAGTGAATACTATGTAACACAGCTGTGAGCGGGGGGACATTAGACAGAGTAATCGTTAAAAGCAGGTTTTGAGTGCTAGTAGGCATGCGCGGCGTTTTTTCGAAGTTTGCACTTTGAAAAGGAGTATTTTGAAACGTGGGCAGCATCTTTGGTGAGTTTGGTTTTTATAGTTTCTGGTTTTTAGATTAGTTTATTTCGATAGAGAGGTGTTGTGTAAGGGCTATGGTATTTTTGATATTTTTTATAGAGTGGGATTGGAATAGAAGAGTAAGCTGTTGCTTTGTTTTTAGATCATTTTTACGGTTCCCTGAAGAAACGGAATTGTGAAACGTCCAGTGGTGCCGGGGATTGGTGTTGGAATCGGGAGTGGAGAAACAAGGAAGTACAATACAGTGTGGAAAAATTCAGCAGACCCCTAGCAACATTAATTTGATGGTCGTGAGCATTTTTTAAGTAGCAGATAGAGACGACCTTGAGTCAGCTACTGGAGTTAGACGACCGTGTTGCCAGCATATTAGGGAGCTGATTTTCTGCTTAGAGAGGTCATTGATGTGATCTGGCTATAGGTGAAAGTAGAAGTGATTTTACATCACCCTGCCATGTTTTATACTGAGACCTCTAGGAAAATCTAGTTGTTTTGATTGATAGTTTCCAGTCAAAATCTATACCTTGAAAGTTCGGCACCGTGGGGTTGATTGCTTCTGCCTCCTATGAAACTGACACTGACTTGTTTTGCAAAGAGGAAGTCAGCAGCGGGCGGTCTAAGGGGGCGGAAACAAACAGCCCCACAGTGCCGAAGTTTCAAGGTAAGCGCCACAGGTCTGTTTGTGGCTATTGCCATCATGGCACATCCTGAGAAGCAGCTGCAATGGGCTCCCCTGGAGGGCCGGCACTCGAGGTGACCACCTGCTTGTGGGTTTTGTGTTTTGTGAGCCAGACAATGCTGGCAGCTGGAGAGAGACAGCAGCATGGTGTTACTGGACGAGACTGCAGGGAAGGAGGCAGATTGCCCGCACAGGGATCAGCAGGAAGAATGAGGAAGGGTGGCCCAACTGGAGGGAGGCGAGGAAGGAGGGGGGAAGAAAGGTGATTCCCCCCCCCCCACCACCACCACTCAGTGGCTCTGAGGAAAAGGAAGGAGACAGATAGGCCCCCAGTTTAAAAAACAAGGTGACAACCAATATTCATATCAGGAGAGAGAGAGTTTATGTAACCCCCCCTTGTCTCCCCAGGCAACAGAGGGTGAGGGGGGGGGAAGGAAGACCCACATTGTAGCAGCAGCGTAGAGGGAGGTGGGATTCTGGAGCAAAGGCTACATCCTGCTGCAGTTTTCATTGTTGTGGGAACTGGGTGGTATGTCCTGACTCCTCGGGGTCCTTAACTGCTCTCCCCATGGTACCTACGTTTTCAGAATGCAGAGGATTCCTATCATCTGTTAGCCAAAGGGTTGCTCTTTTTCAGACATAACTTCAGCTCTGAGAGAGAAGCTTATGTTTCCATTATTCTCTCAGGCCGAAGAGGTTACAGTAGTGATCCCACAGTAGAGAAGCTGAAAGCGGAAGCGATTCATGCCTGGGACCAGCTGGAAGGAGGAGAGGACGGCACTGGTACCAGGAGAAGCGAGCCAAGAATTCCTTTACCATCAAGTCCTTGCTATATCTCTACTTACACACAGAGCATAAATGTAACTAGTGACTTTCCAGTCCATATTCATTTCTTACTACTTCTTATCATGTCTATAGTCCTACAAGGCATGTAAGGCTCAGTCCCTGTTCAATAGTGCTCACAATCTATGCAAGACAGACAAACACAACAGACAGAGGAGTATAAACTGGGGGAAATGATTATAGCACACCTGGATGCTAAACAGGAGAGTAAGGTGAGCAGGCCCCAAAAGCAGCCTCAGAGAGGTGGGATTTTAGCCTGGATTTGATAAGGACTAGGGATGGAGCCTGACATGCCAACTCAGTCTGTTCCAGGCGTACGGTACAGGAGGGTGGAATGAACTAAGCCTGGAGTTGGCAGTGGAAGAAAAGGGCATCGATGAAAGGGATCTGCCAGAGGAGAGCTGATGAGGAGCCGCAGAATGACTGCGATTGTAGAAGTTTGATCAGGATGCGGAAACGGACAGGGAGCCAGCGAAGTGACTGGAGAAGCGAGGGCTTGTGAGCATAGTGCCCCTGGCAGAAGATTGGTTGTATTGCTGAATTTTGAATGGATTGAAGGGGAGAGAGATGATTCAGGGGGGAAACCAGCGAGGAGCAGATTGCCCCTGCATCACCTCTCACCCCTTCAATTGCTCCGTTTGGATGCTGAGTGTCAGGAGAATGACTTAAGGGGTTTGATGCCCCTTCAATAAAACCCCTAGGAATGAACAACATCCCTCCCAGACATTTAAAGTTTACAAATGGTCACTATGGTTACCCATGTCACAGGGGAGAAATTTGGTTTAGGAGCATAAACATTGGCAGCCAGGTCCTAACATTAATGTGATCACAGCAGATTATCACGTCTGTGGTGTCTCCTGCCTCAGCCATCATCAGGAAACGGTGCAATCTCTTCATACATGGCCATTACTTCTACATGTTTACATGCCCTTCCTGGAAAAGTACTATGCACCCCTCCCACCCACCCCCATCATTACTGTAGCAGCAGATAAGCATGCAATAAATAAATCCAGGAGTCTTTTCAAGGATCCAAGCCAGTTTAATGTGCACATGGCTCAAGCAATAAGCAATTTCAAAATGGCTGAGCAATGGCTTCTAGTAAAACAACAACTTTTATAGCTTTCTTGTCCATTCTAAGCATAGGCAAACTTTTCATTGGTCCCAGTACCCCTCTCACCCATCTATTGGTCCCGGTACTGATATGGCTACCCAATCGGGACTCTGGTCTGGGCTCAGCACCTGGTTGCCCCCCTTCTAGTCCCAATTACAATGGTCAGTGTCTCTAACTTGTTACATCTCTCCTCCAAGGTCGCTTAGCTTGTTAAAACATATGGGAAGCAGGGCACTGTAGCCTTGCTTTTTGCAGAGTTAATTAATTCCATAGAAGCATAGCACACCTTATCAGTACCAATTAAACTTGTTTTTCTATATTTTCTAAGTTTCGTTTCTGCTTAGCTATGTTCAGTTAAACTGAGTTAAGTTTCAATTCTATGGTGTCATCATTCAGGGGGGTTTTCATTCCTCTGGGCCTAACTACAGGCTTCAGTTACAGGTCAAGCTGCTCAGGCCTGTCTGCTTAGTTCAATTAGCATGGATCATAGGCCGTCGCCTACCACATTCCCCCCTTTGATTATTCTCACCCGCATGTTAATAAGGTGTGAGAATCAAATCACATAATACTAGGTAAAGGTATCACTCTGTGGTATAGGGTAGTAAGTTCACATAGCTAATATCTTTGTAGCTGCCTTATGCTCTACAGTGTTATTAATAACTGAAGTTATCATTCGCAAGCAAGCAAAGTAGCAAGAAACAAGGGAGCAACAAGCAGATAGTCAAAGTCCATAGTTTGGCAAGAGTGGGAAAAAGAACTAAAGGATTAGAAGGTTCGGTTGCATCTTTGTTGTGCTGTCGTAAAGCTTCTGATTTAGACAGACCAGCTGTCCATCCTTCGTAGTAGATTGTGGTCCAGTCCGAACAAAACACAAACTGTCAACAATGGGGTGGGCCAATACCCACTCACTAGTAGTATTATGTAAATCAGTCTGATTGTATAGGATAGAATAGTTCAGTTCTTGCGTCTCCCAGGGCCACTGATCTCCCATCTTAGTTCCTCCACAATAGAAACAGTCAGAAGTGTGGAGACTAGATGCTATTGCTCCAGCAAGTTCAAGAAACAAGTTCTGGTGGTGGTATGAGGAATTGCAACGGTGGCTTGCATAGCCTTGTAGAAAGTCAAGATCTAGAACAACTTTTGGATTGGAGAGTATACCAATGCAAGTATAGGGAGAATGATAAATCAAGGTCTGAGTGACCTTCGGTCCAGTTCATGTTGTACTTATACAGGCTGCCCAGGGAGATAAGGCAAAAGTCATTTCAAAGCACTCCAAGGCTGCTGCCAAAATAAAGCAATAATAATAATTCATAATGGGCATAGTCTCTGGAAAATTGGTGGAACTGTCGACTTCCACAACAGATAACAGATGTAGGGTTGATTGTAGATCCTCAAGCTTCTGCCGTACGTAGACCTACCAGCTTTTTGGCAGGAGTAGGGCTGTAGATTCCAAAGTATCACTGTCCTCTGGGATGTCTCAATTTCTTAAAATATCATAGCATAGTCTCTTAGGCTATTATTGCTTCCTTAGAGCAGTTCACGCTTTAGGAGATCAAAACAGTCTTTTCAGAGTATTTAAACATAGTCTCTTAGAAGATTCAATTTCTTGACACAACACAGTCTCTTTCTGATGATTGCAGTTTTTTCCAGATGCGAGGCTTACCTTCAGATAAACAAACAGTCTTGAAACAGTGCAGTTTCTGAGGGACCAATAAGTCTTAGGTCCGTGGTTGTTGTCGTAGGGTGAGGTGCAATGGAGTCTCAGGATGCTATACAGTAGTCCAGTGATCAGGTTCAAGAGCAGCTGCTGGCTTCCCTTGATTATGATGGATCCAAGGTTCAAATTCTGCGACTTTTACTGCAGTTGGAGTTGTTGACAGGATGACGACATAGGGTCCCCTCCAATGCAGGGCTAACAGTATCTTTCTCCACTCTTTGATCCACACTGAGACTCCAGGCTTGAAAGGATGCAGGGGTGCAGGCAAATTGATGAGTAATCAATTTTGTACTCAGGTATGAAGACTTCTGCAAAACAGAACTTAAAACCAATAGTTCATGTCTAATAATTTCAGATCCTATCTGTCTCATATCTCCTTTTATTTCCTATACAATAGGCAGGGGTTGCCCATACAGAATCTCAAAAGGGGAAACTCCTAAAGACTTAGCAGGGGCTAAGTATATCCTAAGAAGGGCTATGGGAAGAACCTGGGGCCACTTCAGGTAAACCTCTTGGCAAAGTTTAGACAACTGAGATTTCAGGGTTCTATTCACACATTCTACTTTTCCTAAATTCTGAGATCTATAGGCAGTATGTATCTATTAATATCAATATCTTGGGGCTATACTTAATGGACTTGCTTCCTAAGGTTATCCACCCTCATTCTTTGTACAGGGCCCCATATGCATGCAAGGTTGTAAGGGTATACTTGAAATCTGGGTACACATTTAGACAGGGCTCTTTTCCTATTGTTAGTGCTCTAGTGAGGACTATCAGTTCAGCTTTCTGTGGTGAAGTTTCTGGGGCCAGGGCTGAGGACTCAACTACCAAATCAGGGGTCACCACTGCATATCTAGCACAACAATGTCCATTGATGATGAAACTGCCTTCAGCCACAAAGAAAGTCTGTTCAGGGTTCTCCATAGGGACATCAGTCAAATCCAGGTGGCTTGAGAATACAGTGTCCATAATCTCTAAACAGTCATGATCAGGGGATCAAGACTAACTGATAACATAGCAGGATTGAAAGCTTGACTGACCCTTCAGTTGTATCTGGGGTTTTCACACAACATACTCTAATACTTCAACATTCATAGATTTGTTAGCTAGTAATTTCCTTTGTGTTCATAATGGTTAGAACAGAGTGTGGTACAGTAACTTGAAGATTCTATCTCAAAGTGATTTTTCTTTTAGTTTTTGCTTACTAGGAAGGCTATAGCTGTAACAGCTTCTCAAATAAGGTCCAAGAGATTGAGTCAACACTCCCAGAACATTTCCTTGCGACTCATGAACATAGAGACTGCAAGGTTTTCTGGACATCGGGTAGACCCAGAACTGGTGATAACATCAGAGCGGTTTTCAAAGATCAAAAGACTGCATTCCTATTCAAGTCCCCATTCCAATGGAGACTTTTTCATTCCTTTGGTAGCTTGATACAATGTGATACAATGGTTTTGCTAGCAGCGCAAAATTGGGGATCCATATACAACAGTACCCTGTGGCACCCAAGAAGGCTCTCACTTGCCTCCTGGTGGTTGGAGTAGGAATACTGCATACAGCTGCTTTGCGTTCTGGTAAGGGTTCCAGGCGTTGAATTCCGCTGGACAACTGGAATCCTAGGTATTTAACTTGTTTGACATAATTATGCTTTGGCTCTTGAGACTTTGTATCCAGCCTCATTAAAAAGGTGCAAGAGTTCACTGGTGGCTGGTGGACATTCACTTTCTGAGTTGGTGGTTATGAGCAAGTTGTCCACATATTGAAGTAGAATTTTTTCTTTTTTTTTTTCTTGAGTTTCTGGATAACTTGTCAAATCTTTTGCTGAGTGAGGCGAGTTCTTGAATTCTTGAGGTAATCTTGTCCAGATGAGTTGGCCCCGCCTCCTTGTAGTGGGGTCTTGGGCTAAGCGTATGCAGAAAAAAACATCTTTTTAAGTCCAGAATGATGAAATGTATAGCTTCAGCAGAGATCAGTTCCAAGAGAATATAAGGATTTTGGTACCACTGGTTGTATAGTTTCAGCTGCATCATTCATTCTTCTTAGATCCTGCACTGGGCGGTAATCACCTGTCCCAGGCTTCTTGACTGGCTTGAGGGTGACAATGGCAGGAGCTATGTTCTTCGCTAGGCCAAGTGGGTTATCTTCTGCCCATACTTTAGGTGGGGCTATGAGGTTGGTAAGTGTACAGCTTGTTGCTTTGGATGCAGGTGAATAGAACCGCCATTCTTCTTCTTGGGGACAGTTAACACCATCAGGCCAGCAGATTTTGAGTTTCATTTTTCCCACTTCAACAAAGGATATCTGTGCTTGAAGCTTTGCAAGCAGGTCTCGGCCCAAAAGTGGAATAGGGCATTCAGGCATATACAGGAACTGGTACATTATTATTATTTTTTTTCTAGTTCACACATGTGGTTCTGCAGAAAAGGCTTTGCGAGAAAAACACAGGGGCTACTGGCTTTAGTATTCTGCTCCTGTATCCCCCATAAAAGTCCATATATTGGTCCCCTATTTTTCAGACTGACTCCTGGGGACCCAGGGAAACTGGAGAGTCCGGTCTGGCCTAGTCTTCATCCATGCTGTAGCCCTCTCAGGCTGCCACTCACGCTATAGCTGCTCCACTCTCGTGCTGAAACACTGTGCTTGGTTTTATTCTGTCTATGACTTTGCAATCAAGTACTCCCCTCCTGGGGAGGAGTCAAGATACGGGCATTCACTTCTCTAATGTCCTTCTTTTTCTATAATGGGCGCACTCACACCCAGTTTTCACATCCGCTGCTCCTTCGATTAGGAAAACCTCCACATCATCCAACTAAAATATCTGTTCTCTTTTTCCATCTTATAATTTTTTACATTCTCTGTCCTTCTTCAACATCCACACACTTTCAAATCAACTCTTCCAGTAACTATCATGCCCGCAAATCCATCCAGTTTCATTTCTGTTTTGTATCTCTCTGGGACTGACTGACAAAAACACAACTTCTCCTGGGCTACTGGTCTGCATTATACTGTTCATTAGTTCAATCAAATCCTAAGGCTTCTCAGTGTATAATGCAGTTTTTTTTCAGTTCTAAACAAGTCTGGTCAGCTGACTTTCACTTCTGGTTCAGAGGGGGTGCACATCCCCCTCCTGCGGAGGTGGCTGGCAAACTAGGGAATCTACAGGGTGGATTTCCCCCCCTTAAGCACTCTGAACAGAACTACTTACAGAGAGAGAGAGAGAGACGAGACAGGATATCTAGAAATTCTGGGGCAAAATCCTGATTGGGACAGAGACATTTCATAATCTTCAGTAAATCCCTTACTGAAATTCTTGATCATACTTGAAAAGACACTTATTATTTCTGTAAACATAGGGCAGGCAGGAAACACTTAGATTGAGCACATACATCCATTATGCTTCTTATAGAGAGAACTATAGCTATCTGTCAGCATGTCTCTGCAAAAGAAATTATTTTTTAGTTCAGGAAGCAAATATTTAAAAGACATTCTGGATATTTTTCATAAAATACAGTACACCTTTCCTTTTTTTTTTTTTACAGAAAACAGATTAATTTATCTTAAAAGCCAATATTGTAAAGGTCAGTGTAGCTAACTGATTTGTTCATTAGTAACCAGCACAGAGGGGAAGCATGCATTCAAATGACTTATACTCATTCATAAAAAGATAAACTTTGTTTTTAAAACTTTTGGTTAAACAGAGCTAGTGAAACCAGAGAAAAAACTAATTATAAATTCATCACGCTTCGATTAAATGAAGAGACTTTTCAAATCGGGAGTCCTTTTTCATTCCTAGGAGAAATCTCCTGCAGTCTCCAGCTGTCTCTCCAGAACCTTTTTTTTTTTTTTCTTCAGGCTATGTGGAAGCCACACCCCTCGACTCGCTGGGGCTTAACTGTGCTCAGGAAAAAAAAAAGGATTTATAATTCCCACACACAGAGGTTTGCCAGAAAAAACAATTTAAATCAGTGTCAAGTCGTGATCTAATAATTACTTTGTAGGTCAGAGGAAAATATCATTTCCTATTTGAATCATAAAACACAGGGCAAAGCTAAGCCCACAAATATATTATACCTATCTGACCGGAATAACTAATCTTACCCTATACACTATAACTGAACTAAACCCGTCACCTCCTGGATAGTTCTGCAAAGTAACAGAAATATAACAGGCTCAATTGACTTAGAAATGCAGACAGAGCAGAGAATATAACTAAAAACTGTTTGCGGAGCTCTGATGATTAATACAACCTTCAAAACTAAAATTCTGACTAAATATTCTTATTGAATGGTACACAATACATGACCACAGCAGGAGGAACATTACTATCAGAACAAAGTGAATAAAAACAGGTAGAAACAGGTATAATTGTCCTGATTAGTCCAGCAGCAGATCGTTGAAAAACATGCCTGCATAGGGTTAAACAGCACCAAACATTCTCCTGCACAGACACGCCCCCTGTCAGCTTTTTCACTGTGCTAAAACCAACTGGGTGAGACCAGCTTTTTGATTTCTAAAAATGACCGTAGGTGTTTTGGGTCTTCATTCTGCTCTATTAATACAATTTCTTAACCAGTGAACTGTCACAAATTACTCAACATAATAATCTCACATTTATAACAGAAGGGGAAACTCGTGGTTTCAACAGATAACAAAAATCAAATACACAGGACGGACAATACACCAAACGCTTCCTCCGTTTTGCGACCTAGACGCAGTCACCGGCTAGGTACTGCGCTAGTCCAGAGTCCACTCTGCTTGGTCCGTGCTGCCAGACCTCTCATTCACACTTCATTCACACAATCATGCTAGCAACGTATCTTAGAATGCATTCCTTTCTATCTATTCTGACTAGTCTTTTTCCCAATTACAAAAAGGATGAGGGTTTCACCCGGCGAATTCCCATGCGGGGTTACTCGGCCCTTCCTTGAGAGCTCTCTTACCAATTCCCAATATCTCGAGATTACAAATTCCAAGTTCCACTGGCAGTACTGCTCTTTCTATTTCTGTCTAGACATACCTGCTCTGACCAGGCTGAATCATGATTCTCTATAACAGCTGTACCTAGCGAATACTCATGCAAAGATTTTCAAACAAAGACTTAAGTCTTACCAAAGTTTTCAAACTGCAGTTCTAACTCATCTGTCTAGACAGGTTTTCAAAACTATACTTACCAGATCTGGTTCCCAAGCTTCTGAGTTGGATCCTGGACTCCCCCGGGTCGGAAGTGTTGGCCAGCTGGACTCAGTGCCTGCCGAGGCCAGGCAGAACTCCCTCCGATACAAGAGGATCGGTGGGCCCAGGGAAATTCCCCTGCGTCGGATTGGCATGGTTCCAACTGGACCAAACCTCAAGGCGAATTACGTGGATTTATTCACTTGAACACTATCCACCACTCGCACTTCCAGGCCAACGCACCAAGAATGTAGCAGCAGATAAGCATGCAATAAATAAATCCAGGAGTCTTTTCAAGGATCCAAGCCAGTTTAATGTGCACATGGCTCAAGCAATAAGCAATTTCAAAATGGCTGAGCAATGGCTTCTAGTAAAACAACAACTTTTATAGCTTTCTTGTCCATTCTAAGCATAGGCAAACTTTTCATTGGTCCCAGTACCCCTCTCACCCATCTATTGGTCCCGGTACTGATATGGCTACCCAATCGGGACTCTGGTCTGGGCTCAGCACCTGGTTGCCTCCCTTCTAGTCCCAATTACAATGGTCAGTGTCTCTAACTTGTTACATCTCTCCTCCAAGGTCGCTTAGCTTGTTAAAACATATGGGAAGCAGGGCACTGTAACCTTGCTTTTTGCAGAGTTAATTAATTCCATAGAAGCATAGCACACCTTATCAGTACCAATTAAACTTGTTTTTCTATATTTTCTAAGTTTCGTTTCTGCTTAGCTATGTTCAGTTAAACTGAGTTAAGTTTCAATTCTATGGTGTCATCATTCAGGGGGGTTTTCATTCCTCTGGGCCTAACTACAGGCTTCAGTTACAGGTCAAGCTGCTCAGGCCTGTCTGCTTAGTTCAATTAGCATGGATCATAGGCCGTCGCCTACCACATTACCATGAGCTCCCATCACATCCTCGCTGAGGTCACATGGATCTTTTGAGCCCCCTTGGTGGATTAACACAGCCCTGTCAGCAGCTTGTGATGTGGTCCAGCATCTAACATTGAAGATCTTATTCCTTCCACTGGGCTTGGTGATCAGTCCATACATGTTCGAGATAATTTCATCAGCCCTATTCTACCTCGACCTGTGACCCATATATTCTTCAGCCTCTCTTCTCATGGAGCTCCTTGCTTGTCAGGGTGGGAAGGGAACTGTAAACTTATTGGGTGCCCATGACTACCTGTTTCCCATACCTTTAACAGCAAACACCAAAAGAAAGAAAAATCCTACTACATCTCCCCTGGCTACATTTTGCCACACGACAAGCAAAGCCTTTATCACACCCCTCTCGTACAGGTATAACAAGACACCTTACTGGGAGTTCCACATAAAGGATCATCAACATTCTCACTTCCTGCTATTATAGGTCTAGACAAGCCTTACCTCAGGCACTCGGAGTAAACACAATCTGTTCCATGAGGAACTCTGAAATCCCCTCCCTCTGTTATTTTTTTCACCAGTGTTTTTAAAGTGCAATGCCTTTGCTGTCCGTGTCCCCTGTAATGACATCTCTTCTTCAGCCCCCTATGATGCCACTGCTGCTGTCTGCCTTTGTGGTCCAAATGACCGGGCCATTGCTTGATTTCCAGAATACACTTATTGACCTGCATGCAAGCTTGAGGGACTTAGCTTGACAACGTCATGATCAAAAATGCATGGGCATCCCCAAAAGAATGCTAGGAATCATAAGGAAAGGAATGGAGACTAAGACCAAGGATGTTATAATGCCTCCGTATTGTTCCATGAATATTGTGTGTAATTCTGTTACGTCATATCTTAAAAAATGATATAGCAGAATTAGAAAAGGTATGGAGAAGAATGATCAGAATGGTAAAGTGGATGGAAGGATATCCCCACGAGGAAATGTTTAAAGGGTTAGGGCTCTTCAACTTGGAAAAAAGACTACTGAGGGGAGATATGATAGTGGTCTATAAAATAATGAATGGAGTAAAACAGGTAAACATAGATCTGTTGTTTAGGGGCTAGGGGCCATGCAATACAATGTAGCACATTTAAGACTAATCAGAGAAAATATTTTTTCATTCAAAGTGTAATCAAACTCTGGAATTAATTAGCGAGGATGTAGTAAAAGCTGTTAGTGTAGTTGAGTTTAAAATAGGTTTGGACAAGTTCCTGGAGGAAATGTTTATTATTAAGGAGGAACAGGGAAATCCACTGCTTACCCCTGGATAATCATTGTGGAATCTGGAGTACTTGTGACCTGGATTGGGAACAGAATACTGGGCTTGATAGACCCTTGGTTTCACTCAGTGTAGCATATCTTATGTTCTTGATACAATTCACACTCATACCTTAGCACCGCTGGAATGCCCCTCGAATGTAGTCTTCTTCCCCTGCCACTAGACCCTCAATTACCCTTGAGTGAACAACCCACACCTGCTGAACCACTCCAACTTGGTTTGACCTGTCCCTGCCCTTATTTGACATTCCAGTCATCCAGACCAGCTTTTCTTGAGTTACTGGTCATTTTACGTATTGCTGGCTATTGGGTTGTGGTGTTTTTCTTGTTGATTAGCTCTTTTCATAGTCCCTAGAACCAGGTGAGCACATACCTCCTTTAATCAGATGCAATGGGACAGGAGACCTGCAACGGTTTCCTTGACCTGCGTCTTGATGAGCTCCACCACCTTTGCTATATATTATCTTGACCTTCACTTCCTTTATGCAGTTTCATCCAACACAGAATACCTCATAGACTACAAAGGGTCAATACACATACCTCTATTAATACCTCTTTGTAGCTGTCTGCTTGGGAGTCACCAGTGCGTGGCTGATCCATCCTGCTTGTCCATGGAAAATGTGAAGAAAGTCACAGCATGATGTCTGAAATGTTGGTTCCACTTACTAAGATGTGGCAGGACCTTGAAAGCAGTAAAGATCAAAGTGTACTTACCTATGACAGGTGTTCTCCATGGACAGCAGGATATGTTAGCCACTCAAACCCACCCACCTCCTCATGAGGATGAATCTGCTTAAAGCTGGAGAATGGAATGAGATAGGAGCGGGCAGGCACTTTGAAGGGGGTGGTTAGCTGTGTGAAAACAATTCAATCTATAGTCTGAGCTTCAATGACTAGATCCAGGAAGAATACCAGGTAACCAGCAAACATTGCAGGGTTTTTGGTTAGTGCCTGTAATCAGAGTGAAGAAAATCATTGCAGAGACCGCAGGTGAGGCTAAGATTGAGATGGCAACAGGACATGAAGAGAGAAAAATTCACCAACTTGTACAATTCTATAAGCAACACCACCTCCTGTTTATCATATGGCTGTTTAGGCAAGCAAATGCCTTTAGAGAATCCTATGGGGAGAATTCCCTATATATGTCCTTCATAGCTGTAAAATTAATGATCATACTCTCATTTATATCCAATAGGTGATGGATTCAGTAGTAAGAGAATGAGAATGTTTGATGGACAGCAGAGGGAGGAATGGAATCACAGAGACCCCTCTGAAGACAGGTCAGATCCTTCCACTGAGTGTGATGGATGTTTTAGTAGAGCTACACCATCCAAAGGCACAGCCCAAAAGGGTGAGAGACCCAAAACCTGTACTGAACAAGAGGAAAAGTCCAACCACGGCCCAATACTTGAACAAAGTCAAAGACTTAATGACGGAGAGAGACGATTTATGTGTACCACATCTGAGGAAAGTTTTGTTATAAAGTCCAACCTGACAGCAGAAAAACAATTTCATAAACAAGCTAAGCCATTCCAGCATGAAATAATTCACAATGAAGCGAAACGATTTACAGGTTTTGAATGTGATAAGAATGTCACTCAGAAAGATTTCAAAAGTGTGCATGAAAGAATACAGACTGAGGAAATACAATTTAAATATTCTAAATGTGATGAAAACTTCATTAAAAAAAGTAATCTACATGGAAGAATACACACTGCAGAAAGAACATTTAAATGTTCAGAATGCGATAATTGTTTCAAATCAAAATCTGATCTAATACGACACAAAATAATTCATAGCATGGTGAAACCATTTAAATGTTCAGAATGCGATAAAAACTTCAGACGAAAAGATAGCTTAGAAATCCATAAGCGAATACATACTGAAGAGAAACCATTTAAATGTTCTGTCTGTGTTAAAAGCTTCAGTCGAAAAGGTAATTTTGAAATACATGAAAGAATACACACTGGAGAGAAACCATTTAAATGTTCTGAATGTGGTAAAAGCTTCAATCAAAAAGCACATTTAAGCTTTCATAAAAGAATACACACTGGAGAGAAACCGTTTAAATGCTGTCAGTGTGATAAAGGCTTCACTGTTAAAGAGAGACTAAAAATTCATGAAAGAATACACACTGGTGAGAAACAATTTCAGTGCTCTGAATGTGATAAAAGCTTTAGTCAAAAAGCTTACTTAAGACTTCACAAAAGAATACATGCTGGGGGGAAACAATTTAATTGTGCTGAATGTGATAAAAGCTTCACTCATAAATCTAGGCTAAGAATTCATGAAAGAATACACACTGGAGAGAAACCATTTAAATGTTCAGAATGTGATAGAAGCTTCATTCATAAATCTAGCCTAAAAGTTCATGAAAGAATACACACTGGAAAGAAACCTTTTCAATGTTCAGAATGTGATAAAAGCTTCAATCATAAAGTTAGCCTGATAACTCATGAAAGAAAACACACTGGAGAGAAACCATTCCAATGCTTTGAATGTAGCAAAAGCTTTATTCAGAAAACTCACCTAAGACTTCATGAAAGAATACATACTGGAGAGAAACCTTATAAATGTTCTGAATGTGATAAAAACTTTAGTCAAAAAGCTTACCTAAGTCTTCACATGAGAATACATGTTGGAGAGAAACCATATAAATGTTCTGAATGTGATAAAAGCTTCACTCATAAAACCAACCTAAGGCGTCATGAAAGAATACATACTGGAGAGAAACCATTTAAATGTTCAGAATGTGATAGAAGCTTCACTCATAAAGCTAGCCTAAAGGGTCATGAAAGAATACACACTGGAGAGAAACCATTTCAATGTTCAGAATGTGAGAAAAGCTTCACTCATAATGCCGGCCTAAGAATTCATGAAAGAACACATACTAGAGAGAAACTATTTAAAGGTTCTCAATGTGATAAAAGCTTCATTCAAAACGCTCATAAGCAGTGCAATGAAATGTGTGCCTTCGAGTCAGTACTGACTCCTGGTGAACCAGAAGCTCCTGGGTTTTCTTGTCAGTATCACCGAAAGTAGATTGCCAAGCCTTTCTTCCGAGGCAATGGAGAAACGCTCATCTAAGACGCCATAAAAAAATCCACATTGGAGAAACACCATTTAAATGCTCTGAATGTGCTACAAGCTTTAGTCAAAAAGCTCACCTCACAAAAGAATACATTCCCATTCTGATGGATAAGAAAGTGGATACAAGAAAGCCTGACATAGTGGTAAAGGAGAAAAACACTAGAATGGAATTGATAAGAGGTATCGGTTCCAAGCAATTATTCTGTGGATCAGGACCGCAACCTCTGGCTGAAGGGATTGAGGTTTCTAGTCCTACGGGCGCTCCTTGTGGTCTCGGGCAAGCCACTTAACCCTCCATTGCCTCAGGTATAAAACATAGATTGTGAGCTCATCGGAGACAAGGGAAATATATATTGTATCTGAATGTACACCACTTTGACCTGGTGAAAGGTGGTATATAAGCATTGTTAAATAAATAAATATGGAGAGGGAGAAGACCCCAAAGTACCAAGAAATGAAATCAGAGACCAAGAAAATGTGGCAGAAAGAAAATAAATATATTTGATCATATTGGGAACCACAGGCCAGCTTAGGAGAAATTTCCAATGACATCGTGATAAATTACCCATACCTGTAACTCTTACGAACTTAGAAGGAAGCTCTTTATGCCACAATGCAAGCATTAGCAGTAAATTTGAGAGGTTGAGATCATTTTCCACATCCCCTGTCTTAGGAGTGAGGTTCACTGCTGTTATTGAATGCACAAAAATCATATTCTAACAATACCAATCCCTTACTAATGGTCTCCTAAAATCAGTTTGTGACTTTTAATCTTCTATATTGCAATAATGATGACTTCTACCAGAAGGATATAACATTATTAGAAAAGGTACAGAGAAGAGCCATCAAAATGGTAAACAGGATGGAATGATACTCCTATGAAGAGAGGCTAAAAATGTTAGGGCTCTTCAACCTGGAAAAGAGACGGCTGATGGGAGATATGATAGAAGTCTATAAATTAATGAATGGAGTGGAACGGGTAAACGTAGATCGATTGCTTACATCATCAGAATATAGAAAGACTAGGGGACATGCAATGAAGCTACAGGGTAAACTATTTAAGACTAATAAAAGAAAATATTTTTTCACTCAACATGTAATCAAACTCTGGAATTTGTTACCGGAGGATGTAGTAAAGGCTGTTAGTGTAGCTGGGTTTCCTGGAGGAAAGGTCCATAAACCATTATTAAGAAGGGACCCAGGATATCAATGCTTGACCTAGTACAAGCATTGTGGAACCTGTGTCTTTTGGGGAAACTGCTAGATACGTATGACCTAGATTGGCCACTGTTGGAAACAGGATACTGGGCTTGATGGACCTTGGTCTGACCCAGTCTGGCATATCTTATGTTCTTATGCCAAATCAAGATCATTTATAATTAAATACAAAGGGGAAAAGACCTCAGTTAATCCCCGGCCCAAGGGTTTCTGCCACCCTAAGCAGAAACATTGGCCTCGCTGCGCCCCCTCCCCATAACTGTTGCTGCCACCCTCCCTTTCCCCCCCCCCCCCCAGCTGCCTTCAATTCCATCTTGGGCGGGGGAGGTGGACAGTGGCAGCATTTCCCAAAAGTGGCAGCTGCCACTTTGAGAAATACTGCCGCTGCCCACCTCCCCCCAAATGGAGTCCACAGCAGCTGTGGGGGGTGGCGTGGCTGCCCATGTGTACCGCTAACTCCTATGTGTGCCTCTGCCACCGCCCCCCCAGGCCACCTATCTAGCTCGCCTAGTGGACGGGGCTGGCCCTGCTTAGATGCTACACTGGATTTGTCTCATAGATCAAGGGCATACGTCCTCACTGGTCAGAAAAAGAATGGTTGAATTTCATTAGTTTCCCTTTTATTTAAAAAGATCATATCAAAAATGTAAAAGCTTATCTTTGTCCAATTAAAGTATTGGTAATGCATATTGCTCACTAGAAGGTGCAGATGATGCAACTCCGTATTACTGGTGATACGCTCGACGTGGCCGCCGTTTGCAACTGGGCTGCTTCAGGAGTATAGCCAGATAATTAAAGGATGAAAACATATGGAAATCACCATGTTTTTAATAAACAGAAATAGGAGAAAAATCTTAAAACCTACAAGGAATCTGTTTTTTCAAAAACTGAAAACCAAACACTATAAACCCCAAATATAAACTCACTTTCAACTTGACGTCATCACCAATCTATTGAAATTACCTTATGAATATATCCTAATCTATTCTTTCAAAATTTACTATGGTTCATTCTGCTAATAAACGTCTATTGGACTCTGTAATTAGCACCTCTTAATAGAAGGCACAATCCTGGTTTTGCTACCAAAAATAATGACAAACTGACCAACTTTTCAGCTGGTATACACTGCTCAGTAAGCCCTACAGTATAAAAGATCACTGCACGTTGCCTAATAAATATTTCATATATATCAGCAAAACTCACTACACCCAAAAATAATCTAGGGTACTCCAAATCACCAAAATCTACAGCCAGGGCTGGATAAACATTATATTGGGCATTAGCCAAGCAAACATTTGTGGGCTCCTATCCAGGGCTGGCCCACCCACTAGGCATCTGCCTCGGGCATCACCCTTGGGGGCTAGCACGGTGGCTTTGTGCCTTTGGCAGGCCATGTGCTTCGACACACTTGGCCTGCCGCTTCTGATCCGCCTCCAACTTCCTGACCTCCTGTCGGAGGCGGGTGAGAAGTGGCAGACCATGTGTGTCCTAGCAGTGGCCAAAGTTTCTACTGCCGCTGGCCCCCCAGAAGGCAGAATCAGCAGCACCAGCTGGGGTGGCAGGAACCCTTGGGCTGACTCTCCCCCTGTCACAGATCCTCCATTTAATAGGATCTCATTCACTCTTTCCTTGCCTTCCCTCCCCACCAGACTCTTCATTCATAGCTTTTCCCCATACTCTTCTCCTGTCCAGAAGTAGCATAGGCCAAACGGCAAGAAATGTAGGGGCTTTGTGCTGGGTGTGGCGGCAGTAAGCAAACACATCAAACGAGTGGCCTAGTGGCTAGAGACGTGGGCTGGGAAGCTGGGCAAGTTGGACTTCCTTTCTTTTTTTCTAAAATTATTTTTTTATTGTAAACAGCTTTGGTTTTTAAAGACAGGTGGTATATACAATTTTAATAAACATAATAAACAAATATTTTCACTTTCCATTACCTTTGCTACAAACCAGAGATGCCAAGGGTTGACTGCCCCAGAGAGCGAGCTTGGCAGGCGATGTATCAGAGGTATACATCTAGGAAGGCTTCACAAATGAAAGACATGATAGAAAATGATATTTCGCTTTCTGTGGTGCCTCGGAGAGGATACAGACAGAGAAGAGGCAGTGTTATGACAGTTTTCCAAGGAATAGGAGCAGGTTCTGAAGAGGCTAATCTTCATAGCGGTGGATATGTAAATGCTGCCATGGTCTGCCGCGCCATTTAAGTGTCCTCCGGATATTCAGCAGCCGTGTGCAGATAGTGGCTGCCCTGAATATCCGGACTGTGCAGCAACTATCTGGATAACAGTTGACATTATCTGACTAGTGCAACAAAAAAGACTAAAGGTCCAAACTAAGAGAAAATTCAAATACAGTAGGAGCGAAATTCATCGAAACCCACTATATGTGGTAACCCACATGAATCTAAACTACAAAATGATTAAATGTTGTTTTTTTGTTGGACTGTTTGTCTTGAAAGAGAAACGTTTCTCATGAACAAACCTTCCAGTTTTCTCCATTTAAAAGGCCTCCCTGGTGTTGGGAAATCTTTTCCGAGAGGTGAGCTTCCAGACTCTGGATTGACCTCCCAGGAATCCTTTCCTTTTTACAGCTAACCTGGTCCTTCTGGTGTGGAAATTCAGACGCTGTGCCTCTGGATGCCCCCAGGCACAATCTCATGTGGGGTAGGTGGAGAGTGGAAGACCTATTCGATTGCTTTTGGCTAAGCATCCCCAGTGTGGGGTGCCCCCTGGAGATGGGGAACAGCTGGAAGCGGTCTGAGATTTTGACTGACTTGGATTCAGATGGCTTGGTACTGGGCTCTGTCGTGGATGTAGAAGTGCTCTTGCCTTCAGAAAATTGTGAGGAGGCTGGTGTGATCCAACTATCCCAGAAGGAAGAGCTGGCTGTGTTGCTTGCCAGGGTCTCATCTCATCTGGTTCTTGAAATATTATCACAAACAGTGCAGGAGTAGTCTAGTGGTTAGAACACTGGCTTGTTAACTAAAGAACCACTGTTCAATTCCCACTAGCACTCTTTCTGACATTGGGCAAGTCAACTGTCCATTGGCTTGGAAGAAAGACCTGCCAATCTACTTCAGTCACACTACCAAAGAAACACGGGAGCTGTAGGGTCTCTAGAGGCAACACTGACTAGCAGGCTCTGAAAGGAAAATAACAGGAAGGACCTGGTTGTAGGTGAGTTACAATGGCTTTTGGCAAGAAGGTGAACCTTAGCTGCTTCTCATTGGTCAGCACCCAGCTGTTAGTGTAGCTGGGTTTAGAAAAGGTTTAGACAAGTACCTGGAAGAAAGTTCCATAACCTATTATTAAAGTGGACCCGGATAATCCATTGCTTGCCTCAATATAGGCATTGTGGAACCCGTGGGGTATGTTTACTAAACAGTGATAAGAGAGCATGTGTGCCATTAACAGCCATTATCGGTGCCCTTAACTCCACAGAAACGCTGCTTTAAGGGGCATTAAAATACCAGCAGTGTTAAGAGCACAGGGGGCAGTGTGGTTGTTAACAGGGCTCTCTTACCACCGATTGTGCAATGGCCTGAAAAGCCCTTTAACACTGGGAATGCGATCCCCAAGTAAAGCCTCGTGGAAAGGGTGTTTGTAGAGGGGAGAGAGACAATGTAAGTGTTGGCAATGTGATGCACTGACAAGGGAGCCCAAGAATGTGATAGTAGTGCTCCACTGAAAGCAACAGCATGGTACTCAAGTTAGAAAGGGCACCATGCTGATGGTGCAAATGGGGCATAAGGGGTGGCACAGTGGGCAGGCAGTGGGGGGTACTGGTGGACCGGGTGGACTAGGCAGCTGCCCAGGTGGCACAGAAGAGCATAAGACCATAAGTTCTGAATATATGCCATACTGTGTCAGACCAAGGTCCTTCAAGCCCACTATCCTCTGTCCAATAGTGGCCAATCTAGGGCACAAGTACCTAGTTGTGACCCTAAAAGACACCCATGGTCAAAGAGGCCTGAATTGGGTCAAGCAGCTGATCCTCAGAGTCCCCCTGAATAAAGGTATAATGACCTTTCCTCCAGGACCCTGACCAAACCCTCCCTAAGCCCAGCTATATGAGGAGCTTTCACGACATACTGTACATTGCCACTGAATGCTAAAGTTTGCCAATGCTTTGAATGACAAACTATATGCTGCAATCTGCCTGAAATGCATTACAATGTAGCGGCAATGCCTGTCCCCTAGTCTCCCCATATTGTGATGGTGTTAACAACCATTAACCGTTCCACGCCATTCAGTAATGCATAGACTCCTATCATATCTCACCCCAGCCGACTCACCACCAGGTTAAGGAGGCCTAAGCTTTGTAACCCCCTCACATAGGGGAATCCTTCCATCCGCATTACTATGTGTGATGTCTGTCATGATCCCACAGTGACAGTAGCGGCACACAGACATACTGATGCTGTAGAAAGGTGATGTGCCACATGGGGCAGTCTAAAGGACAAGGCATGCTAGGAAGAGATCCCAGTGAGCCTCCCCCCACCCCCTCTCCCGGTGCCACAGAAGAAGCTGATAGTGTCTGCAGCTGTAGCCATCCAGGTAACTGGAAAACGCAGGTGGCTGGGAAAATAGACACAGCAGTGGCTGCCATTCTCCCCCTGAGATGTATCAGTGGCAGGCAATGATGGGGCCCCTACATAGGCAGCTGTTGGGGGTTGGCTGCATGGCCATCCATGTGTGCCTCTGCCCCCCCTCCCCCCCCCCCATCCAGCCCTTGAGCCCAAGGCACCTTCCTAAACCTCATGTTTAACATGCTGGGACTGCGCACCACCACTGACAATGCATGGGCGTGCCTGCATGGTGTGGTGGTGGTGATGGCATGGGCAGCGGCACCAGTCTGCAGCAGACAGAAGCCTTGTCCTGGTCCTGTGTGTCATGCTCATTGCAGCATGTGCCAAAGACCAGCCAAAGGGGAGCATGTCAGCATGTTATCCTCACATGGCAGCACTGTGGTGCAACACAAGTTAGTGTGTATATGTGGGGTATGTCACAGATTCAAGTCTCTGCTGGGGTTTCTGTATTGCACGTTCCTGTGGCTAAGGTTTAGCCTACAGTGCAGGTACACCACCAGCAGCACAGACAGGCTCCACTATCCACAGCTGGTTGGGGGCTAATAGCCCACTGAGTGGGTGCTAACAACATGTATTGAGGCCAAGGCATATTAATCCTTGAGCTGACATGGAGACAGGAGTGAAAAGCAGGAATGCCAACCATCCCCGCTTTTGCCCAGAGTGTGTGTGTGTGTGTGTGTGTGTGTGTGTGTGTGTGTGAGTGTGTGTGTGTGTGTGTGTGTGTGACTCCTCTTTTTCCTGTGGCTTTCTGCACTTCCCTTTGGCTCACATTGGCCGAGTTGTTCCCAGCCTATGTCTTCCACTGTGCATAACGAGACTCAGAGGATTGTAGGTATGGCCTGAAACAGGGCAGATTGGTCAGAACGTGTCTGTCTTGGCAGGAAGGTAAATGGCTGAGACTTCATCATGCCCATCTGCCAAGTGCATGGCCTGGGTGGCCACAGAATGTCATGATGAGGGGGCACGCTCACTCTGACCAATCAGTGCACATGGCACGGCTATGTATCCACAAAGTGCTTATGTAATGTCTGGCTCTAGTAATGTGCATGCAATCTCTGTGTGGGGATCCTACTCACTGAGCCAAATGCTGGATGTCATTGCAGAGTACCCCACAGCAGGGTGTGCATAGTTGCTCAGGGCACATGCAGTGTGTGTTAACCAGCAGATCCACTGCAGTTAGTATATGCATGGCTGAAACAGTCCAGTGGTGGGTAGCAGGTGTAGTCTAACTGTGGTTGCTGTGGTGAATTGTTAGTACTAAATGGTTGGGAACAGAACTGGTACCAGGTCTACCCCCTGTGTCCTTGGCAAGACAGTAAGCAACAGCTCTACACCAGCCTATATGCCCCCATTGCATTTGCTGTCCATGAAATCAGCTTGTTATCACCGCACACTAACCTGCACAGGAACCAACCACCCAGGAAAAAGATTTAGGCATCATTGTGGATAACATGTTAAAACCCTCCGCCCAGTGTGCAGCAGCAGCCAAGAGAGCAAATAGAATGCTAGGTATCATAAGGAAAGTAATGGAAAATAAAACAAAGGATATTATAATGCCTCTACATCGTTCCATGATGAGACTGCACCTTGAATATTGTGTGCAATTCTGATCGCCGTATCTTAAAAAGGATATAGCGTTATTAGAAAAGGTTCAGAGAAGAGCCACCAAAATGGTAAAGGGGATGAAAGGAAACCCCTATGAAGAGAGGCTAAAAAGGTTAGGGCTCTTTAACCTGGAAAAGAGACGTCTGAGGGGAGATATGATAGAAGTCTATAAATTAATGAACGGAGTGGAATGGGTAAACATAGCTCGACTGTTTACGTTATCAGAATATAGAAAGACTAGGGGACATGCAATGAAGGTACAGGGTAACCTATTTAAGACTAATAAGGGAAAATATTTTTTTCACTCAACGTGTAATCAAACTCTAGAATTTGTTACCGGAAGATGTAGTAAAGGCTGTTAGTGTAGCTGGGTTTAAAAAAGGTTTGAACAAGTTCCTGGAGGAAAGGTCCATAAACCATTGGACCCAGGATATCAATGCTTGACCCAGTACAAGCATTGTGGAACCTGTGTCTTTTGGGGAAACTGCTAGGTACGTATGACCTAGTTTGGCCACTGTTGGAAACCGGATACTGGGCTTGATGGATGTTGGTCTGACCCAGTATGGCATATCTTATGTTCTTCCTGTGAGTGTGTAAATCTAGCTAATTGTCCAAATGCTAGGGGCACTGTGTCCTCCTACCTTGGTCTGTGCCAGGGGAAACATTGTTCCCAACATTGAGGGCTCTGTGACCTGCATGGGGTGGGGATGGCATATCAGCCTGGAGCCTCTCTGCCTAGCAGTGGATTCACAGCTTGGGACATATTGGCCTAGATTGGCCACTGTTGGAAACAGGATACTGGGCTTGATGGACCTTGGTCTGACCCAGTATGGCTTATCTTATGTTCTTATGTTCTGGCAAAGACCATCTCTTACAGTGGAGGTTCTGTTGACCAGGTGCTGGGCGCCCATCCTCACCCTCAGGGTGACTGCGTAAACCGCTCTGTAGCAGGATTGGCAGCTGTTATGTGCATGTAGCACACACAGTCAGTGCTTCTTACTAAGCTGATGTGCTGGATCAGTGCCGTCTCCATTTGCTGGTCAGCCACAGACTGCAGTTTTGCATTTGCAGTGTCTGATGGATAGTGGTGGGGTCAACCTATATGGTGTACACAGCAGACAGTTTGAGCAGAGACCTGTAGCCTCTTAGAGACCAAACATTGCTGTGTAGAAGTGTAGCTTACTGGTTAATGCAATATCTCCATAAGCAAAAGTGCAGGGTTTGATTCCCACTTGTTCCTTTTGTGCCTGGCTGCTATTCAGGTCACTTCCCTGCCTTTAACAGGCCTGGCTCTGCTGTGACTTGCAGACAATCGTCCTTCAACGTTTCGATGCGTTCTGGCCGCACGTTGGCTAGGCAGACATGATATCACCCATCATGGACTTCTGAGGGTGTGGCTTTACTGGCTCAGCTGCAGCCCGTTGCAGCGGGTCAGTGATGTATATGCAGCAAATGTAGGGGACAGATGGTATAGCGGAGTTTCATATTGTGCCATCACTGTGACCTCCCATCTTTACGCAGAGGGGCTGTATCTGGTACATTCAGGTACATCCCACTCGTTGCATCACCATCTCCTGTACTGTTCTTCCATCATTACTTGCTCCATATGAGATCAACTTGTCCTTTTCTATCATGCCACTGTGACAGGTCTATTATCTTGCAGTTGTACAGGCTGAGGCACCTGTCCCACCCACACAAATGGTGTTTCATGTACCCCATGGCACTGCTACCTACGGATCACACACACCAAATGATCTTAGCCAGTCAGATCTCATACATCCACCCGGCACAAACATACCAAACTCTCTGCTCAGAACAGCCATGGCACAGATCTACACCCGCCGTCTGACTGTCAGGTGCATTCCTGTATTTGCCAGTCAGCTGCTCCACCATGGCCGTCAAGAGTCCTTTGCGACAGTTGGGCAAATCAACACACCTCTCCTGTGACTGCTCCACATCAACACTCATGGACAATCCGCACTTTGCTGCCCACATCAGACACATGCTGCCTCCACCCACACACTGTTCAGGCCTATGGCATGCCAGACACTGACAGTACTGATGGATACCTGTTCTGGCTTCATAGACACTATGCTGTAGTGGCCCAAGCTTCCAGCCACTGTTCCCTCTAAGCTGTGCACGTGTGCGCGCGCACACACCTCGCCGAGTGAGCGCACATACTTTACAACAGAGCGCACAAAAATTATGGTTCTGATTCTGATAGAAAACACAGACGTTCTTAAAATTGAAAAGTTGTTGTGTATTTATGGTTTTCACAAGTTCTACAATATTTTCTAGTGCAATCAATGTGGTGTACATACTGTATTCTGACATGTAGTCAAATTTTAAAGTATATAACTCCGAGTGTCGTTATGTGGCGCACAAAAATGTAACCTTCCTTCAAAAGCTGCACAGCTGATATTTTATGCGCACACAGCCTACAGAAAATTAGAGGGAACATTGCTTCCAGCAACATCTAAGACTGCACGCCATGCAAAACAGCCCCCGCCGTTGCCACACCACCACCCACCCATGACACTGCCACCACCCACACTGGCCAGCATCCCTAGGCAACTGCCTATACTGCCTAGTCAACTGCACAGCCCAGATGTTAGGACCAACATGCTCAACACACATACTGCAACAGAGGCTGGTTACAGCCCACTCAGCTACCAACTGTTCTTCCATCCATAACCTTTCCACTGGCTTCCCTGCCCCCCTATCTGCCTTACAGAGGTTTTCCTGCATTAGGGTGCATGCTTGACACCTTACTGCATGCTATCTTGTTAGCGCGCACTATGTGTACGATAGCGCCCTTAACGCCAGAACGCCTGCAACACGCCCAGCACCCTTTCTGCATGGAAACACCGTATCGCTGCCTTTAATGCTCACTAAAGGGTGCTACCTTAGCACGCTTTAGTAAACATACCTCTGTGTGTCTTTTTGGGAAACAGCTAGGTACCTGTGACCTGGATTGGCCACTGTCGGAAACAGGATTCTGGGCTTGATGGACCTCGGTATGACCCAGCATGGCATTTCTTATGTTCTTACAGGATATATTGGCCCTCAGCCCTTAGACTTAGCACTGTCCAGTGAGCTCATAATTGAGAACCTGTAAATTAGGAAGGTTCTTGATTATCATCGGCAAGGGAGAGGAGGAATATCCTAGTGGTTACAACGCTGGTTGGTTAACTATGAAAGCAGTGTTCACTTCCCACTAGCACACCTCTCTATTGTCTTGGGAAAAAAGACTTGGCAATCAACCTCGGTCACACTACCAAAATAACACAGGCGCGTCTGGGACACCAGGGTCAACAATGACTGGCATTCTCTGAATAGAAAATAGCAGGAATGACCTGGTCATGGCTGAGTAGATGAAGTACAATGGCTTTTGGAGGAGTATCTGAGAGGTTAGAACACTGGCTTGTTAACTAAAGGACCAATGTTCAATTCCCCCTAGCACTCTTTGTGACACTGGAGCAAGTCACTTAACTCTCTGTTAGCTTGGAAGAAAGCCATTCATACTGTTAGCAAAACACAGGAGCTGCTGGGAGCTTTGTGCAGACTGCTGTGTGCTACCATAGGTGCCCTATGTCAATATGAGCCCTGCACCTGGACAAATTACAACACAAAGCATTTGGCAGCCATCAGTGCAGGGCTTATTTAAATCTCATTGGCTGTTCAGAAGACCAAAAGGCTGAGCATGGAGTTTTCTAACAGTGGGGATTAAGCGTTACGTTCCAGAGCTGCCAAGTTGCCCTATTACAAGAGGAAGACTTTTGGTCCGGCCCTGAATTTGACCTTAAATCTCAGTGCACTGTGTTATTTGTAGTCCCTGAATCTATCCATTGACATTGGTATCACAGGACCCACAATGCCTCAGGATAAGTTTGTAAAACTCCAGGACTGGCCTAATATCTCCCTCTTGGAATAAGACAACTTGGCAGCTTCATCTGAGGTTGAGGTACTGGAGGCACTACTGTCCAGCTGTGAATAATGGGTATAGGAGAGCTATGGGTCCTGATGACTTTATAGCAGGAATAACCCAAGGCTTGGAAATGAATGTAAGGAAAGACTCTGACACAACCCCAGATACTGCATATCACAAGGAGATGGTGTGTACAGTAGGGTTCTTAACTGGCTCCAAATTTGTCCAGGAGACTTGATCCAGTCCTCCTTGTGCATGCAGGGATTTGTAGCTTTGCTTTTCTTATGGTGTGCAACAGAGATAATCAGAACTACATGGTAAACTCAGGACAAGATCATATCTGTAAGGCGAATCTGGAGCCAGTTGGAAACTCCTGATCAAAATGAAGATTGCCAACTCCAGTCCTGGAGGGCTCCAAACTAGCCAGGTTTTCAGGATGCGCCTAATAAATATGCATAGGGTTGCCAACTGGCTCCAGATGCGCCCGACAGCCTTGATCCAGTCCTGTGTTTACCCCATTGCATGCAGGGACTTGTAGTCTTGCTTTTCTTATGTAATGCAATGGGGAAATCAGAACTACATGTCCCTGCATGCAATGGAGTAAACGCAGGACTGGATCAAGCCTGTCGGGCGCATCTGGAGCCAGTTGGCAACCCTAAATATGCATGAGATATATTTGCATGCTCTGCATATTCATTAGGCCTATCCTGAAAACTTGACTGGTTTGAGGCCCTCCAGGACTGGAGTTGGAGACCTCTGGTGTAAAGGCATCTTTTCTCCCAGGTTTCTCTGAAAATACTGATCCAGGCCTGAGTTTGCCTCATTGCCATGCAGGAGCTATAGTTCTGGACTCTCTTGAGAAAAGCAGGAAACTTTACCTCCCAGCAGGCAGTGAGGATTCAACCAGGCCTGGATGAAGAGTGACCCAAACGTCAGGCCTCATCCCACTGAGAACAGATTCAGAGTTGCCAAGTTACCCAGTTCCAGGAGTGAGATTTTTTGCCATTTCTGGTTTTAAATTTGCATTGCAATGCAGTATGGTATTTGTAGTCCCTGATTTTGCCCATTGGAATCAGTACTGCAGGTCCCATAATGCATCATAAGATTGTCAGAAATCGAGGACTGGCTTAAAATTTCACTCCTGGAACTGGGCAACTCTGCAGATTTGATTTGCTTGATTTAATATTTCACCTCATAACAAATATCAAAGGGGATTAGAAGAAAATAAAAGAGAACTGTACAATAATCAGCTCTATAAAAGTAGTAAACACAACAAAATTATGACATAAATTAAAAAGTAACATGATTCAAGACTCCCCACCCAAGAAACAGGAGTAGGGAGGTAGAGTTAGAATATTCAGGACACATTATCAGAGTCTGCTAAGACCATGGAATGCCTGTGGCGCAGTGACATCATCAGAGTGAGCCCATTACCCACAATGCCCTGCGGCAACTTTTACCCAGTCCCAGGAGGGAGCTATGGGCCCATCCAGAATTTCTGACAGCCCCATCCGGTGCATTATGCGACTTGCAACATTACATTGCATCAGACACTACAGTACAAATCCCACACTGCTTTGGGATGTGACTTCAAAACCAGGACTGATCAAGAGAGTCTCCCTCCTGGAACTGCGTTAACTTGGAAGCTCTGCAGCTGTCTCTGGTACTTTCAGTTCCCTGTATTCTCTGTGTAGTGGTGCAGTCTCATAGCTATTTTCAGCCCACTGTGCTGTGTCTGTGATATTTTCAGTTTCTGTGCTCTATGGGGCCAATGCAGTAACATACAGAAAGCTTATCAGGGTTAAGCATGGATTCTACGCATACTTTTCTGTGCCACAATGGCTGTTTTATGCCAAAAGGAGTTTGACACAAGAAAACTGTGTGTCAAACTCCTTTTGGCATAAAACGGCCATTGAGAAGAAGACCTCATTGCACTACTCATTTAAATCCACTGCTAATACAGGAATTATCTATTGAACTCAGATGAAAAGAAGCACGTAGTAGACCTGAAGGCTGTGCACAGTTTTCTACTGCTGGGTCTTTAGTGCGTGGTCTCAGAAGGAGATTTGTCCTTCTGTAGCTAGCCTTAGTGAGGGTTTCCTGCCTGTTTCTTCTCTTTTGTATGAAGGGGATGAGTCAGTTGAAAAGAACGGCAGGGGGATGAGGAGCTGAGGTGAATGGCATTGTCGAACGCAGGGCTAAGGGATGGTGCAATGACTGTGAAATGATGGGCAATGAGTCTGACTGCAGGAATCTACGTGATAGATTTATATGCAGAACTAACATCTGGCATTCCCAGGGCCGGTGTAAGGATCAGAGCGCTCTAGGTGGGTCTCCATCCTGCCACTCCCCCAACCCCTACTGTTGCTGCTGTCGCTCCTCTCTGGAGCCAGCAGTGGTGGAAATGGCAAAGGAAGTCCGACGCAGTACATAGCTAAAGCTCGGGTGCTGCATCGTGGTTCCTGTCTGCTGTTAGCAGCTGTTTCAGCCCCACTCTGATGCAAATTTACAGTTTGCACAAAGCGTGATGCAGCACCGGAGCCTTGGGTAAGTGCTGTCACGGTTCCATTGCCACTTGTGCTGTCCCCAGAGATGGTTGGAAGCGATGGCAATGGATGCCCCCAGAGGGCAGCTGCTTAGTTAGCCTAATGGTAGCGTTGGACCCAGGCACAGCAGAGAAGCACATCTAATGCACAGGCTCCTCTAGGTCCCAGCAGAATCTCTGCACAAAATATCAATTTGTCTGCTAACACACACCTGATGTACACGTTTCCGTGACGAGCAGCACACTCCCCCATGCTTGCTCACATTATTTGTGTACTATTTGCTTGCTGCATTGAGCATAAATATTTTTTTATCTACATTAGGGAACTGTGCCCCAAGCTACAGCACATGTCTCTAACACACAGTGTTTTATATCAGCATCTCTGGCAGTATTGGGGGTTTTCAGTCCCTGAACTCTCTGTGCTCTGCTGCAATCTCGGCATGAGGTCTGCGTGCAAAGGGTGCAATTCTGTTCCCTCATTTAAAATTAGGATTCCATATTGTCCTGCTAGACCAGTCCAGACAAGTGGGTTGTGTTCCAATACCAGCAGATTGGTGGAGACAGAGAAACAATGAAAAGCCCAGATTTCAATGACATCACTCTATGCCTCTATTCACCTCAACTACCAGAGATCCGTCAGTATTTCTTTGTCACCAGCAGATGGTGGATGGATTTTCTCCTCTCTGAAGACTGAAAGGAAAAGATTGAGTAAACGCTCGTGAACGACCACCAAGAGGGTGACTCTCTCGCTTGAGCATGGCGTGGGAGGCTTTATCTTTATTTCCAGCTTGCTATACCGTCCTTTGCAAGCATCAAGGCGGTTTACAATAGAAAAAAATGGCAACTGCTAAGACAGACAACAGGGTGAAAAGGAAATCCATTAAATTGACAGGAAAGAAAGAGAGACCAATCATACAGAGGTGGGAACCTCTGGGATGGGAACCGCTGGGGTGGGAAGAGAGATCAAGGTCTCGGGTGGATGGAGGTCAAAGGCTGCCTGGAGCAAGTGGGCTCTGAGTGAAGACTGGAATCTGTGGTAGGAGAGCTCTAAGCGGAGGGCTGAGGGAAGAGAGTTCTGGAGGGCGGGGCAAAGGAAGAAGAAGCCAGAGTGACGGGCGGATTCCAAATGAGCATCACTAGCAGAGGGGAGATGCAGATGGTTAGCATGAATGGAACAAAGTAACCGGGAGGGAGCGTGGAGGTGAAGAAGTTCAGCAAGGTAAACCGGGGGGCCTGTGTGAAGCGACTTATGTACCAAGGTGAGACTTTTATACTGAAAACGGAATCGAACAGAAAGCCAAAGGAGATGGATAAGCAATGGAATGATGTGTTTGAAGCGGATGTTGTGATGTTTTGAAAGGCTCCCATTAGACTGCGGTCTTTTCGGTAGCCATAGGAGGAGCAAAAATTGGTTCAGCTCCATGCTCTTATCATGAAAAGAGCCTGTTGAGCAGCCACAAAATTGGAAGGATCTGGAAGAGTGCAGCAGCCTCACACAACTCAGCGCCCCTCCCTCCTCCTCTGTCCCACCTGCTCTTTCCCGAAGATTGCAGAAGACTCTCAGAGATCTGCCTGCCACCACGTTACACGCAGCGCTGCACAGCCAGCCCCTAGCCCAGTTTCAGGTGGGTAGAGCTGAGCCTGGCACGGATCCTCTGCCCGGGGCTTTCAGGGGGTGAGTACCAAGGCTTGACCTCATCATTGTCCTTGTTGGGGATTCCTGATTCCGTCTTTCTCGAACGCAATTCGGGGTTGATCGTTGGCAGGTGTGGGACTTTCTGGCATTTTCTGCACAGGTTAATAGCGTTTTTACCTATTGTGCTTCTGATAGTTGTGTGGTCCTAAAATGTGTTCCGACCAAGTGGCTCCAATGTGTTCTCCTTCCCTACTGCCTGTAACGCTCGTTGCATAAAAGCAGTTAATGTGCACCTTCAGCCACTGCAGCCTTAGCCCATACTGTTGTGATACTTTCCTAACTCTCTCTATCTTCTTCCAGGAAACATTGTTTGACCTGTGGCAAGTGAGGTGCCTCATCCCCGGACTCTGCTCTTCTTGCATGGCAGTTTCTGAGTCATCCCAGGAGGGCCTGTTCCCTCTCTCAGCTGGTTTGATGACCATAGAGTTGTGTGGGAGTTGAGGTTTGTGAAACCTTGGCCCTATTCAGACATGCTACATAGCATTGAGCTGATGGCTAACTATAGGCACTGACACTGGCGTCTCCCACATTTGGAGCAGCAGCATCTCGAGGATCGGCTGTATGGGCACCGTGAGGGTTTCTCTAGGTGGAGTCTAATGCTGAAGAATCTCCAACTCCTCAGTGCATGGGCCTCCTCCACTTCAGTATGCACAAAGAGGGCCCTGGCCATATCCATGATGAAGTCATGGGAGGCTACGTCCTCGGGGGGAGGGAATGACGTCAAGGCGACGGGGAGATTGATCCGAGGGAATGTCTCGGTGCCTCCTAGTATTCAGGGACATCTTGTCCTCCATCTTCCACTCAGAGTTCAGTGGTGACTAGGAGTCCGAGGCCCTGCAACTCCTTGTGTCGAGGTTGGTGCCGAAGGGCCAATGGCCTGCAGAGGACCTGGGGTCTGAATCGCAGACAATGGCTGGTGAGGACCAGATGCCTGACAACGGGGACTTCTACCGGCACTGAGGGCTTTCCCTAGGCCAAAGGCACTTGTTGCTCAGCTCGACAACCGGGGACTCCATTGCAGTAGAGGGCCCGGTCATTGGGGCAGATGAGGCAGAGGAACTGGCCATCATCGCCTGCTGGAGGGCCAGGATAGAAATGATGTTCTGCTCTTGGGCCACCATTCTGGCTTCCCGGCACCAGCATTCTAGGGAATGCATCCTCGAGGAACCTCACGCAGTCTCCGCCGTCCGAGGAATCCTTCTTGTGAACCTTGGTAGGGCACTTCTCAGAGTTGCCTGAGTCCCTTCGTGGGCTTTTACCAGGTTTCTCTGGTGCATCCTCGGAGGACTTCGTTGACTTCTTCTTATTCTTTGACTCCGGGGTCTCTTTGGAGGCACTGTGGCTGTAGGACTCCAAGGACACCCGGGCATCTTTTCCTGCAACTCCGACTGTTTTTGTTAGTTCTGGCCAACATGGCCTGCCAGAGGTTGCAGGAGGTGCTGTCATGGTCCAGGCACGGGAAGTACAGGCAGCAGTCATGGGTGTTTGTAATAGACATAGTTTGACTGCAGCAGTCACACTCTTTGAACCCACTGGGGGACATGGTGGGAAACACCCTGATGGGGTTGACAATTCCCATGTGAAAAAAGATGTGAATGCCAATTGAGGGAGACCTCGATAAAAAAAAAAAAAAAGGGGGCTGAGAACAGCACTGGGAAGTGCCGACTCGAAGTGGGAAGAGGAACTGGTTTATCTACCGGAAGACTAAGTTCTATGATTCTGTCAAGGATTTTTCTGGGGAAACAGGACATACTCCATGGAAAAAAAGAGATTGAGCAAGATGGCACCCTTGAGCAGGAAGGGGACCACGCATGCTGGGGAGATGCTACCGTGCGGGCTCCCCATATGTGAAGACTGACCTCCTGCTTGTTCCTGGAGAACACCATGTTTTCCAAGGTAGTGGAGGTCAGGGTTGGGTCACCTTCAGAGCTCCAGTCAGTGATAGAAGAGGGAAGGTGGGTAGAAATTGATTTATTTATACCTGGGGTGGAGTTGTGCAGGGCCGTGGTTTTGGTGTATAGGGCTGGAAAGTACATATGGGGTGTGTAGGTGTTACCTAAGATAGGGGGCATGTGTGAGGTGTCTGATATGAATGAAATGTCTGAGGTTTAGGAGTAGGGGCTTGTATATGTTGGGGTACATTGGGAGTGTGATATGTTGAAGTATGTGAAATGTGTCAACATAGGGTGCCTAGAGCAGTGGTGCAATGTGGGTATGTGAGGCAGGGTGTTTGTGCACCACACACACAGGCAGGCACCCCAGCCCTACACCGCACCCCCCCCCCCACACACACACACACACACACAGGCACTGCACCTGATTACCACCCCAACTATCCGAAGAGAGAAACATATATATAGATAACATGAGTTATAAAGATTCCTAACACAGCCCCTACTAGCATAACAAGACACACTTTATCATCCCTCTTTGAACCCTTCCTCCACGCACACACCCACATATGGATGATTTTACAAATGAAGGAAGGAGAAGTGTGTCGCTCTGTCACTTCGTAAGTTTGCTGTTCTCAGATGCACACACAGTCCCAGGACAGATATCAATATATACAGCCCCGACATTCCTCATGACACATAGATACACACGCATGTAGCCCCTGACATTCTCCATGACACAGATATGCATGTAGCCCTCAAGAGCCCCAACAAAACCATGCACATTCACACACATACGAATGTAGCACCCGAGAGTCCAATGGGGTGCACATAGCTACACAAACGTGTATGTACAAATGTGGCCTTTGGAAGTTCCTATGACAAAGAAAGACACAAATACACAAACACAGAAGCCCCTGAACGTCTCATCTTATGAGTGAGGGAAACGTGCCATTGTGTCACAATTTGCAACTAGTTTCAGCTATGCTGCAGGACATTGAACATGCCGGACCTGCCTCCTCCCTTCTCATGGTGTGCAGCCTACCGTTAATAGTAATGAGAGGGGGGATTTATAGGTTGCAGGGGGGGGGGGCGCTAGAGAGCTCAGCACCAGCCCTGCGCATTCCTCACATTCACAGGCTCTAATCCCATCTCTTGACCTCTTCATCCATTTTTTGATTCTCCAAAGCTATTTTAAAATCTCTGTGAATATGTTTTACCTTTCATTGCAGTACATTTTCTTTACAAAGTTAGTCCAAGTCTGGAACATCAGATCACAGATTGCTTATAATGTATTTAGTTATTTATTTATCAAACACATTTATATCCTGCATAATCCACCAGCTCCCAAATATCAATCTGATTCCTTTTATCCAGATGTGAAAAATCAGCTCCCAGGTTATATATCACACCCCCGACCCTGACTCCCTCACTCCCAGTCTAGCACTGGTCGGATTCTCAGAGCTCCGGCATTTTTACTTCCTCTGTTGACACCAGAATAGAAATATGGCCGGAGCTTTTCAGTGAAGGTGTGGGTGAAGGTGTAGAGATGAGATTTATTATCTGCGTTGTAAAATGAGACTTTTCCTGCCTCATAATCCAGGAAAATCCCCAGTGCTCGGGGCCTCACACTCAGAGGGTGCAGGGACCAGGAGGAGCTGCAGGCAGAGAATTTATCTCCCTCCCTCAGTAACAATGCCCAGTATCCATTCTCAGGTGATAGTCTGATCTTCCCCTTCCTGTTCACAGAATCTTTACAGACCCCCAAATCCCACTCAGTCATGTCTCCCACCTCCACCTCCCAGTAATGTCTCCCCGAGGTGAAGCTCTCACACCCCAGCACACAGGCACAAGTATCAAATCTCTGGGGCGTGTCCGGCAGGTTCTGTCTTGTGTCTCTGCGTCTGACACTTTTCCGATCCTCAGACACGATGAGCCAGGAAGAAGCAGATTCAGGATCCAGAGTCACATCCACTGCAGGGAAGAGACACATTAATAAACATGAGCAGATGCTTCTCATTGGCTCTTAATACTCCCACCTATTATCCTCATTGGCAAGTTCAACAATCAGTTGACTACAGTGTTTAAGGAGAAAAGCTCTACTATTGGCTATAACATGCTGACAGACTTGCAGAAGATTAGTCCTATTTGCTAATGGATCTGTAATTTACCCTATGGATTTGCTCTACTGAGGGAATGAATACAAGAAAGATTCCAATTGGCTCCCACCCTGACAGGCTGCATAAAACAAGCCGCCTCATGGGCCCCTCATATGTCCCCATAGCAGAGTGCATTAAGCTCAGTTCTCTCAGCACTTACTGATCCCTTTAGGGCTCCAGTGCTGGGTCTTAGAGCTCCCAGAACTGATCAGTAATTAGTGAGGAACCTATTCTACACCACTGTCTCCCAGATAGTTTCTCCTGCTTCTCCACACCCAGGGCCACTCGCACTGGTGGCCGCATGGCTGTTATATACCGTTCCTCCCTCCGCACAGCAGTACTTCACGCCTACTCCCTTTCTTCCCCAAAGGCACTCCTCCTTGGCCTACCAATACAACCTCTGACTCACCTTCTTTTGCTTTATGCTTCCCCCCTGCCTATCCACCCCCCTGTGGGATTCCCTGCTTCTTACTTTCTCGGATGTCGCCACAACCATCCCCAACCTTTATATTCTTGGCAACTTCAATTGCCATGTAGATTCTCCTCTTAAGCTACGCAATAAGCTGTTCTTAGCCCACCTTAATGATCTTCAACTCACTCAATACATCTCCTTTCCTACTCACGCTGCTGGTCATACTCTCGATCTCATCATTTCAATTCTAATCAACCTTCACAGCTCTTACACCTATTGTCATTACCTCTTCCCTGGACCGACCATTTTCTCATCCTCTTTCCTCTCCTCCTTCCTACTATCTCACCTAATACATCCACCATTCCCTGCCCCCCTTTGAGATTATCTCGTAAACTAAATCCAGATACTATCCTAGCCTTCCCATCTGCAGACACTATTCTTCCAGCCTCCTTTCATATGATGCCCGTAGATATGCAGGCCTCTTCCTGGGACTCACTTCTTCATTCTGCCTTGGATCACATTGCACCGGTTGGGGCATTTTGATCTAAACGTAGGCCCAGCCAGCCCTGGTTTCATCCCGGCATCCATCTTGCCCATACACATCTCCATAGAGCTGAGTGTTGCTGGAGATTGTCCCGATCTCCCAGTGCACTCCAATGTTCCCAGGACTGTCATCGTTTCTATCATCATACAATTGTGGCCACTAAGAGGGACTACTACTCTAATCTCATCACCAGTTCCTCTTCACAGCCTCATCAACTTTTCTCCATCCTCTCCTCTCTATCAGCGTCTCCATTCCAACCTTGCAACATGGATGTTTCTCCTACTGCCACTCATTTAGCCACCTTCTTTTCCACTAAGATCTCTAGTTTACAACAGAATTTTCCCATAGCTCCTCCTCTTCCAGTCCCCAACCTTACATCCTCTTACATGCCTCCGACACCTTCTTTGAAAGATATCTGCAGCATTTTCAACCCCATTTCTCCCACTTTATTTATTTAATTTAAACGTTTTTATATACCGCCCCTTCCATCAATCAGAGGTGGTTTACATTGAACAAAACTTGCAGCTCAGTTACAGAGAATGTGTAAAACTATAAAACAATGCAATGAACTATTTACATATCAGCTAGATACCTAAGCAGAGGTGTCGTGGGAGATGAGTCTAAAATATTTACAGAATCTGATGACCGAAAGACAAGTTACAAGGGAAGTTCTAGGGGATCTTCTCTATCAAAGGCCCTTGCCACTTCTCGAAACTCTACTTGACCACCTCCCATCATCCTGGCTTTCTGATAACTTCCTGGCCCTCAAATCAATTATCTTCTCTCTAATTAACTATAGCCTTGCTACTGGTGTCTTTCCCCATGCATGGAAAGAAGCCTATATTCACCCCATCTTAAAAAGCCTTCCTTAGACAAGTTTTGCCTGACAAATTACCGTCCAGTCTCGAACCCATCATTCCTCTCTAAACTGCTTAAGAAGCTTGTCTCTCAACAACTAGCCACTCAACTTGAGCTATCCAATGCTTTGCAGCCTCGTCACTCTGGATTTCGTACTGGTCATTCTACTGATACTATTCTTCTCTCTTCTTAATGAAGTTCACCGTTCATTGGACGTGGGGAATGTCACAATTACTGTTTCACTTGATCTATCTTCAGCCTTCGACCACGCCAATCACAACCAGCCAACAAGACTGTAATAAAAATAAACTTACAACACCATCAGAATTCAGGAAATCTAGGAAAATGACTAACAATAGGGCTTTCTTTCACTTCTCCCCAATCTTCTTGAATAGCCTTCCAGACAACATAAGAGCTATAAATGATCTCTTCACATGCCGTACAAAACTCAAAACTCATCTGTTTATACAACACTTTGGAAATCAAAATGAAGATATTAATTCCGACCACATCTACTCCTTCACATAAGCGATACACGACATGTCCTTCCCCATAATGGAAACCCATATGAGCACCACAACTCTAGATCTAACCTAAAAATGTAATGTAATAGAACAAAACATGTATTAGATCCATATATGTATATAGTTCAACTGTTATTTGCATTGACTCTACCGTCTATGCTGATGTACATAGTTAATTGTTCTATGTAATTTGAATAAGTTCCGTTCTGTATGATTCAAAAGTTTGTACATTGTAAACTGCATTTAATTTACTGAAAATTCGGTATAAAAATGTTAAATAAATAAATAAAATAAACAACCTTCTCCTCTCTCGGTTGTACGACCCTGGGTTTCATGGGATAGTTTTTCAATGGTTCACAGCGCTTTTCTCTCACAGCGCTCCTTTCGTGTCATCAAGAGCACGTCTATTTCCTCCTCTTACTCTCTTTCGAGTGGTGTTCCTCAGGGCTCCGTTCTAGCACCTGTTCTTTTTAATATTTTTCTCTCGCCCTTAGCCGTTACGATCGAACAGCTCGGCATCTCAGCGTACTTTTATGCAGACAATGTTCTTCTTCTATTTCATATGGACCCATCTCTGCTGGATCTCTCCCCCTTGAATACATGCCTCACTCAGTTCGCGGCCTGGTGGTCTATCAATCATCTTCTACTTAACTCTTCAAAAACTGCCGCCACCTGGCTCACTGGTCCTACTACCCCTGTTTCCCCTACTCTCGATGGCTCCCCTATTCGTCTCACGTCTTCTTCCCATTATCTTGGGGTCACGTTGGATTCTTCACTCTCTTTCCATGATCACATCACCGAAATCATCCAATGCTCATTTTTCTTTCTTCGTCGTATCAGAGCAGTCCGTTCCCTTTTGACCACTCCTGCTTTAACCACTCTTGTTGTCTAGACTTGACTATTGTAATGTAGCACTTGCCGCCCTCCCTCAATACTCTTTAAAGCACATTCAACTTATTCAGCACACTGCAGCCAGATTAATTTTTCACGCATCCAGATTAGATCATGTCACCCCCCTCCTCATCCATCTACACCGGCTTCCTGTACCATCTCGTATTCATTACAAGATTCTCATCCAGGTCTACAAATCACTTCACACTGGTTCCCCGGAGTACTTAGCATCCTCCCTTATTCCGCTTACTCCACAGTGCTCTCTGTGTGCAGTTCATATGAGCCATCTTCTCCTACCCTGTCCCTCTCTTGTGCATCTTGAATCTACTCGCCATTCAGCATTTTATTTCCTCAGTCCCTCCCTTTGGAATAGTATTACTCCACATCTCCTGCTAGAATCTTCTTTTATAAAGTTCAGAGCCCAGCTTAAAACCCACCTTTTCTGCTGGAATACAGAGTATCCGCTTAGTAAAAGCTCTATCAAAAGCTATATTTTAAAATGCTGACTGACCCCCCCCCCCCCCATGCTTTTTGGCTCTCAGATCAGCAGCAGTAGCAGCAGAAGCTCCCTGGGGACAAAAGAAGCTGCACCCCAAATCTCTGCAGTTTCTCCTTCCGTCTTTCCTCTATGTCCTGATTACAAAGGAGCCAGGCACCCTCAGTATAGAGGATCCAAGGGAACGTGAAGCACACGCTGTGTCCCTACCTAGACAGTTTGTCCCCACTCTGACCTTAGAATTGAGCCCCAAGAAAATGAGAGACACTGAAATTCCTCCCACTCACACACCCCACACCATCTCCTCCTCCCCCACCAGGGTCTTCACCATCTCCTGTCCTTGGGTTTCTCTCCCTCCTGTCCTTTCCCTTAAGTCAGGAATGTCAAATTTCACTGTTGGGCTGCATTTGGAAACATTGTACCAGAAGAGGGTAATTTTATAATATGTTGCCTAGGTAGGAAGTCTATTTGGGGGCGATTTTCTAAGGATAACACAGGTGCCTCTGTATCTTTATAAAACAGCTTCACCAATCTTGCAGCGATCATGGCTAAATGCTCCCATATACGCGTGAACCTGCTCGGGAGGTGGTATAAATTTACACCAGTAAAGTATGCGCACATGTGTGTATTTCATAAGATATGCACTAACTTCATGACTCCGCCCATGTTTTACTCAAACCCCTCCCCCAACATGCCTGCACTGTTATTGTTGTTCTATGTAAATTGCCTTGGCACAAAGGTAGTATAAAAAAAACCCCTGTTAAATAAATAAATACGAAATAAATTTATTTTACTTATTTATGGGTTTTCTTTAGCACCTTTTCAAGAAATCAAAGCGGTTTACAGTATAACAAAAACGATACAGTATAACAATAACATTAATTATAACATGAGAAACCGATAGATTATAACATATTTATAAGTAGGATATCGATAACATAGATGGTAGAAGAACTTATTTACAGAGCAACTTATATATAGATATACAAATATAGAGCTATACAAGGTCATCTCAATATATGTGACTGATCTGATAGCGAGTTTAAGGATTTTGTAGTTAACTAAGGTCAGTTATGGTTTGGGCTGGTTGATTTAGGTAGGATAAAGTTTATTGGGTTCATTAGAGTTCCAATAGTGCTCTATAAAAAGATGTGTTTTAAGGTCTTTCTGAACTGTGGACATATCAGTGAAAGATCTTAGGGGCTTGTTTACAAAGCCGCGGTAGCGGTTTGCGATCGTAATCGGAGCCGCGGCCCCATTGATTTCAATGGGGCTGCGATCGCGATCGCGAACCACTACCGCGGCTTTGTAAACAAGCCCCTTAGTTTCTCAGGAACCATTTTCCATAAGATTGGGGCAATAAATGAAAACGCCCTATTACTACTGGCACGGTTAGTTTTTCGGTACTCTGGTGGTACTATCAGTGTGTTTTGTCTACACCCTCCTCTCTGGCGATCATTTGGAGTTAATTTTATGAGGTTGGATACGTATGATGGGGATATCTTTCTGATCAATTTGAAGATGGTCATTAGCAGTTTATATTTAACTTTCTATTGGTAACCAGTGGAGATAGAAAAATATTGGGGTTATGTGCTCAGATATATGTGCTTTTTGGGTTATACGGGCCGCCATGTTTTGAGCTATCTGAAGGCTATGCAGAACTTGTTTAGGAAGTCCCTGGAGTATGCTGTTAGAATAATCTATGTGTGGGAATATCATTGCTTGTAGAACGGTCCTGAAATCATAGTCTATTAGTAGTGGTTACTGCTCTTGAATCATTCCTAATTTATTGTAAATAGTTCTTCTAGTTAGTTTTATGTGGGATGTTAGACAGAGTTTGGTCAATGGTAATACCTAGATATTTTACTTTGTTTTTTACTTTTAGGGTTGCCTCCTTCACATTGATGTTGAGTGAGGGATTGAAACCTTGGTCCCTGGTAACAAAAAGTACCTCCATTTTTTAAATAATTTATGGGATTTTAACCATTGTGAGATTTCATTGAAGCAGGATATCATACCATTTAAAAGAATAAACTGCTAAAAATCTTACCCAGTTCTGCAGAAAGCTTTCCTAAAAAAATATAATGAAATAAAATTTGTGAAAAATGACAAGACAAACTAAAAAACATGTATTTATCATTAGAAAGACTTTGTATAGCCTAATGGTTAGAGCAGCGGGTGGGAAGCCAGGGTCAAATCTCATTGACATTCTTGTGATCTTGGGCAAATCACGTAACACCCTCCCCCCCCCCCCAAACCCTCCAAGCAATAGGAAAACACTATTGTACCGGAATGTAGCTCATCCTGAACTATCACCTGAAAAATCTATAAGCTAAATCCCAAATCCTTCTCTTCTCCTAATATTTTTGCTAATGAGTTTTTGTAGATGAAAGCTTGCCAATGAATGGAAAGGTTCTTTACCTCGGTGTTTTGTGAGCACATCTTTCAGAATAAAATACTGACGAAGGAAGCTGAGGCGGGAACATTCTCCCTCTTCAGTAGAGACGGCCTCTGGGCTTGGGAACTTCACTGCCTGACACCTGAGAGTAAGAGAGAGACTGGGATTATTGTGGGAGAAGAGATGGGACAGTCAGGTGTAAGGAAGGAAAGATACTGCTGTTGCCTGTTACTGAGAATAAGATAAAAATTCTCAATCAAGGCTGAATTTCCTCAGTGCTTGTAATAGTTTAGAATGTTTTATGTCTAGTCTTCACTCGTTTTTAAATGTCTAACATGAGGGTATGTTGAAAGGGTTGGGAATAATTTCATGAGCTGCACTCCATAGGCTTTTACCATTTACTAAATTTCTAATATGATGACACCAGAGTGCAGCGAATAGGAAAGAGTGTGAGATCCCAGTGTGAGAGTGTGTTATACTGGGCAGGTCTCTGTCCCATCACTCCTCGGTCACTGGAGAGATGCATGTCCCACAGTGACATTACAGGGCTGCTGTTTCATACAGAATGAGGGAACCAGAATGGAGCCCTACCTGTTTAGGGCAGCCTTTGCATCCTAGAGAGGGAATGAGAAAAAAAGATTATTAGCATACAGTTACTTGATGCAACGTTCCACATTAGGAACCACCACACAGGAAAATGATTTAGGCGTCATCGTCAATAATACGTTGAAACCCTCTGTCCAGTGTGCAGTGGTGGCCAAGAAAACAAATAGAATTCAAGGAATTGTAAGGAAAGGAATGGAGAATAAAACCCAAGGAAATTATAATGCCTCTGTATCGTTCCATAATGCGATTCTGGTCACCATATTTTAAAAAAGGATATAGAAGAATTAGAAATGGTTCAGAGAAGAGCCACCAAAAAAGGGGATGGAAGGATACCTCTGTGAGGAAAAGCTTATAAGATTAGGGTTCTTCAACTTAGAAAAGAGATAGCTGAGGAGAGATATGATAGAGATCTATAAATTAAAGAATGGAGAGGAACGGGTAAACTACATCAGTTGTTTACTCCATCAAAAAATAGAAAGACTAGGGGACATGCAATGAAGCTATAATATAACCCATTTAAGACTAATAAGTGAAAATATTTTTTCACTCAACGTGTAATCAAATTCTGTAATTCATTGCCGTAGGATGTAGGAAAAGCTGTTAGTGTACCTGGCTTTACAAAAGGTTTGGACAAGTTCCTGGAGGAAAGTTCCATAAAACGTTATTAAAGAGGATCCGTTGCTTTCTCCATGATAAGCATTGTGGAACCTTCTGACTTGGATTGGCACTGTTGGAAACAGGATACTGGGCTTCATGGACCTTGGTCTGACCCAGTATGGCATTTCTTATGTTATATATTGTGCCTCTGCATCATCAGTCACAATATCACAGCCGACTCGCCACCGAGTGCTGTCCTATCAAGCGACTGAACTTCTCTCTCTCTCTATAATATGGATTATAACCAGGGCTTCTGATTTACATTTATAAATGAATAAACATCAATAAAGTTCTCTTCAAAAAAATTCAGTGACTGACTGATGAGATTTTTCTATCCTTAAGGACATATGATGAGTTCTACTAGAACTGATCTCAGTCTTCAGCTCTCTATAAAAATGGTCTCCAGGATCCAATAGACTGCAGGATCCGAGGCAGCATGGGTTTACCAGAGGCGGGTCATGTCTGACAAATCTGATTGATTTCTTTGACTACCAGAGAGTTGGACCGAGGGAGAGGCCTAGATGTGTTCTACTTACATTTCAGTAAAGCCTTGGATACTATTCCACAAAGGCAACTTATAAATAAATTGAGCACCCTCGGGATGGACCCTAAAGTGACTGGAAATTGGTTGAGTAGGAGGCGACAAAGGGTACAGATAAACAGAAACATAGAAACATGACAGCAGAAAAAGACCACATGGCCCATCTAGTCTGTCCTTCCATATCAACTACTACAATAGTCCCCTTTTTTCCTTTAGAGATCCTCTGTATTTGTCCCATGCTTTTTTGAATTCAGATACTGTCCTCATCTCTACCACCTCCACTGGGAGACTATTCCATGCATTTACCACTCTTTCCTTAAAGAAATATTTATTCATATTACTCCTGAGTCTATCCCCTTTCACCCTCATCCTATGTCTCCTCGCAGCAGAGCTTGCTTTCAATCGAGAGGCTCTCCTCCTGTGCATTTATTCCACGGAGGTATTTAAATGTCTCTATCATATCTCTTCTTTCCCACCTTTTCTCCAAAGTATAAATATTGAATTCTTTTATGTCTGTCCCCAAATGCCTTATTAGGAAGCCCTATGACCATTTTGGTAGCCACCCTCTACACCGACTCCATCCTGTTTATATCCTTTTGAAGGTGCGGTCTCCAGAACTGCACACCATACTCCAAATGAGGTCACAGCAAAGACCTATACAGAGGCACTATCACCTTCTTTTTTCTGCTAGCCATTCCTCTTCCTATGCACCCAAGCATCCTTCTAGCTTTGGCTGTCGCCTTTTCTGTTTATCGACTTTAAGATCATCAGAAACAATGATGCTCATATCCCGCTCTTCTTTCGTGGACAGAAGTACTTCGCCTCTTACAATGTACCACTTCTTTGGATTTTTGCAGCCCAAATGCATGACCCTGCGTTTTTTTAGTAAGAAATCTCAGCTGCCAAATTCTTGACCATTCTTCAAGCCTAGCTAGATCTCTCCTCATGTTATCTACTCCTTACCGGGTGTCTACTCTAATGCAGATTTTGGTATCATCCACAAATAAGCAAACCTTACCCAAGAGCCCTTCCACAATATCACTAACAAAGATGTTAAAAAGAATCGGACCAAGGACACATCCTTACACACCACTGGTAATCTCCTTCTCCTCAGACTGTTGTAGTGGTTGATATGGAAGGACAGGCTAGATAGGCCGTATAGTCTCTTTCTGCCGTCATGTTTCTATGTTATCTTCAGGACATAAGGGAGAGATTATACAACTAGATGGGAAGGAGTAGAGACTGCTGAAAGGTGAAAAGAGAGACTCTTGGTGATGGAAAAGAGAGAGAGGGGTGGCTGCAAGGATAAATAAGAAAAGTGAGCACCGAATCCCCAGGTAGGAGGGAGAGAGCTGTGATACGCAGTATGGGAGACTGGCAAGGGAAACAGCAGAGGCGAGGGGATTGCATTCCTCGTGCTACATTAATGATTCTCCAGCACGTACTCAGAATCAGGCAGACTGGGAGCCCAGTCCATACTGGAGTCTCTGATTAGTAATCCAGTCTCACCTTCAATAACTCAATCGCTGACTTCTGACACTTCTCCTCTATCTCCGAGATCAGTTTCTGGAGGGAGGAGCTTTGATCTTCTAGTTGGGTCACATTATCCCTGATTTTCTTCAGAATCTGCTTCTCTTCCTCTTCCAGCCTTGAGAGACGGATCCGCTGCTCCTCATTCAGGAACTGGTGCAACTCCTCAAACTCAGCCAGGATTCTCTCTCTCATCATCTTTGCCTCACGCTACATTCAACAGATGAGAGCAAAGAGCAGAAATATCAGAGACACTGTCAACATTTATATTACCTGTAACAGTGGAGCCGCTACCTACAGTACCCACGAGCAGAGTCTAGAATATCACTTTAATTATTCTGAGTTTTATGACATGTGAGGAGGCAAATCACAGTATCAGCAGTATAAGCGGATGCAAGCAGTGTACATGCAGAGTTGTGATTTTCAGAAAGAAAATATATACTTTCCCTCCTATAAATTGCCACTTCTATGTACAACCAATGGCAGCAGAAGGAACATCAGACATTAGCTAAGGGGAAGATGAATTAGCCATTATGTCCAGAGGTGATGGAGACAGTGACTGCATGGGACAGGAGGGAGGGGAAACATCAGCCCCCATGTAGGCTGGCGGAAGAGCTGAACTGGCCAAGAAGCAGGTAAGGAGAAGGATGCTGGGGAGGCATCTGGAGGAAAGCAGACAGGTTCTCTGTTGGGCATGGAGTAAACGACCGTCCACCTGGCCACGATGAGGAAACAGTGAAATGTTAACAAAGATTAGGAAAGTTACCAAAACTGGCAACAGTAATAATGGGAGATTTCAACTAATCTGCTATTGATTGGGTAAATCTTTCATGGCAACACACTAGGAAGTCAAAGTTTCTAGATTGCATAAGGAAACATTTTTACTTAGCGATAATTTCCTTTGCTGGAGTAGTGCTAGACCAGTTCAGGCCAGCAGATGATGGAGACAGAGAAAGACTAGAAGCTTCCAGTGACATCAGTGGTAACAGAGCGGGTGCAGCTAGGGGCAACCTTCAGTCCTCTGTAATCAAGCATAACCCAGACATCTCTTGGACCCAATAGCCCCCTCGGGGAAGAACAAGGGTCCACTTAATAAGGACAAAGAGCCCAATCATATATAACAAATGCAGAAGCCTAAATTATTAAATGGATTTTAAGAGCCAAATAGTCAGAACCCTGCAGAAACCATCTCAGAGGGAGACGCAGACACCCACCACCAGCTCCTCCGATTCCTGCTCTTCACTGGACTTAAATTCCAGAATCTCTTTCAGCTCCTTCCTCAAAGGCTCCAGATGCATTTCAAATTTCTCCTGTAAACATTAAATGTATTTAATTTAGAACTGGAATATTATTATGTTTTGTCCAAACCCATTTACACACTTATTTATAGTAAACGTTCCAGAAAGCAGATCAGCCTATCGGTAATGAGTTCACAGTAAATCTTCCAGAAAGCAGAATAGCCTATCGGGGGCTCTCCATGGACAGCAGGGAGGTGGAGCCACAGGTGTGGGGGATGACATTAGTGTTGCCCGGATCCGGATCCTCTGTTCTCCTATTAAGCTCGGGAGAGCTCAGCCACTGCCTCACTCCTGTTAGCTCCCTTTCCGCCTCAGTCCGTAACAGAGCTTAGATAGTGAGGTATAAGGAGGATTGGCAAGTAGAGTTGTGTAGCTTCATTCCTCTACCATCCACAGAGAACTCCCATTACAGGTAAGCAATTCCGCTTTCTCCATGGATAAGCCGGGCACGGAGTCACAGGTCTGCACGATTCCAGAGCTGAAGGTCATGAAATATTGTGACCCAATGAAGAAGAAATGGAAGGTTAGAGTTAGGGAAAATGATTATTTAATATAGATTAACCAAATACACTGTCCTTGTGGGAAATGGGGTCTAAATGATAGTGCTTAGTGAAGGTAGGGACAGAAGTCCATGTTATCACTTTGCAAATGTCTGTGATAGAAGTTGATCTTAGATTTGCCACTGATGCGGCTTTTACACGCAATCGGTGGCTTCTTACGTGTCCCGGTGATCGCTCCTCACCAGCTTTAGTGCAACAGTTTGATACAGTCTGTAATCCATCTAGATAACAATTATTCATTCACTGCATGACCCGGTCCATTTGGGTCCTTTCTTATGTTCTGGGTTGCCTTTTGATTATAAATTGGGGCCCGTTCACATATAATGAAGCTTCTGAAGGCACCAAATACCCAGGGCTAAAGAGACGCCTGATTCCACTTGCTTTAGCACCGCTCCCCACAGCCCTCCTGTCCCACCTATGGGCTCCAGCATCCTAAATCTGGCCCGGAGTTAGCTTGTTGTTCTAACTAGTGATGGACTTAGGCCTGTTTCTTCTCTTTGCCTCAAGCTTACATGTCCCACAATGTTTTACTGGCTTTGTTGAAAGGGAATGATAAAAAAATAGTGTAGGGGGTGGAATGAGGGGCTAAGGAGGAGATGTACTGGAATAAACAGTTTAGCATATATGGTAGAAAGCTGCTTCATACATAAACATCAATATTAATCTGTGCTGAAAGATGTAAAACAGTAGAATAATATTTCTGTGCTGAATGGTGTTGATATTAATGTGTGAAATAGAATTTCATCACATGTGCACAGTGCTGATCCTTTTTTGTGTACAAACTATGGTTCCTGCTAGCACACACCCGTCTGTGCATGTATCTGAACATAGACTCTGATGACTTGGATGCTTCGTTGTCAATTGGAATGAGACAATTACCAATACCGCAGCTGCACCTCCATTGAAAGCAACTCCTCACAATCCCTCGTCGTCATACACCATGGTACACAACAGACTAAAAACAATCAAACAGAGCCTAAGAAAAGCTGAACGAATCTGGAGATATACGGAGTCCAATTCAATAAGGCCAAGAAACACTACCACTCCCAAAAATTATTCAAGTCTCTAAACAAACCCAGAGAACCATTTGAAAGGTCTCGCTTGGGTCTGGTGCAAATCGTACCTAGAAGATCGATGGCAACAGGTCCGTATAGGCAACAATACATCTGAGCCCTTCCGACAGAAGCAGGGAGTACCCCAAGGCTCTTCCTTATCTGCGCTGCTTTTTAATATATATATGCAGCCAATCTGCCAAATCACCAGAGACTTCGGTATATCTTGTCTATTATATGCAGATGACGTACTGATTTTCACACCGATCAACGCCTCAAATCCTGACCACTCAGCATTAATCAACTGCTTTAATGCAATAACTGACTGGCTCCTCAATCAGAACATGAGAATAAATTTCAAAAAAACTGAAGTTCTCATAGCCACAAGAAACAAGCGCTTTTCTCCCCCACCAACCCTCAAAGTGAGAGATGCAGAACTTCCAATCAAAACCACCATAAGGTATCTGGGTGTGATACTCGACCAACAACTTAATCTTAAGGAACATATAAAAAGCACCGTAAGGACAATTTACTACAAGATAAAAACACTACGCCACCTGAGACCCATGCTGGAGACTAAAGATTTCCATACAACTTTCCAGGCAATAGTCTCACCTCATTTCGACTATGCGAATATCGTCCTGCAGGGCCTCCCCAAGAATACACTAAGTCCACTTCAACTAGCGATGAATGCAGCGGCCCGCATCTTATCCGGTGCTTCAAAGAGAGACCATATAACACCGACCCTAATAGATCTACACTGGCTCCCGATAAGCTGCCGAATATTATATAAAACCCTCCTCATCACATTCAAGGCCTTTAATAAAATATCCCCTGCATCGATTTCAAATCTCCTCACCCATGCACCAAACAATAGATCCCAGAGACTAGTAGCCGAAAACACACTAGTTACTCCTAGTAATTCAACAAAGTGGACTCAGCTAACTACTAACAGGGCTTTTGTGTCTTACGCTCCCAAATGCTGGAACAAACTCCCCCCCAGCATCAGATCAATCAGGGACCTCAACCAATTTAGAAAGGCCATTAAGCACTATTTATTCACTTTGCACTTCAACCTACCTTGCCTACCTTAGCATTTCCTCCGCATGACCACCCTTAATTGCCTCTGATAGCCATAACCAAGAACAGAGGTAATAGAATTGCGGAAAGTGATGCTTTTCTGTAAATATCAAGCCACAATGTTACCTGTTTAAATGTATATAGTTTTCCCCTGTTCATACCCAGTTTATGTTCCCTGTTATATGTAAACCTATGTCAGTTTTATCCTGTCTAGGTAGTATGTTGTTTAATGTAAACCGCACTGATGATGAATAGTGCGGTATATAAGAACTGTTAAATAAATAAATAGCCAAATCCATGCTAAGAGAAAACATCTCCCTGACTGCACAGTCTATCCCATCCCCCAAGAAATTTTACATCACTTCCGAGCCAAACTACAGAATTATCCTCCAGCCACACTGACAAAAGACTCACACAGACCATCCACATCCAGCTCCCTTCACTCATTCTCCCCAGTCTCATCTGACCAGCTGGTCAACATAATTGGAAACCTGAACATGACTACTTCACCTCTGGATCACTGTCCTGCAAGCTGGATAAAAGTAACAAGATCTGAACTTGACCCACCACAGGCAAAATGTTGCAACACTCCTTCATGCAAGGATATATCCCAACTAGAATGAAGACCACCTCCATACGCCTACTACTAAAGAACTCAAAACTAGACCCTGCCAAACTAAATCCCTATAGACTTATTTCAAGTTTACCTTTCCTAGTGAAAATAATGGAAAAAGTGGTACAACTTCAACTGCAAAACTATATCAGCCTAAACACCCCATTCAACCCACATCAGCATGGCTTCCGCCCTAACCATGGAGTGGAGACACTATTAATATCACTCATCGACCATCTAATCAAAGGAATAGAGAAACCAAAACAAGCCTTCATTCTCATATTCCAAGATATTAAAGCAGGCCTTTGACACCATATGGCACGAGATTCTCCTATAGAGACTATGTTGCATTGGCATCACTGACAATACACTCAGCTGGATCCAATCCTATCTGACTGATCACCTAGAAATCATAAGATCCGAGAATAAAAGCTCAGACCCATTCCTGCAGAACAATGGGGTACCCCAGGGCTCATCTCTGTCATCATTATTATTCAGCATCCACATCCAGCCAGTCTGTCAGATCCTCCAGCCACATAATGTTATACAATCTATATGCGGATGACATAATGTTTTACGCACCATTCTCAATCACAGATCCGGAATTCACTCCTATCGTACAGTGCTTTAATTCAATTGCTCAATGGCTCTCCCAACAAGGCCTTTCCATTAATTATAGCAAAATGGAAGTGCTATTCATTTTCGAAAATCATTCGTCAACCCCACCAAAGACACTTAAGGTCATTCAAACAGAACTAACAGTCAGATCTGAGGTACCATACCTTGGAGTAACTATTGACAGCATTTTACCCTAAAGAACCACATCAACAATTTGACATAGCATATAGAACACGTTATGCATACTACCGCTATTTACGAAAAGCAGTTCCACCACCTGAAAGAGAGCCTTCTCACTTTACACTCCACACGTAGGAACTCTTCCTGGCGGACTTTGGACTACAACGGATACAACAACCTTCAGAAAAGCCCTAAAGACTCACATATTCAAAGACTGCTTTTTAGACATCACCTAACTAGCCCCAATTCTAACTACTCACTCCCCCTCCCCCCCTTGACCAACACCAGTCATAAATGATACCCACAAACCTTAAGTTAATGTTGCTTCCAAGTTGATCTCCCTGTTTTACGTATAATGTTCTGTTACAATGTAAACTGCTTTGACCATAGGATAAAGCGGTATAGAAAAATTGTTAAATAAAATAACTAAATAAAAATTGACGTCTGCAATGCATTTCTCCGAGGCTTGCCGAAATCCCACCTATTAACATTACAACTAGATCAGCACATCGCGGCTAGGTTACTCGTGGCAACATCAAGGGACTCGCACATCACCCCTGTCATGAAAGAACGTCACTGGCCACTGCTAATAGACGGAATCAAATACAAGATCAACACTATATTCAAAATCCTGCACGGCCAGTCTTCCAAGTATTTACAGACTATAATAACCCAACTCCCCAATAACAGACAGAGAAGAAGCAACGCAAAACACCTCCTTGCGTCGCATCCAAACTTCGCGAAATCCAACCAATCAGCATGCGAAAGAGCATTCTCATTGTATGTCCCAACGGTATGGAACTCCCTCCCCGTGAAAATCCGCACAACCACTGACCCTAAGGATTTCAGGAAACTCCTGAGAATGCAACAGTTCCAAACGCGCTCTCAGGGCATTACATAAGCAAGCAAACAACACCACTAAATTATATACAAAGACACTGCTAAGATATAGCCCACCTTCTCCTCTCAATAATAAAAACAATTACACTACACCGAAACTGCTGCTTGGTATTTGTATATATGTTATTTATGCCTCAGATTATTTACGGGTATTTATCATTAATGTTAATGTTTTGGAACCCAATGGTTCCTTGCAAGGTTACATGGGTTTCTTATATCTAGTCTATGGTTTATGGTTTAGGCACTTGATATACCGCCCTTTACCCCGAGTATCAGAGTCTAATGTTGTTTATAATCTTAGCGCCTTCCATGTAATGTTCTGTTCTGTTATATCGTATTGAACATTGGATAAATAAATAAATAAATAAATATATACACTACTCAAATAACGTTTTGTGTATTGAGTGCTATTTGGTTACAGCATTGTGGAGCAAATTCTTTGTGTTATACTTGTATTAGGAATTGTGGTGAATCCTAGACCTAAACCAAATTATCCCCACAGAAGCCATGCACTGAGCTTTAGTGCACGTCTCTAATGCAAGGTTTCTGTATTGGTCCCCAGCGAGATTGTGACTCCAGAACATGTTGTGAATGACACACACCTTGTATTCCTGCACGGCCTCCTCTATGGGGATCACGGTGTGAGATCTGTGATCCCGGGATCTGTCACACACCACACAGATCGGTCTCTGATCCTCTTCACAGAACAGCTTCAGTTTCTCTTCATGCTTCTCACACAGACTCTCCTTCTTTTCTCCCTGATTTTTCAGCATTTCTGTGATATTTGCCAGATGCCTGCTAGGCCTCAGGTTCTTCTGCTGAGATGTCTCTCTGCACTGGGGACAGGGGAAGTTTGTCTCTATCCCCTCCCACGTCCGAGTGATACAGGAGCGGCAGAAGCTGTGTCCACAGTCTATAGACACCGGGTCTGTAAAATAATCCAGACAGATGGGGCAAGAAATTTCCTCCCGCAGGCTCTCAGCGGTGCTCCCTGCAGCCATGCTTCTGAGAGAAGAAGAGTTTTAGTTTTAGTTTCAGTTTCATGTCTGGTATATCAGAGAATGCAGTTACCACTCTCAGAATACCCCCGACCTGCCCCCAAGCTAGGCAGTTAGCCTTGGGGCGTATAGCAGCATTGTTATAGCAAACAATGTAAAAAGCTCTTATTCTATCACTCACCCACAGAAGGAAAACTCACAGACAGGCTGGAATGCAAACAGGAACTTTTAATGTGCGCACAGGATCAGACAGAGATACCAGCAACCTCCACAAGAGTCTGAGCCCCGAGGGACGTCCTACAATGCCTTATATACTGTACATTTTCAAACTCATTCTACAATCCCATTTGCCTCAGGTATTTCCTGTCCACCAATCAGCAGCCCCTGGGGAAGGTACCTGGGTGACCTGTCCAAACCGGTGTGCTCTGGTCTGCTGATTTCTGGGCAAGGGGATTTTGTGCTCAGACCTGGAGTGGGGGGAAGGGCGCCTACTGAAATCTTAATGTCTTCTCTTAGCAGGCTGATCACTTATGTAAGAGCCTCATAGCTGCCTCAGCATGACTCAGATATTTAGCGGCACTAACTGTTAGTGCTGTTAAATATCCCGCTTAGGGGCATCTGCACAGTTTATAACTCTATAAACCATGTAAATGACTTGCAATATCAGGCCCAATATTTTTAACTCCACTAACTCCTAAAGATAAAGAAATGAACAGGCTCTTCTAAGCTGCCATGCAGACCTTTTTCATTATATATGTTTTTATTAATGCTATACTAGATCAGCCACCATTTTCAGATATTTTAATTTGGCAATCATGACTTCTCTGCTTGTTCACCTTTCCCTGAGAAAACAAGTTATAGTGAACTAAAGCTTATGTTCAGCATGTCACCTTCACGTAGTCCAGCTCTCATCTCCTTATAAGAACATTGGAAATACCATACCGGGTCAGACCAAGGTCCATCAAGTCCAGTATCCAGTTTCCCAAAAAGACACACAAGATCCACAATGCTTGTATTGGGGCAAGCAGTGGATTTCCCGGGTCCTTTTTAATAATGGCTTATGGACCTTTCCTCCAGGAACTTGTCCAAATCATTTTTAAGCCCAGCTACACTAAAAGCTTTTACTACATCCTCCGGTAACAAATTCCAGAATTTGATTACACATTGAGTGAAAAAATATTTTCCCTTATTAGTCTTAAGCAGGTTACACTGTAGCTTCATTGCATGTCCTCTAGTCTTTCTACTTTTTGGTGGTGTAAACAATCGCTCTATGTTTACCCGTTCCACTCCATTCATTAATTTATAGACCTCTATCATATCTCCCCTCAGCTGTCTCTTTTCCAGGTTGAAGAGCCCTAACCTTTTAAGCCTCTCATAAGGTTGTCCTTCCATCCCCTTTACCATTTTGGTGGCTCTTCTCTGTACCTTTTCTAATTCCGCAATATTTTTTTTAAGATACGGTGACTAGAATTGCACACTATATTCAAAGTGCGGTCACAACATGGAACGATACAGATGCATTATAATATCCTTTGTTTTATTCTCCATTCCTTTCCTTATGATACCTAGCATTCTATTTGCCTTCTTGGCCGCCGCTGCACAATGAACAGAGGGTTTCAATGTGTAATCCACGATGACGTCTAAATCTTTTTCCTGGATGGTGTTTCCTAATGAGGAACCTTGTATCGTGTAACCATACTTTGGGTTGTTCTTTCCTAGGTGCATAACTTTGCACTTATCCACATTAAATTTCATCTGCTATTTGAACGTCCAGTCTTCCATTTTATCAAGGTCCCCTTGCAATTTTTCACAATCCTCATGGGTTTTAACAACTCTGAATAATTTTGTGTGATCTGCAAATCTGATCACCTCACTCGTTATTCCCATTTCCGATCATTTACAAATATGATAAAAAGCAGCAGACCCAGCACAGATCCCTGGGATACTCCACTATTCACTTTTTATTTATTTATTTTATTTATTTAACCAGTTTTTTATACTGCCTTATCCTGAAATCAAAGCGGTTTACATTAAACTCAGAACATAAACAGGATACATTATAATTAAAATTGAGGTAAACAGGGGAGAAACTATTTACAACTTGATCAACATATTTACACAATAGCATGTGGTTGTGGTTGTTTGGAGAGATTATATATTTGTGTCCATACAGGTCGGTCCATGATTCTTTAATCATTTATGTCTATATGGGTCAGTCCGGATTAGTCAGGTTGGAGGCGGAGAAATTGTATGTTTAGGTTATGTGACCATAGTGTTCTGTGAACAGGAAGGTTTTACGTTTTTTATGGAAGTCTTTAATGTCTCCAATTCCACGTATGTTTTCAGGGAGGGAGTTCCAGAGTTGTGATGCGGCAAGGGAAAATGCTCTTTTGGAGGTTGATTGTTTGCTCTTTCTGTAGTCAGGAGGGATGTTGATCGTGTGTTTGTTTCTGGTTCTTTTAGAGCAGGCGGAGGCTTCTTTTATGATTAGTGAGTCGAGCACATCCACTGAAAGGTGATGAATGATTTTAAAGATGTTTAATATGGTCTTGAATTTGGTCCGTGATTGAATTGGTAGCCAGTGTAGTTGATGCAATACCGGTGTGATGTGGTCGGTTTTGCTGGTTCCGTTGATGATTTGTGCTGTTGTATTTTGAACCATCTGCAGTGGGTGTATGACTTGTTTTGTTAGACCCTGGTATATCGAGTTTCTATAGTCCAGGATCGGTGTGATGATGGTTTGTCAAACAGTCTGGAAATGGTCTTGTTGTAAGAGTGGTTTGCCCATTTAGCCCTCCTTCTGCTTTCTATCTTTTACCCAGTTCCTGATCCACAATAGTACACTTCCGCCTATCCCATGACTTTTTAATTTTGCCAAGAGTCTCTCATGGAGGACCTTGTCAAAGACTTTCAGAAAATCTAGATACACTATATAGACTGACTTACTTTTGTCGACCTGTATATTCATAGCTTTAAAAAAACATAACAGATTAGTAAGAGAAGACCTTCCTTGGTTTAAGCCATGTTGGCTGTCTTCCATTAAAACATGACTATGTACATGTTCAGTAATTTTGTTCTTTATAATGGTTTCTACCATTTTCCCGGTACTGACATCAGGCTCACCGGTCTGTAGTCTCCCGGATCACCCTGGAACCCTTTTTAAAAATTGGTGTTACATTGGCCATTCGCCAGTCTTCAGGTATTACAGATGATTTTAATGATAGTTCACAGATTACTAATAGCAGGTCTGCAATCTCATATTTCAGTTCTTTCAACACCCTCAGATGTATACCATCCAGTCCAGATTAGCTAGTCTGTGGGTTTATCAAATAGTTGTAATACATCTTCCAGGTTTATCAATATTTCTTTCAATTCTTCCAGTGCATCACCTTTAAATACCACTTCAGTCATGGGTAACATCCCTACATCTTCTTCAGTAAAGACCGAAGCAAAGAATTCAGTCTCTCTGCTATGGCCTTGTGCCCCTTTTACTCCTCTATCATCTAATGGTCCAACTGACTCTTTATCAAGGTTTTTGCTATGAATATACTTGAAAAAGTTTCTATTATGTGTTTTTACTTCCACAGCAAGCTTTTTTTCAAATTCTCTCTTTGCCTGCCCTATCAATCCCTTACATCTAATTTGCCAGTGCTTATGTTGTTTCCATTTTTCGTCATTTGGCTCCTTTTTCCATTTCCTGAAAGATGTTTCTTTGGCTACAACAGAATCTCTGACCTTGCCTTTAAATCATGCTGGCAGTTTTTTGGACTTCTTTCCAGTTTTCTTAAAGCGTGGAATACAGCTGGTCTGGGCTTCCAATATAGTATTTTTAAACAGCAGCCATGCTTGATGCAAATTTTTAACCTTTGCAGCTGCTCCTTTTCATTTTTTCTTATCTATTATTCTCATTTTATCATAGTCTCCTTTTTTGAAAGTTAAAAGGTAGTACTGTAGATTTCCTTGCCATCCTTCCTCCATTTATTAAATCAAAATCGATTAAGCTGTGATCACCATTACAAATTGCTCCAACACCCTTATCTCTTGCACCAGATCATGTGTTCCAGTAAGGACTAAGTTCAAAATAACTTCCCCTCTTGTCAGTTCAGCAGTCATTTATTTCATCTGGAAACTTTCTCCCTAACATGTCCTGCCATGACACTGACCCAGTTGATACTGGGGTAATTCAAATCACTCATTATTATTACCGTTTTGTAACTTTTGTTAGCCTCCCTGATTTCTTTGAGCATTTCATCATCCATTTGTTCATTCTGGCCAGGCGGTCGGAAGTACACCCCTCTGCCATCGCCTTCACCTTTTTACATGGAATTTCAATCCCTAGAGATTCTACAGTGTATTTTGTTTCTTGCAATACATTAACGCTGTGTGACTCAATGCCTTCTCTAACATAGAGTGCAACCCCTCCACCAATTTGATCTATTCTGTTATTTTGATATAATTTGTACCCAGGTATCACAATATCCCACTTATCTTTAAGAGAAGGGGCCCATGACTTTTTCTCACACATATTCCTAAAAGATTTATCAGTTAGACCTCCCTAATCAAAAGGGCACCTTCTCTCCTGCTTCCAAACACCCCTACACTCTTATCTCCCCTCCCCTTTCTGAGCATGTTCTGTTCCCAAGGAAACAGCTTGTCAATTAATTAGTTATACTCATGAGAAGGTGTCGACATATTCCAGCCCACCTGCTGTTTGCAGGTCCCAAAAAGGTATAAAAAGCATCGGGGTCATTCTGAGGCACGAATATTTGGGCCATTTCCATTTCCCGATCCCATCTACCTTCCCTGCGTGTTGTACTGGGAAGGTAGATGGGGGTGCGAAGGGGGCGGATCGGGAGTGGCATTAGGATGGGCAGTGGGCAGTTGTCGGCCCCGGACGTACAGTGCCGATTTCAATATCGGCCCTGTATGTCCGGGGCTGGCAGCTTGAACGGAGAACTTATTCCACCTCGGAGGTGGAATAAGTTCCCCTAGTCTGCAGGAGACTACAGGCCCAGGATGTGGAAAGGGCATGGGGGGGGGGGGTCAAGGGCATTCCCCCGCAGCTCGAATCTGGCCTTAGGAGGCCAGATCGGAGATCGGGCTGGGGGGAAAGCATCTCTGCAGGCTTTTCAATAGAGCCATGGCAACGGACGCTGTGGTGCCGCACCTCTATTGATTAGCCCTAACTGAGCAATCAGGGCAAGGCCTGTACGTGTAGGCTGGACTAAATCGAGGTCGCAGCCTGCACATATGGGCCTGGTCATGATTCTGATCCCGTGGGGCTAGACGTGCCCTGTGAAATCAGAATCGCGGCTCCTTCTGTGCGTCCGGTTCCTACTGGGCACACAGAGGGCCGACACATCGATGTCAGAATCGTGCCCCATGTTTTCCCCAAAAAAGGGGTCGCTTGTATCCATTGCTAGTGACCCATCCTGCAGCAGTGTTTAATAAAGCTTTACCTTTACTTTCAGATGGTTCTATTTGTCTGTTTTACTCTGCTGTAGAAACGAACTGGGGAAAGCCTAGTTGGGGCTCTCACATCAATACTAGGCAAGACTAATAAGGACCTGGAATGCAAGAAACAGGAGTAGGGTGGTAGAGTTAGAATACTCAGGGCGCATTATCAGAGTCTGATAAGACAATGGAATGTCTGCGGCACAGTGACATCATCAGAGTGAGCCCATTACCCACAATGCCTGGGGGCAACCAAGTTACCCAGTCCCAGGAGGAAGCTATAGACCGGTCCAGAATTTTTGACAGCTCCATCCAGTGCATTATGGGACTTACAACATTATACTGAATCAGACACTACAAATCCCACACTGCTTTGGGATGTGACTTCAAAACCAGAACTGATCAAGAGAGTCTCCCTCCTAGAACTGAGTAACTTGGAAGCTCTGCAACAGTCTCTGGTATTTTCAGTTTCCTGTATTCTCTGTATTGTGGTGCAGTCTCATAGCTATTTTCAGGCCACTGTGCTGTAGTTCTGGAATTTTTAGTCCCTGCACTTTCTTTCTTGTCCTGTAGTCTCTGGTACGTTTTAGTCCCTGTGCCCTCTGTGTTATGCTGCAGTTTCTCTGGGTCGCCAGGAGTCAGGACTGACTCGAAGGCACACATTACATTACATGCTGTGTCTCTAATATTTTCAGTTTCTGTGCTCTATGGGGCCAATGCAATAACATGTGGGAGGCTTATCAGAGTTTAGCATAGATTCTATGCACAATTTTCTGTGCTACAATGGCAGATCTATGCAGAAAGGAGTTTAACATACAAGAAAATTGTGTGCAAAGACTTATGTAGACCTCAGTGCACTACTCATTTAAACCCACTTGTAATGCAGAAATTAGCTATTGAATGCAGATGAAAAGGAGCACGCAGTAGACTTGAAGGCTAAGCGCAGTTTTCTACTGCTGGGGCTTTAGCGTGTCCTTCTGTAGCTAGCCTTAGTGAAGGTTTCCTGCCTGTTTCTTCTCTTTTGTATGAAGAGGATGAGTCAGTTGAAAAGAACAGCAGGGGGATGAGGAGCTGAGGTGAATGGCATTGTTGAATGCAGGGCTAAGGGAAGATGCTGTGACCGTATAATGATGGGCGATGAGTTTGACTGCAGAAAACTACATGATAGATTTATATGCAGAACCAGCATCTGGCATTCCCAGGGTCGGTGTAGGGATCAGAGGTGCTTTAGGTGGGTCCTCCATCCTGCCGCTCCTCCAACCCCTATTGTCACTACTATTCTCCTTGGACAAGCAGGATTCATCAGCCACACCTGGTGACGTCCCCCGATGGCACCGTACACAGAAGTGCTCTCTGGAGCTCAGATTTTTCTGAGCATCTGAACATAAGAACATAAGAACATAAGATATGCCATACTGGGTCAGACCAAGGTCCATCAAGCCCAGTATTCTGTTTCCAACAGTGGCCAATCTAGATCATACGTACCTAGCAGTTTCCCCAAGGGACACAGGTTCCACAATGCTTGTATTGGTTCAAGCATTGATATCCTGGGTCCCTTCTTAATAATGGTTTACGGACCTTTCCTCCAGGAACTTGTCCAAACCTTTTTTAAACCCAGCTACACTAACAGCCTTTACTACATCCTCCGGTAACAAATTCCAGAGTTTGATTACACGTTGAGTGAAAAAATATTTTCTTTTATTAGTCTTAAATAGTTTACCCTGTAGCTTCATTGCATGTCCCCTAGTCTTTCTATATTCTGATAAGGTAAACAATCGATCTACGCTTACCCGTTCCACTCCGTTCATTAATTTATAGACTTCTATCATATCTCCCCTCAGCCGTCTCTTTTCCAGGTTAAAGAGCCCCAACCTTTTTAGCCTTTCTTCATAGGAGTAGCCTTCCATCCCCTTTACCATTTTGGTGGCTCTTCTCTGAACCTTTTCTAAAATTGCTATATCCTTTTTAAGATACGGCGACCAGAATTGCACACAATATTCAAGGTGCGGTCTCACCATGGAACGATATAGAGGCATTATAATATCTTTTGTTTTATTTTCCATTCCTTTCCTTATCATCTGCCAAAGGCCCAACCCACCAGCCCGCTCCTAGCCAGCCAGTCTTTTTTCTTCTGCCATGCCGTACACACGCGGATTCCTGCTCTCCTAACTACAGCTAGAGAAGTAAGAAGAGAGAACATCTACTCACAGTAAGAAAGCCATCCAAACCAGGATTTAAGAAATGCTGCCTCTGCTAACGAAAGATGAGCAGCTCTGATGCTCACGACCGGTATGTTAGATGCCTAGGGGCCAACCATCAGGTCTCCGACTGCCAGCACTGCTCACAGATGTCTCCCAGAGCCCTAAAATCAAGAGGCCACACTCTGAAAGACTTTCTCTCATCTCTGCCACCTCCAAAGGTCTCCTCGATGGCTCGCAGCTCCTCGCAGACCCAGGATGTGCCCCGAGGGTCCTCCATCCCCAGTCACAGTACTCCAGACCTCCCTGTTCCACCGAAAGCTCCCACGCGTCATAAACCCACCTCCAATGGAGACTGGATCACAACTGCTGCTGAGACTCCGGCAGAGAAGGTGCACCTATCCACGGTTCACTGCAGCTCCTCCGGTGCCCCCCACTGTGATCAGGCCCGCCATGCTCTCCACGCCGCTCCTGGGAGCCGCCATGTTGATTATGTTGTTGCTGGAAGCTCCGCCCACTCACCATCCGATAGATAACGTCACTGGCAGTGTAGCTCCGCCTCCAAGCATCCCATTGGGCAGCCGCATGGTCACACTGGCGCTGACTCTGGAACCTCCTACAACATTGGCACCATCTCCCCATCGGCACAGCTGGTCAGCAAAAAGCATCGGCACAAGGACAGAGGCAGCAATCGGGGCAGAGGCAAGAAATGTGATTGGGGCAGAGACAATGATCGCAGAGGAGCTCGGGGCAGAGATCGGAGTCGGGAGTGCGGCCAGCACAGAGACAAGCACCACCACTCCTGCAGCACCGATGCATCCGGAAGGGAGTGCAAACCCCACAGATCCCATCAACGACACAAACGAGGCATCTCGGGCAGCCCAGACACCAGGCCCTATAAAAAGGCTGAACCTGTAACATCTAGCCCTGCACAAGGAGGTCAACAGATGCTAACATCCAACACCTCTGCAACAGCGCTTCCTAACCAGGGAGCTATACTACAGCTCCTTTCCAGCCTCATGAACCTCTTCAGGGAAGGCCTTACGGATGCCTTCACCACTCCAATGGTGAATTCCGAGGGACCTCGAGGCTCCACCCATGACTCCACGCGACACGTGAAGACCGCCTCAGAGACTTCCGAGCTTCTTTCCCTTCTGAGTTCTGAAGAGGAAGAAGAGGAGGAGACTACCCTGCTTGAAGCGGGATCCCCAAATAAGGACACTCAATCTGCCTTAACGTCAGACTCGGCCGGGGGCTCCACCGTGACCTCTACCGACCCAGACCCGCCCGCACGGCTCCTCCTCCGGAAGACCTCACATATCCCAAGTTCCTGCTCAAGGTAGCATCCACCTTAAGCCTTACACTGTCTGAGCCCTCGGAACAACCCGGACTGGAGGTTCTCATGTACCTCAATACCCCAAAAACACCAGCTACATTACCAATACACCAACGCCTCTTAGATACACATGCCAAGCTCTGGCAGAACCCGGCCTCATCGCTTGTGTGCCCTCGAAAACTGGATGTGAAATACCAGGTCCAATAGGCTCTGGGATTCAGAGAAAATCAGCTGCCTCACCACTCAATCGTCGTGTCCTCAGCCTTAAAATGCATCAAGTCATCGCGCAACCACGCCAACTCCCCCCCCTCCAGGAGAGACCCCAAACTTCTAGATGACGTGGGGATGAAAGTCTTTCAAGGGGCGATGCTGAACGCAAGGATTGCTGCGTACCAGTTCCAGCATATACTCTACCAAGACACTCTGCTAGCCACTTTCAAAGACACCATTGCAGCTCTCCCACCAGAGGAAAACGCTAAAGCTCTGGGGCCCTCAAGGAATGTGGCAAACACCTGATTAGCATAATACATGATGCCTTTGAAACGGCCACACGTCGGGCCTGCACAAAGATACACACGAACGCATTGCGGATGCCCCCTGCAACAGCGAGTCACTCTTCGGAGAAAAGGTCACTGACACGGTCAATGACATGAAAGACCACTGCACCACCCTGTAGACCTTTGCTGAAGATGGTCTAGAACGTAGCTCCAATGCCAAGGGAAACTACAGCCACAAGACCTACCCCACACACAAAAAATACGACTCTTACCGCAAATGGCAGCCACCGCTGTACAAGCAGCCATCATACCATTCCTCTTACGGCGCTTCAAACCAACAAAAGCACCAAAGGGACAGAAAACAAAAGAAACAACCGCCCCAGGTGGGAAAAAGCGGTCCTTCTTTTTGACAATCAGCATTTGGTAGAGCCAACATCGATCCTGGTGGGAGGGTGATTAACTGCCTTCTCGGCCTCCTGGCAACTTATTTCTACAGACACATGGGTCCTACAGATCATCCGGGAGGTTACCACCTACGCTTCCTCGCTCCCTCTTGCCAGCGCTCCGCACCGGCCCAGGCCAACGAAAGACCTCTGCTAATGCATCACGAACTGATACGTCTTCTGACATCTCAAGCTATCGAGCCAGTTCCCCCCGACAGCTGAGTCCACAATCTGGGCTTCTACTCCAGATTTTTCCTGGTACCCAAAAAGTCGGAAGGGGTGCGCTCGACCTCCGGAGCTTGAACAAGTTCATCCACAAAGAAAAATTCCGTATGTATCCCCTGGGCTCAATCCTACCACTCCTCCAACCAGGAGACTGGATCGCATCCCTGGACCTGCAGGACACGTACACTCACGTCCCTATCCATCCGAACGACAGACAGTACTTGTGGTTCCAAGCCCTGGGAGGGCACTACCAATACAGGGTCCTACCATTCGGACTCTCCCCAGCGCCACGGACATTCACGAAATGCATGGCCATTGCAGCTGCGCACCTGAGAAAGCAAGGCATCCACGTCTTCCCATACTTGACGACTAGCTTCTCTCTTCACCATCAGCACAAGGCACACAGACGGCGGTCAGACAAACCATCCGCCTCCTCACCTCCCTCTGATTCCTGATAAACTACAGGAAATCACACCTCGTCCCCACTCAACGCTTAGAATTCATTGGGGCCGACATAGACACCGAAAAGCAAAAGCGTTTCTCCCAGCGCAGCGAGCGGAGAAGTTGGCCACTCTAGTAGCGGAAGTCTTCCTCCACTGTCTCAACAGCTCGGACCATCCTGCGACTCCTGGGCCATATGGCCGCCACCACCCAAGTGTTGCCTCTAGCGCAGCTACACATGCGCACCCTCCAGTGGCGCCTACGCTCATGCTGGAACCAGCGCACACAGCCCCTCTCCGCCAACATCACCCTCGATGTACGGACCAGGAGAAGCCTACAATGGTGGATGATCAAACAGAACTTCACTGCGGGGAAGGAACTACAACAACCCCGCTACCACATCACCATCACTACGGTTGCATCCAACACGGGCTGGGGAGCCCACATGGGCCACCTTCGCACGCAAGGAGCCTGGACAGAGGCAGAAGCGTGCTTCCACATAAACCTTCTGGAGCTCAGGGCCATAAAATATGCCCTACAAGCCTTCCAACCGCACATCAGAATGAAATCCATATTCATCCAGACAGACAACCAAGTCACCATGTTCTATCTTAACAAACAAGGAGGAACGGGCTCCTGACCCTTGCGCAAGGAGGCCCTCAACATTTGGGCACTAGCCCTGGAGAATTACTGCTGGCTACAAGCATCCTGCCTCCCAGGAGAACAGAACTCCTTGGTGGACAGATTGAGCCGACAGCTGAGTCCACACGAGTGTACCCTGAACCCCTTGACCGCCAGCGACATCTTCAGCCGCTGGGGCCAACCCCAGCTCGATCTCTTCACCACGAATCAGAACAAGAAGTGCAACCTATTCTGCTCCAAACACCCATCAGTCCACAGCATAGCTTCAGATGCCTTTGACGTGTGCTGGGGGGAGTGGTCTCTAGTATATGCCTTCCCGCCCACCCCCCTGATCTTCAAGACACTGCAGAAGGTGATCCAAGACAAGGTCCACATCATCCTGGTGGCTCCATACTGGCCCCACCAGATGTGGTTTCCAACCCTCCTACGCCTCTCACAGGAGCAGCCCTTACACCTTCCCCTCCAGCCATCTCTGCTCACCCAGGATGACAAACTCACCCTGCACCTCAACCTCAAGGCCCTTGCCTTGACAGCCTGGAGGTTGAAAGGATGAACCTCTCATTAATTAACGTCTCGGAGGAGGTTCAACGAATTATCCTGGCAGCCAGACGCCCCTCCACCAGGAAATCCTATGGACTCAAGTAGAAGAGATTCAGCCTATGGTGTGTATCCAAGGGGCTTAACCCATCAAGCTGCCCCGTCCCTCGTATCTTACAGTACCTGGTGGTACTCTCCGAACAGGGGCTGAAAACCACCTCCGTCTGGGTTCACCTATCAGCCATTGCGGCCTTCCACAACCGTGAGGGCGACGCAACCATCGCCTCCTTACCCCTTGTGGCAAGCTTTATGAAAGGGTTCAACAACTTGCGGCCCCCTACACGGGCTCCCACCCTGGCTTGGGATCTGAACGTTGTCCTTCAGCAGCTGACTCAACCGCCCTACGAGCCTATGCTCTCAGCCTCAGTGAAGCACCTGACATGGAAAACGCTCTTCTTGATAGCTATCACGTCAGCCCGCAGAATCAGCAAGCTTCAGGCACTGGTGGCACACCCCCCGTACACCCAGCTCCTCCATGACAGACCACCCTACGTACTTACCCCAAATTCATCCCCAAAGTGGCGTCAGACTTCCACATCAACCAAGTAATCGAGCTACCAACATTTTACCCGGAGCCGCACTCCTCCCCCGAGGAGCAGAGGCTACAAACACTGGACTGTACCAGGGCCCTCCGAACCTATATCCTCAAGAGAGGCCCACTTCGGAAGGGCTCTCAGCTGTTCGTGTCCTACGATCCCAACAGACCGGGATGCCCGGTCACAAAATACATCATGGCCCAATGGATCTCTGACTGCATCAGTCTCTGTCACAAGCTGGCGGGCGCACAAGCTTCACCGAATGTGGGACCACACCAACTCGGGGTGTTGGCAGCCACCATCGCGAACCTGTGCTCTATTCCCCTGACGGACATCTGCAAAGCCGCCACTTGGTCCTCTGCCCACACGTTCCAGAGACACTATTGCTTGGACCTTGACGCTCAGACGCGTGCCGCTTTTGGACAGGCGGTACTCTCCACTGCTACCAGTGGCCCCATCAGACCTGTGACTGAGCCGCTGGGCTAATCACATTGAACTTGAAATCACTGTAAATATTGAACCTCAGTTTACCAGTATACCATTTCCGGCCATGTTTGCCTTGCTATTCGGCCATTTTGGCCACCCAGTTAACGTAAGTTATGTTAGCCAAAACCATGTTAGCTGTGCACACTGCTTATGAAAATAAATGCTCGTTAACATCACCTAGTCTCGGCCTCCCTCTCCATGGCTACTTTGCGCTATCGCGCAGCTAGGGAGGCACCAGATGTGGCTGATGAATCCTGCTTGTCCAAGGAGAAAACAGGGTTACTTACCTGTAACGGGAGTTCTCCGTGGACAGCAGGATAAGTCAGCCACACAATCCCACCCACTTCCCCAGGCTGAGGTAGCCCTCCGCAAGCCCCTAGCCACGGGCCCTCCGGGCACAGCTAGAAACTCACTGGCTGGCTAGGGGCGAGCTAGTGGGTTGGGCCTCTGGCACATGCTCAGAAAGATCTGAGTTCTAGAGAGCACTTCCATGTATGGCGCCGTCAGGGAACGTCACCAGGTGTGGCTGACTTATCCTGCTGTCCGTTACAGGTAAGTAACCCTGTTTTGCCCCCTCTTCTGAGCCAGTGGTGGTGGAAATGGCAAAGGAATTGCGACGCAGCGCTTACCTAAGGCTCAGGTGCTGTATCGTGGCTCCTGTCTGCTATTATCAGCTGCTTCTGCCCCACTCCGATGCAGATTTCCAGTTTGCATAAACCACGACGCAGAACCCGAGTCTTAGGTAAGTGCTGCATTGTGGTTCCATTACCATTGCCACTGCCACTGCCGCTGGCCCCAGAGATGGTTGGAAGTGAAGGCAATGGATGCCCCAATAATGGTAGCGTTGGACCTGGGTACAGCAGCTAAGCACATCTAATGCACAGACTCCTCTAGGTCCCAGCAGAATCTCTGCACAAAAGATCATTTTGTCTGCTAACACATGTCTGATGTGACAATCAGCGCATTCCCCCATGCTTGTGCATATTATTTGTGTACAATTTGCTTGCTGCATTGACCAAAAAAGTGTTTTTATTCATGTTAGGAATCTGTGTGGCTCCAACACAGTGTTTTATATCAGCATCTTTGGCAGGATTTGGGGTTTTTCAGTCCCTGCACTCTCTGTGCTCTGCTGCAATCTCTGGCAAGAGGTCTGAGTGCAAATGACGCAATTCTCTTTCCTCAGTTAAAATTAGGATTCCTTATTTTTTTGCTAGACCAGTCCAGACAAGAGGGTTCTGTTCCTCTACCAGTAGATTAGTGGAGACAAAGAAACATGAAAAGCCCAGGTTTCAATGACATCACTCTCATGCCTCTATTCGCCTCAGCCACCAGAGGTCCCTCAGTATTTCTTTGTCTCCAGCAGATGGTGGATGGATTTTCTTCTCTCTGAAGATTGAGAGGAAAAGATTGAGCAAATACTCGTGAATGACCACCATGATGGTGACTCTCTCACTTGAGCGTGACATGGGATGCTTTATCTTTATGTCCAGCTTGGTATACCATCCTTCGCAAGCATCAAGGCGGTTTACAATAGAAAGAAATGGCAACTTCCAAGACAGACAACAGGGGGAAAAGGAAATCCATTAAACTGACAGGAAAGAAAGAGAGATCAATCATACAGAGGTGGGAACCGCTGGGATGGGAAGGGTGGGAAGAGAGATCAAGGGCTCGGGTAGATGGAGGTCAAAGGCTGCCGGGAACAAGTGGGTTTTGAGTGGAGACTAGAATCTGTGGTAGGAGAGCTCTAAGCGAAGGGCTGAGGGAAGAGAGTTCCAGAGGGTGGGGCAAAGGAAGAAGAAGCCAGAGTGACGGGTGGATTCCAATGAGCATCACTAGCAGAGGGGAGATGCAGATGGTTAGCATGAATGGAACGAAGTAACCAGGAGGGAGCGTGGAGGTGAAGAAGTTCAGCAACGTAAACCGGGGGGCCTGTGTGAAGCGACTTATGTACCAAGGTGAGACTTTTAAACTGAAAACGGAATTGAACAGAAAGCCAAAGGAGATGGATAAGTAACAGAGTGATATGTTCGAAGCAGGTGTTGTGATGTGTTGCAATGCTCCCATTAGACTGCGGTCTTTTCGGTAACCATAAGAGGAGGGAAAATTAGTTTAGCTCCATGCTGTTATCATGAAAAGAGCCTGTTGAGCAGCCACAAAATTGGAAGTATCTGGAAGAGTGCTGCAGCCTCACACAACTCAGCGCCCCTCCCTCATCCTCTGTCCCACCTGCTCTTTCCCGAAGATTGCAGAAGACTCTCAGAGATCTGCCTGCCACCACGTTACACCCAGCACTGCACAGCCAGCCATTAACACAGTTTCAGGGGGTAGGGGTGAGCCCGGCACAGATCCTCTGCCCGGGGCTTTCAGGGGGTGAGCACCAAGGCTTGACCTCATCATTGTCCTTGTTGGAGACTCCCGATTCCGTCTTCCTGGGATGCAATTCGGGGTTGACCACTGGTGACTGTTGGCAGGTGTGGGGCTTTCCACCATTTTTTGCACAGGTTAATAGTGTTTTTATCTATTGTGCTTCTGGTAGTTGCGTGGTCGTAATGTGTGTTCCAGCCAAGTGGCTCCAATGTGTTCTCCTTCCCTAGTGCTTGTAACACTCATTGCATAAAAGCACATTTAACGTGCACCTTCGGCCACTGCAGCCTTAGCATGTGCTGTTGTGATACTTTCCTAACTCTCTCTATCTCCTTCCAGGAAATGTTGTTTGACCTGTGGCAAGTGAGGTGCCTCATCCCTGGATTCAGGACTCTACTCTTCTTGTATGGCAGTTTCTGAGTGAGCCCTGGAGGTCCTGCTCCCTCTCTCAGCCGGGGGATACAGTTAGTCCGACCTTGCCTGCTTCAGGGCAGGAGGTGACAGATGGCACTTGGTAAGGATATTCAGCCGGCCAGAGGATCCAGTGACTCTGCAGCGAGCCACTAATCTTCCTCTAGAGGGTCTATGGCATCTGTGCCCCCTGCCATTGGGAAGTCATAGTAACATAGTAAATAACGGCAGATAAAGACCAGTATGGTCCATTTAGTCTGTCCAGTAAGATGGCAAGAGTAGGTGCACCTGCTGCTCTGTGCAGGCCACCCCTCCCTATGTCTTTGTTTAGGGGTGAGCCCACCACTCCGTGTAGGACATCTCTGTTGAGAAATTAGATAGTTAAGTTTATTTTGATTTTATCCTGTTGCTGTAGAAGGATCCACTGTGTCTGTCCCATGCCATTTTGAATTTTGTCACTGTATTTGCCCCCAACACTTCCATCGGGAGGGCATTCCAAGCATCCACCACCCTTTCAGTGAAAAAGTATTTCCTGACATTGCCTTTCAATTTACCCTCCTGCAGCTTCATGTTATGCCTTCTAGTTTTACAGCATCCCCGTCTTTGGAAGAGGTTTGTTTGTTCATTATTTCTCTTTAAGTATTTAAAGGTCTGAATCATATCTCCCCTATCCCTCCTCTCCTCCAGAGTGTACATATTTAGGTCTTCAAGTCTCTTCTCATAAGGCTTCTGATGCAGGCTCCAAATCATTTTGGTCGTCTTCCTCTGAACAGTTTCCAGTCTTTTTACATCCTTTGCAAGATACGGTCTCCAAAACTGAACACAGTATTCCAAGTGAGGCCTCACCAGTGACTTATACAGTGGTATTAGAACCTCTCTGCTGGTAATTCCTCTTTGTATGCAACCCAACATCCTCCTGGCTTTTGCCACTGCCTTGTCGCATTGTTATGCCACCTTGAGATCCTCAGAAATAAATCACACCAAGGTCCTTCTCCTGGTCTATGCACATCAACCTCTTGCCCCCTATTGTGTACATTTCCCTTGGATTTCTGCTACCCAAGTGCATGACACCGCACTTCTTCGCATTAAATCGTAATTGCCAAGGATTAGACCATTCTTCCAGCTTTTGTAGATCTTTCCTCATGTTATGCACTCCCTCAGGGGAGTCCACTCTGTTGCAAATTTTCGTGTCATCTGCAAAAAGACAGACGTTTCCATTCAGTCCTTCAGCAATATCACTCACAAATACATTGAACAGTGCCGGGCCCAGAACCGAACCCTGAGGCACCCTGCTAATCACCCTCCTTTCATCCGCGTGAACTCCATTTACCATTACCTTTTGTCATCTGTCAGCCAACCAATTTCTGATCCAGTTCACCACCTTGGGACCCATCCCCAAACTACTGAGTTTATTAATAAGCCTCCTATGAGGAACAGTATCAAAGGCTTTGCTGAAATCCAGGTAGATGACATCCATTGCATGCCCCTAATCTAGTTCTCTGGTCACCCAGTCAAAGAACTCAATCGGATTTGTTTGGCAAGATCGTCGTTCAGTAAAACCATGTTGCCTCGGATCATGCAACCTGTTGGTTTTGAGAAAGTCCTGGAGAAGGACCACCTGTGACTTCCAAATATAAACATGGGAATGAAGTAGATACTATACCATTCACTGAAGATGATGTGTCAGAACAACTTGCAAAACTGAATGTGGACAAGGCCATGGGACCAGATGGGATACATCCCAGGATACTGAAAGAGCTCAGAGAGGTTCTTGCAGGGCCGTTAAAGGATGTTTTCAACAGATCCTTGGAAACAGGAAAAGTTCCTCAGGACTGGAGAATGGCTGATGTGGTACCTCTTCACAAAAGTGGTGACAGGGAAGAAGTGACAAACTACAGGCCCATGAGCCTTACCTCGGTGGTGGGAAAAGTAATGGAGGCGCTCCTGAAAAAGCGAATAGTGGACTTTCTCAAAACCAACAGGTTGCATGATCCGAGGTAACATGGTTTTACCGAAGGACGATCTTGCCAAAAATATCTGATTGAGTTCTTTGACTGGGTGACCAGAGAACTAGATCAGAGGCTTGAGATGGATATCATGTCTGAGAGGAGAGCTCCCAGACTCCAGATTGTGCTCCTCGTAATTCTTTCCTTTTTGCAGCAGGCCTGGTCCTTCTGGTATGGAACTCCAGATCCTGTGCCCTCTGGATGCCCCCTGGGTACAGTCTCATGTGAGGCAGGCTAAGAGTGGAAGCCCTGTTCAATTATCTTTGGCTAAGCATCTTCAGTGAGGGGTGCCCCCTGGAGATGGAGAACAGCAGGAGCTGTCTGAGATTTTGATTATGACTCAGATTCAGATGGCTCTGTACTGGGCTCTGATGTGGATGAAGAAGTACTCTCACCTTCAGAGGATTATGCCGAGGTCAACATGATCTTCCTATCTTGGAAGGAGGAGCTATCAGTTGATTACCAGAGTTTCATCCACTTTGAACTTGAGAGATGTTTCCAGCATGAAGCAGGAGTAGAAGATACACCTGATCCTTCAAGGGGTGCAAAAGTCCACTACTGTCTTCCTGTTCCTGGAGGTAATCAAAGATATGCAACTGTTTGACCATGCGACTCTGCCATCTCCCTGCTTAAAGAGTTAAGGGTGTGTAAGAAGATCTCCGCTCTTCCCAGAGGAGGAGTGCGTTGAGTGGTTTGGCATTCCCAAGGTGAATGCGTAGGTTACAGTGGTTACCAGATGGACCGACATTCCTGTGGAAGGCGGATCAGCATTAAAGGATTTTCTGGACCATAAGGTGGATTCGTTGCTTAGGAGCCAGTTCGCTATGGCGGCTACTATTCTGCAGCTGGCGGTAGGTAACAGCCTGACGTCTCAAGCTCTGCTCAAGTGGATTCGGTCTCTTTGGCTGATACTACCCCTCTTTTGGAGTCAGCAATGGCCTTCCTTTCTGATGCCATGTATGACCTGGTGCGCTTGGTGGCCAGGGATGGTGCCCTGATCATGGTGTCATGGCATTGGATTAGGTCCAGCCCTGGGCAACAGACACCTCTTCCAAAGCCTGGTTGTCCCAACTGTCTTTTAATGGGAAGCTTCTATTCAGAGCCAATTTGTAGAAGCTGGTAAAGGATCTGAGAAGAGAAAATATTACCAACTTCCGGAAGACATTTCCAAGGGGCCTGTAAAGCAGGCGGGTACCCCTTTCTCGGCAGCCTCTGTCCGTCCACTGAAGGCACACTGGCTGGATTGCTGAAGGTTTCTGGACTCTTGTTGTTACTAACCCAGAAAATCTTCCCCCAGGCTTCTGGGCCTTGGGGTCTTTCTCAGTCCTTTCATAGAACACATGGGCCCAGGGACTCAGTCCCTTCCAGAGGAAGACCTTCCTAGGCTGCACAATGAAGATTTGTGGACCTATGACAGGTTGTACATCCTATCACTGCAGGACTCCCTGGGGACCCAAGCCAGCCCCAGTGGTATGGACCCCTCTAAGAGCGGTCCCCTAGAATGGCAGATGAGGACACCCAGGGGCCGAGGAAGAGCCAAAACCCCTTCTCTCTCCCCTGCCAGGAGACATAGAGACCAGCTCCTTGACAACACCTGGGATGAGAGCGAGGTAAGGAAATTGGCCCAGACCTCCATGGAGGTAGACCCCCTTAGGGAAGATTGAGGGGACTGACAGCATGAGGAGGAGATGAAGCTTGGAAATGAGCAATAGCTAGTCCCTGAAGAGACATCCATGGATATTCAGCCAGTGGATAACCTGCCCAGACTTGGGGTGGTAATAGCAACAAGCAACTATGTGGGAGGTGATGGGGTGTCCAGATAATTCCACACCTAGGAAGCACCCCGGCTGAATCCGAGACTTAAATGAGGGGGGGGGGGACTTTATTGTAATGTTCAATGTATATGTTTGTCTAAACTGAAGGACATTGGGAAGTTGTCATTTGCATATTCCTGACCTAAAATATTATTCACATTTTTGTTGATATAAAGGACCCTGGTGAGGGCTACTTTGGATCCAGGGAGGGGACAATTACCCAGAAGGGGAGGGGCAGACCTCAGCGTAGGAAGGGATCCCACCAAACGTGTACTTTGGGACTATTGGATCACTTACTCTAATGTACAGGGGAAGAGGCCATAAAGTGTGGTTCCTGGACTCTTCTTTTAGAGCAGATTAAGTCTGTAGGACTACTGGAAGGCTTGAAAAAGACTAACAGATGCATGCCTGATGGAGATGGATGATACCAGATTGGACCCGAAATGGAGTAACAGGGCCCATTTCTTGCTTTCTTTGGTTGGAGGCTGGCTTAGTCTTTTCTTTCAGACATGGACCCAGGTTATCAAGGATCACTGGGTGCTAGATACCATTCAGTTCACCTGTCCTGGAATGCACTGGGCTGATTCTGCATTCTTTTGTTATTTAACCTTGTGGGTTTGTGATCAAACGTGCCACTGTGCGGACCATCTTGGGGAAGTTGTCAAACGTGCCACTATGCGGACCACCTTGGGCAAGTTGCTATGCCTGAAAGCGGTGGTACCCATCTCCCCTGGATGAGTGGGACAAAGGCAGATATTCCATCTATTTTGTGGAGCCAAAAAAAAAAAGATGGTTCCTTCCAGCCCATTCTGGTCCTCAAGGAGATCAATGAGAATTTGCATATCTTGCGCCTCCAGATGGAAAACCTTGCACTTCATGACTCAAGCAGTGTGCCAAAAGGAGTTCTTGGCTTCTGTGGGTCCTGCCAAGGCATATTTCATCCTTGAAGCTACTGACACCTCATCAGGAGTTATTGGGCCTGATTAGCCTGTGAAAGAACTGAGAGCAGCTGAGGGCTGCATAAAAGTCTTCAGAGCCATCAGTGACCACTTGGAAGTGAAGGGTAGTGGTGATTGGTGACTCTCTTCTGAGAGGTACTGAAGCATCCTTCTGCTGACCAGAGAGGTATGCTGTCTGCCAGGTGCCAAAATCCAAAATGATATGGAGAGTTTGATGAGACTCAAGCTCACTGACTATTACCCAATGTTGCTCATCCATGTCGGCACAAATTATGCTCCCAGGTATTCCTCGGAGCATATCAAAAGTGACTTCATGGCTCTGGTAGGGGGTGAAGCAGATAGATGCACAGGTGGTGTTCTCTTAAATCCTCCCTGTTGAGGGTAAAGGCCAAGGCAGAGAAGCTCACATCCTGGAGATAAATGCATAGCTGTGTGGATGGTGTCATTGAGAACGTTTTGGTTTCCTGGACCATGGGATGCTGTTCCAAGGGTTGCAGAGCAGAGATGACATCCATCTGTTCAAGAAGGGTCGACATTTCTTCAGGAGCAGACTGGCTAAGCTACTGAAGAGGTCTTTAAACTACATTTGTTGGGAATGGGTGAAGAGAGTCCACAGATAAGTGAAACATTAAATGCCTTTATGGAAATGGGTAAAAGGTGCAACATATGGAAAACAGTGTGTATAGATGCCCATAGCACGGGAAATAAGATCCCAGGTGTTTAGGCTTTAATGGGAGAGGCTGACGTATTTAGTGGCGGTAACAGACATGGTTCATGGACAACCATGACTGGGATGTAACTATAACAGGGATAGGGAGGGAAGGTTAGTTGATGTGAGCGGATAGTTGATGTGAGCGGAACGGAGACTACGGGTGGGATATGGAACTGAAAGAGATCAGAAAGGTACAGTGGAGCATGCGTGGTGAGAATTTCGTACTGAACCCGTTGTCTGATAGGAAGCCAGTGAAGGTTGATGAGTAGTGAGGTAACGTGGTCATAGCAGGTGGCATGTGAAATGATCCTGGCAGCAGTGTGTTGAATAAGCTGAAGATGGCAAAGTTGGGACTGGGGGAGACCTGCAAAAATGAGTTGCAATAGTCATGACGTGATATAACCAAGGATAGGAGAAGAGCAGTAAGAGAAGAAGAGCTCAAAAAAGGATGGCGGGCTCTGATCTGTCTGAGGGAAAAAAGGAGCGGCGAACAAGGAAGGAAATATGCTCATGAAAAGAGAGGGTGGGATCCAGGGTGACACTGAGGTAATGGAGAGGTTGGGGGAAACAGGAGAGGTATGGTGTGCTCTAATAATATCATCGGCGTAATAACATGCTGCTAAGCTGGATTCTTGTATTAATAGGGCAAGTGGAGCAAAGAAGACATTAAGAGGAGTGGGGCCAGTACTGAGCCTTGGGGAACACCACACAAAAGGGAAACAGGGTCTGAGGTGCTAGTACCTGAAATGATGGAAAACGAAAGAGAGGAGAAGAATGAGTGACACCATTGCAAAACTGTCCCAGAGACAATGGCAGCATGTAAATGAGAAATGAGGGTAAAATGATCAACCAGGTCACATGCAGATGACAGATCGAGAGATACAGTGAGTGAGACGTCACCTCGTTCATGGGAGATGTGAAGTTCGTTCAGAAATTAAAGAATGGACTCAGTGCCGTGCCCAAGCCTGAAGCTGGACTGACGGGGGTGAAGATAATGGATAGATTCCAAGTGCTGTGAGAACTGGGAGAAGACAAATTACTTAAGGATTTTAGAAAGAAAGGGGAGGTTAGAGATGGGGCAATAATGAGATGGGTCAGGGGGCTTGAGGCTGAGCTTCTTCAGCAGAAGGTGGACAAGAGTATGTTTCCAGGGGCAAGGGTGGGAACCAGAGTCAAGGCTGGTATTAAGGATGGTTTGGATGAATGGGAGAAGTGCCAAGGATGTCTCCAGGAGCCAGGTGGAAGGAATTGGATCTATACAGCATGTGGTCTTTCTGGTGGAGGATAGGGATTTCAAAAGTTCCACTTTGGAAATCATCGAGAAGGTTGAGCAGGTGTGAGTCAGGGAAGGTTGAGGAGAGAGAGGGGGGGGGGGGATTGGAAGAGAGAGCAGGAGGGCAAGCAGAGAAGGAGGAGCAGAGGGAATGAACCTTCCCTACAAAGAAGGTGGCCAGCTGGGAGAGGCTGGGAATAGAGGGGGGAGGGTCTAAGGAGGGAGTGGGATGGGTGGAGGAAAGGGATCTTGGGACCTGGAATACCTGACGGGAGGAGTTGACTGAAGAGGAAATGAGAAGATAGTAGTAGGCCTGCTTCACGGAGTAGATAAGAAGGCAACAGTGCTGGTGGCAAGAGGAGCAAAAGTACTGAAGAGCTGCTGGGGAAGGATGTTTATGCCAGAGGAGTTCCAAGCACCGCAGGTAGGCATGGTGCAAAAAGAGGCAAGGGTGATACCAGGGTGTTTGGAAGGGCGACGGGGTGGGCAGAGACAAAGGGGAGCTAGATGATCAAGGGCGGCAGATAGACAGGTCTACAAGTGAGGACTTTGCCCTTGTAGAAAACCTATAAGGTGGAAATCTGCCTACCACCAAGGAACTTTATTGATGCTCCTCAGAGGCATGGACAGGAGGGAGGAAACATATGGCATCAGAGTTCAATGCAAAATTGCTGTCATAATAATTCTTATAGATCTATGACTTTGTTCTAAAAGTTGAATTAAAATGTGTGTCTAGGAACTAAAGGAAGTTTTGTGCTTCCAGTTCCACATATACACGGACACCTTCAGATACATTGATCAGAATTCTACACACTTTTCCTCATTTCAATGCAATTAGATTTTGGCAGACATGGTTTATTTAATGGGCAAATCCCTTCCACTTATGATTATTTAATATAAACTTAGATTGTATGCCCTCTGGGGACAGGGACATGCCAACTGTACCCGAATGTAACTCATCTTGAATGAACTGCAAAGATCTGACCTAAATCTAATGAAAGAAAAGAACCATTCCCCTCTTTAGAAAATTTAAACAAAGAAAAATATCAAATCAGTAGCATGAAGGCTGATAGTATCTTAAACTCGGTGGCATGTAGTAATGGTACATTTATCCAGGTGTTCTTAAAGCCTCAGTTGTCCAGATGTTGGGTGGTAGATTTAGTAAGATCAATATTATGGATTCAAATCCTTTCTGTCTCCCCAAGATTTCCTCTTAGATCTCAGTTCATTTTCCATCATGCTAGTCTGACAATCCACCACAAGAGGGCACCATTTCATTAAGTGATAGACTGCTTAACATGCAACGTACTCTGTTCTCTCCCAGTAATGCTCCATAATACAGATTACTCCACTGCATTGAGTTAGTGCATCATTCCCACCTGCCTGATTCTGCTCTGTCCCTCTGTCCTCCCCCCATACTGTCCTTCATGCTCTCATTTCTTTTTTTTCCTTAATCCCTAGGGATTTTATTTCTGATATTCATTTTTGTAAAGTTGCTGTAATTTCCAAAGATGAAGAAATAAATCTACGGGCTCTTACACTTAGTAACACAGTAAATGAGGCAGATCAAGACAAAAGTGCCTCGTACACTCAGCCCAGCCCAGACCCGACCCATGGCCTTGGAATAGATGCACCAGGAATGGCCAAATGCAACCCAGCACCAAGCCCCCTTGTGCCTCTGTCTTCCACCCCTCCTCTCAGCCCTCTTCTCCCTTCTTTCTGAAGCATGACTGCAGTTCTTTACAGGGTTGATCCCTCCAATGCTTTTTGGAGACCTGATGCCATCGTATGTAGGGTCAGCCCCAGAGTTGGTTCAAAGCACTGACACCCTAGGCAAACCTTAAGTCAGGGGTCTCTAGCTCCAGTCCTGGAGGGCACCAAACCAGTCAGGCTTTCAGGATATCCCTAATGAACAGACCAATTTCAAAGTGAGGTAACCGCACAAATTTATTGAGTATAAGAGTGTCGTTTGGGTGAATATTCTTGTGCTCAATAAATTTGTGTGGTTACCTCATCATGAACTTGGTCTGTTCCCCTTTTTGTGAGTGCAACGTGCTCTTGTGGGTTGGATTATCCTTAATAAATATGCATGAGATAAATGTGAAGACAATGGGGGCAGTGCATGCAAATATATCTCATGCATATTCATTAGGGATATCCTGAAAACCTGACTGGTTTGGTGTCCTCTAGGACTGGAGCTGGAGACCACCGCCTTATGCTTTATGCTCTCCCTGGCTGTCAAAATCTATTGTTTAGCTTTGAATATCCTGCTCTTCTCTGCCCCCCCCCCCCCCTGAAATTACCATCCTAGGCAACATCCTAGTCTGGCTGATGCTTGGGCCGGCCCTGATCAGATGTCTTCTATTTAGAGGTGGAACTGGTTATCAGTCCGTACAGGTTACCCCCGCTGTGCTTCATTTCTGCCAGTATTAGTCAGTAGTATGGCTCCTGTGTGGTTTTCCCCTCATTTTAGTAAGCTTGCTAGACATCCCCTATTTTTGGAGATTTTTCCTAGTTTATGACCCATGTCCTGAGCAATAGGGATGGTGGTGCAGTGCTGGTGTGGCAGAAAAAGGCATTTAAAAGCCCCCAGTGTGTCAGGTGCTTGGGGCTTTCCACGTTGTGCAGCTGCATGTCCCAACCCCTTCACAGGAAGTTTGCAACAGAGGGACTGCAAAGTAGAAGGCCTTGAGCATGCATGGACAAAGGCCCCATGCCACGAGCACTGGCTTTTAGGACTGGAGGGTGGCCAGGTAGAGAGAGAGAGAGAGTGGAGGCACCAGCAGCAGATGAGGGGAGGCAGCAGGTCAGGCAAGGGGAAGGGAAGAAATGTTGGAGGTGGGATAAGGAATTTAAGGGAAGGAGATATGCTGCACACTTGGGGGGAGAAGGGCAGGAAAGAGACTGGTATGGTCCATCCACACAGCAGGGTTGCTAGGGGAGGATCTGCCTTTGATTTTTCTAAGGATAGCCAGCAATGAGATGGATCGATACAATAACAGCAGCTACGGGTACCAGTCTATCAACAATGAGCCGCCTGACTGAAGACCGAACACAATTTAGGATAGCTATCCAGAGGGTCGCCATGAGTCGACTCCAACTCGACGGCACTTACCCACTGCACAGCAGGTGTTGTTGTTGTTAACGCCCCCATTGTTTCTGCACCTCAATTGCAGGGCCAGCCCCAGAGAACAGTTATTTTAGTGCAAGCCTATAATTTATCAAAAATACTAAAATGAATGAGCCAATGTTTACAGCTGAGATTTGAACCCTTAACTCCAAGCACTGCACTTGAGTAGGACGTACTGACTTGCCATTACACCACCGGTAGTTTGTGACAGAGGAGCCGTCCCAGAGGTTCTTCTCATTGCTATAGGACCCTGGAGCTAGAGATGGAGAAAGGGAAGTTCCGAAGAGATTTGTTTGTGAAAAGCCTGGTTGGCCCAGTGGTTGGGTGCAATGTTACTAACACCAAGGCTTGTGGGTTCAAATCCCACCAAGGGTGAGCTGGTCTACATTCCAGCCTTGCAGAGGACTGTGGTGTTAGTGCTCACAGTGAAGTTAGAGGGGTAGTTTTAGGAAATATTTGGCCATTTTTCATAGGAAAAAGCAGCATAACCCTGGCTGATGGTGGCTCTCCTCAGCTATTAGGGTTTTCCCCCAATATACTTGATATGCAGGTCTATCTAACCCCCTCCTCCCCATCCACCCACACCACTTACCTGCTCTGGCCCCACCTAGCTTCTGGCTAAGCTAGACTCGAACCCACAACCTCCTATATTGGAGTAAAGCACCTTTAGCCGCTGAGCCACCAGTCAGCCAGTTGCTAGCATATATTTTTTTCGTCCCCTTATCCTCTCACTCCTTGATTTGGCTTTAAAACATATATAGGTTTTTCCCCCAGCCCTACATAGCTTCTGATTAAGCTGGACAAGAACCCACAACCTTTTATATTACAACAAAGCTCTCTCGCCTCTGAACCAGCAATCAGGCAAGCCAGGTAGCTGCTTTTTCTTCCCCTTATACCTGTCATGCTTTGATTTGATTTGGCCATAAAACATAAGAAAGTCCTCTTTCCAGCAGGGAAACTGGAAGCCAAAGATTTTCAGTTGGGGAGACAAAGCATAAGGGAGTGGATCATCAGTCTGACTTTTGTGTGTGGTTTTTTCTCTCCTTTCTATAACTAATTGAGCTATAAAACACACACACACTGTTAGGTACAGTAGGAGACCTGAACCCACAACCCATGGCTAGACATAGCCCTGGCAGAAGTGTTGTATTTCAATTGTTTTGCATCAGGGTGTTTCTATCAGTTAAACCCTAAAATCAGAAGCCCTAAGTATAAACTCAGCCACTGGGATTCTCAAAACAGAAAGGAGAAGCAACACAGTTATCGGTTCCTGCTGTCAAGTTATTACGAGATAGCCACTGTCCAAATATGCTCTCAGTGATGTCAGGAGGGAGCCCAGCATGTGATGCAGCTTTTACGGGAATTAAACCAGGTCTCAGCATCCCCCCACACTCCCCCCTCAGCCTATCAACCAGTTGTTTCCCCTGTGACCTTAAATCCTATCAACAGGAGCTTTCTTGTGTGCACTAAGAACCCCCGGAGAAAGGTGCAGGGTGAGACTTTCCCAGACTCTCAGCTGCCTCCAAGCTCCTCCTGATGTTTCATCCTCGAGACAGTGGCCTGGAACTTTACTTTTACGACAGCTATTCTGTGGTTCCTGCAAATCATTTCCATCTCTGGGCTGCTGCCCTTTCCCTCAAGCCCTCTTCCGCCCTATTTCCAGAGCCTCAGCGTGGAAGCGTTGTGCCTGCAGTTGGCCACTGGAGGTCAGCAGTCAGCAGCAGCAGACTGGAGGCAGATGGTGTGACACTGCCACCTGGTGGAAATTTCCCAGAATACAAGAGATACATTTATCCACTATTTCAAAAAAATCTCCTTTTTCCACTCCCTCCCCTACATCCCCTGAACACAAAATTTCACATTTCCCCTTTGTTTGCTATAACCCAAAAAATATGCTGTAAATATCCAGAGAGAAAACAGAAAAGGCTGGAGGTGTCAGGAAGGGCTGAATGTTTTGTTTTCAAGCTGCCCAACTGGCCTCGCTTCTGAGCTCCCCCTTCCCCCAGTTGGACTCTGGCTGCTTCCAGTTCAAAGTTGCCAAGTAACCCAGTTCCAGGAGTGAGATCTAAAGCCTGTTCTGGATTTCTGACAAGCTCATCCTGATGCATCTGCAGCACTGATTTCCAATAGATGAAATCAGGGACTACACATACCATACTGCGTTGAAATGCAAATTTAAAACCAGAACTGGTAAAAAAAAAAAAATCACTCCTCGAACTGGGTAACTCTGCCAGTCCCCACTCATTCCTGATCACTGGAAGAGACCCTCCATCTAAACTGGATATTATAAACCCTCCATTGCCCATGTTCCCTGTAAAATAGTTATCACCAAGTTATAATGCCCTGTTCAATGTAATTTCAGTTTGTTCAATGTAAACTGCCTTGATATCATGAAAGGCGGTATATAAGAAATGTTAAATAAAAAATGTCTCTGTATTGTTCTATTGTTATGGTTAAGGCACTTGATATACAGTCCTTTACACTGTGTATCAGAGTAGTTTATAAACTTATATTAACAGGCACTTTTTATTTCCTTGTCCCCAAAGGGACTCACAATCTAAGTGTACCTGAGGCAATGGAGGGTTCAGTGGTTTGCCCAAGGACACAAGGAGTGGCCATGGGATTAGAAACCCCAGACCCTCCAGCCTGAGGTTTCTTGTTCCAATGTGGGAATTGAACCCCAGCCTGAGGTAACCTGTCCCAACCACTGAGACACTCCTCCTTCCTTCAATATTGAGTGCAATTCTGATCGCCATATCTTAAAAAGGATATAGCGTTATTAGAAAAGGTACAAAAAAGAGCCACCAAAATGGTAAAGGGGATGGAAGGATAGTCCTATGAAGAGAGGCTAAAAAGGTTAGGGCGATTCAACCTGAAAAAGAGACAGCTGAGGGGAGATATGATAGAGGTCTATAAATTAATGAATGGAGTGGAACGGGTAAATGTAGATCGATTGTTTACGTCATCAGACTATAGAAAGACTAGGGGACATGCAATGAAGCTACAGGGTAACCTATTTAAAACTAATAAAGGAAAATATTTTTTTAGTCAACGTGCAATCAAACTCTGGAATTTGTTACCGGTGGATGTAATAAAAGGTGTTAGTGTAGCTGGGTTTAAAAAAGGTTTGGACAAGTTCCTGGAGGAAAGGTCCATAAATCATTATTAAAAGGGACGCGGGATATCACTGCTTGACCCAGTACAAGCATTGTAGAACCTGTGGCTTTTGGGGAAACTGCTAGATACTTATGACCAAATTGGCCACTGTTGGAAACAGGATACTGGGCTTGATGGACCTTGGTCTGACCCAGTATGACATATCTTATGTTCTTATGCTCTAACCTCTTTACAGAGTGCTAGGAATCATATTGATAGGAATGGAAAATAAAACAAAGGATATTATAATGCCTCTGTATCATTCCCTGGTGTAACCACACCTTGAATATTCTGTGCCATTCCAGTCACCATATCTTAAAACGGATATAGTAGATTTAGAAAAAGTACAGAGAAGAGCAACCAAAATGATAAAGGGGATGGAAGGATACCCCTATGAGGAGAGGATTAAAAGGTTAGGGCTATTCAACCTGGAAAAGAGACAGCTGAGGGGAGATATGATAGAGGTCTATAAATGAATGAATGGAGCGGAACAGGTAAAAGATAGATTGGTTGTTTATTCCTTCAAAAAGTAGAAAGACTAGGGGATACATAATAAAGCTATAAACTAGTATATTTAAGACTAATCAGAGGAAATAATTTTCCACTGAGACTATAATCAAACTCTGGAATTTGTTACCGGAGGATATAGTAAAAGTGTAAAAATGGGTTTAGAGTGGACCATTACTAAACTAGACTGGGGAAATCCACTGCTTACCCCTGAAATAAGCAGCATGGAATCTGCGTACCTGTTGGGCAGCTGACAGGTACTTGTGACCTGGATTGGCCACTGTGGGAAACAAGATACTGGGCTTGATGGACCTTAGGTCTGACTCAGTATGGCATATCTAATGTTCTTATGTACCCCGTGTTCTCCTGCATAGCTAAACCCCTAGTGGCCCCCACAATTGCTGTGCTCTGACTGCCTAATGGAAGAGTTGTCCTTACCCGAGTTCATTTCTTCTATCCATAATGTGAAGGAAGGTGAGGTTTAGCTATTTATGAGCTGATGTATCAGGCCAGAGAACTGCTTTACTGCTATAAATTTGCTGTATGACCTTGAAGAAATCACTTAGTCCAGTGGCTGAGTTCGGATTAAAATGACACACATGAGCCTATTTACTTAAACCTCCTATGTACCAGCTCTGGGCCTTCCTTGGCCATGACCTCTCTCTGTATGACTTTGGGGGAGTCACTTCAATTCCCTGTATTTCACTTTAAATGCTGGCTTAGTCATTGGCTTCCTATGTGACTTTGAGTTAGTCATTCAGTCTCTCTGTACCATAGTCCTGACCCTTGTGTCTGCCTGTAATCCTCTGTAAGGCCCTGATTAATTATCTTGCTCAGATTTCCTAATTTATAATTGGATAATATAACTGTAATTTTAATTCATCTCTACTGGCTTTTGTCAGTTTATATTCAGCGTAGAAACCATTAGTGTGCTATATGACCATATGTCATTGAACTGGATGCATTTCCATTTAAAAAGTTTCGACATGTGAAGACTGCCAAGATCTTGTTTGTATAGGAGCATTTTAAAAATCCCAGTTACTGTTACCAGTGCCTGCCATGGTTTGATATTATGAACATTGCTGTCTGTACCTAAAACATGTTCGTTAGCACCATCCAAAATACTACTGTGCAGAGCGTGTGTATAAGGATAAATGGCCAGGTAAGGGTGATAGGAACTACTTAAATCATCCAGCTGAAAGAGCTCCGTGTCCAGTGGTTTGAGGATTTCTCCACCCGTACATGGGATGACATCTTCCCCGGTCACTGTGTGAGTCACACTCTCTCCCTCCCATTGACACCTGAATGCCTTTCCCCAGAAGAGCTTGGTGAAGGTGTCCCTTGGGTATGCAGAAGGCAACATGCTGTAGAGCGAATCGGTGAAATGGGGGATGTTGCTGGAAAAGGCAGTGAGCATCAAGCTCTCATTGAGCATCCTCCATGATTCCCTGGTGAATAATTGGGGGTTGATGGTCCATATCGTTGAGAAGATCCGTATCAAGGTGATGAGTTGCTTAGGGAAAGTAATTCTAGGATGGGCTTTAGGTGCATTTCATAGCAGATACACATAGTCATATCCACTGAGGACTGTTGAATCACATCTGCCACCCTCATCAGCCTCTGTAATGTAACCATCATTGATCTTTTTGAGGAAGACCACAGAGTCGCCATTCTTCAACACATTCTGCTGTAACTTTTGATGACTCTGACTGGCAAAAAGTCTGAGTTGGAGGACAGGATTCCCACCCATGTCCAGCTGAAGTGTTGGAGCAGTTGGGCGATGGCCCAGGGCTGTAGGGTGTCTGCAGGGAAAGTGCATAGGAAAGAGGGGAACTGGAGTTTGTCACTCAGCATTGGGTGCTGTGCTGAGATGTTAATCTTTCTTTTCAGATCAGCATCATATCTGTCATATAAATCCATGGGAGTATTCAGTGATGTAACATATATTAGTGACTTCAGAGGTTAATGGGAAAAATTCTAAAGGTTTTGTTAACAGGGATAATCATAGGGCCTCCTGGAAAGAGGGGCTGTCTAGCAATAAAAGCATCGAGAGATAAGCTTGGGGAACTACTGAAGTCCACAGTGGGGAATAATCTACTGGTTATGTCTGTGGCCTGGAAACCAAGGTTCAAATCCCACTGATGCTCTATGTGGTGTTTAGTCAGTTGCTGAACTCCCATTACCTTTGATACAGAATTAGATTGTAAGTTCTCTGGGATGGGGAACTATGTAACATGCTTAGAACTATTACTGAAAAGGTATAAGATAAATAAAGTTTCCTTTCAGGGATTTTCCTTTGAGAAGTGTTCAGATACTCAACTTTCATTTTATTTTAGTGTATTAGCTACATAGAAACATGACAGCAGATAAAGACCATGGGCCTGATATTCAAAAGGCATTTACATGCTTTACAGCCCTGTAAACTGTGTAAATGCCTCTAACCAGGATATTCAACGTAGTGGCGCATAGCCGGCAGAACTCAATGCCAGGCCCCATATGACCTATCCACTCTGCTCTTCCATTCCAGCTGCGACGCTTGCCAGTCCCTGTTTTCCCTTAGAGATCCTCTGTGTTTGTCCTGTGCTTTCTTGAAATCAGATACTGTTTCATCTCAACTACCTCCACTGAGAGACTGTTCCACACATCTACCACTCTTTCTGGAAAGAAATATTTCTGCACATTACTCCTGAATCCATCACTATTCACCTTCATCCTATGCTCCTTCACTGCAGAGGCTCTTCTCCTGTATATTTATGCCATGCGGTATTTAAACACCTCTATCATATCTCCCTCCTCCCACCTTTCTTCCAAACTATACATATTGAGATCTTTAAGTCTGTCCCAATGTGCCTTATGATGAAGCCCACTGACCATTTTGGTAGCCACCCTCTGCACACACTCCATTCTGTTTATATCCTTTTGAAGGTGAGGGCCCCAGAACTGCACCAAACGCTCTAAATTAGGTCTCACCAAACACTTATACAGAGGCACAATCACCTCCTTCTTTCTCCTGGCCATTCCTCTTCCTAGCACTCAAGCATCCTTCTGTCTTTTACCGTCACCTTTTCTACCTGTTTAGCCACCTTAAGATCATCAGAAACAATCACACCCAGATCAGGAGGTGCTTCACCCCCTATACTATACACCACTCCCTTAGACAGTATAGGGGCAGGGCTGGCCCAAGGGCTTATGCCGTCCAAGGCAGAAGCCCCGGCCTTGCTGCCCCTCAGTTGCCACCAGTCCCTCCCAAATGGAATCAGTGGCAACAGGGGGAGGGGGGGGGGACAGTACAGCCAGTCATGGGTGCCGCTGACCTAGGCCAGCTACCCTAGGCAGCTGCCTAGCTCACCTAGTGGGCGGACTGGCCCTGCATAAAAGCATGCTACAGATTCCGAAAGACAACTGCCCTGGGTCATAGATACACAGCAGAAACTATTATACAGCTAATTGTATTCATCCTAACAAACTACTTCAGCTTTAATTTACAAATTATGGGAACGGCCCTGGGCACCAGAATTGCACCACAGTATACCGGCCTTTTCATGCCACAATTGAGGAGACATTACTGAATGGTAACCACAACAAACCTTTCAGACATAACCGCTACATGGATGAATTTGGACTGAAGAGGAATCAAACATGTCTACAACTCCCTGAATACTTGCCTCCCCACAATCGGACTCAGAATGGACCACTCCATTAAAAGCATTCATATTTTAGACCAGTGTTTCCCAACCCAGTCCTACGGGGCACACCGGCCAGTCAGGTTTTCGGGATATCCCTAATGACTATGCATGAGATATATATGCATTAGAGATATCCTGCCAACCTGACTGGTTTGTGGCCCTCCAGGGCTGGATTTGGAGACCCCTGCCTTACACCTCTGTCATTTAAGATTGTGAGTGGGCAGGGTGCAGATGTCCTAGACATCGAAAGGGTATATAGAATGTGACACATTCCTCCTTGATTCTCACCACCACCAAAAAGTTGTCTAATAGACAATATTTTGGTGGTGGTGAGAATCGAGGAGGAATGTGTCACATTCTATATACCCTTTCGATGTCTAGGACATCTGCACCTTGCCCACTCACAATCTTAAATGACAGAGGTGTAAGGCAGGGGTCTCCAAATCCAGCCCTGGAGGGCCACAAACCAGTCAGGTTGGCAGGATATCTCTAATGCATATATATCTCATGCATAGTCATTAGGGATATCCCGAAAACCTGACTGGCCGGTGTGCCCCGTAGGACTGGGTTGGGAAACACTGTTTTAGACCATCCAATCGCAGTCGGCAACGGTCACTTACAAGCATCAATATACAGGAAACCAGCTGATAGATGCAACTACTTTCATAGCTCTGTTTTCCATCCCCCACATTATATACAGTCATGCTGCTATTACTATTAATCATGGGTCTAGTGCTACCAGGCGTACCTAGCACTGTACATGACACCACCGCATTTGCTTTGGCCTGCAAGACAGGAATGAACATCTTAAAGCCCAACAGAATCCTTTAAACAAAAAGACTAGCACCCCAAAACCATCTCCAAGAAAACCACATCCTCACTCAACACACCCAGAGGAAACCTACTGCAATAGAAGGAAAGGAAAACCACGAAAAATGTACCACTTGTGGTAACTTATAACCCGGAATGAGAAAACCTAAGGAAACTTTCAAAGATCTGCAACCCCTATTTCTGGACGATGACTTACTAAGAGAAATCATCCCCACCCCTCCGATTCTAGCCTTCTGCCAACCACACAGCCTGCAACAAAAACTTGTAAGGAGCAAACTCCAAACAGAATCCCAAATGGAAGGAAACGGCACAAAATCCTGCAAAAATCCATGACTCACGTTATGTCAACATATATCACAAGACCCTATAACTACCCCCATGGAAAAGGCATTCAAAATAAACGGCTCACCTTCATGCTCCTCTATTAACTGAGAGAGGTATGATCCAGGTCAAAAGATATGAAGAAAAGTGTAATATGGCAGAAACAAACCAAAAACCGAGAACATGCTTCAACTTTCACAAACACACTATAAAACGTTAACAGAGAAAAAGTAGAAGTTTAGTCCAGCAGGTGAGTGTTGCGCCTCCACTAGTCAAGTCTCACACTGTTGCACATTAGGTCCACGTTGCAGATCATGTAGCTGTTCTTCTGGGTCTCTCCTGCAGTCTTCCAAACACCACCAGCTTAAAAAATAAGATCAAGTACCACCATTTCAAAAACACACGCATGCTCCCTTGCAGGGAGGTCTTTCTCCAAAGTTCCCCTTCATCTGAGGGTGAGAACATCAAAAGTTCCAATGTTCATATTTGGTATGTTTCTCTGAAGGCCTGGGTTCGCCCCCCCCCCCCCCCCTCCCCCAGGTAGGGCAACTGTCTCCTCCCTGGGCCAAATTTATTCCTCATAAGGGTCCTTCTAAGAAGGAAAGCAAATGCAGACAATATGCAAATTAGGTATGCAATATGCAAATTACATCTTCCTTTGTTGCTTCAGTTCACAAATAAATATAGTCCCCCAATCAACATGGAAAACCCCCAATTCCCCTAGGTCAGTGGTTCTTAACCAGTCCTCCTTGAACCCCTAGGCCAGTCGGGTGTTCAGGATAGCCCTAATGAATATGCATGAGATATATATGCATTAGACTGGGCTGGATTCGGAGACCCCTGCCTTAACACCTCTGTCATTTAAGAATGTGAGTGGGCAAGGTGCAGATCTCTAAGACATCGAAAAGGTTAGATAGAATTTGTCACATGCCTCTTTGCTTCTCACCACCACCAAAATATTGTCTATTAGACAACTTTTTGGTAGTGGTGAGAATCGAGGAGCAATGTGACAAATTCTGTCTACCCTTTTGATGTCTAGGACATCTGTACCTTGCCCACTCACAATCTTAAATGACAGTGGTGTAAGGCAGGGGTCTCCCAATCCAGTACTGGAGGGCCAGAAACCAGTCAGGTTGGGAGGATATCTCTAATGCATATATATCTCATGCATATTCATTAGGGCTATCCCAAAAACCTGCAGGATTGCGGCCCTGCAGGACAGGTTTGAGGACCCCTGATTTAGATAGTCATGGATTAAAGCAGAGCTACTCAATTCCAGTCCTGGTGGCCCGCAACCCTGCAGGTTTTTGGGATATCCCTAATGATATGCATGAGATATATATGCATTAGAGATAGCCTGCCAACCTGACTGGTTTGTGGCCCTCCAGGGCTGGATTTGGAGACCCCTGCCTTACACCTCTGTCATTTAAGATTGTAAGTGGGCAAGGTGCAGATGTCCAAGACATCAAAAAGGTTAGAATTTGTCACATTCCTCCTTGCTTCTCACCACCACCAAAATATTGTCTATTAGACAACTTTTTGGTGGTGTTGAGACTCTAGGAGGAATGTGACACATTCTATCTACCCTTTTGATGTCTAGAACATCTGTACCTTGCCCACTCACAATCTTAAATGACAAAGGTGTAAGGCAGGAGTCTCCAAATCCAGCCCTGGAGGGCCACAAACCAGTCAGGTTGGCAGGCTATCTCTAATGCATATATATCTCATGCATATCATTAGGGATATCCCAAAAACCTGCAGGGTTGCGGGCCACCAGGACTGGAATTGAGTAGCTCTGGATTAATGGGAGAAAGCCAACATAGATTTACTCAAGGAATGTCTTGTCTTACTAATCCGTTATATTTTGTTGAAGGTGTGAATAAACAGGTAGACAAAGGTGAGCCGGTTGATACAGTCTATCAGGATTTTCAGAAATCCTTTGACAAAGTCCCTCATGAGAGACTCTTGACAAAGTTAAAAAGTCATGGGATTGGAGGCAGTGTAGTATTGTGGATCAGGAACTGGTTAAAAGACAGAAAGCAGAGCGTAGGGCTAAATGGCCAATTTTCTCATTGGAGAAAGGTGAATAGTGGAGTACCCCAGGGATCTGTGCTGGGTCCACTGCTTTTTAACATATTCATAAATGACCTGGAAATAGCAATAATGAGTGAGGTGATCATATTTGCAGATGACACAAAATTATTCAAAGTTGTTAAAATGCAAGAGGATTGTGAAAAATTGAAAGAGGACCTTGAAAAACTGGAAGACTGGTCATCAAAATGGCAGATGGAACTTAATGTGGACAAGTGCAAAGTTATGCACCTAGGAAAGAACAACCCAAACTATGGTTACATGATGCAAGGTACCAACTTAGAAAACCACCACTCAGGAAAAAGATTTCGGCATCATAGTGGATAATATGTTGAAACACTCTGCCCAGTGTGAAGTGGTAGCCAAGACATGACCCCACTGTCCAAAAGAGGTGTAAGCTGGCCCTTAGGACTCCTTTAATGGCTTGACTTTGCTAACACCCACTCTGAGTGTGCACACACATCATCGATAAGGTCCACTCAGTGTGTGGCTGCTATAAAAATCTAAAAGCCAAGAAAATTCACGCTGACACATCCAACAACATTGACACTCTCATAATAAAACTAGGATCCCTTAGAATCTGCTTAATATATAGACCTCCCAACCAAAAAGCTGACAGCCTTCACTCTTTAATCGAACTTCTCAATACATCTACTGAACAAAACCCCTTAATAATCCTAGGAGATTTCAATCTCCCCTCACTTCCTTTATCTGAATCCAACCTTTTCCTTGATACCATATCTGATTTAGACTTTCACCAAATAATAAACATGCCAACTCACAACAAAGGAGGCACACTTGACCTGGTCCTCCTACCCCACTCACTCTTCAACCTTTTCAACCCAGACACTTTAGAATGTACTCAAATACCCTGGTCTGATCACCACCTTATCAAATTAAATCTCACGTGCTATACCACCTGTTTCATAAAACACACTAGAAATGACCTGCCAAGAAAATTCAAGAAATTCAACGAATTAGAATTCTTGGATACTACAATCCCCCACCTTTCATCATCTCCAACAGATCTTGATGAAGCGGTCATAAACTGGCATACCACAATTAACAATGCAGCCAAAATTAACCAACAGATTAATAAAAAGATAACCCACTCAAAAATTAACTGTAATCCATGGTTTAATAGCACATTAAAACAAATGAAACAAGAACTAAGGAAACTAGAGCTTAAATGGCGCAAAACCAAAACCACAATCCACAAAGAATTATATTATAACCACCTCTCAAAATACAAGGAAGCCTTAAACAGCACAAAGAAAAACTACTATGCAACAATCTTATCCAACTCATATAATAGACCAAGAGAACTATTTTCTATTGTTAGTAATCTAACTAACAACTCTCAAACTAATAGCAAAGAAATTACTGACATTTCATCTCAAACTTTAGCTAACTACTACCAGGACAAAACAAAACAAACACTTAAGACCCCAGTATCCATCTTCAAATCTCTTCATCTGACTGATGAATGGTCAGAATTTCATCCAATATCCAAAGTATCATTAAAAAATATTATTCTCAACCTCAACACCACAACCTCTGATCTTGATCCTTGCCCAGTAATCTGGATAAAAAACACGCTCCCATTCCTTCTCTCCTTCTTACTCCCCATTGTCAATCTCTCACTTCTCCAAGGTTACCTCCCCCCAACACTAAAACAGGTACAAATCCGCCCAATTCTTAAAAATGGTTCACTTGACAAAACCTCACCAAAATCTTACAGACCCATCTCAAGTATACCATTCCTAGCAAAAATAATTGAAAAAACTGTACAAATACAAACACAAGAGTACCTAGACTCATCCTACCCACTTGACGATCAGCAATATGGATTTCGTCCCAGACACGGAGTGGAAACACTTCTTACAGTTTTAACCGATGCCCTATTAAGAGGAATCGATAACCACAAACAAGCCTTCATCCTCTTATTTATTGATATATCAGCAGCTTTTGATAGCGTTCACCATACTATTATGCTTAACAATCTGAGACAAATAGGAATAAATGCCACAGTTCATAAATGGTTCACCTCTTATCTAAACAATAGAACTCAAAATGTAAGAATTGGCAATCAAACGTCCGCCTCATACAAACTAGAAACTGGATTACCACAAGGTTCTGCGCTTTCAGCACTCCTATTTAATATATACATAAAACCAGTCTGCAATATCTTTAAAAAATTTGGTGTACTCTATCACCTATATGCAGACGATATTATGATGTACATACCGTTTACTATCCCTCACTTACCGATACAGCTCCTATCTGATTGTTTCAATGAAATCACATCCTGGTTAAACGCCCATAACTTCCAAATTAATCATTCAAAAACTGAAGTGCTAATTGTCACCAAAAATCAATCATATAATCCCCCAACACACATAACACTTCAAAACCAAGAAATTAAAATAAAGAATGAAGTAAGATACCTAGGAGTAATTCTAGATAAACAACTGACAATGGATACCCATATTAGAAATACTACAAAGAAAATTTACTTTAAACTTAAAATCCTTAAACAACTAAGACCTCTGGTATACATACAAGATTTTATCAGCATAATTCAAGCTACCATAACACCACATTTTGACTTTGCTAATCTAATGTTATTAGGCACAACAAAACAAAACATTAAAAGAATTCAACTTGCACAAAATGCTGCAGCTAGGATAATAATGAAAGCACACTCACATCAACATATAACCCCAATACTTGCATCTCTTCACTGGCTCCCAATTCAAAGCAGGATAGTATATAAAACTTTAATAACTTCATTTAAATCGCTAAATGACTTGGCCCCAGTCACGCTAAGTAATCTAATCAGTAAAGAACATGCAAAATCTACTCAACGGAAAGGTCAATTAAACAAACTAAAATTTCCCATAGACTTCATAAAAGCAAACAAATTAACAAACAACAGAGCTTTCTCACACGCAGCCCCAACAACCTGGAATTCCCTCCCTGACGACCTAAGAACGAGAACTGAGATCATTGAGTTTCGTAAAAAACTGAAAACCTACCTATTCACCTCACATTACAACAATATAGATCATCCCTCACTTGATTTGGACAAAGGTTAACCAGTATTGACCTTAGTTGACCACGATCTAAACAGACATCGCATCCCAGCTGAAACTGTACTACCCCTAATGCTAAAGCCCTAAAAGCTGTATCTGTATATAATGTATATAGTTTTTACTGTTATGTTCTGCTCAAACTTAACATTTGTTGTTTACTTATAATATTCTTTGTTATTTGACGTTACATGTAAAACAAACGCTGCTTTGTTAATTAGTTGTTTATTGTGAACCGCAACTGATCTCAGGAAGATGCGGTATATAAATGTTTGTTAAATAAAATAAATAAATAAATATTAGCACACTCTGCCATCCAGCAGGTGTTGGTGCAGCTTCTCAGTGTGGCCGGAGACTGTCAGGACTTATGCTAGATGAAATATGGGGGAATGTACCTGTGAATATAGAAATGTAGGATAACGTTAACACACTTGGACATATCACTCTTGATCCACTGGTTGGTCTTGAACCTATGACCCTTCTATAGTCACACACAGTGTTAGACACTAAAGAGCAGCAGTGGGGTAGGGTGGGTGCATCACTCCATGTGTATATATGTGGCCACTGGCAGGCTGCATGAGGGCATAAGCTAGGGTATGCCTCTGTCTGTGTACCTCTCTGCAGGCTCTGTGCCATACCTGTCTGACAGGTATGTTAGGCAGGTGTGGGAGAGGAACATCTTGTTAGTTGCAGATGTAGCAGTGCATTGATATGCTGCTGGTCTGAATGACGTTCATGTCTTACATATGGGATCTGCCCTTCCAGAGGGATAGGCCAAGATACATGTACACACACATTCCAGGTCATGGGTGACCTAGCAGAGTGACCAATGTAACCATTTCCTGATGTGTGTTTGTGGGCCAGACCTGGAATAATCTCATAGTTAGTAGACCACAATGAGTAGGTTTGATCCCTCCCTCCCTGAAAGCCTGGTGCCGCCGCTTCAGTGCTGTGGGTGGCCTTGAAGCAGCAGAGCACATGCGGGAAGTCCTGACATGCCACTCCTGTTCCCCTGAGAGGATGTGTCAGAGGGGGCCCTGAGCAGTATGCTGTGAGCATGCATGATGCTGTCTGAAGCCTCGACACCCCCCAACAGGAAGCAATTGCCATGCCCCTCTCCTCCCCTAGGTGAGACCATGAATGCTGGGAGGGGGGTGGCATGGGGAATTCTCCATTTCATGCTTGAGGAGAGCCTCAAGGCAGCACTCTGGAGGGGGGTGCACGGGGGGGGGGGGGGTCTGGTTAAGATGGCAGAACCCCTGGGCCTGGTTCAGACAGTACAAACAGCAGCGTGGTACCTGACATGCACGGCAGGGACAGTGGTATCTTCTGTACCAGGCAGAAGCTGCTGCTGCCACTCCGACCCCTACATGCTGCTCACATGGCTGCATGGCGCAGTGGCTGTGGCATGACTCCTTTGTGACAGCGGCGGTATGTATGTGTGCCACTGCCGTCACAATAAAGACACACTGGACATCGTGGATGTACACCCTAGGTGGATGTCTAGTCCACCTAGCAGACTGAATTGCCCCACTGAATCACATGGCACCCCCTTTGGCACTAACAACATAGTGCCCTTTATTACAAGGGCACCATGCTGTGACTGGCAATGGATCACTACTATCACTAATTTTAGGGTTCCAGTCTGGGAGGTGCACACTGCATACAAGTGAATGGGCTCCCTGTGTGGTTTTACAAGGGGAAAAAAAGGGCCCTGTCCCTCCAAAATGAGCCTTTAACACCAGCATTGAGCTGGCCTTAAGGTTCCTGGAGGCTGTGCCTCTAACGCCTGTCAATAGCGCACGCTGTTATTGGAACAGACGCTGTCTCCACCCACGTTCCACCCAGTTTATGCCCCTTCTCCACACCTTTGTACCTTACACCTGTTACAGGCTGATGGCCGGTAAGCCTGCATTATCAACGTGTTAATCACTAGCGGCACTGCTAACGCCTGCTAATGTCACCTTTGCGCCCTTAGCGCCGTTTAGTAATTGTACCCCTTAGTAGCTTTATGGCATGTTCCCCTGGTCTTGGTGCTTTTTGAAAGAATTTGTGCATTTAATTTACAAGGTTCGTATTCCACCTCTCCAATAAAACAGAAGACCGACCTAAATTATAACAGGAAGAGAATTCCAAAATCCCAATCCTGCAGTGGAAATCGCATGATTCTGTGTTGCAGATCCAGAGCAGAGTACACAATGGGTATGTTTGGAAGATCAGAAGCAGAAGAACTAGGAAGACCTGTTAGTTCTCAAGGCTACCTTAGAGCGAAAGCGCCACAAAATTGGCAACCATTGTAATTGCTCCAAACAAGGAGTAATGGGATCGATATTCAACGGCAGTGGCCAAGGCTTCTAAAGTGCCTGACCTAAAAGCGGATATTCAGTGTCAGAGCCTATCCGGCGTCCAGCGCTGAATATCCGGCTTCCCCAGCGATGGTGGCATCTATCCGGTCAGCGGTGATATTGAACAGCTAACTGGAAAGCTAAACCATATATTTGTTCTGAATAATTTATAACACTCAGATCAAAAAATCCAGTGCTCCTAAGAATGGTGATTTACCATAGCTCAAAATGGGAATCTAAACTCAACCCCGAATTCTGAAGCTTGGTAAGGAGTATAATAAGGGCCTCGTTTTCAAACAGCTGAATAGCTGAGACTGGTAGAGAAGCCCCCCCTACCCACAGTTATTCAGTTTCAGCTCTAGCTAGATCAGGTGCAGTCTTGGTCCATTTCAAAGTCTTTAAATCGATAAAGGAAAGGTTTCAGTGTCTGAGGGCAGTTCACTTGGATTGTTGCTAGACTCAGACTTCTTAAGGGAACCCTAACATTGACGTGCTGGCAACAAAATGCCAAATCTGTTTCTTCTGAACTCTGACTAAGAGCTGGGGCAGAATAAATCAGAAATATGTAAAAACCAGATCCTCCAGATCTAACTTGATTCTTTCACTGCTGGAATAGAAACCAGGCTGGCGCTGCCCGAGGACTTTCCAGTTGCAGAGCACTGACTCCGCTTCCATCCTTCCTCCACTACCAAGATCCAGGGGATCCGGATCATCTGGATCCAAGTCCGGATGCTCGGCTACCAGTTCCAGATACTGGAGGAAGAAACCAAAGTCAATGTTCTGTGGCTGGAGAAGCCTCCCGTGGTGCTAGTGTGCGGCTCTGGATCTGCCAGATCCATCCGGATTCTTTCACCTCTGGCATAGAAACAGGGTCGGCACTGCACATTAGCACCAGGACATGTTTAGGGTTGCCAACCTGCTCCTGATTCACCCGACAGGTTGGATCCAGTCCTGGGCTTATCCCATAGAATACCGTTCTGTTTTCTCTATTGCACTTGGTAAAAGAGGCAAGACTACAAGTCCCTGAATGCAGTGGGGTGAACCCAGGACTGGATCTAACCTGTAGGTCGAATCAGGAGACAGCTGGCAGCCCTAGGGTGTTTAAATCTTACTCTCAAGGAGGTTAAAAGCCAGATCCTTTGTGCATCCAATTTAAGATGGTATTTCCTAGATCCAGAGGATCCAATTTTACCCAGACCTAAGTAAATCCTTGATTGTTTTTAGTCTGAGTCTGAAACTTGGAGCTTCAGAGGAGAGCTGAAGTACTCTCAGGCTTTTTGAAGCGTGTGGGACATGGTACAGCCAGGCCCCAGGTGTCAGATGGTAGGACACAGTCTGAGTTGTTCCTGCTGCTCCCCTCCCTCCTGCCAAACCAGATCGGTGTGGGAGAGAAGGGGAGGGAGTTAGATTTGCAGCAGCCGCCTCCCCGACCTGACTCGGTCCTTGATCTCCCACAGAGATTTTGTGGCCACCAGCCAGTTCCACAGAAAGGAGCAGATTCTGCAGCTCTCCCTGTGGCCGTTGAATCGTGGGGGCTTGAGGACTCTGCTTGTTCCTAAATCCGGACTTGATCTTAGTGAGGTGGGAGGGGAAAGAGAGATTGAGAGGTGCTGATCAGCCTCTAGGTGAGCTGAGGATGAGAGGGATCAGGAATGTGTGTATGTCTGTACAACTGCTAAGTTACCCAGTTCCAGCAGGAGTATTTGAGGCCAGTCTTGGATATCTGGCAAACCTATAATGTTGCATTATGGGATCTGCAGCACTGATTTCACTGGGTAGAACTGGGGACTACAAACACCACACTGCTTCTGAGATGTAAGTTTAAAACTAGGACTGACCCAAAACTCTCCTTCTTGCACTGGGTAACTTGGCAGCCCTATGTGTGTGTTTATTTAATAGAGGTGTAAAAGCAGGCAGTATCTGGAGGGGGGTAAGACGTTCTTTGGTGGGCTAATTTGGAGTAAGCTTTATATCCCCCAACACCTACAACAGAAATAAGTTTGGATTATTTTTTGAATTTATTATTTGTTAATTTAAAGATAAACAGTAGGTAATACACTTGATTTAGGAAATCCCCTCTCCCTGAATATCCACCTTAGACACCCCCTCCCCTGCACCAATGCCCCAGATCTTCCCAGCATTCACACCCTCGTTTTGGACTTGAAACCCCCTCCCCTTGGTGCCTTACACACACACAGCCATTGCAGCACTTCCCCAGATATCCCACACACTCGCACACATCACACCCCCACTAGGTCCTTGACATGTACAAACCGCTCATGCCACACCTCAGACATCTCACCCACAGAACTCCCAACTCCTGCTATCTTAGACACCCCCCTGCACATGCCACATGTAGCCTCCTGCCCGACACACCCAAACTCTGGCCATGTATATATTCCTACTCCTGATATCTAACCACGCACACCATATCCCTCAATTTCCATGTAGTCCCCCCCTCCCTGACTGAAGGCCTGAAGGGAATTTCCCCCCCCCCCTTCCCTCCCCACTCCAATGGGAGAGGTGATGCTATAGTGGGCCATCTTCATTTTTCAATCCTAGCTACGCCACCGTCCCTCCTTCTGTCACACATACATTCCTCTACCTCACATATGCATCATTCCCCTCTTGCTAACACACATCTGTCTCCAAGCCTTAAGCACAAATGCCGCTCATCTGCTCTCCTCTTACCCAGCACATGCACCCCTCACCTTCCCTCAATTTTTATCTTCTCCGTCCTTCCCTTCAGTTCCCTGCCTCTTGAGTTCACCATTCCTCTCTTCCTCAATTCTCCCTCTTCTCCTCCTTTCCCTCCATTATCTCTACCTTCCCTGGCTTCAACATCTTTCCTCCATTGTCCCTCTTCCACCTCTCCCTTTTCCTCCATCCATTTCTCCTCCACCTCCCCCTCTTTGCCTTCCCTGAGGTTTAGCAGCAGTAACACAAGGCACAGGGGTCTGACCATGTGCAGTTTTGCCTCTCCCTGTGGCCTGCTTCCTCCCTCAGTCTCAGCTCCTCCTTTTCAGAGGTGGGCTGCAGCTTTTGACCATGTGCAGCAGAAATGCTTCTCGCCACTGCTACCTCTGAACAGGAAACACCAGGAGTGAGAAAGAAGGTGGACTGTGGGGAGAGGCAGTGATGCCTGCATATGATCAGAGACCCCACAGTCCCCCTCTGAACAGGAAGGGTCAAGATCCAGGGAGGAAGCAGGCCATGGGTAGAAGCAATGATGCACATGATCAGCCACACCGTGGTCCCTGCGGCTGCATCAAGTAGGCAGTCCACCACTGTTCTTGGCATGTAGAAAGTTGATGTTGGAGGACTGGTGGTCAATTACAGCAGATGGCCTGGAAAAAGTCACGTCTTTACCTGTTATGCAGAGCCCAGGGCAACTAACTCTTTTGCCTATAGGTAAAAGTGACCCCGCTTCCAGTGAAAATGTTCAAGTATTTAATGATGACATTTTCACATATCTTCAGTTTCCCTGCTTGGTTCCCAAAATACTATATCTGAGTTGTACTTTCTTGGTTCTGTTGCTCCACACTGTCCAGCCAATCTCTTCTCTGGCCGACAAAACCAAGAATGCCATCCATTTTCTGCATGATAACAGACTCCATACCCATAATAAGAGTCCGAATGCTTGGGTTTTGGGGCTGCTAGATCATCAGGTATTATCATATTTTTTTTGTCAGGTGGGGGGTGGTGGGTTCAGGACTGATAGCCCACCAGGTATTATTTTATTTTTTAATCAGGTGGGGGGGGGGGGTTGGGGCTGCTAAGGGGCCTTTCCTCATGCTTGGATTGCTCCCGATGCCATCAAATTACTGTCGGAGCTGATATCTTGTGCGCATGTCTTTGGTTTACTCTCCCAGTTTAACGCTGCCATTTGTGCCCAGTTTAACCAATGGCTAACACATAGCTCATTTGCATACGTGACCCCTTTCTGCATGCCTGCCTGAAGTCGTGCGCTACTGGTGCGCTGCAAACAGGCGTAAAAAGCCGACAGAGCGCAACTTCAGCCACACTTTCTGCATCGGCCTGAATGTCAATTGCTGGATGCTCTGCTGGACCATGTGGGTGTCCTGAGAGGATGGAAAGGCAGGGAGTCTGATTCACCTTTCTATTTACCTATAAAATCACTGCACGGACAACACCGGAGCATCGTTCAGCCATGCTTGCTCAAACCGTCATCTCGCTTCCTCTCCTTCAGTTATTTGTAAGGTGCTTAACTCACCCCTGAAAGTTTTAGCTGTGAAAGGGGAGTCAAAAATAAGATTAGAGATGGCTCTTGTCATCAGAGAAGGTTAAGCCAGTCCTGGTATTGCCCCATTGCATGATGGGACTTGTAGTTGTTATTTTTCAATTGATGTCCAGGCCTGGATTTAGGCACAGGTAACATAAGCAGCTGCCTAGTGCATCAGATTATGAAGGTACCCAATACTTGGGCTAAACAGCAGCCCGATTCTTCTTGCTTAAGGACCATGACTTTTAATTTTGGGGGAAGAAACCTCCCTGCTCCATCACTCTCTGGTCCGGCCTATGGGCACCAATGTCCTAAATCCAGCTCTGAGAAAGTCAACACTATAAATGCACGCAGTGAGGAAAAACCAGAACCGAGACATCTGGCAACATAAACTATGAAATCTCTCACCTCTAATACAAATAACTATACAGTTTGAAAATTTCCTTTTTTGTTTTGTATTATTAAGATCTGCAATTTATACAAACCAAATAAATTACAAAGGGATGCAAAGTTAGAAATCTTGGAATGCAAGAAGAAATAAACGCCACAACCTCATACACTTGGCATTTCCGAGGAGAGACACACCCTCCTCTGACGCATATGTACAGAAGAGAATGAGGAAATGGGAATGAATCTAAAGGTTATCCTCATTTCTCAGGGAGCACTGCTGAGAGTCTGTGCTATGAACTTTCTTCTTCCACCTGCCTGGATTATTTCACAGATCCAGTGACCACAGATTGTGGACACAATTTTTGTCGCTGCTGCATTACTCAGACCTGGGAACGGAATAATACAAACTTCCCTTGTCCCCACTGTCCAGGAACATCTCAGCAGAGGAACCTGAGGCCTAACAAGCCGCTGGCGAATATCACAGAAATGGCGAAAAATCTTTCTCAGTGCTCAGTCAGAAAACAAGAGGAGAGCCTGTGTGAGAAGCACAATGAGAAACTGAAGCTGTTCTGCACAGAGGATCAGAGACCGATTTGTGAGGTGTGCGACAGATCCCAGGATCACAGATCTCACACTGTGATCCCCATAGAGGCGACTGTACATGAATACAAGGTGAGTCTCAGCATCTTCATTATCACAGTGTTTCCCGTAAAGGGAGTTGTGCAGGAATAGAAGGTATAATCATGTTTTTTACCTGTAGCAGGTAAACCAAGTTACGTACCTGTAGCAGGTGTTCTCCATGAATAGCAGGATACATGTCCTCACTGATGGATAACATCACCAACTGGGCCCGACATGGGAAACAGCATTCCAGCTTAGGAAGTGCCTGAAACCTGTGAAAGACTCACTGCACATGTGCACCATTTCCCACTGTCTCACAGGACCACCTTAGTTTTATAATGAAGTTGACAACAAAATCTAACTCCCCGGGAAGGTGGGTGGGTATATTTCCCGCTGTCCACAGAAAACACCTGCTACAGGTAAGTAACTTGGTTGTCTCTGATGATAGGCAGAATAGCGAGTCCTCACAGATGGGAACGCCCTAGTTACAGGCTGCCTTCAACAGAAAAAGAGGAAAATAATTAACCTGAAAACCACTGCAACAGGTAAATACCAGCAATCTTTTTGATGACAATTAGTCATTTATAATTTTCTCTTTTATTTGGAAGGCAGCCTGGAAAATGAAAAGTGGGCCTAAAGGGCATGGAGTTGATTTCTCATCCAGAAAGAGATTTGGGATGACAGACTGGTTTTGAAATGTATAATTCAGACCTTGACAAATTTTCTTGGAATCTAAGAGCCAGCCTAAAAACCTAGGAGCCGGTAGCCGAAACCTAGGTCACCGTGCATGCCCATGCCCCCCCAAAAGGTATATCACAGCTTCTTTTTTAGGTTTTAGGGTTTCATTTACTAAGGCTGCTTTTCCATTTTCTATGGGGATAAAAACTTAATAAATCAACCTCAGTGGGCCACTGCACAGGGCCAACAGGCCAGTAGAAGGCAGCGGTCCCACCCCCCTGCCTTCTCCCTCTCCTACCACCCTCATTGACCCTTTAAGCTACACCTATGTGTGGTGCGGAGGTGGGGGTGCCTGTGTGTGTGGGGGGGGGGGGTGGAGGTGAGGTATGTATGTGTGTGTGTGTGTGTGTACATGCTTGTGAGGTACCTGTGTGTCTGTTGTATAGAGGTGGAGTGCCTGTTTGTGTGTTCACATGTGTGGGAGGGGTGCTTTATGTGTTTTGGTTGGGGTGGGGGGAATGCATTTATCCCTTTAACCTCCAACCCTTGCTCTCTTCCCTCTCCCTTTCAACTCTTCCCCAGTCTTTACCCTTCTACCTACCCCTTAGCACTTCCGCCCCTTGCCCTCCATTCCACCCCATCCTCCTCTTCCTTTTTTTATACTATCCCTTTAAATATTTGCTGCCTCATCCCCCCCCATCTAACCTTTTTTTTTATGTAGGCCCAATCACTGCTGTCCTCTGTGTGGCATATGGGATCCCAAAGGGGCAGCCTGATACCTTCCTGGCCTGGCCTTCCCCTCCAATTCTGCCCACGGGGATCTGATCTCCGGCGGGAAGACAGAACAAATGACATAGTAACATTCATTTTCTAAATTAGATATGTCAATGTTCGCAGGGAAAATATGAAATTCACCTGGAGTCTCTGAGGAAGGAGCTGAAAGAGATTATGGAATTTAAATCCAGTGAAGAGCGAAAAGTCGAGGAGCTGGTGGTAAGGTGTCTATCTCCCGCTGATCTGATTTCTGCAGGGTCCTGGTTCCAGTCAAGCTATAAACGGCCCAAGAAAGATGAAGCTCATGTAGTGGGCAGTTTTCAAAGGGTTTTCTGTGCAGGAATGGGGCTTTAAAGGATTGACCAAATATGAGAATATACACCTGTACCAATATGCATGGAAGAGTATTTATGTATCGGGGTCATGTTCCTGGGGGCTGGAAGTAGGGCAGAGAGTCAAGTTGTTCACATCTTTTTACATTTCCAAAAATATGCATGGAAGATTTCGGGGGAAATACCCACATGAATAACTGGTAAAAATCTATGTAGTTGCTTTTCCCCTAAGCCAGATTTTCAAAGGGAACTTTACCTCTTGAAAACTGATATAAAGTCTGCGTACAAAACAATACTGCTTACTTAATGCATAGGTGCACTTTTTGAAGGTTGCTAATTAGTTTCATGCATATGTATTGAGCATTTTTCTTCCAGATATGAAATGGAAGATACTCTTTGTACATCTTCCCACTAGTTTGTGTAGCTGTTGGGCAAGAGCATTTCCAATTGCTGTGCCCACATACTGAGGTGTCTTTCTGAAAGAAAGAAATCAATATTATCCAGAAAATAAATAATGATGCCGTCCTTGCCACTTGCATCATATCATGAGTTGGAATGAGGAATAGATCTTGAATAGTTCCTTTTGACATCAGTTCTAGGTCCAAATGCTCTGTGAAGCAGTCCTTTGTGACATCCAGAATATTTACCTCTTTAGCATGTTACAATGAGACATTTCACCCAGTTCATATCAGGGCAATTGAATTATCCCATTATTACTATGTTGCCATTTGTGTAAGCTTCTCTCATTTTTGTTAGCATTTTATTAAAGGTTTCCTCATCTTAGTCAGGTAGATAGTGTACCCTCAATGCTATACTTTTCCTTATCACACATGGAATTTCTAGCCATAAAGATTCTACGTTGCATTCTATCTCCTGCAGGACTTTTATTCCATCCTTAACATATAGGGAGTAATCTCATTTGAAGCTACTTATTTTTAGGTGCCACCAATATACCTAAACATTGGTATTTTAATCACTTATACACAAAAGTCGCCTCTTATAACATATCAACTAGCATTAAAGTATGTGCATTGTTTGCATCATGTGTACTTCATTGTGGGTGTGCACATGGGCGGCGGCTCATTGGAGTGTATATGGAGCACACAAGTATGCACGTTGATTATAGAATACAATAATTTACATGTGTACTTGCAAAAACTAGGTGTGATCATTTCCACCAGTTCTAGGGTTGGTGTAATTCTTTGTGCCTTAACTTATGGCAGGTTCTCTGCCACGTACACTAGTATTTTATAAAAGTCAAGCATGCGCATCTTGACTTTATGATATAAACATAGAAACATGATGACAGAAAAAGACCACATGGCCTATCTAGTCTGTCCTTCCATATAAGTGTAAAATACACACATTAAAATGCACATTAATGAGGCAAGACTATAAAATTATCCTAGTGTCATCCCTCCACCAATTTAATGCGCCCTATCAATGGAATAAAATTTCTACTCTGCTATCATAGTGGTCCATTGATTATCCCCCTTCCACTATGTCTCTGAAATGCTTATTATATCTATGGAGAGTGTCTACTAAATTGAGTTAAGGGTTCACACTTAATATGGGTTTGGAACCAAAATAACATGCAGTAAGTGCAATGGCCTTGCACTAATTGTTGTGGGCCTGCCCGGCATGTTCCCAGGGCCGGCCCGAGGTATGTGTGGGAATGTTGTCCGCACATGACCCCATACCGCTGGAGGCCTCGCACTGAGCCAAACTGCACTGAAAGAAAAAAACCCTTCCCAATTCTAGCAGCAGCAGTAATGTGGCAGCCTGGACTGCTTCAACCCCTAAAGTGCACTCGGAGCAATCCTTTTCAGCTGGGGCCCCCCTCATCTGTGCCTCTTCCCTTTGTCAATGCACCGCTCTTATCCACCCTGCTGCCTCTCTCTGGGACATGTAGGTGCAACAATACATAAAAAGGCATCACGTTTGCGCTTCCACCTCTGCCCCCCTCTGATTCGTTAGAGGGGGTTGGACGTAATAGTACAGGGCTAGACGAGAGTGGCGCACTCCGAAGCTCACACCTGGAACATAAACAGGGGCAGTAACAGCAGGAACTGGAGGGTCTAGTGCATCCCTTCCCCCCTCCCATCCATTCGCTCTGTCCAGGGTAACGAGATGGTGGGGTGCTGTGTTACTGGGCAGGACTGGCTGGCCATCAGCCTTGCACTGAAGGTTGTTGAGAAGAGGCCTGACCTCAGAACACACTTACTTACTTACTTAAAATTTACATTCTGCTAATCTTAAATAATTCTTAATGGTTTACAAGAACACATGAAAAAATCTGATATAACATACATTTATTTATTTATTATTTATTTATAGTTTTTCTATACCGCACTATTTACCATCAGCGCGGTTTACAGGGAACAAAATTGTACAATGAGAAAAGAACCACATTGGACTTACATTAAACAGGGAGAACAACTTGGTGAACAGGTCAACTATATACAAAGAGGTAAACTATTTACAAGTTAAGACAGACTGACATAAGGCAGACTGACAATTTCAAACAGCTACCAAAAGTCCACAACCAATTCACCTTCTTTTATAATTTCTGATTTTTCTCTGGGTTTAGAGAGATCCACAGGACACTGGAGGATAATTTTAGGAAGATCTTCTCCTTGTATTACTGAGTTTTATACATAGCAAGAGGGTTATGCAAAATTTGCTACCATATACATGTATGAAATTATTTGTAGGGAACGATCCTACATATACTTGTAGGGCAGGGGGTGCACAACCTATATCCTTAGAGCTGCAGCCCGGATGGGGTTTTCAAGTTACTGACAATAAATATGCATAAGACTGTTTGTATGCACTGCCTCCATTGTATGAAATAGATCTCATGTGTATTTATTATGGGAATCCTAAAATCCTGACTGGGTTGCAGCCCTTGAGGAGTAAGGATGTGCACCCTTGGAATAAACTTTGCCTATATACTTTGCAAAATGTAGAATATATGTGCGTAACCTGGCAGACATTCACGAATACTCTGGGGCGGACATAAGTATACACACGCTAATCTGTTTAATTTAGCATGAGACCGAGATCAGGAGAGAGAAAATCCTGGCTGAGTTTGAGGAGCTGCACCAGTTTCTGAATGAGGAGCAGCGGATCCTTCTCTCAAGGCTGGAAGAGGAAGAGAAGGAGATTCTGAAGAAAATCAGGGATAATGTGACCCAACTAGAAGATCAAAGCTCCTCCCTCCAGAAACTGATCTCAGAGATAGAGGAGAAGTGTCGGCAGTCAGCTCTTGAGTTACTGAAGGTGAGACTGGCTTATAAATCACAGACTTCACTATGGACTGGGCTCTCAATTTGCTTGATTCTGAATAATGCTGGAGAATTCTGCATTTAGCATGAGGAGTTGGATCAACTTGTACCTTCTGCTCTGTTTACCAGTCTCTTCTACTTTATCATGACTCTCTCTCCCTTCTCCCTTATGTTCTGCCCTCTTTTTCAAGTCTTTTCTCTGAAGCTGCTGCTGTCTCCCTTACCATTCTCTCAAGTGTATAGATTTTCTCCTTTCTCCATCTCCCAGCAGACTCTGCTCTCTCCCTTCTCACAGAATCATAGATTATCCTCCTCTCCATACCCCTCCTGGTGTATCTTTCTCTATCCCTACTTCACATTCTTCCCCTGCACTAGATCCACCATACTCCAGTCTGCACAGTCCCTAAATCTTTCCTGATGTTCCTCCTCTCCCCCTCTTCATCCTGCATCCACAGCTCCAAGTTAGTAAAAAGAACCACACTACTGTAGATGTCACTGGGGGGAGGGGTGACCATTTGCAGCTGGGAGTTTAGACATGGTGGAGGTGGAGGTGGAGATGAGGTAAGCCGATGAAAGGAAGGGAAAAGAAGACACACTGTGGAAGGGAATTAAAGGAAGGAGAGAACACTCAAAATGGGAGGGGGAAGGATAGGAAAGGATTGCTGTGAGGGATTAAGAGTCCTGTAGCACTATACAAATTATTATTAGTAGTAGTAGTAGAAGAGAAAGAAGGTAACATTAGGAAAGATGAGATGAGAGATGACATAGAGAAGCAACCAACAATTAGCAGAACAACCCCCTGTAGTGAAAAGCTTCTCTGATAACATCAGGATGATTTTTTGACCTTGACAAATGTGCTAAGGTAACCTTCCTTAGAGAAAAATTGAGCAAACTAGAAAACTTCTCCCTGAATGAGGACTGTGACATCAAGGAATTTGAAAAGGAAGGAATGGAAGGAATGAGAATCAAACAGAAATTACAGAGAGAAAAGATCAGTAAGAAATATTAGAGGAGATAAAAATCATTATTGAAAAGTGTTTTAACATTACAGAATAAGATACTATCTATTAATTATCTGGCAATTCCTGTACTTTCATATACCTTTGGGATTGTAGATGGGCTTCTTAAAGATCTTGAAAAATTGGATGTATGAACAAGAAAATTCTTCCATGGCCATGAGATAATTTATCAAAAGCACTGTTTGCTGAGACCATAGATCCCTAGAGCCGAAGGAGTACTGGGCCTCATAGAAATTGATTAAACATACAGAGCTACCATCATAGGCCTCCAGTATCATCAGGTGCAAATATGCAAAAAGTGCTGAAATATGAAAGTTAACGTTCAGAATCAGTTTCCATCATTGAACTTGGACAATTTTTAGAAGGAATGAATGAGAATCCACAGGCACCTGCAAGGAAGGAAGCAACAGAACACGCAAAACAAGAGAAAAACTTAAAAAATTAGATCAGCAAATGAGGTAAAAGAAAATTAGATCAGCAAATGAGGTAAAAGAAGTGGCAAATACATAAATACAACAGGAAATACAAGATGTTATTCCATGAACCTTTGTCAATCAAGACCAGACACATGAACGGTTAACAAAAGGCAAACTAAAACCAAAGGCTGAGAGATTAATAGCTGTAGCCCAGGACAGAGGACTTTGGATGAGAGAGTTTACAGCAAGCATTAAAAATACTGGCAAAACAGACATATGTTGATCTTGTAAGAAAGAGCTGGAAATGGTGACTCACCTCATAACTGGCCGCGAAGTTCCGATGGCAGAAAATTTGTCTACAGAAAGGCACAATAAAGTAGCATATCTCATTAAATATAAACTGTAAACACTAAAACAGCACTGTAGTGGAAATGTACTGGGTTACCACCCTAAGAGAATTATGGAGAAGAATGAGGTTATGATCACCTGGGATAATCTCATTTCGACTGATAAAGAGATGGATGCAAGAAAGTTGCACATAGTAGTTAAGAAGAAGAACACCAGAATGGCATTGATTATAGAGGGGTCATTCCCAAGTGACTTTTCTGTGAAAGGTGTTGAAACAGAGAAGATCTTCAGGTACCAAGAAATGCAGACAGAGACCAAGAAAATGTGACAGAAAGACATAGAGATGGCTTCCTGCGCTTTGGAGCCAAATAAGATGTCCCCTTTGCAGGCCGTGTCTGCTAATCATTCATGGAGGTCCTCCTGGAGGTCAGAGACCTGCAGCCAGGCAGCGCATCTAGCTGACATGACTGTGGTTGCGGCCTGGGCGACTGAGTCATATGCATCATAGGTGGCGCAGATGATGCAATACAAGGACTCATGTGAGTTAACTTGAAGCTGCCCATGATCTTCGACCACAGAGCTTCCAGGATCATTCCACTGCAGAAGGAGATGATGATGATAGTGCAGAATCTGCAGCTGATGTGCTGAGACCTGCATGGCCAGAGGGGAGCTCTGGTAGGTCTTCCTGCCGATGGATCTAGGATCCTCTGTTCCTTGCCAGGTGGTGCTTGTGCTACTGATTTTGCAATTGTGTATTCCTTCGGGATGGCCTCCATGACCAATAACTGATGCAACAGTTGCTGGCGATTGAATCCTGGGGCAGGGAGCACCTTGACCTGGAGGTCCAGACACTTGGAGATGCCATTTACTAGTGTAGAATTCTTCCCACTGGAGGTCCTGAGGGACTTGGTGCACCTGGAGTGTGAAAACATCCTTTGGGGCATTGAGGGACCGAAGGATAGATAGGGTCCTACAGAGCTTGGGAATTGGATGGGCAGGTGGAGAGATCCCTCCAGGGGTTGAGCCCCGTGTAGGATGGCGGCACTGTCCTGGGTGAATATGATAGAGCAGGGTGATAAGGCTGGAGATAGGACTGAGGTTTCCCCTTGGTGATGGGAGGGGCTGTTTGGGGGAAAGAGAAGGCATGTAGGTATCTAGGTATTTCTTGGATTTGCTAGGGGTGTCCCCAACTTTATGGAGGAACTCTGATCAATGCCTTTTGAGAGTGTTGCCCGCCTTACCTGAGATAAAGGAAGAATTATCAGCTTGAGAATATGAACTATCTTTAGTATGTTTGGTTTTCCTTGCTGATTTCCCTTCCTTGACAGCTCTGGATGATGGAGGTGGTGGAGAGGGAGTGGATCCATGGAGGGCAGAGCCACGGGTCTGAAAGGAGAGGCCCTGGGCTGCCCCAGATTGAGCTGGCACCAGGAGGGAGTCTGCCTCCGATGACATGGCTTGGTGTCCTGCCCCTGATTGTGTCTTGTCTGGGACCGAAGGGGATGGAGCTGAAGAACGTTGGCCAGATGGGATTTGTTGTCAGGCCACAGAGGCGATGTAGCTGTGCTTGTTAGCAGCTGCCCTTTTCAGAGAATAATTTCGTTTACTTTTTCTTTTCTTTTTTTTTTGATTGAGTTGGTGCGGCAGTTAGGCAGCAGCACTGGCGGCCGGAACAAGAGGGATCAGGTGCCGCTGCAGAGAATTTTCTTAAAATCACTAGCGATCCATTTTACTCTGCATTTAAGGTGTCAACTATCTGTTCTCCTATGTTCGATTGTTGGTGAAACAAAAACTAAGACACTGAGGTCTGGAGTGAGGAAGCTGGCATGGTCAGACAAAAATTAAAAGCACAGAGCGGGAACAGCAAGGTGGGAGAAGGCATGCATGCTCAGAGAAGCCCAAAAGACTTCTCTGGACTAGGAAAGAGCCTGGCACTTATGGCTGCATCGTAAATATCACCATTACAGTGTGCCTACTCATCCCCCTGCTTGTTTCCAGAGATAAATCTGTTGAATTGTGCAAAGAAGCCATCCAATCAGTACGAATCTGAAACCCAGTGTTAGAGTTGTCTAATCTTTCCTTAATACAGCCCCACCCACTGGCACAACTGACAACCTGTAAAGAATAGCGTGTCTATAACCCTATATTATTGTAATAGTCCCAAGCAATTCTGGTCCTTACTGTATACCTGTGACTTGATTTCTCAATCTGTATATAACTATCCTAGCTATGTCCAAGTACATCACCTGTTCTTTGTAGAGACAGTACTCGTACTCCCCTACTCTTGTAAATAGTCTCTAAGCAATTATGGTCCTTCTGTACACCTGTGACTTGATTGCTCAACCTGTATATAGTTTACCCTAGTTACGCCCAAGTTGCATCACCTGTTCATTGTAAATACAGTGCAGGCTCGGCCGCACTATAAGCATAGTTACTCATCTGTAACAAGTAATCTCCGGGAACAGCAGGAATTTAGTCTTCACATATGGGTATCGTCGGTACCAATGGAACCTGTGCGGGAACACTCCCCAGCATCCAATAGGAAAGCTTTTGGGAGCATCCCACAGCGCCTGCGTGCTGCCTTCCCACCTTTCCCAACTGTCCCTCTCCAGTTGAGTTTATAGCTGAGACAAAAGAGAGAGGGAAAGAGAGAAAGAGAGAGAGATAGAGAGATACAACTCCTAGGGGAGGTGGGTGGGTTGTGAAGACTAAATTCCTGCTGTTCCCGGAGATCACCTGTTACAGGTGAGTAACTATGCTATCTCCAGGAACAAGCAGGAATGTAGTCTTTACATATGGGGACTCCCTAGCTGCAGATGCCAGGGAGATGGCCCCAGAAAGTTGTGTGCCCTTGTGAAAGGGCTCCACTTCCCCCCATGGATCTCTGGCATTCTACCAGGGATGGTGGGTGGGAGTTGATTAAGTGTGGGTTTTGAAGAACAGCCTGACCAAACAAGGCATCCCGGCGGGAATCCTTGTCTAAGCAGTAATGGGCTGTGAAGGTATGTACCGAAGCCTAAGTAGCTGCTCGACAAATGTCGTCGATAGACACAGAGTGAAGATGAGCCATAGAGGCTGCCATGGCTCTCACATTGTGAGCTGTGACATGGCCTTCAAGAGGAAGGTTCTTACTCTCATAGGCAAAAGATATACACTGTGCAATCCAGCTGGACAGTGTCCTTTTAGAGACTGGAAGTCCCAAATGACTAGGATCAAAAGCAACAAAGAGTTGAGAGGACTTTCTATGTTGCTGTGTCCTTTGCAAGTAAAAGGCCAAAGCTCTTTTACAGTCTAAAGTATGAAGATTCCTTTCTGCATTTGAGGCGTGAGGCCTTGGGAAAAATACAGGAAGGTAAACTGCTTGGTTTAAATGAAAAGGCGACACCACCTTTGGCATAAAGTGTGGATGAGTCCTAAGGACTACCTTATCATGATGGAACCTTGTATAAGGAGGATCAGCCACCAAGGCTTGCAATTCACTGATGCAATGTGCTGATGTGATTGCAATGAGAAAGATAACTTTCCAGGAAAGGAATTTCAAAGATGTAGTGGCTAATGGTTCAAAGGGTGGTTTCATGAGCTTCCCAAGTACCAGATTCAAGTCCCATGCTACCAGTGGTGGCTTAATGGGAGGCTTCGTTAAAAGAAGGCCTCTCATAAATCTCGCTATGAGAGGATGAGAGGAAATAGGTTGTCCATTGAGAGGCTTGAAAGAAGCTGTAATAATGCTCAAATGGAATCTCACTGAATTAGTCTTAAGCCCTGCATTTGATAAATGAAGGAGGTATTCCAGTAATGATTCCAGAGGTAACGCAAGAGGGTTAAGACCCTTCTGCGAGCACCATATGGTAAACCTTTTCCACTTGAATGCATAAGAGCGTCTTGTGGAAGGTTTCCTGGAAGCATGAAGGATATCCTTCACTTGCTGGGAAAGGTTAAGACCGTGAAGTTCTAGGCTTTCAGCAACCAGGCCCTGAGATGCAGAGACTGGGAATTGGTATGCCACAGCATCCCGTCCTCTTGAGAAAGGAGATCTGGAGCAGATCCTAACTCCAGAGGCGGAGCTTGAGAGAGATGTAGGAGCAGAGGGTACCACATTTGCCACGGCCAACGTGGAGCTATGAGGATCATATGACCTCTGTCTCTCTGAAGCTTGAATAGAGTTTTGGGAATTAGGGGAATGGGTGGAAAGGCATACAGGAAGTCCTGACCCCAATGGAGGAGGAAAGCATCCCTGGCCTGACAACCTTGAGCCGGAATTCTTGAACAGAACTGGGGAAGTTTGGCATTCAGCGGACTTGCAAAGAGGTCTATATCCGGGGCTCCCCAAATTTGAAAAACTTTGGCCACCTGGTCTGCATGGAGAGACCATTCATGTGGAAGCAGAACTCGACTGAGTCTGTCTGCCCAAGAGTTTTGAATACCTGGAAGATACACCGCAGGGAGATGAATCTGATGCTCTCTGGCGAGGGCCCATAGTCGCAAAGCTTCGTTGCATAGTGACAGAGAGCCTGTTCCGTCCTGCTTGTTCACATAGAACATGGCTACTTGATTGTCCGTTTGAATTAGGACTGTCTTGTAGCTGAGCTGGGTGTGAAATACTCAAAAAGCAAGGAAAATTGCTCTGAGCTCCAGGAGATTGATATCGAGATAGGCCTCCTGTGGAGTCCAGGTACCCTGGGTAGAGAGGCCTTGCAGGTGGGCTCCCCAACCCACCTGTGAAGCATCTGTTATTAGAGTGGCTTGGGGTGGGTGTTGCTGAAAAGGAGACCCCATCAAAGAGTTTTGGGGTGACTGCCACTATTGGAGGGACAAAATATGGCGATCTGAGTTTGCTATTTTGTCTGACAGGCAACCTGACGTCTGAGTCCACTGAGTGGATAAGGTCCACTGGGCTGCCCTCATATGGAGGAGAGCATAAGGAACCACATGCACGGTGGATGTCATGGAGCCTAGCAACTGTAACATTTCCCAAGCAGTGAGATGAGGTTTTAGCACTGCTTGGGAAACTAACTGCACAATGCGAAGGCAGTGGGGCTGTGGAAGGTAGGCCCTTGTCTGTCTGGTATCCAGAAGAGCTCCTATAAACTCTAGGGACTGAGTGGGAGCAAGGTTGGACTTTGGGAAGTTTATGACAAGTCCCAAATACGGAAGGATGCGCATTGTGCGAGACAGAGCAACCCTGGTCTCTGGCTCTGAAGGGGCTTGAATGAGCCAGTCGTCTAAATAAGGGAAGACAAATATTCCCAGGGTGCGGAGAAATGCTGCTACCACAGCCATGCATTTTGTGAACATCCTTGGTGCAGAGGCCAGGCCGAAAGGAAGAACCCTGTATTGGTAGTGCTTTCCTTGAAACAGGAATTGAAGGAACTTTCGGTGAGTTGGATAGATGAGAACATGAGTGTACGCATCCTTGAGATCTAGAGAACAAAGACAATCCTGACTCTGAAGGTAAGGGCAGCAGAGTTCCTAAAGAAATCATTTTGAACTTCTCTCTGAACAGGAATTTGTTCAATTCTCTGAGGTCTAGAATGGGTCTGTGTCCTCCTAGTTTTTTTGGAATAAGGAAATAGGGGGAGTAAAACCCTGTATCCCGTTGGGGAATGGGTACCTCTTCTATTGTCCCTTGAGCAAGGAGCATAGTGACTTCTTGACCTAACCGGTCGTTGAGAGAGGTCTGAGAATTGAACTGTCTTACCATTGTAGGAGGGGGCATGCTGAGGAAATGAAGCTTGTACCCCTCTCTTACAATAGTCAGAGTCCAATTTTCTGCTGTTATCTGACCCCATCTGGGGGCAAAATGACATAACCTTCCTGGGATGGTGGAGGGTTCTGGGCCATTCAGGGCCAGGAAGGCAAAGTTCTCTAGACAGGAGTCAAAGCTCCTGTGGAGGCTGAGTCTGCTAAGCCGGTTGAGGCTTAGCTGCTTTTGGCTTCCTTTGTTGCCTAGGTTGTTTCTGCTGTCCCTTTTGGGCAGACTGACCTAAGCAATGCCCCTGTTGGGTATAGGAGGGATAAAACCTTTTCTTCTTGCTGAAGAATGGTTTCTTAGAGGATCTTTTCCTCGCAGGATCAGCTGTAGATTTAGACAATCTATCCAAAGTGATATTGTCAGCATCTATCTCATTAGCTTTTTCCTGCCAATTCTTGCCAAAGAGATTCTCTCCTGTGCAAGGTATATTCCCCACTTTGTCCTGTACCCAGATTTCCAAGTCAGATGCCTGGAGTCAGGCAATTCTATGTGTACCTATGGCAATGGCAGAGGTTCTGCTTATGCATTCAAAGCAGTCAAAGGCTGCACGATTCACAAACTTGGAAACATCCTGAGCATGTTTAACAAGAGAAAGATAATCTTGCCTTTTATCATCAGGAAGGAGAGGGCTCATAAGCTCTAAGTCTTCTGTGACCTCTTTAAGGAACATTCCCATATACAAGATATAGGAACTGACCCTAGCAGAAAGCATAGAAGCCTGGAAGGATCGACGTCCAAAGGCGTCAAGAGTCCTACACTCACGTCCTGGAGAATTAGATGCATGCCTTTTTGCACTCTTTATCCGTCTCATGGCTGATTTCACCACCATGGAATGGTGTGGTAATTGAGTATTCTGAAACCCAGGACAAGGAGGAACTCGATACATGGTGTTGAGTCTTCGAGAGTGAGGAGATGTGGTCAGAGGTGTTTCCCACATCCTTAACATAAGATCATGCAAGATCTCATGAATAGGTAAGGTAGCTGCCTCCTTGGGAGCTTTAGGGTATTGTAGGATTTCTAATTCCTTTGCCCTAGGCTCTTTTTCAGGAGCCACTGTGATGGAAAGACCTCCGGCAACATCTCGGATAAAATCCTGAAAGGACATATCCTCTGGTGGAGACATCCTACGCTGAGGAGAAGAGGAATCCTCAGGAAAAAGTACTCTGGTATTGGCAGAGCTTTCAGAGTCTTCATACTCATCCGAGGATTCGAAGTATCTCCGATCCGGGTGATTGTGCAAAGCACGGTACCGGTACCGATCGAAGTCGGCATTGGAATGGTCCGGTACCAACTTGTCGATGCCGAATAGAGACGCATGACTCAGTCCTGGTAAAATACCTGCCGATGTCGATGCAGTCTGTGCTGGTACCAGAGTCGGTGCCGGTTGAATTGTCTGAAGCGGTTTCAGGGGCATCGAGGCCATGAGAAGAGCCGCCAGACTGCGTTCAATAGCCAAGAACCTCTGGTATATCGACGCTGCCGATGCTTGGGTATCAGTGCTGAATGAAGCGGCTGGAACTCCAGAGCATGGCATCAGTAGTTCTGCCGAGGTTGAAGCCTCGTAACATCCTGGAGCCCCATTAGTGCTTTGGAAGCCGAAGCCTCCCGCTAGGGCAATTTTGCCAGTGACAGGGCCGGCCCGTCCATTGAGCAAGAATGTTTTTTGCACAGGGCCCGCGTTTCAGGGGGCCCCGCGCAAAAAACATCTTGCATCAGCCCAGCTAGGTTTAAAAAATACAAACCGGCTGCTGCCGCTGCCACCGTGGCAGTGGCAGAATCGAGCATCCTGCGGGGCCCCCCTGCTCTGCAGTGTCCTCCATGCAGCCTCAGTGTTGGCTGTCAGAGCCGCGCGAAGAGAGAGAGCTTCTCCTCTCGCGGCTCTGTTAATCCCGCCCAGAGCCGCGAGAAAGGGAAACTCTCCCTTCGCACGGCTCTGTAAAGCCCGCGCTGAAGCCACATGGAGGACACTGCAGAGCACGGGGGGCCCCGCGGGATGCTCGATTCTGCCGCTGCCACGGTGGCAGCAGCAGCAGCAGCCGGTTTTTGTTTTTTTTTTTAAAACCTAGCTGGGCTGATGGGGGGGGGGCTAAGAATGGAAGTGGACTGATGGGGGGGAGGGGGTTAGGACAGGTAATGGGCTATGGGGAGGGCTAATACTGGAAGTGGGCTAATGGGGGGGAGGGGGTTAGGACAGGTAATGGGCTATGGGGAGCTAAGACTACAAGTGGGCTGATGGGGGGGTTAGGACTGGTAATGGGCTATGGGGGGGCTAAGACTGGAAGTGGGCTGATGGGGGGAGGGGGTTAGGACTGGTAATGGGCTATGGGGGGGCTAAGACTGGAAGTGGGCTGATGGGTGGTTTAGGACAGGTAATGGGCTACGGGGGGGGGCTAAGACTGGAAGTGGGCTGATGGGGGGGTTAGAACAGGTAATGGGCTATGGGGGGGGCTACAAGTGGGCTGATGGGGGAGTTAGGACTGGTAATGGGCTATGGGGGGGGTTAAGACTGGAAGTGGGCTGATGGGGGGAGGGGGTTAGGACAGGTAATGGGCTATGGGGGGCTAAGACTACAAGTGGGCTGATGGGGGGTTAGGACTGGTAATGGGCTATGGGAGGGCTAATACTGGAAGTGGGCTGATGGGGGTGTTAGGACAGGTAATGGGCTATGGGGGGCTAAGACTGGAAGTGGGCTGATGGGGGGTTAGGACTGGTAATGGGCTATGGGGGGGCTAAGGCTACAAGTGGGCTGATGGGGGGTTAGGACTGGTAATGGGCTATGGGAGGGTCTAAAACTGGAAGTGGGCTGATGGGAGGGGTTAGGACTGGTAATGGGCAATGGGGGGGCTAAGACTGGAACTGCGCTGATGGGGGTGATAGGACTGGTAATGGGCTATGGGGGGATAGCTCTGGAAATGGGCTATGGGGGGGCTAAGACTGGAAGTGGGCTGATGAGGGGGTTAGGACAGGTAATGGGCTATGGGGGGGCTAAGACTGGAAGTGGGCTGATGGGGGGTTAGGACAGGTAATGGGCTATGGGGGGGGGCCTAAGACTGAAAATGGGGTTATGGGGGATTAGGACTGGAAGTGGGCTGATGGGGGACTTAGGACTGGTAATGGGTTATGGGGGGGGGGCTAGGACTGGAAATGGGCTGATGGGGGGTTAGGACTAGTAATGGGCTATGGGGGGGTTAGGACTGGTAATGGGGTGATGGGGGGCTAAGACTGAAAATGGGGTGATGGGGGGTTAGATTGGAAGTGGGCTGATGGGGGGCTTAGGACTGGTAATGGACTGGGGGGTTGCTAGGACTGGAAATGAGCTGAGTGGAAGGGGGGCTTGAACTGCAAATAGCTGATGGGGACAGGGGCTTGGAATGGAAATGGGCTGAGTGGAAGGGGGCTTGAACTGCAAATAGCTGATGGGGAGGGGGCTTGGAATGGAAATGGGCTGTGAGGGAAGGGAGTTAGGACTGGAAATGGGCTGAGTGGGGGGACTAGGACAGGAAATGGGCTGATGGAGGGGCTAGGATAGGACTGGAAATGGGCTGTTGGGGGGTGCTAAGATTGGAAATGGGCTGTGGTGGGGCTTGAATTGAAATGGACTCATGGAGGGGCTAGAACTGGAAGTACGCTCATGGGGGGCTTGGATTGGAAATGGACTGAGTGGAGGGGAGCTAGGATTTGACATGGGCTGATGGTGGGGCTAGGAAAGGACTAGAAATGAGCTGATGGGGGGGCTGGGATTGGAAATGAGCTGATGAAGGGACTCGGATAGGACTGGAAATGGATGGGGGAGCTAGGACTGGAAATGGGCTGATGGTGGGGCTAGGATAGGATTGGAAATGGACTGATGGGGTCTAGGACTGGAAATGGGCTGATGCAGGGACTAGAAGGGAGCGGATGCTGGGTGGGGCTGGAACTAGAAGGGAGCTGATGTTGGCGGAGGATTAGAATGGGATGGAGCTGGGAGAGTGAAATGGAGAGGGAAAAGTATTTTGTGTGGGAGGGAAGACAAATCTACAATTGGTCGGATATTGGGAGAGTAAGTGGGGATTGAGGATGGAGGGGTAAAATTTGAGTGGATGAAATAGGAATGAGGAAAGAGCAAAAGGAGAAAGATTAGTATGTTAAAGCAGATGTAGAGAGAGAATGGAAAAAAACTAGAAGAGAGGACAAATGGACAGCAGACGATGGAGAGTTAGTAGAAGACACAAAGAAACCAGAAGAAAGTGGCTGGAGCAATTGCCACTGGAAAAAAAATGCACAAAAGGTAGAAAAATCTCTCTTTATTTTGAATTTTTTAACTGGAATATGTCAGCTCTTGGAAATGTGCATCATTAACGTCTGCGCTTTGTTTAGTACTAGAGGAAATTAATTTCTGGTTTAATTTCTACAGTGTTGTACATTCCAAGTTTGGCTTTTGGGGTTCCCAGTTTAATTATTGTCTTCCTGTTTCTAAATTGTGATTCCTTGTTTGGTGATGGTCTATGTTCTGCATGTGTAACTGAGCTGAGGTATTCTGTTTATATAATTCCTAGTTGACATTGTCACTTGTTCTCTTTCCCCAGTAGGTCATGTATTGTTATTCTCTGAAATGTATTGATTTAATATTTGCAGTGTTGCCTTTTGATAGGTAGGGTATGGTGCTGTGTGAGTCCTGGTAGTGCTGTTAGGATACGGCGGGTTTGCTATGGGTTCTAAATGGGCAGTGTTTTTAGTAGTTCCTAATGTGCCTGGCGGTTGGTACTGGATTACAGTAATGTAGAACTCTTTTAGTCTTTCTTTATCCATATACTCATTAAGAGGCATGTTTACTAAAAGTTAGTGTATGGTAACATTATGCAAATATCTATGCAAATGAGGCACCTTATGCAAATGAGGCCCCGCACCGAGTCTCCGCACATGGCCCCGCACCCCCCTTGGGCCGCCCCTGGCCGGTGAAAGTCCCTCAAAGACAACACCAGAGGCATCTCGATGTTTAGAAGGAGATGTACTCTTTGAGGACTGGCTAGATTTATGTTTGGTTAACTGAGATCCATGGGAGGAAGATGAAGCCCTGGAAGACGTCGATGCCACGGAGGCTGCATCGGAGGGAAAAAGGGTACTAAGTTTAGCAGCTCGGTTTTGCCAGCCCCTTTTCGACATTATCCCAAAGGCAACACACTCTGAAATAGAGTGGTCAGGACTTAAACATTTGAGGCACCACTCATGGGTGTCGGTGACGGAAATGGTACCGCCACACTTAGAACACTTTTTAAAACCCGAAGTGGGTTTTTCCATTTTGGGGGAAAAAATTGGGCCTAGTGCCCAAAATGGTGCGTGGCACCAGAGAAAAAATTTACTGGAGAAAGACTCCAGGAACAAAGTTGTTTTTTTCTTTTTTTTTTTAGAAAAAAGAAAAGAAGAACCGGCGGTACCGGTATAGCGTCGAGGGAAGGCAGACGCAACCACAAAAAATAAGAATAAGAAGGGAAATTTTCTGCGGTGACAGGATGTGTGACCTGTCGGCTCTGCGGAAAACGAAGAACTGGAGAGGGACAGTTGGGAAAGGCGGGAAGGCAGCACGCAGGCACTGTGGGATGCTCCCAAAACCTTTCCTATTGGACGCTGGGGAGCGTTCCCGCGCAGGCTCCATCGGTACCGGCGATACCCATTTGTGAAGACTACATTCCTGTTTGTTCCTGGAGATTAAATTAACTGTTTCATGTAAACCGCACTGATTCTAAAGAGCGTGGTATAGAAAAGATATTAAATAAATAAATAAATAAATAAATAAAATAATCTCTCCCTGATCTGCTTTAGGAAACTGCAGACATTTATTATAGAGAAATAAGGCTCCAGCGCTAGCAGAACTCATCACATGTTCCCAGAGATAGAGAAGGAAACTGAAGACCTTTACTAGAGAGCTAAAGATCACAGATCAAAACAAGCAGAACTGAACAATCTGTAGGCTATAAAATGTTAATAACCTCTCTCTCATTCCCCCTTTAGGATGCGGAGGCCACCCTGAACAGGTAGGACTCTGTTCTGATTTCCCTCTTTCTGTATGAAATAGCAGCCCATTAATGTCACTGTGGGACTTGCAGCTCTCCATTAACTGAGGGGTGATGGGACAGAGATCTTACCAGTATAACACACTAAGAACATAAGAAATGCCATACTGGGTCAGACCAAGGTCCATCAAGCCCAGTATCCTGTTTCCAATAGTGGCCAATCCAGGTGACAAATACCTGGCAGTTTCCCCAAAAGACACATAAGTTCCATATTGCTTATATTAGGACAAGCAGTGGATTTCCTGGGTCCTATGAAACTTTCCTCCAGGAACCTGTCCAAACCTTTCTTAAACTCAGCTACACTAACAGCTTTTACTACATCCTCTGGTAAGGAATTCCAGAGTTTGATTACACATTGCGTGAAAAAATATTCTCTTATTAGTCTTAAATGGGTTACACTAGAAGCTGTAAAACGAGACAACATAACATGAAGCTGCAAGGTGGAAAATTGAAAGGCAATATCAGGAAATACTTTTTCACTGAGAGGGTGGTGGATGCTTGGAATGCCCTCCCGATGGAGGTGGTGGGGGCAAATACAGTGACAGAATTCAGAATGGCACGGGACAGACACAATGGAACCATTTATAGCAACAGAATAAAATCAAAATAAACGGAACCATCTGACTTCTCAACAAGTGGGGGTGCCCTGCATGAAGCATTGGGTTCACCCCTGAACAAAGACTTGGGGAGGGGTGGCCTGAGGGGCGGCCTGCACAGAGTGGCACCTACTCCTGCCATCTTACTCTGGCCATCTTACTGGGCAGACTAGATGGACCATGCTGGTCTTTATCTGCCGTCATTTACTATGTTACTATGTTCATTGCATGTCCCCTAGTCTTTCTACTTTTTGATGGTGTATCGATCTACATTTACCCGTTCCACTCCATTCATTAATTTATAGACCTCTATCATATCTCATCTCCGCCATCTCTTTTCCAGGTTGAAGAGCACTAACCTTTTAAGCCTCTCCTCATAGGGGTATCTTTCCATCCCCTTTACCATTTTGGTGGATCTTCTCTGTACTTTTTCTGATTCTGTTATATCCTTTTTAAGATATGGAGACCAGAATTGCACACAATATTCAAGGTGCAGTCACACCGTGGAACGATACAGAGGCATTATAATATCCTTTGTTTTATTTTCCATTCCTTTCCTTATGATTCTCTTTGCCTTATTCGCGGCCACTGCACACTGGGAAGAGGGTTTCAATGTGTTATGCACGATGACAAATCTTTTTCGTGAGAGGTGATTCCTAATGTGGAACCTTGCATTGTGTAATCATAGCTTGGGTTGTTCTTTCCTAGGTGCAGGATTTTGCACTTGCCACATTAAATTTCATCTGCTATTTGACCGTACAGTCTTCTAATTTATCAAGGTTCTCTTGCAATTTTTCACAATCCTCTTGGGTTTTAACAACTTTGAATAATTTTGTGTCTTCTGCAAATTTGATTACCTCACTTGTTATTCCTATTTCCAGGTCCTTTATGAATATATAAAAAGCAGCGGACCCAGCACAGATCTCTAGGGTACTCCACTATTCACCTTTCTCCATTGGGAAAATTGGCCATTTAGACCTACTCTCTGCTTTCTATCTTTTAACCAGTTCCTGATCCACGATAGTACACTGCCTCCAATCTCATGACTTTTTAATTTCGCCAGAAGTCTCTCATAAGGGACCTTGTAAAAGGCTTTCTAATAATCCAGATACACTATATCGACTGACTCACCTTTGTCTACCTGTTTATTCACATCTTCAAAAAAATTTAACAGATTAGTAAGACAAGATCTTCCTTGGCTAAAGCCATGTTGGCTGTCTCCCATTAAGCCATGACTATCTACAGGTTCAGTAATTTTGTTCTTTATAATGGTTTCTACCATTTTGCTCGGTATTGAGGTCAGACTCACTGGTCTGTAGTTTCCCGGATCCCGTAGAACCCTTTTTAAAAATTGGTGTTACATTGGCGATCCTCCAATCTTCAGGTATTACAGATGAGTTTAATGATAGTTCACAGATTACTAATAGCAGGTCTGCAATCTCATATTCCAGTTTTTTCAACACCCTGTGATGTATACCATCCAGTCCAGGTGAATTTCTACTCTTTAGTTTCTCAAATAGTTGTAATACATCTTCCTAGTTTATCGATATTTCTTTTGATTCTTCTGCAATATTACTTTTAAATAGCATTTTAGTCATGGGTAACTTCTCTGCATCTTCCTCAGTAAAGACCGAAGAAAATAATTCATTCAGTTTCTCAGCTATGGCCTTGTCCCCTCTTAGTGCCCCTTTTACCCCTCTATCATCTAAGTCCAACTGACTCTCGCACAGGTTTTTTGCTACGAATGTACTTGAAAAAGTCTTTATTATGCGTTTTTGCTTCCACAGCAAGCTTTGTTTCAAATTCTCTCTTTGCCTGCCTTAGCAATGTCTTGCATCTAACTTGCCAGTGCTTATGTTGTTTCCAGTTTTTGTCATTTGGCTCCTTTTTCCATTTCCTGAAAGATGTTTTTTTTTGGCAACAGCCTCTCTGACCTCCCCTTTAAACCATGTTGGCAGTTTTTTGGACTTCCTTCCTCTTTTCTTAAAGCGTGGAATACAGCTGGTCTGAGCTTCCAAGATAGTATTTTTAAACAACATCCATGCTTAATGTAAATCTTTAACCTTTACAACAGCTCCTTTTAGTTTTTTCTTAACTATTTTCCTCATTTTATAATGGTCTTGCTTTTGAAAGTTTAAAAGTAGTACTGTGGATTTCCTTGCTGTCCTTCCTCCAGTTATTAAATCAAATGCGATCATGCTATGATCACTATTGCCAAGTGGCCCCAACACCCTTATCTCTTGCACCAGATCTTGTATTCCATTAAGGATTAGATTCAAAATGGCTTCCCCTCTGGTCAGTTCATGAACCCGTTTCTCCATGAAGCAGTCATTTATTTCATCTAGAAACTTTATTTCCCTAGCATGTCCTGCCGTGACATTCACCCAGTGAATACTGGGGTAATTGAAATCACCCATTATTATTACTGTGCTGTAATGTTTGTTAGCTTCCCTGATTTCTATGAGCATTTCATCATCTGTTTGTTCATTTTGGCCAGGCAGTCGATAGTACACCTCCACTGCCATTGCCACTGCCATTCTACATGGAATTTCAATCCATAGAGATTCTAGAGTGTATTTTGTTTCCTGAAAAACTTTAATCCTGTGTGACTCAATGCCCTCTCTAACCTAGAGTGCAACCCCTCCACCAGTTTGATCTACTCTATCATTGCGATATAATTTGTACCCAGGTATCACAATGTCCTCCTTCCACCACGTCTCTGAGATACCAATCATATCTAACCTCTCATTTAGTGGTATGTATTCTAACTCTCCCATCTTATTTTTTAGACTTCTAGCATTTGCATACAAGCATTTTAGAGGTTGTATCTTATACATATTAATGTGGCTATCGGTAGGCAGGGGTAATTTGGAATCTTTAAGCTCTGTCTACTCTGTACTTAAGGGTATTTGGGTTATTTTTGTCTTTATTGGAACTTCTCTGTCGATATGCACAAACTTCAATCTTTTGCTAGTATTCTTCAAGGATACATTGTTCCAAACCATTTGCTCTTGGGCGACTGTTGACTCTCCCCAATTATCTAGTTTAAAAGCTGTTCTATCTCCTTTTTAAAGGTTAATGTCAGCAGCCTGGTTCCATCCCAGATAAGGTGGAACCCATCCCTTCAGAAAAGCCCCTCCTTTCCCCAGAATGTTCCCCAGTTCCTAACAAATCCAAACCCTCATCCTTGAACCATCATCTCATCCACGCATTGAGACTCTGGAGCTCTGCCTGCCTTTTGGGTCCTGCACGTGGAATAGGAAGCATTTCAGAGAATGCTACCATGGAAGTTCTGGATTTCAACTTTCTACCTAAAAGCCTAAATTTGGCCTCCAGAACCTCCCTACCATACTTTGACTCCTCACTGGCGCTATATAAAACCTTATCTAGGTGGCACGTGAGGTCCACTACCTTCGCACCAGGTAGGCATTTTACCAAGCGATTCTCACATCCAGCAGCCACCCAGCTATTTACATGCCTAATGATTCAATCACCAACTATAACGGCTGTCCTAACACTTCCTTCATGAGCACATGGCCCTGGAGAATCCTCCTCGGTGTGAGAGGGGTTTATATCATCTGGAGGACAGGTCCTAGCTACAGGATCATTTCCTGCCACACTAGGATGATGCTTTCCTGTCACGTGATCTCTCTCTTCCAAGGCAACAGAGAAACTGCCAGTCTGGAGGTGGGACTTCAGTACTATATCCCTGTAGGTCTCGTCTATATACCTCTCTGTCTTCCATATGTCCTCCAAGTCTGCTATTCTAGCCTTCAGAGATCGGACTCGTTTCCTGAAAGCAAAGAGCCCCTTGCATCTAGTGCACACGTAAGACGCCTCACCAACTGGGAAAAAATCATACATGTGACACTCAATGCAAAAAACTGGAAAGCAAAAATCTTGCTGCTGGACTACTGTCTGCATTTTAGTTTTAAGGTTTTGTTTAGGTATTGTTTACTTAGGTTTGTTGGGGATACTTATATTAATACAACTATACCTAATGGGACTGATTCCATCCTGAACGTCCTGGCCCTCTGTGCGCCCAGCCAGAACCAGTCACACAGAGGAAGCTGCGATTCTGATCCTGCGGGGCATGTCTAGCCCTGTGGGATCAGAATTGCAAAAAGGCCTGTATGTGCAGGCCGGGACGCTGATTCTGTCCAGCCTGCACGTACAGGCCTTCCCCAGCTAACTCAGTCAGGCTGTTCAACGGAGCCACAGTACCATGGCGTCCGGTTGCTATGGCACTGCAGCTTCATTAAAAGCCGTGATCTCCAGCCACCAGCTGCAAAGGTGCTTTCCCGCTGCCCAAACCCCAATATGGCCTCCTAAGGCCAGTGTCGGGCTGCAGGGAATCTTCTCTGCCCCCTCCCGCCACTTCCCAGCCCTAGACCTGCCATCCTCTACCAACTAGGGAACTTATTCCACCTCTGAGGTGGAATAAGTTCCCTGTGCAAGCTGCAGGACACGGACATACAGGATCGATATTGGAATTGGCCCTGTATGTCTGGGTCCGTCGACCGCCCACTGCCTGCCGTAACGCTGCCCTTAATCCGCTCCTTTCCCGCCCCCGTCTACCTTCCCCATACAACGTGCAGGGAAAGTAGACAGGATCGGGAAAGGGCCCAAATAGCGTGAATGGACATCCCAATGGGACATCCATCCCTGCCATTCGTGCCTCAGAATGACCCCTAATACATTTAATAGACTTTGTTTACCTCAAGATTAATTAATTTCAGGTCCTTAATTAATGTATTCCTTATGAGGGTAACCAGCCACACTTGAAAATGAATATGGGCGCCTCCTTCCCTTTAATAGGTTTAAGAGCCTATAAAGCTAAGATTACCCTTAGGGTAGTTGGAAGGGAAAGAAGACTTAATAAAAGTTGGCTTCCTACACAGTGCCCTGACCTGTGCTTCTAAGGGAAAGTCTTACCAGTTTCCTGTATGATTCACACAGCCCTTGGTTTGATAGAAGGTCCTTCCAAATTGCCCCTTTGATCTGTCACTTGCCTTTAACACCTATTTAAGATAACTTCACAGATTTTTGCCTCTTAACTAGTAGGCCTCTTTGTAAAGGTCTCTAGAAACTAGTTTATTTCTTTCTACTCAGAGACTATTCTATTTGTATACTAAGCTATACTCTGATTTGATTTAAATTAAAAAAAAAAGCTCTGTAGAAACAAACATATTTCAGTGACTATTTACTCTATTTTACTTTCTATGCTAAGCTACACTCTTTTTGAAGTAAATGAAAAGCTCTCTGGTGGTACTAAGATCTGACTGAGCCAGCAAAAACACTGAAATCTAAAACACCCAGATTTATCAGTTTTAACGCAAAGAATTCCCTTTTTCCCCAAGATTTAGAGTATAGTCCAGAAGGTAAATACTTACAAGTGCAGATCTATTTCCAGCTGTAGTAGTCGCTTTTGGTAGTCCTTCAAGATTCTCACACTTCTTGCCTTCTCTTCACTTCACTCAGCTGTATCACACTCCATAAATTTTGGACATGTAAAAATGTGCGGAGAATAGACATAAAAATGAAAATTATTACTAGCACTGAATAAATTCAGCCTCATTTGAGAATATTTTCTTTCTCTCGGAAGGTTGTATGTAGACCTGTGAGCTAACAGCAGTATCTCTCTTTGCTTACACCTGTCCCCTGGGCTGGTGTAAGGATATTGGGTGCACTAGGTGAACCTTTAGCCTTATGCCCACTCTAAGATTTTGATAATGAAACTTAAAAATCATGATCATCATAATATCATCCCTCCTACAACAATTCTGTAAAAACGTGTAGCTTGACATCATGGGCTCAATATTGATTTAGGACGGCTATGCACCACTATGGCGCATAGCCGTTGCCGCCAAAACTTAACCCCGGATATTTAATGCCGAGGTCATATGCAATTCTGGCATTGAATTATTTAGGTTTTCCCCATAGCCGCTGCAGCCACCGTAGCTAATTGAGCAGCGGCCATATTGCATGCTACCCTGTAAGCTCTTGCAGCTAAAAGATAAGTGCAGCAAAAGCTGGTCTATCTTTTAGCCGCAGGTCACTAACCGGATAGCATGCAATATCGCCGCTGCCAGGGTAGTGAATGTCGCTGCCCCTGAAATTCCCTGGAATGGTCATGACATGCCGCGATGCTAAGCAGCTAGCATCGGGGTGTGTGGTGGAAATAAATCGGGGATATTCAGCGGCACTAACTGTGTTATAGCTGTCGAATATCCCACTAAGCAGCATTTACACGGTATACTTGGATGGAAGTGTAGGGCTGGAACCCCTGCAATTCTACACCTGCAGTTCTCCGGCCTGCTCAGCAACTCAGGCCTGAACCAAGCTGAACAGACAAGATGGATTCCTCACTACACTTTTGCTGTATTCAGCTACAAACTTGACCTCCAAGCAACTGCTTGTGCAGCGTTTTTATGTGTACATACAGAAGCCATTGTCCTTGGCCAATTCACTGCCCACATGCAAGAACATCTGCTTCTCCAGTGCTTATCTATAGCTAGTTCTACTGGCCTTGGACACTTGTACCTATGCCCAGAAAACTACATACTGTTTTCTCAGCATGACATCTTACTATGGATCCTTTGTCTGCAAGAAGATGCCCATCATCTACCTCCTGATTCGCTGAGAACACCTCTGACTGTTTTGTGCCAACCAATCATTGGACCTATGACGGAGAATTCTCACAAAGAATAATACAATCTGCGCAGGAGAAATTAGACACTTTTCTGCCACAGACACGCTTTTCCACACTTTCAGACAGACTGTTACACAGGTTTTCCGCTGTCTGTACCCCGCTGACCTGTTTCCTGCGACCTGATCTATCTGCAAGATAGCTACACTACGTGTGGGCAAGGCTGTCCTCCAAAGGTCTGAGAAGACTTTCACAGATACCTCCGGTTCTGTGTTCTACCGTGGCTCGCCTCCAAGAAGGGCTGTAGCCTGCGTTACCTAGCTCAGCTGCCTCCTTGGACTGGTGCTGTTCCAGAGTCTCCTGACGTCCGCCCAAGTGACAGGCGAAGCTAAAGGTACTGACTTATCTCTTGCCCATCCAGGGGCCCCCCTGGATGGGCAAGGGTTAGCTAAAACATATTCCATAATTTTCTCAGTGCAGAGCAAATCAGTGACGTCTGGTTACTAATTAGTGATTTATTACTTTGTCCACCTGTAATGCTGTGTCGTAAAAATTTCTACCTCATGTTCTAATTATATATATATGTTTGTATATTTTTCTACCTGGCTGTCCATAATAAAATCGAATATATATATAGACCAGACTTATTTCGTGGTTCATTGCCAGAATAGCTCAAAGAACTTCGGGCTGGGTATCAGTAGCCAATTTCCCCTGGACAACTGAGAGTCTAACTTATTTTACTCTACTAATAATCCTGACAGAAGCCATGTAAATGCCTTGGAAAATCCTGCCCCATCTTTTTAAATATTAAACTCTGCTTTGTATGAGTGTCTGTGCCCGCTCCCCCTGCAAGTAAAAGAATGGGCCGATGACCGGCTTTGTGTGGCTGTCAGGATCTATTGTTTTCCTTTGCTGCTGATCTTAGTCGCCCCTCATAGGTTGCTGCCCTAGTTCACTGCCTAGTCTTGCCTAATGGTTGTGCCAACCCTGCCTATCCCTGTCCCATCTCTATCCTCAGGGATTCTGAAAGCTCAGGGTGAACCTCTCCAAAAATACTTCCAGTTTCTCTCTTACTAGCAGGTGTCAGACAGCGAAGTTTCCAAGACCAGAGGCTCTTTCTGCTGAAGAGGGAGAAGGTTCTCACCTGAGCTTCCTTCGCAGATATTTTATTCTGAAGAATGAGTTCACACAATACCGAGGTAAACTATTCCATGCTTAAAAGCTGCAGTTCATTAGCAGAGATATTAATAAAATATGGACATACATGGGGGGATTTTAGAAGCCCTATTTGTGAGATGGATGTCTGAAAACAGGCACTTGGACATGCGAAGAATGGAGACGTCCCTGGAGCCATTTTAGAAGCTGAGCATATAGATATCCCCAGCATGAGAACATCCATGTAGCATGGGGCCTGGGCGGAGCACGAGAGAAGTATGTGCCAGTAGGATTCTGAGAATGGCACTAGCACATCGGGTCCTAGTTGGTGAGGCATCCATCCCTCTACCTGTTCCTGACCATGAATAAGGTGGAAAAAAATGCTCGTTACATGGATGTCACTCTTCCAGGGGAAAACATATAACATGCTTACATCACCACGGTCATCGTTTCTTGCCCAAAGAAACCTGAGCGTAAATGCAGACTCCAAAGTTATTGCTGCCCGCCGCTGCATGTCCGAGTATCTGAAATGACAGGCCAGGATGTGCAAGTCTTCTGAAATATCCCTACCAACATGTCCAAGTACCCTGTTCTGAGGCCATGCAAGTCAGGGACATCCACCTTTGTGAAATGACCTACACCCATGCATGTTTCCACCTTGCAACCTGCACGGGGCCCACCTCCCGAACCGGTTATAGGGACGTTCATTTTTCAGGGTTGAGGCTGAACGATTTCAGAAGGCATTTCTGCCGCTCCCCTGGGTTTTGGACGTTCTGCTCTGGATACCTCGGATTTTTCCTAGATGTCCTTTCTAAAATTCCACTTTCTATCTTTCTCTACTGATAAATAAATTGTTTATGGTTTCTTTTGTCATTTCTCAGCTTAATTTTATTTCATTATGTTTTCTTTTAGGAAGGTTCTCTGCAGAACTGGGTAAGATTTCATTAGCTTATTCTTTAACATTTAAAAATCCTATTCAAGGTGTATCCCTGCTTTGGATAAAGCACCTGTTTCTTTTATTTATTGGTATTTAGCTCACAACCTCTCCAGTAGCAGTTAAAGGTGAGTTATATTCAGGGATAACAGGTATTTCCCTGTCTCCAGAAGACTCACAATCTAAGCTTGTAACTGAGTCAATGAGGATTGAATGACTTGTCCAAAGACACAAGAAGTATCAGTGGGATTCAAGTCCTGATTCCTTGGCTGCTGTTGTAATCACTAGGCCACTCCCCCACTCCCCACATTTACTTTTCTCTGGTAAAGGAAGTGAAGGCTGCAGACAGATAGCGAGGTTACTTACCTGTAATGGGAGTTCTCCGTGGACAGCAGGATAAGTCAGCCACACCTGGTGACGTCCTCCGGGCGCCGCCGTACATATGGAAGTGCTCTCCAGAGCTCAGAAAGGTAAACCTTTTGAGCATGCCCAGGTAGCCCATCCTACCAGTCCGCCCCCTAGCCCGGTCAGTGAGTTCCTAGCTAGACAGTTCCCGGGTAGGGAGCGGATCCGGCGGGCTGACCCCCTCCAGGGGAGGCGGGCGGGATTGTGTGGCTGACTTATCCTGCTGTCCACGGAGAACTCCTGTTACAGGTAAGTAACCTCGCTTTCTCCATGGACTAGCAGGATTGCGTCAGCCACACCTGGTGCCTCCCTAGCTGACAGTGTATGCTGAGGTGGAGGGGGAAGCTTGACCAGATCATCAAGGAGAAGACAGGCATAATCGTTCAACGCAACAACGTTTTAATGCAGTAAGGTGCAAAAACGAACAAGGTGCAAAACAAATGCAGTAAGCATTGAGCATACAGTGGTTGTGCAAGTAGTGCAAGCACAGTGAGAGCAGTGCAAAGAACTGTAGTAGTGCAACCAAACAGGGTCAACAACATGGGTAGGTACAATAGGATGTGATCAACAGTGCGAGTAGAGCACAGAACTGTAGTAGTGCAATCAAGCAGAGTCAATAACATGGCCCAATACAATAGGATTGGAGTCCATAGTTATCGGGATTGGGTGTTCTCCTGCTTCTCTGTTGCAGTGGAGAGGACGGCAGTTCTGAGGGCGTAGTCTTCTTGTGCCTGGAGGTTGAGGCAGTGGTGTCTCTGGAATGTGTGCGGGGAGGACCAAGTGGCCGCTCTGCAGACGTCTCACAGAGGGACCGAGCAAAGGTTGACAATTGAGGTGGCCATTGCTCGTAGATTGTGAGGGCCCACTTTAGGCAGGTTTTGTAGGCCTTCAGGGTCTAGGCAGTAGGAGAAGCAGGAGGCGACCCAGTGGGAAAGAGTCCTCTTGTTGACAGGCCTGGCTTGGTCGAATGAAATGAAAAGTTGGTCACCTTTGCAGATGGGCTGCGTTCTGAGCAGGTAGATCCGGAGGGCCCGGAGACAGTCTAGAGTGTGCAGGCGTCTCTCGTCCTCTGATGCGTGAGGCTCTGGGAAGAAGGAGGGGAGCTCGATGGATTGATTGACATGGAAAACTGAGGCCACTTTGGGCACGAACCTGGGGTTGGTTCTCAAAGACGCGCAATCTTGTAGCAACTGTGTATAAGGAGGGTGAGCCACGAGGGCTTGAAATTCACTGATCCTCCTGGCCGAAGTGATCGCGACGAGAAACAGAGTTTTCCAGGAGACATACTTCATTTCTGCTTCATGCATTGGCTCAAAGGGTTCCTGGGTCAGGCGCAGGAGAACTGTGTTGAGGTCCCAAAATGGAACGGGCTTCCTGATTGGGGGCTTCAGATTCGCCAGCCCCTTCATAAAGCGCGTTGTTAAGGGCAGCGCCGCAATGGAGCTTGCTCCCTGAGGTTGAGCATGGAAGGCCGCAATCGCAGAGAGGTGTACCTTGATGGATTGTGTCTTAAGGCCAAGGTTGGATAAAGAGCTAAGGTACTGTAGGATGTTAAGAAGCAGGCAAGTGGCGGGCTCGAACCCTTGTGTTGTGCACCAGATGCTGAACCTCTTCCACTTGAGACCATAGGATTTTCTGGTGGAGGGTCTTCTGGCCGCCAGTACCACGTTTTGTACTTCTGACGGCAGCCGGAGTGCAGCGAGAGTTAGCCGCTCAACCTCCAAGCAGTGAGAGCTAGGGCTTTGAGGTTGGGGTGTCTGGTTTTGCCCTCGTCCTGCGTGAGTAGGTCTGGTCTGAGCGGTAGGTGTTGCGGACGCTCCCTCGCTAGGCGGTGAAGAAGCGCAAACCACATCTGGCGGGGCCAGTAGGGAATCACCAGGATGGCGTGAGCCTTGTCGCGAATGATCCGTTGGAGTGTGGCAGCGATGAGGGGGGTCGGTGGGAACGCATACACTAGAGACCACTCCCCCCAGCACACGTCGAATGCATCCGCTGCCAACCTCCTGCTGGACGGGTGTCTGGAGCAGAACAGGGGGCATTTTGAATTCTGCTCCGTGGCAAAGAGGTCGATGCTCGAGTGGCCCCATCACTTGAAGAGGCTCTGGGCGATTTCCGGGAGAAGAGTCCACTCGTGCGGCTGTAGCTGTCTGCTGAGCTTGTCTGCTAAGGTGTTCTGGACTCCCGGTAGATAGGAGGCCCGGAGGTTGCACCCGTTTCTCAGGGCCAGGGACCATATCTGTAGTGCTTCCTTGCAGAGGGAGCGCGAGGCGGTTCCTCCTTGCTTGTTGATGTAGAACATGGCTACCTGGTTGTCCGTCTGGATGAGGACGGATTTCCCTTGCACGTGTGTTAGGAACGCTTTGAGAGCGTATTTGATGGCTCTTAACTCTAGGAGGTTGATGTGCAGGAGTCTCTCCTGTGGGGACCAGGCTCCTTGTGTGCTGAGTTGGAGAAGGTGGGCACCTCAGCCTGAGTTGGAGGCGTCTGTGGTCAAGGTCACTTGGTGCTCTTGTGGATGCATGTCCTTCCCTCCCGAGAGGTTTTTTGGGACTGTCCACCAGCGCAGCTGGGTCTTGGTCATGGGGGACATTGGGACTCAGGTGGAGAGGGGCTGCGAATGCTGGTTCCAGTGTGTGCGCAGGTGCCACTGGAGTGAGCGCATCTGAAGTTTCGAAAACGTGATGACTGATGTCGGGGCGGACATGTGACCCAGAAGACGCAGGATGGACCTCGTGGAGGAGGTCTTCGCAGAAGCTACGCTGGACGCCAGGTTGGTGAGGGGAACCAGCCTGTGGTGGGGAAGGAACGCCTTCGATAGGTTGGTGTCGATCACCGCTCCAATGAATTCCAGCCTCTGGGAAGGTGTGCGGTGCGACTTGGTGAAGTTGATGACAAACCCGAGGGAGCACATCAGGGACTCGGCTATCTGCAGTGATTCCTGAAGTTGTGTTTCTGAGGGTGCTGTGAGGGTGCTGTGAGGAGCCAGTCGTCCAGGTACGGGAAGATGGATACGTTCTGTTTGCGGAGGTGTGCTGCCGCTACGGCCACACATTTGGTGAAGACCCGCGGTGCTGGCGATAGGCCGAATGGAAGGACTTTGTACTGGTAGTGTTGGCCCAGCACGTTGAAGCGGAGGTACTTCCTGTGTGACGGATGGATGCGGATGTGGGTGTAGGCATCCTGCAGGTCCAGGGACGCCATCCAATCGCTGGGTTGGATCAGGGGTAGGATGGAGTTGAGGGAGTACATTCTGAACTTCTCCGCGATGATGAATTTGTTTAGCTTGCGGAGGTTGAGGATGGGGCGAACACCGCCAGTTTTCTTTGGAATGAGGAAGTATCTTGAGTAGAAGCCGGAGTTTACTTCATTCAAAGGCACCTGCTCTATGGCGTTGGATGAGAGAAGGCATAGCAGCTCTGCGGCCATGATGATGAGCAGATGTTGAGGGGTGTCGCTGGCGGGATGCGTGCGTTGATGAGGAGTCGTGAAAAAACGCATGCGGTAGCCTTCTTGGATGATCTTTAGAACCCAGGAGTCCGAGGAGATGCGCTGCCACTCTGATAGAAAGTGCGTCAGGCGACCCCCAATCCGAGTGCTCGCCGGTGAATAACTGTCAAAAGGAGGGTCCACCTTTGGCAGAGGGTGGATTGTTGCTGTTCTTTTTCTGCTTGCGGTCCCGCTGTGAGTTGCATTGGTAGGAGGGACCGTGGTAGGAGTTGGACTTATATTTGTTGTACTGCCATCTCCTATTAGAGGAGTACTTCTTGTTGGCGGCGTAGTAAGGCTTTTTCTGGAAATTGCTCTTATGGGTTCCATAATGACGCTCGAACCCTTCCTCTGCCAGGGTTTGTAGGGTGGTGCAATGTTCTTTCATGTCATTGACTGTGTCCTTGACCTTGTCCCCAAAGAGTGATTCACCCATGCAGGGTGCATCCGCGATACCATCGTGGGTGTCTTCTCTCAGGCCTGAGGCCCTCAACCACGCCCATCGTCTTGCGGATATGGCCGTGCCGGCCGTTCACAGGGCTATGTCGAAAGAGTCAAAGGTTGCGCTGGCCAGGTGTTTGCTGCACTCTGACATGTTCAATAGGGTGCTGGCTATTGGCGTCTGTGATTCCTTGGGAAGGGATGCGAGGGCTGTCTTGAAGGCCGCCATACAGTTGTCGAGGAAAAGAACCTGCTGGAATTGATGCACTGCGATTCTGGCGCTGAGCATGGTCCCTTGGAACACTTTCTTCCCGATGTCATCAAGCAGCTTGTGGTCCCGTCCTGGTGGACTATTGGCATGAGTGCGTGAGGATTTGACGCGCTTGAGCGCTGAAGATACAACGATGGATTTGTGAGGCAGTTGGGATTGCGAGAAACCCGGTGCTGGCTTTACCTGGTACTTGCTGTCGAGCCGCCTAGGGAACGGTCTGCCTGAAGCTGGTGTCTGCCACAGCCTGTGCTGATTGTCCAGGAGCGTCTGGTGGATGGGCAGCGCAAAGACCCGTTTCGGTTTAGCAAGGTATTTTAGAACCTCAGGGACCAAATCACCTTTGTCTTCCAGGGTGTTAATGCTAAGGTAGAGGCAAGCTTGTCCAGGAACTTGTGGTATGTGAGATCCTCCGGGGGGGGGGGGGGTGGATCCTCTGTTTCCGCAGGTTGGCTTTGGTCTGGGTTTGATTGTTCAGGGGAAGCCGACCCCACCACTGCTGCTTCTATGTTGTGCTCCTCGGCGGTGCTATCCGGAGATGGAAGTTCCGAGTCTGGACCGGGTGAGGGGTCCTTATCCCGCTCTTCAGGGTTGGATATATGACTGTCCCTGTGAGCTTTTTGCATTTGAGCCGGTTCTGAAGAGGGAGACAGACACGCCACAGGTGTTAAAGAGGCAGACTGTCTGACCAGCTGGGTTAAGAGACTGATGATTGCAGATGAGCTGCTGTGCATGGAGTTGTTGGAGCCGCTGAGATGGCATTTGGCAGGGCTGTAAGAACTTGAAGGACTGCGGTGCCTGCCTTTGTGGTTGTTACGGTGTCTCTCGTAGCTCCTACGGTGTCTGGAGCGGTGCCCGTGCTGCTGGGAGTGATGGCTGCATCTGGGGGGGCTGCCTCTGTGACTGGAGCTGCTGTTGCTGTCAGTGGAACTGCTGTGTCTTGTTTTCTTGCTCCGTTTTCTGCCGTGGTGCTCCATGCAGCCTGAGGCAGTTTCCCTCCGTATAGCAGTGTCTGCTCCGGGGTCTGAAGAGTTGATCACGCTGCTTGGACCTGGGTTGGACCACTGGGGCTGTGGGTGTGCTCCAGCGTGCGATCCCTGCTCCATGAGCATGTTCGCGCTGTAGCGGCGCCCTCCTGCGCCGTTGAGATCGCCAGCGCCGATGTTGTCCGCTGGGCTGGCCTGCTGAAGGGGTGGAGCTAGCGGAGGAGAGGGTTGGCGCCGGGAGCTGGTTTCTTCACCTCTGCGCTGGTGGGAGCCCCGAGAGGTATTTGCCACGCCCCCTGAGTGGGAGGAGTCGGAGGACTGAAGCAGGATCCTGGAGGACTGAGGACCGTCGCCATTTTTTGAAGCGTGGCTGCTTTCTCCGGCGTGATGGGGCCGGTTTGTAGTAATCATAGGAATAAGCCCTGAGAGGTTTGTGGCTGTTGGGGTGTTAGCGACGCGAGTCTGAGGCATCGAGGGGGACCCCGTGGCACAGCAGGGGATGGAGGCCGCAGCGGGCACATCCGGAGCTGGCACAAACGCAACAGTTTCAGAGGTACTTGCGGTTGCAGAAAGGTACTCTTGAAGATTTTGCTTTCTGATTTTCAGTGCTCTTGGGGACATCCAGCCACAGGGAGAGCAGCCATTGACGTCGTGATGAGGGCCCAGGCAGCGCAGGCAGATGTCGTGGGTGTCTGTGCTGCTCATTTTCCTCTTGCAGTGGAGGCATTTCTTGAAGCCAGGCTTTGGCATGATGCTCGGTTGATGAGTAATTCGTTCGAAGATGTCTTGATAAGTTGATTTTTAGAAGAATATGGTGTAGGAGAGCAGGGTCCGTCTTGCTGGCAAGGCGGAAGGATGAATACTGACCGGGCTAGGGGGCGGACCGGTAGGATGGGCTACCTGGGCATGCTCAAAAGGTTTACCTTTCTGAGCTCTGGAGAGCACTTCCGTATGTGTGGCGCCGCCCGGAGGACGTCACCAGGTGTGGCTGACACAATCCTGCTAGTCCATGGAGAATTGTAGATGTACACACAGACTTGGAAAGGTTTGGAAAGAATTCCATGAGCCATGCTCTGCATGCTTTCCCCACTTGTTCTGCAGAAGTAAAGATAGTGGTTACCATACGTCCATGAGTCAATGCAGGAAGGTGCAGTAGGCTTTATGCACAGTTTATCTTGTTTTTTTTGTGGACAATTTTGTGCGCTACCAGTGAGTTTTGCACAAGAGTTAACTATGCATAAAGACTTGAGCATACAGAACATTTAAATCCATGGAAATGAAGCAATTAGCTATTCAGCACAAATGTAGAGAAGTGTGCTGAAGACCAAAAGGCTGATCTCATCACTGAGAGTTTAACGCAAAGTCTGGGGAGGGATAAAGGCTTAGCTCAAAGATCTCCTGTCAGCGCTAGAGAAGAATTTATGCCTGTTTGAGCGTATGGCACCTGCGACTTTTTTCTGTCTTTACTAAAGGGGATGAGGAGTTGAGGAGGACCTGTGCTGGAAGAATATTCTGCTGGAATGTTGTCTGGTGCATAAACACCGATATTACTCTGTGCAGAATTTCTGTGCAGCACGATCCCGGTGTTTATGCGCCAGAGAACATTCCAGCACAAGTTCCAAACGGGAGTTTTTATGCGCATCATACTGGTGCTGGTAATGCAGACCTGTGTGCACGTGTCAGGCTTGCTCTCCTTCTTTAGCGCAGATTTTTTGCGCAGAACTCATTATCTCCAGGAACAAGCAGGAATGAGTCCTCACATATGGGTACGTCGGAACAGACGGAGCCTGCGCGGGAAAGCTCCCCAGCTTTTCAGATGAAAAGCTTTTGGGGCTTCCCACAGCGCATGCGCGCTGCCTTCCCGCCTTCCTGACCAGCTCTCTTCAGTTTCTCTTTTTCCGCGGAGCCAGCAGGTCGTGTTCCTGTCACCGCTGAAGAAATTGTTATTTTAATTTGTTTCTTTTGACCGCGTACCTGCCTTCCCCATACCAAACCGGTACCGCCGGTCTCTCTTTCTTTATTTCTTAAAAAAAAAAAAAAAAATCTTTTTTTATTTTCAGCACAACGTGGTAACTTTTGCTAGGCCTTCAGGCCTACACAAATTCTCCTCATGGAGAGGCCAGCTCCTGGTTTTAAAAAGTGTACCAAGTGCAGTGCTGTTATTTCTCTCACAGACACCCATGAATGGTGTCTTAAATGTTTGGGACCTGACCACTCCATACCGGACTGCCCATTCTGCTCCTAGATGTCTAAACGTGGTATGCAGAACCGGGCCAACAAGTTCCATGTGCTGTTTGCTTCAGATAATCCAGCATCACAGTCATCCAGGTCTTCCTCTCCAGATGGATCTCAGGTAACCAAACTTTCTGTGGGCAAATCCTCTAAAAGCAAATCTCTTTCAAAAGATCGAGAGGCTCTCAATCTTGAGTTCGAGGATTCTGCCCAAGCCAAAAAACCCCGGCGGGAGGCTCCGGTCTCCAAAGCACCATCTATGGGGTTACAGGTTGACATCGATGGCACGGCCTCGACCGATCACCTGTTAGACTTCTCTGGGGTACCGGCTGATACCGGTACCGACATCCAGGCAGCAGTGGCGTCCATGGGCAATACTGTCCAGACCATGCAGCAGGCCGTTCTGGCTTTCATTAAGGCTGCGACGCCCTCGGTACCGATTCCATCGGTACCGACTCCGGTTCCGGTATCCACACCGGAACCGAGACCATCAACTTCCAAGCGTCGATCGGTTCCGCATGCCGGATTCAGGCTTTTGCCCGATACCGATCCCATGCCCGATACGCCCGATGTCGATATCGGTCGGTACGCGTATCGTGCATTGGAAGCACAGAGAGAATACTCAGATTCTTCTGATGAGTTCAATTCCTCTGATGACTCTGCTGAGCTTGATCTTCCTGAGGAGCCCTCTTCTCCAAAGAGGAGGATGTCTCCTCCAGAGGATTTATCCTTTCAGGATTTCATTGTTGATGTAGCTAAAGGGCTTTCTATTGCTACATCTTCTGGAACGGAACCAAGATCAAAGAAATTGGATATTTTAGGATACTCCAAAGCTCCTAAAGAGGCAGTTACCCTGCCTATCCATGAAATCCTTCAAGAACACTTGATGGATTTGTGGGAGACTCCTCTAACACTGTCTCCTCATTCCCGTAGGTTGGACACCATGTACCGGGTCCCTCCTTCTCCTGGGTTTCGAAAGACTCAACTGCCTCACCACTCCATTGTGGTGAAGTCTGCCATGAAAAAGATAAAGAGTCCTAAAAGGCACTCTTCTTCCCCTCCAGGGCGAGAATGTAAGACCCTTGACTCTTTTGGTAGAAAGATCTTCCAGGCTAGTATGCTTATAGCCAGGATCAATTCCTACAGTCTTTATATGGGCATGTTTCTCAGAGAACTTGCCCTGAAGGTACGGCATTTTGCCCCCTTTATCCCTGAGGATAGAAAGGAGGACTTCACTTCTGTGGTGACACAACTTTCAGAGGTCTCCAAGTTTTCCAACAGGGCAGCCTTTGATTCCTTTGAGGTTGCAGGCAGGGCTTCGGGAATTGCTATTGCAGCCCGACGTCTTGCTTGGCTCCAGGCTTCTGACCTAGAACCCTGGGTCGTGGATGGCTTAAGGAATCTGCCCTGTACAGGTGAGAACTTATTTGGTGAGGACTGGCAAATTAAAGCTGCTCAAATGGACGCAGAAAACGCCACTCTAGATAGACTTTCTAAGTCTACTACTCCTGCCAAAAAGAAGCCTTTTAAGAGGCCTTACTACAAGAAGGCCAGATTTTCCACAAATACTGGCCAACAATCTGCTCAGCCTCGCTTTGCTGCTAAACGTCAGCAATCTAAGCAAGTAAAGTCAAGGCCTGCAGTGTCTGCTACACCACAGCAGGCTCAACCCCCTCAGGGGTTTTGACTTGCCCCTAGAGAACTTACCATTTCTGGCTCTAGAACAACCAGAGCCCCTCACCATTCCCGGAAGGTTAGCTCACTTTGCTCCCAGATGGGAGCAAATTACATCAGAGCAATGGACCCTCTCTATCATCCGAGAGGGTTACAAACTTCATTTCTCCAGCCTTCCTCCCCATACCATGGTGAGGCAATTCAGTTCTCCCCCATCTCTTCTGACCCTGTTGGGTCGGGAAGTCTCCTCTCTCCTTGCCCAAGGGGCAATAGAGGAGGTTCCTCTTCCTCAACAGGGGTTAGGGTTCTACTCCCCTTATTTTCTCATAACAAAGAAGACAGGGGGCTTCAGACCTATCCTAGATCTGAGAGAATTGAACAAGTTTCTATTCAAGGAGAAATTCAAAATGCTCTCTGGGCATTCTCCTTCCATACCTTCAGAGTCAGGATTGGCTTTGTTCTCTAGATCTCAAGGATGCGTACACTCATATACTCATCCATCCATCCCACAGAAAATATCTTCGATTTCTGTTCCAGGGAAAACATTTCCAATACAGAGTACTTCCCTTCGGTCTCGCCTCTGCTCCAAGAGTATTCACAAAATGCATGGCAGTCGTAGCCGCATTTCTAAGAGGCATGGGAGTCTTCGTGTTCCCATATCTGGACGACTGGCTCATCCGAGCTCCATCTCAGTCAGAAGCCCAGATTTCCTTGGACCGCACAAGGCGTATTCTTCAATATCTGGGACTTGTGGTAAACATTCCCAAGTCCCAACTTATCCCTATTCAGTCCCTGGAATTCATAGGGGCCCATTTGGACTCCACCACTGCAAGGGCCTACCTCCCTCTGGTCCGAGGCCAACGACTAATCAGCTTGGCCTCCCAGGCTCAGTCCAGAAGTCACTTGTCAGCCAGGGAACTGCTGCAACTTCAGGGCCACATGGCCTCCACGGTCCATGTGGTGCCCTACGCTCGTCTCCATATGAGGGCAGCTCAATGGACTTTGGCCACCCAGTGGTCTCAAGCATCAGGAGCGCTCTCAGACCAAGTACTCACCTCAAAACGTCTGTTTTGGTCTCTCCAGTGGTGGACATCCTCCAAAAATCTGTTGTTGGGGACCCCCTTCCAACCTTTGTTGCCCCAAGCAACCCTCACAACAGATGCCTCCCAAACAGGGTGGGGAGCTCATCTCCAACACCTCTCCACTCAGGGCACCTGGTCTCCCCAGGAGACCACCCTTCACATCAACCTTCTGGAACTGCGAGCAATCTTCCTTGCCCTCACAGTCTTCCACACCCTCCTTGTCAACCTGACTGTCCTAGTCCAGACAGACAATCAGGTAGCCATGTTCTATGTCAACAAACAAGGAGGGACGGGCTCTCTGTCGCTTTGCAACGCAGCTCTCAGATTATGGGCCTTCGCCAGAGAGCATCAAATTCATCTTCTGGCAGTATACCTTCCAGGAGTTCAAAACTCTCGGGCAGACAGACTCAGTCGAGTTCTGCTTCCACACGAATGGTCCCTGCATATGGACCAGATACGCAGAATCTTTCAGGAATGGGGGACCCCGGACATAGACCTCTTTGCAAGTCCGTGGAATGCCAAACTTCCCCAGTTCTGTTCCAGGACTCCGTGTCAGGGAGCTCAGGCCAACGACGCATTTCTCCTGCATTGGGGTCAGGAATTCCTGTATGCTTTTCCACCCATTCCTTTGATTCCCAAGACTCTGTTCAAACTTCAGAGGGATCACGGGTCAATGATCCTCATAGCTCCACGCTGGCCACGCCAAGTGTGGTTCCCTCTACTTCTACAGCTCTCCCAGGGCTCCTCTCTGGACCTGGGAGCTGCGCCAGACCTTCTGTCTCAGGAGAAAGGGACTTTGTGGCATCCAAACCCCAAGTCCCTACATCTCCGAGCTTGGTTACTGAAGGCTTAAGCCTTCATGAGTTTAATCTTTCTCAACCAGTGAAAGATATCCTTTATGCCTCTAGGAAACCCTCTACCAGGCGTTCCTATGCTTTCAAATGGAAACGTTTTTCCATTTGGTGTGCTCAACAGGGTCTTGACCCTCTGGCACTTCCTTTGAATTCTCTACTAGACTATCTCCTGCATCTTTCCAATGCAGGCCTCAAGACGAATTCAGTACGAGTCCATTTAAGTGCTATTGCAGCATCCTTAAAACCTATAAATGGACAACCTGTCTCCTCTCATCCTCTTGTTGCAAGGTTCATGAGAGGCCTGACCTTAACTAAACCTCTCATCCGACCTCCGCCGGTAGCATGGGATTTGAACCTAGTTCTAGGTCAGCTTATGAAGCCACCTTTTGAGCCTTTGGACTCCACCTCCTTGAAATTTCTTTCATGGAAGGTAGTTTTCCTTATTGCAGTCACTTCAGCTCGCCGCATCAGTGAACTGCAGGCTTTAGTGGCTAATCCACCTTATACTAGGTTTCATCATGATAAGGTGGTCCTTAGGACGAACCCCCACTTTATGCCCAAAGTGGTCTCGCCTTTTCATCTTAATCAAGAGGTATATCTACCTGTTTTTTCCCGGCTCCTCATGCATCCAGTGCAGAGAGGAACCTTCATACCCTTGATTGTAAAAGAGCTCTCGCCTTTTACCTCAACAGGACTGAGCCACATCGAAAGTCTTCCCAACTTTTTGTGGCTTTTGATCCTTCTCATTTGGGACTTCCAGTCTCCAAGCGTACACTTTCCAATTGGATTGCTCAGTGTATTTCTTTTGCTTACCAGAGTAAGACCATTTCTCTGGAAGGCCATGTCACAGCTCACAATGTGACAGCCATGGCCACCTCTATGGCTCATCTTCACTCTGTTTCCATAGATCAGATCTGTCGAGCAGCCACTTGGGCCTCGGTTCATACCTTCACAGCCCATTACTGTTTGGACAAGGACTCCCGCCGGGATGCCTTGTTTGGTCAGGCTGTCCTCAAACACCTGTTCCATACTTAAACAACTCCTGCCCACCTTCCCTGGTTGGATGCCTGAGATCCATACGAAGATGGTTACCTTTGGAGGGGGATCTCCCAGGCATCTTAGCTAGGGAGTCCCCATATGTGAGGACTCATTCCTGCTTGTTCCTGGAGATAGCACAGTTACTTACCTGTAACAGGTGATCTCTGGGAACAGCAGGAATTAGTCCTCACAACCCACCCACCTCCCCTAGGAGTTGTATCTTCTATCTATCTACCTTCCTTTCCTCTCTCTATTGTCTCAGCTATAAACTCGAACTGAAGAGAGCTGGTCAGGAAGGCGGGAAGGCAGCGCGCATGCGCTGTGGGAAGCCCCAAAAGCTTTTCATCTGAAAAGCTGGGGAGCTTTCCCGCGCAGGCTCCGTCGGTTCCGACGTACCCATATGTGAGGACTAATTCCTGCTGTTCCCAGAGATCATCTGTTACAGGTAAGTAACTGTGCTTTCATGCTGTTTGGGTACCGCATCGGAGAGCACAACCTTTGCCTTAGGTGTGTTTTGGGAAACCTGCACTGAGCTTTAGCACATGGTTCTCATGGAAGGTTGAATTACAAATGCCACGTGACACCGGAAAGTTATTTCAAAACAGGATTGCCCAAAATGTCTTCTTCCTGGAATAAGATAACTTCGCAACCGTGCCTGGGGGAGGTGGCAATGCTACTTGATTGGGGGTTAAGGAAGGAGACTCGGACCAGGCTAAGGAGAGGGGAGAGAGCTGTAGACAGGCAGCTGTCTGGAAACTTAGGGAAGTTTCTACAGCAAGAGGCAGATTCGGAGGCCATTTGCACAACTGCAGAATCACAGGAAATTGGAAGCCTCGGATTATTGGGAGCTACAACGTCCCTTCATTGAGCAAAGCTTGGGGGCGGAGCACGGCTAGATACAGGTTTTTCTGTTTCAAAATGTTGGCAGCCCTACTCTGAAGATGTGATTGTGTGTTTGAAAGTTAGTTTGAATGAGGCTGAATGAAGAATGAATGAAAATGAGTGGTTTTAGAGGATTATTTGAGGTTTCTTTAAGTTGAGCTGCACGTGAGAGGAAAGGGTAGGAAATGGAGGTCTGTCCCTCTTGTTACAGGGTGATCTCTCTTTGGAAGAGTCAAATTCTTGAGTAATTGGTGAAGCTGTTGTGAAAAAACCCCCAGAGTTCTGGATTTTTTTCCCTGTGAGATCAATTGTGAGACAGGAATTGCAACTGGCTTGAAGATTTTTACGACTGAGATAGTTTTAAGAGACTGGCGAGCTCAGAGGTTTAAATATTTGGCTAAAATTGGAGAGAGTAAGTGAAAGGATTTTTCCTATCTTTACCTAGGTTCCCTGTTTAAAGGGATTGAAATGTTAGAAGTAGTTGCCCACGATTTAAACTCTGCTCAGAAAAGAACAGTGCATAGGAAAACCTGAAATGGTACAAGGGTTTAAAAAGGGAAGACGTTTATTTCTTTAGGTTTTGGATATGTGTGTTCGAGATAGAGTTTTGGCTATAATTGAAAATAGGAAGGGAGCCTTGGTGAGTAGCAGTACTGTGGGGTTTAAAAGTCTTACTTTGGTGCTGCAGTTCAGGTTTTTCAAACACTTTTTAGTTCGAGGGAGTGATAGTTGGTGGGACAGAAGTTAGTGTTAGTGGGAATGACTGGAATCTTGGGAGGGAGCTGAACAGGGTCGGCACAAGGGTATTGTGGGGCCTCATTTACATAAATCTAACCTATGAAATTAATTTCCTCTTATACTGAAGAGAGCACAAAAGCAGAGCACATTTCTCAGGGCGGACATATCCCAGTTAATAAATTCAAAATAAAATACTTTTATTTCTATCTTTTGTTGTTTGGGCATTTTATTTTTCAGTTACAATTGCCCCAGTCTCTCTCTTCTGCGTTCTTCATGTCTTCTGCTAAATCTCCATTGTCTGCTGTCCATTTGTCCTTTCTCCTCTTTGCCTATTTGTTTTCCATTTTCTGTCTACATTCGCCTCTGACATACTGATCTTTCGCTTTTTGTTCTGTTCGCCATGTCTATCTTTACTCATTCATCCACTCAATTTCAACCCTCCGTCCTCAATCCCCTTTTGACTTTTTCAGCTACTCTTCTAACCTCCAGTCCAGCTCCCCATTTCTCATCTCACTCCTATTCCCCTCTCAATCCCTTCCACCACCCAGCTAGTTCCTTCTTAGATATTCATTAACTCTCCCTTTCCTCCTTCTTACCCCAGCATTCACTTTTATGCCCCTCTCTTTCAACTCTTCCCTCCGTATGACTGTTTTTCTTCCCTCCTACACAAAATATCTGTTCCTCTCTCCTCCAGTTTTTTTTTCTCTCCCCAGTCCCACCCTCTTCCAGTTCCAGCCTTCCCAGCATCCGCTCCCTTCCAGTCCCACTCTCCTCATCCCCCAGCATCAGCCCATTTCCAATCCTTGCCCCCCAGTATCAGTCCTCCTCCAATCCCAGTCCCTCCCAGCATCAGCTACCTTCCAGTTCCCTCATCCTCTAATATCAGCCCATTTCCAGTCCTAGCCCCTCAGTATCAATCTTTCTCTAGTTCCAATCCCTCCCAGCAACATCTCCCTTTCAATCCCAGGCTCCCCATCCCCCGGCATCAGCCCATTTCCAGTCCTAGCCTCCTTCCCTCCATAACAGTCTTCTTCCAGTCCCAGTCCCTCCCAGCATCAGTTCCCTTCCAGTGCCCCCCATATCAGCTCATTTCCAGTCCTAGCCCCATTCCCTCCCAGTATCAGCTCCCAGTACCCGCCTAGTTCTCTTCCAGTCCCAGTCCCTTCCAGCCCCTCCCAGCATCAGCTCCCTTCCAGTCCCCTCCCCCCCCCCCATATCAGCCCAATTTCAGTCCTAGCCCTCCTTTCCGCAGAGTCCTCATCCAGTCCCAATTGCTCCCAGCATCATCTCCCTTGCAATCCCAGGCTCGCTATCCCCTAGCAGCAGCCCATTTCCAGTCCTAGCCCCCCAGTCTCAGTATTTCTGCAGTTCCAGTCTCTCCATCCCCCAACATTAGCCCATTTCCCAATCTAACCCCAGTTGCAGTCCCAGTGCCTACGGTTGCCGCTCACCCCTCCTTTCCCCTCACTCACATACTCTCTCACACTTACATACGCATGGATTCACAGCTCGGGGGACCCCACACTAGCCTGGCTAGCTTGAGTGGGAGCCAGTGAGGACTGAAGCCCAGTTCCCCAACTCACTTGTGCACAGCCGCGGGAGTGAAGACCTGCCGAAGCAGCTTCTTTTTTCTCCCACAGCTGTGTTAAGTTGTTTGCTGCCAGTGTGGGTCACTATGTAGAGGTTAAACAGGGGCATTTCCTGTCTCACAGCAAAGAACACAGCAGTTTTTAGAAAAAAAGAAACTGTTCCGGCAGGTCTTTACTCCTGCAACTGTGCAGAAGTGAGTCGGGGAGCCGGGCTTTGGTCCTCACTGGCTCCCCCTGCAGGCAACATTACCACACATGCCTCGTGCCAGCCCTGGAGCTGAATGTAGGTGAATGTGAGTGTGGGGGAAAAAGTTTTTTTACACAAGAGATCCCTGCAAGCTTGCAACCTTAAGTTATTTTTGGGTAAGAAAGGGAATTAGATATAGGTGAAAGGATTATGGGAAAAGATAAATTTCCGTAAGAACTAAGGTATTTAGTAGACAAGTTCTTTTAAAGCCTGAAAAGAAGAAAAAAGAAGAAAAACCAATTTCAGAAAGAGAAAAAGATGAAACTACCTGAGTTATCTTAGACCCCATCACTGAAGACTTCTGATGAATAAGTAGCGCTGCCAACACAATACGGAATATTTATACATTTCAGCTCAAATATTTATAGTACAGCCCAAATACTGATTTTTAAATGATCTTTTCATATTAGTTCTGAATAATATATTTATTATTCATGCAATGTTTTTTAAATCCTAAATATTGCTATTCCAGCTGGTGCTGTATTTCAATTACTCTTTTGGGAATTCTTCATTTGACACACTGGTGAAAATATTGAAAATCTGACTAAGACATACATATGTCATGCTATGTCAAAGACTGATCTGATTGTTGTGGGATGGGACTCTAGCACTAAATAATTGTAATGCTAACTTCACATATATGTACCATCTAATTGGGAAATAAAGAAAATTCTGTAACTGTAACATCACTGGTCCTTTATCCTTTATTTACATTTAGTTTATATATTGTCCAGCTGTTCTCTTCTCTTAAGGTGAGGGTATTCCAGTAGACCTCGGTGTTGTTCACTGCCCATCGCTTTCTGGGAATGAACAGTTGAGATAACATCTGGTCGCACATGACATATTTTAAAAGGGAAAAAGTAAAATTGAATCACCTCCTGAGTGAGCAGCGTCAATTAGCAAACAGGACTGATCTTCTGCAAGTCTGTCAGTGTGTTATAGACAATAGTAGAGCTTCTCTCATTAAGTAATTGACTGACTGTTGAACTTGCCAATGGGGATTAGAGGTGGGAGTGTGAGGAGCCAATGAGAAATGTTTGCTCATGTTTATTAATGTGTCTCCTCCCTGCAGTGGATATGACTCTGGATCCTGAATCTGCTCATCCAAATCTCATCGTGTCTGAAGATCGGAAAACTGTCAGATATGGAGAAACAAGACAGAACCTGCCGGACACTCCCCAGAGATTTGATACTAGTGCCTGTGTGCTGGGGTGTGAGAGCTTCACCTCAGGGAGAAATTATTGGGAGGTGGAGGTGGAGGTGGGGGACAAGAATGAGTGGGAATTGGGGGTCTGTGAAGAATCTGTGAGCAGGAAGGGGGGGATCAGACCAACACCTGGGAATGGATACTGGGCAGTGGCACTGTGGGATGATGAATACTGGGCCTGCACCTTACCTGAGACCCTGCTCCCCCTGAGCGTGAGCCCCCGGGCAGTGGGGATTCTTCTGGATTATGAAGCAGGAAAAGTCTCATTTTACAATGCAGATAACAAATGTCATCTCTACACCTTCACCCGCACCTTCACTGAGAATCTCCGGCCATATTTCTATCCCAGTGAAAATGCCGGAGCTCTGAGAATCCGACCAGTGCCAGACTGGAAATGAGGGAGCCGGACCCGGGGTCAGGGTGTGATATATTATCTGGGAGCTGATTTTTCACATCTGGGTGAGAGGAATCAGAGTGCTATTTATGAAATGGTAGATTGTGCAGGATATACATATGTTTAATAAACAAATAAATACGTTGGAGAATCAGGGCCAAGATGGCGATCTGACGAGTGTTGTGAGCAGCGTCGTTTTTCTCTATGGGTAAACAGAAGGTTAAAGGGGTTAAGAAATCCTCTCTTACCCCAGCGGCCTCTTCCCCATTGCCTTCGCGAGTGGTTGGTCCACTTGATGCCTTCGTCTCTATGACGCAGTGGCAGTCCGGTGAGCCGGTGGAGCAGTGCCTCATTAGCGTCCCGCCGGAGCTGAGCAGCTCGACGGGAGGTTCGGGGCCAGACATCTCCCCTCCGACGCAGTGGTGTCCGCCAAAAGAGCCGTTCCCTTGAGCAGAGACTGGTGCAGTCATCGATCTTGCAGCCCTCCCATGTGGTGGAGTCTCGCGAGAACGGAGAGCTGACTGCGCGGCTGGGTAGTGGAGGGGTTTCTGTACCTCTCCCTCACTGTTTGGGGGTTTCAACATCATTGCGGTGGTTTGAAGGGTCTGAATTGATCCCTTCTACATCTGGGAGTCCCGTAATGGAGCAGCAGTCTTCTGAGGTCGGTACTGGAGCGCCTGAAAACCTGGTAACTTTTTCCTTTGAGCGTCCAGCTGTATTCACATTGGAGAAGATTTGGTCAGCTATTGTGAAGCTTGGGGAACTGTTGGCTCCACAGGTCTCAACTTTGGCAGCCCAATCTCAGTCTCACACTAACTTATTGCAACAGCATACATTGGAAATTTCTGCTCTACAATCTTCAGTGAGTGAGATACAACAAAAAACAGTTTCCTATGATGATGGAGTTTTATCTTTTCAGAAGGATGCATTGGCATTAAAAACAAGGATTGAGATGTTGAAAAATTTATCTAGATATCAAAATCTCCGTTTGATTAATTTTCCAAAGTCTACCTTAATTAGCACTAAAGATATGTTTAAAAAGTATTTGATAGAGATTTTGGGTGTTCCAAATGAGTCCCATCCCCTGATGGTTAAAGTGTATTATCTTCCATCTGGTAAAAAGGGTGTTGGTGGTGGTGGGGCGATTTCTGGGATTGACCAAGCTGATTCTTTGGATGTTTCGGGAATCTTGTTGTTGTTGTTGTTAAGTGCCATCAAGTCGGAGTCGACTCATGGTGACCCTCTGGATAGCTATCCTAAATTGTGTTCGGTCTTGAGTCAGGCGGCTCATTGTTGACAGACTGGTACCCATAGCTGCTGTTATTGTATCATTACATCTCATTGCTGGCCTTCCTCTTTTGTGTTGACCTTCTATCTTGCCAAGCATGATGTCTTTCTCTAATGATCTCTCTCTTCGCATGATGTGTCCAAAGTATGAAAGTCAAAGTCTTGTCATCTGAGCTTCTAAAGAAAGCTTAGGTTTGATTTCCTCTAGTACTGACTGTTTTGTTCTTCAGGCAGTCCATGGTATACACAGTATTCGCCGCCAGCAACATAATTCAAAGGCATCAATTTTCTTCCTGTCTATCTTTTTAATGTCCAGCTTTCACATCCATATGATGTTATTGAAAATACCATGGTTTGAACAAGTCAAATCTTTGTATGGAGAGAGACATCTCTGCTCTTGAGAATCTTATCTAGGTCTTTCATAGCCATTCTGCCAAGAGCAATGCGTCGTCTGATTTCTTGACTGCTTGTTGCTTCTTTATTGATAGTTGATCCAAGTAGGTTAAAGTTGTTCACAATTTCAATTTCTTCTCCTTCAACGATGAACCTGTTGATTATGCCAGTTGTCATGATCTTTGTCTTCTTTACATTAAGGTGCAGGCCCATTTTGAGACTATGTTCTTTGATTGTGAGAAGCAAATGTTTCAGATCATCTTCACTTTCAGCCAGTAATGTGGTATCATCAGCATAGCGAAGGTTGTTGATGAGTCTTCCACCAATCTTCACACCTCTGTTGTCTTCATACAATCCTGCTGCTCTGATGATTTGTTCTGCATATAAATTAAACAGGTAGGGGGAAAGTATGCAGCCTTGTCTTACACCTTTGCTTATTTTAAACCATTCTGTTTCTCCTTGTTCCGTTCGAACTGTTGCTTCTTGATCAATGTACAGATTGTGCAAGAGTACGATCAGGTGTTCTGGTATACCCATGCTTCTTAATGTGGCGCAGAGTTTCTCATGGTTTACACAGTCAAAAGCCTTGCTATAGTCGATAAAGCACAAATAGATATCCTTTTGGTATTCTTTAGTCTTTTTAAGGATCCATCTCACATCCGCAATGATGTCTCTCGTTCCTTGCCCTTTCCTGAACCCTGCTTGCACTTCAGGTAGTTCTTGTTCCAGGTATGGTTGTAGTCTATTTTGAATAATCTTCAGTAGAATCTTGCTGGCATGTGGGATCAGAGCGATTGTGCGATAATTTCCACAGTCAGTTGGATCACCTTTCTTTAGTATTGGTATAAACACAGATCTTTTCCAGTCTGTTGGCCATGATGATGTCTTCCATATTTCTTGGCAGAGCCTTGTAAGTACGGTAACAGCTGCATCAGATTGCTGTAATACTTCTATGGGAATGCTATCAATGCCTGATGCTTTGTTCTTTGATAAGGCTTTCAATGCTGCTTCAACTTCTTCTTTCATCACCAATGGTTCCCGATCATAAGGTACCGGTTGAAACGGCTGTTGGTCCACTTGATCTTTATCATATAAAAACTCTGCATATTCCTTTCACCTTTTCTTGATCTTCTCAGCATCATTCAACATAGAACCTTGAGCATCTTGTAACATTCCAATTCGAGGCTGGAACTTTTTCTTTAACTCTCGTAGCTTTAGGAAAGCCGATCTTGTACTTCCTCTAATAGTTTCTGCTTCTATTTCCTTGCATGCGTCATTATAGTACTTTTCCTTGTTCTGTCTTGCTGCACGTTGGAAATCTCTGTTGAGTTCTGTTATTGTCTTTCTTTCTCCTCTGACTTTAGCTTCTCTGTGTTTCTGGGCAATTTTCAGAGTTTCTTCCGTCATCCATTTTGGCCATTTTTGCTTTTTCACCTTTTGTAGAGACTTCTCGCTTTCTTCCAACACAACCTTCTTGATGTCACTCCATAACTCTTCTGGAGGTCTGTCATTTGTATCTAAAGCAGCAAATCGATTTTGCAGGCAGTCTTTAAATTCCAGTGGTATATTCTCAAGGTCATATTTTGCTGCATTCATGAGTGGTTTGCTCTTTTTCAACTTTAGCTTGAGTTTGCATACTAGTAGTTGATGATCTGTTCCACAGTCAGCTCCAGGTTTTGTCTTTGTTGATGTTATAGAACTTTTCCATCGTTGACTTCCACAGATGTAGTCAATTTGATTTTTATACAATCCATTGGGTGGCGTCCATGTGTACAGTCGCTGCTTGTGTTGATGGAAGAAGGTGTTTGAGATGAATAGATCGTTGGTCTTGCAGAATTCTATCAGTCTTTCTCCAGCTTCATTTCTGTTGCCAAGTCCATATTTTCCAACTACTTTGCCTTCTTCTTTGTTGCCAACTTCTGCGTTCCAGTCACCCATGACTATCAGGATATCCTGTTTGCATGTTCTGTCAATTTCAGCTTGTACTTGTTCATAGAACTCTTCAATTTTATTCTCTTCTGCAGCTGTTGTTGGGGCATATACTTGAATTATAGTTGTGTTCATAGGCATTCCTCGTAGACGAATAGAGATTAAGTGTTCGCTGACTGCATTGTATTTCATTACAGTTCTTGCAAGTTTCTTCTTTATTATAAATGCAACACCATTTCTTCTTTGTCTTTCATTTCCAGCATAGTAGACCATGTGATCATCTGATGCAAAGTGCCCGATGCCAGTCCATTTCAGTTCACTGACACCCAACAGATCAAGTTGTACACGTTCCATTTCATTCTTGACCACCTCCAACTTCCCTTGGTTCATGCTTCGTACGTTCCATGTTCCAATGAGTAAGACATCTTTACAGCTTCTGACTCTCATTTCATGTGCAGCTACATCAGCAGTCAGACTTCCCGAGGGCTTTGATCCAACCACATCATAAATGCTGGCTTTACTCTGAAAAGTCTTCAGCTCTTCCCCAGTAGCTAGTTGAGTGCTTTCTGACCTGGGGGTCTCATCTTCCAGCACTATAGCACAATTTGTTTTGTTGTAACTATCCATTAGGTTTTCATGGCAAGATACAGAAGTAGATTGCCAGGCCTTTCGTCCGTGCAGTTTAAGTTTGGTGTTGTTGCCGTTGTCACGGAAATGTGACACTCCGCTGTCAACACTATCCCATTCTGCGGCTGCCCAGATGGGTGGTTTGTCTTGGTCTGGCACCTCAGCTGAGACCTGTCCGTCTTGGGAGACCCTGCCAGTAGTTAAACTACCGATAGTTTAGCTCTCAGCATCACTGATGCACACAAGCCCTCATAGCACGACAAGCTGCAAACCAAGTGAGGGAATCTTAGATACCTGTTTATGTGATTCTATTTTTCCATCTACTTTAATTGCAACCTTTGCTCTCTCTTCTGATCGGGATTGGTTTTTGCAAATGTTTTTTCACAAGCGTACTCTGTTATTTCAAGGGCTATCTGTACATGTGTTACCAGACCTGTTTAGAGAAACTCAGAGGAGAAGGAAGGAATTCTTGTTGCTCCGTCCTGGAGTTTTGCTTGCTCAATTCTTCTTGAAATTCCCTTGTAAATGTATCGTTAAATTGCAGTCTGTTTCATATATTTTTTGAGCCCTCACAGTTGCTGTCTTTTTTGAATTCTCACTGCTCTGTTGAGGCAGTCTAGATTAATCTACTGCAAATGTTTGGCGTGACTGTGGACATTTGTCATATTTTCTTCACAACGTGTATTAATTAATCAACTTTGGATTCTCCCCGTGTAGTGGGCTGGGGTAGGGACAGACTTGTTTTACTGTCTTTTGTTAATTTCTGCTTATGTTCATTGTAAATTTACAAAGGGTTTTCCGTTTGTACCCTAATTTCTATGCAGGCTTATTATGCTTGGATTTATTGTAAAATATCTGTTCCCCTCTCCTCCAGTTTCCTTTCTTCTCTCCCCAGCCCCACCCCTTCCAGTTCCAGCCTTCCCAGCATCCGCTCCCTTCCAGTCCCACTCTCCTCATCCCCCAGCATCAGCCCAATTCCAATCCTTGCCCCCCAGTATCAGTCCTCCTCCAATCCCAGTCTATCCCAGCATCAGCTACCTTCCAGTTCCCTCATCCTCCAGTATCAGCCCATTTCAAGTCCTAGCCGCCCCCCCCTCAGTATCAATCTTTCTCTAGTTCCAATCCCTCCCAGCAACATCTCCCTTTCAATCCCAGGCTCCCCATTCCCCGGCATCAGCCCATTTCCAGTCCTAGCCCCCTTCCCTCCATATCAGTCTTCTTCCAGCCCCAGCATTAGTTTCCTTGCAGTGCCCCCCATATCAGCTCATTTCCAGTCCTAGCCCCCTTCCCTCCCTATCAGTCCTCTTCCAGTCCCAGTCCCTTCCAGCCCCTCCCAGCATCAGCTCCCTTCCAGTCCCCTCCCCCCCCCCGAATCAGCCCAATTTCAGTCCTAGCCCTCCACGCCGCACAGTCCTCATCCAGTCCCAATTGCTCCCAGCATCATCTCCCTTGCAATCCCAGGCTCGCTATCCCCTAGCAGCAGCCTATTTCCAGTCCTAGCCCCCCAGTCTCAGTATTTCTGCAGTTCCATTCTCTACATCCCTCAACATTAGCCCATTTCCCAATCTAACCCCAGTTGCAGTCCCAATGCCTACGGTTGCCGCTCACCCCTCCTTCCCCCTCACTCACACACTCTCTCTCACTTACATACGCATGGATCCACAGCTCGGGGGACCCCACACTAGCCTGGCTAGCTTGAATGGGAGCCAGTGAGGACTGAAGCACAGTTCCCCAACTCACTTGTGCACAGGCGCGGGAGTGAAGACCTGCCGGAGCAGCTTCTTTTTTCTCCCACAGCTGTGTTAAGTTGTTTGCTGCCAGTGTGGGTCACTATGTAGAGGTTAAACAGGGGCATTTCCTGTCTCACAGCAAAGAACACAGCAGTTTTTAGAAAAAAAGAAACTGTTCCGGCAGGTCTTTACTCCTGCAACTGTGCAGAAGTGAGTCGGGGAGCCGGGCTTCGGTCCTCACCAGCTCCCCCTGCAGGCAACATTCCCACACATCCCTGGAGCTGAATGTAGGTGAATATGAGTGTGGGGGGAAAAGGTTTTTTACACAAGAGATCCCTGCAAGCTTGCAACCTTAAGTTATTTTTGGGTAAGAAAGGGAATTAGATATAGGTGAAAGGATTATGGGAAAAGATTAATTTCCGTAAGAACTAAGGTATTTAGTAGACAAGTTCTTTTAAAGCCTGAAAAGAAGAAAAAAGAAGAAAAACCTATTTCAGAAAGAGAAAAAGATGAAACTACCCGAGTTATCTTAGACCCCATCACTGAAGACTTCTGATGAATAAGTAGTGCTGCCAACACAACACGGAATATTTATACATTTCAGCTCAAATATTTATAGTACAGCCCAAATACTGATTTTTAAATGATCTTTTCATATTAGTTCTGAATTATATATTTATTATTCATGCAATGTTTTTTAAATCCTAAATATTGCTATTCCAGCTGGTGCTGTATTTCAATTAGTCTTTTGGGAATTCTTCATTTGACACACTGATGAAAATATTGAGAATCTGACTAAGACACACATATGTTGTGCTATGATATGTCAAAGACTGATCTGATCGTTGTGGGATGGGACTCTAGCACTAAATAATTGTAATGCTAACTTCACATATATGTACCATCTAATTGGGAAATAAAGAAAATTCTGTAACTGTAACATCACTGGTCCTTTATCCTTTATTTACATTTAGTTTATATATTGTCCAGCTGATCTCTTCTCTTAAAGTGAGGGTATTCCAGTAGACCTCGGTGTTGTTCACTGCCCATCGCTTTCTGGGAGTGATATAGGGATGTTACCCATGACTGAAGTGGTATTTAAAGGTGCGGAAGAATTGAAGGAAATATCGATACATCGGGAAGATGTATTACAACTATTAGATAAACTGAAGAGTAGCAGATCACTTGGGCCGGATGGTATACATCCAAGGGTTGTGGGGCCCTGTATCCCACAAACGAGCCTAATTACCAATTATCACTAATATCCCATAATGTCCAGAACCAAAGGTCGGTACAGGTACAATCAGAGTCTTACTTTATTAGATAACCGATGGACAATACAGGCACTGGAGAGGAGTGCTTCTCTTGGTGCAATACACCTCCAGAATTTCTCCTCCCCTCACAACAAACCTTTCCTTCCTTATATACAATTTTATTTCCGTGTTCCATGATACATTTGATCCTGTGTTAATCTCATTTAAATAATAACTCAGAGTTGTGCCTCTCGTTTCTCAAGCCCATCCTATTTTCTGCATTTCTTTGTTCATAATCTTTTGTAAGCCAGTTTCTTGGGACAGGCCCCTACATCTCCCTTTCTACACAATTACCACGATTTAACAACACCATTTGCTTTCTTCAGGGCCAACTGGTATTATGTCCACATTGCTTCCTCTGCAGCTGTCAGCTTGTGGTCTTTTGGGTGTAACTGTTTTTCTTCAGCTTGGTATGCAAGCCCTCCAGCACATCTGCTCGAGGTTTCGCACCTCCACTTGCTGATTAAAACTTGCTTATTCTTGCTAGTTCTTATAGCCCACTATATAGCAACCTGGTTTGACCAATTTCAGTGTTAACAGAAAGGTGGCCTAAGTGAGGCCTGGTGTAAACTGAAAGACCTGTCCAAAGACCTGCACCCAACAGGGTGTTGAAAGAACTGAAATATGAGATTTGCAGACCTGCTATTAGTAATCTGTGAACTATCATTAAAATCATATCTAATTCCTGAAGATTGGAGGATCGCCAATGTAACACCAATTTTTAAAAAGGGTTCCAGGGGTGATCCGGGAAACTACAGACTGGTGAGCCTCACGTCAGTACCGGGAAAAATGGTAGAAACCATCATAAAGAATAAAATTACTCAGCATGTAGATAGTCATGGCCTAATGAGAGACAGCCAGCATGGCTTTAGACAAGGAAGTTCTTGTCTTACTAATCTGTTATGTTTTTTTGAAAGTGTGAATAAACAGGTGGACAAAGGTGAGTCGGTTGATATAGTGTATCTGGACTTTCAGAAAGCCTTTGACAAGGTCCCTCATCAGAGACTTTTGGCAAAACTAAAGAGTCATGGGATAGGAGGCAGTGTACTACTGTGGATCAAGAACTGGTTAAAAGATAGAAAGCAGAGGGTTGGGCTAAATGGCCAATTTTCCCAATGGAGAAAAGTGAATAGTGGTGTACCCAGGGATCTGTGCTGGGTCCGCTGCTTTTTGACATATTCATAAATGACCTGGAAAGTGGAATAATTAGTGAGGTTATCAAATTTGCAGATGACACAAAACTATTTAAAGTTGTTAAAACCCAAGAGGATTGTGGAAAATTGCAAAAGGATCTTGATAAATTGGAAGACTGGGCATCAAAATGGCAGATGAAATTTAATGTGGACAAGTGCAAAGTTATGCACCTAGGGAAGAACAACCCAAACTATGGTTACACAATGCACTATGGTTACACATTAGGAACCACCACCCAGGAAAAAGATTTAAGCGTCATTGTGGATAGCATGTTAAAACCCTCGGCCCAGTGTGCAGCGGCAGCCAAGAGAGCAAATAGAATGCTAGGTATCATAAGGAAAGGAAAGGAATGGAAAATAAAACAAAAGATATTATAATGCCTCTATATCGTTCCATGGTGAGACCGCACCTTGAATATTGTGTGCAATTCTGGTCGCCGTATCTTAAAAAGGATATAGCGTTATTAGAAAAGGTTCAGAGAACAGCCACCAAAATGGTAAAGGGGATGGAAGGATACTCCTATGAAGAAAGGCTAAAAAGGTTAGGGCTCTTTAACCTGGAAAAGAGACGGCTGAGGGGAGATATGATAGAAGTCTATAAATTAATGAATGGAGTGGAACGGGTAAACGTAGATCGATTGTTTACGTTATCAGAATATAGAAAGACTAGGGGACATGCAATGAAGCTACAGGGTAAACTATTTAAAACTAATAAAAGAAAATATTTCTTCACTCAACGTGTAATCAAACTCTGGAATTTGTTACCGGAGGATGTAGTAAAGGCTGTTAGTGTAGCTGAGTTTAAAAAAGGTTTGGACAAGTTCCTGGAGGAAAGGTCCATAAACCATTATTAAGAAGGGACCCAGGATATCAATGCTTGACCCAGTACAAGCATTGCGGAACCTGTGTCTTTTGGGGAAACTGCTAGGTACGTATGACCTAGATTGGCCACTGTTGGAAACAGGATACTGGGCTTGATGGACCTTGGTCTGACCCAGTATGGCATATCTTATGTTCTTATATGTTCTTGTGTTCTTATCTAGATATCAAAATCTCTGTTTGATTAATTTTCCAAAGTCTACCTTAATTAGCACTAAAGATATGTTTAAAAAGTATTTGATATAGATTTTGGGTGTTCCAAATGAGTCCCATCCCCTGATGGTTAAAGTGTATTATCTTCCAACTGGTAAAAAGGGTGTTGGTGGTGGTGGGGTGATTTCTGGGAATGACAAAGCTGATTCTTTGGATGTTTCGGGAATCTTAGATACCTCTTTATGTGATTCTGTTTCTCCATCTACTTTAATTGCAACCTTTGCTCTCTCTTCTGATCGGGATTGGTTTTTGCGAATGTTTTTTCGCAAGTGTACTCTGTTATTTCAAGGGCTATCTGTACATGTGTTACCAGACCTGTTTAGAGAAACTCAGAGGAGAAGGAAGGAATTATTGTTGCTCCGTCCTGGAGTTTTGCTTATGGGTGCTCAATTCTTCTTGAAATTCCCTTGTAAATGTATGGGTAAATTGCAATCTGTTTCATTTTTTTTTTTTTGAGCCCTCACAGTTGCTGGCTTTTTTGAATTCTCACTGCTCCGTTGAGGCGGTCTAGATTAATCTACTGCAAAAGTTTGGCTTGACTGTGGACACTTGTCATATTTTCTTCACAATGTGTATTAATTAATCAACTTTGGATTCTCCCCATGTAGTGGGCTGGGGTAGGGACAGACTTGTGTTACTGTCTTTTGTTAATTTCTGTTTATGTTCATTGTAAATTTACAAAAGTTTTTCTGTTTGTACCCTAATTTCTATGCAGGCTTATTATGCTTGGATTTATTGTAAAATGATAAAGATTAAATAAAAAAAAAATAATAAATATGTTATATACAATCTATGATCTGTGATCTGATGTTCCAGAGTTGGACTAACCTTGTAAAGGAAATTTGCTGCAATGAAAAGGTAAAAAATATTTCTAGTGATTTTAAAATATCTTAGGAGAACCGAAATATGGATGAAGTTTCAGAGACCCAGTAAGAGGTCAACAGATAGGAGTGAGTGAGGAATGAGCAGGCCTGGTGTTTCTCAGATGGGAGATCATCTCCACATCCAGTGATCACCAGATAGCGTAGTTACTCACCTGTAACAGATGTTCTCCGGGATCAGCAGGAATCATTCCTCACATATGTTGGCACCGACGGAGCCCTCGTGCGGAGCAAATCCCCAGCTTTCTAAGAAAGCCTTTGGGAATTGCATCACGCATATGCTTTCCCCTTCCCGCCCAAGGGTGCCATCTTGCTCAGTCAAATGACATAGCTAAAAAAACAGCAAAAAGAACAAAATTAATAATAGGACTGCAAATCCAAGGGGAGGAGGGAGAGTCATGAGGACTAATTCCTGCTGTCCCCAGAGAACACCTGTTACAGGTGAGTAACTACGCTTTCTCCTGGAACAAGCAGGAAGTCAGTCCTTACACATGGGACTCCCCAGCTATAGGCTACCGAGAACCCACAGCTGAAAATAGGCTCCCTCTATGAGAGCCACAAGCAGCCACAATAGGAATCTAACGGAGAGAGTAGCATTCCGGAAGCCTGACACAGAAGGGTCGGAGGGCAGGAGTTGCCTAGACCTCGAAAAGGTTATGGAGTACAGCCTGGCCGAAAGCACTGTCCCATTGGGACCCCCTATCCAGGCAGTAATGGGTTGCGAAAGTCTGACCCGAAGACCAAGTGGCGGCCTGGCAGATGTCTGCCAGCGGAACAGAGCGGAAGTGAGCCGCCATAGCTCTGACCCGGTGGTCAATAACACGACCCTGCAACGGAAGCTCGGCCACCCTGTATGCCCAGACAATACAGTCCGCTACCCAGGTGGACAGCATACGCTTGGAGATGGCCATACCCAGCTTACTGGAGTCATAGTATACGAAGAGCTGAGAAGCCCTTCTATGGCCTTGCGTATGCTGAATGTAGAAGGCCAATGCCCTCTTACAGTCTAGGGTATGCAGAAAAGTCTCTGCGGCCTGGAAAAGAAGGTAGGTAGTACTACCTCCTGGTTGAGGTGGAATGAAGAGACCACTTTCTGAAGGAACTTGGGGTGTGTGCGGAGAACCACCCGGTTCCTATAGAACCTTGTATAAGGCCTGTCAGACACAAGGGCCTGAAACTCACTCACTTGCCGAGCCCGCTGTGAGTGCCACCAAGAAAACTACCTTCCAAGAAAGATAGCGTAGATGGCGGGTTGCCATCGGCTCAAATGGCGGCTGAGTAAGCTGCCCTAAGACCACATTCAAATCCCACTCGGTTGCCAGAGGGTGAACCGGGGGCCTCAGCCGAAGTAGGCCTCTCAGGAACCTGGACACCAAAGGATGTGCAGAAAGAGACTTTCCTTCTACTGGGAAGTGGTGTGCAGCCAAGGCACTGAGGTGAACTCTGACGGAGTTGGACTTAAAGCCCAAATTGGAAAGGTGGAAAAGATACTGTAGTACCACTGCAACCTGGCAGGAGAAAGGATTCACTTTCTGCTGTTCGCACCACACCCCAAACCTACGCCACTTAAAAGCATAGGTCCGTCTAGTTGACTGCCTCCTTGAGGACAGCAAAACTTCCACGACTTTCAGAAGGAGGAGTGGTGTGAGAACTACCCTTTCAGCGGCTATGCCATTAGATTGAGGGAGCTGAGGTTGGGGTGCAGGAGAGTGCCCCGCTCTTGAGACAGGAGGTTCGGAGAGGACCCCAGGGGGATTGGGGCCTCTACCGCTAGTTGAAGTAGAAGCGGAAACCAGGGTTGTATCGGCCATCTTGGGGCTACCAGGACGATTGAGGCTTTGTCTTGGAGAAGCTTGAAAAGAGTTTTGGCCACCAGAGGCATTAGAAGGAATGCATACAGGAGGCCCACAGACCATGAGATGAGAAAGTCATCGGCAGCCACCCTGTTTGGATGTGGCTGCCTGGAGCAAAACTGGAACAACTGGTGATTGTGAGGGCTCACAAACAAATCAAGTGTCGGCTGTCTCCAGGTCTGAAAAAGCCATTGGGCCATACTCGTGTCCAGCTGCCATTTGTGGGGCTGGAGAATCCTGCTTAGCCTATTAGCTAAGTAATTTTCCTGGCCTGGCAAATAAACTGCTCTCAGATGCATGCCATGCCAGACTGCAAAGGAGCACAGTCCAGAGTTTCCTAGCACAACAGGCAGGACCCCGTGCCTCCCTGCTTGTTCACATAGAACATCGCTACTTGGTTGTCTGTTTGTACCAAGACAGACTGATGAGCCAAAGTTTGACAGAAGGCTCGTAGAGCCAGGTGAATGGCATGACGTTCCAGGAAATCGATCTGTTGTGTGCTCTTGTTTGGAGACCACATGCCCTGAGTGCAAAGTCCCTGGCAATGGGCTCCCCAGCCCAGCAAGGATGCATCAGTGGTTAGGATCCTCATGTATTGAGGTGTCTGGAAGGTTACCCCTGCCTCCAAGTGCTTTGGTTGAAGCCACCATTCCAAGGACTGTACCACTGAGCTGTTCACATGTGGAGGCGGGCATCCAGTGTCACATGGACTGTGGAGGCCATGTGCCCGAGGAGGCGCAGGAAGTATCTTGCTGATATTTGAGATCTGCGACTCACTTGACGTGCCAGGGCCAGAAGTCTCTGTGCCCTGTCTACTGACAGGTAAGCCCTTGCCTGAAGAGTATCTAGTCTGGCCCCAATGAACTCTAGTTGCTGAGTGGGTACTAGGGTAGACTTGTGGTAATTGATTACAAACCCTGGATGCTGAAGCACCCGAATGGTGCGAGATGTGGCCTGTTGGACTCCATTGCTGACATGGCTCTGATGAGCCAGTCGTCTAGGTAGGGAAAGACAAAAACTCCTTGGATTCTGAGGAAGGTGGCCACCACCAGCAGGCACTTTGTGAATACCTTGGGGGTGGAGGCCAGGCCAAAGGGAAGTACTCTGTACTGATAGTGGTTTCCCCCACCACAAAGCGTAGATATTGTCTGTGGTCTGGATGAATTAGGATGTATGTATACGCATCCTTTAGGTCTAAGGAGCATAGCCAGTCTCCCTGGTGGAGGTAAGGCAGCAATATTCCAAGGGAAAGCATCTTGAACTTCTCCCTCACCAGGAATTTGTTTAAGTTGCGCAAGTCGAGGATGGGTCTGAGGCCTCCTGTCCTTTTTGGTACCAGAAAGTACCTGGAATAGAAGCCTTTGCCCTGTAGGTGGTGGGGCACCTGTTCTACCGCCTGATCCTCGAGAAGACCTGCTAACTCTTTCAGAAGAAGGTCCCGGTGAAGAGGAGACCCGAGAGGCTCTCCTAGAAACTAAGGAGGATGCACCTGGGACAAATGAAGTAGATAGCCTTGATGGACTATCTGTAGGACCCAGGTGTCTGTGGTAACAGCTGGCCACCTGTGGGCATACAGGGTGAGCCTTCCCCCTGTGCATTGCCTTTCTAATGTGGTGAGAGGGGCTATGCCTTGAGAGTCAAAAGCCACTCCTAGGCTGAGCTGGAGCCAGTGCCTGGGGTTTGGGGGCTTTCTACTTACGCGGGCAATGCCCCTGTCCCTTAGCCTGCTGCCCCTGTTGGGGAGCCAGGGAGGCCATATATGGGGGGTAGCTTCGGTAAGCAGCACTCTTCCTCGGGAAAAAGGGCTTCTTACCCGAGCCCTTCTTTTTAGAAGGGGCAGAAGTCTTCTTTGAGAGCCGTGTCCTGGTCATGTACTCAGTCTCGAGCTCAGCAGCCTTTCTGGTCATGGGTTTGCCAAAAAGGTTCTCTCCCCGGCATGGGACATCAACCAACTAGTCCTGAACCCATTGCTTGAGGTCTGACGACTGTAGCCATGCCTGGTGGTGTGCACCGATGCCCGCTGCAGCTATTCGGGCCGCCGACTCGAACCCGTCATAGGCAGCTCAAGTCATGAACTTCGAGCACTCACGGACTCCAGTGAACAAGCTCTTGAAGCACTGCAAAGGTCCCTTGGAGAGACCAGCCAAGAACCTGGTGATCTCCTTCGCCAGATCTCGCAGGTACATGCTTCTGTACAGCTGGTATGCCTGGATCTGACATATCAGCATAGAACCCTGGTAGCACTTCCTGCCGAGGGCATCCAAGTTGCAGGCCTTCCTCCCAGGAGGCACCAAGGAGTGTGTCTTCTAGCTCTTGAGCTGGTGCATGGCCGATTCCACAACCATGGAGCTGTGTGGCAGTTGTGCTTTTTGGAACCCAGGACTCTTGCGGACCCGATACATTGAGTCGATCTGCCTGCTGATCACCGGCGCTGACACCAGCATCTCCCACATGCGGAGCATCAGTCGTTCCAGGATCAGAGGCACTGGTAGAGTAAGTGCCGCCCGAGGGGGAAAGTCATACTGGAGTATCTCAAGCTCTTCAGCTCGAGGATCCTCCACAGACTCCGTAGGGAATGCCAAAGCCTTTGACATGTCCCTTATGAAGTCCAAGAACCTAGTGTCCTCCAGGGGGATCTTCTCCGAGGCTCGGACACTGGGGAATCAGACGGGACGTCCCTGTGCTGGCAGGTGTCCAGGGTCTCTTCTTCCTCAGTCTCCCAGCCCGATGCATCCGAAGAGGAATCGAGTGGCTGCGGCCTCGAGGGCTTCAGCTTTGACCGCCCCAACCTCGGTTTTGAATGGGAGGTCGAGGGAGACTTCAGCCGAGGATCGAATCGAGTATGTATGGTCTCGAGGATCGGCTCGGCCTCCGGGGTCGATTTGGATGTCGGTGGCCTGGTGGTCGGGGTGGAAGGACTGGTAAGACCAGCTATCAGCGTCCGCTGCTGCTCCATGAAGGCAGACATGCAGGGCCACCATTTTAAAACCAAGCTCAGAAGGCTCCGCAGCCACTGGGTTGGGTCCCAACGCCGGTTCTCCCAGAGAAGAGTCCTCAACGAGTACAGTTGTTACCTGTCTCGGCTGCTCCGTATCTCATCAAGGAAGCCTCGCTGGACGCTCCATCTCTGAGGATCCGGGCTGGCACTCGGGGCTCTGCGACCGGTCCCGGGAGGAACCAGGCCATTCAGAGTCATCCAATGATGCCGCCTTTGAGGATTTTTTTCTTCCTTCGATGTTCCCGTGAGGGAGACCCCCTCACCGAGGAACCTCTACGATGCTCGGGTTCAGAGTGTTCTCGAGATGTCGAGACCTCAGACGAGGTCCGGGTCTGCGAAGGTACGGACTCAGCAAAAATCCTATTATGCTGCTACTGGCAGCTTCTCAGGGCCTTCGAGGACATTTTCCTACACGGGCCACAGACCTTTAAGTCATGGTCAGGCCCGAGGCATGTGTATCAGTGAGGGACATAAATTTTTGTACACCGATCACATTTCTTAAACCCGCTGGCAGCCACTGGGGGACAAAGGGCCCCTTCGAGGTTGAAGATCCAGGCTGCCAGTGAAAAAGAAAAAGAGCACGAACACTAGTCACGAAGGACAAAAAACTAAAAATCAAACCGGGCTCGATACCGGTGTACCGAGCTGAAGGTGGGAAGGGGAACTGGTGTCGAACTAGTGGAAAAGAATAATCTTTTAAGTATTTTAAACACTTTCTTCACGGTGACTATTGGACTGCATCCGAAAGGCTCCGCGGAGAAAAGGAGACTAAGCAAGATGGCACCCTTGGGCGGGAAGGGGACCGCGCATGTGTGATGCAATTCCCAAAAGCTTTCTTATAAAGCTGGGGATTTGCTCCACACGAGGGCTCCGTCGGCACTGACATCACCTTTATGCGAGGACTGACTTCCTGATTGTTCCAGGAGAAGGTGTGGTTTAGTATTGGGACTAGAGCAGCAGTTCTCAACCTGGGGGTCGCCACAGGATTTAGCGGGGTTCGCCTCACTCCACCGTTAAAAAAAAAAAAGAGCACAAGTTGCTGCCTCTGCCAAGTCTGCTTCTCGGCAGCAGCAAACTCACCGCCTCCCAGTCCCTTCTAATGCAGCTGCGGCTCCCTGCCTCTTAGGGAACCACGGCTATGCCAGTAAAACCGTTGCAGAGCCTTCCTGTCTCTTGACGGGCTCCGTGCAGCATTGTCCCGCCTCCAAAGGAAGTTGTTTACCACTTCCTTTGGAGGCAGGACAATGCTGCACGGAGCCCATCAAGAGAAAGGAAGGCTCCGCAACAGTTTTACTGGCATAGCCGCGGTTCCCTAAAAGGCAGGGAGCCGCGGCTGGATTAGAAGGGACTGGGAGGTAAACATTCTCCATGAAGGCAGACATGCTGCACGGAGCCCATCGAAAGACAGGAAGGCTCCGCAACGGTTTTACAGGCATAGCTCCATGGAACATGTTTACCACTTCCTTTGGAGGCGGGACAATGCTGCACGGAGCCCATCGAGAGACAGGAAGGCTACGCAACAGTTTTACAGGCATAGCTGCGGTTCCCTAAGAGACAGGGAGCCGTGACTGTAGAAGAACAGCAGGGCAGCAGCAGGCAGACAGGGAGAGGGGAGGAGGGGACAGGGAACCTGCAACGGGGCTGACATGAGGGAGGGATGGAGGGAGGGGGCTAATATGGAGTGAGGGAGGGGGGCTGACATTGATGGATGGAGGGATGGAGGGGGCTGACATGGACAGGGGGGCTGTCATGGAGAGAGGGGGGCTGACATGGATGGATGGATGGAGGGAGGGAGGGGGGCTGATAGGGACAGAGGGGGGCTCAGTTGGAGGGAGGGGGGCTGACATGGACGGGGCTAACAGGGGGGGAGGGGGGCTGTCATGGAAAGGGGGGCTGACAGGGAGAGAGGCAGAGCTGACATGGAGGGAGGGAGGGGAGGGCTGACATGGAGGGAGGGAGGGAGGGGGCTGACATTGATGGATGGATGGATGGATGGATGGAGGGAGGGGGGCTGACATGAACAGAGGGGGGCTGACATGGAGGGAGGGAGGGCTGACATGGACAGAGGCGGGAATGACATGGAGGGATGGATAGATGGAGGGAGGGAGGAGGACTGACATGGACAGGGGGGCTGACATGGAGGGAATGAGGGAGGGTTGACATGGACAGAGGGGGGAATGACATGGAGGGATGGATGGAGGGAGGGAGGGGGGCTGACATGGAGGGAGGCTGGGAGAGAGGGGACGGCTGACATGGAGGGAGGGAGGAGTGGCTGACATTGATGGATGGAGGGAGGGAGGGGGCTGACATGGATGGAGGGAGGGAAGGGGGGCTGACATGGACAAAGGGGGGGCTGACATGGAGGGATAGAGGGAGGGGCCTGACATGGACAAAGGGAAGAGACAGGGAGACATACTGGACAGATGGGGGATAAATGCTGGACAGAGGGGAGAGACAGTGCGGGTTAGGATTATAATGGGTAGATGGGGGGTGGGCTAGGACTGGCAATGGACTGATCAAGGGGGGGGTTGGGACTGGTAATGTGCTGATAGGGGGGTAGGACTAGTAATGGACTGATGGGGGGCTAGCATTGGAAATGAGCTGATCGGGGAGGTTAGGACTGGAAATGGGCTGATTAGAGGAGGCTAGGACTGGTAATGAGCTGATGGGGGGGTAGGACTGGTATTGGGCTGATTAGGGGAGGCTAGCTCTGGTAATGGGATTGAGGGGGGACTAGCACTGGAAGCGAGCTGATTGGGGGGCTTTGACTGGGAATGGGCTGATTGTAGGGAGGGGAGGATAGAGCTGTTGGCCCTGGAAGAAAACTGGGGGCTAAGGCTACAAATGGGCTGATACTAGGGGATGGGAGAATGGAACTGGAAGAGAGTGGATCTGAGAAGGGCTGCCATGGTATTTGTACTAAAAGGGACTGGTCAGTGGGGAAGGAGGGGGACTGGAAGGGAATGGACACCAGTGGCAGTCATGGGAATGCAAGTTGACATTGGAAGGTACTGGGAGTGAGGACTGGAAAGGGGCTGATACTGGGGAGGGTTACTGGGACTGGAAATAGGCTGATGGAAAGACGTGAAGAAAATGAGATAAGAAATGGCAGATGGACCATAGACCACAGAAAAAGAGCTAAGAGAAGACAGGAAAGCAGAAGCCTCAGATCGGGACCAGCATGATCAGAGAATAAATTGGTCAGACAACAAAGGTAGAAAAAATAATTTTATTTGATATTAGTGATTTGACTATAAAATCATCATAATTTTGAAATCAAATATTGTTACTTGTTATTGTGATTAATTATTGTGGTTTAAATAAGTAAATTTTATAAATAAAAACATATTGCAAAGGCCTATAATATATTAGTAATTCAACAAATGATTACAGCGACAATGCGTTAACGGTAAAGGAAGAGAGACGCATTTGATTTTATCATTGGGGGTCACCACAAGTTGACCAATGGTAAAAGGGGTCACGGTACAAAAAAGGTTGAGAACCACTGGTCTAGAGTGATAAAAGCCATTCAAAAGCAAGGGTCTTAGACTTTCAGAAAATTAACTTAGCCAAGATGGGCCAAAACCTCAAGGAGTCATTAGCAGGATGAGAACAGCTGGAGGATGTAGAAAAGCAATGGGCAGCAAACCTTTTTATTAGAAAAGTAAATAAATGTAAAAGGAAAAGGAGGTTGCTATGGTTCTCAAAAGAAGTAGCTGAAAAGGTGAAGAAAAAGAGGGAGGCCTTCATGAAATACAAGAGATCACAGGGAGAGGAAGACAGGCATCTGTATTTGGAAAAACTTAGAGAAGCTAGCAAAGTAGTCAGGAAAGCAAAGATACAAAAGAGGAGAAAATAGCCAATGCAATAAAATCGGGGGATAAGACATTTTTCAGATATGTTAGTGAGAAGAGGAAGGGCAAAAGTGGTATTGTCAGACTCAAGGGTGCAGGGGAGGAATATGTAGAAGCTGATGAGGCTAAAGTGGAATTGCTTAACAAATATTTCTGTTCTGTGTTCACAGATGAAGAACCAGGAGCAGGACCTCAGAAAACATCCACAAACAGGAACAGAAGCGAGAGGCATCTTGAAGAATTTTCAGAAGACTGTGCTCGTGAGAAACTAGCTCAACTTAAAGTAGACAAAGCGATGGGACCGGACGGGATACACCCTAGAATACTGAGGGAACTTGGGGACGTTCTAGCAGCTCCACTGACTGACCTTTTCAATACCTCGTTGGAGTTGGGAGTGGTGCAAAGGACTGGAGAGAGGCTCATGTGGTGCCTTTACACAAGAGTGGATGTACGGCCGTACCAAGCCATAATTGTGCACATGGGTCACGCCCCCCCCATCTCACCCATATCTCCGTCCAGCCAACTGTCTGCCCTTGCCCTGCTGCCGCCACTTTCGGATTTCATGGTGGCACTGGCAGAAAGAGAGAAGACCTGACTTCAAATTAAAAAGAAACAAAACAAAAAAACCATATGGGTCTCTCCTCCGCGCTTGTACGCAGATCTGATCCCTCCCTGCTCTGACGTACGTTCACATCAGAGGAGGGAGGGACCAGACCTGCATACAATGGCGGATTTAGAAAGACCCACGTGCTTTTTCTAAAAATTTGAAGTCAGGTCTGCTCCCGGTGCTACTGCTGCTGAGAAAACAAAAAGTGGCGGTGGTGGCAGGGCAGCAGCAGGTGGCGTGGGTGGGAGCCAAGGTCAGCAGCCCAAAATACACCCTTTGCGCCCTGTACGGCTGCACCGCTCACACAGGGCTAGGTATAGCGCTGAGTGAAAATAAGGATGAGGTTGAAAACTACAGGCTGGTTAGTTTAACCTCTGTGGTGAGTAAATTATTGGAAATGCTGCTAAAAGAGAATAGTGAGGTTTCTGGAGTCCAGCGGATTGCAGGATCTGACGCAATATGGGTTTACCAGAGGCAGGTCTTGTCAGACAAATCTGATTGATTTCTTTGACTGGGTGACCAGGGAGTTGGACCGAGGGAGAGCCCTAGATGTGGTGTATTTAGATTTCAGTAAAGCCTTTGACACCCTTCTGCACAGGAGATTTAGAAATAAACTAAGCACCCTAGGGATGGACCCTAAAGTGACTGACTGGGTAAGAAATAGGTTGAGTGGGAGGCAATAAAGGGTACAGGTAAATGGAGCTCACTCTGAGGAGAAGGATGTTACCAGTGGTGTGCCCCAGGGATCTGTCCTTGGTCCAATTCTTTTTAACATCTTTGTTAGTGATATTGCTGAAGGGCTGTCAGGTAAGGTTTGCCTGTTTGCGGATGATACCAAAATCTGCAATAGAGTAGACACCCAGGAACGATAAAGAACATGAGGAGTGATCTACCTAAGCTTGAAGAATCGTTGAGAATTTGACAGCTGAGATTTAATGCTAAAAAATGCAGGGTCATGCATTTAGGTTGCAAAAATCCACAGGAGCGGTACAGTGTAGGGGGCAAAGTACTTCTTTGCATGAGATAGGAGAGGGCCCTGAGCGTGATTTTTTTTTTATGATCTTAAAGTTGCTAAATAGGTAGAAAGGCAACAGCAAAAGCCAGAAGGATGATAGACTACATAGAGAGAGGATTGGTCAGCAGAAAAAAAGGAGGTGATTGTGCCTCTGTATAGTACTCTGGTGCAATCTCCTTCCGCCCAGTTGTGCAACGATGGCCAAGAGAGCAAATAGAATGCTAGGTATCATAAGGAAAGGAATAGAAAATAAAACAAAGGATATTATAATGCCTCTGTATCATTCCATGGTGCACACCGCACCTTGAATATTGTGTGCAATTCTGATCATCGTATCTTAAAAAGGATATAGTGTTATTAGAAAAGGTACAGAGAAGAGCCATCAAAATGGTAAAGGGGATGGAAAGATACTCCTATGAAGAGAGGCTAAAAAGGTTAGGGCTCTTTAACCTGGAAAAGAGATGGCTGAGGGGAGATATGACAGAGGTCTATAAATTAATGAATGGAGTGGAACGGATAAACATAGATCGATTGTTTATGTCATCAGAATATAAAAAGACTAGGGGACATGCAATGAAGCTACAGGGAAACCTATTTAAGACTAATAAGAGAAAATATTTTTTCACTCAACGTGTAATCAAACTCTAGAATTTGTTACCGGAGGATGTAGTAAAGGCTGTTAGTGTAGCTAGGTTTAAAAAAGGTTTGGACAAGTTCCTGGAGGAAAGGTCCATAAACCATTATTAAAAGGGACCCAGGATATCACTGCTTGACCCAATACAAGCATTGAGGAACCTGTGTCTTTTGGGGAGACTGCCAGGTACTTATGGCCTAGATTGGCCACTGTTGATAACAGAATACTGGGCTTGATGGATCTTGGTCTGACCCAGTATGGCATATCTTATGTTCTTATGATCTCATTTGGAGTATTGTCTACAATTTTGGAGACCACACCTTCAAAATGATACAAGCATGTTTTAAAAAAGATCACTCGGTGTATGAACGCTATTTCAGTATGCAGTTCAACACAGTTCCCCAGCACGTGTTTTGCTTTATCTTTTATTTATCATAATTTTGGATGACTTTGATTCCGACATTTGTTTTACAGTCTTTATTTTAGTAACCTTTTAAACAAAGTCTTTCATCTATTATAGGCAACCTTATTTCCCAAATTGGACCTCCACAATTGCTAGGATATGCTGCTTTTGTTCTGTTTTGTTCCTTTTAGTGCCTCCTGTGTGTTTTAAGTTCTGAACATTTTTCCCTCTGACATTCCGGTGCCTTTAGCATTGTCCATATAGTGACTTTTTATCTATACAATTAATCCCACCACTATTTATGTATTAGATTTTAAATTATCCTCTAATGTCTCTTTTTGTAGGGTTATGCTCAATATACCTTTCTGAAGTGAGACAATAGGAGGACTATTTTCATTGTGCTGGTAAATCTCCTTGATAATTTGTTTGTTATTTGTTTCTAATATGTTTTATCTGTTATTTACTTTAAGTGTTTTAATGAATAGGATGTTTTTAACTTTTAAGGACATTTGAGTCCTCTATATGTGATAGTATATTATACTGTAATTCCTCTTTTTTACCTTTTAGACCCCTGATGCAGGCTTTACAGCTGAAACTTGGCCTAGTCAGGTCTTTTGAATAAAATTATTTTTCTCCACAACTGTTGGTGTGGCCGTTCTTTCCTTTGCTCCTTTGTGGACTCCAGTTAATAGTTGCGGAGAATCTCTTCCCCCTGTTCCCACTTCATTTTGAAAATGAAAAGCACAGGCTGCAAGGAGGAGATGCTGAAGTATCCCTGCACTGTCAACCTGCAGACTCTCTCTCCCTGTTACACTATTTCCCATAGTCACGTCTGAGACTAGGACTCGAGTGGACACAAACTTTCCTAGGCACCATGGTGGCCATTTTAAGAGCCTCAGTAGCGTTTTGGACTTCCACAAACATGCATGTGGATGTCCAGATCATGGAGACAGCCCTGGAGCCATTTTATGAATGTCTTTTAAAGACATCTCCAGTGCAGGGAGGGCCAAGTAGACACGGGACATGGCAGAGACGTGCCCGGGATAGTGCAATGGACTTAGATGTCCCCAGTCGATTTTAGAAATGTCAGGGACGTCTGCGGCCCTGTCCAAGTTCATACCTGCTTCAGGCACCAATAGGTTCAGGAAAGTGCTTGTTTTGGTCATAAAACATCAGGAGGGTATAGAGAAGTTGGCACTCCACCATACCCAATACTCCTGCACAATCACAATCACAATGATACCAGCGGGATTTGAACCATGGCTTCCCTAGCCCAACGTTTTTCAACCACTGTGCCGCGGCACACTAGTGTGCCGTGAGATATTGTCTGGTGTGCCGTGGGAAAAATTCCAATTTCATCCGTAACATGTGGCCTCGGCTCACAAATTAGGGTTGCCAACCGGCCGGTTTTCAGCCGGCCTGGCCGGTTTTTCCATGGCCAGGCTGGCTGCCGGCACAGTTGTAAAACCGGCCATTGAAAAGCCGGTTTTTTGCTCTGGCTGCAAGATCGGGAGCGGCCAGAGCAAAAAAACGGCTTTTGTGCCGAAGTCCGCAGCGCGAACGCAATTCCCTATAGCAGTGCAGCCGCTGGTTCTGCTTTGTACAGAGCAGCGGCTGCACTACACTTACATTGAAAAGTAAAGAGAAACTGTGTCAGGAGCCCTCCGATCATGCAGAGCCCGAGGAAGTGATGTCATGGGGCGGGCTCCTCACAGGCTGTCTTTCCTTTTCAAATTAACTTTAGCTGCAATAAAGTTAATTTGAAAAGGAAAGACAGCCTGTGAGGAGCCCGCCCAAATGACATCACTTCCTCGGGCCTGCGATGACCGGAGGGCTCCTGACACAGTTTCTCTTTACTTTTCAATGTAAGTGTAGTGCAGCCGCTGCTCTGTACAAAGCAGAAGCAGCGGCTTGGGCAGAGGGGGTGTGTGTGTGTGTGTGAGTGAACCAGCAAGGGGGGGGGGGAGTGTGAGTGAACCAGCAAGGGGGGGGGGGTGTGAGTTAACCACCAGTGGAGGGGGGGGAGGGGGTGTGAGTGAACCTGCACGGGGGGGGGCGATGGTGTGAGTGAACCAGCAGGGGAGGGGGGTTGGTGTGAGTGTTTGATTCCTATTCAAGAGAATTACTTTATATATAGTCAATATAGGCACAGAGGTAAATTTTTTTAACATTTTCTAATGGTGGTGTGCCTCGTGATTTTTTTCATGAAAAAAGTGTGCCTTTGCACAAAAAAGGTTGAAAACCACTGCCCTAGCCCACCACTCTAACCATTTAGGCTATTCTTAATTGTACCTGATCTTCTTATATGGCTGGACTGTCTGAAAATCTATACAAAGATATCTGGATAACGTATCTGGATATCTGTATGTTGTGACTGTCCTCCTGATTATTGACCCCACAGCCTTTAAAAATTGATAGATAGCAACAATCTCTAAATTGGCCACCAGGTCGCAAAAAAACTCCATGGAAATAAAAAAAGAAAATAGCAGAAAGAGCTGCATTTTGTTGGCAGATTTCACCAGTGCAAACACCTTATTGCTGTTACAACAGAGTTGCCAAGTTACCTAGTTCCAGGATGTTTTGCCTGTTCTAGCTTTAAATCACGCTGAAGTGGCAAAATATCTTTCCCACTGCTCCTCTTATCCACCCGTCCTGTGTTCTACACCTCTTGACTACAGTAAAGCATGAAAATGTCCTCCCTTATGCTAAGCTCTGATGGTCCAGACTGGCTAGTACCGTTTCCCTCGCAGCCCTCAGCCCCGATGAGACCTCCTCCCCTCTTCATGCTAAGCTCCAGGGCTAGGTCAGCCTTAGCCTCAGTGCATCTTTCGGAGGTCCACAGCTACGCCCCTACCACAGCCCCTCTCAGGTTACAACAGCACCCTGCACAGCCAAGCTGGGTAATTTCAGAACAAGGTACCAAAGTGAAAAGTCCAAAAGGCAAATATTTTATCCAGGCAATATAGGCACCTATGTGCCTTTATAACATAGGCTTTTAAATTGACCCCTAGTAGTGCAAAAATGCTCTCGCACAAATTCACAGGATCGCAGTGAGTTTACACATTGAAATCCATGAGATCCGGTGGCTCTTTCTCTCTTTACAATATTTACCACAGGCGCATTTGGGCTTATTTTTGATATCTCTAGTGTTTTTTTCTGGGGCATTTTCTTAACACCCACTGTTAGTCCTCCTCGTCCCTCATCCATGCTGTTTTGTTTTGTTTTTTGTTTTTATACCAATGATGCATTGGATTGGTTTTTTTTAATCTTGCTTTTAAATGTCTTGATTCACAACAACCACTATTGGTTTCTAATTGTTTTAAGATTAGGCACCCATGGTATCATTATTCCCTTTGCTTTTATATTATTTATGGATTATTGTTTCTATGTTTGCATATATGATTATGATTTTCATGATAACGTTTAATATGGTTTTATTTATCTGTGTCTGCATTTTTCTTTTACATTTTGAGTTTTGTTTTTATATTCATTTCTACTGTATTTATTGAATTATTTATGATTTTTTTTCCTCTTTATAATTGTTTCTGAGGCTAGTATCCCCTGAAGAAGGCATCAAGCTGAAATGCAATGGAGTTTTTAATCAGAATTGCTCAATAAAGCTTTTTATCACCAGCATTGTGTGGTGCACCTGTTTGTTCTGTTCTCATATCACCCAGGGGTATTTGCGCTCTTCTTTGGACTGTGGTAAACACATATTCAGCCATGTAATGTTATAAGAGCCCTTTGCTGTGTGTAAAACATACTTTCCACAGGATAACTGCTTTATAAAATTGCCCATAATGCAAGATGTACAGCGCAGACAGCAGATGAGCAGAGCTTTATCCAAGCTCCACACACGCCGACGCATTCGGCACGGACAGATGAAAACAGGAACAGGAAAAAGAGAGTTTTAACCCTGATGTGTGTGTGTCCATAATTAAAATGCACCTTTTGTTAAAAAAATAAAGACAGTAAATTTAAAATATGTTAAGCGGAGAAAGAATTAAAAGAAACTTTAGGATAAGACTAGAAGCGGTGAAGAAAGAGGCAGGTTTATAATCTGAGTTGCTTAGATACTGCTTTATGCAGTTGGATTTTGAAGAAACCTCAGAGCGCCGATACCTGTTCCAGAATGAAATTCCATGTCAGATGGAAAATCTGGGGATAAAAATGAATTTGATTAGCCTGCTAACCATATTATTAAGGGCTAGGATTACAGCAGCAAGGTGAGTGCAGTTACAGGATGTAATGGCAAACATAAGCTGTCATTACTCTCATAAAAGCCCTGGAGCATATTGACATTAATTCTCAAGGGCAGATCAACCTCAGACTAAGAGTCGGGCTGCTGGAGAATGCAAAGCCAGGTCCAGTGCCATTTGGCGGACTCTGGGCTCTTAGGACAGATCTGCCTTCCTCTGGTAAGTGTTCCTAATGTATACAATTTCTTGTTCCATGGAAGGTTTGCATGGTGAGCAGTGAAAAACGGAGGCTACTCACCCTGAACTACGTAGTGCAGGTAAGTGCAACTTCCCTCATGACTTGCTAACAGCAGTGATTTTTGTCTGAACCTGGGCCTCGCTGCACATACCTTGAAGGAAAATATGTCTCCCTGTATATAAAAATAATCATGTCCGTAGACTTGCTGGGTGTCTGTGCTACTGAAGGAAGAGGGAGTCTATGCTGGTGATGCTCTCTGCAGGGAGCTGAGCTGCTGAGACTACAGGGACAGTTCACATGCTGACTGCCAGGCATCTGCTGATCTGTGATGCTTATGCCATAGCAGGGGTGGCCAAGCTTTCACACGCCAAGAGCCAAGGACCCAGACTGCACAATACCAAAGAACCTCATGTTTTCAAGAGATGGGGGAGCCTCTTTGAGGATTAGGAGGTGGGGGTCCCCAGGAAATATCGATACATCGGGAAGACGTATTACATAAACTGAAGAGTAACAGTGGAGTGGAGGAGTGGCCTAGTGGTTGGGGCAGGTACCTCAGGCCTGAAGGTCAGAGGTTCAAATCCCACTAGAGGACAGCAACCTTGGGCTGGAAGGACTGGGGTTTCGGGTTCCAGGGGTGATCCAGGAAACTACAGACCGGTGAGCCTCATGTCAGTACCAGGAAAAATGGTAGAAACCATCATAAAGAACAAAATTACTCAGCATGTAGACAGTAATGGCCTAATGGGAGACAGCCAACATGACTTTAGACAAGGAAGGTCTTGTCTTACTAATCTGTTATGTTTTTTTGAGGGTGTGAATAAACAGGTGGACAAAGGTGAGTCGGTTGATATAGTGTATCTGGACTTTCAGAAAGCCTTTGACAAGGTCCCTCATCAGAGCCTTTTGGCAAAACTAAAGAGTCATGGGATAGGAGGCAGTGTACTATTGTGGATCAGGAACTGGTTAAAAGATAGAAAGCAGAGGGTAGGGCTAAATGGCCAATTTTCCCAATGGAGAAGGGTGAATAGTGGTGTACCCCAGGGATCTGTGCTGGGTCCGCTGCTTTTTGACATATTCATAAATGACCTGGAAAGGGGAATAACAAGTGAGGTTATCAAATTTGCAGATGACACAAAACTATTTAAAGTTGTTAAAACCCAAGAGGATTGTGGAAAATTGCAAGAGGATCTTGATAAATTGGAAGACTGGGCATCAAAATGGCAGATGAAATTTAATGTGGACAAGTGCAAAGTTATGCACCTATGGAAGAACAACCCAAACTATGGTTACACGATGCAAGGTTCCATGTTAGGAACCACCACCCAGGAAAAAGATTTAGGCGTCATTGTGGATAATATGTTAAAAAGCTTAGCCCAGTGTGCAGCGGCGGCCAAGAGAGCAAATAAAATGCTAGGCATCATAAGGAAAGGAATGGAAAATAAAACAAAATATATTATAATGCCTCTATATCATTCCATGGTGAGACCGCACCTTGAATATTGTGTGCAATTCAGGTCGCCATATCTTAAAAAGGATATAGCGTTATTAGAAAAGGTTCAGAGAAGAGCCACCAAAATGGTAAAGGGGATGGAAGATTACTCCTATGAAGAAAGGCTAAAAAGGTTAGGGCTCTTTAACCTGGAAAAGAGACAGCTGACGGAGAGATATGATAGAAGTCTATAAATTATTGAACGGAGTGGAACGGGTAAACATAGATCGATTGTTTACGTTATCAGAATATAGAAAGACTAGGGGACATGCAATGAAGCTACAGGGTAACCTATTTAAGACTAATAAAAGAAAATATTTTTTCACTCAATGTGTAATCAAACTCTGGAATTTGTTACCGGAGGATGTAGTAAAGGCTGTTAGTGTAGCTGGGTTTAAAAAAGGTTTGGACAAGTTCCTGGAAGAAAAGTCCATAAACCATTATTAAGAAGGGACCCAGGATATCACTGCTTGACCCAATACAAGCACTGAGGAACTTGTGTCTCTTGGGGAGACTGCTAGGTACTTATGACCTGGATTGGCCACTGTTGGAAACAGGATACTGGGCTTGATGGACCTTGGTCTTACCCAGTATGGCATATCTTATGTTCTTATGAATTGTGAGGGCTCAGCCCTCCCTGCCTTATTCCCACTGGTCTCTCTCTTTTTCAATCTCCCGCACTGTCTGCACCAGTGAGATTCAGGGATTCAGCCCCAGCAGCGCACAAATTCTCAGCCACAAATTTACAGCGACTCCAAAGAAATTGTGAAAGTGTGCGCATACTTTTTGGCGAGGCTTGCGCACCAATCACGTAAGTGAGCACACCCACTGCATGCATCTACTTTTTAGGTGCATGTTCCCCTACGCAATGTTATAAGAGTTCTTTTTTGTTTGTAAAACATGGTTCACACGCAGAAATGTTTTCTAACACTCCCACCCCCAAAAGGGGCAATATTCAGAAAGACGGTCGCCATTTAAAGATATATCAATTATTTATCCATTTCTTTTCTCTGTTCTTTTAGGTACAGCCACCAAATATGTGGCCCTAAACTCAAATGGATAATGCATCTGTTTAAAGTTAGGAATTCTAGTCATGCTGTTCCCCTTAATATCGCCAACGTCTGGCTTGAAATTTGGCACCACCCCTGGAAAATCTCTACTCTCTCCTATCACTATGCAGATAAATTTCGGACAAACATTGAGTTGTCTGGCCTATATTTATCTATTGGCAGACACAGAAACATTTTAAAGAGAACTTCACATTCAATGCTGTCCACATAAGTCCTTTGGAAGAGCGACCTGAATGTGGTTAAAATCAAAGGAATTGTCCCAGTGATACAGAAGATATATAATAATGAACTCTCTCTCAGGAAATCGTGTATCTTCCTAAATTCAATATTCTCACACAGTCCACACCAAATTAAATAGGGGGAGGAAAAAGACCTCTGATCCTATTCGGCCAGCCAACCACTTTCCATGTCTCTTACATCATCGGTCATAAAACCCCTCCCTTGTATTTATTTTCTTTAACTTTCTATTATTTTAACTCCTTTTTTCTACATTAGACAAATAATCATAGATTGCATTTGCTCATAACAACCCCAAATGGGGGATACTTCTCTTTTCTTTGGTTGAAATGATCTTCAGCCAGCTCCGCAGCCCAAGCTCCGACGCGGTCAGAGTTTCACATGGCGCTGCACCAGGAAGATTAACACTATAAAACAGTAGAGCACATGTCACTATCTCACGATGTGGAGGGAACCGCCTTAAACTCGCCTATTCTAAATATATTGCTCTGAGACCAGTCAAGCTCCACATGACTCAGGAACACCCCTTTAAGACTGCATTACATCCACTGCTATCCCTCGTTACTGTTCTACATCCACTCATATCATTGCACACACACAATCAACCGAACCCTGAACGCGCTTTCCTTATCCACTATTTATTTCTGACTCGTTGTTGAACTCTGCGTTGCTTGCAACCCCAAATCAGTACATACATGGACAGTGGCATTATCATTCCACATACTGAACTCCCATTGTACTTTTTTCTAACACATATGTCCTAAGAAAATGCTCTCGCCCACTTCTCTCATGCTCGCCCAAATTGCAACACGTTCTGCTCCAAACAGCCTTCTTTCACCTCTTTTCTTACTTCTGAAACCTACGACGTTCACTTCGGCGCAATCTTACAGTGGTTTAGGGAGCATTTTGATTTGTGGAATGAAAATGAGGTCATCCCTATAAAGAGAGAGTACAGGATGGATCAATCAGAATAAACTGAAACGTAACCCTGTGAAACCCTCAGCAGTCTGGATATCTGGGCGTTCAACCAAAGCCCTTATCACAGTCACTGGTTAAAGGGGCATCGATACTCTAAAGATCCCAGCCTGCCGTTCTGACTCAGCGCTAACTTCAAAGCACAGATTTTGAAGGTAGTTAGGTCATGTTTCTTTGTTTTACATCAAAATTGTTCTATCTGTACTGGATAAGGATTCTATAGGAGTCACTTCACTTTTTAGTATTACGTCACTTTGATTATGGAAACCTATTATAGAGCAGATCCCACAATTAAATATTATAAAGGTTGCAGAATATACAAAACATGGCAGTCGAACTCTTACATGTAGCTATGTTTCCTCGTTGCTCATCTCCAAGCATTGGCTCCAGTCATTCACTGTAGTCACTTTTTTTTTTTTTATTATTTGTGAAATTTCACTGAAACACTATGGGGGTCTTTCCAAATTGCTTTTAGCGGGGATATACGTCCGGGTTGGACGTATATCCTCGCTGAACGCCAGGGTGCTGATTCCAGACAAGGAGCTCCCCGCACATACTGCAGAGATGTGTGGGGAGCTCAGGACAGGAGTGGGAGGGGGTAGGTCAGAGGAGGAGTGAGGGAAAGGAGTAGGCGGGACCCTGACCCCAGATGTACAGGGCCAATTCCGGTGTCGGATCTACACGGAGGACTTATTCCCCCTCGGAGGTGGAATAAGTCCCCCCTGACCTTGGTGACCAGGCTGGCCAGGACCCGGGACACAGGTGAGCAGGGCAAGGGGTTCCCCAAAGCCCAATCCTGGCCTCAGAAAGCCTGATGGGGGGGGGGTCAGATGATGGGGAACAGGACATTTGTTGCAGTTGCGGCAATCGGGACTCCTGCATGGAGCCGTGTGTCATGGCGACGGAACACTATGGCACCATAGCTCCATGCAGAACCCAGGCTGGGCTAGCCGGGCAGGACCCTGGATGTCCAGTGGGCTGGAATTGGGATACGTCCTGCCCTTCCAGGTCGGTTGCACCTGATTCTGATCCCCCGCAGGATCAGAACTGAGTGCAGATCAGCCCCGTCCAGATTTTGGATATCCAGATGGGCTGGATGTGCCCTGATTGAAATTGGCCTCCACAAGAACAGCTTGCACAGAAAAAGGTCCAGAAAAAACACTTTAACAAAATGAATAACACGTAATAGATACAAACAAAAAAGATAGGACCAAGCCCACAAGCCCTCAACATATCGTGGGGGAAAGAAGGGGTCACAAATCACAGGAAAGTATCAAAAGATACAGTATAAGTAAGATAGACTCAAAGGGGATATTCCATCTATATTGCCACAATGATCCTAACCCATTGCAGGGTCATTATCAACAGTGCTTTTGGAAGAGGTTTAGACTGCCTGTATTCTAGAGGAAATAAAGGAAGACAATTGGAGTGGGTCATAGAAAATAAAACTAGACCCTGCTAGTTTAGCTAAACAGTTACATGGAAAACGTAAGAAAAATAACTCACCCAACTGAAGAACCTCAAGACGAACTAACCAAAATTGCTTCCTTCTTTTTGGCACAGTCCTAGAGACGTCCGGAAACATCCTGATCTGGGGAGTACATAAACATTGTACTGGAAGACCGAAAAAAAACATTCTAAGAATCCAGTCCCTGTCTGTCTCTAACGCCAAGGCGATCAGCGACATGGCAGTCATCCTGCACCATATTTGCTTTAAGATTATTTTACTTGCATACAGAGCACTAAACCAAGTGACTCCATTGGCAATAGTTTCATCCCATCCTAGATTGCAGTAGAAGAAACAGCGTTAGATTTCCCCAGCCTTGCATGCTTGTTTAGAATCTACACGTCGGGGGGCTTTCTTCCTCATGGCCCCTGTTCACGGGACTCGTTCCCAGCTAACTTGTGGAAAGAAACATCATATTCGAAATTCAAAAAGAATCTAAAAACTTTGGGGGACCTATTCAAAGCAGTTTAACTTGTTAAGCGACCTGTGGTCAGTGGGACGTTCAGTGGAACTAAACCCCTGCTACCCGGTTTGTACGCTTCAGTGCTAAGCGCTTAGCGTCGGGATGTTCCGAGGGCACTGCCAGAGTTAATTGGGTAGTGACAATATTCAGCCACTGGCTGGTTAACTTAAACTGGCTAAAGTTAGGCAAACATGATGGCCAAATATTGCCCCTGGCTACATAGCTAAAACACTTTCTGGGCAACCAGGATATTCATTGCCGGTGGCCAGATACGGCCCAACATTGAATATCTGGGTTTGAATTAAAGCGATGACAGTCGGCTGCTTTAAGTGTGCTGGTCGGCGCCACTGAAAATGCCCCCCCCTTTATTCTTTGATAAAACATTTGGAGGCCTTCCAGATTGCCTACTACTGCTACTAATCATTTGTATAGCGCTACAAGGCATACTCAGCACTGAACTGGTGAGCAAGAGAGTGAGGGGCATCAGGATGCAAAAGCAGCCTTCTAACTGCTTTATCTAACGTTTCCTTTGCCCAATCCTTTCCTTTGCATAGTCCTGTAATGTCCCGCACCCCTGCCCAATTCCGGTCCTAATCTTGTCACCTCTTCTTTGCTTCTTGTTTCTCCTAATGTTTACTACAAACCGTAAATTTTGGGGGGCTTTTTGTAAAGCATTTATACAGACCTGCACACCACGTAAACCCTGCTGACTGGGATATTTGGCAGCAGTAATCCAGTTAGCGCCAGTGAATATCCCCTTCTAACCAGGTTAAACGCCTCGGCGCTATACGGATAGAGTGGGGAATTCCGTGGACGGAGTGGAAGTGTAATATTCAGCCACTGACCGCATAGCTAAACCACTAACTGGATTGCAAAACAGTAATCTGGCCAAACCAGAAATTCAGCGCTGGTTGCCAAATAAGCACCAATGCCAAATATCCCGCCATACATAAAGACAGAGACGACCAGACAAGACAGGCAAAGCACATGGGCGGGGAGGGAAACAAAAGGAGGACCTAGGTTACAATTGAAGGTGAATGTAGGAGTGAGGAAAGCACAGGGTCAAACAGAGACAAGACTGTGCTGCTGAAGCATGGGGTCAAGAGAAGGTAACCAAAGAGAAAGCCAGGGAGAAAAGGTGGGACTTGAAACAGGAGTAGGAGAACAGGAGGGTAGGGGTGACGATCCGAAAAGAGGAAGAACAAGCTGTAACCAAACAAGGGCCGGGGATGTGCAGCGCTCTGTTTATTCATAGAGAGAGGGAACCTGCACGGAACAGTAGATACAAGTCCAGCTGCCCTTTATCTGCCATCCTTTGCTGTTCTGCTACCTGCTGGAGCTTCTGAAGGTGCCAGAGTTGGATGGATACCAAGTTTTGTTTATGATCAACCCTTCTCTGTTTTGCTTTCACAGCCTCCAGAAAAGACATGGTCCTGACCTTCCGCAAGACCCTGCTGTGCTTCCTGCTTCTGGCATCTGCTCTGATGATATGGTATTGGGAAAGACTCTACCAAGTGCCTCATCACAGTTCCCAGCGAACGACAGTGAAAACTCAACTTCTCATCCTCTCCACATGGCGTGCTGGGTCCTCCTTTGTGGGTCAGCTCTTCAACCAGAACCCAGACGTCTTCTACTTGATGGAGCCAGTTTGGCACGTGTGGCAATTGTTTAAAATGAAAACACTGTACAATCTGCAGCTACATGCAAGTAATCTTCTCAGGACCCTCTTCCTATGTGACATGGAACTACTGTCATCCTATCTGTACAGGGATAAGTTCCTCTCCGATGTCTTCATGTGGCAAGAGAGCCGGGCCCTCTGCTCGCCACCGGCCTGCAATGCTTTCCAGCGCTCCGATATCATTAACAGAGCTGTATGTTTCAAAGGTTGTTACCAAGTCCCATTTAGAAAGCTAAAGGAGGCATGCAGGTCCTACAGTCACATAGTAGTGAAGGTTTTGAGAATCTTTGACCTAAAGGTGCTTTACCCACTTCTCAGGGACCCATCCCTAAACCTGACGATAATTCATCTGGTGAGGGACCCACGGGCCATCTTCTTCTCTCGTCAGTTTGTAAATCTCAGTACTAGTAATTCAATGATATACAGGAGTAGTAATTCAGAGCCCAATATCAGAATATTGATGCAGAAAATTTGCAATTTCCAGGAGAATATTTACAGTGCCATTAGGGCGAGTCCTCCCCCTTTCCCTAGGGATCGCTACCACTTGGTGCGCTTTGAAGACCTGGCAAAAGACACACTAGCTTACCTCAAAGAGTGGTACCAGACTTTTTGGTCTCACCATGTCCCCCAAGCTGGAGTCCTGGGTTCATAATATCACATCCATCAATGAGGCAGGAGAACCCATCTTCCTTACTCCAGATTTAATGGTCCATTTCTTAATGCCCATCAGTAGGGTGTCCAAGAGAATTGCTCAGTACTGGAGAATGAAACTGAGCTTCCAGAAGGTGAAGGCAGTTCAGGGTTCTTGCAAGAAATATATGAAGGTATTTGGTTATCACCCCGTTCAGTCTGAAGAGGAGCTGAAGAACATGTCACAAAGCTGGTAGAAGCACAAAAGAGCTTTCGGGGTGAATATTAAGATGCATCAGAGTTCTGCCTGGCCCGTCCGCCAAAGAGATGCCCCACCCTTTAGTAATGGATGGACCAGATTACAGGAGCAGTCATTCCTGGCAGGATCACCCAATGCTTCCATACAGATTCGGCCACTTCATGGCAGGATATGCTAGAGAGAAGCTTGGCCCTTCATCGTCACAGGGCTTACTGTTTGGCAGATGGGATTGCAAAGGCCCCCTCACTTTTACACTGAACATTTGTGTTTCTTGAATACTAATACTTAGGTGACTTTCAAAGATTTTAAACATAATAAGTGGGCATTTTATAACTGGTTACAAAAGAGGTGATACATGATACATTATGTGAGTGAGAGGAAGCGCTCTTTTTTTGATTTTCAGGAAGGGATGCCTGAGTGTCTTGGAAAAGGGTACGAGGTTTGTAATTTTTGGATGGGAAGGGCCAAAAGGTTTCTAATTATGAGGGGTGAGGAGCATCAACTTATGTGTCTGTCTGCTACTACTAATAATCATTTATAAAGCGCTACAAGGTGTACGCAGCACTATACAAACAGAGATAGAGAGGGTCTCTTTGTTTAGGGGGTACGAGAAGTGTCAGAATTAAGTCTCGGAATTTGTACTGGGAAGGGGTGCTCTGTGTGTGTGTGCGCGCACACATATTTCCCCCCTTCTCTATTTCTGTGGATAACACTACACTCTCCTCCCTCTTTCCTCAGCTTGCAATCATGGGGTCATCTTTGACTCTATTCTCCCATATCCAACAGATAACTAGTTTCTCTGTAACATTGGCAAAATTTGACCCTTCCTTTCTACGCACACTACTAAGACACTTATCCACCCTTTCATCACTCCGCTCTAGACTATTGCAACCTCCTCCTTGCTGGTCTCCCTCTGAATCATCTCTCTCCCCTTCAATCTGTTCAAAACTCAGCTGCACGGCTTATCTTCCACTACTGTCGTTATGTTCATGTAACCCCTCTTCTCAAGTCACTTCACTGGCTCCCTATCCGTTTCCACATCCAGTTCAACCTTCTCCTACTTATCTAAAAGTGCATTCATTCTGCGGCTCCTCACTACCTCTCCTCTCCTCTCTTATCTCACTCTACACTCCTCCTCAGGAACTCCACTCCTGTGACAAATCCCTCTTATCTGTGTCCTTCTCTGCAACTGCCAACTCTAGACTTTGTCCATTCCACCTCCTGCGCCATGTGCCTGGAAAAAACTACCTGAGTGGGTGCATCAGGCTCCTTCTCTGGTCCTTTTCAAGTCCAGGCTGAAGACCCACCTCTTTGAGGCTGCTTTTGGATCCTGATGTTTGTCATCCTCTTGTCCATGATTTGTGTATCTTGCCATGCTCTAGAGACCCCAGTTTAGCAATGTTTTTTCATTTTGAAACATCGAAACATGTCAGCAGATAAAAAACATATGGTCTATCTAGTCTACCCTTCCATATGAAATACTTTTGTTTATTAGATTGTAAGCTCTGATGAGCAGGGACTATGCCTTATATCTATATGTACAGAGCTGCCTACACCTCATAGCGCTATAGAAATGATAAGTAGTAGTAGTGTATTTGCAAGTGAAGCTATGACAGCTACGGGATACCTGTGCTTTTTCTCAAATGCTCATGGCCTCTGCTGTCTTTTTTGGTTCATTCAATGAAATAAATTGCAACCTAGAAACATTGCAGCTTTCTCCAGGACCTGTGCAGCTACGGGTCTGCACTATGACATCCCGCACCATGAACCGTTTGCTAATTGCATGCACTGTCCCATGTTATATGTTCAATAAATCACTGAAATCTTAAAAAGAAAGCAATGAAGCAATACATAAATGAATCTTTTTCTTTGCTAATAAAATGTATGCGTTTATTCTTTTATTTCTGGCAGGGCCGTACAGAGCCAGAATTGTGCCCAATGCGACTTGCACATCGGACGCGTGCCCCACGCTCCTCCCCATACCTCCATCCAGCCATTGCGTGCTCCTGCCCTTCTGCCCTCTGTTTTCTGCACGGCGGCGCCGGCAGCAGGGCAAGAGCAGGCAGCGGCTGGGGACGGAGGTACTGGGGAGGGGCGGCGCCCGATGTGCAAGTCACCGTCAGCAGCAGCAGATCCTATCCCTCCCTGCTCTGACGTCGCACAGGGCACACAGGCTTAGGGGGCACATTTCAGCTGCCTGCTGTTGCCCTGCCGCCACTGAGAGAACAAAAGCTGGCGGCAGCAGGGCAAGAGCAGGCAACCGAAACGCTCCCCCTAAGCCTGTGCGCTCTGTGCGGCTGCACCACTCACAGAGGGCTACGTATGGTACCGATTTCCGGCCGGCTGTAGCCGTGCTGTTCTTGCTGTATTTACCTTTGTATGGATTGTTGCAACGTCTCCTCTTATTCCACATTCCCTGCGTTATGATCACTGCATTACCATAACGGATGTTTTGCTAAGGTTTGATGCAAGGTTGGCCCAACAGCAAGGCAACAGTTCTGGTGGGGGGAGGGGGGAGACAGAAAAGAACAACTACAATCAAAGAAAGCAGTGGGTCCTGGCAGCCACCCAAACGCAAAGCGTCATCAGTGCTTATGTTTGCCTGCGGGAAGAATACGCCATGTACCCTTGCAAGTGGCTCTTTGAAATCTCCCTCAATATATATACATATATATATTTACAAAACAAAGTTTAACATTTTAAAAAGTGTGACATCCAAAGATGTAGCTTGATAGGATTGATCTGGGAGGGAAGGTGTCAAGATGATGACAGTTGAGTTTAATAAACAAAAATCTTGGAGGGGGGGAGGCACTAGGGGTCTAGAAGCTAATTGCGAGGGTTGCAGCCCTAGCTAATATCCTTCTCCAGCAGACCTCGGCCCGGATTCAAGCTCTTCCCATATCCCGTTAACAGCAATACTGGCTCTTAAGCATGCGGGCAAGGCCAGTCTGTGTGGGAATGGTGTCTTGGGGTGGTTCCCAGCTATGCCCCTACCACAGCACTGCTCCAGTCACAGGAGACTCCCCTGCACTGTGCTACTAGTGCAAATTGACCCCTGGCCAAAGGCAGTGTCTGCTCCCTGACCGGTTTATATCCAGAACTTCAGTGAGCAAAGAGGAAGTCTTGCAGAGCTCAGCTTGGGAGGCTGCCACTGTACACAGCACAAACTGTAACACGTCTCTTAACCTTTAAAGCCGTAACAGAGTCCAAAACACATCCTTCAGAACAGCTGCTTCAAACACCCTATGCTATGCGCCATATAACACCACTCTTTAACAAGCTGAAATGTGCACCCAGTTTTCCCGTTTGCAGCTGATACAAAACACTGCTGTGAAGTTGCTTTATGGGGCATGTCGATCAGACCACGTTATTCCTCTTCTTCAGGTGGAGCGCTGGCTCTCTGTCCTTTTCTGGGCTTCCAATAAACTTGCAATTCTTGCTTTTCACGCCCTTCTTGATGCGTGTCTCCCTCTCCTGGCTTCTCTTCTTCAACCAGATGTACGCTCTCGGTCTCTCCGTTCCGCTTCCCTCCACCTTTTGATGGTGCCCATTCCTTGGCTTTCGGGCAGTGGCACTGACGCTCTTGAGTTCGTTGCCTCTCTCTTTGCACACTCAGCTTTCTTGTGGCTGATTTAAGGCCCAGCTGAAGACCTATTTCTGCATGCAAGCATTTCCATCTGTAGCTTCCTGAGCTTCTTCTCTTATTCTGGCCCTTGGGCCGTCGTCAGACCTTGCAACTGGGAGTTGTGTTCCCATTTGGTATTGTCTCCCCAGCCTTTCATGGTCGTAGGTGGTATATCCTGCCATTGTAACCTAGGCTTCCTGTCCCTTCCTTTTCTTGTTTATGGGTCTTCATTTGGTTCTTTGTCTTGTTTTTGATTTTATTGTGCACTGCTGAGATATATGGTTTGATCAGCGGTATATCAAATAAATAAGATGTAAAAATGGTGCATTTCCCCTTTCTCTATTTCCAAACTCATGCATGTCTGTGGGAGAGCTGGATGCGAACAGATATGATCAAGTCTGTCTCATTAGGGCAGCAGGAGCTGTGTAACTCCTCAATGAGTGGAATGGATGTCTATCTGTCTCTATTTTCAATAGGTGTGTGTGTGTACGCGTACAAGTGTGGAGGAATGAGTTGAAGAGCTCAATGTGTGTGTACACATTTTGGAAGGTGGGATGAGAGACTAGAGGTGTCTGTTTTCCTGCATGATAGGATGTGGGGTACAATGAGGCAAGTTGAGGGGATCAGTAGGGGGATGGGCTGGGTGCATGTGTGTACCCCTGCATGAGAGAACGTGGGGTAAAGGGGGCAGAGTGAGGGGCTCTGTGTGCATGCATGAGAGGTTGGGGTGGGGGGCAAGGGGCTCTGTGCATGTGCGCGTGAGGGGGTCTGGAGTGGGGAGAGGGGCTGTACTTGCGTGTATGTGACGGTAAAGAGTAGTGGATGGGGTGAGCAGTTCTGCGTGTGTGAGGAGTGAGATAAGGGGCTGTACAGATATGTGCATCCTTGGAGGTGAGTAGTTTTGTGTGTATATTTGTTTCTTTTTTGCAATGTGGGTGTGGATGCTTGTGTGTTAATGGGCGGGTGGATGGAGCTGGTGTGAGGAGCTGGATATGTGTGTGCGCACACGTGTGGGAGGTGGGGTGAAGAGAGCTGTATGTGTCCGTATGTGCTAGGATGTGGGGTAGGGTAAGGTGAGGGGCTCTTTATGTGGGGGTGTGCATGCATGGGGGGTAGAGAGCGATGCTGTGTGAGGGAAGGAGGAACAGTGTGGTTGTGAGTTCATGCATGGGGGTGAGGAGAAGGAGTCTGTGTGTAGAGTATGTCCCTCTGGGCATACAAGCATTTTGGCCCCTTTCCCTCATGCACTCAAATTCTCAGCTCCCTTTCTTATGCAGTCTTCCCTACCTTCCACCCTTCCCCCCACACTCTCTTTCTCCTCCAGACCTTGATCTCCTTCACCCACCTGACCCCCCTTACATTCTAGCCTCTGAAACCCCTCTCCTTTCCCTACCCACTCTTGGCTCTCCCTTCAAGATCCCCTTTGAATAACTTCAATAAAAATCCCTTCTCCTCTTGACCACAGCAGTGGCTGGCGGGGGGGGAGAGGGGCGGCGTGCAGGATCCGTGGCCTGGTGCACTCTTCAGCTGGTGGGGGAGGGGGTCCCTGCCATCAGATACTGGGAATCTTCGCTGCCGCCTCCTGAACTTTTTTTTTTTATTGCTCTTGGGCACAAGCGTAAACAAACCTGTGCGTACAGACAGACAAATGCACAAACAAAAAAACCTGAATGTAGCCCCCCCCCCCCCCCTATAGCTAATGCAAAGCGTGCCTATAAAGGGCTACGAAGTGACTCAGGAAACAATTGATCAGTGAATTGGATGTTGCTGCTGCCAAAATAGTGAAGAATTTTATTAACATCATCAGTATGGGTCATATTGATAAATATGGCTTAATAGGGAAGAGTCAGTTTGGATGTGTCTTGCCTGACTGATCAATGAGCAATGTTTGAAAGCATAAATAAGCATGTGGATAAAGGCAAGTCAGTTAATATAGTGTAGGGAGCAGTTAAGCATTTTGTTTATTTATTTAACAAATTTTAATATACGGTTTACATGGAACTGAACCTGATACAGGAAACAATTGAAGGAAACATGAAAACAATTAACAATCAACATTTGTAACATTGTACAACTCATAAATATAAATGCAATGTAAACAAGGAACAGTGAGCTGTTTAGGGCTCGCTACATTTGCCTCACAGACCAGAAACGGCCTGCCAAGTTCATTGATCCAGCCTGCTAAACCTCACCCTGCATCTGTCCCTCAGGCCTGAAAGCCGAAGAGGGTCTACTCATAGGGCATTTAATTTGCTATAAACCAATTAGCAAAAAGCAGTGTGGGAGGCAATATTTTGCAAGGTTACATTGGCACAAAGATATTTGGCTAAGTTATTTGGAAATCTTTATGCAAATATTCACAATGGTATCAGTACATATCTGTGCCACTGTCTTACTTCAACAAAGGCTAACACACCTTGTTAATGAAGACGTGCGTTTATTTATAATACAAAGCAGGGATAACTTGAATTTCACTTATTTAACTTCTTAATTCGTACTTATTTAGAAAGGTAGATATATGAATTACTTGCCTATGATTAGTTAAAAAGATATCTGGAAAACTATTAGAATAAAAGCACTTAATTACAGAATAGATAACTAGAAAGATAATTACAGAAGAAGAATATACTTCACCGAAAGAGCTTTACTTCATCCCTTGTCACACGTCGATTGAATGGATCCCTGATTCAACCAGACAAGAGAGACTTCTCAATCGGGAGTTTCTCTAGCCAATGCGTCCATTCCTAGATGAATCCATTTCTCTCTGTCTAGCTGAAAACAGGTACCCATTTTATCCAGTTGCAAGAACAATCCAGTTATTTCCTATCATGTGACACATACATAGTATAGAGTCAGTTATCCATTAAGCACATCCAAGACACTGGCCAGGTGCTTGAAAATGCTCAAGGGAACCCCCCACCCCCCCTGGTCTACATTACAATTGATGAATTCTTAGGAGAAATGTTTCCAAGGCAAGGTGAATTGTCCTGTTTTGTCCTGTTAATGGGTTTCAATTTGTCTGCTAGTAGAAAGGCTCCTAGGTGAAGTGTTCTTTTGTTCTCTGTAATGGGTCTCCATTTGCTTGCTAGGAGAAGGTCTCCTCCCTGATCTTTCCAGTATCTGTAGTTATGTAAATTGTTTCAACAGTTTCAAGTGCCCCTATTTACAGTTGAGGCATATTCACTACTGAGGCATAATCAATAGTCAAAATTCATCTGTACCACAGCCACTGAATGCCGTAGCTTAGAAATATATGAATATCCTATCCAGATATCTCAAGGCTTGCTATTTCTGTGGCCCAGATATCTGGATAAAGTTAGCTGGATAGTGGATGAATATTGTTGCCCCTGGACCACTCATGGCCCCTCCTTTAAACAGGTGAAGGCTCATTTTGGAAAGGCCCTTCATGCGATGGAACAGACGTGGAAGTGAAAACGTTTGCAAGTCTATGTCACTTTTAAAGGAGAGGGTGTGCACGTGCGAGACCCCTCAGAACGGACATGCTGGGTAATTCATAGAAGAAAGTGCACATCCACATGGAGCAGGAGACGCCCTTTCACAGATGTACATGAGGGGAAAATCGACGGAGAAACCCGGAATCTCACGCATGCAAGTGGCAGCCTTCCACAACACACACAGGTAAATGTTGGCATTTACACGGGCTGCTGTGCTAAATGGGAAACCTAGATGTGCAGATGTCCTTGGTCAGTCATAGAGGACGTGATCTTCACCTGATTTTAAATTTGGAAGGGGAAATAAACATGAAGGGATGAACGGCGATATCTCCCTTAATTCCTCCTGTAAAGGGGTGGCCAAAAGCAGCACTTTCTGAATTCCTATTTGTATCAGGGAAGCACAGTGCCAGGGGTTTCAGTGCAGTTTAAAGGCAGTGCCGCCTCTGTAGGTCCCGGAAACAAGTGGTAGTGGCAGGCGCTTTCGTCTGAGAAAAGGAAGAGCAACGAAGGAAACGAAGATAAGGCCAGAAGGACTGCCAGTGTGAATCAAACCCTGATCTTTCCATAACAGGCCACTGGGCTACTCCTCCGCTCCCAATTACAACCTTAGGGGGAGATATTCAGCAACGGCGGGTCGGCACGTAACACGGCTGCCCGTCGCCACTTGGAAGAAGCCCTGGATATTCAGTGCCGGGGCTATATCTGCCCAGCATCACTAGATGTACATCCAGGTACAACTTCAGCCAGCTGGTCAGCGGCGATATTCAGTCACTGGCCAGAGAGCTCAAGCGGCTAAAGTTATGGCAGCTTCTTTTTTGGCCTAACTTTACAGTTTAGCTGACTAGCTAACATCAGGCGCTGCCCCGCGGAAAGCCTCAATGCTAAGTGGCTGGCGTTAGGGCATCAGTTGGCTTAGCAGGGGATATGGGGATGCGCTGCTGAATATCCCACTCGGTGGGATTCATGGGTTTAGCAGGTCTGCTAACCATCTTCATCCCTTTGACTATGCCCCCCCCTTAAATTTTAAGCACTCTGGACAGTGTTGTAAGTTCTGCCCAAGCAACCTCTGCAATGCATTAATACATTAATTGACCTTACAATTCTCTCTTAAAAAAAAACAGAGAGGAAAAAAACCTCCCGGTTCAAACCAAAATCTACAATTAAAATGCTGAGAAAACAGTCAAGTTTTCAAATCTTTTCTAAAAGACAGATAATGACTGGTTTCTTGCAATGTCAGAGGGAAGAAATTCCAAAGATGCAGGCTAGCATAACTAAAAACCTTTTACTAGTACACAACCTAATATTGTCCAAAAGAGGAAGCTGCCCCCTCATGCCAAAAACTGTCCCATTCCCCAAAACTACTGTCCTGCAACTGCTCCGCCTAGCAAAAATATCCCCCTACCCCCACAACTGCCTCCTCTCAAAAAATTCCCCCATGCAAACTACCCCCACTCCCTAAACTACCTCCCCACCACTGTTACCAACCCCTAAAACTACAGCTTCCAGAATTGCCCCGTCACTCTCTGCTGCACCACCGTAGGTACCACACATACACAGGGCTGGTGCAAGGACAGGAGGCACCCTAAGCGGGCCTCCATCCTGCTGCCACCCCTCTCCAGGGCCTGCAGGGTAGAAATGGACTCAAACCATGGTGCAGTGCTTACCCTCCCATGCTGATTCCACATCGAGATTTCCGCTACTTTTGAATCTTCGGCTTCTGCCCCCTCCCCCCCTCGGCACAAACTTCCAGACTTTTATTCTTCTTTTCTAGAAGTCAACACTCTTCTGGTATTATCTTAGTAAATGATAAACTTCTTCTTTTAATTTGGCCAGTTAACGTTAGGGGCTCGTTTACTATTACTACTACTACCGAGCATTTGCAAAGTGCCGCAAGACACTCGCACACAGCACTTCACAGACATGTAAAAGACAGTCACTGCTCATCAGAGCTTACAATCTAGTCAAGGCAGACAACACAGTAGCTGTAGATAGGGATACATCTAGGGGGAATGGTAAGAAACACAAAGGAGATCAGATGAGGGCACTAAGATGTTGCACCTAAAGTGCCAATTGCTCCAAAACCATGGTGCGCTGGGTGCAACACCACCACATTAACTGTTGGGGGTATGCACAGCATTTTCCTGGCAGTTAACACAGAACACTGCCCCCTAGCATCAGGGGTGGCCCGAGGGGGGTGCGGGGCTATGTGCGGAGATTCATTGCGGGGCCTCGTTTGCATAAGGAGCATCATTTGCATAAATATTTGCATAATGTTAATATGTGCATTTAGTAAACATGTCTCTTAATGAGCGTCTGGATAAAGAAAGACTACCAGATTTCTACATTACTGTATTCCAGTGCCAACCGTTAGGCCCATTAGGAAGTATTATAAACACTGACCATTTAGAACCCATAGCAAACCCACCGTATCATAACAGCACTACCAGAACTCACAAAGCACCAACCCTGCCTATCAAAAAGGCAACACTGCAAACATTAAACCAATACATCTCAGAGAATACCAATGCATCTCCTACTGAGGAAAGAGAACAAGTGGCAATGTCAAATAGAAACTACATGAACAGAATACCTCAGCTCGGTTACATATGCAGAATATAGACCGTCACCAAACATAGAACAAGGGATCACAATTTAGAAATAGGAAGATAATAATTAAACTGGGAACCCCAAAAGCCAAACATAAAATGTACAACAACACTGGAGAAATAAAACTATAAATTAATTTCCTCTTGCACTAAACAAAAATGCAAAGATGTTAGCGATACACATTTCCCAGACCTGACATATTCCAGTTAATAAATTCAAAATAAAATGTAGTTTTCTACCTTCTGTTTGGGAGTTTATTTTCAGTCACTTTCTTCTGGTTTCTTTGTGTCTTCTGTGAGATGTCCATTTGTCCTTTCTTCTTGCTTCTACATTTTTTCCATTCTCTCTCTATATCTGCTTTAACATACTGATCTTTCCCCTTTTGCTCTTTCCCCCATTTCTTTCTTTATTCCTTTATCATCCACTCAAATTTCACCCTTCCATTCTCAATCCTCACTTACTCTCCCAATACCCGGCCAATAGTAGATTTTTCTTCCCTCCCACACAAAATATCTTTTCCCCTCTCCATCCTCATTCCCTTCTAGTCCTCCCCCAAAATCAGCTACCTTCTAGTTCTAGACCCACCCAGCATCTGCTTCCTTCTAGTCCTATTCTTCCATGCCCCCACATCAGCCCATTTCCAGTCCTAGCCCCCCATCAGCCCATTTCCAATTCTATTCCAGCCCCCATCAGCCCATTTCCAGTCCAAGCTCCCCCCATCAGTCAATTTCCAGTTCTATTCCAGCCCCCCATCAGTCCATTTCCAGTACAAACTCCCTCCATCAGCCAATTTCCAATCCTAGCCCCCCCCCCCCATCAGCCCATTTTCAGTCCAGGTCCCCCCCCCACCCATCATCCAATTTCCAATGCTAGTCCCCCATCAGCCCATTTCCAGTCCAAGCTCCCCCCATCAGCACATTTCCAGTCCTATTCCAACTCCCTATCAGCCCATTTCCAGTCCAAGCTCCCCCCATCAGTCAATTTCCAGTCCTATTCCAGCCCCCCATCAGTCCATTTCCAGTACAAACTCCCTCCATCAGCCAATTTCCAATCCTAGCCCCCCCCCCCATCAGCCCATTTGCAGTTCAAGCTCCCCCCATCAGCCCATTTTCAGTCTAGGTCCCCCCCTCATCAAATTTCCAATGCTAGTCCCCCATCAGCCCATTTCCAGTCCAAGCTCCCCCCCATCAGCCCATCTCCAGTCCTATTCCAACTCCCCATCAGCCCATTTCCAATCGTAGTCCCCCATCAGTCATTTCCAGTCCAAGCTTCCCCCCATCAGCCCATTTCATCAACTGTAAGTGATATTTAACATTATGATTCTTCTCACATATATATAAAAATCAAGGTAAACTTCGATACCTGTTATACAGTTTTAATGTAATATAGTTCAATAATGTTCTTGTTATATTGTAATACTGTAATATTGTTCTATACAATTCATGTTATAATGTAAAATAATTCATAAAGTTTTATGTATCTGTTTGATTTTTGTTGTAATGTAAACCGCTGCTGATCCTTGGAAGCAGCAGTATATAAAAGCTGTTCAAATAAACAAATAAAATAAATAACATTTCTGTTGTATGCCAGCCCTCTGTTAGCCATTTGCAGTCCCAGCTTACCCTCCCATCAGCTCATTTCCAGTTCTAGCCCGCCCCATCAGCCCATTTCCAGTCCTATGCTAGACTCCCTCTGCGCCCCCCCCCCCCCATCTAAGGAGCTTCAGAGGGAGCCGGGGAAACCCGCATGAGGCCCCAGCTCCCTCTGCGCAGCCGCCAGCGTGAAGAGCATTTTCCCTCATGCTGGCGGCTGTTTCTGTGAAGCGCACTGAATGCTGGGAAAGGTTAAAGGGCATTTCCCAGCATTCTCACGCTTCACAGAAACAGCTGCCAGCGTGAGGGAAAAAATGCTTCACGCTGGCGGCTATGCAGAGGGAGCCGGGGCCTCATGTAGGCTTCCCCGGCTCCCTCTGAAGCCGTCCATTTGTGCAAGAATGAAGTTCGCGCGGGGCACTGTGTGGGGACGGGACAGTCCTTCCTAGCATACGCGACATTAGTGCAGGTGCACTTAACTCCACCCATTGAGGTGGCGTTAGATGAACCCACACTAATTGCTCGGAAGGCAGTTAGTGTGTGGTATGTACCCTGTGCTGAGTGCACAGGGCTCACCATGTCCACCTCTTCCCCCGCCTGCCCATTCATGCCCCTAATGCGGCATGCACAATTAGCCCAGGAATTGGCCCGTGTTGTCATGGCCCCGCCCTCGCTGGCAACGTGTATCCAAGGTGCACTTTTAGTACACGTCAGACACATGCTGTCAGCTATTGCCCTTTATTATAAGATCCCCTTAGTGTCTGTGGGTTTTTTAAACAGGTTTAATGAAGGCAAAATAAAACTAAGCTAAGTATCACTTCAACTCCTTAGTCAACGTATGTTTGAACTCAAACTAAAAATAAGAGTGGGTGAACCCTAAACACAAACCCAAAATGCGAGGCTGAAAATGTGAGTGTTCTAGTGCTACCTCTCTTTCCAGAACACCGTCTCCATATGGATCTTCTTCTTTTAGATGTCTTCTGGACTGGACCTGGTTCCTCTCTTCCAATCTTCAAAGGCTGCAGCGGATAGCACTTCCTCCCTCGCTTCAATTAAATGTCGGGGTCACATCATTCTTCTTTTCTTCTTTTGTTTTCCAGGGATTTGGCAGGAGTTCACTAAGCAGACATTTTTAATTCTTCTAACTAAATACAATTTATGGATAATTTATGATCCCTAACTGTATTTCCCCTTACACATTCATGCAGCACACTTCAGTTGGCACTGAAGATTTAAAATTGAATCTGTTGAACTTGAAATTTTATTTGCTGGCAATATTTAAACCACGCAAGGTTTGAAGTGGAGCCTGTTTAAACTCCTACAGTTCCCAAAGACACTCACAGTACTCAATCCGGCAAATTGTCACTTGTCATTCCCTAAAATGGTGATAATAACTTCTCAAAGAAGGAAATTCCCCAAAGTACTGTCTCACTTTAACAGAGAACTTTTCAGTAAGTCACACAGATTTCTTTATTTATTTAACACGTTTTTTTCTACCACCTTATCGTTAATTCAAAGTGGTTTACATAGAACATAGTAACAAGCTTTTACATGGAACAGGGTATTGCAACTTGGAAGATTACATGGGGCAATTAATACATTTAACTATATACAGGTACATTGTAGCAGTGTGAGACATAGCAGGGTTGCCTAACAGAAATCATAAGGTTGTTGTATTTGTATTAGGCATTAGGTCTTCTAAGGTGGGACCATAGTATTCAGGTGTTTTTTTATGGCTTTCCTAAAGTCCATTAGGTCTTTAATTGCGCGTATTGTGGTGGGAAGATTGTTCCATAGTTGGGGGGCGTACATGGAGAAGGCTCTTCTACAGGTGGATTGTTTCACTGTTCGGAAGCTTGGTGGAGTTTCCAGGATGGTGGTGTCCGCTCCTCTTCTTGTTCTGGATGGATGTGCTGGGTTTTCTCAAGCGTAAGCTTCATCAGTCAAACATGAGCCAGTTCAAAATTGGAGAAGGGCGAAAGATTCTTCCCAACCTTAACAGATGTTCTGTCAATATTCATTGTGACTGATGCTCCCAAAATTATGAGTTTTCTTTAGTAATCCAGGCTTAGAGGGAACTATGACAACTCTTCAGCCCAGATAATACTAGAAACATAGAAACATAGAAATATGATGACAGAAAAAGACCACATGGCCTATCTAGTCTGTCCTTCCATAACAACTACAACAGTCCACTTTTTGCCTTTAGAGATCCTCTGTGTTGGTCCCATGCTTTCTTGAATTCAGTTACTGTCCTCATCTCTACCACCTCCACTGGGAGACTATTCCACGGATCCACTACTCTTTCCGTAAAGAAATATTTCCGCATATCACTCCTGAATCTATCTCCCTTCACCCTCATCCCATGTCCCCTCGTAGCAGAACTTGCTTTCAATTGAAAGAGGCTCTCTCCCTGAACATTTATGCCACGGAGGTATTTAAACATCTCAATCATATCACCTCTATCCCGCCTTTCCTCTAAGGTGTACATATTAAGATCCTTAAGTCTGTCCTCATATGCTTTATAATGAAGCCCATTAATCATTTTGGTAGCAACCCTCTGCACCGACTCCATCCTGTTCACATCCTTTTGAAGGTGCGGTCTCCAGAATTGCACACTATACTCCAAATGAGGTCGCACCAAAGACTTATACAGAGGCATTATCACCTCCTTTTTTCTGCTAGCCATTCCTCTCCGTATGCACCCAAGCATCCTTCTAGCTTTTGCTGTCGCCTTTTCCACCTGTTTAGCTACTTTAAGATCATCAGACACAACCACGCCTAGGTCCCGCTCTTCTTTAGTGGACAAAAGTACTTCACCTCCTATACTGTATTGCTCCCTTGGATTGCTGCAGCCCAAATGCATGACCTTACATTTTTTAACATTAAATCCCAGCTGCCAAATTCTAGACCATTCTTCAAGCTTAGCTAGATCCCTCCTCATGTTATCTACCCCTTCCTGGGTGTCTACTCTATTGCAGATTTTGGTATCATCCGCAAAGAGGCAAACCTTACCCGACAGCCCTTCCGCTATATCACTAACAAAGATGTTAAAAAGAATCGGACCAAGGACAGATCCCTGGGGCACACCACTGGTAACATCCTTCTCCTCAGAGTGAGCTCCATTTACTTGTACTCTTTGTCGCCTCCCACCCAACCAATTTCTAACCCAAGCAGTAACTTTAGGGTCCATCCCTAGGGTGCTCAGTTTGTTTATAAGTCGCCTGTGAGGAACAGTGTCAAAGGCTTTACGGAAATCTAAATACACCACATCTAGAGCTCTCCCTCGGTCCAACTCCCTGGTCACCCAGTCAAAAAAATCAATCAGATTTGTCTGACAAGACCTGCCTCTGGTGAATCCATGCTGCCTCGGATCCTGTAATCCGCTGGACTCCAGAAACCTCACTATTTTCTCTTTCAGCAGCGTTTCCAATAATTTACTCACCACTGAAGTTAAACTAACCGGCCTGTAGTTTTCAACCACATCCTTACTTCCGCTTTTGTGTAAAGGCACCACATGAGCCTCTCTCCAGTCCTTTGGCACCACTCCTGACTCCAACGAGGCATTGAAAAGGTCAGTCAGTGGAGCTGCTAGAACGTCCCCAAGTTCCCTCAGTATTCTAGGGTGTATCCCATCCGGTCCCATCGCTTTGTCTACTTTAAGTTGAGCTAGTTTCTCACGAATACAGTCTTCTGAAAATAGTTCAAGATGTCCCTCGCTTCTGTTCTTATTTGTGGGTGTTTTCTGAGGTCCTGCTCCTGGTTCTTCATCTGTGAACACAGAACAAAAATATTTGTTAAGCAATTCCGCTTTATCCTTATCAGCTTCTACATATTCCCCCCCTGCACCCTTGAGTCTGACAATACCACTTTTGCTCTTCCTCTTCTCACTAATATATCTGAAAAATGTCTTATCCCCCCATTTTATTGCATTGGCTATTTCCTCCTCCTTTTGAATCTTTGCCTTCTTGACTACTTTGCTAGCTTCTCTAAGTTTTTCCAAATACAGATGCCTGTCTTCTGCTCTCTGTGATCTCTTGTATTTCATGAAGGCCTCCCTCTTTTTCTTCACTTTTTCAGCTACTTCCTTCGAAAACCATAGCGGTCTCCTGTTCCTTTTGCCTTTATTTACCATTTTAACAAAAAGGTTGGTTGCCCTTAAAATACCCCCTTTCAGTTTTGCCCACTGTTTTTCTACATCCCCCAGCTGTTCCCATCCCACTAATGACTCCCTGAGGTATTGGCCTAGATATTCACCAGTCAGGATACTAAACACCAGTTCAGAAAAAAAAAACTAAACCACAGCCATATTATTTTTTTCTTTTTAGCCAATATTAGATTTTTCTCCACTAAACTTTAAGCCCTCTTACTTTTTTTTATTACAAGCAGGGAAAAGCTCTGTTTTCTCTAACAGGGAGAACCGTCCCCAGGGCTCAGTCTCTGTCATTCAAAATTACTTAAGCAAAAAAAACCCCCCACAGACGTTCCCAGCCTCTTTCCAATGTACTACCATCAAGTTTTCTTTCAAGATCTTGTTAACTTGATGGCTCTCACTCTCGCACAACCAGATACATCACCTGCCTCGTCTGCAGCCAAAACCCAATGGTCTCGACTGTGAACAGTGAAACATTAGACCAGACACAGTTCCAACAGGTTCTGAACTCCTCCGCCATAAGAAAGTAGATCCAAGGACCCAGGGCAGCCTGAGGGGCATGGGTGGAAACTAATTGTGAGGCCTCATTTACAGAAATATTAGCATACTGGATTTATTTAGCATACTGACTTCAAGATCATGAGCCCAGGCTCAGCTGGACTGGTCCGTGCCAGAGCTGGAAAAGCCCAGAAAATCAGCAACTGTGAAGCTATCCAGCCAAAAAAACCCCCAAAATTTAAACTGAGATATTGTCTTAAACTGTTAAATTTCCTTAAATCTGAAGTGACAAAATATTTTAAAATTTCAGACTGGCATTCTAAATTTTTCTAGGAAGTGCCAATACTCAATATTTTAGCTTCATGCTGTGCAAGAACTGCCGCCACCTCTTTAGAAAAGGACGGTACTTTAGCTAACGAAGACTGCAAAGACAGTTCTATCCATGTTGCAACCCGCCAAATGTCTTTTAAAGAGATCTCTTGAGGGGGTTGTCTTACTACATCAAAGGCTAACACCTTGTAATGAAGACGTGCGGGGTTGAACCAACTCCTGAACAGGGGCAAATTCAAATGGATGAGGCAGGGTACAAGTCACACAATTAGGTGCCTCTAAAATAGGAGACACATCTAGCTGGGGAAAGGGTCCAGAGAGAAACCCCACATTCCTCACGGGAGCAGGGCCCAAAACGGAACTCTTCGTCCAGGGTTGGAAAGGGAAAAAGAACCCTGTAAAGCAGAGATGTAAGAGAAACAAGTGTACTCACAGAAGATGTAGTCTCTCCGGCTACCACTTGTGTGCTAGCTTTCACTGATGAATCCAATACCAGCAAATATGAATCCATCAGATTTTTCGACACCTTAGTGGTAGCCACCATGACAGTTCTCTTCTTGCATTTCCCCATGAACTCATACAACTCTCTTTCTACTTTCCTCCATGCTCCAAAGGGGCAGGACCTTTAGGCATGCCCCCTTTAGAGCATGCACCCATGGGCACGAGCCCACAGTCACATCCCACGTTGGGGCAGATGTTTTAAAGTCCTTGTAGCAATCATGTGACAGTCACCGACCAGACATTTGTCATGAAGATCCAATAGGAAGACAAAGATGCAAAGCCAGGAAATCAGATGCCCTCAGCGTCCCATGGCAGGGCAGAGGTTTTAAAGCTGTGTAGCAATCATGTGACAGTCACCATGCAGACCACATGGGTCCTGAAGATCCAACAGAAAGACACAAATGCAAAGTCAGGAAATCGGACACCCTCTTTTATTTTAATCTTTATAAGATTTTAACAATACAAGAAAGAAAGTGTAAAAAATACACATTCCAGCCGACAACAAGAAGAGGATCAAACAATAATAAGCAGAATAAACAGCAGAACCCCTTTTACTATACCCAAGAAACAGCAAAATAAAGATCAAACATTTTCACCATTTACCTTAGAACATGCTGGAGGAATTCCAGCTAAAAGGGCTGATCCTCTCAGCCCCCAGTATATCAAAGGTGATTGCATATTTCATTTAGGGGCATGCTTATTAAAAGACAAGCACATCGAATGTAGCACATTCAAGACTAATTGGAGAAAATAATTTTTCCCCTCAATGCATAATCAAACTCTAGAATTCGTTGCCGGAGGATGTAGTAAAAGCTGTTAGTGTAGCAGAGTTTAAAAGAAGTTTGGAAAACGTCCTGGAGGAAATGTTTATAGACCATTCTTAAAATGTACCAGAGAAAACCATTGCTTACCTCTGGGACAAGTAGCATGGACTCTGTCTACATTTTGGGAACCTGGGGAACACAGGAAGCAAGAGCTATAGGTTGGAGAAGACTGCTTTATTGAGGAACACCCCTACGCGTTTCGGCAAATGCCTTCCTCAGGGGACATACAGCAGGGCTGTATCAGAGCAGGTGTCTCTTTAAGACAATTGTGTAAAGCTGCTAAACAATAGCATGGTTAAATCTATTAGAATATCAGCTTTACACAATTGTCTTAAAGAGACACCTGCTCTGATACAGCCCTGCTGTATGTCCCCTGAGGAAGGCGTTTGCCGAAACGCGTAGGGGTGTTCCTCAATAAAGCAGTCTTCTCCAACCTATAGCTCTTGCTTCCTGTGTTCCCCTCCTGATCTGCAAGAGCAGTGGCTCCTCCCTTTCGCCTACATTTTGGGAACCTGCCAGGCACTTGTGACTTGCATTGGCTACTGTTGGAAACAGGATACTGGGCTTGATGGACCTTTGGTCTGACCCAGTATGGCATATCTTATGTTCCACCTGAAAAATGAGCACGGTGTGGCGCTCAATCTGCGCTAAAAAAATGGAGGTGTGCCTGGCATGTCCCCGTGTAGCTAGCGTCAGTTTTGCACCACCCTTACACTAATTCTGTTTGGTGCAATGAAGGCAAATGCAGTTACTGAGTGCACCTGTGCTAAATTCAAAATATTCAGTCCGTCTGGGCAAAGACAGATGCACAAACTGCGATGCACGCTCCGCCCCTGAATCGCCTCATCTCTGCTCCAACCCACACTACCTGAGTAGTATGGAATTTGTAGTGCAAACACATTTTTGGTACATGGTAAATTTTACCGTACTAGGCATGTACTGAACCCCACTCTACTCAGTAGCACGGTTTAGAAAATATGTCCCATGATGTCACCAGAAAGGCAGCCAAGAAGAAGGAGGTTGAGCTAGTTTTGCTGCATGAATCTTCTGCGGGCATAAAATTAGAAGGAGAGTCCACAGCTGTGCCCGTCTGTTTCTTTAGTTTCACTCATATTGGCTATTGGATTCACAAATGATGGCAGATAAAGACCAAAATGGCCCACTCCGTCTGCCCAGCTAAGTGTTTAGGTTGTAACGTCTGCTCTATGCAAGTTACCCCCTTCTCCCCCATCATGAGATTCCAGTGAGGGTTATAATTGCCCCTCCACGCAAGTCAGCCCCTGTGCCTTTTCGGAAGTATGGTGCAATCAATTTCACTGCTGTTTTCGGATGAACCACTGCTCTGGGTAGTGTTATATTATCATCTTCTTGACATCAAGGCATCCTTTCTGTTTACCCACACATTTAGGATTGCGTTACGGGTTTTGCCTCCACCGCTCCCTTCACGAGTCCATTCCATGCGCCCACTACCCTTTCCGTGAGTGAATATCTCCAGATGTTGCTCCCAAATCTACGTCCTTGTAGTTTCATATCATGATACCCAGGTCTGCCATTTCCTTTCCTTTGGAGCAAGTTCATTTGTCCGTTACCACCATTATTAATCATCTGCAGTCTGTATTTTCTTTAAGGACCCTCCCAAAGATGTTTTTTTTTTAAAATAAAAGCAGTGTTCTGCTGAACTTTAGACAGAAGCAGTGTTTGTTTGCATAAAAAAATCAATGTAAATGACTGAAAATAGGAGCGGGCAAAGAAAGTTAAGGATAAAAAGGAGGAAGACCTCAGGCAGATGAAGAAAACAGAGTGCAGGGGAACCTTCAACATCACTGAAGGCTTGTCTTTCACGGCTTTCCTGGTGTATTTCACATAACAGCGACTAGTGGAGAGGCTCCATCTATCTGCAACTTCTCTGTTTGTGCAGCCTTGTTCTTCCTGCTGGTGGGACCCAGGGACTCCCAGCCATGACAAAAGTGGGACTGCGACTAAAACACTGTGACAGAAGTCCCGAGGTACTGCTGGTGTGGAAAACTGGCTGCAGCCTGAAAATACTGCCAGGAGTCTCCCCTCCCCCTATACCGTTGGCATAAAGAGTGGGTCTGGGGCCTGAAAATGCTGGTGGGCGTCCCTGGGGCCTGCCAGCATGAAAGGTGGAGCTGCTGCCTTAAAGCAGGGAAGGGGCATGTTAAGAGTGCAGAGCTTGAATAGAAAGGGTTGATGTGGGGTAAAGCATGGACAGGAGGGGCAGGGTTAGAGGAGGAATGCAGGCAAAAGGGAATAAATGGGGCTAGAGAAGGGGGAGGAGGGGTGGAGCATTGGGAAGGTGGGGTTAGAGGAGGGCGGAGACTTGTGAAGGAGTGCAATGCAGGGACAGTGGAGACAGTGCAAAGTTGGGTGGGGGGGTGAAGGGAAGGAGGGAGAGTGAAGGAGGTAGAGATGGAAAAAAGCATCACACTTGCGCATATGTGCACATCCCCTTACACACCCCATCCCCCACACACACCCCAATAACCCTCATGACACACATGTGCACCCCTCTGATACCCTCCCTGACATAAACATGCACACACTCCCTCACACACACATGAACCCCCAACATCCCAGGACATGCCCACACACACCTGTGCACTCCCAACACTCCTGTGAGACACACACAAACACCCTTCTGCTACCTCCTATGACATACACACACACCCCGCATTCCCTATCCCCTGAAACTCCTATCACACACACACACACACACACGCAACCTCCAACACCACTAATGACATACACACGCACACACCTACGCATTGCCTGACATCCTTATGACACACATGCACCCCCGCTACCTCCAGGACACACACATGTACACATACACAGTCCAAAACACACTGGCAACATGCATACTCACACACACAGACATGCATATAAACACACATGTCCAGCCCTGAGGCATACCCAAGATAAATAAATACATAGCTCCCGATACTGCTGACAAACACACACCAATATCCTTGACACACATGCAAACACACATTCCCCAGTCTCCGACATCCCATCTTCACATCCTCGCAGAAAAATCACTAAACTATGCCTGTGGAGAGACAAAACCCAGACGGCTCACATATGCCATCAGTCACTATCCACCCTCAACTCACCCAACCTCCTGAACCATACTTACCATGAAATCCTTCATCCTGACAGGCCTGACTCTGCGAATGGCGGAAATGCGCCGCTGTGTCGCACGGCATGTGTACACTTTTCAGCTTGTTTCTTACTGGCACAAATTCTTGCCATTGGCTCTGAAGCTCTGTTGAGAAATTATGGAAAATAAAGATCCTGTTTAAAAAAACATCATTTGTTCTGTAAAGTGCTGCTGTAACAGGAATTTATTGTCAGGGTAGTACAACAAAATAATTACCGGCCGCACACCCTCCCCCCCCCCCCCAAAAAAAAATGTTTCCACTGGCCTAGATCTCCAAATTCTCTGAGACGTCCAGAACTTGAATTTTGTTGTGCTGTTTTCTCTTTTACAGATCTTCCTGCTTATCTGGAATATCTTTAAATGACTGTTCCAAATTTTTGATTTTCTGTGGGGCCACAAGAGAGTCCTCCAGTTCCCCCTCTCTATCAGCACCTTCCTTGACACCAGCAATAAGCTGGATAACTATTCACATCGGTTGAATTGCTTCATCTACCATTATCTCCAGTCCTGAGTATAGGCTAGTGTGCAATTTTATCAAAAGCTGGTTTAGTATCACTTTCATTGCAGTGATCAGATCTGGGGAGGAGGGAAAGTGGCATCCATGAAGTCCATCTCGTTGAGCACCACTCTTCAGAAACGATTATCTTTAACCTTGCTTTACCTCCCAGCTGTTTTCCGACAATCTACAGCTGTTCAGCAGACATCACAAATTCCCCCTCCCCTCATTGTGTTAACTATTAATGAGTGGAGGAGTGGCCTAGTGGTTGGGGCAAGATATTTCAGGCCAGAAGGTCAGGGGTTCAAATCCCACTAGAGGACAGCAACCTTGGGCTGGAAGGACTGGGGTTTCTAGTCCCACAGGTGCTCCTTGTGGTCTTGGGCAAGCCACTTAACCCTCCATTTATTTATTTATTTATTTATTAACAATTCTTATATACCGCACTATTAGACATCAGCGCGGTTTACATTGAACAGAAAACATCCGACAGTTTACACGTGTCTGGTCGTTACATTTAACAGGAAGTATAACTTGGCGAAATAGGGGAAACTAAATACAATGCATGTTCCCTGTAAAATAGTTATCTCCAAGTTATAATGCCCTGTTCAATGTAATTTCAGTTTGTTCAATGTAAACCGCACTGATACAGAATAGTGCGGTATATAAGAGAATATAAATAAATGCAGCAGATAGCAAATGCACGTTAGTGCATGCATGGGCAGGGCATGGGAGGAGAGTGAGCAGGTCTCCAATGCACTATTACCATGAGCGTTAACAGCCTGCTCCGCAGACATCATGGTTGTGACTAATTCCCGCTGAATGAGTGATGCAAGCCGCATGCAGAGTGCTGCTGTACCATGCTGGCTGCCTTTTCTGTACGGTATCTGCTATGGAAATGCTGTGCATGTCCTTGATGCACTTTAATAACCAGCCTCCTAATGTGCAACTGTGTGACTGATCTTTGTTCTTACTCTCCACATGGATGCAGTAGTTTTATTTTTCACAATGTCTTCACGGTAAATTCTGCACAGACCATTTGGACTTAGCTGGAATCGGATGCAAGGCTTGATTCGGAATTATACTGTCACAAAAAAATAAGGGGGGGGGCAGTGTTACTCATGTGTCTTAAGACAGCTGTTTCCATCTTTGAGGTCCTCTGTACAGGACATACAAACTTTAAGCTTTCTTATTCTTTTAAACATAATGAGGAAATTCAGGATTAAGATCAAGTGTGAAACTCACTCAGTAGGATATTCTGGTTTCTCAAGGACCATATGCAAATTACATAGCTTATAAAGTATTTGAACTCTGAAAGCAAAGGATGTTTCTTTCCAATTTCTTTTTCTATATCTTTTCCAGCTTTGCCTCCAGGATTTACATTTGTGCCGCTGTATGTTTTCACTAAAATAAAAAAAAAAAACCCCACAACTATTAAAACATACAGGAGGAGGACAAGGCGGCAGAATGGAGAAAGTTTAACAGCTTATTGCTCGGTGCCCCTGTGTCTGTTATTCTTTGCTGCTTTCCATTCCAGGTTGGCACTGGGACCACTTCCAGGCTTGGAAGTGTTAAAGAGAATCCAGATGGGTGTCTCAATCTACAGGATGGTGTTTGGACTGAGCTGGCATCATCGTGCACCTGAGTCGGAGCAGGAGAAGGAGACAGGTCGTTCTTCTCCAGCTGCTGGAATCCTGGTGAGTGACAGGAGGGAGAAAAGGAGGGAAGGTGGCTGAAGGCTTCACCCCAGAACGATGGGGCTGGAAAATTCACCTGTTTCTTCCATATTCTGTAGCGCTTCAGAAAAGTGTCAGCTTTTCAGAAATCACCAGTGAGAGATGCCAGCTCTTATATACTGGTAAGAGATCCTAAATGGACACTGTCCCTCAGTAAGGGATCAATCAGTTTAAGACGTTAGGCTCATATATTTGCATAATCATTTGTGATCTGTACAGCCCTGTAGAGAAGCATATTGTGGACCGTCCTTACTCCATGGGATTTACGATTTACTCAAGGCATACTGAGAAGACATACAGGTAAAATCAAACGAGACAATTTTAGTTTATACAAATGGGCAGAACTAGAAGGAGTTGGATTAGAAGGGACTTAACTTGAAAGGAATGAGCTCTATTAAGCCTCTGCCTAAAAAACATAAGAATGGTAGGGTGGGTGAGACTGTAGGAAGGGGATATTTAGGTAGGGCATTTTATCTCTACTATAAATCTAGCACCATTACAATATGGCATAGAGACAAAACTGAAGTAAGAAAGAGGTTAGAGGTAAAAAGGGAAATTTGGGAAGATCTAAATGAGGTGCATAATAGGTGGACTTAATCAAGGTAGGGCAAATTAAATTGAAAGTAATAGCAAAGAGGGAGGTCTTGATAAAAAAACACTAGTGGGGTGGGTTGGACTCTATAAGAAAATGATTATGTTAGACTCGTTTGAGGACAAGGACCATTTAGTGCTATTAGGAGAAACTGAAAGAAATCATGTTTTTGCTCCCAGAATCTATAAAAGAAAAAAATAGAACAGGGTGAGCAGGTGAGGGGCTAAGTATGAGGGATATGGTAGAACATACTTTTTTCTGAGAGTGTGCCTCCAAGCAATCTAGGCGCTACAACTGCACAGGCAAGAGAGTCCCCCCCCCCAAAAAAAAAAAATTAAAATAGTGGTCAGAACTTATTTCAGTGGAGTGGAGGAGTAGCCTAATGTTTAGAGCACTGGCTTGGCTTGGGAACCAAGAGCCCAGGGTTTGATTCCCACTAGCCCTCTTTGTGGATTTTGGTAAGTCACTTAACCCTCCATTGCCTCAGAAAAATCCAAGTTATCAATGTCCCTGTCTAAGGTACATTACCAAGTTTAAGTTACAATGTAAACTGCTCTGACTGAAATTAAAAAGCGGTATAAAAAACCTGATAAATAAATAAACACAAAGCAACAGCAGCATTGTAAGATAAATTCTTTTTCTCTCACCTATCAGGCAAAGTAAAACAGGCAACAAGTTCCAGTTCAAATTTCAGTGACGATAGGACTTATGGCAACTCTTGTAAGTTTAAGACTACTAACGAAAGTGATTGCAGCTATCATGAATAAAAATTAGTCACATCTAGCACACATTTCTTTACCAAAGTCTGTCTACGAGAGACAACGGCTCACGTAAGACACCGCATGGCTATGGATTCTGTACTTGGCAGCTACCAAGGGTCTGGGGGAACAGCAGGATTTCGGAAACGGAGACTCGTAGCTTTACTGAGATTGATTAATGAGGACTTCACAGGGAAATGCAGTTTCTCACCAGAAGGCTTTTTAGAAGATATGTGTATACTTTCATAGATGTGTGCTGCATTCTGGAAAAGTGCGACTTACAGTTACTATTAATTTAACTTCTTTTTTTTTATACCACCATCATCGGGACAAAGTGGTGTATATTTAACAAGGGTTGCATTTAGTTACAGCAAACAATAACTTATGTACAGAGGTAAACAGGGAGAACAGAACATAGGGACTTATGATTGAACATAGTGATTTGATGATATTTACATTGAACATTATATACATTTTTACTTCATGTAGTGGAAGGGGGGGAGGGCAGGGAGGAGAGAGGATAACAGAGAGAGACGGGGAAAGGAGCGGGGGGGGGGGGGGGTTATGTGGTGGGTCTGAAGTGTTGTGCGAATAGGTGAGTCTTTAGGTGTTTTTGGACAGTGATCAGTTTGGTGATGTTTCTGATTTTCTCGGGTAAAGTGTTCTAGAGGCTTGGTGCCTAGAGTTCCAAAGATCTTCTGCAAGATCTTGGTTACTAGTTTTAGAATTATCTGGAACTTGGTGAAGAGACATGCATTACTATTTATTTCATTAATAAATCATTTTATTTCAGTTTTAGTGGTATTTAGCTCACGCCTCTTCAGTAGCAGTTCAAGGTGAGCTGCAGTCAGGTACAGGAAGTATTTCCCTGTCCTCAGAGCGCTTGTACCTGAGCTGAGACAATAGAGGGTTAAATGACTTCCCACAGCGCATGCCAGGCTACTCCTTCCAGGCATGGATAAATTGCAGTTTTATTAGCAGAGAGAGAAGAGTTGTAAGAATATGGGACACTTGTTCTATCTCATCTTCAGATAAAACTGTGTTTCTGAACCCTGTTCTGGAGACATCTCTGTTCCACTCACAAGCATATGGAAGCCACGGGAACCTTCCGTAAGCTGCATTGGATCTCTTGATGGGTCTGGGCAGTTATGTGCATTCCATCCTGTCTGTATGTGTGTGTGTCTCCTGGGTGGCAAACGTTAGCCAGCCTATACTTAGCTGTGTTTTTTATGTCTGGTACTACTAGTCTCAGTTTCCTCGTGTTTCTGGTCTTGAGCTACATAGAAAGTTGTTCCTGGAGTTTATGTCTCGTGAATCTATTAACTCCTGCTCAAGTGACTTACTCCAAAGACTGTTCTTGTGCCAGACATGCTGTGACAGATAGCATAAGTAATTGCGAATGTTACACAAGTAGCCTTGCCAAGTCACCCAGCCAAGAGGGAGGTTCCAAGGCCCTAGAGAGAGAACCAGATGGCCTGGAGCAACAGGTGCTCCAAACAATTGTGTATGTGTTGCACCTGCCCCCCCCCCCCCCTCTAACTACATGCCTGCCACCTCATGTTGCTACTTCTCGGCCACCCAGAACCAACTATTACCCTAACCCACCTGGGAGACTCATTAGGGGAATGTGGGCCTGATGTCCTGACAGGGGCGCATGCAGTGGGGGAGACTTGGGTCATAGTTGCCATTAATGGCTGACAGACATGAGGCTAGGTTGCCTTATGATCCACACAGATTTCCTGCAGGGGCCAGGCACATCTGCTCACAGCACCCTATTGCCACCAAAGGTGCATCAGAACGTCTGAAAGGGGCTGCAAGGTTGAGCCGGGGAAGAAACTAAGGCAGCGGGAGCTATATTTGGCGTCTCTGTTTCACCTCATGCTGCATATTCTGCTGAGGTATCAATGCCGCAGAGCAGAAGTCCCCAGCAGGGTTTTTCCGTTCTCCCATTCTGCTGTGCGCTGAAAAAAGCAGGAGCCCTCCCGCTGCAAGGCAACACCTCCCTTGCCCAAACGCCATCAGGACTGCAAGGTAACCACACCTTCCCTACCCAAGTTGGGATCTGCCTGCCGGCAGTGCTGTGCTAGCTTCAATCACTATGGCCAGCTGCTCCACTCCTTTGCCATGCGCAGAGGGAGGTGTGGCCTAGTGGTTGGGACAAGTTACCTCAGGCAGGAAGGTTGGGGGTTCAAATCCCACTAGAGGACAGCAACCTTGGGCCGGAAGGACTGGGGTTTCTAGTCCCACAGGTGGTCTTGGGCAAGCCACTTAACCCTCCATTGCCCATATTCCCTGTAAAAAATCTCCAAGTTATAATGCCCTGTTCAATGTAATTTCAGTTTGTAAACTGCCTTGATACCATGAAAGAAATGTTAAATAAATAAATTAAAAATTAGGAGGCAGTGAGGGAGGAACCCTGAGCAGACAGGCACTTCAACCCCAAGTCAGCCAGCTCAGGGCTCACTGCCACTTCTTTAAGTGCTGATGCCGTACTGAAGCTATCCATCACAGCTGCTCTCCCCTTCCAGGTTCCTACAGTGTGGCCAACTAGAACGGAGCAGGGTTGCCTGCCATAATGGAGTCAATGGGACAGGAAATTAAAGGCACAGGCTGGCTTTTCACTGGGAGGTAGGAAAAATTTAAGGGAAAAATTCCTTTCTTGAGTCTTCCTGATCCTTTGGGAGGGAGACAGAGTGGAAACCTGGAGAGGTTTTAAGGTACACCAGGGAGAGAAGGAGCAGAGAGAGGTTACAGGCTACGGTGTGGGATTGAGAAGCTAAGAAAGGGAATGGAGGCCAAAAAGGGGGATGATTGGGGGCACAGAGGGGAGAGATTGGGGCGACAAGAAAGGAAGAAAGAATGTTTGGGGAAACAAAAGGGACGAGTGGTGTAAAAGGAGGAGAAGAAGTTGAGAAGAGGAGGATAGGGGCTGGAAGAGGTAAAAGCTAGATCTGTCAGATAAGATTTAAGTTATTGCACCTCAAACGTAAGCAAGTTGCACTGCACAATGCATCGTATCAGGTTTTATCCACCTGCTCAGTGGCCCAATATCTCCGCTCCCACCCCCATAGAAGGAACAAGAGGAGCTCAGTGTCACCAACCTATCCTCTAAAAGTTGGGATTTCTGAGCTCCTCTTGCTGCTTCTCGGGAGAAGAGGGGTGATATGTTGAGGCTGCCGGGATCTTCTTGTTGCTTCTTGGGGGCTGAGAGGTGAGCTAATGGGGCTGTGGAACCCCTTTTACTGCTTCTTTGATGACGGGAACTCTCTGATCCACAGAAGCCATAAGAGAGGCTTGGTGGACCCAACATAGCAGCTCTCACAGTGGAAGGTGGTATATTGGGGCTGCTGAGCCTCTCCTGTTACTTCCGTGGGGGTGAGAGGTGATATATTGAGACTGTCGAGCCCCTCAAATTATTCTGCTGAATCCCATACTCTAAATGTCACTGCACGCCACTGCTTTCAGCATGAGTCTTCAACTCCCTATCATTAACTTGTTCATAGCCTCACGTTCCCCACGGGCCACCTTGTATTCAGACGATGTCACTTGGGATCAGCTTTATAGTTGTATGTATTAAAGCTCTGGCTCCAGTCTCCAAGATGGCTTATGGCTAGACCAGCTTCAAATATAATATCAAAACTCTCAATTTTAACACAATAATCTCATGCTTCAAAGAAATTGCCATCTGGCTAAGAAATTTTGGCCTTCTCATAAACTACAAAAAAACCAGAAATCTTTATAATAACCAGGAATCAAAACTATAAACCTCCAAAAAGTGTTGTAGTTGATGACTTTGAACTTGAAATCAAAGTAGAAGTTAAATATCTTGGTGTTACACTTGATAGACACTTTACATTCCAGACACACATCAAAAACATAACCAAAACAATTTACAATAAGATACGATTCCTGCGACATCTAAAACCCCTATTACAACCCCCTGATTTTAGAACAGTAATGCAAGCCTTAATTACCCCCACATAGACTATTGTAATAGTCTACTACACGGACTCCCTAAAGTTTTCCTTCACCCACTTAGCATGGCACAACATTCAGCCGCTCGAATTATTCACAATTCCCTTGGCAACGAACATATAACACCAATTCTATTTGAGCTCCATTGGCTTCCAGCCCATAGCAAGATAATATATAAGATTCTGATGATTACATTTAAAATCATCAGGAAAATCGCTCCCACTACCCTCTCACACCTGATCAAACCCGTATCTGATGACAGAGAAGAAAACAAATGTCCAACTATCCCGCCAGAATATTGCAATACAAACAATGTACCGGCAATAGAGCCTTTGAATACATATCTCCAGTACTCTGGAACTCTTTGCCAAACAACCTTCGCAATATCACAGACCTTACCTCCTTCCGAACCCACCTTAAAACTTACCTCTTTACCGAACATTTCGGTGATAACATGTTTCCAACTGATAATAGCTCTATCCAATAATACCCCTCACCAAATTCATCCCCCCATCCCATATCTCCCCCCCAAAAACCTAATCTAATAAACAAGTGCTGCCATTAAAAATGTCATTAACAATGTAAATATGTAAATAAGTTAACTCAGTTGAATATGTAAGCTTGTTAATTATGTTACAACACTAGTTTTATTGTTAAACTGTTTTATGTACATGTTGTTCAATTGTAAATGGCTATGATTACCAGAAATAGCGGAATAAAAACCACACAAATAAATTAATTAATTAATTTTAAAAAATATAGGGCCTGATATTTGAAAGGCAGTTTACAGGCCTGTAAACCATGTAAATGCCTTAAGCCTAGATATTCAACTACACTTACACAGTTAATGCCGTTGAATATCCCCTCCTAACTCACCTAGGGCCCTGATGCTATCTGGTTAGCATCAAAGCGTGTTGCTGCAGTCTGGGGCAGAGCAGAGGTGCGGAGTACCACTAACCAGTAGCGGCGATACTGCACCGCTACCCAGTTAGCAATCCACAGCTAAAACTAGGCCAGTTTTTGGCTCACCTAGGGATGGACCCTAAAGTTACTGCTTGAGTCAGAAATTGGTTGGGTGGGAGGTGACAAAGAGTACAGGTAAATGGAGCTCACTCTGAGGAGAAGGATGTTACCAGTGGTGTGCCCCAGGGATCTGTCCTTGGTCCAATTCTTTTTAACATCTTTGTTAGTGATATAGTGGAAGGCCTGTTGGGTAAGGTTTGCCTCTTTGCGGATGATACCAAAATCTGCAATAGAGCAGACACCCAGGAAGGGTGTAGATAACATGAGGAGGGATCTAGCTAAGCTTGAAGAATGGTCTAGAATTTGGCAGCTGGGATTTAATGTTAAAAAATGTAAGGTCGTGCATTTGGGCTGCAGCAATCCAAGGGAGCAATATAGTATAGGGGGTGAAGTACTTTTGTCCACTAAAGAAGAGCGGGACCTAGGCGTGGTTGTGTCTGATGATCTTAAAGTAGCTAAACAGGTAGAAAAGGCGACGGCAAAAGCTAGAAGGATGCTTGGGTGCATACGGAGAGGAATGGCTAGCAGAAAAAAGGAGGTGATAGTGCCTCTGTATAAGTCTTTGGTGCGACCTCATTTGGAGTATAGTGTGCAATTCTGGAGACCGTAACTTCAAAAGGATGTGAACAGGATGGAGTCGGTGCAGAGGGTGGCTACTAAAATGATTAGTGGTCTTCATTATAAAGCATATGAGGAAAGACTGAAGGATCTTAATATGTACACCTTAGAGAAAAGGCAGGATAGAGGTGATATGATTGAGATGTTTAAATACCTCCGTGGCATAAATGTTCAGGGGGAGAGCCTCTTTCAATTGAAAGCAAGTTCTGCTACGAAGGGACATGGGATGAGGGTGAAGGGGGATAGATTCAGGAGTGATATGCCAAAATATTTCTTTATGGAAAGAGTGGTGGAGCCATGGAATAGTCTCCCAGTGGAGGTGGTAGAGATGAGGACAGTAACTGAATTTTAAAAAGCATGGGACAAACACAGAGGATCTCTAAAGGAAAAAAGGGGACTGTTGTAGTTGTTGATATGGAAGGACAGACTAGAGAGGCCATGTGGTCTTTTTCTGTCATCATATTTCTATGTTTCTAAGCCCAGTTAGGCTCTGTGGCAGGTTTCACCGGGTGCTAAAAACAGATATTCAATGCCGTCGCAGCGACATTGAATATCTGGGGTTAGGGGTGAGCAGGCAGGGCTATGTACCGTAGCGGCGTACAGCCTGCCCAGTTGAATATGGGTCCGTAGGCACTAACCTACAGGTTGGTTTCTTGATGGTCAATTCTTGCACCATGAATTGTAATTCCATTGTTGTTATTTTGTGCTCTAGCAAACACTCACAAAATATTTGTGGTAGCCCCAGTATGTACTCCTCTGCCCCAACACTGAATACGACAAGCACCTCACCCCATATATCACGCTTTGCACACTTTGACAAAGATACTTTCCTTGACAAGGTATTACCCATACTCAACACAAACTTCCCAGACATCAACTCCACTGTAAATCATTGGAATTTAACAGTCCAAAGAGCAGCTGTCCCCACACACACCATGCATAGACAAATAAAAAAGACAGAAAAATGGTTCATGAAAGAACTAGCAAAACTAAAAAAGCAACTGAGGAAACAAGAAAAGAGATGGAGGAAAACTAAATCAGACGAAAATAAATCCCAATAAATGAACACACTCAACGAATACAAGAATGCAATTAACAAATCAAAAAGGGATTACCACTCCAAAGTAATAAATCTGGCTATCAACCGCCCTAGGGAACTATTTGCAATCGTAAAAACTTTGACAAAAGCTAAAAACCCAGAGCCAAAACTATCAGCAATAAGCATACAAACTTTAGCAACCCACTTTGCAGAAAAACTAAAGTGCAAACTTAATACCATACCAGCGATACTACCTCCAAACACTGAATTTAATAACATTTGGACAATCTTTCACACGGTAGATCAAAAACACCTTCTTAGGATCATAACATTAATCAACACCACAACTTCTCCACTCGATCCATGCCCTGTGTCATGTATCAAATGTACAAAGGAAGAACTAGCTGAAAACATTCAACATATGGTGAATCAATCCCTCTCCCAGGGCATCATGCCCAACGCCCTAAAACTCACAACGCTTCGCCCAATAATAAAAAACAATAAACTTGACTCAAAAGACCCAAACTCATACAGACCGATAGCCAGCATTCCATTTATAGCTAAAATAATAGAAAAAACTGTTCAATTACAACTACAAGACCATATTGATGAGCACAAACCCCTAGACTCACACCAGTTTGGTTTCCGCCCCTTCCACGGTGTAGAAACCCATTTAATTACACTGATAGACTTCCTCATCAAAGGTACAGATGACAACAGTCAAGGCTTCCTACTCCTTTTCATAGACATTTCTGCTGCCTTTGACAACATCAACCACCTTACTCTGATCAATACGTGTTCAAATAGACCAGGAAGCATCAGAAACCTTCCCCCAAGGACAAGGAATACCCCAGGGATCAGCCCTTTCTGCCCTCCTTTTCAACCTGTACCTCCAACCCATTACAAAAATATTTAGAAAACACAAGATTAGTCACTTTATCTATGCTGACGACATCATGCTCGCTCTCCCCATAACCACCAAAAACCCTACTTACGACACCCTATCCGAATGCATGGCTGAAACCACCTCTTGGATGGAAACCAACTACCTCAGCATCAACTTCAAAAAAACGGAAGCAATGTTCGTAACAAGATCACCCATGACCGAGGACACTTATCCAACATCAATCTCAATCAACAATACAACTATACCTGTTAAAAAAGAGGTAAAATACCTAGGTGTAATAATTGATCATACACTCACCATGCTACTACACATAAAGCAGACAGTAAAAACCATATTCTACAAACTCAAAACCATACAACACCTAAGGCCACTTCTTGACACACATGACTTTAGATCAGTTGTTAATACACTCATCACCCCCCACTTTGACTATTGTAATAGTCTCCTAATTGGCCTACCACAAAAAAATACATACCTACTACAAAGAGCCCAGAACATCTGTGCAAAAGTAGTTACTAAAGCCCGCCTAGTAGACCATGTAACCCCTATAATGCTAGAACTACATTGGCTTCCTATAAACAGCCGAATCAGATATAAAATTCTCTTAACCACCTTAAAGCTCCTAAACGACATCGCCCCCTCACATCTATCCACACTACTACACGCCCCATCTGAATCAAGAGCTCGCAGACTAAACGCAGCCCACTCACTTGAAATACCAAAAACATTCATGAAAACTAAAAATTCCACCAGCACCAGGGCCTTCACATTCACTGCCCCCATGCTCTGGAATGATCTCCCAATAGACCTTCGTATCATAAAAGACCTCTCCCAATTTAGGAAAGAACTCAAAACATACCTATTCTCCGAACACTTTGAAATCCCCTACCCCCAAGTCCAACCCCACAACATCCACAGACACACAAACACAAAGCCCTTAAAATCACAATCAACTAACCATACACAGACCTACCATAGACACACCAAAAACTCACGATAAAAAATGGAAATAAATTCCACCACTCACACATGACTAATGAATGCTTCACCCTGTAATTCATTGTATATAACCTTTTGGTAAATAACCATTGTAAATTTATTTATTTTATTTATTTATTTAACAGTTTCTTCTATACCGCCCCTTCCAGAGATCAGGGGCGGTTTACATTGAACAGTGAACAGAAACTTGTATACTTGTGTATACTTTACATAGAACAAGGTTTTAACTATATACAAGTGTAATTACAGGGAACATACTTTTAAACGTTAGCTGGAACAATGGTTTTAAACTATATACAGGTTGTAATACATGGAACATAACATAACTAATTACAAGTAATTATTTACAATAGCGATATAGCAGACAGTTTGGGTGAGTCTTTTGCATGTTGTGTGGAGTATGTAAGGATTCTTGTGTTAGTCGTTTGTTCTGTCTTGAGTACTGTGGATGTGTTTCTGTGATTGTTGGGGAGAGGTTTTTTGTTGATAGGGGATTTCAAAGTGATTTGTAAAGAGGTAGGTTTTTAGTTCCTTTTTGAATTGATGAAGGTCCTTTATCATGCGGAGGGTTAATGGAATTTCATTCCAGAGAGTAGGGGCAGCAAAGGAGAAGGCTCTATCACTTGCTGCTTTAGTTTTTCTAAAAGTTGTTTTTACGTTGAGGGAATGGGTTTCATTCTGTCTGCGCGCTCTAGTTTCTGATGGGGGGTGTATTAGAGTAGATAATTGTAAGGGAGAGATGTTATTAATGAGTTTGAAAGTGGTTAGGAGGATTTTATATTTTATTCTGCTACTTATAGGGAGCCATTGCAAGTCTAACAGTATTGGGGACACATGGTCTGTTAGTTTAGCTTTTGTGATCATTTTGGCACATATGTTTTGGGCTCTTTGGAGTAGGTATATGCTCTTTAGTGGTAAACCGTTTAGGAGACTATTACAATAGTCGAAGTGGGGGGTGATGAGGGTGTTGACTACTGATCTAAAGTCATGTGTGTTAAGTAGGGGTCTCAGATGTTGAATTGTCTTGAGTTTATAGAATATGGTTTTTACTGTCTGTTTTATGTGTGGGAGCATGGTTAGTGAGTGGTCTAAAATTATTCCAAGGTACTTTACCTCCTTTTTAACAGGTATGGGTGTATTGTTTATTGTGATTGTTGTTGGGAAGTTGAAGTCAGTGTCTTGCTTTCTTGTTATGAACAGTGCTTCTGTTTTTTTGAGGTTGATGCTTAGGTGATTGTCTTCAAGCCATATGGTAGTCTCATTCATGCACTGGAGTAAGCTGTCGTATTTGGGGCTGTTGGAGTTTATTGGAATGGCAAGCATGATATCATCCGCGTATATGAAATGGTTGATTTTATGCTTCTTGAATATGTTTGTAATAGGTTGGAGGTACAGGTTGAAGAGGAGGGCGGAGAGGGCAGATCCTTGGGGGATACCCTGACTTTGAGGGAAAGCACAGTTACTTACCTGTAACAGGTGATCTCTGGGAACAGCAGGAATTAGTCCTCACATATGGGTGCGTCGGTACCGACAGAGCCTGCGCGGGAACGCTTCCCAGCTTCCCAAAAAGGAAAGCTTTTGGGAGCATCCCACAGCGCCTGCGCGCTGCCTTCCCGCCTTTCCTAACCAACTCTCCTCAGTTCAAGTTTAAAGCTAAGACAATAGAGAGAGAGAGGAAAGGAAAGATAGCGAGAGATACAACTCCTAGGGGAGGTGGGAGGGTTGTGAGGACTAATTCCTGCTGTTCCCAGAGATCACCTGTTACAGGTAAGTAACTGTGCTATCTCCAGGAACAAGCAGGAATGAGTCCTCACATATGGGGACTCCCTAGCTAAGATGCCTGGGAGATCCCCAAGGATATGAGAACCTGAAGGGTTCCTCGTCTTCCTATGGATCTCAGGCATCCATACAGGGAAGGAGGGCAGGAGTTGTTCAAGAATGGAACAGGTGTTTGAGGACAGCCTGACCAAACAAGGCATCCCGGCGGGAGTCCTTGTCCAAACAGTAATGGACTGTGAAGGTATAAACCAAGGCCCAGGTGTCTGCTCGATAGATCTGGTCGATGGACACAGAATGAAGATGAGCCATAGAGGTGGCCATGGCCCTCACATTGTGAGCTGTGACATGGCCCTCCAGAGAAAGGTTCTTACTCTGGTAAGCAAAAGAAATACACTGAGCAATCCAATTGGACAGTGTTCTTTTAGAGACTGGAAGTCCTAAATGAGAAGGATCAAAAGCAACAAAAAGCTGGGAAGACTTTCTATGTTGCTGTGTCCTGTGTAAGTAAAAAGCTAGAGCTCTTTTACAATCTAGAGTATGAAGATTCCTCTCTGCACTGGATGCATGAGGAGCTGGAAAAAAGACAGGTAAATATACCTCTTGATTAAGATGAAAAGGTGAGACCACTTTAGGCCTAAAGTGTGGATTTGTCCTAAGGACTACCTTATCATGATGGAACCTTATATAAGGTGGATTAGCCACTAAGGCCTGCAATTCACTGATGCGGCGAGCAGAAGTGAGTGCAATAAGGAAAATAACCTTCCAGGAAAGACATTTCAAGGAGGTAGTGGGTAAGGGTTCAAAAGGTGGCTTCATAAGCTGACCAAGAACCAAGTTTAAGTCCCATGCCACCGGAGGAGGTCGAATGGGAGGTTTAGTTAAAGTTAGGCCTCTCATGAATCTTGCAATAAGAGGATGAGAGGAAATAGGTTGTCCATTGAGAGGCTTAAGGGATGCTGCAATAGCACTCAAATGGACCCTTACTGAATTTGTCTTAAGGCCTGCATTGGAGAGATGCAGGAGATATTCCAATAGAGAATTCACAGGAAGTGCCAGAGGGTCAAGACCCTTTTGAGCACACCAAATGGAAAATCTTTTCCACTTAAAAGCATAGGAACGCCTAGTGGAAGGTTTTCTGGAAGCATGGAGGATATCCTTCACTTGCTGAGAGACATTTAAGTCTTGAAGGTCTAGGCCTTCAGTAACCAAGCTCTGAGGTGAAGGGATTTGGGGTTTGGATGCCACAAAGTCCCTTCCTCCTGGGACAGAAGGTCTGGAGCAGCTCCCAAGTCCAGGGAGGGGGCTTGGGAAAGATGCAGAAGTAGAGGGTACCACACTTGGCGTGGCCAGCGTGGAGCTATGAGGATCATAGATCCTTGATCCCTCTGGAGTTTGAACAGAGTCTTGGGAATCAAAGGAATGGGTGGAAAGGCATACAGGAAGCCCTGACCCCAATGAAGGAGGAAGGCATCCTTGGCCTGAACTCCCTGACACGGAATTCTGGAACAGAACTGGGGAAGTTTGGCATTCCACGGACTTGCAAAGAGGTCTATGTCCGGGGTTCCCCATTCTTGGAAGATTCTGAGTACCTGATCCATGTGCAGGGACCATTCGTGTGGAAGCAGAACTCGACTGAGTCTGTCTGCCCAAGAGTTTTGGATTCCTGGGAGATATATTGCCAGGAGATGGATTTGATGCTCTCTGGCGAAGGCCCATAATCTTAGAGCTTTGTTGCAAAGCGACAGAGCCAGTTCCTCCTTGCTTGTTTATGTAAAACATGGCTACTTGATTGTCCGTATGAATGAGGACTGTCTTGTAGCTGAGGAGGGTATGAAAGACCTTGAGAGCTAGGAACACTGCTCGAAGTTCCAAGTGGTTGATATGAAGAGAGGTCTCCTGTGGAGACCAAGTGCCTTGGGTGGAGAGGTCTTGTAGATGAGCTCCCCAACCTGTTCGGGAGGCATCTGTTGTGAGGGTTGCTTGGGGCAACAAAGGTTGGAAGGGGGACCCCAGCAACAGATTTTGAGTGGACATCCACCACTGGAGAGACCAAAAGAGACGTTTGGAGGTTGCTATTAGGTCTGAGAGAGCTCCTGAAGCTTGAGTCCACTGGGTGGACAAAGTCCACTGAGCTGCTCTCATGTGTAGGCGAGCATAGGGTACCACATGTACTGTGGAAGCCATGTGGCCTAGCAGCTGTAGCATCTCCCTGGCAGTTAAGTGGCTCTTTGACTGAATCTGGGAGGCTAACTGCACTAGACGTTGGCAACGGACCTGAGGAAGGTAGGCCCTTGCAGAGGTGGTGTCCAACCAGGCCCCTATGAATTCCAGGGACTGAGTAGGGGTGAGCTGGGACTTTGGGAGGTTTACCACAAGTCCCAGGTATTGCAGAATGCGCCTGGTGCAGTTCAGGGAGATCTGAGCCTCTGACTGGGTTGGAGCTTGGATGAGCCAGTCGTCCAGGTATGGGAAGACAAATATTCCCAGAGTGCGTAGAAATGCAGCAACTATTGCCATACATTTGGTGAAGACTCTCGGAGCAGAGGCTAGACCGAAAGGAAGCACTCTGTATTGGTAATGTTTTCCCTGGAACAGAAAACGTAGGAATTTTCTGTGAGATGGATGGATGAGGACATGAGTGTACGCATCCTTGAGATCTAGAGAACAAAGCCAATTCTGAATCTGCAGGTATGGAAGGAGAGTGCCTAGAGAAAGCATCTTGAACTTCTCCTTGCACAGGAATTTGTTCAATTCTCTGAGATCTAGAATGGGTCTGTATCCCCCTGTTTTCTTTGGAATGAGAAAATAGGGGGAGTAGAACCCTGATCCCTGTTGAAGAAGAGGAACTTCTTCTATGGCCCCCTGGGCCAGAAGGGTAGTCACCTCCTGATCCAGAAGGTGGAGGAGAGATGTGGGAGAATTGAAGTGCCTCACCATGGTGTAGGGAGGAAGGTCTGAGAAATGAAGTTTGTAGCCCTCTCTTATGATGGAGAGGGTCCACTGCTCTGATGTGATTTGCTCCCATCTGGGAGCAAAATGAGCTAACCTTCCTGGAATGGTGAGAGGTTCTGGCTGTTGTAGAGCCAGAAAGGTTAAGTTCTCTATTTTATTTATTTTTTTTTTTTTTATTTATAGTTTTTCTATACCGCACTATTCGGCATCAGCGCGGTTTACAATGAACAGGTTTGTACAATGTGGAACAATCAGACACTGAACTTACATATAACAGGGAATTCCAACTTGGATAACAGGTGAACTTTATACACTATGTACATAAAGAGGGTTGCATCGTAGATGGATTTGTAATTCCAGCCATGTAAGGGATGGTTCTATGTAATTGAAAGTTAAATTGGAGATTGGTTCGGCGGCTTTGGGTTGAGAGATTGTTGTGTCGTGTAATGCTGTCTAGGTAATGTTGTCAGAGTTACAGAAGTGCTGTTGAAATAGGTGGTGTTTGACGGCCTTTCTGAATTGGGGGAGGTTGTTTATGGTCCGGATTTCTGCTGGGAGAGAATTCCAGCTGGAGGGGGCAAACAGGGCAAAGGCACGTTTACTTGTTGATTTGTTGCATTTAGTGATAGCTTTTTGGAGAAGAATGGTATTGTAGGACGTGGTCCTTCTTATTCTGTTGTCTGGGGTGGGTTGTATCAGGTCTGACAAGGTGGTTGAGGTGATTCTATTAACTGCTTTAAATGTCATGGTTAAGATCTTAAATGTGATCCGGTATTGTATGGGGAGCCAGTGTAGGCTCTTCAGAATAGGGATAATGTGGTCTCTTCGAGCTGCTCCATAGAGGGTTCTTGCTGCGGTGTTCATAGCTAGCTGCAAGGGATTTATCGAGTTCTTTGGGAGGCCAAGTAGGATAGAGTTGGCGTAATCGACGTGGGGCATTATGATGGCCTGGAAGACTGTTCGGAAGTCATTTGGTTCTAGGGTGTCCTTCATGAGGCGTAGCGTTCGTATTTTATGGTAGATTGTCCTGATGGTATTATCTATGTGGGCATGCATGTCCAGGCGCTGGTCCAATGTTACTCCAAGATATCTGATCGTTGTCTTGGAGATGATTTCTGCGTTGCCCACCTTGATTGATGGAAGGGGGGTGAATGAATGGTCTCTTCCGATGAATAGGACGTCTGTCTTTTTTAGATTTATTCGGAGCATTTGAGTGTGTAACCATTCCGAGACGGCGTTAAAGCAGGAGGAGAGCTGGTCGAGATTTGGATGGTCAGTATCTATTGGGGTGAACATTAGTACATCGTCAGCATATACTAGGCAGTTTATGTTAAATGACCGGATGAGGCTGCAGATGGGCTGCATGTAGATATTGAATAAGAGGGCTGAGAGGGATGACCCTTGTGGGACGCCTTTTTCTTGCTGGAAAGGGTCCGATAGAGAGAGGCCGGAGCGGACATGTTGCCATCTGTTACTCAGGTATGAGGCGCACCATGCTAGAGCATTGCCCCGGACGCCCTTCTCTAGTATCAAGTCAAAAACCCTGAGGAGGTTGGGACTGCTGGGTTGTAGCAGTCCCTGCAGGTTTAGGCCTGGCCTGTTTAGGTTGCTGACGCTTAGTAGCAAAGCGACCTGTAGAAGATTGTTGGCCAGAAGTGGAAGGAAATCTGCTCCTTTTGTAAAAAGGCTTCTTGAAAGGTTTTTTCTTGGCTGGAGTGGAGGTTGACTTGGAAAGTCTATCCAGAGCAGAATTCTCTGCATCCATTTGAGTGGCTTTTATTTGCCACTCTTTACCAAAGAGATTTTCACCTGTACAGGGCAGAATTCCTAAGCCATCTTGAACCCAGGGCTCCAAATCAGAAGCCTGGAGCCAAGCAATTCTGCGAGCAGCTATGACAATGCCTGAGGCTCTGCTGGCACCTTCAAAGGAGTCAAAGGCTGCCCTGTTGGAAAACTTTGAAATGTCTTGAGTATGCTTAAGCAAAAGAAGGAACTCATCCCTTTTATCCTCTGGAAGAAAAGGGAGAAAGTTGTGCAGCTTTAGTGCAGCTTCCTTTAGAAACATACCCATATAAAGGCTATATGAGTTGATTCTGGCAATAAGCATGCTGGCTTGGAAGATTTTTCTACCAAAAGCATCCAAAGTCCTGCATTCTCTTCCTGGAGGAGCAGAAGAGTGTCTTTTGGTACTCTTTATCCTTTTCATAGCTGACTGCACCACAATGGAATGGTGAGGAAGCTGGGTTTTCTGAAATCCAGGACAAGGAGGGACACAGTACATAGTGTCCAATCTGCGAGAATGATGAGAAAGGGTGAGAGGAGTCTCCCATAAGTCAATCATATGTTCATGAAGAATTTCATAAATTGACAAGGTGACTGCCTCTCTGGGAGCCTTAGAGTATCCTAAAATATCTAATTTTTTTGCTCTAGGCTCTGTTTCAGAGGTTACTGAAATAGAGAGTCCTTTAGCCACTTCTATAATGAAGTCTTGAAAGGACAAATCCTCTGGAGGAGACATTCTCCTTTTTGGAGAAGTAGGCTCCTCAGGAAGGGTAATGGATACTTCAGGAGACTCATCTGATGAAACAGAATCATCAGAGGAATCGAAGTATCGTCTGCCCACTTCCAACGATTGATACGCGTATCGATCGGTATCGACATCAGGCGTCCCCGGTACCGGATCGGTACCGAGAAACAGTCCTGGACAAGGAACCGGGGTCGGTATCCTGGTCGATGTCGATGCAATCGGTACTGGTATCGGCGCTGGTACCGGTACCGGCGCCGGTACCAACAACAGAACTCGTTGCAGTACCGCCGGCGTCGCAGCCTTAATAAAAGCCATTATAGCCTGCTGCATGGATTGAACAGTGTGATCCATGGACGCCACGACTGCCTGGATGTCGGTACTGGGAGAAAGTGCTGGTACCCCAGAGCAGTCTAACAGGTGATCGGTCGAGGCCGTGCCATCGATGTCAACCTGTAACCCCATAGGAGGAGCTTTGGAAGCCGGAGCTTCCCGCCGGGGTTGTTTGGCTGGGGCAGGATCCTCTAGAGCAAGCCCGGAGGCATCTCGATGCTTAGAGGGAGATTTGCCCTTCAAGGACCTGCTAGGTTTATGTTTGGTTACCTGAGACCCATCAGGAGAGGAAGACCTGGAAGATGTCGATGCCACCGCCGGTGCATCCGTGGGAAACAGCACATGGAGCTTGGCTGCTCGGTTCTGTAACCCCCGTTTAGACATAGAGAGCAGGACTGGCAATCCGGAATGGAGTGTTCAGGACCCAAACATTTAAGACACCATTCATGGGTATCTGTAACAGAAATTGTACCGCTACACTTAGTGCATTTTTTGAACCCGGAGGCTGGTTTTTCCATGAGGGAAATTTTTCTTGTGGGCCTGGAGGCCTAAGAAGAAAAATACACTAAGTGAGGAAAATATATATATATATATATTTTTTTTTAGAAAGAAAAGAAAAGACCGGCGGTACCGGTCCGGCGTCGGGGAAGGCAGACACGCGACCAAAGAAATAAATTAAAATAAAGAACTTCTTCAGCGGTGACAGGAACACGACCTGCTGGCTCCGCGGAAAAGAAGAACTGAGGAGAGTTGGTTAGGAAAGGCGGGAAGGCAGCGCGCAGGCGCTGTGGAATGCTCCCAAAAGCTTTCCTTTTTGGGAAGCTGGGGAGCGTTCCCGCGCAGGCTCCGTTGGTACCGACGTACCCATATGTGAGGACTCATTCCTGCTTGTTCCTGGAGATAGTTTCTGATGTTTCTTTACCTAACTGTATCCGTATTAATCTATGTGAGATGTATGACTTGAACCATTCAAGGACTGTCCCTCCTATTTTTAAATTTTCTAGTCTGTTGATGAGTGTACTATGATTAATGCTGTCGAATGCGGCAGATAGATCTATGAAAAGAAGTAAGAAACCTTTGTTATTGTCATTAGTACCTCTAATTAGGAGGTCTGTCAGTGCGATTAGGAGAGTTTCAACTCCATGGAAGGGGCGGAAGCCAAACTGATGTGCATCAGGGAGTTTGTGCTCATCAATGTAGTCTTGTAATTGGAGTTGTATGGTTTTTTCTATTATTTTTGGCGATTAGTGGTATGCTGGCTATTGGCCTGTATGAGTTGGGGTCTTTTGGGTCTAGTTTATTGTTTTTTATTATGGGGCGGATCGAGGAGAGCTTTAGGGCGTTGGGCATAGTTCCTTGAGAGAGTGATTGGTTCACTATATATTGGATGTTTTCTGCGAGAAAGTCCTTAGTATACTTGATCCATGAAACCGGGCATGGGTCAAGCGGGGAGGTTGTGGTGTTGATCATTGTTATGATATTAAGGATGTGCTTTCATTCGACCTTGTGAAAGGTTGTCCATTCATAATTATTGTCATGGTTTAATTTTATAGTTGTGGTTGGAGGATAGGGTTTTTTCTTTAGTTTTTCGGCAAAATGTGATGCTAAGGTTTGTACGCTTATTGTATCTTGGTTCGGTTCTGGGTTGTGTATTTTTGTTAGTGTTTTCACAATAGAGAAGAGTTCTCTTGGCCAGTTGAGAGCAAGATTTATTAATTTGGAATAGTAATCTCTTTTTGACTTGTTGATTGCATCCTTATATCTATTGAGTATGTTTATATATTTGGTTTTGTTGTCGTGTGATTTTGTTTTTCTCCAGGTTTTTTCTTGTTTACGTAGTTGCTTTTTTAGCAGGGCAATGTCTTTAGTGAACCATTTTTGTGATTCTTTCATTTTCTTCTGTATAATTCGAGTAGGGGTTGCTGCTTCTTGGATTGTTTGGTTCCAGTTCTCTATAGTTAGGTTGATATCGGTTAGGCTTGTAGTGAGCTTGGGTAATACCTTTTCAAGGAATGTATCATTGTCAAAGCGGGTGAAACGTGAGTGGTGTGATGTTGTGTTTGCAGACTGTGAGGGTGCTTGTGCTAGTAGGTGAAAGGTTTATCAGGTGGTGGTCAGACCATGGTACTTCCGTAGTTATTGGGGAAGAGTAGAGTTGATGGAGATTAAAAGGGGTAGGGAGGAAGATGAGATCTAGTGAGTTTCCTTTAGTATGGGTGGGGGTAAGGACTATCTGGTTATATCCCATGTGGGTCATTGAGTCTATGAAGTTGTCTTTTTGAGATTGGTTTAGGGATGGGAGGTTAAGGTCACCTAGGATTATGAGGGGTTTTCTTTGGGATGCTGTTCAAGGATGGGGGAGAGATTTTTCTGATCCGCTGATGGGGGTCTATAGATTAGGGAGAATGCTAGTGTTCTGTTTTCAATGTTGATTATGTCCATGCCTTCAACATTGTTTAAGTTCGTTAGGGTGTATTGTAAGTCTTTTTTAGTGAGTATTAGTGCGCCACCTCCTCTTTTTATATCACGGTGGCAGTTGAATATATCATATTGCGATATGTGGAGTTGGTTTAGCAATATTGTGTCTGTGGGTGTTAGCCATGTTTCAGTAATGAAGAAGATGTCAGGTTGTTTATTCCTTATTATGTCATTTACAATTGGTATTTTGTTCCGTATGTCATGTATTTTCAAATAGTTTTGGCAGTTCCTCGCCTCACTACCTGTAAAAAGTTAGAAAATTTTTGTTTAATATTATAATACAGAAGTATACAAAAGTATACAAAATGTAAATAGTTCCGACAGTTTACTGCACTATTATCTGTAAAAAGTTAGAAATTTCTGTTCTATGTAATGTATACAGAAGTATACAAAACTGTTAACTTGTTCCGTGTAAACCACCCCCTGATCTCTGGAAGGGGCGATATAGAAGAAATAGATAAATAAATAAATAAAAATAAGATGGCCAAGCATGCGCTTTCTTCTTTCCCTTTTCTCTCTCTCTGTCATCTCTTTTCTCCCAAAACACTCTCTCTACCTCTTCCTTCCCTCTCCCACCAAGCCCTCCAAAATCATTCTCTTCTTTTCTGTCCCCCCAAAGGCACACTCTCTTTCTCACCCTTTCCATCCCCCAAAAGACACTCTCTCCCCTGTAGCTCTCCTGCTTTAATGTACTCTTGCTACCCCTAGTTTTTACCATATTAGATTTAGCTCTTGCCTTTTCTCAGTCATTTGAGGAGAGTTACATTCAGGTACAGCAGATATTTCCCTATCCTTAGAGGGCTTAGAATCTAATTTTGAACCCAAGGCAATGGAGGACTAAGTGACTTGCCTGAGATCACTAGAAGCAGCAGCAGGATTCAAACGTAGCTTCGCAGGTTATCAATCTGCTGCTCTAAACTTTAGACTACTCCTCCAGCAGTGGCACATCTATGTGATGCATCAATCATACTGCATCACATATGCATTCAAGATGGAATGCAAACAGAATGATGGGGGGGGGGGGGGAAGCAGTGGCAGCTGGTGTGAGATAGAAATAGTTTAAATAAATAAATCTCTCTCTCCAAATCGCTATGTTCTTGGCAAGTCGCAGTAAATATATACAATAAAATTCACATACTCATAAAAACAACATAAAATTGGACGGAAAATGCCTGCGTTAAAAAGTAAGTTTTCCGCATATGCCACATAAACATTAAATCAAGTAACCTAATCTCCACAGGCAGCTCATTCCATAAAAAAGGCACATATATTGAAAAAGTGTGCCTTTCTGTCATGTATTTTCAACCACTGGAGGTAAAACCAGGAAACCCTGTAGGGAACACCTCAAATGCCTTTAACACCACCAAACCTTCGGAAGATAAATCATGTTGAGTTTTAAAAGTTATTAACCAAAACTTTAAAATGCACCTGAAACTCTGTCAGAAGCCAATGTAATTCCTGAAAACGCGGAGAGAGACGATCTAACCTTGATTTACCCAAGATTATCCTGGCCGCAACATTTTGAATTGCCTACAAAGAGACCTTCAGCAACCCATTATAAATAATACTGCAATAATCATAAAATGGAAAAACCAAAGTTTGAGATTTGGGCTAATATGGGAGATGCACATGTCCTCCTGTTGATGCTACGAATCCATATACAGAAGAAAGAACCTCACTTAAAACAATGAAAGACTGTCCTGGTCTGTTCTAATTGTGATGTCAGAGATGGATGGTCATCATCTTGGAACTGAACCCTTCCCTCCCACTCCCGACTCCAGTCTTCTGCTCTTTCATCTCTAAGAGTCAAATCACAAATCTGGTGAAATTACTTAACCAAGATAAAAACAGCTGAGAACCTCACCAAAATTAAAATAAATTATTTTAAAACCTTTGCAACCTCTTTGCAGCACTTTAGACACTTACCTGGTGGTTCAGGGGCTGGTGGGGGAGAGAAGCTGCAATGGTCTGAGAGCTGTGCAGGTTTTTTTTTTTTTTGCAAGAGCTGGAGAGGGTTGGGATCACTGAGCTTAAGAGGAATCAATAGCCCAGGACAGAGGATCAAAGTCACAATTTACTGAGGCAGGAGCACTTGGAACAGCAGAGACAGACAAGTAGAAAGACTGTCTCTGATGTGAGCCACAATGCAATGCAATGTGTGCCTTTGAGTCAGTCCTGACTCCTGGCAACCCAGAAGCTCCTGGGTTTTCTTGGCAGTGTCACAGGAAATAGATTGCCAGGCCTTTCTTTTGAGGCAATGGAGGGTTAAGTGACTTGCCCAAGGCCACAAGGAGTGCTAGTGGGAATCAAACCCTGGTTGCTTGCTTACCAAGCCAGTGTTCTAACCACTAGGCCACTCCTCCACATGGATCTCTAAATCATGCCCCCCACAAGCTCCGTTCTCTTCCAGCTTCCATTTATTGCTTCTTGTTTTCTGAATGAGGAAGTAAGGCCATGTGCAGGAAACACTCACAAACATGCCTACGACTGGTCTTGAGTCAGTCTACTGAATCACCAACTACTGCTCAATTCTACAATGCCTTCCTTTCCGTCAGAAATTCTCTATGGCTTCCAAGATGGTGTCTGGATAGGGCACATTTTGTTCTCCTCCTTGGTTACAGTTGAGTTCTTTCTGAATTTTGATAGCATCTTTGCATTCTCCTATGTCAAAGTGCAAGGCTAAACCCTCAGTGCGCATGTCTTGCAACCAGGCGGAGAATGATGGACAACTATACTGCGGCTATGACAGCATTGGGTATATCTGCTGTTGGAGCAGGAAAAAGCCCCAACTTAGGTGGCAAGGTCTCGCTGAGCTTGTTGGGTCCAGTGACATCTGTCTGTAGTGGCAGCATTGCAGTCAAGCACTGGAACAAGAAATGAAGTACCAGTTGCCGTAGCTAAGCACAGCACAGAGCGGGTATTATATCATTCCAGGAGAAGCGACTGTTCTTCCCTCCAAGAATTCTTTCCAGAGTCGGATGCAGAATGTTGCTCCAGTGAGGCAAGTTACTTCAGCTGAAGGACTGAATGGAAAAATCTGTCTTTTTGCAGATGACACAAAAATTTGCAACAGAGTGGACTCCCCCGAGGGAGTGGATAACATGAGGAAAGATCTACAAAAGCTGGAAGAATGGTCTAATGCTTGGCAATTACGATTTAATGCGAAAAAGTGCAGTATCATGCAAAACTGCTTAAAGTTGTTAAAACCCAAGAGGACTGTGGAAAACTGTAGGAGGATCTGGATAAATTGGAAGACTGGGCATCCATATGGCAGATGAAATTTAATGTGGACAAGTGCAAAGTTATGCACCTAGGAAAGAACAACCCACACTATGGTTACACAATGCAAGGTTCCACATTGAGAACCACCACCCAGGAAAAAGATTTAGGAGTCATCGTGGATAACATGTTAAAACCCTCCGCCCAGTGTGCAGTGGCGGCCAAGAAAGCAAACAGAATGCTAGGTATCATAAGAAAAGGAATGGAAAATAAAACAAAGGATATTATAATGCCTTTGTATCGTTCCATGGTACGACCGCACCTTGAATATTGTGTGCAATTCTGGTCGCTGTATCTTAAAAAGGATATAGCGTTATTAGAAAAGGTACAGAGGAGAGCCACCAAAATGGGATGGAAGGCTACTCCTATGAAGAGAGGCTACAAAGGTTAGGGCTCTTCATCCTGGAAGAGAGACAGCTGAGTGGAGATATGAATATGGATTTCTGCTACTGAACATAAGAACATAAGATATGCCATACTGGGTCAGACCAAGGTCCATCAAGCCCAGTATCCTGTTTCCAGCAGTGGCCAATCTAGGTCATATGTACCTAGTGTAAGGGTGGGTTCCCCTTACACCTAGCAGTATCCCCAAGAGACACAGGTTCCACAGTGCTTGTACTGGGTCAAGCATTGATATCCTGGGTCCCTTCTTAATAATGGTTTATGGACCTTTCCTCCAGGAACTTGTCCAAACCTTTTTTAAACCCAGCTACACTAACAGCCTTTACTACATCCTCCGGTAACAAATTCCAGAGTTTGATTACACGTTGAGTGAAAAAATATTTCTTTTATTAGTCTTAAATAGTTTACCTTGTAGCTTCATTGCATGTCCCCTAGTCTTTCTATATTCTGATAATGTAAACAATCGATCTACGTTTACCCGTTCCACTCCGTTCATTAATTTATAGACTTCTATCATATCTCCCCTCAGCCGTCTCTTTTCCAGGTTAAAGAGCCCTAAACGTTTTAGCCTTTCTTCATAGGAGTATCCTTCCATCCCCTTTACCATTTTGGTGGCTCTTCTCTGAATCTTTTCTAATATCGCTATATCCTTTTTAAGATACGGCGACCAGAATTGCACACAATATTCAAGGTGCAGCCTCACCATGGAACGATATAGAGGCATTATAATATCTTTTGTTTTATTTTCCATTCCTTTCCTTATGATACCTAACATTCTATTTGCTCTCTTGGCCGCCGCTGTACACTGGGCGGAGGGTTTCAACATGTTATCCACAATGACGCCCAAATCTTTAGCCTTCTGTGCATTTTCCAGTAGCCCCCCCTCCAGATCCGCCCCTAGCTAGCCAGTCTTTGTCTTCCGCCTTGCCAGCAACACGTTTTTTTGTTTTACTCTCAGAATCTCCTTAAACAAGACTATAACTACAATGAAGAAACTACCTGCAAAACCCGGGTTTAAGAAGTGCCCGAGGTGCCCCCGGAAAATGAGCAACTCTGACGCTCATCAATTATATCTTTGATGTCTGGGTAAGGAGCACCCCATGGAAAACTGCCCCCTCTGCGCCTGCATGTCTCCCCGGGTCTTCAAATCCCACGACATGCTCTCTCTGAACACCTCTCTCCGATGGCTCCCTCCGGGTCTCTCACACTTCCTCCTTCTTCAACTGCCGCCAGGAACTCTTCTTCAGACACCCCGGCGCCTGGGCCTGCTGATGCTGCCACTCCGGCCGGTGACGCGCCTAACCTGGCCTCAGTCTCCCGCCGTGATAAAGGAGCCCCTCCAGACACGTGTTCTTCTCCTCTCGTGGCCTCCTCGGATGCCATTGCTGCAGGGACCACCTCCTCCTTCCCCCCCGTTGGACTTCCGGTGTCAGCTCTTCCGGCTTCACACCAGCTGACTGGGACAGCCTCCTCTGACCTGCGCAGAAGACACAGCCCCCCCAGCCGGCGCAGAGACTCAGGGAGCCGGTGCAGAGACTCGAGGAGCCGGCGCAGAGAATTGGGAAGCCGGCGCACGGGTTCTGGATGCAGGCTTAGGCACCCTGATGCCCATCGGAGTCGGAGCCGGAACCGCGGAGATAGACCTTCTAAAATTGGCGCAGCACTTCGATCCGGAGATCACTGCACTGCCACCGGAGTCACAGCAGGGGCAAGACATGCAGGCATTCTAAACAGTGGCGCCGAAGCAGATCGCAGCATGAAGACCCTCCCTCCTCTCATCACAAGAGATCTCGGCGCTCGATTAGTTCCAGCAGTCCCAGCGATCATAGCCTGCTCGACGGAGAGGAGTTTTTGCCTTCCTCCCCCTCCTCCTCGCTTGGGACAGACATGGATCAACAAAAGGACAGTGAACAGCAGACCCTACTGCAGCCGCAGTCACCTCCACGAGCCATGCCCACCCCAACAAAACCTCCGGAGACTCTGCAACTTCTTTCAGGCATGCTGCAGCAGAGGGCTTCCACCCTCTCCACCCTAGCCTCAAACCAACTGCTGCAGTCTCTTCCTCAGCCTCCCACTTCAGCCTCCGAGGCTGCATCCCTCCTACAGTCTCCCATTTCCACACAACTGGGGGAGGACGCATATGAAGAACTTTCACAGGCCGAGGTATCGTCCAACAGGGACTCCCTCTCCGCCCCAACCTCTGACAACCCCTTGGGCCTCACCAACCCTCCAGAGGACTTGACCTACCCCAAGTTTGTGCGCAAGGTCATCTCGGCTCTCTCCATCGCCTCAGTCGACAACCCGGACCAACGCGACGAAGTTCAGAGCGCGCTCAAGTTCGTGGACACTCCCAAGACCGTCACCTCTCTGTTCGTTCACCAGCTCCTCCGAGACAACCTCTCCAAGATGTGGCAGACCATAGCATCCAACCAGACCTGCCCTCGCAGATTGGACGCTAAATATGTAATACAACCCCTGCCAGGGTTTGATAAGCAACAACTCCTACATCAATCCATTGTGGTAGAGTCAGCCCTCAAACGATCTAAGTCTTCTCAGAACACCACCAATGCACCCCCGGGGAGGGACAACAAGCTCCTCGATGATATAGGGAAGCAGGTTTACCAGGGCGCCATGCTGAACGCCAGGGTAGCGGCACACCAATTTCAACATGCCATCTACCAGGATCTACTTGTAGCTAACATCAAAGCCGCCATCGCCCAGCTCGCGGAAACCCCGCCGGCCATCATTACAGCTCTGGCAGAGCTTGACGACTGCACGAGACATCAGGGCCGGGCGGCCTACGATGTCTTCGAGACAGCCACCAGAACTGCTGGAACTGCCATCTCCACACGCTGGCTGGCCTGGTTACAGGCTTCGGGCCTGCGAGATGATTCACATGACAAGATTGCGGACACCCCGTGCACGGGAGACTCACTCTTCGGGGACAAGGTCAAGGACACAGTCAATGACATGCGTGAGCACTGCACCACTCTCCAGACGCTCGCAGAAGAAGGTTTAGAGCGTCCTCAATCCTACCGCAAAGGAAACTCCCAAAAGTCGTCAGCCCCTAAACGCTACAATTCGTACCGCAAGTGGCAACAACCTCGGTACAAACAGCAATCCTACCAAGCCCCCTACAGGCAGAAGCCACGCCAGCGCAAGCGCACACAGAAAAAGAACCCGTCTGCACCGGTGAAAAACAACCCTAGTTTTTGACTCGCCGCCCTGTCCACACCTACCCACAGGGGGCCGGCCGTTTGTCTGCATTCCTGCGTTCCTGGGAGAACATCACGACGGACCAGTGGGTACTCACCATCATCAAGCAGGGCTATCGCATCAGATTTTCCTCAGCTCCGCTTCAACCTTCACCGCCTGCAAGCAATATTCCACCGCAACATCTTTCCCTTATGATTACAGAGATAGCATCCCTCCTAGCGTCCAGAGCCATCGAACCTGTTCCTCTCGACGAGATCAATACGGGGTTTTACTCCAGGTATTTCCTAGTTCCCAAGAAGTCAGGGGGTGTCCGACCCATCCTCGACCTGCGGGAACTCAACAAGTCCATAGTCAAAGAGAAATTCAGGATGCACTCCCTTAACTCCATCCTACCCCTCATCCAGCCCAAGGAGTGACTAGCCTCGCTGGATCTCCAGGATGCCTGCTCTCACGTGCCTATCCATCCCCAGCACAGGAAATTCTTGCATTTCTAGATCTTGGGGAGCAATTACCAATACAGAATCCTCCCCTTCGGACTTTCATCCACCCCCAGGGTTTTCACCAAATGTGTGGCAGTAGCAGCGGCACACCTTCGCAAACTCGGGATTTGTGTTTTCCCCTATCTGGACGATTGGCTGTTTTCCGCAATCTCCCCCAAGGAACTCTGGGTAGCAGTCAAGAAAGCCACTGCCCTCCTCTCGTCTTTGGGCTTCCTAGTCAACCACCTGAAATCGCAACTCATCCCGGTCCAGAGACTGGAATTCATAGGGGCTTACATAGACACAACCCGAGCCAAGGCCTTCCTCCCACAGAGCAGGATGGAGGCCATCATCTCTCTTGCCCTCAGGGTACTCAGCTCCACGCACTCGATGGCAAGAACCCTCCTACTCCTCCTGGATCACATGGCAGCAACCACCCATGTTCTAACCCTCGCGAGACTGCACAAGCGCGTCCTGCAGTGGCACCTTTGTTCTCACTGGTGCCAGCACTCACATTCCCTGTCCGTTCTAATCCCCATCAACTCATCAGTGACCAGGGCTATCCGCTGGTGGACCCACTCGACAAACCTCGTGCAGGGCAGACGTCTCCAAATACCAGCTCACCAAATCACCGTGATCACAGATGCTTCGGTGCTGGGATGGGGAGCCCACTGTCTCGGGATCTGCACTCAGGGCACTTGGTCAGTCACAGAGAAAGCCCTGCACATCAACGTCCTCGAGCTCAGAGCTGCCCGCTACGTGCTTCAGGCCTTCCAGGAACAAATAACGGGCAAGACCGTGAGATTACAAACCGACAACCAAGTGGCCATGTTCTACATAAACAAACAAGGGGGGACAGGGTCACGCTCCCTGTGCAGAGAGGCTCTCCGCACTTGGTACCTGGCCCTCTCTTACCAATGCAGCCTCCAAGCCTGCTACCTGCCAGGAGTGGAAAACACGCTTAGCGGATTGCCTCAGCAGGCAAATGAATCCCCACGAGTGGGTGCTCCACGAAGAAATGTCATCGTTTCTCTTCATGAGATGGGGCCACCCACGAATCGACCTCTTCGCAACACAGAAGAACACCAAGTGCCGCCTGTTCTGCTCCAAAAGACCCGCGCCCAACAGAATAGCAGCGGACACCTTCGATGTGACCTGGGGGCAGTGGTCCCTAATCTACGCCTTCCACCCCACTCCGCTCATTGTGCGGACTATAAAGCGCCTGATCAGAGACAGGGCACTAGCCATTCTGGTGGTCCCACGCTGGCCCAGGCAGGTCTGGTTCCCCTATCTGAACCACCTGGCCCTGGAACCCCCTGTTCGCCTACCTCTGAGGCCGGACTTACTCTCACAGGACAACGGCATGATCCTCCACCCCAACCTGAAAATGCTATCACTAATGGCGTGGAAGCTTAAAGGATGACTCTCGCATCCCTCGACCTTTCAACCGAAGTCCAACAAGTCATACTAGCGGTTCGCCGCCCGTCTACCAGGAAAGCTTACAGTCTAAAATGGCTCTGCTTCAGCGTTTGGTGCAATTCACTTCATCTAGATCCGTTCTCATGCCCTGTACCTCAACTCTTCCAATACCTCGCCTCTCTCTCGGCACTTGGTCTAAAGACCCAGACCATCCGGGTCCATCTGTCTGCTATAGTGGCCTTTCACCACCGTATTGGAGACTCATCGGTAGCAGCGCTGCCACTTGTGGTCCGCTTCATGAAGGGCCTGGCCAACCTCCATCCCCCGGTCCAATAATCAGTCCCGGCATGGGACCTGAACATCGTTCTCAATCAGCTCACATGGGAGCCCTTTGAACCAATTCAGTCAGCGGAACTTAAGTTTGTATCCTGGAAGACACTCTTCCTCATAGCCATCACATCTGCCAAGCGTATCAGCGAGCTACATGCCCTGGTGGCTTACCCGCCTTATACCATACTCCACCACAACCGCGCCTGCCTACGGACACACCCCAGGTTTGTCCCCAAGGTGGCGACGGCTTTTCACATTAATCAGACCATTGAACTGCCCTCTTTCCAACCCGAGCCACATTCCAACCGGGAGCAGCAAAGACTCCACACCCTAGACTGCATTAGGGCATTACGGTGCTACCTACATCGAACTTCCTCCCTGCGGAAAGGATCGCAGCTTTTCATCTCTTATGACCCCAACAAACCAGGGCGCCCAGTGTCCAAGCGAACTCTTTCCATCTGGATTTCCTCTTGTATCTCTGTGCTTATCACGAGCGGGGTCCCCATCAACCACAGGAGTCAGGACGCATCACATGCGAGCGTTGGCCGCCACTATTGCCAACCTACGATCCATTCCGGTGCCCGACATCTGCAGGGCCGCCACGTGGGCTTCTGTGCAGACCTTCCAGAAACACTACTGCTTAGATCAAGCAGATCAGGGGGGCTCTGCTTTTGGCCTGGTGGTGTTATCCGCAGCTGCAACCCAGGCACCGGATCACAGTACAGATACGGGCCCTCGTGATTCGTGATGCTGTGTTGTATTCATTGACGCTATGCTTTCTACTTCAGACTCAAGAGAGTCCCTGACAGCCTGTTGTGTCCATGCTTCTGCCTGTTCCACAGGTTGCACGACTATTACTATTTTTGCTATTTGCACCTTATTGTTCAATTGTTTACATGCTAAGTTGCACAGTTCTATTGTTTAAATGCTATGTTGCACAGCCATTGATTGCATGTGATGTTGCACACCCCTATACACCGCACCCTTGTCTGGTTGCGCTGCTATTCCTCCTCATTAAACCTGCCTTGTTGCACCCAATGAACCTGCCTCCATCATTCTTACCAGTCCATAACCCCCACCGCTGCATGTATAGCTGGGGAGGCACCACTTGTGGCTGACTCATCCTGCTTGTCCTGGGAGAAAACTGAGTTACTTACCTGTAACGGTAGTTCTATAGGGACAGCAGATAAGTCAGCCACACTTTCTCACCCTCCTCCCCGGCAGGGGGGTTACTTCCGCGGCATTCCGCCTCCTAGCTCGTGGCATCGCCTCAGCTGGGGAAGATCTGGCTAGCTAGGGGCGGACCTGGAGGTGGGGCTTCTGGGCTACTGAGAGTACTTCTGTCTATGGCGCCGTCGGATGACATCACCACTTGTGGCTGACTTATCCTGCTGTCCCTGGAGAACTACCGTTCCAGGTAAGTAACTCAGTTTTTCTTCAAGATAAAAAAAGAGACATATTAGAGCCTCTTTAAGAAGTCGGATGTTAATTTTATGAGAGAAAGAATAGAGCTGTTTCCAGATGTTTCAAAATGGACTCAGGAGTGGACGAAAACATTTTTGAGTAATTGTTTTGAAGTTCTTGAGTTGAGGCTACTTTTCAAGCTACTTTTCAGCTAAGATTTCCATGCAAATGCGTGATGTCTTATGAGAACACATTTTTTTAAATTTTTTGAACTCTCCATCTTTGTTTCTTCTTAGATGCTAAATGGTTGAAGGGCTAACCTAAGAGATTTACTGGACCATTTATAGTTACGTGACTTAGCACCTAATCTATTCTTGTTTGTTTTGTCCTTTATTTCCCGTTTTCCTATGGGTATGTAGATTCTTTACCTCCACCCTCCTCTTATTTTGTGGACTATGTAATCCAGGATTTCACTTCTTTCTTTCTTATCATTTGATTTGTATACTTGGGTTTATTCCTATCTCAATTTTTTTATTGTTTTGATTATATATTGTAAATCTGGAATACAAACAGATTCTCTGTGCTTGTCCATAACATCATAAATTCAGATACTGTCCTTAACTCCACTGCTTCCACCATCTAGAGCCAGTATTAGACATGCTGAGGTCTGGGGCAGAAATTCAGATGGAAGCCCCAAAGTCTGCCAGAAAACTGTGCCTTCACCTTTTAGCAGCCTTGAGGCCCCCGTGGCTTGGAGGCCCACACCAATTGCAACTCCCTAAGGGCATCTACCAGCCTGTCTGAAAAGAAATAGTTTCTTAGATTACTACTCACTCTTATCCCCTTTCACTCTTATCCTATGACCTCTCGTTCCAGAACCTCCTTTCCATTTATACCTTGGAGGTATTTAAATGTCTATCATATCTCCCTATCAAGCCTTCCTCCATGTTTAGATATTGTGACGCTCGCGCCCCTACCAGGCAGTTGCCTAGTAGGGATGGCTGGCCATCTGATATCCCTTCTAGGATTTTTGTAGTGTATGAAAAGAAGAGCCAAGTGGTTAATAAAGCGCACAGGAAATTTTATTCGGTTTCCATGCTGGTAAGTGGTGAACATAAAATTCTTCAAGCATAACTTTTGTTTCTCCAGACAAAAAGAAAATACAGGATAATTTCTCCCAGAAATCAAAATGTCCAAACAGTGTAACCTTGAACAAACTCACACCAGTTCCTGTTCCTTACTGCAACTGCTTAACCTTAGCATCAGAAGAAAAAGGCATTTAAAAACTCTTCACATAGTGCGTGAGGTATCAGCTTCAACCCTGCTGTTGCCACACACAAACAGTTTCAGCTGTTTGAACCTCCACTGAGCTCCTGCAGTTTCAGCTTCTTAGGAGAGATTCCTAATCCTTTACATTCAGGCTTTCCCCTCTCTTCCAGCTTCTGAAACTGTCTTTAGGCTACAACAGCCCCCTTTTTATGTTCCAACTGTTTCTAGCTCACACTAATACCTTAGTGCACAGCTCGCATTCCATTTCAGAGACATCAGAATTAACAACACTTTCCTCAGGGCCTACCTCCATGCTCTCTATTGAGCTACAGCTGGGTGCTCCTTGAAAGTGCTCCGGGCTCTTTTCCTTAAGAGTCTTCACCAGATTAAACAGCCTCTCCCAGTGCCTGGCCTTGCCTTCTCCAGGCCGGTCTCTTGGGGGTCTCTCCTGTTTAACTTCCCTAGTGAGATATTTCTTTCTGTGCTGAGCCTTCTGGGGTATGACAGTCTCCTCTGAGTCAGAGCAAGAACTATCCTGCTGGCAATGCTTGGTCCCTGCGTACCTTTCTTGGCTGCCTCTATAGTGGTTCCTCCTTCTGCTGCTCTCCTTGGCTGAAAAGCTTCTCTTCAGTTTGGCCACAGATCTTTCCGGTCTGTGCCTTCTGGGAACTGGGCTAGACCTAGAACTGCAACTGCCGCTTGTGCTTGCTCTTGAATTCCTCCTGGACCTTCTTCTCCAAGTCCCTTCCACCCTCAAACTGGCTCTCTCTCTTGTGTTTGTTTTCTCTCTGTTAACTGCTGAGCAGGGCAACTCCCTTCCTGGCTCCGCCCACTTGGACCTCCTACTCCTATGCAGGGTTGTCCTGTGGTCTGGGATTGGTTTACCCTTAGCTCTGCCCCCTAGGTTCCTTTCAGGGCTTTTAGTATGGAGTATGTGATTTTGTGCACCCATCCCCCGTAAAGAAGAATAATTCTTCTTTTTTTCAGTTTTCTCTAGCTGGGCTGCACCCTCCTTACCACAATATTTAAACTTGACCTCATATGTTTTATGACAAAGACCATTGTCCTTCTTAGTAGCAGCCCTCTGGACTGACCCTATCTGGTCTATATACTTTTGAAGGTGCAATCTCCAGAACCATACACAATATCCCAAATGACTATTCATCAGAGACTTATACAGAGGCACTGTCACCTTCTTTTCTCTGCAGGCCATTCCACTCCCAATGCACACAAGCATTCTTCCGGATTTTGCTGTTGCCTTATCTACCTGTTTGGCCATCTTGACATCATCAGTAGTGATATCCCCAGATCTTGTTCTTGTTTTGTACACAGAAGAACTTTACCCTTTATACTATACTACTCCCTTGGGTTTCTGTAGCCCAAATATATAAAATCTTTGCTACCAAAGTCTAGGCCATTCACCAAGCTTTGCTACATTTCCCCTCATATTTTCTAAACCTTTTGCAGACTCTTAGCATTGTCACCTTTGGGCAAAATAATGCAGCATAAGGGTTAATGCCTTGCAGCATAGGAATGTTCTCGGAAGGTTAAAGTTTGTCACCTATTTGAAAAGCTGAATAATGAAGATGCCAGAGTTGGATGGATGCATAACCAACATATCTCCCTTTTGTTTTCACAGCCTGAAGAGGGATTATGATTTCCAGGATCTCCGTTTTGCGATGGTGCCTCCTGTTTCTGGTGTGTGCTCTCATGATGCTATATTGGGAAAAGCAATATTTCCCTGTTCACAGATCTTCAAGAATGGTGAAGAAAACCCACCTTCTCATTCTTTCCACATGGCGAGCTGGATCTTCCTTCATGGGTCAGCTTTTCAACCAGAATCCCAAGGTCTTCTATATGATGGAGCCATTCTGGCATGTGTGGACAAAGTTGGCAAATGAATCCCAACATCTTTTGCAAATATCGTCAAGGAATCTGCTCAGATCTCTTTTTCTGTGTGACATGGCCGAGCTGAAAGCCTATCTGTGTCGGAATCGTCTCCTGTCTGATATTTTCATGTGGCACGAGAGCCGGGCTCTCTGTTCCCCACCAGCCTGCAATGCCTTCCAGCGCTCTGATATCATTGAAAGATTTACATGTAATAAACACTGTCAAAGAAGTCCATTCACAAAGTTAGAGGAGACATGCAGGACCTACAGTCACATAGTGGTAAAGGCGGTGAGGTTCCTGGACCCAGAGGTGCTTTATCCACTTCTCAAGGATCCATCGCTGAACATGAAGATCATTCATCTGGTGAGAGACCCACGGGCCATCTTCTACTCTCGCTCACATGTAGACCTGCATAACAGCAATAAAATCATAACCAGGAAAAATAATTCAATATCCAGTACCAACCTACTGATACAAGAGATTTGTGAGGCCCAGGTGAAGATTTATAATGCTACTAGGGAGAACCCTCCCCCATTTCCGAAGGACCGCTATCGCCTGGTGCGCTTTGAAGATCTTGCAAAGGAACCATTGGCTTACGTCAAAGAGTTGTATCAGGCTTTGGGTCTCACCATGTCCTCCAAACTGGAGTCCTGGGTCTATAATATTACTCATCAGAAAGGTTCAACGATTAAAGGCATGATGGCCATACATCGTGACTCCAGGAGCATTCCTGAGCAGTGGAGAGAGAAGCTAAACTTCAAAAGAGTGAGGAACATTCAGAGTATCTGCAGTCAGCAGATGGCGGTGTTTGGCTATCATCCTGTCAAGTCTAAAGAGGAACAGAAGGACATGTTGCTAGAACTCCTGTTACCACAAAAGAACTTTCAAGAAGGATATTAGAACAGAAACAGAGAAAATGATGGCAGATAAAGATCATATGGCCTATCCAGTCTGCTCATCCATCCATAACAAGTACTAAGCTCTATTGTCCTTTCCTCTTCTCTGTGCTTGTCCCATGATTTCTTGGATTCAAATACAATCCTAGCCTCCACCACCTCTGCTCGGAGGCTGTTCCGTGCATCCACCATCCTTTTGAAAGAGAAATATTTAATTGAATTATTTCCAAGTTATTCCCTTTCACCTTCATCTTAGGTTACACAAAAATGCTACGCAGCCACTGAAAAAACACACTGTCTTTTGCTTCTTTGGTCATTTTCCTCCCATGTTAGTTCAAGGCCAGACACGCTGAGAGAAATTTGATGTTCTTCCCAGAGACTACAACAAAATGGATATCTGATAAGGAAAAGTGCAGAACAAGCAATGCCAAGTGACTTAACTCCCTCATCAAGGATAGTTGCTCAGACATGCTCTGACCTCCCGGCACTTAGTACGCCGGCGGGTTCCCTTTTATCACAGCTATGGGAGAGAAGGCAAATGCCACTGTTTACTCCCATGGCTGCTCAGAGGTCAACCAGGGCTTTGGGCCTCCCCGGCTCCCTCTGCAGCCAGTCAGGCATGTGCCGCCCCTCCCCCCCCCCCCCCCCGAGATGCGGGGCCATGTGCGGGCAACATTCCCGTACAATGGAAGGATCAACCCTGGCGGAAACCTGCCATAACCATATAGCAGCTCAATATCACCGCTGCCCAGTTATGGCTACACAGCAAAAGTAAGATGCAGCAAAGGCTGGCCTTAATTTTGCCACAGGATCTAACCAGTCAGTGGCCACTGACTGGTTAGCTTCTTGCCAGTCTGAGCAACTCAGATATTCAATGTCGGGGCAGGATGTGATTCCAGCTTTGAATATTCGGGTTAAAGTTCAGTGGCGGCAGCTACCCATGTTAGATTGGCTAGCCACCATCGCTGAATATCGGCTCAACATTTTTTAAACCAGAGATACCAGAGTTATAATAATACAACCAGCACCATACACCACCAGCCACCACAAACAGCCCATATAGAGCCCCCCGATCAACATAGTACTCATTAATGCCAGATCTATATGTAATAAAACCAACAACAATTATAGACTACCTCCAATCACATCAAGCAGACATCTTCTGCATCACTGAAACCTGGCTGAAAGACGCTGACCAGATCATCATAAACCAAGTCACACCTAGCACCTACACATCATACAACTGTCCCAGGATCAACAAAAGAGGAAGAGGGGTGCTAATACTAGTTAGATCTGATCTAAACCTCAAAACTTCTGTTGATAAGCACAGATCACTGCAATATATTAACCACAGAAAATAGGCACCTTTCCATTTGCCTTACATACAGGGCCCCCAAGGCCACTGATGAGGAATTATCCACCATGCTGGAAACAGTGTGTGCAAACTCCTCCGCTCACAAACCGGTCATACTGTTAGGAGATCTGAACCCTAGCTCAGTACCCAACAGACTCAACAGCTTTCCTCAAAGCAATGGAAGCTCTGCAATTCACACTGCTACACACGGGTCCCTCTCACCAACTAGGCATCACCCCAGGCCACATATTTGTGCCGAAAAACTTCCTTGAAGATAATGTAACACCCCCCAAGTCATACTGATACCCTGGTCAGACCATCATTTTATTCACTTGAAACTGCATACCCCACTCCAAAGAACAACACAGAATATACCTCAAGCAGAAAGAAGATTCAAAGGTTTTGATAAAGAACAATTCCTGAAAGTAACCCTCCAGAAACTACCACAAGATTTCACCAATCTAGAAGAGGCTATTGAAACATAGAACAATTGTTCAACATACCCCAGACAACAGAATGAGAAGATCCAACATGGTAAACACCCTGATCACTCCCTCAGCAATAAGGACCTGTACTAAGGCCATCAGAAACCATGCCTTCTCGTTATACGCATCGACTCTCTGGAATGCCCTTCCTGCGTCCATCCGAGTTATTATGGACCATTCTACTTTCAGAAAGGCATTAAAGACTCACCTCTTCCAGCTGGCCTATGACAACATAACTTAAGAATGGCTCTACTATGCTGGCCCCTACACTCAAAAGACTTTACCTGAGAACCGGCTGCACAATATGTAATTAGTTCTCCCTTCCTCTCCCATTTCCCTTGCCTCTATCCTCCCCCTTCCCTTTCCTCCTTCCTCACTCTCACCCTATCCCTCATGTTGACTTTTTCATTTGTCACTATTTACCTGCACCTTGTTACTTAGTTTCATTGTTTTACTTGTTCGATGTAAAGTTGCTGAGTTGAGCGTTTTGACGTTTTATGCCCGTTTATGCCTGTTCTATGTAAAGTTGCTTGACTGTTCACGTTTACTGTAAACCACACTGATACTAAATAGCGTGGTATATAAAAGCTAATAATAAATAAAATCAAGAAACTCATCAGCTCCCTGATATTCTGTGGATATAAGGGAAGTGAAAAAACTCTACAAAAGTTGGAACAGCGTTGGAGATAAAACAAAACAGCAACCACATTAAAGCAATATCAAATAAAACAACAGGAAGACAACAACATAATCAACGAACACAAACAAGAGTATCATATCAACCTCATATTAAGATCAAGCAATAAACCAAGAGAAAGCACAGTTACTTACCTGTAACAGGTGATCTCTGGGAACAGCAGGAATAAGTCTTCACATATGTGTACGTCGGTACCGACGGAGTCTGTGCGGGAACGCTACCCAGCGTCCAATCAAGAGCTTTTGGAAGCATCACAGCACGCCTGCGTGCTGCCTTCCCGCCTTTCCCAACTGCCTCTCCTCGGTTAAGTTTTAAAGCTGAGACAAAGAGAGAGAGAGAGGAAAGGAAAGACAGATAGAGATACAACTCCTGGGGAGGTGGGAGGGTTGTGAAGACTTATTCCTGATGTTCCCAGAGATCACCTGTTACAGGTAAGTAACTGTGCTATCTCCAGGAACAAGCAGGAATGAGTCTTGTCAGACGGCTGCCTGGGTGAGAATGTTCACAGTCTTGGCAAGTGCACATATCAATATGATTTGCAAGGGATTGTTGGATATGCAGTCCATTCACACCAGACACAGCTGCTCACAATAATTAGTTGTGCTTGAGTGTAAAGCCAATAAGATATTTATTTATGGGGTTATTTCTCCCAACACAGATATGCTTGATAGCACATAAAACAGGATACTTGCTTTCAGTGTTAAACTTGGAAAAACAAAATCAGGAAAACAACAGCTGAACTTGTCAGGCAATCAAATGAAAAGAATAAAGACCTGGTTGGTAACAAACTGGTCTTTTCTGTAGGCTTTAGCTAATATTTTCTTAGCAGTGTTTCAAACAACAAGCAAAACCCACAAAGAATGGAAAAACTGTTCTTTTCAGGTTAACTTCTTATATCTTCACACATAGACTCAGAAGTGATTCCCTCAGAGCTCACAAGCAATTAGGTAAGGCTCAATTGCTAGCAGTTACCCAGCTGAAACCCCTTAGCTGGCTTGCTTTCTACTGCATGGCTCAAATCCTACTTCAGGAGCTTTTCTGAGTAGATTAAAGAACAAGTTTGTATTTCTTTGTGATGGTTGTTGTACTTTGTAACAGAAAATTACCAAAGGAGTTTAGACAGAGAGCAATCCATATATTCACAGCCTGTATCTAAGACCGCTCCCCCTTCTTCAACAATCATGGGTTCAATATCATGGATTGGCACAGAGGAATTTCTCAGTGTAGCACTCTCAGGAGAATACTTGTTTCCCTGCTGTCTTTCAAGGTTATAGCTAGGGCATAGATCAGTGTTCATACCTGAGCTTCCATTGCTGTTAGAGTTCCTCTCTAAATAGCCTGGCCAGTATGTAGTCCAGTTCTTATGTCCAGCCTTCCAATCCAGATCCCTGGACACTGGATCTCTCTTCACATACCTTCTGGCACGGGTCCTAGGGTCCCTTCCAAGTGCAGCCTCTCCCTCACAGGTACCGTCTGGAGATGCCTAGCTCTGCAGCACCACTCCTCTGGTTTTTCCCAGTCCAATGGTGTACGCTGGCCTTTTGAATGTCTCCCAGTATACGTACTGCTCTGGACTCCTTTAGACCTCCCAAATGCTTTTCTCTTCTTTCTTCCAAAGGGTTTCTTGCCCTCTCTGTCCGTCCGCACTGGCTTCTGCTTCTGATGATCCTCCAGATGAAACTGAGGATAATTCTCTGTAGAATAAACTCTACCTTTATTCTGCTTTGATGAGTGCTCCACCCTAGCACAGCGCAGCTGTGCTGAATCAGGCCCTGCCCTTTGAGATGAGTGTTTGGGGATTACCTCATAGCCCTCCTGATTGAACACACGTTTCCCCACTTCAGCTCCTCTAATGGCTGTTGGAAACCTGGTGCATTCTGGGACTGGTAGTCTTTTATGGGAAAATTCTGTTTTCTTATTTCTACCAGAACTGACAGGTTGCTTGTTCAGAGTCACTTCACCTTTTCTATAGCTCCTTCCTGAGCTATGATAAGCTTCCTTATCACAGTCTTCACATATGGGGACTCCCAAGCTGAGATGCCTGGAGTCTCAGCATGTCATAGGTTGGAACATGCTATCTCCCAGAACACCAGGCATCCTGAGGATGGAGGGTAGGAGTTGAAGAAAGAAGGATGCTGTGGAACAGCTAACCTAGCATAGGACTGCAGGGAAGGAGTCCATGTGTGGATGATGATGGCCATCAATAATATTGCAAAGGATATTGCAATATGGACCTCCCCTGACAGGATTTTACAGAAGTATGGAGGTTCATGGATCTACTGGGAACCTAGTAGAGGAACCTTGAAGAGGACCTCACTGTAAGTGGAGGTAATAATCCTGTAGGAAAACCAATGGAGGTCAGAATCCTGAAAGGTAACAGGTAACCCCAGTAGGAAAACTGGGGTAGTCCAAAAACAGTGGGCCTTCAGCTGAAGGCTTTACGACAAAAAACCTAGCTCTTTTGGAGGCAGAGTGAGACACTCTTAGGAGCAAAAAGAGAAAGGCTAACCGATTTGGACAAACAGGCACAGTCCTTGTGGGGAGAAAGGTGTGGGAACTCCTTGTATCCCAAAAAGAGAGGACAAATGCCTAAGGCGTTAAAGCCTGTGATTAACTGAAGATCCACAATGTCTCTCCTAACTGGGGTAAGCTAGGAGAGATATTGGGTACGGAGAGCTTCAGGGCTACTTAAACAGTTAGGTTATGGTATAAAAATTGTTGAGTACCACAGGAGTGGTTGTGTGTGTAGAACCCCAAACCTGCTAGGTAGCATAGGTACGGGTAAAGCCCCTCTGTCAGAATCATATAGCTATATGAGGATAGACAGTGAGATAGATAAGTATGTGGATACATATCTATCTATAATAAAATATCTCAACAGATACATATATATATATCTATATATATACAGGAGTGGAGGAGTAGCCTAGTGGTTAGAACACTGGCTTGGTAACCAAGCAACCAGGGTTCAAGTCCTACTAGCACTCCTTGTGGCCTTGGGCAAGTCACTTAACCCTCCATTGCCTCGGAAGAAAGGCCTGGCAATCTACTTCCAGTGACACTGCCAAGAAAACCCAGAAGCTTCTGGGTCGCCAGGAGTCAGGACTGACTCGAAGGTACACATTGCATTTTGCATATACATATATATATAGATATATAGTGTGGTGAGGAAAGCACTGCTGAACATAGAGATACACAGGGAAATGAGTCCTATCACTTTAATTCAGAAAGTATCAAGGGTTTCCCTAGTAACCAAGAGCCTCTGACTCAGAACCTAGTCATCCCTAAGCCCCGCCCACAGCAGCACGTCAGGGAGAAGCTTGACCCTAATCACATGTGCTGGGAGCAAGGTGTGGCTCAGGAAGAAGGAAAGTTTAAAAAGCTGACTTTCAGAAACACAGATAGAGACGGAGAGGGAGAAAGTAGAGGTGAGAGTGGAGCTGGAAGTGAAGCAGCAAGAACAAGGAATGCAAAGAGGGAAGCGAGAGCAAGTGAGAGAGTGCTTGCTGAGCATGAAAGACAGTGTGAAGGAAACACTGGAAGCCGAAGAGAGAGAACTGATGAGAGATTGCCAAGCACAGCTGAGAGAGCAAGGAAAGAGAGGCTGGTGCAAGCAAACAAAGCTGCTGCAAACGGAAGACAGCACGACTGGCTTGCAGGGCAGAGAGAGATTCTGAATACCTCTGAAACCAGGCAAGTGTGTCCTTCTCAGTTCTTAACCAGTAAAAGTTTGGGAGAATTAGCTTTAGAGTTAAAAGCTGATTCCAGCAATAAGCCAAACCCCAGGATAAAGAGAGACTGTTTATCTAAGTATCAAGTAGCTCATATAGCAGACGAGCTAGTGCAGAAACAAGCCCTGCTCAAGAAATTGAGTGAATTGATTAAGAAAGAGAATAGCAAGCTCTCCCCTCAGATGTCTTTGAATGTGTGTGAGAATGATAGCGTTGAAGATATGGAGATAACAGATATGGAAGACAGTTCCTTTGAAATGCAATGTGCTGTATGTCAAGCCTCTGACGTAGAAGAGAGCTGAGCCAGAAAGCCATTGAATGTATGCCTGCTTAGGAAGCAGCCTGAATTGTGAAGACGTCACAACCGAAGAAAACAGCTGAGTGCTAAGCTCAACTGATAAGGTTGAAAGCTGATACTAATGTTCAAGGGACATTTAAAGAGTTGTTTTGCTGTAAGAGTTTTGTTCCTGTAAAGAAGAGAAACATTTAAGAATTTAAAAGTTTTGGAATAAGTGACATTTTGATTTACAAGCAAAGTTGTGCCTGTTTCTTTGCATTTTTGGAATACAAGCAAAGTTGTTCCTATTTCTTTTGAAGCTGTAGCGTGGGATTAAAAATCCTATATTTGATTTTTCCACTTGTGTCCAGTGTATGAAGGAACCCCTGATTACATTAAATAAATTTTCTCTGTCTTATGCCTAACCCTCGGATCACAACTCCTTTGCTTTAAGATAGGACTACAATTCCCAGCAGCCCTCCTGGCAGCCATTTTGAGGGAAACTTATTTTAAAGCCAAAAAGGCGACCTCACCTGGTATCAGTTATCTACCTGGCCAGGCGGGGGCGACAATAGATAGACATATAAGAATATATCTATAGTGAGATATGGCAGGGCAGAAAATACAAAAAATAAATATGGATATGAAGGCCTACATATGGGTGTCTGCAATTAAACAGACAGAGATATGCCTCCAGCACAGTGATCACATAGGATATGTGGAGAGGAAAGATTCATCTAATAACAAGGAGGTGGAACCTACTTGAGAAGACATATAGAGAATCTGTTCCTCCTGGTCATGATCTGCAAGAATGCTAGTTAGTGAAAAATAACCAGGACTGTTACGTGAAAAACAAAGGATAATATCCATGTGCAGCCAGCAAGTCCCGAGTCTTCCAGGACTAGCATGGTAAGTAGACAGAAGACGCCTAGGGATGAGATACCATGTTGACCTGCTTAAGGACAAAGGTATCATGCGTTCTTACCATGAGGACGAGCATATCCCCAATTGGGAATACTATGGACCAAAGCAGGGAACTGGCAACTCCTTGAGCTTTCACGTAAGAGAAGGCCTATGTCCCTTATATCAAAAAAGGAGATAGTAAGAGAAGGGAGAACCTTCTAGTCATGGGAGACATGACTGAAAAGCCTTTCCTAACCAGCTAGGATAGCTGTTGGAGAAAAAAAAACCCATGCTCTCTAGCAAGGGCCCATAGTGGAAAGCTTCTCTGTAGATTGCAGAGAGCATGATGCAGGAGAATGAGGAGATAGAACTGGCTGTTAGAGAGCCAGTATCTTTGACAACTATGCTGCCAAACCCAGGGAGATGGAAAGGGCAGAATAGAAGACAATCTTGAAAGCTTGTAGTGAGATGGTCTCCAAGAGAGATGAAGCACTGACTTGGAGCCACTACTAAGACTAGACAGAATGTTAGTGGAGGACAATCTGGTTGTTTGTGGACAGAACCAGTGGTCCAAACATTAAGGCTCCTGCATAGGCAGCTGCTAGCAAGACAGCAGAAAGAATCTTACTGTTCAAAAACAGAAAGAACAGACAGAACAGGAGTAGGAAACGCTGGACATGTCTGATAAGCTGCCCCAAAGCAAGATTGAGCAGAGGAGGCAACTCAGAGAGGAAATCTCTGCACTGGAAAGTGAGAAAAGTAGAGAGGCTGAAGAAAAAGCCTCCCAGTAAGCAATTCCCTCTTACAGGGGAAAAACTTGGTAAGAGGGTGAAGAGAATGGAGCTGAAGAAGACTTACGAAGTAGGAAGTCTATAGAAAGGAAAAATACATGCTGGCAGAGGAACTGGCCTAGCATCAGCAAAGTACTTTTAGTTCCAATTTAAAACACAGAAGAGAGCTTTCTGGTTAACTTTAGAATCCAGCAGAGAGCTTGTAGTTTAAATTTCATAGTCACTCAGGGCCTAGCATCAGCAAAGTACTTTTAGTTTCAAATTAAAACACAGAAGAGAGCTTTCTGGTTAAATTTAGAATCCAGCAGAGAGCTTGTAGTTTAAATTTCATAATAGGTTAGAGCCTAGCAGCAGCAAAGAGCTATAATTTAAATCAAATCAGAATATAGCTTAGCACAAAAGGAAAAACAAGGTCAATTCTCCTTGAGCAGCATATAAAGTCTTCTAGAAACCTTTACAAAGAGGCCTTCTACCTAGTGGGCAAGCGACCTGTGAAGCTTTTTCAATAGGTGTTAACACCAGCTGGCAGTTCAAAAGGCCATTTTGAAAGACTCCTTCTATCCAAGCAAGGACTGTTAATTACCCAGGAAGTAGGTCACTGCTTACCTCAGCAGCACAAGCATAAATAGCTCAACCAGAGCTCTGTAATCCTCAGTCTTGAGGGACTAGAAAGGGGGGCTGTTACTTCTGGAGAGAAATCTGAAATTGTGAGTATATACTTCTGGGAATTTTTCTGAAAGGAATTTTTTTCTTTTAAAGCTAATTAATCTGTGAACCCACTATTTTTTGTTAAATCAGTCAGGGCCTAGTAGCAACAGTTTAAGATTCAATTTAAAACACAGAAGAGAACTTTCTGGTTACCTTTCATACCGAGTAGAGAGCTGTAGTTTAAATTTCATAGTCACTCAGGGCCTAGCATCAGCAAAGTACTTTTAGTTTCAATTTAAAACACAGAAGAGAGCTTTCTGGTTAAATTTAGAATCCAGCAGAGAGCTTGTAGTTTAAATTTCATAGTCACTCAGGGCCTAGCATCAGCAAAGTACTTTTAGTTCCAATTTAAAACACAGAAGAGAGCTTTCTGGTTAACTTTAGAATCCAGCAGAGAGCTCGTAGTTTAAATTTCATAGTCACTCAGGGCCTAGCATCAGCAAAGTACTTTTAGTTTCAAATTAAAACACAGAAGAGAGCTTTCTGGTTAAATTTAGAATCCAGCAGAGAGCTTGTAGTTTAAATTTCATAATAGGTTAGGGCCTAGCATCAGCAAAGTACTTTTAGTTTCAAATTAAAACACAGAAGAGAGCTTTCTGGTTAACTTTAGAATCCAGCAGAGAGCTTGTAGTTTAAATTTCATAGTCACTCAGGGCCTAGCATCAGCTAAGTACTTTTAGTTTCAAATTAAAACACAGAAGAGAGCTTTCTGGTTAAATTTAGAATCCAGCAGAGAGCTTGTAGTTTAAATTTCATAATAGGTTAGAGCCTAGCAGCAGCAAAAAGCTATAATTTAAATCAAATCAGAATATAGCTTACCTCAGCAGCACAGGACAGGGTACTGTGTAGCAGCCCTCTTTTAATAAGTGTTATATTTATTTATTTATTTAATGATATTTTTATACCGCCTTATCAAACAATCAAAGCGGTTTTACAAACAAGAAATATAAAAGCAGTGATAATATGAACATGTAGTTATATCCCTCCCTCCCTCCCCACACCCACCCTCCCCTGGGATAATCACAGCTGTATAGGTACTTGCACAACTTAAAAGACAGGAGGTGCTCTCAGGTGAAGCTCATTACCCAAATCAGTCATACACTAAGGACCTGAGATTAATTAAGCTTCAGGTGAACAAGGTATATTAAACTTATTAGGTACAGTTTTAGTGGTATAAATATCCATAGCACCCTTTAGTACGTAAAGAACTTAAAGATCTAAACACAAACTTAAAACTAAGATGCAGACAGCAGTCCAGCAGCGGGATGTGGACTTTCCAGTCTTTTGCATTGAGTGTCACATGTATGATTTTCTCCCAGCTGGTGAGAGGTCTTACATGTGCACTAGGTGCAAGGAGCTCTTTGCTCTCAGGGAACAAGTCCGTTCTCTAGAGGCTAAAGTAGCAGACTTGGAAAGCATAAGACAGACAGAGAGGTACATAGACGAGATCTACAGGGATATAGTCCTGAAGTCCCACCTCCAGTCTGGCAGCATCCCTGTTGTCATGGAGGAGAAAGGTCACGTGACAGGAGAGCATCACCCTGGTGTGGCAGGAAGTGATCCTGTAACTAGGACCTGTCCTCCAGGTGATGTAAACCCCTCTCACACCGAGGAGGTTTTTCCAGGGCCAAGTGCCCATGAGGGAAGGGTTAGGACAGCAGTTATAGTTGGTGATTCGATCATTAGGCATGTAGATAGCTGGGTGGCTGGTGGACGTGAGGATCGCCTGGTAACATGCCTGCCTGGTGCGAAGGTAGCGGACCTCATGCGCCACCTAGATAAGGTCTTAGATAGTGATGGGGAGGAGTCTGCTGTCTTGGTACATGTCGGTACCAATGACATAGGAAAATGTGGTAGGGAGGTTCTGGAAGCTAAATTTAGGCTTTTAGGTAGGAAGTTGAAATCCAGAACTTCCAGGGTAGCATTCTCCGAAATGCTTCCCGTTCCATGCGCAGGACCCAAAAGGCAGGCAGAGCTCCGGAGTCTCAATGCGTGGATGAGACAATGGTGCAGAGATGAGGGGTTTGGATTTGTTAGGAACTGGGGAACATTCTGGGGAAAGGAGGGGCTCTTCCGAAGGGATGGGCTTCACCTTAACCGGGATGGAACCAGGCTGCTGGCATTAACCTTTAAAAAGGAGATAGAGCAGCTTTTAAACTAGATAATAGGGGAAAGCCGACAGTCGCCCAAGAGCGCATGGTTCGGAAGAATGTATCCTTGAAGGATACTACAAAAAGCAGAGAGGTTCCAAAAAAGAGTAAAGTAGCCCAAATGCCCTCGAGTATGGAGCAGACAGAGCTTAAAGATCCCAAATTACCCATGTCTACCAATAGCCAAATTAATATGAATAAAATACAGTCTCTAAAATGCTTGTATGCAAATGCTAGAAGTCTAAAAAACAAGATGGGAGAGTTAGAATATATAGCACTAAACGAGAGGTTAGATATGGTTGGAATATCAGAGACATGGTGGAAGGAGGACAACCAGTGGGACACTGTGATACCTGGGTACAAACTATATCGTAATGATAGAGCTGATCAAATTGGTGGAGGGGTTGCGCTCTATGTTAGAGAGGGCATTGAGTCAGAAAGGATTAAAGTTTTGCAAGAAACAAAATTTGCTGTAGAATCTCTATGGATTGAAATTCCATGTAAAAAGGGGAAGGCAATGGCAGTGGGGGTGTACTATCGTCCGCCTAGCCAGAATGAACAAATGGATGATGAAATGCTCAAAGAAATCAAGGAAGCTAGCAAACGTTACAGTGCAGTAATAATAATGGGTGATTTCAATTACCCCGGCATCGACTGGGTCAGTGTCACAGCAGGACATGCTAGGGAGATAAAGTTCCTAGATGAAATAAATGACTGCTTCTTGGAGCAGCTGGTTCATGAACCGACCAGAGGGGAAGCCATATTAGACCTAGTCCTTAGTGGAACACCAGATCTAGTGCAAGAGATAAGGGTGTTGGGGCCACTTGGCAATAGTGATCATAGCATGATCGCCTTTGATTTAATTAGTGGAGGAGGGATAGTAAGGAAATCCACAGTACTACCCTTTAACTTTTGAAAGGGAGACTATGATAAAATGAGGAAAACAGTTAAGAAAAAACTAAAAGGAGCAGTTGCAAAGGTTAAAGACGTACATCAAGCTTGGATGTTGTTGAAAAATACTATCTTGGAAGCCCAGACTAGCTGTATTCCACGCTTTAAGAAAAGTGGAAGGAAGTCCAAAAAACTGCCAGCATGGTTTAAAGGTGAGGTCAGAGAGGCTGTTGTTGCCAAAAAAGCATCTTTCAGGAAATGGAAAAAAGAGCCAAATGACGAAACCTGGAAACAGCACAAGCACTGGCAAGTCAAATGCAAGGCATTGATAAGGCAGGCAAAGAGAGAATTTGAGAAGAAGCTTGCTGCGAAAGCAAAAACACGAAATAAAGACCTTTTCAAGTACATTCGTAGCAAAAAGCCTGTGAGAGAGTCAGTTGGTCCATTAGATGATAAAGGGGTTAAAGGAGCACTAAGAGGCAACAAGGCGATAGCGGAGAGACTGAATGAATTCTTTGCTTCAGTCTTTACTGAGGAAGATGTAGGGATGTTACCCATGACTGAAGTGGTATTTAAAGGTGCGGAAGAATTGAAGGAAATATCGATACATCGGGAAGATGTCTTACAACTATTAGATAAACTGAAGAGTAGCAAATCACCTGGGCCGGATGGTATACATCCAAGGGTGTTGAAAGAACTGAAATATGAGATTGCAGACCTGCTATTAGTAATCTGTGAACTATCATTAAAATCATCTCTAATACCTGAAGATTGGAGGATCGCCAATGTAACACCAATTTTTAAAAAGGGTTCCAGGGGTGATCCGGGAAACTACAGACCGGTGAGCCTGACGTCAGTACCGGGAAAAATGGTAGAAACCATCATAAAGAATAAAATTACTCAGCATGTAGATAGTCACGACCTAATGGGAGATAGCCAACATGGCTTTAGACAAGGAAGATCTTGTCTTACTAATCTGTTATGTTTTTTTGAAGAAGTGAATAAACAGGTGGACAAAGGTGAGTCGGTTGATATTGTGTATCTGGACTTTCAGAAAGCCTTTGACAAGGTCCCTCATCAGAGACTTTTGGCAAAACTAAAGAGTCATGGGATAGGAGGCAGTGTACTATTGTGGATCAGGAACTGGTTAAAAGATAGAAAGCAGAGGGTAGGGCTAAATTGTCAATTTTCCCAATGGAGAAAGGTGAATAGTGGTGTACCCCAGGGATCTGTGCTGGGTCCGCTGCTTTTTGACATATTCATAAATGACCTGGAAAGTGGAATAACGATGAGGTTATCAAATTTGCAGATGACACAAAACTATTTAAAGTTGTTAAAACCCAAGAGGATTGTGAAAAATTGCAAGAGGATCTTGATAAATTGGAAGACTGGGCATCAAAATGGCAGATGAAATTTAATGTGGACAAGTGCAAGGTTATGCACCTAGGGAAGAACAACCCAAACTATGGTTACACGATGCAAGGTTCCACATTAGGAACCACCACCCAGGAAAAAGATTTAGGCGTCATTGTGGATACCATGTTAAAACCCTCGGCCCAGTGTGCAGCGGCAGCCAAGAGAGCAAATAGAATGCTAGGTATGATAAGGAAAGGAATGGAAAATAAAACAAAAGATATTATAATGCCTCTATATCGTTCCATGGTGAGACCGCACCTTGAATATCGTGTGCAATTCTGGTCGCCGTATCTTAAAAAGGATATAGCGATTTTAGAAAAGGTTCAGAGAAGAGCCACCAAAATGGTAAAGGGGATGGAAGGATACTCCTATGAGGAAAGGCTAAAAAGGTTAGGGCTCTTTAACCTGGAAAAGAGACGGCTGAGGGGAGATATGATAGAAGTCTATAAATTAATGAACGGAGTGGAACGGGTAAACGTAGATCGATTGTTTACGTTATCAGAATATAGAATGACTAGGGGACATGAAATTGTATGCACACTGACGAAGGATCCATCCCAGACTACAGAAGACACAATCCACCCTCAAACCTTTGCAAACTTTCTTCACGCCAGGCTCAAGCACTCCTAAAGGACTTACCACAACTGGACATATCAGAACACCCATTATCTTCCCCCCCCCCAACATAAATTGGGCCAGTTTCACATACCCACGACTATTCAAGTCGCATGCGCCATCTCTGATCTAAATGCCTGTACAGCATCCACTGATCCATGCCCAGTAAGATGGATCAAATCAGCCAAAGATGAGATTCTCCAATTTATCCACAAGATAATAAGCTCCTCCCTAACACAAGGATATATATGCCCCTCACACTCAAGCAGGCAACCATCCAACTAATCCTCAAAAACAAAGCAGCAGACAATACAGACCCCGCATATTACCGCCTGATATCAAGCCTACCGTTCTTAACAAAAATCATTGAAAAGACAGTACAGCATCAATTACAGGACCATATTGACTCTCACATCCTGCTCAATCCCCATCAGCATGGATTTCGACCCAACCACAGCGTTGAAACCCTGCTCACACAACTATTTGACAACTTAATCAGAGTGATTGAGGATATAAAGAAAGGTGTGCTCCTCATCTTCATCGACATCTCCGCCGCTTTTGATACAGTAGCTCACAGCATCCTTCTAGACAGACTCAAAGCCACTAGGCTCCATGACACAACTCCCACGTGGTTCCAGTCATACCTCAGTAACCGCTGCCAACAAGTCAAATTAAGAACAAACACTTCAACCCTATTCATTACAGAGCAAGGATTTCCAAAAGGGTCCTCACTGTCCACCCTACTCTTCAACCTATATGTTCAACCCATCTGCAGAATCTTCAACAAGTATAACATCCAAAATACCATTTATGCAGATGACACAATGGTATACACACATCAACAAAATCACTAGAAAAGCACAGTTACTTACCTGTAACAGGTGATCTCTGGGAACAGCAGGAATAAGTCTTCACATATGGGTATCGTCGGTACCGACGGAGCCTGCACGGGAACGCTCCCCAGCGTCCAATCAGAAAGCTTTTGGGAGCATCCCACAGCGCCTGCGTGCTGCCTTCCCGCCTTTCCCATCTGTCTCTCCTCAGTTGGGTTTTAAAGCTGAGACAAAGAGAGAGAGAGAGGGAAAGGAAAGATAGATAGAGAGATACAACTCCTAGGGGAGGTGGGAGGGTTGTGAAGACTTATTCCTGATGTTCCCAGAGATCACCTGTTACAGGTAAGTAACTGTGCTATCTCCAGGAACAAGCAGGAATGAGTCTTCACATATGGGGACTCCCTAGCTTTAGATGCCAGGGAGAGACCCCAGAAGTTGTGTGTCCCTGGGACAGGGCTGCACTTCACCCCATGGATCTCTGGCATCCCATCAGAGATGGTGGGTAGGAGTTAATTAAGTATGGAACAGGTGTTTGAGAACAGCCTGACCAAACAAGGCATCCTGGCGGGAGTCCTTGTCCAAGCAGTAATGGGCTGTGAAGGTATGAACTGAGGCCCAAGTGGCTGCTCACAGATGTCGTCAATAGACACAGAGTTCAGATGAGCCATTGAGGCTGCCATGGCCCTCACATTGTGATCTGTGACATGGCCCTCCAGAGAAAGGTTCTTACTCTGATAGGCGAAAGAAATGCACTGGGCAATCCAGTTGGATAGTGTTCTCTTGGAGATTGGTAGTCCCAAATGAGAAGGATCAAAGGCAACAAAGAGCTGAGAGGACTTTCTATGTTGCTGTGTCCTTTGTAAATAAAAAGCAAGAGCTCTTTTACAGTCCAGGGTATGAAGATTCCTCTCTGCACTTGATGCATGAGGCCCTGGAAAAAAGACAGGTAGGTAGACCTCCTGGTTGAGGTGAAAGGGCGAGACCACCTTAGGCATAAAGTGTGGATAAGTCCTAAGGACTACCTTGTCATGATGGAATCTTGTATAAGGTGGATTATCTACGAGTGCTTGCAATTCACTAATACGACGTGCTGATGTGATTGCAATGAGAAAGATAACTTTCCAAGAAAGGCATTTCAAGGAGGTGGTAGCCAAAGGTTCAAAAGGCGGCTTCATAAGCTGACCAAGAACCAGGTTCAAGTCCCATGCCACCGGAGGTGGTCTAATGGGAGGCTTTGTTAAAAGGAGGCCTCTCATGAACCTTGCTACAAGAGGATGAGAGGAAATAGGTTGTCCATTTAGAGGCTTAAGGGAAGCTGCAATAGCACTCAAATGGACCCTTACTGAATTTGTTTTAAGGCCTGCATTAGACAGATGGAGGAGATACTCCAGCAAAGATTCCAGGGGTATGGCAAGGGGGTTAAGACCCTTCTCAGAGCACCAGATAGTAAACCTCTTCCACTTGAAAGCATAAGAACGTCTAGTGGAAGGTTTTCTGTCTCTCTGAAGCTTGAACAGGGTTTTGGGAATTAGGGGAATGGGTGGAAAGGCATACAGGAAGTCTTGACCCCAGTGAAGGAGGAAAGCATCCCTTGCCTGAGCTCCCTGAGCCGGAGTTCTGGAAAAGAACCGGGGAAGTTTGGCATTCCACGGACTTGCAAAGAGGTCTATGTCTGGGGTTCCCCAAATCTGAAAAATCGTGGCCACCTGGTCCACATGTAGGGACCACTCGTGTGGAAGCAGAACTCGGCTGAGCCTGTCTGCCCAAGAGTTTTGAACACCTGGAAGATAACCTGCCAGAAGATGAATCTGATACTCTCTGGCGAGGGCCCACAGTCGCAAAGCTTCGTTGCAAAGCGACAAAGAGCCAGTTCCGCCCTGCTTGTTCACAGAGAACATGGCTACCTGTTTGTCCATGTGGATAAGGACTGTCTTGCAGCTGAGCAGGGTGTGGTACACCCACAGAGCAAGGAAGATTGCTCTGAGTTCCAAGAGATTGATATGTAGACAACTCTCCTGTGGGGACCAGATGCCCTGGGTGGAGAGGTCTTGTAGATGAGCTCCCCACCCCATTGGAGAAGCATCTGTTGTGAGAGTTGCTTGGGGTAGAGACTGCTGAAAGGGGGACCCCAGCAACAGGTTTTGAGGGGACTTCCACCACTGGAGGGACAAAATGAGGCGACTTGTGTTTGCTATTTTGTCTGACAGGCAGTCTAATGCCTGGGTCCATTGGGTGGATAAAGTCCACTGAGCTGCTCTCATGTGAAGGCAAGCATATGGTACCACATGCACAGTGGATGCCATGTGGCCTAGTAACTGTAACATCTCTCGAGCAGTTAAGTGAGGCTTCAACTCTGCTTGAGAAGCTAACTGCACCAAGCGAAGGCAACGGGCCTGGGGGAGATAGGCCCTTGCCTTTGTGGTATCCAGCAACGCCCCTATAAACTCCAGGGACTGAGTAGGGGTTAAATTAGGAGGAGTGGAATGGAGGAGTTAGGAGTGGAGGAGTGGCCTAGTGGTTGGGGCAAGGTACTTCAGGCCGGAAGGTCGGGGGTTCAAATCCCACTAGACAGCAACCTTGGGCCGGAAGGACTGGGGTTTCTAGTCCCACAGGTGCTCCTTGTGGTCTTGGGCAAGCCACTTAACCCTCCATAGCCCATGTTCCCTGTAAAATAGTAGTTATCTCCAAGTTATAATGCCCTGTTCAATGTAATTTCAGTTTGTTCAATGTAAACCACACTGATGCAGAATAGTGTGGTATATAAGAGAATGTAAATAAAATAATAAATAAATTGGATTTTGGGATGTTTATTATCAGCCCTAAATACTAAAGGATACTCATTGTGAAGGCTAGAGAACTCTTGGCCTCTGACTGAGTGGGAGCTCGAATGAGCCAATCGTCCAAATAAGGGAAGACGAATATTCCCAGAGTGCGCAGAAATGCAGCTACCACTGCCATGCATTCTGTGAACACCCTTGGTGCAGAGGCCAGACCAAAAGGGAGCACTCTGTATTGATAGTGCTTCTCTTGAAAAAGGAACCGAAGGAACCTTCTGTGAGTTGGATGGATGAGAATATGGGTGTACGCATCCTTGAGATCTAGAGAACAAAGCCAATCCTTGACTAGGAATCTGTTCAATTCTCTGAGATCTATGATGGGTCTGTAGCCCCCTGTTTTCTTTGGAATAAGAAAATAGGGGGAGTAGAAACCTGTGCCCTGTTGTTGAAGAGGCACTTCCTCTATTGCCCCCTGGGTGAGGAGGGTGGCAACCTCCTGCCCCAACAGGTTATTTATTTATTTATTTATTTAACAGTTCTTCTATACCGCGCTATTTTAGATCAGTGCGGTTTACATTTAACATCAACTATACAACACAGGCACTCTGAGTTGTATTTACAATAAAACAAGGAGATCAACTTGGAAGTAACTGGGGAAACTATCTACATTGTATTTACACTGGTACCTATTTTCAGGCAGGGTATATCTACATCTTAATTACACTGGGGAGTCTGAATTCTATTTCAGGGAGTACTTTAGAGGGATCAAGTTGATTATCCTTTTTCATACTGAGTCTGATTGTTTAGGTGTAGTGAGTGATTGTCTGAGGGGCAACATGTATGATTACTAAGGCTGGATTCGGGGTAGTATGTAGTGAACAGGTGATGCTTTAATGCCTTCCTGAAGTGAATTAGGTAGGTGATGTTTCGAATATAGGTGGGGAGGGCATTCCATGCTCTGGGTGCATAAATCGTAAAGGCCCTATTTGTTGTTGCCCTATTTGTTGTTGATGAGGGAGGTTGGAGAATTGAACTGGTGCACTCTTGTGTGAGGGGGCAAGCTTGAAAAATGAAGTTTGTACCCCTCTCTTATGATGGAGAGTGTCCAATGCTCTGCTGTAATTTGCCCCCACCTGGGAGCAAAATGACATAACCTTCCTGGAATGGTGGAGGGCTCTGGTCCTTCCAGAGCCAGGAAGGCTAAGTTCTCTAGTGGAAAGTCAAAGGCCCTGAAGGGGCTGAGGTTGCTGGGTCAGTAAAGGCCTAGCAGCCTTTGCTTTGCTCTGTTTGGATGATTGCTGACGTTTGGTAGGGAACTGAGCTGCAGAAGATGCCCGCTGACCATAAGCAGGATAGAATCTTCCTTTTTTAGAAAAAGGTGTTTTCTTGAACAACTTTTCTTAGCAGGTGCAGCTGTGGATTTGGATAGTCTATCCAAGGCAGAATTTTCAGCATCCATTTGATTGGCTTTTGCTTGCCAATCTTTACCAAACAGGTTTTCACCTGTACAAGGGATATTTCCCAATTCATCTTGAACCCAGATCTCCAAATCAGATGCTTGAAGCCAAGCAATTCTACGTGCACCTATAGCAATAGCTGAGGCTCTGCTTACACATTCAAAGGAGATCGAAAGCTGCACGGTTGGAGAATTTGGAGATATCTTGGGCATGTTTGAGCCAAGTGAGAAAGTCCTGTCTTTTATCTTCAGAAATGAAAGGACTTAGAGTCTGCAAATGATCAGTGACTTCTTTTAAGAACATTCCCATGTAAAGACTATAGGAATTAATTCTCGCAGCAAGCATGGAAGCTTGGAAGACCCTTCTTCCAAAAGCATCCAGGGTTCTACATTCATGTCCTGGAGGATTAGAGGCATGTCTTTTGGCACTTCTAATCTTTCTCATAGCAGACTCAACCACAATAGAGTGGTGAGGAAGTTGAGTTTTATGGAAACCAGGATAAGGAGGGACATGATACATGGTATCCAACCTGCGAGAATGAGGGGAGGTGGTCAGAGGTGCTTCCCACATCCTCAACATGAGATCATACAAAATCTCATGAACAGGCAAGGTAGCTGCCCCCTTAGGAGTTTTAGGATATTGTAAAATATCTAACTCCTTGGCTCTGGGTTCTGTCTCAGGGGCCACCGTGATGGAAAGGCCCCGAGCCAACTCCCTGATGAAGTCTTGAAAAGACAAATCCTCTGGAGGAGACATCCTTCGTTTAGGAGAGGACTCCTCCTGTGGAAGAAGCATCACTGCATCGACCGACTCTTCAGAATCCTCAGAGTCCTCAGAGGAATCGAAGTATCGTCTGTCCGGATGCTCTTGCAAAGCCCGATACCCGTACCGACTGGGATCGGTATCAGGAATAACCGGTACCGGGGTATCGGTACCTGAGGGCTTCAGAGGACAGAGTACCGGCATAGCGGACACTGATGCCAATGCCACCGGTACCGGGATCGGTACCGATGGTGATGCTAGAGCCAGTACCAGTGGGGTAGTCTGTTGCGGTACCACGGGCATCGATGCCACAAGGAAAGCCGCCAGACTGCATTCCATGGACAGAATCCTCTGATCCTTTGATGCCGCCAATGCTTGGAAGTCGGTACCGGTGGAAGCCACCGGTACCCCAGAGCATGGCACCAGGAGATCTGTCGAGGCCACGCCATCAAGATCATCCTGGATGATGATGCTTTAGAGGCCGAAGCCTCCCGCCGGGGTAATTTTGCCGGTGCAGGATCCTCGAGGGCAACGCCAGAGGCATCTCGATGCTTAGAAGGCGATCTACCCTTCGAGGACCAGCTGGATTTATGTTTAGTTACCTGAGATCCATGTGAGGAAGAAGAATCCCTGGAAGACGTCGATGCCACCGAAGCCGCATCAGAGGGAAACAGGGTACTGAGCTTGGCAGCTTGGTTCTGCCGACCTCTTTTAGACATCATAGAACAGGACATACAATCTGTGATGGAATGGTCAGGACCTAAACATTTTAGACACCAGTCATGGGTGTTGGTGACGGAAATTGTACCGCCACATTTTGTGCACTTCTTAAATCCTGAGGCAGGCTTTTCCATGTTAAGGAAAAAAAACGTTTTGGGCCTAAGGCCCAAAACGCAAGTGCACCTGAAGAAAAAAAGAAAACGGAAAAAAGATTTTTTTTTTCTTTTTTTTAACAAGAAGAAAAGAAAAAGACCAGCGGTACCGGTGGAGCGTCGAAGAAGGCAGACGCGACACAAAAGAAATAAAGAAAAATAAAGAAATTCTTCTGCGGTGACAGGAACACGACCTGCTGGCTCCGCGGAAAAAGAAGAACTGAGGAGAGACAGTTGGGAAAGGTGGGAAGGCAGCACGCAGGTGCTGTGGGATGCTCCCAAAATCTTTCTGATTGGATGCTGGGGAGCGTTCCTGCGCAGGCTCCGTCGGTACCGACGATACCCATATGTGAAGACTCATTCCTGCTTGTTCCTGGAGATTGCTTATTACAAAATGGCTACTATCCGCAGACTCAAACCTTTCCTCAACCAGAACCACTTCTGCACAGTATTTCAAGCTATCACTTTTCCATTACTTGACTACTACAACTCTATCCTCAATGGTCGCCTGAAACAAGCTATCAAGCTATTACAAGTGGCACAACATACAGCTGCCCAAATCATCGCCAGCTCTACAAAGTCTGACCATATAACACCTATCTTACACCAGCTCCACTGGCTCCCAATCACCTAGTGGATCAGATTCAAAATAGTGCTGACCATTTTCAAAATCAAACAAAACCTCTGAGTGCTCATGCTCCAGGAACTAATCAGCACCCAACCCAACAACAGACCACGGAAACAACGGAACAATGGCAGCATCAAAGCACCCAGCATATTCACCAAAGCAAACAACTCCACGACTAAAAGAGCCTTATCGTTAGCAGCACTTGCCAACTGGAACTCCCTTCCTGAAGCACTGAGATCCACCACAGACTTAACAGACTTCCGAAAAAAGCTGAAAACATTCCTCTTCATAGAACACTTCAATGACTTAACACTGCAATCCACTCCCCAAAACACCCGACATGCCTAAACATTGCCCCCCAATGCTCTGATCAGTCATTGCAGAAATGTTAAAATGTATAGAAGTTATGCTTCCGAGCATGTCCCGCATGCCACCCCTATCTATTCCATGAGTTCTTTGTAAAGTTGTTGAGTTCTTCCATAAGCCGCTTTGATTTTTTATAAGGCGGTATAAAAAACGTGTTAAATAAATAAACAGTGACCAAAACATTTTAATATTTTAAAGCACATATTAGGCAAGATCAGGGATCTTGATATCAGTGCTGAGCAAAATGATAGAAACCATTATAAAGAACAAAATTAATGAACATATAGAAAGTCATGGTTTAATGGGACAAAGCCAAGATGGATTTAGCAAAGGAAAGTCTTGTCTTACTAATCTCTTTTATTTTTTGAAGGTGCGAATAAACAGGTAGATAAAGATGATCTAGTTGATAGAGTGTATCTGAATTTTTAAAAAGCTTTTGACAAGGTTTCTCATTAAAGACTCGTGAAGGAATTAAAAAGTCATGGGAAAGAAGGCAGTGTACTATTGTGGGTCAGAAATTGGTTAAAAGATAGAAAACAGAGAGAGTAGGGCTAAATGGTCAATTTTCTCAGTGGAGAAAGGAGAATAATGGAGTACCCCGGGGGTCTGTGCTGGGTCCGCTGCTTTTTAACATATTCATAAATGACCTGGAAATGGGAATAACAAGTGGCGTGATCAAATTTGCAGATGACACAAAATTATTCAAAAGTTGTTATATTACAAGAGAGCTTGTAGTTTAAACTTAATACTCACTCAGGGCCTAGTAGCAGCAAAGTGCTTTTAGTTTAAATTTAAAACACAGAAGACAGCTTTCTGGTTAAATTTAGAACCCAGCAGAGAGCTTCTAGTTTAAATTTTATACTAAGTCAGAGCCTAGCAGCAGCAAAGAGCTTTAATTTAAATCAAATCAGAATATAACTTAGCATAAAAGGCAAAACAGGGTCAGTATTCTTTGACCAATAAATAAATTCTTCAAGAGAAATTTACAAAGAGGTCTTCTACCTAGGGGGCAAGAGACCTGTGAGACTTTTTAAATAGGTGTTAAACCAGGTGGCAGGTCAAAAGGCCATTTTGAAAGACTCCTTCTATCCAAGCAAGGACTGTTAATCACCCAGGCTAGTTGGTCACAGCTTACCTTAGAAGCAAAGGACAAGGTACTATGTAGCAGCCCTCTTTTAATAAGTCTTATTATTTTAACTTTCAAAAGGGAGACTATGATAAAATGAGAAAAATAGTTAAGAAAAAACTAAAAAGAGCCGTTGCAAAGGTTAAAGATTTACATCAAGCTTGGGTGTTGTTTAAAAATATTATCTTGGAATCCCAGACCAGCTGTATTCCATGCTTTAAGAAAAGTGGAAGGAAGTCCAAAAAACTGCCAGCATGGTTTAAAGGTGAGGTCAGAGAGGCTGTTGTTGCCAAAAAAGCATCTTTCAGTTAATGGAAAAAAGAGCCAAATGATGAAAACTGGAAACAGCACAAGCACTGACAAGTTAAATACAAGGCATTGATAAGACAGGCAAAGGGAGAATTTGAGAAGAAGCTTGCTGCAGAAGCAAAAAAACGCTTAATAAAGACTTTTCAAGTACATTCGTAGCAAAAAACCTGTGAGAGAGTCAGTTGGTCCATTAGTTGATAGAGTGGTTAAAGGGGCACTAAGGGGGGACAAGGCGATAGCGGAGAGACTGAATAAATTCTTTGCTTTGGTCTTTACTGAGGAAGATGCAGGGATGTTACCCATGACTGAAGTGGTATTTAAAGGTGTGGAAGAATTGAAGGAAATATCGATACATCAGGAAGATGTATTACAACTATTTGATAAACTAAAGAGTAGCAAATCACCTGGGCCAGATGGTATACATCCAAGGGTGTTGGAAGAACTGAAATATGAGATTGCAGACCTGCTATTAGTAATCTGTGAACTATCATTAAAATCATCTGTAATGCCTGAAGATTGGAGGATGGCCAACGTAACGCCAATTTTTAAAAAAGGGTTCCAGGGGTGATCCGGAAAACTACAGACCAGTGAGCCTGACGTCAGTACCGGGAAAAATGGTAGCAACCATCATAAAGAACAAATTTACTGAACATGTAGATAGTCATGGCTTAATGGGAGACAGCCAACATGGCTTTAGACAAGGAAGATCTTGTCTTGCTAATCTGTTATGTTTTTTTTGAAGGTGTGAATAAACAGGTAGACAAAGGTGAATCAGTTGATATAGTGTATTTGGACTTTCAGAAAGCCTTTGACAAGTCCCTCATCAGAGACTTTTGGCAAAACTAAAGATTCATGGGATAGGAGGCAGTGTACTATTGTGGATCAGGAAATGGTTAAAAGATAGAAAGCAGAGGGTAGGGTCAAATGGCCAATTTTCCAAATGGAGAAAGGTGAATAGTGGTGTACCCCAGGGATCTGTGCTGGGTCCGCTGCTTTTTAACATATTCATAAATGACCTGGAAAAGGGAATAATGAGTGAGGTTATCAAATTTGCAGATGACACAAAACTATTTAAAGTTGTTAAAAACCCATGAGGATTGTGGAAAATTGCAAGAGGATCTTGATAAATTCGAAGACTGGGCATCAAAATGGCAGATGAAATTTAATGTGGACAAGTGCAAAGTTATGCACCTAGGGAAGAACAACACAAACTATGGTTATACGATGCAAGGTTCCACATTAGGAACCACCACCCGGGAAAAAGATTTAGGCATCATTGTGGATAACATGTTAAAACCCTCCGCCCTGTGTACAGCGGCAGCCAAGAGAGCAAATAGAATGCTAGGTATCATAAGGAAAGGAATGGAAAATAAAACAAAGGATATTATAATGCCTCTTTATCGTTCCATGGTGTGACTGCACCTTGAATATTGTGTGCAATTCTGGTCGCTGAATCTTAAAAAGGATATAGCGTTATTAGAAAAGGTTCAGAAAAGAGCCACCAAAATGGTAAAGGGGATGGAAGGATACTCCTATGAAGAAAGGCTAAAAAGGTTAGGGCTCTTTAACCTGGAAAAGAGACGGCTGAGGGGAGATATAATAGAAGTCTATAAATTAATGAACGGAGTGGAATGGGTAAACGTAGATCGATTGCTTACATCATCAGAATATAGAAAGACTAGGGGACATGCAATGAAGCTGCAGGGTAAACTATTCAAGACTAATAAGAGAAAATATTTTTTCACTCAACGTGTAATCAAACTCTGGAATTTGTTACCGGAGGATGTAGTAAAAGCTGTTAGTGTAGCTGGGTTTAAAAAAAAGGTTTGGACAAGTTCCTGGAGGAAAGGTCCATAAACCATTATTAAAAAGGGACCCAGGATATCACTGCTTGACCCAATACAAGCACTGTGGAACCTATATCTTTTGGGGAAAGTGCTAGGTACATATGATCTAGACAGGCCACTGTTGGAAACAGGATAGTAGGCTTGATGGACCTTGGTCTGACCCAGTATGGCATATCTTATGTTCTTATGTTCTAGGATTGTGAAAACTTGCAAGAGAACCTTGAGAAATTGGGAGACTGGACTCCAAATGACAGATGAAATTTAATGTGGACAAGTGCAAAGTTACGTAGTTATGGAAAAACAACCCAAACTAGGGTGACACGATGCAAGGCTCAACAGTAGGATCCACACCCAGGAAAAGCATCTAGACATCATTATGGATAGTATGTTGAAAACTTCTCCCCCAGTATGCAGTGACAACCAAGAAAACAAATAAAATGCTAGGAATCATAAGGAAAGGAATAGAGAATAAAACCAAGGATATTATAATGGCGCTGTATCGTTCCATGGTGCAACTGCATCTTGAATATTGTGTGCAATTCTGGTTGCCATATTTAAAAAATGATAAAACAGAAGTCAAAAAAGATACATAGAAGAGTAATGAAAATGATAAAGGGGATGGAAGGATACACTTACCAGGAAAGGCTTAAAAGCTTAAGGCTCTTCAACATGGAACAAAAGAAAGCTGAGGGGAGATATGATAGAGGTCTATAAAATAATGACTAGAGTGGAATGTGTAAACATAGATCAGTTGTTTCCTCCTTCGAAAAGTAGAACGACGAGGGAACATGAAATGAAGCTACATTGTAGCACATTTAAGACTAATAAGAGAAAATATTTTTTTCACTCAAAGTGTAATGAAAATCTGTAATTTGTTGCCAGGGGATGTAGTAAAAGCTGGGTTTAAAAGAGGTTTGGATAAAGTTCCTGGAGGCATAGTCCATAAGCCATTATTAAAGGGGACTGGGGAAATCCACAGCTTACCCCTGGGATAAGCAGCATGAAATCGGTCTACCTTTTGGAAACCTGACAGGTATTAATGACTTGGTTTGGCCACTTTTAGTCTGACTCAGAATGACATAACCTATGTTCTTATGTTCTAAAGATGCAGAGATCGAAATTGATAATTTGAGGTCTGGACATAATCAATTGCAACAGTATTTTAGGAACAGCTCTGCTAAACATGGAGCCATTTCTAAAACACATATCCAAATGCAGCGAGAGGAGCCATTTCACAAACATATAAGTGGGAAAAATTGACAGAGAAATCCCGGCAACTTACACGTCTAAGTTCCAGCAAAGACGTGTAAATGTCGGTGCTTACATGTGTATCTGGGCCATTTTGCAAAGCTAGACATGCAAGTGCTTTTAATTTATTAGAGAGGACACCATCTTGACCCCATTTCATTTCAAAGGAGGAAATAAACAATGAGAGATTAAGAAGGGTTATCCCCTTAATTTTGCCTATAAAGGGATGGCTAAAAGGAGTACTATTTAAATCTCTATTCATGTCATGGAGCAGGTAGAAATCCAAACATGGGCAATTTTGGGCTTACACGTGCATTCACCCTATGAAATAGAGAACAAGCCAAGCACCTGCCAAGCCCCATGCAATTTCAGTAGAACGTGGCCATTCGTGTGTACCATGAGCCTCTTCTAAAATGTCTTTTTACAAGTGGATGCCAATTACATGTTTATGCACCAGAATGCACGTGTGCAAAACATGAATGAAACTTCTAAAATATCCTCCTTCGTGTATATTCCATGTCACAATTTATTTATTCCATCTGCATAGCTGAAGCAGCTAACAGCCATCAGACCTGCTGCCCAATCAGAGCTCCAGCTTGCTTTTTAAATAGGAAGCTGTGATTCCATCTGCATAGCTGAAGCAGCTAACAGCCATCAGACCTGCTGCCCAATCAGAGCTCCAGCCTGCTTTTTAAATAGGAAGCTGTGATTCCATCTGCATAGCTGAAGCAGCTAACAGCCATCAGACCTGCTGCCCAATCAGAGCTCCAGCCTGCTTTTTAAATAGGAAGCTGTGATTCCATCTGCATAGCTGAAGCAGCTAACAGCCATCAGACCTGCTGCCCAATCAGAGCTCCAGCCTGCTTTTTAAATAGGAAGCTGTGATTCCATCTGCATAGCTGAAGCAGCTAACAGCCATCAGACCTGCTGCCCAATCAGAGCTCCAGCTTGCTTTTTAAATAGGAAGCTGTGATTCCATCTGCATAGCTGAAGCAGCTAACAGCCATCAGACCTGCTGCCCAATCAGAGCTCCAGCCTGCTTTTTAAATAAGAAGCACCATCAGGCTCTGTGACAGAGACTCTCTCCAGCTCCTGTCCCCTCTGGGGATCTGTGATTCCATCTGCATAGCTGAAGCAGCTAACAGCCATCAGACCTGCAGCCCAATCAGAGCTCCAGCTTGCTTTTTAAATAGGCAGTGCCATCGTGCGCGCCCGCGCCTGAGGGCCTCGCCAGAGGGCCCTTTGGCGTGGCCCTTAGGTGGGGACCGGTAGCCGGAGCCGGCACTCAATCCTTGTGATCCTGAACCAGTGAACATCAACACAGCAAACATCGTGATCCTCCAAGCAGCAATGCTGATATTCTAATAACAAGAGCCTTCCTCTTCTCAAAACTGTAAGCTATTTCAATTAATTGTATTAATCTATATCAATTTCCTTAATTCTCCTCCACAATGTTCAATTTGTTCATAACTATGTACAACTGTGTATAACTGTATCTACTGAATAACTATATTTACTAATAAGGTACTTGCTTTATTGCTCATCCACAACTTTCAATTTGTTTAAAACTGTGTACAACTGTGTATAACTATATCTACTAATAAGCACTTTGCACCCTTACTCTTTTGTTTACTTAGAAACAACCCTTCAAACCACAAAATGACATCCTCATTATTTACTATTACCCTAATCTACACGCTAACCTGTACTTTTCATGTCTCTGCTACTTTTACAAATCACTACAACCCGATTCATCTAATCCACAATACAAGCAGGAAACATTCTACGAATCGAAACCACATACTCCCAAACACTTATCATAAGAGACAATCACATCTTCTTTATGTATCTCTTGATCTTACAAACTCCACCAAAGACAAAAACAAAAAAGCAAAACATCAACCAGACCTAAAATGTGCACTTGTTAATGCACGCTCTACACGCAATAAATGGCCTGTAATCACAGACCTAATAACCAAATACAATTTAGATATACTTTTGGTTACTGAAACTTGGCTCTCTAATACAGACAACGTAATATTAAACCACCTTACTCCACCCAACTTCACAATCTACACCTGCAACAGAGAACACCAGAAGAAGCGGTGGTGTCCTAATACTTGCAAAAACAGTGCTACAATATCGCATACATTTAATCAAAAGTACACAACACTTAAACACACTAACTATTACCAACAAATCCAACTCCATTAACCTCATCTACAGAGCACCAAATGCTGTCTCTGATGAACTTGCAGACATCATTGACCTAGCCTGTAACCCAGAAGACCCCTCCAAACCAAACTGGTTATTAGGCGACTTTAATCTGGCTTCTACTCAACCTACCCTAGCCAAGTCTTTCTTAGAAGCAATGTCTGACCTCAACTACAAACAAGTAGTGGCTAATCCCACCCATCAAAGTGGGAATCTCTTGGACCTAATCTTTATCCCTCAACATGACATGATTATGATGAACAAAATTGATCTCTCTATTACCCCTGTCCCATGGTCCGACCATAACCTAATAACTTTTCAGATACCAGCATATCAATCCACAGACTAGTCTAAACTCAACTGGATGCAAAAGATCTACAAGATTCAAGCAACTAGACAGTGATGACTTCAAAAACCATGCTCTCCCAAAGCTTGCCAAACTAACAGATAATCTCAATGATATTGTAAACAACTGGAACAATACCCTCTCCTCATACTCGCAACTCCCAGCCTTGATCAAAAAGTCAACATCTGACAACCGAGTAACTAAAAAACAATCTGCCCCATGGTTCTCACATGAACTATGTACCTCTCTCCTCCACCTCAGAAAGCTTGAGAGAAAATGGAGAAATACACGTAATTCCTCTGACCAAACCACCTACTTAGAACATCTTAAACAACATCGTGAATCAATTTGGGCTAAGAGAAAAGAATACCATGCTGATGTCCTCAGCCGCTCTCTGAATAAACCAAGAGACTTATTTAATCTAGTAAAGTCCTTTATCAATCAACCATCTCCGCCACAACAAGAAGGGATTCAGCCCCAAGCCTTTGCGAACTACATCCAATCCAAATCAATAAAAACAAATACTACATCATTACATGAACCTGTCCAAACTTCCCTTCTGCAGTTTTCAATCACCAACCTCTCACCACCCTCTGTAAAAACTATAAATGAAGTTATTACCTCCATCAACACGACAACTTCACCATCTGACCCATGCCCAGCACACTGGATAAGATCTATGCGCACAGAACTCAGCCCTTTTATAGCTAACATAGCGAAGCTGTCATTTGAATCTGGTGTCTTCCCAGATGCTCTCAAACATACATACATCCGACCACTGCTGAAAAACAACCAGCTTGACCCAAAGAAGGAGGACTCATACCGTCCAATCTCTAGTATCCCATTTCTAGCCAAAATTCTTGAGAAATTAACTCTCAGGCAGATACAACAGCATATAGACTCTTTTTCCCCTTTGGGAAGCCCACGGTGTAGAAACTCTCCTAACAACATTAATCAATACACTTATCAACGGCATTGACAAACTGAAAAATGGCTTTGCTATAATATTTCTTGATATAGCTGCTGCGTTCGATTCTGTGGATCACATACAACTACTAAAGCGACTTCATGAGAAGGGAATCAAGAACCGTGCTTGGGACTGGTGCAAATCCTACCTGGAAGGTAGATTACAACAAGTTCGTATTGGTAATGCTACTTCTAATCCCTTTCAGCAGAAACAAGGTGTACCACAAGGCTCCTCCTTGTCTGCGCTGCTGTTCAACATCTATATGCAGCCAATCTGTGACATCGCACGCTCTTTTGGTATATCCTGCCTTATGTATGCGGATGATGTGCTATTATTCTGACTGATATCTGTATCATACCCAAACTATACAGTACTAATCAACTGTTTTAATTCAATAACTGATTGGCTTCTCTCTCAAAACCTTCGTATTAACTTAAAAAAAACAGAGGTTCTAATAATCACAAGGAATAAATCTTTCTCCCCTCCATCAATTCTAAAAGTCAGAGATGCTGATCTCCCAGTCAAATCAAATATTCGATATCTAGGAGTAATTCTGGATCAAAGGTTAGACTTCAAGGAACATATAAAACGCACCGTAAAGGCGGTTTACTTCAAGATAAAAACCCTTCATCATCTGAGACCTATGATGAAGTCTGATGACTTCCGCACCATCTTTCAAGCTCTAGTCACGCCGCACTTTGATTATGCTAACATAATACTCCATGGCTTACCAAATATAACTATTAATCCTCTACAATTAGCCATGAACACAGCTGCTCGTGTCCTCTGCGGATCATCAAAGTGTGAGCATATTTCCCCATTCTAGAGAAGCTTCATTGGTTACCAATAAACTGTAGAATCCAATATAAGGCCATCCTTACCACCTTTAGGGCCTTCAATAATATTTCTCCAGATTCCATCTCTGATCTCATCATACACACAACAAATAACAGGTCCAGGAGATCTCCAGCTGTTGACACACTACTTATACCAAAAGTTTCCTTAAAAGCTAATCAATCATCCATCAATAGGGCTTTTTCGAATTATGCTCCTAGATGTTGGAACAAACTCCCTCCCAATATCAGAGCAATTAAAGACATTAAACAATTCAAAAAAGCCCTTAAACACCACCTTTTCATCGCACACTTCAAACACATAAACACCCCTTCCCCTCCCCCATCCTTTTAACCTCAGACCTACCCTAACTGTATAGATTTTATATATCTCCAACATGTATTTTCTAGAAATATAAATGATTTGCCTGTTTACTTCCATGTTAATTTTCCTGTTACTTGTAATAGGTCTGTTATATCTGACCAATTGTTGTATTGTTTCAATGTAAACTGCACTGATGACAAATAGCGCGGTATATAAGAAAATTAAATAAATAAATTTAGTTATTAATTATTGCGATTTGCTAGATTGCTATTCAAGCACAATGTCATAGCGGTTTACAAAACAGGAATTTTGCAACAGATACTTAACATCAAATGAGGGCCCCCAAATGAATTATAAATCAAAGACATCCCACAAAACATCAGACAAGCCCCAAAAAGTGGGGAGTGCTTGAGTATAGGTCAACAAGATCTTCTTCTAAGACAAAAGATATGACTGTGAGACAAAATATACAGGCTTGTACCATCTGCTGGCAAATGCATTACTTGTTTTCAATATCGCACTGTAGGATTTCTGTGATTGCTATACAGCCAAGATAGAATCTTGATATAGACACGAGGACAGTATTTTTGTTCTTCCCATTGGTCTACTACCTAGTAAATCAGGAAACCTATTCAGCAGCCCATTAAGAGGTTAATTTTATAAGGAGTCTCCTAGATTTACATGCAAACACCACATATATGTGCGTCTAAGTATTCTAGACATATAGGCATGTAAGCACAAACAATGTGGTTGCTATTCTCTAAGTGTGTGTGTACATTCAGATATGCACAGGGGCGGAGTATGGGCACTGCTTCCATTGTGTACAAATATGTATCATGCATATTCGTGAAAGGTATCCTAATAACCAAACTGGTTTGCAGTCTTCCAGGATTGCAGTTTGAGACCCCTGCACTGGGAGATCCTGTGCTCAAAAATAACTAAAAGGATCCTGACAAAACATATGGCTGACTGTACAGTTGGAAGATATTGGTTATCTCCTAATAAGTGTGCTTTGTGCCAGGTTGCTACACAACTTGGCATTGTGGGGTTTTATTTCTGTTGAAATACCATCCTCTGCGTTGGTTCAAGGTGTTGGCACCGTAGGCAAACCTTAAGCTTTATACCCCCTCCAGCTGTCAAAATTTAGGGGCTTGTTTACAAAGCCGCGGTAGCAGTTCGCGATCGTTATTGGGGCCACGGCTCCGATAACGATCGCGAATCGCTACCGCGGCTTTGTAAACAAGCCCCTTAGTGTTTAGTTTTGAATACCCTTTTCAGTTCCCCAGAAGTTGATGCCCTCGGCAGCGTCCTAGCTTGTCTAATGATTGGGACAGCCTGGTCTGCATTAAAAGTGATCATTAGCTCGAGTAACAGTCTGAACTTCCAAGTTCCATAGAGTATAGCTCCCCTCCAACTTGGAAATGGATATGAGATTGCATCTAAGGAAGTCATTTAGCCCATCAGCTGATAATGATAGAAGCTGATAATGATAAAGCGGAATTGCTTAACAAATATTTTTGTTCTGTGTTCACAGATGAAGAACCAGGAGCAGGACCTCAGAAAACACCCACAAATAAGAACAGAAGCAAGGGACATCTTGAACAATTTTCAGAAGACTGTGTTCGTGAGAAACTAGCTCAACTTAAAGTAGACAAAGTGATGGGACCGGATGGGATACACCCTAGAATACTGAGGGAACTTGGGGACGTTCTAGCAACTCCACTGACTGACCTTTTCAATGCCTCGTTGGAGTCGGGAGTGGTGCCAAAGGACTGGAGAGAGGCTCATGTGGTGCCTTTACACAAAAGCGGAAGTAAGGATGTGGTTGAAAACTACAGGCCGGTTAGTTTAACTTCGGTGGTGAGTAAATTATTGGAAACGCTGCTGAAAGAGAAAATAGTGAGGTTTCTGGAGTCCGGCGGATTACAGGATCCGAGGCAGCATGGATTCACCAGAGGCAGGTCTTGTCAGACAAATCTGATCGATTTCTTTGACTGGGTGACCAGGGAGTTGGACCGAGGGAGAGCTCTAGATGTGGTGTATTTAGATTTCAGTAAAGCCTTTGACACTGTTCCTCACAGGCGACTTATAAACAAACTGAGCACCCTAGGGATGGACCCTAAAGTTACTGCTTGGGTTAGAAATTGGTTGGGTGGGAGGCGACAAAGAGTACAAGTAAATGGAGCTCACTCTGAGGAGAAGGATGTTACCAGTGGTGTGCCCCAGGGATCTGTCCTTGGTCCGATTCTTTTTAACATCTTTGTTAGTGATATAGCGGAAGGGCTGTCGGGTAAGGTTTGCCTCTTTGCGGATGATACCAAAATCTGTAATAGAGTAGACACCCAGGAAGGTGTAGATAACATGAGGAGGGATCTAGCTAAGCTTGAAGAATGGTCTAGAATTTGGCAGCTGGGATTTAATGTTAAAAAATGTAAGGTCATGCATTTGGGCTGCAGCAATCCAAGGGAGCAATACAGTATAGGAGGTGAAGTACTTTTGTCCACTAAAGAAGAGCGGGACCTAGGCGTGGTTGTGTCTGATGATCTTAAAGTGGCTAAACAGGTAGAAAAGGCGACGGCAAAAGCTAGAAGGATGCTTGGGTGCATACGGAGAGGAATGGCTAGCAGAAAAAAGGAGGTGATAATGCCTCTGTATAAGTCTTTGGTGCGACCTCATTTGGAGTATGGTGTGCAATTCTGGAGACCGCACCTTCAAAAGGATGTGAACAGGATGGAGTCGGTGCAGAGGGTTGCTACTAAAATGATTAATGGGCTTCATTATAAAGCATATGAGGACAGACTTAAGGATCTTAATATGTACACCTTAGAGGAAAGGCGGGATAGAGGTGATATGATTGAGATGTTTAAATACCTCCGTGGCATAAATGTTCAGGGAGAGAGCCTCTTTCAATTGAAAGCAAGTTCTGCTACGAGGGGACATGGGATGAGGGTGAAGGGAGATAGATTCAGGAGTGATATGCGGAAATATTTCTTTACAGAAAGAGTAGTGGATCCGTGGAATAGTCTCCCAGTGGAGGTGGTAGAGATGAGGACAGTAACTGAATTCAAAAAAGCATGGGACCAACACAGAGGATCTCTAAAGGTAGAAAGTGGACTGTTGTAGTTGTTGTTATGGAAGGACAGACTAGATGGGCCTTGTGGTCTTTTTCTGTCATCATGTTTCTATGTTTCTATCAGCAGCCCTAATGCAACACCTCCCTTTGCCCTGTTTATATGGGAGTGGGGCTACATGTGTTTGTCTTGGGAAATGTGGCTTTGGTCTCTTTGGGGGGAACGAATGGATGAAGAGATTGTGCATTTGTGATGGGAAGGAGTGCCTGTGTGTATGTTTGGTGGGTGTGAGGAGAGATGAAATGAGCTCTCAGAGTTTGTGTTAGGAATAGGTGTCTGCCAGAGGTTGTTAAGGTTTTGTGCATTGATAAGTGAGGGAAACTCCTGTTACAGGATACCTTCTTTCCTCTGCTGTATATCAGAAGGACACTTTGAATCAAACAGTGGGTTGTTTTTTTTTGCTTGCCCGAAAAAAAGAATTACAGTTTTGTAAAAATGTTGCCTTTCTCCAGGACTAGTACGTCTACAAGAAGCCCAAGCGGCAGCACACCATGAAATAAATAGTTATTTCTGGTACTGGTGATTTTAAGTATGCTCTGCCCCTATGGTAAAGGCCTTCCTGATAAACCACTAGGGTTGCCAACTAGCCACTATGTAGTTGGGCTGGTCATTTTTCATTAAGGTCCACAGCCAGCAGGACCTTTAAAATGGCAGTGTAGTTGCAGGTATTTGGATGAGCATTGGCCTTCAAAGCACAGATACTATGCCTTCTCCATGCACATACCCAGGAACTCTGTGGGTCTCACCTGAAGACTCTGGGATTTCAGTGGAACTACCAGGTCCCTGGAGAAACCCCAAGAACTGAGGGAGAAGCCTGAAACAATCAGACATGCAGGCTGGAAGGAGTGCAGAGACGTAGGGCCTAGGGATATGCAGAGGGCAAAACATTTTAGAAATACAGAAATATGACAGCAGAAAAAGACAACATGGTCTATCTAGTCTGACCTTCCATAGCAACTATTATCATCCCTTTTTAATCTTCAGAGAACTTCTACATTTGTCCCATGCTTTCATGAATTCGGATACTGTCCTTCTCTCTACTACCTCAGCTGGGAGACTATTCCATGCATCTACCACTCTTTCCTAAAGAAATATTTCTGCATATTACTCCCGAGTCGATCCCCTTTCACCTTCATCCTATGTCCCCTCGCTGCAGAGCTTACTTTCAATCGAAAGAGGCTCTCCTCTTGTCCATTTATGCCATGGAGGTATTTAAACACCTCTATTATATCTCCTCTATCCTACCTTTCCTTTTTGATTCATTAAGTCTTCTTTTCTGATTTTTGGAAGTTTTTGCCATCTTTGTTTTACACTTCTCTTTTAATTTTAAAAAATTGCGATATATTTTAACTTTTAATATACACACATCATCTTGTTGTTAAGTGCCGTTGAGTCAGTATCAACTCATGGCAACTCTCTGGATAGTTGTCCTAAACTGTGTTCAGTCCTCAGTCAATGTTGACAGACTGGTACCCGTAGCTGCTGTTATTGTATCAATCCATCTCATTGCTGGCCTTCCTCTTTTGCGTTGACCTTCTACCTTACCAAGCATGATGTCTTTCTCTAATGATCTCTCTCTTCGCATGATGTGTCCAAAGTATTAAAGTCAAAGTCTTGTCATCTGAGCTTCTAAAGAAAGTTTAGGTTTGATCTCCTCTAGTACTGACTGGTTTGCTTTTTGGGCAGTCCATGGTATACACAGTATTCATCGCCAGCACCATAATTCAAAGGCATCAATTTTCTTCCTGTCTATCTTTTTCACTGTCCAACTTTCACATCCATATGATGTTATTGAAAATGTCATGGCTTGAACAAGTTGAATCTTTGTATGGAGAGAGACATCTCTGCGCTTGAGAATCTTGTTTAGGTCCTTCATAGCCATTCTGCCAAGAGCAATGCGTAGTTGGATTTCTTGACTGCTTGTTGCTTCTTTATTGATAGTTGATCCAAGTAGGTTAAAGTTGTCCACTATTTCAATTTCTTCTCCATCAACAATGAACTTATTGATTTTGCCATCTGTCATGATCTTTGTCTTCTTTACATTAAGGCATAGGCCCATTTTAAGACTATGTTCCTTGATCCTGAGAAGCAAATGTTTCAGATCGTCCTCGCTTTCAGCCAGTAATGCACTTAAAATCATAGGTTAACATGTTAAATCAATTTTATATGCAATAATGTTTTAAGACATGCTAACGAACTGTATATACACTGATGAATGCGCGCCTCTGACAGGAATGAAACAATAGCTGGGTCTGAATTAGCCTACATAGAAAGCAGAGATGCTAGAAGGCCCTGGTCAACCAGGTAAAAAGCTAGCTTTTGAAGCAGACTGGTCTGGCAGCAGGGAGTGGGGCAAGTGCTGCTTTCTAGCTTGATAAAATGAGAAGGGAATAGTGCCGTGGTCTGGTCCAGAGAAAGGATTGACAATTTTTGAACCTATCAGGTCTAGACATTTTTCCAGGACTTTCCAGGAAGAGGGGAGGTCCCCTCCAAATTGCTGATTTTCCCCTCCAAATCACTGGCATTTCCGGGGAGGGGGGCAGGAAGAGTCCTCCTCTGAATCACTGACTTCCCCCTCTGAATGACTGATCTTTCCAGGTGTGGCCAACTCTCTGAATTGCTAAAGAAAAATGGAACTGTAGACTTGCATGTTCTTGTACAAGTGGTTAGGATGGTGGTACACATTTGCTGGGGACCTGCTGGCTTGCACACGCTGCAGCGCTCTGGCCTGCCTGCGATGGTTGGCTGCATGCTCTGCTGTGGTCCTGGCTTTGCACATGTATGCAAAGGGAAAGCAGTGCTCAACAGCCTGGCAAAGAGCCTCTGCACTGCAGTCTTTCCGCATTCACAGGAGTGGTGTGTGAAGCTTCAAGAGGCTCAAGCCCGGGTCTGAAGGCCTCCTCTTCCTCCCTCTTCTTCTGGCTATCTCAGAGTGAGGCTTGATTGGGCAATACAGTGTCCGACTCCCGTCTATAACAGGACACTCCTCAAAAGGCTACAAAACTGGACTGTCTGGCTCAAAACAGGGCATTTAGACACTCTACCCAGAGAAGAAAGCCTGGCTTGAGAGGGGTAGGGGGAAGAGAATAAAACTCTGCGTCAGAAAAAGGTGTGCAGAAATGCCAGGGGTGAACTATCCTTGTTGTTGCTGTTAAGTGCTGTCAAGTCAGTGTCGATTCATGGCGACCCTCTGAATAGTTGACCCAAACTGTGTTTCGTCCTCAGCCAAGTGGCTCATTGTTGATTGAGTGGCACCCATAACTGTTGTTATTGTATCAATCCATCTCATTGCCGGCCTTCCTCTTTTACATTGACCTTTCCCTTGCCAAGCATTATTTCTTTCTCCAATGATCTCTCTCTTCGCATGATGTGACCAAAGTATGAAAGTCAAAGACTTGTCATCTGAGCTTCTAAGGAAAGCTTAGGTTTGATTTCCTCTAGTACTGACTGGTTTGTTCTTTGGGCAGTCCATAATATACACAGTATTCGTCACCAGCACCATAATTCAAAGGCATCAATTTTCTTCCAATCTATCATTTTCACTGTCCAACTTTCACATCCATATAATGTTACCGAAAACACCATGGCTTGAATAAGTTGAACCTTTGTATGGAGAGAGACATCTCTGCTCTTGAGAATCTTGTCTAGGGCCTTCATAGCCATTTTGACAAGAGCAATGTGTTGTCTGATTTCTTGACTGTTGGTCCTTTCTTTTTTGATTGTTGATCCAAGTAGGGGCAGCTGAAGGGGGGTGCGGGGCCATGTGCGGAGATTAATTGCGGGGCCTTATTTGCATAAGGAGTCTCATTTGCATAACTATTTGCATAATATTAACATGCCTCTTTATGAGTGTCTGGATAAAGAAAGACTAACAGATTTCAACATTACTATATTGCAGTGACAACCGCCAGGCCCATTAGGAAGTACTATAAACACTGACCATTTAGAATCCATAGCAAATCCACCCGATCATAACAGCACTAACAGGACTCACAAAGCACCAAACCCTACCTATCAAAAGCCAACACTGCAGATATTAAACCAATACATCTTAGAGAATACCAACACATCTCACTGGGGGAAAGAGAACAAGTGGGACTGTCAGACAGAAACTACATAACAGAATACCTCAGCTTGGTTACACATGCAGAAAATAGACCATCACCACACAAAGAACAAGGGATCACGATTTAGAAATAGGAAGATAATAATTAAACTGGGAACCCCAAAAGCCAAACATGAAATGTACAACACTGGAGGAATAAAACTATAAAGTAATTTCCTCTTGCGCTAAACAAAAATGCAAAGATGTTAGCAATACACACTTCCCAGACCAGACATATTCCAGTTAATAAATTCAAAATAAAAAGTATTTTTCTACCTTCTGTTTGGGCATTTTATTTTTCAGTTGCAATTGCTCCAGTCACTTTCTTCTGGTTTCTTCGTGTCTTCTGCGAGCTATCCATTTATCCTTTCTTCTCTTTTAGATATTTTCCATTCTCTCTCTATATCTGCTTTAACATACTGATCATTTCCATTTTGCTCTTTCCCCCATTTCTTTCCTTATTCCTTTATCATCCATTCAAATTTCACCCTTCCATTCTCAATCCCCTCTTACTCTCCCAATACCCGGCCCATCGTAGACTTTTCTTCCACACAAAATATCTTTTCCCCTCTCCATTCTCATTCCCCATCCCCATCTCTTCTAGTCCTCCTCCAAAATCAGCTCCCTTATAGTTCTAGACCCACCCAGCATCCACTCCCTTCTAGTCCCATTCTCCCATGCCCCACTTCAGCCCATTTCCAGTCCTATTCTAGCTCATCACCCATTTGTAGTCCAAGCTCCCCCATCAGCCCATTTCTAGTCCTATTCCAGCTCCTCATCAGCCCATTTCCAGCCCTAGCCCCACATATGCTCTTTTCCAGTTCCATTCCAGCCCCCATCAGCCAATTTCCACTCCAAGCTCCCCCATCAGCCATTTTCCAATCCTAGCCCCCTCGTCAGCCCACTTCCAGTCCTATTACAGCTCCCATCAGCCCATTTCCAGTCCTATTCCAGCTCTTCTTCAGCCCATTTCCAGTGCTAGCCCTATTTCCCGTCCAAGTCCCCCCCCCCCACCACAGCTCATTTCCAGTCCAAGTTCCCCTCCAACCATCACAGTCCATTTGCAGTCCTAGCCCTCCTAATCACAGCCTATTTCCAGTCCTAGTTCCCCCTCCCACCATAGCCAATTTTCAGTCCAGGTCCCCCCCATCACAGCCCATTTGCAGTCCTAGCCCCCCCCCCCCCATCACAGCCCATTCAGTCCTTGGCCTCTCCCCACCCCCCCCCCCCTCACCAGCCCTGAGGCTGTCTGAGGGGCTTCAGAGAGAGCCAGGGAAGCCTGCGCGAGGCCCCGGCTCCCTCTGTACAACCGCCAGTGTGAATATCCTTTTCCCTCATGCTGGTGGCTGTTTCTGTGAAGCCACGAATGCTGGAAAGATTAAAGGGCATTGCCTTTAACCTTTCCCAGCAATCATGACTTCACAGAAACAGCCGCCAGCATGAAAAAAAAGGATCTTTACGCTGGCGGTTGTACAGAGGAAGCCAGGGCCTCGCGCGGGCTTCCCCAGCTCCCTCTGAAGCTGTCCGGTGTGCCATAATGGTGTTCACGCAGGGCCCTTTGCGAACAACATTATTGCACAATGGATGGGCTGGCCCTGGATCCAAGTAGGTTAAAGTTGTCAACTATTTCAATTTCTTCTTCATCAATGAACAACTTAGTGATTTTGAGTTGTCAGGATCTTTGTCTTCTTAATGTCAAGGTGCAGGCCCATTTTAAGACTATGTTCCTTGATCTTGAAAAGCAAATATTTCAGATCACTTTCACTTTCAGACAGTAATGAGGCATCATCGGCATAGCGAAGGTTGTTGATGAGTCTTTCACCAATCTTCACACCTCGGTTGTCTTCATACAGTTCTTCTCTGATGATTTGTTCTGCATATAAATTAAAAAGGTAGGGGGAGAGTATGCAGCCTTGTCATATACCTTTGCTGACTTTAAATCATTCTGTTTCTCCTTGTTCCGTTCAAACCGTTGCTTCTTGATCAGTGTAAAGGTTGTGTAAGAAAAAACTATCAGGTGTTCTGGTATAGCTATGCTTCTTATTTTGGCCCAGAATTTCTCAGGTTTATCAGTCAAAAGCCTTGATGTAGTCAACAAAACACATATGGATATCTTTTTGGTATTCTTTTGTCTTTTCAAGGATCCATCCACGATAATTTCTCTCGTTCCTCGCACTTTCCTGAACCCTGCTTGCACTTCAGGCAGTTCTCGTTCCAGGTATGGTTGTTGTCTCTGCTGAATTATCTTCAGAGTGATTGTGTCTCCAGTCGGGTCTCCTTTCTTCAATACTGGTGTAAACACAGATCTTTTCCAGTCAGTTGGCCATGATGTTGTCTTCCAAATTTCCTGGCAGAGCCTTGTAAGTATGGTAACAGCTGCATCAGATTGCTGTGGTACTTCAATGGGAATGCCATCAATGCCTGGTGCTTTGTTCTTTGATAAGGCTTTCAATGCTGCTTCAACTTCTTCTTTCATCACCAATGGTTCCTCCTCATAAGGTTGAAACGGCTGCTTGTCCACTTCATCTTTATGGTATAATGACTCTGTATATTTTTTCTACCTTTTCTTGATCTTCTCAGCATCATTCAACATGGATCCTTGAGCATCTTGTAACATTCCAATTCGAGGCTGGAATTTTTTCTTTAACTCTTGTAGCTTTAGGAAAGCCAATCTTGTTCTTCCTCTAATAGTTTCTGACTCTATTCCCTTGTATGCATCATTGTAGTACTTCTCCTTGTCTTGTCTTGTCTTGCTGCACGCCTAAAGAGTTAGATTCTTCAGACAGAATGACCAGATTATAAGTTTAGAAAGATTTAAGAATAGTATTGATTTGCAAAACAAAAATAGCAGCATAAAATGGTATTTGCTTTAATTTGTAACAGCGCGAAGGCTGGATGGGTAAATTCTCTGAGCTGAAAATTGCTCTCCATTCACTAACTCAATATATGCATATAAATTTCAGGAGCGCCTGTATTTGTAGGTGGAGTGGAGGAGTAGCCTAGTGGTTAGAGCACTGACTTGGCAACCAATAAGACCAGGGTTGGATTCCCACTGGCACTCCTTGTGGTCTTGGGCAAGTTACTTAATTCTACATTGCCTTGGAAGAAAGGTGTACTGCCAAGAAAACACAGGAGCCAGCACTAACTCAAAGGCACACATTGCATTTTTGTATTTGTAGGTGCAGGGGAAAAGGATGAGCCACAGAGAGGCAGTGTGCAGGAAAAAGTTCTTAGATTTCTTCCTTATGGTAGAGTCTCTGAGGCTTGCCTCTCATTTCGAAGATTATAGAGAAAGTAGTTCAAAAACAACTACAGGATCATATAGATTCATATGCACCATTGTATTTACACCAACATGGCTTTAAACCATTTCACAATGTGGAATCTCTACTTATTTCATTATTTAATAACCTCATAACTGGCCTGGACAAGAAAAATAATGTCTTCCTTTTAATCTTTCTTGACATCTCAGCAGCTTTTGACACTGTATCTCATTCAATAATTCTCCAACGTCTTGAAGACATTGGTTTACATAACTACACTCTTAAATGGTTCACAACATACCTGAGTAATCGTATGCAAATTGTAAAATGTGGAGACAAACAATCCTCTCAAATCCCCATCACAGAAGGTATACCACAAGGATCAGCTTTATCATCCATTCTTTTTAACATCTATATTCAACCCCTTATGTCAAATTATTAAACAGCACGGAATAAATTATGATCTTTATGCTGACGACATTATGGTATATTCTACAACTGACCATAATTCTTTTGACACAGTAATAATTGATAAATGCTTGATTGACATGAACAACTGGCTTGCAAATAATAATCTTAAAATAAATCCAGACAAAACCGAAGCACTATTAATCTCTAAATGTCAAAACCTAAAGGCTCCTAAAGAAATTAACATCCTAAATAAATTAATAAAGCTTAGTGAAGAAGTAAGGTACCTTGGCATAACCCTAGATAAACATCTAAATTTAAAATCACATGTAAATAAAATTACAAATAAAGCCTATCATCGTTTAAAAATCATTAGAAGACTCAAACCAATTTTACACACAAATCATTTCCGAACGGTATGCCAAGCAGTTATTATACCTTTACTCGACTTTGGAAACATCCTCTATCAAGGACTTCCCAAATATACCATTCACCTCCTCCAAATGGTTCAAAACACCACTGCGAGAATTATAATGGGATCCACAAAATATGAGCATATAACTCCCTTGCTTGAAGAACTTCACTGGCGTCCAATCAATGCAAGATCAAAATACAAAAACCTGATGATCATTTTTAAAATCCTTCACCGACCATCAGCAGATATTCAAAAATCTATTATTACTAAAGATACAAGCTCAAGACCCAGACGTTCCCAAACTTCCAACAGACTTAAAACACATTTGAATTTTAATAAATCTAAACAAATGACTTCTAAAAGGGCTTTTTCACTCATGGCACTAAAACTATGGAATTCTATTCCTGAGGAATTAAGATTATAAAACGTATCTGTTTATCGAGGCTTATGGCAAACAACCCATCACTTAATGGACCAAGATACGTTTCTAATTGTTTCTATTCAATTTTGTTATAGTGTTGTTATATAATTTAACCTTATATTATTACATTGTACTGTAATTTACTGTAGTTTAATGTGAAAAGAACATAAAATATGCCATACTGGGTCAGACCAAGGTCCATCAAGCCCAGTATCCTGTTTCCAACAGTGGCCAATCTAGGTCATACATACCTAGCAGTTTCCCCAAAAGACACAGGTTCCACAATGCTTGTATTGGTTCAAGCATTGATATCCTGGGTCCCTTCTTAATAATGGTTTATGGACCTTTCCTCCAGGAACTTGTCGAAACCTTTTTTAAACCCAGCTACACTAACAGCCTTTACTACATCCTCCGGTAACAAATTCCAGAGTTTGATTACACGTTGAGTGAAAAAATATTTTCTTTTATTAGTCTTAAATAGTTTACCCTGTAGCTTCATTGCATGTCCCCTAGTCTTTCTATATTCTGATAGCGTAAACAATCGATCTACGTTTATCCGTTCCACTCCGTTCATTAATTTATAGACTTCTATCATATCTCCCCTCAGCCGTCTCTTTTCCAGGTTAAAGAGCCCTAACCTTTTTAGCCTTTCTTCATAGGAGTATCCTTCCATCCCCTTTACCATTTTGGTGGCTCTTCTCTGAACCTTTTCTAAAATCGCTATATCCTTTTTAAGATACGGCGACCAGAATTGCACACAATATTCAAGGTGCGGATGTACTGTGATCTGTTACAATGTTTTGTCTCTCTGTCCTCTATACCCCAGTGTAAACCCTTTTGTTGTCCTGTTCACCACTTTGATTGAAGGATAAGGTGGTATACGAAACTGATTAAATAAATAAATAAAAGCCATGGCAGGATCAGTACACTGAACGCATGAGTGACAGCAGGGGCTCGAAGAGCGCGAGAATGAGAGAGCCTTAAAATGAGGGTGAAACATTCCTAATGAACGAGACTTGCCATCTCTGTATCTGTAAGTCTGCAGGAGGAAGAGAAGAGGTTCATGTATGACCTACCTCTCTCCCACTAAGTCACACAGGGTGGCGGAATTCAGAGGTCCCTGGCCTGTCCGTGCCAATACACCTTCCCTATGAACCATTTCACAAGCCTCCAAAGTTCTTCTCTACTCCATGCCTCCCCTGCTTGCCTGCCTCTCCTCTACAGACCTTCTCTCATGAAGCATGGGGGTCAGTCCTAGGTCCAGCCAGTAGTAGAAGCAGGAGGCAGTGAATGAAAACATGCTGCATTACACTCCCAGGTCCCTACTCCTGGATGGAAGCTAGGACCTTTGCCAATCAGGCCCATGACTAACCCCTGCTTCATAAGGGGGGGGGGGGAGATGTGTGGACAGCAATAGAAGGTCTTGGGAGTAGATTTACTAACTCACTCCAGGATAGCCAAACAGGTAGATTCGATGCTGTTTTTGATCTATTGAAAGCATAGCATTGTGATTCTGATTCTTGCATTTATTTCCTTTAGCTTGAAGGTCCCATCAGTGCCACACAGCACATTAGAGTGCTGGGTATACTGCAAAGATATATATAAGGGGCCGGAGCATGTGTGCAATGGGCCCATTGCTTGACATGGTGGCAGGCTTGTCCACCCCCTCCCCCTGCTTCTTGGAGGGGGTTGAGATCTGGCCAGGGTCACGGCGGGAAAATTCCTGCCACAGGGCTGACTATCGTGACAATTGTCACCTATCCTGTGTCACCAGGGCAAGATCTTAGCCCCTGATATAAGCAGGCAGAGCAGAGCAATCCTTGTTTTTGGACTATGTGCTTCTTGCTGGTGCCATTTGTGCGATCACCTGCCTGCTTAAAAGAGCTTGGCTCCTGCTTTCCTGTTCACTCTGCAATTGTTGGCCCTATGGCCCATTGCTGCCTCCCTTAGGACTGCTTCCTCCTCACATCTGCCTTCTCTCTATATCTACGGCTGGGGAAAATCTTCAGGAGGGAAGGAGAGCAGTGCTCAAAGCTCTGCCAGGTAGAGCAGCTTTTGGTTCGAAACGTTTCAGTGTTCTTCCAACGGTTTCAGCGAGGGAGGAACAGCTTGGTGGTTGGTGTAGCAGCCGTGTCCAGGAGGGGAGAAAGAGCCTTAGAGCAAACTCAAGAAAGCAATGCAGGGGCAGGAGAGAACCCTCCAGGCAGCAGGCTTCCAGCATGCAGAGGAGCCACTAAGGGAGTAGCAGCCTACTGGCCCAGCTCTACCCCTTAAAGAGGAAACTGACTGAGCAATTGCAGCTGTAAGTAGACCATCATCATTCCTGGAAGATGCTTGCAGCATAGAGAACTTCTTGACAAGCCTGACAATCACCCAGACACAGTCAAACAATGTGCCCCCTCAACCTCATGAGGACCTGAACACTGCAGGTGGAGCTACAAGCCATCCTCAAAGACTCAGGAAGCTCCCAGCAAGATATGCCAGCACCCCCAACACCCAGCCATACATCACCCTCCCTTGATGCCCAGACAGTGCTCAGATGACACTGGACCAGATGCGACACATACACATACCCCAGTTCACCCGACCATGGACTCTGGGGAGGACTCTACAGTGACTCTTCCTCCTGCACATGATAGCAGCACATCAGGACATCATCACGATGCAGTGCAATGGTCACCTGACCCACTCATACTGACCACCCCTCGGATGCTTCCCCAATTGCACAACACCCATTCTCCTGGGACATCCAGATGGTGAGATCAACACTCCAGCAGGCCCCGAACACCTCCTGGGAGCAGGAGGAGAGGCCACACTACATTTTCGAGTGTGAGCAGCCACAGTCTGAGCTCATCGAGCTCTGTGCAGAGCTGATACTGCCGCAGATCATCAAGGAGGTGGAGTCGCCATGTGCATTGCCGACATTTTAGGGGAGGGTGCTGCTCCTAATGCAGCAGTACTTTGAGGCAATCTGCCTCCAGCAGCTTGCGATGAAAAATACGCCACCATCATCACTCGCTCCAGAAGTGGGCGACATCCTCTGATGCAGTCAGCCAACAGCTTGTGTCTGAGCGACGGTCGCACACCAAGATCCAGCTAGCACATCCAATGAAGAGCACCAAGCCTATGCAGTCACAGCAATCTGTATCACTGAGCGCATTCGGGGCAACTCCAATTGGGCCAGCAGAACCCATGGTGATGGAGGCTTCAGATGAGACAATTTCCATTAATACCCCCTCTATTCCCCTGGTGAGTGCCTCTACTGCCTAGCCCACCCGCCAGAGCACCAGTCCCCAAACCCTCACACAAATGAAAAAAAGAGGTGCAGATGGTCATGATAATCTTCTCCCTCCAGTTCCTCATCCTCCTCCTCTTCTTTCTCCCTCAAGGCTGAGAGAGCCAGTACTGCCAGCACCCATGCTGCCTTGCTGCCCAGCATAATGGAATTGTGGGAGTCTGTCCCATGTTCTCTCAGAAGGTGGTCATCTGGAGGAAATATTTTGACATTTTCAAGCTTCTAGAAGGGAGACAGCAGCACAATGCCAAGAAAAAAGCTAAGACAGGTGATCTGTCCAGGGGAACGACATATCCCACGTAACATCCTCAACTGGACCACTGCATATGCCCCACATGATCAGCATCACTTGCCGCAAGGATCCCTCCCAGCTCAGACACACGTTGGCATATATGGATACCATCAACAATGCTGCAAAAGAGTATGAGCAGTATTCTTGGCTGTCATATGCTGAGCACTTCCACGACAAGATAGAGGTGTGTCACAACAAGTCTTAGGGTGCAGATGATGTGGGGATTTGGCTGCGGAGGATGAACTCCAAGTATGACCAGAGTTTTCAAAGGAGAACCATGACTGGCACAAGCAAATCCACATTGAGCAACGACATCTACAGGCACTACAACAAAAGGCATGTGTTCTTTTCGCGACTGCAAATATCGACATGTATCTTTCGATGAATGGCCTCCAATGGCAGATGAACACCCCATTTCATTGTCGGACTGGATATGGGATATAGTATTTGCATAGATTGGCTGCTTATCTGATGGGTGGTGGCCCCCTGAACTTGGGCAGCATACATCTGAGGATACCCAGCTGTCTCGTCTTTCCTGGCATTGCATGGATGGAGACATGGGTTACCGAATCCTAGGCTGTTGGCAGCATACATGTTGTGTACTGGGCCAAAGGCTTGTCTTGACATGCTGTTCAGCCACACCTACCGAGTTTTTTCTTCTTCGTGAAACAGGCAGGCTGAGGGAACCCTTGTGTTAACTTTGCTTAAAGCACTGATGAAGGGATGGGTACAGAACCTCCCCAGCAGCCCGATATCCGACGATTAGTTACACATGAGATACTGGACAGGCTATGAGTAGCGCTGTTGATTACTTGTTCATCCGAAAACAAAATCTGCCTGTTCCAGATAGCCTTTACTCTGTCTTTGTTTGGCACTTTCCGAATTAGCAAGCTGGTGGCGGCCTCCAAGAAACTGGATCCCACCCGGCCTAAGCTTTCGGAAATCCTGGTGTATGAGAAAATGTTGCACATCCATATTGTGGGGGCTAAGAATGATCCTAAAAGAAGGGACAAGCCATCTCCTTCAAGGAGGTACCCTGTCTTCGCACATGCCCCATGGCCAACACGCTCCAATACCTCTCAGTCCAGCCCTCCTTGACCTCGCAGTTCCTGATACACCTCAATGGCATGCTGCTCTACAAATTCCAGTTTGTGGAAGTGTTCAAGAAATCATAATTGCATTAGGACTATGACCCAGCCTTCTGGATTGGGGCTGCAATGGCAGCGGCGGAAAGGGACCTTCCAATATGAGTGCTGGGGCACTGGCAATCCCATGCTTACTCATCATATATTCGCCCGGACCCAACTGGCACTGCGGATTGACTTTTTGCCTTCATTAACTTTGTCATTTCTATTTTGCAGAACATGTAGTTTGGATAGTGGATCACTCCCGAGTCCGCCGAGTAGCTGAAAGGGAGTCTATGCAGCCACTGGGGATTCACCTGGTACTTTTCAATCGTGGCGTGTGCCTCTTATGGCTGGTTCTCCCAGGCACAGGGTGGTGGCAGCATCTGTAGCCCTTGCTGCACCAGTGCATACAGACTCACGCCCCACTTGCTACCCTGATAGTTCAACTTGTGGGGGGGGGGGCGGGGGGAACGACCTTGGAACAGTCTCCAACAAACAACTCATCAATCAGATAAGAATGAATCTCTCCTGAGTGGCACATAACCTCCCCCACACACTCTTTATCTGGTCCAACCTCATTCCTCACCTCAGGTGGGTGGGCGCTCATCTCTGGGGTGGAGAGCTCAAGAAGGTCCAGGCAGCTTGGCCTCGGTGTCCTGCCTGCTGGGAGACGGCAGATCCGACACGAATGGACACACCCCCTATTACCCGGATATTTCGATGGGGACCTGCTACACCTATCTGATATTGGACTGGACCTTTTCCTTAATGGCTTATATGAGACCTTGGAGGTCGTCCTTCGGGCCAGCACCCAGGAAGGCGAATGCAGGGTGCCTTGGCGAAGTCCCATAAATTACAGCAGCCCGGCGCAGGAGGTCCTCTGAGACAACACAGCAAGGCCTCTTTTATGGGGGCGGATCCAGCTCTGTTTGGCAAGGCAGGCCCCCAGCCCCTGCAACAGGTCATCTTGACAGTAAGAGAGGAAGGTATGTTGCATACTGACTCAGGTGACTAGATCAGGAACCTCGCCCTATTGTATACATGTTGCACATATACATATATATTTGCATTGATTATGTTGATCTGGCAATAAATCTGCAGCCAAATTTTACCCACAATCATTCAGTAAGGTGTTCATTGGGCCTAAGGAAAAGAGGCAAAGAGCTTACATTTGGGGGAGGGGCAGACATAAATCCCGCCTGACTATGTTAATTCGCCTGCAGAAGGAAGATGGGGGTGGATCACAGCTACAGCTACTGATAGCATTCTTGCTCTCTCATACCTCTCATGCTATAGTCCCTACCAAAAGAGGGAGTCAGCTGCTTCCTCCTCTGTTAGCTTCCCTCTAGCTGGTGTGTGAGTTTGGCAGGATTATGGGTCCTAGCTGATTCCCATTGGGAAAGGAAACCAGATAAGGAGTGCTGCTTGCCTGATTCCTCTTGCTGGCTCTAAGGGCAAAAGGAAAGTTGTTGATACCAGAGGACTGGGAGTGGATGGAAAGATATGAGGGGAGGATGGGTTAGTGGGAGGGAAAGAAAGGTGATAATGCTGAGTTGGTGGAGGAGAGGTGGTGTCACTACAAAGTGACCCTAGTATTTGGTGTCCAGTGATATGAAAAAGGTTGGGGAGCCGCGGCTTTAATCAGAACTAGGATTTCAAGCATGCAACAGGTCAAAACCAACATTAGCTTGGTCTGGAAAACAAGTATGTGCATTTTAGAAAGCTAACTCCATAGCCCATGTTCCCTGTAAAATAGTTATCTCCAAGTTATAATGCCCTGTTCAATGTAATTTCAGTTTGTTCAATATAAACCGCACTGATGCAGAATAGCGCGGTATATAAGAGAATGTAAATAAATAAATAAATAACTAAAACCTGGGTTTTTTTTTACTTGTGCTTATAACAAAGCTATATATTGGACGTTTATTTTCAAAAAGGTAATATGGACTAAGGAATATACAGTTCAAAAAAGAGCATTCATTCACGTAGATTCAACATATAACAGAGCAAGATGACAAAATCAATGACACTACATCAATCTTGATAAATTAGAGGATTGGTTCATTGTTCCAGAACAGACCACTCACATCTCGCACTACATGACCGTGTTTCATCATGCAACTTATACAGGGGTGTGTGATATGTAGATGTATGATGAAAGAACAGTTATGAATCATCAACAGCATGTATACTGTAGGTGATCTTGTTTAATTTCACATCAAAGGCAATATACATATTGGCGGCCATTTTAGAAGCCTTACTCATGCTTTGGATGTCCGAAAACGGACTTAGAGATGTCTAAAGCACAGAGACATCTCCACAGCCATTTTAGAAGCCGGCTCTGGGGACGCCTCCAGTATGAGAATACCTGAATCTGAACAGGGGCAGGGAGGAGGCATGGTTAGGGCATACCCAGGACATCTGGCATCACGTCTAAGTCTAGACTTGCTCAGAGGCGTGAACAGCGATGAACAAAAGCATCCAGAGTGTAGAGAAGAATGCAGCCGCTCATCCCCAGCACTCAGCAGAACGTCAATGACGGCAGCAGCAGCATTTTAGCCCTGTCGGCCTTGTTTCTAGCCAGCCATTCTAACCATTAGGCTATCCCTAGACATCTGGGTTCTGTAATACTGTTCTGGGGATGTCTATAGTGGGCACGTCCAGGTTTGCGAAATCACGTACCCACCTGGACATGCTTGCATTTTTTCAGACATTCTGGCTTAGAAGTCCCAGATGGCACTTGGACAGGTCTTCTGAAATTCCCCCACATATATATATATATAAATCAAATTCTTTATCCCATATTATCCTCTTCAAAACAGTCTGATACGCAGCAATGCAAACAGTTCAATTATATCTCATGTATATCTATAAATTGACTCTATTTTGCACTCTGCCCTGGGCTATTGTACACAGCGATTAATCAAGTTTGAATAAACAGATCAACGTGTTTGAACAAAAAGATCAATCTATTTGAACACCTGGGGTGCACTGGCAACCCTGCCTGGGAGCCTGGCTGGGTTTTCTATTTTTAAAAGTTGGCAATGGGGTATTTGCCATGCAATATTAATTTGTTTATCTTTTATTACATCCTTTTTCTCTGCTCCTGCAAGCCCTGTCTCAGGCCCTGTTTTCCTATTGCACAGGGCCAAGATCAGTAGCAGGTAAAGTCTTTTTCCTTTCCCTCATGACATCCTCCTTAATTCCAGTGCTGAATTCCCTGGTGGGGGAAAGGTTATCACCAGAGCCAGATGTGGAGGAGGCAACTCCAGGAGGAGGCTCTCTTTGGCATGATGCAAGTACTACGCCAAGCATTAGCAGTACATCTGAGACTGAGATCATCCGCCGTATTCCCTCACTTAGGAATCAGGTTCATGACTGTCATAGGAAGCTCAAAACTAACCCATTTGCATTAATGGCCTCTATGAAACTACCCCAGGGAGTACGTGCAGTACTATGAAGGTGCATACTTTTGCCCAAACCGCATGTAGGCACATTCAGGAGATGAAGTTTGGGAGGCGTGCAAGTGGAGTAAATTTTAAACTTATTGGGGGCATATTCAAAAGGATAATTGGATAGCAGACCTGCTAACCGCATTCATCCCTCTGAGTGGGATATTCAGTAGTACATAACTGTTTTGTGCCACTGAATACCCCCTCCTAACACGTACCATTGTGGCATTCTGGGGACGACGTGCAAGTTAAACAATGCTGGCTGGTTAACTTACACTGGCTAAAGATGGGCACACAAAAAATCCTAACTTAACTTTAGCCGATTTAGCTATATCACCAATGTCTGGTTAGCTAAAACACTATCTGACCATACCGGAAATCCAATGCCGGTGGCTGAATATGACCTTTGCTTGGCTCTCACTCCTCTCTTCAGTGGTTTCTTGTTAATCCTTTGTCCACCTTGCTCTTCTGGGTGGACACCTTTGCAGTTTTTCAACTCTTTTCTCCTCCCGCGATTGGTACCAGTTGTGTATCCAACTCTCCTTTTCTTCCTTAACCTTGTTGTAGCTGGGTATGCTTCTCTTTTTTCTCGCTCTTCACTGGACAGGTAGACAGAAACATCCTTCTAATAGGGACAAAATCTTAAAATGGGGAAAACCCTCGTCTAGTTATTGTATGCGATTTTCACTGAAACTTTAGTTTCATCTTAAACTGATGTTCTGAAGCCATAATTGAAACTTGGTGAAACAAGAGGAGAGAGAGTTCCTTCATCTGCTAAAATCAACTGCAATGTCCACACAGATACTACAGGTCTCTTACTAATGTGAAACCATGAATCAGCCATTGCATCTACGTCCCTGGTGTGTCCTGCTGTAAAGACAGTGAATTCCTCTAAACTGCTCTACTTGGTGTGACCCTGCACCAAAGGCATATCGCTTTGTTAAGTATCCCAATGAGGTCTTATGCTTATTGTAGGTGTTGCAGGACACCAAAATGTGCCTTCCTCTGAGATACAAGAGGCATTTCGCTAGCTGCATCCTTTGGGTCCTGCCTCAGTTGCTGCCTACTGTTCACCTGCTTGCTGCCTGTTCCTGCTGCTTGATGACTGGCTCCCCCGCCCCTGTTTTTTGTCTTTATCCAGGTATTGGCTGCTGTCCCAAGCACAGTCTTCCAGTTTCCATTGTTGTCCCGCCTCCCAGAAGTGATGCAGCTGTCTACCTCTCAGGTGAATCCTAGACTTTAAAACCTCAGCTCTTGTGGCATTCTGTGCCATGGTGGCATGCACCACCAGCGCTCGCCAAAGGAGCGTATGACAAAGGAGTGTGCACAATGAGCAGGCCATCAACTGTCCCGTGGGCCGCTGACATTTCCTGCTTCATCTGCCCCTTGGGCAGCGATCCTCTCCGACCACCCCTCAGCTAATTTCCTTTTCCTTTTTTTCCTGTTTTCCAGTGTGCACTGCACCTTCTCTGACCTTCCCAGTAGCATCATGTCCCTATCGCAGTTCACTGGGGATGGCACCAGTCTCCTCATCCTATCTACTTTCTGGTATACCCTGTCCAACATGGAACATTGCCAATCTCACCTATCTCCCATTATTCCCCTGACAGTCTTACGCTCCCACTGCCTCCTCCACTCCTCTTTCATTTGCTCTTCTGAACTGCAGGTCCCTGCGGTCCAAATCCCTCCTGATTCATGATCTTCTTCTCCTCCATACTCTTGATGCCCTCTTTCTTACTGAGACCTGGCTCCAGGAGGGGGAGGAACCCATTTCTCAACCACTGCCTTCCCCCTGGTTTCTCCACACTCACCATCTCCTGATGAGGCTGCAGCAGTGGAGGTGTGGTGGTGCTCTTTTGCTCCTCCTTCTCGTTTAGTGAGATCTCTTCACTTGCCCTTCACTATCCTGAGGCATTGCTGCTTCATTTCAATGCCACCCCCCTCCCCCACCTTTACATTTCCTCCTTATCTATGCTTCACTCTCCCTCTTGGCACATCTTTGGGACTCTCTTCTTCTTATTGAGAGGCTTCACTTCTGTTTCCACATCTCCTGATTCTCGGTAACTTCAACATCCATTTGGACTTCCCTTCCCGTCCCCACGATGCTTCCTTTCTCTCCCTTCTCACTGACCTCTCATACTGCAGGTCACACTCTCAACCTCATCTCTCCCTCTAATCTCCCTACTCTTACTCCCTCAACCTTTACCACATTCACAGTTCCCTGGTTAGATCACTTCTGTCTTCGGTTCTGTTTACCGTGTTCTGCCTCTCCGTCCTTGCCCCAGCCTCCCTCCTCATGTTGCCCCACCTACCCTTACTCAACATATTCCTGCTTCATCTCTACAGCAGTTTCCACCCTCTGACCAGCATTCCCCCCTGACTTTGCTTCCTTTGCTCCCGATCTCCAGGTTCTAACCTAAAATTCCACTTTGTCCACAGCCGTTGACACTCTTGCCCCTCTATGTCCTATTTCCCATCCTTGTTCCTCTGTCCTGCACCACCTTTGGTACCACGCTTGTCTTAATCTATGTCAGTCCCATCTCCATCATCCACCTCTGGTACAAATGCCCTTCTCCTGAATCGCTTGCCCACTTCCGTCGTTATCATACCTATTACCGCTCCCTTATCCATTCCGCTAAACTCTCCTATTACTCCAATCTCTTTTTCTCCACCTCCAGCTCTTCTCATCAGTTGTACTCTCCCTCCTCCTTCCCGCCCCTTGCCCTCACAACCCCATACCTATCCTATATGACTGCATAGAACTGACATATGTACCAACATATAGTTACCAAGATTGAATATAGTTTCCCCTGTTTTAACTCCAAGTTATTTCCCTGTTATCTGTAAACGAAGGTCAAATTATCTGACCAATGTGTTTTATTGTTACGATGTAAACCGCACTGATGACAAATAGCGCGGTATATAAGAAATGTTAAATAAATAAATAAATACTCTGTTCTTCATTCTCTATCCTCTCTCCATTCCTCCTCCTCCCCCTCGCCCCCTCCAGCTTTTCCTGATCCTACCCTCCTAGCTACTCATTTTGCAGATAAAGTCCTTCTCCTTCGTCGCCCTTTTCCTGCTTGTCCCCCTCCTCTTTTTCCACCCTGCTCTCTGCATCCTCCCCTGTCTCTTCCACTCCCCCATCTGTTTCTGTCCTATCCCATTCCTGGTCCTCCTTCTGTCCTATTTCCTCCACAGAACTCCTCAAAGTCTTCTCCTCCTCCTCCCATAAGGCTACTTGTCCCTCTGACCCCATCCCCTCTTTCTGGTTTTCTGATCCCTCCTTGGCCCTCCCTCCACTAATTTTTACTATCCTTAATTCTAGCCACACCTCCAGTTCCCTCTCCCTCTCCTGGAAACTTCTGGGCCATCCTTAAGAAACCCTCCCTGGATCCCTCCACCCTTGCCCACTGGCACCCTATTTCTACGCACCCTTTTCTTTCCAAACTCCTTGAGAAACTGGTTTTTACCCAACTCTCCTCCCACCTTGATGCCATTCTTGCACTTCATCCCTGTCAATCCAGTTTCCATCATGGCTACAGCACCATTATCCTTTCTCTCCTTAACGAGCTTCACATTTCTCATAAATCAGAGTGACATTTCTCTAGCTGTATCTAGACCTAATAAGGCAGCCTACTTGACAAGCATGGGATGCTATGACAGCCCAAAACCAACCCAACTGTAATAGGAGGTAAGAGAGAGTGAGAGAAGGATCAAGAGGGGTTGTGTATAACTTGGACCGAAAGGTGAAGCGAGTCCCTAGTAGGAGAGAGACTGTTGTACATTGTTATGTTTAATTGCACTATCAGAGGAGAGACGAGAGGCTTATATTCAGTGCCCCAAATATTTAAGTGCAGTAAAAAGGAAAGGAAATGAATGAGGATGCATCTAGCCAGGAATCCAAGCAATGCACTGCCCTGAGTAAGGGACGGAGGGGGGGGGGGGGTGGGAGCAAGGAGAAACCCATGGATACTACAAGAGGAGAGATGCCAAAGAGAAGTCTCATGAGCAAACTTGGACCTTTATGTTCATACCTAAATTTTTCTATGGATGTCAGCCTTATTCGTTTTATTTGTCTACTTTAGTATATTCATGTTCTTTTAGGAAGTGCCTAATAGATACTTTTGTGTACTCAGCTCCCTGGCTCCTGTCTTTTTTACCCCTGCTTGGCCCTCCTGATATTGGCTCTGGGGTCATGTTTTTTTCCCCAACCACCGAGGACTTTTATCTGTGTTCTGTCTTCTGTGGAAGGGAGTTGAAAAGAAGTATGTGAATTTTAGCCACAGTCAATCAAATATTTGCTTGTCCTAACCTCAAGAGCTGCCCTCAGTCCCATTTGAGGGGAGGGCCTGTTAGAAAGGTCTTTTCTCTTACACAATAGTAGTTTAGGTTAGCTTTTCTTATATTGAATCATTTCTTTGTGCAATGGTTTGCTTTCATTTATTTTAGGGAAACAAAAACCAAGGAGAAGGATCCCTGCAAAGAAATGCCAAACTGAAAAAACACAGCAAAGATAAAAACCAGGAGTCTGAAGAGCAAATTCCAAAATTGTATTCACTGGGATCCGATACGGCCATGTTTCGGCATCAACACATCTGCATCGGTGGTCATAAACACCACAAAACCAATAACAGATTTAAAGAAATCTGTGCAATTATAAAACCTTTAGCTTAATCATAGCAACCATCAGCTTGGATTCTGCGGTATTCTATAACCACTGATGAAGACGTGTTGATGCCGAAACATGGTCGTAGTGAATACAATTTTGGAATCTGCTCTATGGACTTCTGGTTCTTATCCTTGCTGTATTTACTTATTTAGTATATTTATTTCTTACCTTCCTACAAAAGAAAATGTATCAAACATATGAACATAAGATATGCCATACTGGGTCAGACCAAGGACCATCAAGCCCAGTATCCTGTTTCCAACAGTGGCCAATCCAGGTCGCAAGTACTTAGTAGAGTCCCAAAAAGGCACACAGGTTCCACAATGCTCATCCTGGGAAAAGCAGTAGATTTCCTGGGTCCTCTTTTAATAATGGTTTATGGACCTTTCTTTCAAGAACTTGTCCAAACCTTTTTTAAACCCAGCTACACTAACAGCTTTTACTACATCAACGCAAAAGGGAAGGCCAGCAATGAGATGGATCGCTACAATAACAGCAGCTACGGGTACCAGTCTGTCAACAATGAGCCGCCTGACTGAAGACCGAACACAATTTAGGATAGCTATCCAGAGGGTCGCCATGAGTCGACTCCGACTCGACGGCACTTAACAACAACAACCGGTAACGAATTCCAGAGTTTCATTACACATTGAGTGAAAAATATATTCTCTTTTATTAGTCTTGAATTATATTGTAGCTTCATTGCATATGCTGTAGTCTTTCTACTTTTTGATGGCATAAACAATCGATCTATGTTTACCTTTTCCACTCCATTCATTAATTTATAGACTTCTGTCATATCTCCCCTCAGCTCTCTTTTATCCAAGTTGAAGAGCTGTAACCTTTTAAGCCTTTCCTCATAGGGGTATTCTTCCATCCCCTTTACCATTTTGGTGGCTCTTCTCTGTACCTTTTCTAATTCTGCTATATTTATTTATTTAACAAGTTTTATATACCACTTTATCATTTCAATCAAAGAGGTTTACATTGTAACTTAAACTTGGCAATGTACATTAAACAGGGACATTGATAACTTGGATTTTCCTGAGGCAATGGAGGGTTAAGTGACTTGCCCAAGGCCACAAGGAGTGCTAGTGGTTCCCAAGCCAGTGTTCTTAACCATTAGGCTACTCCATCTTTTTTAAGATACAGAGACCAGAATTGCATAAAATTAGCAATTAGTAGTTGGTATGGAAGGACAGACTGGATGGGCTTTATCTGCTTTCGTGTTTCTCTGTTATTCCACACGTCGATGGACAACGCCAAAACAAAAGTGCCCCCCAACCTTCCACTCTTCCAACACCCCCACAGCTTTCAATAATCATCGGTATACTGAAATGTACAGCTCACAGGCCACTGCAAAAAAGATGAGCCTCTAGATGTTTAGGACACTACAGATAATCACCGAGTGAGTGGAGCACCCATAGAAGCTTATTCCAGAATGGAGACTCTAAACAGGCCAATGTCCTCTTTTTAGTCTTCTTAGAATATTATGAAGGTAATTCCAGAACATGAATAAGGAGTTTGTATGTGCAGCGGGGACATTTACATGCTGAAAATATCCCCAACCATATTGTGAAACACTGCTATCGTGCACATACATGGCGCTAGCACGGGGATCTTAGAGCATGTCCAGAAGGGACGGAACGGGGATGTGGTCAGCTGTGGAGACATATAAAGCATATTCAGAAAAGGCCCATGTACATTTAAAGCGTTTCCCAGAAATGTCTACACTATTCCTGCTGAAATATGGAATAAGACCAGGACTTTGAAAATATTCTGCTGCGCTCCTTAATTTGTCCTGTATAGAAGAACGGTTGTGACAAGTATATGCTGAACTGGTGTGACTGCAGTCTGGAAAAACACAAGATGCAGCAACAAAGAACAGGAAGCAGAGGTGAGGGAATGTTGTAAGGTAAAGAAACAGTATTAAACACCCTTACAGAAATGTTATGAAGAGCAATAGTGTTTATTCAGGCTATGCTGAAATGTGCTATTTGTGCTAAAACAGCTGATCCAGGGGACCATAACAAATCCTGTGTTCTGAAAACTGTGACTGCTGATTTAAGAATAGTACATGAGGGAGTCTGGTGGAGTGAGAAAGGGACATCATATGTGTAGTCCTGGGACGTCATGCCATTATGATATAGCTGTAGTCATAGTCTGGTTTGGCAGAATGATATCTTTTATGACTGCAAGTGAGTGTGTGTGGTTTGGGGGTAGCACGGGAGGATCTGGTGTGCTGATCTGCAATTCAGGGAGGCCATGAATGGCTAGCTGGTACCTGGACCATATGGATGATCACAGTGTTGCCAAGTGCCAGTGTGATAGCGCAGCCATACATCAGCTGTGCCAGGCACTGGGAGACATGACTGATGCTGTGCTAACATCCCCCAAATTGTGCCATGAGGCCTACATCCTTCCCCAGTCCAGGATCTATGCAAGCTGCGAGAGTGATGATTTATCTGGAAGCTGGCTACCTGGGTATGATGGCACAGAGATCCCCCCCACCCATGCCCTCACAGGCTTGACCAAGGGAGCAGTGCCACAAAGCAGACCGTGGGAAGGCAGAAAGGGTTGCTCCACATACAGCGGATGTATACAGACTGACATATAGGTACCAACAAGGGGCACTTTCGTTTGTTGCAAGAAGGTGTCTACTTGTGTTGTCACAACGCTGATGTTCTGAGAATAACCTCTTTAGTGAGACCATCTGATCTGCGAAGTGCACAAATTTTGGCGTGTGAACCTTTGGGCCAAACACATTTCTTTAGCTCACTGTGGATGTGTGATTTGCCCACTAAGCCTGCCCCTGAAGAAGGAAACGAAACACGGCCTGTGTCGGGCCATAGGCTTTGTCTGCTGTTTAATTGTTAATAAAGTTGGTTCTTCCTTCTGCTCTCCACGTTTTTACTGGGTCCCCCCTACAGACTGACATATGCCACGATGGGACAGGTGTAGCTGCTGTGAGAATTTCCAGTACCCAAAAATGTGGGAATCAGATGCCATAGCCAGAAGGCCATACTACTAACATTACTACTACGACTGATCATTTGTATAGCACTACAAGGCATACACAGCGCTGCACGGACACATGTAAAAGATGGTCCCTGATCTGCAGAACTTATATTCAAACCAAGACAGACAACACAGCAGCTGTGGACAGAATATATTTAGGGGGAATGGTAAGGAAACACAAGGGAGCTTAGGCAGATCAGATCCAAAAGCAGCAATGAAGAGGTGAGCGCTCAGCCTAGATTTGAGAAGGCCCAGAGAAGCAGCCTGACATACACACTCAGGTAGTTTGTTCCAGGCATAAGGAGCAGCAAGGTTAAAGGAGCTGTCTGGATTTGGCGGTAGAAGAGAACGGCACAGATAGAAGCAATCTGACAGAAGAGCAGAGCTCCCAGGGAGGGGTGTAGGAAGAGATAGGAGGGGAAAGGTAGTGCGGAGCAGCAGAATGAGTGCACTTATAGGTCATAGGCACAAACAGGGCATACATTTGTTGTTCAGCAACATTATGCATCCTTTGGGAAACTGCAGTGTTAGTCTCAGGTTTGGTGCACTTGGTAAGAGTCCATCCTTAGCAGTTTAAAGCATGTTTGTAGAGATGACCAAGGCAGGAATCACTGGGGCAATTTCCAAATGCCAAGTACCATTTGATGCAAGGTATGCCCTGACATACATGCTCATAGTTACATTGTCTTATTTATTGGACTAGCTTAATACATTTTTGGACTAGCTTTCGAAGAGTAAATCCTCCTTCAGGTCAGGACAGCATTACCTGGCTCTAGGCTTTGCTATAGCACCATGTAATAAAAGTCCAATGAATAAATTAATACATCACTTTCCTATACACCCTGCCTATCATAAAACATAACACTTTTCTCTCTTTTAGGTCCTGCTGAGGTTTGATGGTCCTTTACCCCAGCAGGTCCATGCCATACTTACTCTCCAGTCCCGCCAATAAAACCGGATTCTAAGGGCTTGAGACAGGACTGGCACTCGGACTCAGACGTGTGGCTGGCCGCTGCACCTGTGTGCAAAGAGGAAGTCTTGCAGAGCTCAGCTTGGGAGGCTGCCACTGTACACAGCACAAACTGTAACACATCTCTTAACCCTTAAAGCCGTAACAGAGCCCAAAACACATACCTTCAGAACAGCTGCTTCAGCAACCCCTCCGGGACTCAAACTACCTGTTGCTTAGTTCTATTGCAGTCTATAGGGCTCTTATAACTGCTCTCCTTTCCTTTGAAAACATTTTTCATTTCTTTTTATTTCTGATATATTTGAACTGTTCTGGAACTGGACCTGCTCTGGCAGCTTAGTGGCAATGCTGTACAATCTCATGGAAAGGGCCTTGTTTCACACTTAGGTCTCAGCTGGGTGTGCTGTACCTGCAGAGAAGGGGGGCGGGAGGGGGGGGAGAAGTCTTGGGCATCACTCAGAATCATATGGGGATCTCTCTCTCTCTCTCTCTCTCTCTCTCTCTCTCTCTCTCTATATATATATATATATATATATATATATATATATACATACATACACTTGGGAAGAAAGAAGAGGTAGGGGAGATACGCTAGATATTTAAATACTTCCAAAGTATAACGTCACAGGAATTGGGCTCTTTCAATTGAAAGGAAGCTCTGGAATGAGTGAAAGGGAATAGAAACAGGAGTAACATAAGGAAATATTTCTTCATAGAAAGAGTGGTAGCTGTGTGGAAGAGCCTTCCAGTGGAGATGGTGGAGACGAGGACTGGATCTGAATTCAGGGAGGTATGAGGCAAGCACAAGGCTCTCTAAGGGAGAGTTGGAGGTTGTAGAGCTTAGTGGTTGTATGGATGGGAGGACAGGGCCAGGACCAGATTTACATTATTGGTTCCCACAAGCAACAATGGGGAAGAGGATATCCTCCACTTCCCCCTTCCAATTGTCTCTGCCTCCCTCCTGGTCGACTCTGGCTAGTGTCCTGGTCTCATCTTCTGCGTTCCAATCAGCGACCTAATCCTGCAGTGGCAGTAGCAAGGTTTTTAATGAAATTCATCCTGGGGCCGCCCAAGCCCTGTGGTGTCCCACCTTCTCCTCTCTCAGGGCTTCCTGTTATCATGGAAACCCTGCAAGGGGACAGGAGAGGGTGGGATGTTACGGGGCCCGAGTAGAACCCAAGCTGAATTTCATTAAGAGATTTGCTGCTGCTGCTGCTGCCACCGCTTGGGGACTGGATTACGGATTAACTGGAGCACCAGGTCCAGACTGAGGCATGGCAGTTGAGGCAATACTCTGAGGCCTATCAAAATTTGGCATCAGAGGCAGTGGCTTCCATAGGCTATGCCTAAATTCAAGCCTGCGTTGGAAAGGCTATATGATCTTTATCTGACAACATGTTCTACGCTGAGGCAGCCTTTATTTCCCATCAGCCCATCTTGCAGAAGATGGCACAGAAAGACACATTACTTCCTGGCTGCAAACATTAAGAGTTGTTATGCTGACATGGCATGGTATTTTCTTCTTCCTTCTCTCCCCTCTCTTTGGTAGAGTGAGATCACCTTCTGGGGAGAGTGCATCCATCTTTCTGTACACAACAGTCTGGATGCCAAGGTGTGCATGTGTAGTCTTGGATCTGTAAAGAAAAGGTCATGCATACTCATGCAAGAGAGCTGGAGACCAAAGAGAAGGAGCAGGAATCCAAGCTGCTAAGGCCGCTGCTCCACGTCTCTGCCTTTGTGCACTTTAACCCTGGGAGTACCGATGGGGTCAAAAGTGACCCCATTGCAAGTTTCACAACGGGTATCTTGGAAACTAGTTGTTCAAGAATGCAATCTTTTTATGACTTTTCACATGTCAATATTCTCTTTATATTGCACCATGAGAGGAATAATTTTCATCCGCTAGGTGACACTAGTGATGAATTGCAGCACAGAGTACCAGTGGGGTCATTTTTGACCCCAGTTGCTTACATTCAGTTTGGATCGTGATACAATTTGCAGTTTTGTGAATATTTTGATCTGACAAAGGTATTTATCATTAATTATGAATCATTTATTTTTTGTACTCTTATTTTATGAAAATTACACATTTTCTGTAATTGATATCATACGTTCTCTCATTATTTCCGATAAAATATAAAGGCTTTCAGCTCGTTCATCACGATTATTGTACACCTATAATAAAACTGCTTTGCATTTTATTCAACTTTATCTTTGTTTATTTATTTTAGGTTATTGTTTATGATGTCAAAACAAAAGTATTCAGCTGCCCAAGTAAGAGAAATATTGCAACGAGATGCTGACAGTGACGGCTCTGAGTCGTCTGATGATGCAGCATATTCAGCAAGCAAAGAAGCATATCAGCCAAGTTCGGGCAATAAATCTGATGACAGTCATGATTCAGATGGTGACAGCAGTTGGTTGCCAAGTGAATGTGAGACTGATGATGAGCCAGTAACATCGCCTGCAGCAAAGAGTCAAGTTACAGGTCGAGGCAAAGGTCGAGGCTGTGCTTGACGGGGAAGAAGGCAGGAGTCCTCGGTGTCAGTATCATCTGTGAGGAATCTTAGTTGCTGTCGTAGAGGAGCTAAGAGGTCATCAACTATAAGCACAAATGTTGCCACTGAAGCCTATGTATCTAAGGATGCCACATCATGGAACAGGAAACCTATAAAGCAAACTGCTGGAAGATACGCCAGAGCTAATGTCATGCCCGTACAACAAGGTCCTACAAGGTATGCTGTACGAAATGCTGATGGCCCTCTCGCAGTATTCCATTTGTTCATGAGGAGGAACTTATTGAATGAAATCATGATGTGGACGAGGAAACAAGGAAGACACATTTATGACGACACCTGGAAAGATTTGACAGATGAAGAATTTCAACGTTTTCTTGGACTTCTGATCCTCTCAGGCGTGTACAAGTCACGAAATGAATCCATAGTTCAGTTGTGGAACCTTGAAGATGGTCATTCTGTTTTCGGCAAAAATATCGCCTGTAACTATTTTCAGCAAATTTCTTGTGCTCTCAGATTTGATGATGCAACAAACGACGTGAACAACGAGGCATGGATAAGCTTGCTCCAATCAGACATGTTTTTGAAACCTGGGAAGCAACTCTAAGTGACGCCTTTGTTCCTGGTGAAAATGTTACCGTGGATGAGCAACTGCTTACATTTCGTGGCCATGTTCCGTTCAGACACTGTATTCCCAGCAAACCTGGGAAATATGGCATAAAGCTATGGATGTTGTGTGACAGTGCAACGTCATATGTTCTGCGTCTTCAAGTATATACAGGAAAGGAACCTGGACAAAACAGGGAGCAGAATCAGGGTGAAAGGGTTGTACTGCAACTCACTGAAGGATTGACGCGATCTGGCAGAAATGTTACTGTTGACAATTTCTTCTGCAGCTTATCCCTGTCACGGAAATTGCTAGAAAAACAAATTACACTTTTGGGTACAATTCGAAAGAACAGAAAAGAATTACCTCCAGAATTTGCAACAGCAAAGGGCCGAGAGGTATTCACTTCACTGTTTGCCTTTCGCGATGACGCCACTCTGGTTTCCTAATGCCAGAAGAAAGGAAAAGTGGTTGTTCTTCTGAGCAGTTTGCATGATCAAGAAGAAGTAGATAACACAAGTCCAGACAAAAAAACCACACATGATCTTGGACTATAATTCTAGTAAAGGTGGAGTAGATACAGCAGATCAAATGTTGCGCATGTATACCACAAAACGAATGACAAGACCCTGGCCAGTGACAATCTTCTACAACATGTTGGACATCAGTGCTTTGAACAGCTTCATTGTTTGGATGTCACTAAATCCAGAATGGCAGTCCAAGTCAAAGCACAGATGTTGTCTATTCCTCTTGGAATTAGGAAAGCAGCAGCTTCAGAGTAATTGCAGCGAGACTTATTCCAGCATTGAAGAAGCCACTGATGCTGTTTGCAATGTCGGGATCCCAAAGAAAAGGGCAAGGTGTCACTGCTGTTCCAGAGAAAAAGACAAGAAAAGCAACATCGCTTGCACCTCCTGCAAGCGCAATGTTTGCAAAGAACATTCAGAAATTGTCTGTGTCTCATGCAAATGACTGTAGTACTTTACTGTGTTCATCAAGTGCATGCAAAAACTGCTTTCATGGCAACTCTTCTTCGTGTAATTTTATGATAAAGCATTAAATTTCAAAACATTTAACCTTCATATAATAAAAAATTAATTTGGAATAATATTTTGTCTGTTTAGTTTAAAATTTTCATGGTTAACAATTAAAATTCATCGTGGAGTCATTTATGACCCCAACGGTATTCAGTATGTGCAAAAAATCTCGGTAATTCCAGGGTTAAGAGGGGAGGCAATGGGGAAAGAAGGAACGTAGGAGAGATAAGAATATAAATACCATACTGGGCCAGATCAAAGGTCCATCAAGCCAGGCATCCTGCTTCCCAGTACAGCTTATAAGTATCGGGGCAGGATCCCAAAAAGTAACTAGATTCCTCAAGGATAAACAGTGGCTTTCACGATGTCTACCTTAATATCAACTTACAGACTTTTTCTCCAGGAGCTTGTGTAAACGTATTTTAAACCCAGTTAAGCAAACTGCTTGGACCACATCTTCCGGCAACACAGGCCACAGCTTAATTATGCGTTCGGTAAAAAAAATATATATTTTACAATTTGCTTTAGAAGTTCAGCGTTTGCGGGGAGAGGCCTGGCGCTCACCCATTAGCCAATGGGCACGCTTGGCACAGCTGCTTGGAAGCCTGGCTGGCATCTGCTTCCTCCTCTGCTCCGCAGCCATGGCTGACCACCCACGTTGGGCACCACACTGGATCGTAGCAGGCTTCCTGGGCCATGGGTGTGAGCTTAGAAGGAACTGCGGGAGGTACAGTCATTGTTAATGCTGCACCTGCTTCACATGTCGGACTTCACAAACACTGCAAGAGTGGAACAACAGAAGTAGGTGTATGGAAGCACGTTGGGGTGCAATGCTTCTAACATATGCTTCTTAATCTTTTTAGAATTACTGTGAATGCATGCCTTCTCTCTTTGTTATCACTTATGCATGAATGCAGTCAATCCCTTTCAGGTAAATATTTAAAAGCACTTCTAACAGGACACTAAAATGTCCCTCTGTTCTTTTACAAAGCAGAAATTTCTGGAGTCGTATATCCTTGTACCATGTCATGTAGGATAAAAACATGAGAATTGCCATATTGAGTCAGTCCATCAAGCCCAGTGTCCTTTCTCAAGCAGTGGCCAGTGCAGGTCACAAGTTCTCCTAGGACAAGCAGGATGAGTCAGCCACACTTGGTGACGTCATCCGACGGCACCGAGACGGAAGTACTCTCCATAGCTCAGAAGGGCTTTTGCCCTTCTGAGCATGGGCCAACTGGCCCCACCCCCTTACATGAGAATTGCCATATTGAGTCAGTCCATCAAGCCCAGTGTCCTTTCTCAAGCAGTGGCCAGTGCAGGTCACAAGTACCGACATATCCCAAAAGTAGCCAATTTCATGCTACTTATGCCCAGAGATAAGCACTGGCTTTCTCTTGGACTACTATAACAGTTCATAGACTTTTCATCCATGAATTTGTCCAAACCTTTTTTAATTTCATCTACACTACCTACTTTTCCCACACCTGCTGGCAATAAGTTCCAAAGACTAATTGTATGTTGAGAAAAAAAAATATTTTCTTCAGGGTCGTTGCTTCCATTAGATGAACTAGGCAGTGGCCTAGAGAGTCAGCATCCCAGGGCATCCCATTGCCACCACAGCCTCCCCTCTCCAGGACCTTCAGCAGCAGCAAAAGCATTCAAAACAGACGTAGTGCCTACCTAAACTTTCTAGGGCTGCATCGCGGCTTCTGTCCCCCTCCAACACAGACTTCCGGTTTGCATGCTGCTAAGTTTCTGACTTATTCCTAGATTGAAAGAAACATTTTCAAGGCCTGATTTGGATTATACGCTTAAAAGTAATAACTTAAAAGACATAAATGCTGATGCACAAATAGCAGGTAAGTGCACATTCAACACATTCCCCCCATTGCATTGGCTATTTCTTCTTATTTTTTTCATCTTTGTTTTCCTGACTATTTTACTAGCTTCTCTAAGTTTTTACAAATATAGATGCCAGTCTTCCTCTCTGTATGATCTCTTGTATTTCTTGAAGTCCTCCCTCTTTTTCTTCACCTCCTCAGCTACTTCTTTTGAGAACCATAGTGGCCTCCTTTTTCTTTTACACTTATTTATTTTTCTAACAAAAAGGTTTGTTGCCTTTAAAATATTACCTTTCAGTTTTGCCCACTGTTTTTCTACATCCCCCAGCTGTTTCCATCCCGCTAACGACTCTTTGAGGTATTGTCCCATCTTTGCAAAGTTAGTTTTCCTAAAGTCTAAGACCCTTGCTTTTGAATGGATCTTAGCAACCCTAGTCCTAATACTGTACCACACCATCTGGTGATCACTAGCTGCAAGATGATCTCCCACTGTAACATCAGAAACACTTTCCCTATTGGTAAGCACCAAGTTCCATATGGCCCCTTCATATGTGGGTTCTGTTACCAATTGCTTGAATAGTAGAGAATCCAGGATCTCCTTACTTCTAGACGACACCGCATCACAAATATGCCAAGCAACATCCGACATACTGAAAGTACCTATCAGGAGCACTTCTCCTTTCATGGCAATACTGTGTATGTCTTCTATTAAATCTTCATCCACTTCTACCCCCTGTGATGGGGATCTGTATATAACTCCAATGCAAATGGATTTTACTTTCCCTCTTTCTAGTTTAATCCACAGTGCCACATCTCTTCCTTTTAAGCCCTGCAATTCTATAGCTTTAAGATTATTTTTAACATATAGTGCCACACCATCTCCCCTTCTTGCTACCCTGTCCTCCCTGAATAAAGTATAGCCTGGTATAATTACATCCCAGTCATTGTTTTCTATGAACCATATCTCTGTAACCGCCATTAAATCCAAGTCAGCCTCTTCCATTAAAGCCTCAACATCTGGGATCTTATTTCCCATGCTACAGGCATTTATACACACCGCTTTCCAGATGTTGCCCCTATTACCCATTTCTACAGAGGTATTTAATGTTTCACTTACCTGGGGGCTTTCACCACTTACCTGGGAGCTCTCTTCACCCATCTCCATCAAATCTAGTTTAAAGTCCTCTTTAGTAAGTTAGCCAGTCTGCTGCTGAAAATGTTTTGACCAGTCTTGAACAGATGGATGCCATCTCCACTCTGCAGCTCTTGGAACATCATCCCATGGTCCAGGAAACCAAACGCTCTTGATGACACCATCCACACAGCCATGCATTCGTCTCCAGGATATGAGCTTCTCTGCCTCGGCCTTTACCCTCAACAGGGAAGATTGAAGAGAACACCACCTGTGCACCTATTTGCTTCACCGTCTGGCCCAGAGCCCTGAAGTCATGTTTGATATGCTTGGAGGGATATCTAGCAGTATCATTTGTGCTGACATGGATGAGCAACATAGGATAATAGTCCGTAGGCTTGATAAGTCTCGGAAAACTCTCCATAACATCTCAGATTTTGGCACCTTGGAGACAGCATACCTCTCTGGACATCAAATCTGGTCAGCAGATGGATGGTTCAGTACCCCTCAGGAGGCAGTCACCAATCACCACTACCCTTTGCTTCGTTGTGGTGACTCTCTTTAACTTTGGGGTGCACGAGCTGTGGTTCTTCCCTTTCTTTGGATACTTCCACCTCCTCCAATTCCACGGCTGCATACTGGTTCTTCAATTCAAAGGCTGGAGGAGATGGAGTGCTGATATTGAAGGCTCTGATGACTCGTGTCTAACCTTCATCCTTCTGTAACATCCCATCTCCACCTCTGGATGTTTCTGGAAGCATCTCGTCAATGTACGTCTCACCATCTTGAATGCTTCTAAGTCTTGCCACCTCTTCCCTGAGCTCCTACACTTGTTTCCTGAGATCCTCAGTATGCAGACATCCTGCACATGGAACCAGTCCCTCAACTAGCATTGGGATCTCTGTCTGGACAGAGGTAGAAATGTAACAGGGGCAACAGCTTTAGCAATACAATTTTTCCCAGCCATTGCTTAGTTGGTGAAGCTTTGGTACCTGTTGAAGTAGAAGGTACCAAAGCTCCTAGTACCTTTTGCTTAGTAGAAGATAGTGAATGAATAAGAGAAAAACAGTGGAGGTTTCCACAATGCACTGAGTGATCCATTCTTCCCAAATTGAATTTCTTGCAGACTACAACATATTAATATGGATGAAAATAAGAATTATCCAAAATTGATCATGAACTTTCCCGATCACATAGGTCCCCTCTTCCAAATTACCTTTGGATAACTCCAGGTACCTAGTACTTAGCTCCTAGTACCTTGTTAGGAACTTGTGCTTCATAGTTTGAGTTAGCACACATATCTATGGACTTGAAAATTGATATAAAATTACAGATTTTTCAGCTGAACGTCTCAGCAAACACATAAGCAGCCTTTCTAAAATCTGCCTTCCTAGGACAGCTGTTATCCTTGAGATTCTCCATAAGGATATATGAAAAGTATAAATATCTTTATTCTCTTAAAACATTTTGAAAAATAAAGATACATATGTTTGGAAGGGAAATTAAGGGACAGGAGACCTAGAAATAGAACCAAAAAGATAAGATGTCATGGAATTTCAAGGGCCTTGTGCAGGTTATTTGGCCTTTAAAACATCTAAAGCCTGATATAGAAGGAAGCTTTCATCCTTCTTCTGTATCGGTGCCAGCATCGCCTCTGGGATTTTCTGCTGCGACACTGAAATTTAAAAAAATGAACAAATAAAACAAGCAGAGAGGAAGTAACAGCAGGATTCTGGCATGATGTTTAACACTTTGGTGCACAGAGTTCCTGGTTCTATTGTTTAAGGTGTTTTGTTCTATACTGTTTTTCATGTCAAGTTGGTGCTGGGACCACTGCAGGTCTCAAAGGGTTATGGGGAGTCCTGGCAAGCGTATGGATCTACTGGTCCTTGACTGGGTTGTGCCCTCATCACTGTACTCCTGAGTCTGTGCAGGACAAAGGGAAATTTTAACTTCTCTCCTACTGCTGGAATCCAGGTGAGCTACAAAAGGGAGAAAGGAAGGGAAGGGAAGGAGAGGGGGAAAAAAGGCTCCATTACCCCAGCTGGGAGAGGAAGGAAAAGAAGCTAGAAAATGCCCCTATTCCTTCTGTAAGAAGTGTCACAACTTGTTTCAGAATGCCTGAACGGATGTTGGCTTGCATAAGATAGCATGAAGACTGGGTTTCTGAGGCCTGGCAGCACCCAAAGGCTCCAGGGACCAGCAAGGGAGGGAGTCAGCAGCATTTCAGAAATGGAGCGCCAACAGTCAGCCTGAGTGTTGCTGCTGGCTCCAATTATAGCAGTACTTAGTACAGATGCCAACAAGCTTCAGGCTCCGAATTCCTGCTGGTAAATCACAGCGTCAGTAGCTAGAGAAGCAATATCAAGAATTATCCATGGCTGCTGCAAGTATTTGAGGTGCACTAGGCACACCCTCATTCCTTCTGCCCCTCAATGGGGCCTGCAGTGGCAGTAATTTCCTTAAAACAGTAATGCAGGGCTTACCATAAGCCTCCACTGCTGTTCCTGCTCCTCCAATGCAGATTTCCTATTTGCATGAGGGCAGAAACAGCTGGTCAAAGCAAACAGCAACAGAAATGCAGCGTTAGAGTCTTTGGGTAAGCACTGCGTTACAGTTTTAAAGTCGCTACCGCTGATGCAGGCCCTGGAGAAGGGTGGCAACAGGCTGTCCTTGAAACGACAGCATGCTAGACAATCACCTAGTTTGCCTAGTGGGTAGCGCTGTCCCTGGAGGTATCTAAAGGTGATCAGGAAAGTTCATGATCAGTTTTGGATAATTCTTATTTTCATCCATATTAAGATGGCATAGCCTGCAAGAAATTCAGTTTGGGAAGAATGGATTGCTCAGCACTGGTTCTCTTATTCATTCACTATCCTTTCCTTTAAAGGACAGGATGGCCCGCTGGATCAGCCCTTCCCATGTCTGTTTCTTGCTTTTCACTGTGGTCTTGTTGCTGTGGTATGCCAGAGGCCCGGTCTCCAAGCTCACCCATCCTAGCCCACCAGCCAAGTTGGAGAAGACACACCTGCTCATCCTCTCCTCTTGGAGATTTGGGTCCTCTTTTCTGGGCCAGATGTTCAACCAGAACCCTGAGGTCTTCTACCTGATGGAGCCTGCTAGGCACTTGTGGATCTCATTAGGCCAAAAAGGCCCAGAGCGCCTTCAGAGGCCCATAAGCGACTTGCTGCGGTCCATCTTTCTCTGTGACATGTCAGCACTGAAGCCCTATATGTACAGGAGTGAGTTTGTGTCAGATCTGTTCTCTTGGATCAAGAGTAGAGCCTTATGCTCCTCCCCAGCCTGCAGCACTTTCCCAGGCTTGGATTTCTTGGAAGAATCACATTGCTCTCACATATGTTCCAGGACTCCATTTGAGAAAATGGAGGTGGCCTGCAGGTCCTATAGTCACGTGGTAGTGAAAGCAGTGCGCATTCTAGACCTGAAAGTTCTCTACCCACTGCTGAAGGACCCCTCACTGAACCTTAAAATCATCCACCTAGTAAGAGATCCACGAGCTGTCCTTTCCTCCCGTGAGAATTTCAAGGGATTGCAAATAGATGACAAGATCATCACCAGTTCACCAAAGATCACACCAAATGCCACCACTGTCATGCAGGAGATTTGCGAGGCCCAGGTGCGCATCTACAATGCATCCTTACCCTTAGAGGACCGCTACCTCTTGCTACGCTATGAAGACTTTGCAAGGGATCCTTTATCATATGCCGCCAACTTGTTTGAGTATGCAGGCCTGAGGTTCACCCCTCGAATGGAGTCTTGGGTCCATCACAACACACACCTGGTTGTGCAAGGGGACCAGGGTTTCCTGAAGTACTCCAAGGATGCCAATAAGGTCTCACAGTACTGGCGAGAGAAGCTGAGCTTCCAAAAAGCTAAGGAGGTTCAGGAAATATGCAGGCAGGCAATGAACATCTTTGGCTATCGATTTGTTGCATCTGAGAAGCAGCAAAAGGACATGTCTCTTAACCTTCTCTTAGCCTGAAAATTAAACCTTTTCGGAATTTAGTTGCATATTCCTGGTAACCCCCATTTGGCAACGTTATTAATTCAGGAAGCTGATGTGCTAACGCAGGATGGCCTTCAACTCAATCAACCTCTATTTGGACAAATAATTGTACTGATGGACACACTATAAGGCTCTAAAAATGATAGGCTGTGCAGACAGAAAAAGGTTTTTCTTTTTTTTTTTTTATTCTTTCAAACCTAATGGAAGTTGAAAAGAATTATATAAAAGAGATTGAGAAAGACAGTCAAACAGATAGGCAATCTAGAGGGGGGGGGGGGGGGAGAGAGAATAACACTCCAAAATATTTAATGGAATGAAACTTAACATGTGGAAAAACTGGTAAAGACACATTGTGTTTGAAAATGGACCAAATCGGACTTGGGGTTCCAGAGAAATAAGCCCCCCAAAAACTAGCCCAATATAGTTCTATGGGAGAAAGAGTTTCGGCTTCTGCAGCAGAGAAACTTCCATACTGTTCTCTACTTTCCCAACGCCTCATACTGCTTCCCCACCTAAAGCCCTCCCCTGCAATTGCCTCATCACCACCAACCTCCCACATGCTGCCACCACCTAGAAAATACTGCCAACTACCCTAACTCCTAAAAACTACACCAAACTGCCCCACCAAGGAGACCTAACCCCTCTGCTGCCTCACCCTGTCAGCTACTCCCATGTCCAAAATCTACCCCCTGCAACTGCCCCACCACCCTACAAACTGCCCCACTCCAAAAAACAACCAATGACAGCCACCTCACTGTCCTGCAACATCTTCCAGCACAAAAAACTACATCCTGCCACTGTCCCACTATGCTGCAAACTGCCCTACCCCCAAACATACCCACCTTACCCCACACATTGAACCACTGAGAAATCCTAACCCTTCTTGCAACTGCCCCTCCTCTCTGTCAACTAGCTCATCACAACTGAGGAGTAGCTTAGTGGTTAGGGAAGCAGCCTGGGTTTGAATGCCACTAGCACTTCCTTGGGACCTTGGGAAAGTCACTTAACCCCCAAATGGCCCAGGTACAAACTTAAATTGCGAGTCCTCTGGGGACAAGGAAATATCTACTGTACCTCGCCTTGAACTACAAGAAAGATGTTTGCTAAATACTAATATAAAACTGCCCTACTGCTAAAAAAGTTAATTTTACACAACTGCCCTACTACCCAGTCTTACTCATAAAAAATACCCCTCAACATCCTACCACCCTGCCTCATACCTCCACAACTGCCCCATGTGTCATACCACCTTGTCAATAATCCCTTGCATTTGCCCCACCACCCTGAAAACTTCCCCCACCTCACAACTGCCCCATCCCATGCTATTTTTTCATGATTCTTCTGATTTTTACATTAATGTCTGGAAGCTAGAAGGAAATGATCAGTAGTAGTAGTATGGACATTTTGCAGATATTAAATCCTTAATCTGCAGTTCTGTAATCCAATGCCCCGCCCCTCCCCTCCCCCTGTGTGAGTGAGTCTGCCCTGCCTGCTTCCAATGTAACTAGCGGCAGAGACTGTGGATAGGACCCGGCCAATGGGAAGGCTGCGGGGGCAGAAAACTGCAATGCTGCTCTAGCCACAGGAAGGGAGGAGGTGAGCTGGGGGAAGTTCTGAGCTGTGCAAGTTTAGTTTCTGGGTGTGGTGGGAAATAGAAGAGAAATAAATCCCTCTCCCCCCAAATAAAAAAAATGCCTGAATGCATTTCTCTAGGAAAAAAGAGGTCCAAAGTTGCAGCATGCTTCCACAGTAACATAGCAATTACACAATTGTACCTGTCCAACAGCCCTTTCCACTTATCTCCTCTCGCAACCAGTCCCACAGAGAGCACAGATACATATATATACATTCACACACACATGCAAGAATGCAGACACACATACAAGCACATATGCAGTGACACGCAAACACATTCATAGTCATACAAACACACACACATACCAATCCACAAAGATACATATACACACAAAATTAACACCAACAAGAAACATACAAAACAAATATACACGTAGGCCCACAGGAGTTGGCAAGAACTCCATAAGCCATACTCTGCATGCTTTCCCCACTTGTTTTTCTTTTGTTTCGCATTAATGTGCGCTCTTTCAAAATAGCATGTGCTATTTTATTTTGGCACACGCAATATAGTTACTTACCTGTAACAGGTGTTCTCCAGGGACAGCAGGAATCAGTCCTCACATATGGGTGACATCGGCACTGACAGAGCCCTTGCAGACCATCAACCCAGCTTTCAAAGAAAGCCTTTGGGAGATGCCACCACGCATGCGCGATCCCCTTCCTGCCCAAGGGTGCCATCTTGCTCAGTCAGATGAGATAGCTAAAAGACGGCAAAAATAAAAGATGGTAAAGGAGCAACTCCAAGAGGAGGAGGGAGGGTTGTGAGGATTGATTCCTGCTGTACCTGGAGTACACCTGTTAAAGGTGAGTAACTACACTTTCTCCGGGAACAAGCAGGAAGTCAGTCCTCACATATGGGACTCCCCAGCTACAGGCTACCGCAAACCAACAGCAAAACCACGGGCTCCCTCTTGGGGAGCCGCAAGCAGCAGCAATTTGGTCTGTGTTACAGGCCACAGTAGGACCCATGTCCGATGAAACCAGCACTCCAGTAGCCTGAACACAGAAGGGTCAGAGGGTAGGAGTTGCCTAGACCCCGAAAAGGTTACAGAGCACAGCCTGGCCAAAGGCACTATCCCGTCGGGACTCTCTTTCCAGGCAGTAATGGGCTACGAAGATATGGACTGAAGGCCAGGTGGCAGCCCGGCAGATGTCCGCCAACAGGACAGAGTGCAAGTTTGCCATCGAGGTCGCCATGGCCCTGACACAGTATGCCATGACGTGGCCAACCAGTGGGAGTCTCACCTGCTCATAAGTGAGGGTGATACAGTCCACCACCCATGTGGACAGCATACGCTTGGTCACCGCCTCCCCCAACCTACTGGGGTCATAGGAGATGAAAAGCTGGGAAGCTTTGCAGTGGTCCTGAGTGCGATGGATATAGAAGGACAAGGCCCTCTTGCTGTCCTAGGTGTGGAGGACCATCTCTGCCCAACTGAAGTGAGGTCTTGGAAAGAAGGTAGGAAGCACCACTTCCTGGTTGAGATGGAAGGATGACACTACCTTCGGCAGGAATTTGGGGTGTGTGTGAAGCATCACTCTGTTTGCTCGAAGGGAGTGCGAGAAAGTTGGCCCAACACTACATTGAGATCCCATTCAGTTGCCAGAGGGTGAACTGGGGGCTTCAACAGTAGACGACCTTGCAGGAAATGTGTCACCAACGGTTGGCCCGAGAGGGACTTACCGTCCACCAGGTGGTGGTGCGCCACCAAGGCACTCAGGTGCACCCGGGCAGAGTTAGACTTGAGCCCAGACAGAGAGGTGGAGAAGGTACCGCAATACCAGAGCCACCGAACAGGAGAAAGGGTCAGCCTTGTGTTTGGCACACTAAGCAGAGAATCTGCGCCACTTGACGGCATATGTCTTCCTGGTAGAGGCCTTGCGAGAGGCCAGCAGAATGTCCTCCACCTCAACCGTAAGACTGAAAGGGGCCAGAGTCACCTTTTCAGCCGCCACGCTGTCAGCGACAGGGACCCCAGGTTGGGGTGCAGGAGAGAGCCCCCCTCCTGAGATAGGAGCCACGGGGCGGTCTCCAAGGGGATGGGGGCCTCCACTGTCAACTATAGAAGTAGCGGGAACCACGGCTGCCTGGGCCACCGAGAAGCTATCAGGATGAGTGAAGCTCTGTCACGGAGGATCCTGAACAAGGTGATGAGCAGTGTCAGAGGGAAGTCGTACAGGAGGCCTTCCGCTCATGAGACTACAAATGTGTCCATCGCCACCCTGGAGGGAACAGAAGAAGGGCAGCTGAAAGATGTCCGGGCTGGCGAACAGGTCAATTATGGGTTCCCCCCAGAGCCGGAAAAGCCAGCTGGCCACCCTGAGGTCCAGCTGCCATTCGTGTGGCTGGAGGACTCTGCTGAGCCTGTCAGTCAGCAGGTTGCCTGACCTGGCAGGTACACTGCCTGCAGGAGGATACTCTGTTGGATGGCATATGAGCAGAGGACCAGCGCCTCCTGACAAAGGGTGCGAGACCCCATGCTCCCCTGTTTGTTCACATAGAACATCGCTATCTGGTTGTCCGTCTGCACCAGCACTGGTTGATGATACAGGTGTTGACGAAAGACCTTCAGGGCTAGGTAAATGGATCAGAGCGCCAGGAGATTGATCTGCTGCATGCTCTCGTCTGGTGGACAGGTGCCTTGAGTGCGGAGATCTCCGCAGTGGGCTCCCCAGCCGAGCAGCGAGGCGTCTGTGGTGAGGACCCTCGAGTGGCGTGGAGCCTGAAAAGGTATGCCCGACTCGAGGTGCTGGGGTGACTGCCAACAGACCAGGGAGTCCACCAACTAGCGGGTCACTGAAACTCTGAGCTGGAGGCAGCCTGAGGCTTGAGACCACTGGTTCTAGAGATGTGGAGGCAAGCGTTTGGGGTGACGTGGACAGTGGAAGCCATATGCCCAAGGAGGGCAGATACCAAGGAATGGTACTGCACATCCTGGGCTAGTGAACCGAGATGGTCGGCTCGGTCCCTCGGCAAGAAAGCTTTTGACTAGAGATTGTCTATCTTTGCCCCGATAAACTCCAGACACTGTGTCGGGAGGAGATGAGACTTGGGGTAGTTTATGACAAAGCCCAAGTGTTGCAGAATCTTAATGGTGCATGCTGTGGCCTGCTGCACCTCTAAGACTGTATCTCCCTTTATGAGCCAGTCATCCTGCTAGGGGAAGACGAAGACTCCCTGGAGCTGGAGGAAAGCGGCAACGACTGCTAGGCATTTCGTGAAGACTCTTGGGGCAGAGGCTAGGCCGAAGGGGAGCACCCTGTATTAAAAGTGCCTGCCCCCCACCATGAACCGCAGTTATTGTCTGTGGTTGGGGTGAATAAGGATGTGGCTATAAGCATCCTTGAGGTCTAAGGAGCATAGCCAATCTCCCTGCTGGAGGTATGGCAGCAATGTTCCAAGGGAGAGCATCTCCCAGGAATTTGTTGAGGGTGCACAGGTCTAGGATGGGCCTTAGGCCCCACAACCTTTTTGGCACAAGGAAGAACCTGTAGTAGAACCCCTTGCCCTTGAGGTGGTGGGGCACCGGTTCCACCGCCTTATCCTCAAGAAGACCTGTCAACTCCTTCAGAAAAAGGTCCCAGTGGAGGGGAGACCTGAGGGGCTCTCCGGGGAAATAAGGGGGAGGTGTCAGCCAGGTGAAGGAGGTAACCCTCCCTGACTACCCTTAGTGCCCAGGAATCAGTGGTGATAGCTACCCACCTCTGGGCGAAGTGGGCTTCTGATCTCCTTGGCGTAGAGAAGCTATGCTCAAGAAGTCAAAAGCTCCCCCCTGGCTGGGCCGGTGCCTGGGGTTTTGGAGCCTTCTGCTTACGCGGGCCATGCCCATGTCCCTTGGCCTGCTGACCCTGCTGGGGAGGCCCGATAAGGTGAGTAGTTTCGGTAAGCAGCCCCTTTCCTTGGGTAGAAGGACTTTTTACCCCAGCCCTTCCATCAGGGAGGGGCAGCGGTCTTCTTAGAAAGCCCGGTCCTCGTCAAACTTGGTCTCCAGCTCTGCGGCCTTGTCGGTCATGGGTTTGCCAAAGAGATTCTCTCCTTAGCATGAGATATCAACCAACTTGTCCTGAACCCACTGCTTGAGGTCGGACGACTGGAGCCAGGCTTGGCGGCATGCACCAATTCCTGCTGCGGCTACCCAGGCCGCCGACTCGAACCTGTTATAGGCAGCTCGAGACATGTATTTGGAGCACTCACAGACAGCCTTGGCCAGGTTCTTGAACCACTGTAAGGGTTCCTCGGAGAGACCAGCCAAGAACCCGGTGAGTTCCTTCGCCAGGTCTCGCAGGTACATGCACATGTACAGCTGGTAGGCCTGGATGCGGCAGATGAGCATTGAGCCCTGGTAGCACTTTCTGCTGAGGGCATCCAAGGTGCGGGCCTCCCTGCTGAGAGGCCACTGAGGAGTGTGTCGTCTGGCTTTTCAGCCAACACATAGCAGACTCCACCACCATGGAGTTCTGTGGCAGTTGTGACTTCTGGAAGCCCAGGCTCTGGCGGACCCAATACATCGAGTTGAGCTGTTTGCTCACCACAGGCACAGATGCCGATGTCTCCCACATGTGGAGCATGAGCTGTTCCAGGATGGGAGGAACAGGCACCATAAGCGTTTCCCGCAGAGGGGCCTCATACTGGAGGATTTCTAACTCATCCGCCCAAGGGTCCTTCTCAGACTTGGTCAGGAATGCCAGGGTCTTGGACATGTCCTTGATGAAATCAAGGAAGCCCATATCCTTGGGCAGGGACTGCTATCGAGGCTCTGAGACTGGAGCGTCAGATGGGACATCATGGTGGCAACGAGTATCGGGGGACTACTCGTCCCCTGTCTCCCACTCGGAGTAGTACTTGGAGGACTCATAGGAGGGCTGCTCCGTAGACTTCAGGGGGGGGAGCCCGATGCTCTATGGTCAGCACCTAGTAAACTTGCCGGGTATGACCACAGTCCCGTCGAGCGGGACTGGGATCGCGACCTCAGTCGAGGATCGACTCTAGGCCGATGGACCTCGAGGATCGGCTCGGCCCCCAGACATCATAGACATCGAGGGCCCAGTGGTTGGAGTGGATGAACTGGATGTGCCGAACAACAGCACCCATTGCTGGTCCATGAAAGCAGACAAACTGCGCTCCATGACCGCCATTCTGGACTCCAGACCAGAAGACTCCGCAGCCTTCAGCAGGAGCACTGAGGAACTTGGGCCCGACACCGGCTTCCCTGAAGGGGAATCCTCAACGAGGATAGTGTCTAGGGAGTGAGGCCGGTCTGTGGCCAGGTCCTTCCAAGGGACCTTGGCAGGTTGCTCCTTCTCCGACACCTTGGACGAGCATCTTGGACTGCGGGACCGGGCAGCTCCCGGCCGTTCAGAACATCCAAGGATGCTGCTTTCGAGGGTTTCTTCTTCTTCCTGGGTTCCCTTGAGGGAGACCCCCTTTCTGAGGACCCACAACGGGGCTCGGGGAGTTCCGACTGGGATGTCGGGGCCTCAGACGAGGCCCTGGCCTTCGGAGGTATTGGGGACTTGGGGAAAAAACTTATTGTGCTGCTGCTGGCGGCTCTTGAGGGCCTTGCTGGACCATCCTCTTGCAGAGACCACAGGCCTCCGGGTTGTGGTCTGGCCCGAGGCAGCAAAAAAGGCAGTCGTGTTTGTCAGTCAAAGACATGATTTTACAGTACCAAACACACTTCTTAAAGCCACTGGTAGCCATGGGGGAAAAAGTACCCCTGCAAGGTCGAAGACCCTCCAGGCTGCCAGCGGAAGAAAAAAGGTGCAAATAATCAACTTTTTCCAGGGACAAACCAGACAACATCTGAAGGGCTCTGTGACAAAAAGGAGACTGAGCAAGATGGAAAGGGGACCACGCTTGCATGGTAGCATCTCCCAAAGGCTTTCTTTGAAAGCTGGGGAGATGCTCCGCGAGGGCTGCATCGGTGCCGATGTCACCCATATGTGAGGAGTGACTTCCTGCTTGTTCCCGAAGAATAACCCAAAATAGTAATTTTATTACTATGTTTTTGTTATTTGTTAATCTTTTTAAATTATAGTCTCTGATTACTTTGTCAATGTAGCACATTTGAATGACATTGTTGTATGTAAACTGCTTTGATTCCCAGATAAAGCGGCAGAGAAAAACATAAAATAAAGTCGTAATTTCATTTTAGTGTGTTATTTTGCTTAGTACGTGCTAAAATGAAAGCAGTATGAAAATGAACATCCCTACAAAATGCTGTGGGGTCCATACAGAGAATAATTTCTTTCATTAACTTCAGTAGTTAACTGGACAAATAATTTAGTTTTTAATTTTCATGCCTGCAGACTATTAAATGTAGCTAGATTTAAAAAAGGTTTGGACAAGTTCCTAGAGGAAAAGTCCATAAACATTATTAAAGAGGACTCGGGACAAGCATCGTGGAACCTGTATGCCTTTTTGGGATCCTGGATTGGCCACTGTTGGAAATAGGATACTGGACTTGATGGCTCTTCGTCTGACTCAGTATGACATTTATGTACTTATTAAAGGAAAGAGGCATGCCAAGAACCAGATAGCACTGAACATTTGTACTGTCCATTTAAAGTTATCCAAGTAACTTGTGCTGCAAAAACATTTGGCTTAAAAAGTTATCCCATATAACTTTAAGCTGGTACATGGACCAGCAATGACTTAACCAGATCAGCCGTGGCAGAATGCTGCCCTCTGAGGTTACCAGATGGCTCTAGGGCAGGGATGGGCAACCCCATCACCAAAAGTGGCAAATTTGCCATTTTTAATTTTGTCAGCCTCATTTCTCAATTTCTGCATGGTGTGGCAAATTTTTACTTTTCCTTCACCACACCTGTGACTACACTGGAAAAAAAAAGTCACCCACCCCTGCTGTAGGGAATTTAGGCCAGTGGTTTTCAACCTTTCATGACTTATTCTCCTGCCAAGAGTTTGAGATGTCTTGTGCAAAAAATCATGACAACTACTATTACCCCATATTCAAAGCCATTTATCCTGATGGTTGCCACAGTTACCTAGATAAATGGTTTTGACAGTGCTATATAGATAGTGCAAATGAATAACCATACAGACTGCCTCAGAACTATCAGGGCAGTGGTTCTCAACTCAGTCCCCTGGGACCCCCAGGCCAATCAGGTTTGCAGGATATCCACAATGAAAATGCATGGGTAGAGATCTATATCATGAATAGTCATTGTGGATATCCTGAAAACCCAACTGGATTAGGGTCCCAGAGGATTGGGTTGGGAACCACTGGGATAAAGCCAGGATGGTGCACGAGTGGTCCTTGTCATTAGCTGGTTAGTAGCGACATTCTAGAAGCCTTCACTGGATTCCGTCTGCCCTTGCAATTATCGGCCCACTTCTCTCCTCCTTTTTGCATACAAAATTACTTGAATGTGAAGTTCACTGCCAGTGACTTGACTTTCTCCTCTCAAGCCATTCTGGATCCACTGCAATCTGGCTTTTGTCCTTTTCATTTTATAGAACGGCCCTTGCCAAAGTCTCCAGTGATGGGTTCTTGGCCAAATCCAAAATTCTTTAATTGCTTTTGACCCTTTTTGCTTGGATTTTGGGGCTCTGTTCTGTCTTGGTTTTCTTCTCACCTCTCCCAGCACACTTTCAGTGTAAGCTCTGGTGGATCCTCCTCCACTGCTATGGATGTCCCGCCACCATATGAATCTGAACATGGCCAAGAAGGAGCTTCTTATCCTAAACCCATCTTCCCCCTTCCATATTTCTGTGGATAGTTCTGCAGTTATCTCTGTCTCCTCAACTCACAGCCTTGGGTTTATCTGACTCTTCTCATTTATCCAACAGGTAGCTAAAACCTGTTCTCTCTCTAGAACATCAGCAAAGGGGCGGAGCCTGATGTCCAGCGGGATGGTCGCATAACGCTGAGGCTCCCGAGAGGCCTACTCAGAATCCTGAATTAACACCGTACATACTTGGAACTTCTACTCTGATCTTGCCGGGGCACATTGGTGAGATGGCGGGGACCAAACCCACGCGCCTGGAATTTGGATCTCCAGCGGCTTCTCACGGCAAACGTTCCAAAACTGAACCTCCGTCCCCGCAGAAGGGGCTGGCCTTGCGCGAGGGCCCCGAAATGCAGCAGGAAATCCTCGCAGAGATTAGAGGGGTCAAAAACCTCGTGCAGTCAAACGGTGAAGCACTCCGAGCGCTGCGGGAAGATTTTGGTGTGCTGCAAAGCAAGCTAGAAGGGCTTTCTTTGCGTCAGGACAAAATGGAGAGCATATTGGACTCCCATGCGGCCCGGTTGTCCAAACTCGACAAAGTTGAACGTCAGGTGCGGGCCTTGCAGAAAGAAGTGGAAGATGACAATAATAGAGCGCGCCGCAACAACATACGACTCGTGGGCATACCGGAGGGAGCGGAATCGGGAGACATGAAAGAGTTTTTATGCAAAATCCTCCCTTCCCTGCTCCAAATCACCTTTACCAAAGATTTGGAGATCGATCGCGCTCATCGAGTACCCACAAGCATAACGCTCAACAGGAAGACCCCGCGGCCTATCATTTTTCGACTTTTGAGATATCAACACGTGGAGCAAATTCTAAGTGCCTCTCGGGCAAAGGGCCATATGGAGTTTGAGAGCCACAAGATCTCCTTCTATCCCGACTTGGCTAAACCCACGGTCGACCGCCGATAGCGCTTTCTGGAATTCCGGCCGAGGCTTCAACAACTACAAGCACGCTATGGCCTGATGTACCCGGCCAAGTTCCGAGTCACGCTTCACAATCAGACAAGAACATTTGAGGACCCTGATCTACTAGCGGAGTTTTTGGATTCCAAAGAAGCCGACTTGATGCGCTGACTTCCAGAATATTCCTGCAGGTATTCTCATATCCGCTGTACCTGCCATATTGGATCTGCCGCAGCCCAGCAAAGAGTCTGGCGAGGGCAGTTTGTTGCCTTACTTTTGATGATATCTGTGACCCGACTCCATCTACCCACAGTCGCCTCGATGAGTATCAGAGACAGTGTTAATTATGGACTCTGGTGTTTCTTTTCTTTTTTTTTTCATGTCTTTCTATTTCCTCTCTAGGGCCTCCTCCCGCAGACATCTGGTCGCCATATTCTTGGGGGTTTTGCTTCTTCTCTAAGATACTTTGGTACATACTTTTCAATATGGGGTGTATTAGCCAGACTACTCGGTGATTATGTCATTGTTGCACAGATTCTGATTATGTTGTATGTTTTCAAGCGCCCTTACCTAAAATGTCTATTAACAGACAGCAGACCAGTTTGGCTTGACATAGAAGAGGAGCTTAGTAGCCCAATTCCGCTGACCCATCTCCCCGGTATGTCCTATCAAGTAGACACCCGCCATCCACCAATGATTGTCGATACTCTTGCGGCCTTTAACACTCTCATTTTATCACTGGGCCCGAACGTATGTCCTCAGGACGGACTCCTGCTATGGAATCACCCCAGAATTCAAGTCCTAAATAGAACGATAGCATGGAAACCCTGGTACTCGGGGGGGATCTGGACACCCCAACAACTTTTTTCTGCGGCTCGTTGGAAAACCTTTTCTGATTTACAAAAGGAATTTGCGTTACCAGCGAAACACTACTTTCAATTGATGCAGCTTCAACACTGCCTCAAAAGTGCTCGAATCATGCCGCTCTCTGCCCCTACTGAGGACGGGCTATTAGAGATAGTTCACTCTATCAGTAGTACACATGGGGTAGCCTCTAACTTTTATAAAATATTATGTCAGGGTACCGACACGGCCACTTTTAGTGCCCCACAAGCCTGGGAGTGCGAACTGCAAACCACTTTAACCCCCGTGCAATGGAGTGTTTTCTGGAGCAAAGTAGTGCGGGTTTCCCGGTCTGCCTCTGTTACCCAAACTCTCTTCTTTTTTGCACACAGATGCTTTTATACCCCAGAAAAATAGCCAAATGGAACACAAATGCTAGGGACCAGTGTTGGTCTTGCCATACTGCTGTGGGAACCTTCGCTCATGTTATTTATGAATGTCCTCAACTACAGGTTTATTGGGGGCGGGTCTGGGGTTGTATTCAACTTATCTTACACCTTCACGAACCTCTCTCTTGGAAGATCGTGGGACTCCGCTCTGTGGCGGAGGTTCCCTCTCTTCCTAAGAAGGGTCGCTTTCTCCTTGATTTCATGCTGGGTATAGCCATATGCTTAATCACGAGGAATTGGAAGGATAGCTCTCGACTTACTGTCAATGAATGGTGGAACCTCGTCTGCTTATATAGTAAATATGAGCAGATACCTCGGAGAGCTATTCCCCATGCCCAAACTCACTCTCGCTTGTCTAAATGGCAGATGCTTAATGATTATGTACAATCTGCTCATTGTTCCAACATGCCTGTATAATGTGCACTCATCATGTTTCAGATCACCGTTAGGTTTTGTAACACAATAATGTAAGTACACGCCCGCTTCGGGAATGATTAATTTTCTAGAACATCAGCAAAATTTGTCCCTTCCTCTCAGAACACACTACTAAAACCCTTATCCACTCTCTCATCACCTCCTGCCTGGAGTATTAAAACTTGCCCCTCACTGGTCTCCCATTGAATCATCTCTCTCCCCTTCAATTTGTTCAAAGCTAAGCTGCACATCTAATCTTCCATCAGTCTTGCTATGCACATGTAACCCCCTCTTCTCAAGTCACTTCACTGGTTTCCACATCCGTTTCCACATTCAGTTCAAATTTCTCCTACAAATACATTCATTCTGCAGCTCCTGACTACCTCTCCTCTGTTATTGCTCCCTATGCCCCTCCTTGGCAACTCCACTCATCATTGTCTGATATTTCCCTTCATCAGCATGTCTCCGGTCCTACCCATGTAGCAGGTCACACTTTAGATTTGGTTCTTTCGCCTCCTACGCTGTCGCTAGTGATTTCACCCCCCGTTATGGTGGCCATTCCGTGGTCTGACCACCTCTGTATACTTTTCTCAGTATTTTCTTCCTCACCTACATTCACCCTTTCCTCTGCACCCTCCTCTCCCCCTCCTTTGCGTCGCCGTTGCACTTCTGACACTCTTCAGGCCTTTCCCTCTGCCTCCGCGCTTTTTCCTTCAGATTTTGCATTGCGCCCCCTTGAATGTCAGACCTCTCTTTGGAATTCACTGCTTGCTAGTGCTCTGGATGATTTGGCGCCTCTTCGTCCTTTTCCCAGACCTCGTTCTGCCGGACACTCACCGTGGTACCATCCTTCTCTGCGCCTGCAGTGGACTCAGCTCCGCCAGGTACAGCGTCATTGGGCTCGCCACCCTTCTCCTGATCTGTACTGCGTTTTCGTCAGTTATCTGCTGCCTATCGCCTGGCGGTCCAGGCTGCCAAACGTGCTTTTTATTCTACTCAGATCTCGGAAGCCGCGCATTCCTCCAAACAGCTCTTTTCCATTCTTCGGAGGCTTTCCTCTACCGGTCCCAGCTGTGGCCCAGTATCCCAGTTACCGGACCCTCAACTTCTGGCTACTTTCTTTTCAGATAAGATACTTAAGTTACGAGCCTCTTTTTCAACTCCCTCCCCACCTTCGCCTTTATCCCCTCTGCCCGTTACCTCCCCTGGTGGGTCTCCCAATTTGTCTACTGATTTCTTGTTTTCTCCTTCCCCTCCTTCTCCTAACCAGGCCCTTGCTCATACCTGGTCCTCTTTCCATCTGGTCACGCCTGCTGAAGTGCTGCAGATGTTGCTCAAATCTCGAAAGACGACTTGTGTGTTAGACCCTATTCCATCTCTTTGGTTATCTGAATCTTCTCTGCAACTTGTTCCAATTCTCACTACTATTATAAATTCCAGTCTATCCTTTGGCCTCTTCCCGTCTTTGTGGAAGTCTGCTGTTGTCCGTCCTCTTCTCAAACAGTCCTCCCTTGATCCCTCTGTTCTGTCTAATTGGCGGCCAGTCTCCAATCTTCCTTTCTTGGCTAAACTTTTGGAGCGTTTTGTTTTTGAGCAATTGAATTCACATGTAGAGGCTACACATACTCTTCACCCCCGTCAAGCGGGTTTTCGGCATGGGCACAGCACTGAAACTGTTCTTCTGGCACTTTTAAATGAAATTCACGTTGCTCACGATCGTGGTGATGTTACCCTTCTTGTCTCTCTGGATCTTTCTGCAGCTTTCGACTTGATTGATCACAGGACTCTTCTTTCTCGTCTTTTCGATATTAGACTGCAGGGTTCTGTTCTACAATGGTTTTGTTCTTTCCTTACAGCTCGCTCGTTCACTGTGCTCTCGGGTAACCACTCCTCTTCCTCTCTCCCTCTTGTCTGTGGTGTTCCGCAGGGGTCTGTTCTTTCTCCTTTATTGTTTAATATCTTTCTCGCTCCTTTGCCTCTTGCGATTCAGCAGTTTCTAGTGTCTCCTTACATCTATGCGGACGATATTATTCTTCTCTGTCATGTCTCTCCCCTCACTTTGGATATTGCCCCACTAAATGATTGTCTCTCTCACATCGCATCCTGGCTTTCTCAGAACTTTCACTTAAACCCCTCAAAATCCACAGCTATGTGGGTATCTCTTAGTGGTTCTTGTCCTGCTGTTTCTCCTATGATTGATTCGGTTCCTATTCCTCTGTTTCTTCTTTCCGCTACTTGGAGGTTACTCTTGATTCAGCACTTTCTTTTCATGATCACATTTCTTCACTCACCCGACGGTCCTTTGTGACTCTTCGGCAGATTCGGGCTACTCGTTCACTCTTTTCCCCTGACTCTTTGGTTACTCTTGTCTTGGCTTTGGTAATTAGTAGACTTGACTATTGTAATGTTTTTCTGGCTAACCTTCCCAAATATCAGCTTAAACGGTTGCAATCCATCCAAAACACCGCAGCTCGCCTTATCACTTTTTCCCGGCCTTTCGACCATGTCACTCCCCTCTTTCTTCATCTGCACTGGTTGCCTCTTCGTTTTCGCTATCAATATAAGTTTCTGATTCTGATTCACCGTACTATCCATACTGGCCACCCTTTGTATCTTGCGGATCTGATTTCTCTTCACACGCCCTTCCGTCAACTCCGGTCTATCCATGCTAATCGTTTATCATTACCTTCTCCGTCACAGGCCCGTCTGGAGCAGACTCGCCATTCCGCCTTTTTCTTTCATATCCGTTTCTCTGGAATTCTTTGCCACCTTCCCTCAGGTTAGAACTTTCGTATCCTCAATTCAAGTCATTACTCAAAACCCATCTGTTCACACAGGCTTTTTACCTCCTCGCCAGTACCCCCCCTGAATTTGTAGTTGGTTTCTTGTTTTGTGCTGTTTGTCTGTTGGTGCCCTGTCCTTTCTTGTTTTGTATTTAGTTTTATCTATTTTATTTTAGTTACTTGGTTTTACTGCTGTGTGCTTTGCTTTCCTGTCATTTTATGGCGTTCTTTTCTATGATTTGCAGTGTGGACCTTTTATTGTACACCGCTCTATGCCTAGGCCGCAGCGGTTTATCAAATGTTTTAATAAAGATAAGCAAATCATGTTTAATTAGACCCTTCTCTTCTACTGCCAGCTCCAGACTCCATTCTTTCCACCTAGCTGCACCTTATGCCTGGAATAGATTATACCTGAGTGAGTGCGTCAGGCTCCATTCTCTGGTCCTGTTCAAATCCAGACTAAAAAACGCATCTCTTCAAGACTGCTTTTGGATCCTAACAGCCCCCCCTCTTATTTACCCGTCTACACACATGCATATTTTGGTAATTTCCTTTGCAAAGTTCCTAGGTCTGTGTTTGTTCTGTTTATCTGTCTTAGCAGATTCTAAGTTCTGTGGAGCAGGGACTGTCTATTTGTGTAATGATAAGTAGTAGCAGTAACATAACTATCTGGAGAAAGAACAGCAAGCTAGCCTAAAGTTTTCCAGGTAGCAATTCAGATAGCGCCGCCAGCAGGGGCAGCTCTGTAATTAGATAGCTTGAGGTAACCACCTAAGACAGCAAACGTTTGGAAGTGGCATCAAGTGCTCCTACCCTATCCCTGTGGCGGCCACCTTACTTTTCTCTGAGTGGAAGGAAGCTAAGCTTTCCCCCTCCTCTGGACAACCTGAGTGGCAAACACGGCGCTGATCTTCTTGCTGCTGCTGGAAGACAGGGACAGAGAAGCAGCCGAATGCTGAAGGGAAGCAATAGAGTGACAGACGGCACAGAGCCTTCCAGCCCCTGAGCTTGCTCAAAGTTTGTCAGTCCTACCCTCTCCAAAACAAGTCTGCATTGAAAGGGGTATAAATTGACTGATTCTAGGTGCGCACATGGACTGAAAAACCCTGTATTGCATGGTAGCCAGGGGAAGGAAAGCAAGCAGAGATGCTTCACAGGGAACTGGGGAAGGGAGAGGTGCTGCCTGAGGGAGGGGGCAGGGAAGAGATACTGCATGGGGGGGGGGGAGGGGAGGAGAACTCAAAGGGAAGATGCTGAACCCGAGACGTGGAAGTAGGATGCAAGGATGAAACGCTGAATGGAGGAGGGGTGGAGGGGGGGGGGGGAAGGGAAGCAAGGGTGAAATGCTAGACCTGGGTGTGAGTGTGTGACGGGAAGCCAGGGGGAGATACTGGACACCTGTGTTTCCTCTAAGGTGCACAGAAGTCCTTCACTCATATCCTACCAGAGGGAGAGGTGCAGCAATATTGCGGTTTCAGGTGCCAAAGACAGGCAAGTCCATCAGGATTCCCAGTGGATCTGCCCCTTCCCATCTAAAACAATGCTATTCTTGTACTGCTCCAACTGCTAAGAATATGAGTAGAGTACTTCCCCGCAAAGTACAGTGAATGTTGCTAGACATGGGAGAGAAATAGACAGAGGGAGGGGAGATACTCGGCATGGGGAGGGGGGAGGATTAGAGTGAGGGGGAGGATTAGAGTGAGGGGGAGATCTTGGGCATTAGGGGGGAAAGATAAAGAGAGAAAAAGCAGATCATAGAGGAAATATAGAGAGGGGAGATACTAGAAGAGCTGGAACAACCACTAGCCAACCACCAAGGGCAGCAGATTATTGAGAGGGGGAAGGGCAGCTACAATCAAAGCAAACTCAGAGTCCTCAGTGCTTACTTTTACTTTTGGGAAGAACAGAAAATATGTAAATAGTCCATTTGCAATTGTAAGCGACTTTTTGGAATCTCCCTCAATACGCATATGATGATATTTACAAAACAAAGTTTAATATTTAAAAGTGTGATGTCCAAATATGCCTTTTATAGGATTGTTCTGGGAGGGAGGGAGGGTGTTGAGATGACTATAATGGAGTTTAATAACCAAAATCTTGAGGGGGGGAGTGCGAGGGTTCTAAAAAATAATTGCAAGGGGACGTAAGGCTGAAATTGTGCCTAGAGCATCTAAAGAGTAGTTACTCACCTGTAACAGGTGTTCTCCAGGAGCAGCAGGAATCAGTCCTCACATATGGGTGATGTCAGCACCGATGGAGCCCCCGTGCGGAGCATTTCCCAGCTTTCAAGGAAAGCCTTTGGAAATGCTGCACGCATGCGCAGTCCCCTTCCTGCCCAAGGGTGCCCTCTTGCTCAGTCTGATGACATAGCTAAAAGACAGCAAAAACAAAATGAAGTATATGACTGCAACTCCAAGGGGAGGAGGGAGGGTCGTGAGGACTGATTCCTGCTGCTCCTGGAGAACACCTGTTACAGGTGAGTAACTACGCTTTCTCCAGGACCAAGCAGGAAGTCAGTCCTCACATATGGGACTCTCCAGCTCTAGGCTACCGGAGACCCTAAGCACAAAAATGAGCTCCCTCAAGCTCAGTAGCCAGAAGGAAGGAATTTTCTCTGAATACGTCTCCAACCAGTAGCCCAACATCCGGGGTGGAGGGTAAGAGGCTACGGAGGACTGCCTGTCCGAAAGCACTGTCCCTGCGGGACTCCCTCTCCAGGCAGTAATGGGCCGCAAAGGTCTGGCTTGAAGACCAAGTAGCAGCCCGGCAGATGTCTGCCAATGGAACAGAGCGGAGGTAAGCTACTGACGTAGCCTTCGCCCGAACACGATGGGCCGTGACTTGACTTTCCAAGGGGAGGCCTGCTGCTTCGTAAGCCCAAGCGATACAGTCAGCAATCCAGATGGACAGAGTACGCTTGGAGACAGGGAGCCCCAACTTATTGGGGTCATAAGAGACGAAGAGCTGAACAGTTCTTCTGTGCTCCCGCGTACGGTCAAGGTAGAAGGTCAACGCCCTTCTACAGTCCAGGGTATGCAAGACCATTTCAGCTCGGCTGGAGTGTGGCCTGGGAAAGTAGGTCGGAAGCACCACCTCCTGGTTGATGTGAAAAGGGGAAACCACTTTGGGAAGAAACTTAGGGTGAGTCCGTAGGACTACCCGGTTCTTGTAGAACCTAGTGTAAGGAGGATCAGACACCAGGGCTTGCAGCTCACTAACGCGTCTAGCAAAAGTGAGGGCCACCAAGAACAATGTTTTCCAAGAAAGAAAACGAAGAGGACAGGTAGCCATAGGTTCAAACGGCGGACAGGTAATCCGCTGTAAAACCACATTGAGATCCCAGTCCAGGGCTGGTGGGCGCAAAGGTGGTTTAAGGAGAAGGAGGCCTCTGAGAAAACGAGCCACCAGAGGATGGCTAGAAAGAGGTCTGCCCTCCACCGGCATGTGGTGCGCAGAAAGAGCACTGAGGTGGACCTTGACCGAGTTGGACTTAAGTCCAAGATTGGAGAGGGAAAGCAAGTACTGCAAGACCACTGACGCTGAACAGGAGAAGGGATCTTGAGACTGTTGAGCACACCAGATGGAGAACCGACGCCACTTCAGAGCGTAGGACTTCCGGGTGGAGGGCCGCCTGGAGGCCAAAACGACCTCCTCCACATCTGGAGGCAGGCGGAGGGGAGCAAGGACTACCCTTTCAGCAGCCAGGCCATCAGATGAAGCGACCGGAGGTTGGGGTGCAGGAGAGTCCCCTGATCCTGTGACAGGAGGTCGGGCTGACACCCCAGAGGAAGAGGGGTGTCTACCGCCAGCTGCATTAGAAGTGGGAACCAAGGTTGTCTCGGCCACCGGGGAGCCACTAGGATCATCGATGCTTTGTCTCTGAGAACTTTGAAGAGTGTCCGAGACACCAGCGGCATGGGAGGAAAGGCATATAAGAGGCCTGTGGACCATGGAAACAGAAAAGCATCCGCCGCTACTCTGAGAGGATGCGGTTGTCGAGAGCAGAATCTGGGGAGTTGCCGGTTCAGAGGACTGGCAAACAGATCCATGGTGGGGAGGCCCCACTTGAGAAAGATCCGCTGAACCACCATCGGATCCAGCCTCCACTCGTGCGGCTGGAGGATCCTGCTCAGCTTGTCGGCCAGGTAATTTTCTTGACCTGGGAGATAGACAGCTTTGAGGATAATTCCGTGGTGGACAGCCCAAGAGCATAGTTTTTGTGCCTCCTGACAGAGAAGGAAGGAGCCTGTCCCGCCTTGTTTGTTCACATAGAACATTGCAACCTGATTGTCTGTCTGTATCAGCACCGACTGATGAGAAATCAGGTGAGAGAATGCTTTGAGCGCTAGGCGGATGGCTCTGAGCTCCAGGAAGTTTATCTGTTGAGCAGACTCCCAAGGAGTCCAGAGACCTTGAATACATGTCCCTTGGCAGTGTGCTCCCCAACCCAGGAGAGAAGCATCGGTCGTCAGGACCTGAGAATGTGGAGGGGGCTGAAAAGTCACTCCTAGTACTAGGTTGGGCAGATGAAGCCACCATTGCAGAGAAGAGACCAGCCGGTCGGAGATCTGTACGGAGTCCGCTAGGCTCCCAGTGGCCTGATGCCATTGTGTGCGAAGGCACCATTGAGCAGGTCGCATGTTCAGGCGGACATTGGGGATCACATGGACCGTGGAAGCCATATGGCCGAGCAGTCTCAGAAATTGCCTGGCCGAGACCAGGGAATTGCTGTGAAAGTGGCTGGCAAGATCCATGAGCCTTTGGGCCCTGTCCAGAGGCAGGAAGGCCCGCGCCTGAAGAGTGTCCAACCTGGCACCGATGAATTCGAGATTTTGAGAGGGGAGCAAAGTGGACTTTGCGAAGTTTATGACAAATCCCAAGTGCTGGAGTAGAGTCACAGTGCGATGAGTGGCTTGAATGGCTTCTTGGGAAGACTGGGCTCTGATGAGCCAGTCGTCCAGGTAGGGAAACACAAAAAGGCCTTGAAGTCTTAGATAGGCCGCCACCACTGCCAGGCATTTGGTAAACACCCTGGGGGCGGAGGACAGGCCAAAGGGCAGTACTCTGTACTGGTAATGATTTCCTCCCACCACAAACCTGAGATATTGTCTGTGGTCTGGATGAATAAGGATATGAGTATACGCATCCTTTAGATCCAAGGAGCATAGTCAGTCTCCCTGCTGGAGGTAGGGCAGCAGGATTCCAAGGGTAAGCATCTTGAACTTTTCCCTTGCGAGGAACTTGTTGAGGTTCCGCAAGTCCAGGATGGGTCTGAGGCCTCCTGTTCTTTTTGGTATGAGAAAGTACCTGGAGTAAAAGCCTTGACCTCTCAGGTGGTGGGGCACCGGTTCCACAGCCTGTTCCTGAAGAAGACTTGCTAACTCCTGAAGGAGTAAGTCCCTGTGCAGAGGGAGTCTCGGAGGCTCCCCTGGAAAATAGGAGGGAGGTACCTGGTGAAAGTGAAGAAGATAGCCCTTCCAAACTATGTGAAGTACCCAGGTATCTGTGGTGATGTTGGACCACCTTTGGGCAAAGTGGACCAGCCGGCCTCCTGTGCTGAGAGAAACCAGCTAAGGGGGAGAGGCTATGCTGATGAAGTCAAAAACCACCACCCTGCTGAGCAGGGGCCGGTGGTGCAGGCTTGGGGGCTTGCTGCCTACGGGACCCATTACCCCGTCCCTTGGCCTGCTTACCCTGTGGGGGAGCTGGTGAGGCCTGATACTGAGGGTAGTATTTATAGGCAGCCGCCTTCCTCGGGTAAAAGGGCTTTTTCCCCGAGCCCTTCTTCTTTTGAGAAGGGGCAGAGGTCTTCCTGGAGAGACGAGTCCTGGTGAGAGTCTCGGTCTCGATCTGTGCAGCTTGCTCATCCATGGGCTTGCCAAAGAGGTTATCACCTCTGCAGGGGACATCGACCAACTTGTCCTGCACCCATGGCTCGAGGTCGGACGTCTGAAGCCAAGCCTGGCGGCGTCCACCGATGCCGGCTGCGGCTACTCGAGCCGATGCCTCAAAACCATCGTAGGCTGCTCGAGAGATAAACTTTGAGCACTCTCGAATACCAGTTGACAAGGTTTGGAACCTCTGCAAAGGTTCGTCGGAGAGACCAGCAGAGAACCCGGCAATTTCTTTAGCCAGGTCCCGGAGATACATGCCCATGTAGAGCTGGTAGGTCTGGACTCGACAAGCAAGCATAGAGCCCTGGAAACACTTCCTACCGAGGGCATCCAGGCTTCGGGCCTCCCTACCGGGGGGCACCGAGGAGTGCATTTTTTGACTCTTAAGTCTATGCATGGCCGATTCCACCACCATGGAATGGTGCGGTAGTTGTGCCTTTTGGAAGCCGGGGCTCTTGCGGACTCGATAAATGGAATCGACCCGCTTGCTTAACACCGGCGACAACGCCGGGCTCTCCCACATGCGGAAGAGAAGTCGTTCCAGCATCGGAGGAACCGGTACAATAAAGGCCTCCTTCGGGGGAGAGTCATATTGGAGGGCATCGAGTTCTTCGACTCGAGGCTCCTCCTCGGGATCCGCGGGGAAGGCCAAGGCCTTGGCCATATCCCGCACGAAGTCCGAGAACCAGGTATCCTCCGGGGGGGACTGTCTCCGAGGTTCGGACTCGGGGGAGTCCGATGGGACACACCGAGTCCGAAAGGAACCAGGTGACTCTTCGTCCTCGGATTCCCAGGCCGACTCCTCGGAGGAGGAGTCGAGCAGCTCCGGTCGGGCGGGCATCGATGCCATCCGCCCCGACACCGAGGGAGTCGGCGTCGACGACCTCGGTCCCGAACGGGAGGCCGAAGGAGACCGCAACCGAGGATCGACTCGAGCCCTCATGGACTCGAGGATCGGCTCGGTCTCCGGGGTCAACTTGGAGGTCGACGTCCCGGCAGTCAGGGCAGAAGCACCGGCGAGGCCAGCGATCAATACCCGCTGCTGGTCCATGAAGGCAGTCAGACTGCTCTCCAAGGCCGTCAACCTGAGTCCGAGCTCAGGAGACCCAGCAGCCCCCGACTCGGGCCCCAATGGCGTCGGGCCCGACGTTGGCTCCTTCGAAGGCGAGTCTACGAGGACAACAGTACTCACGTGAGCGGGCAAGTCCATCTCGAGTCGAGGATGTTTTGAAGACCTCTCCACCTCCGAGGACCCGGGACGGGAATCGGGGCTATGCGACCTGGCCCTCGAGGGACCAGGAGCGTACACCGATCCTGCCCTCGCGGGTTTCTTCTTCCGATGATGTTCCCGGGTAGGAGACCCCCTTTCAGAGAACTCCGACGATGCTCAGGACCAGAGTCCCGAGACGTCGAAGCCTCTGACGAGGTCCGAGCCCGGCCGGAGTCAGAGAAGATACGTTCCCGCTGATGCTGCCGACTCCTCAACGCTTTAGAGGACATTTTGCCACACGGACCACAGATCATCTGGTCATGATCGGGTCCGAGGCAGCGGAGGCAGAAGTCGTGCGTGTCTGTAAGAGACATGAGTTTCTTACAGAGGTCACACTTTTTAAAGCCGCTGGCAGCCATCGGGGGAAAAAGGGCCCCTGTGAGGTCGAAAGACCGGGCTGCCAGTGAAAAAGTAAAAAGGCGCGAAATCTGTCACGAAGGACAAAAAACCGAAAAATAAAGAACGGACTCGCAACCGGCGTCGCGAGTCCGGGCGGGAAAAGAACCGGCGTCGAACCAAAGAAAAAAGAGAAATAATCAACTTTTCGGCGGGGATTCACAAACAACGTCTGTAGGGCTTCGCGGAAAAAAGAAGACTGAGCAAGATGGCACCCTTGGGCGGGAAGAGGACCGCACATGCGCGCTGCAATTCCCAAAGGCTTTCTTTGAAAGCTGGGGAAAATTGCTCCGCGAGGGCTCCGTCGGCGCCGACGTCACCCATATGTGAGGACTGACTTCCTGCTTGGTCCTGGAGAAAATTGTGTTCCCCCCTCCTTCAGCAGCTAAGGACTGAGCATGTCAGAAGTTTGATGCCACAGCCTAACAGCTTCCCCTCTAGCTCAGACTTCAGTATTCTATTGACAAAGCAAAAAAAGGGAGAACACAAAACAAACTCAACCAACCACTTCAGCAGGCCTCAAAGAGACCTGCCTCGGCACCTGACATAGTTTATGTGATAGCTAGGTACCAGATCTGAAAAGAACAATAGGTACTCACGGGAACCACTGTCATCTGCAAAACATGAGCATCATTCCATTGCCCCACTCACTAGGGCAAAGGAAGAACAAATGGATGACCCGTGGACTCTTCAGATGATCCATCCATCTCTTCCACAGCTGAATGCCTTACTCTGTAAACTAGATACAGAACTAAAGATCTCTCTGGGCGGGGCCTGGACTGGAGGGACTCAAGGAAAGACAATTAGCAGGTACGACCTAATTTCACCATCCATATCGTCCATTAGGTCCAGTCAAGGAAAGAATACAATCAAGGCGTACCAGAGCAGTACTAATGATAGGAGGGACCTCAAGTCCGGCCTGAAGCATTGATGATCCGAACCGTGCATCCCACGATGTCTGCATGTCTAAACGGTAATGACGAGTGAAGATATATAGTGACGCCCAGTCCAACGCCCTACAGATATCTGCTGGAGAAATCAGGCTGTGTTCGGCCCAGGATGCCACCTGGGACAGAGTAGAATGAGCCCATAAGCCCAGCGGAATCGACCGGCCCCTAGCAACATAAGTGGAAACGATAGCCTCCTTTCCCACTGTGTTATTGAGGCTTTGGAAGCAGTTTCCCCCTTTTATGGATCACCGAACAGAATGAACTGTCAGACTTCCAAAACAAATGTGTTCTCTTCGAATACTGACACAACACCCTTCTGCCATCCAGTTTATGCAGCTGCCTATCCTCTCATGAATCCCCCAGGCTCAGAAATTCTGGCAGTGCCAAGGACTTATTTATATAGAAACTAGACACCACCTTGGGAAGAAAGAAGGGCACTGGTCAAAGGACATCATTTTTCTTAGTAAAGATCAGGAAGGGTTCCTGGCAGGACAACGCCTGCAACTCCAAAATTCAATGTGCAGAATAAATTGCCAACAAGACCACTGCTCTCAAGGACAAACACCTCAATGACACTTCCGCCATGGGCTCAAAGGGAGTCTCTGCCAATGCTGACAAGACGACATTAAGATCCCACGGCGGGACTACTGGCTGGACAGGTGGACGTACCTGTTTCACTGCCCTAAGGAAACACACAATATCCAGCTTCAAGTGATCGCCCCTCCACACGGCCTCGATAACAGGAAATAGCCACAACCTGCACTCTCAATGAGCTGAGCGCCAAACCTTTCTCCAAGTCATCCTGATGTCAGGGAGAGTGGCTATGAATGGCTGAATCTGATTGGCCTTGCCCCAATGCTCAAATATCTGCCAGATGTAAAACGTAAGCTAAGGAGGTAGACCTTTTTCAGGACTTCAGTAGTGTGGCGATGACCGATGGCACATATCCCCTACATCTCAGCCATGCCCTTCAGAAGCTAAGCTGTAAGAGAAAACAGGCTACCTGCGGCATCTGGACTGGGCCCTGCATGAGTAAATTGACCCTGTCGGGGAGCCCCCATGGCTCAGCTATCAGAAGCCGAATAAGGTCTGCATACCATGACCGGCAGGGCCAATCCACAGCAATCAGGATTACTGTCCCTCTGTGGCTGTAACAAATGCCCAATGAGAGGCCACGGTGGAAGACGCATAGAAGCCTATTTGTTAGTCAAGGTTGTGCAAGAGCAACAAAGCCCTCAGACATGTGTTCCTGGGGTCTGCTGAAGAAGCGAGCTGTTTTAGCTTTCGCAATGGTCACAATCAGGCCCATGATCGGAGCCCCCCCAGCGACAATGTCGCAGAACACTGCCACATTTAGCTCCCATTTGCCAGGATCCAAGTAGTGTCTGCTGAGAAAATCCGCTTATATGTTCTTCTTGCCAGCTACATGCATAGCGGACAGCGAACTGAGCCATTGTTCTGCCCAGAGCAGCAGAGGCCGAACCTCCTCCCTGGCAGCTGATGTACGCCACTGCGGTTGAATTGTCTGAACACACCGCTCTGTGCTTCACCAGCTGGTGGAAGGACTGAAGAACCAGAAAGGCTGCCCTTATCTCCAGGCAACTGATGAACCATGAGCACATCTCCACCGACCACTGTCCTTGCACTACCTGTGCCTGACAATGTGCATCCCCATCCCGAGAGGGTGGCACCCGTCGACAGTAGCACCCAAGTTGGTGGTTCCAAGGGAACCCCTCGCTCCAAATTGTTGACCTGTAGCCACCAGTGCAAACTGGGCCGTGCGGCCTCCAGACAGGCTAATCTCAGAGCCAATGAATGATTTTGAAATGACCAGCGAGACAACAGCGCCGTCTGCAATGGCCGCATGTGAGCTTGGGCCCAAGGGACTTACAGCCATTTGCCATGTTACTGAGAAGTTACAGATAGCTCCATGCCAATGGCGCCCTCAACGCCAGAAAATGGGCCACCTGAGCTTGGATTTTTTGAACCCTGTTTTCTGGTAATGAGATGAACCCAGTTTGAATGTCGAACAGGGATCCCAAGTAGACCAACTGCCTGACAGGATGCAACTGACTCTTCGCCAAGCTGATCACCCAGCCCAGATTCTGCAGCAACTGCACTACCTTCTGAGTCGCTGCCACGGACTCTGCCTTCAACTTTGCCAGGATGAGCCAGTTGTCGAGGTAGGGATGCACCCAACACCCCCTCCCTTCCTCAAGGCTGCTGACACAACCACCATGACTTTTGTGAAAGTTCACGGGGCTATAGGCAAACCGAAAGACAATGCCCGAATGTCCCATTAGCAGAGCAAAACTTCTGGTGTTCCGGCCAAATGCCAATATGGAGATACATTGCTGTGAGATTCAATGCCGTTAGGAATTCCCCCTGTCATACTGTAAGGATGACTGACAGCAGCATTTCCATTTGGAAAAGGGGAACCTGCAAGGCTTGGTTGACATGCTTGAGAATCGGTCAGAAAGAACCTTCCTTCTTGAGTACCACGAAGTATATGTAATACCATCCTACATCGCACTGGTCTGGAGGCACAGACTCTACCGCCTGTAAGGCCAGTAGACTGTGTAGTGTGCTCCATACCACCTCCACGTTTGTGGTTGGACAAGGGGACTGCAGAAAGGTATCTGAAAGAGTGAGCGAACAAGGCGCAACCTTCCCAAATGATCTCCAGCATCCATTGGTCAGTAGTTATGCTGGCCCAGGCGGAGAAAAATGTTGCAAATGATCTATGACCAGAACAATCTCCACCTGAACTGGGACAGCTTCATTGTTGTTTCTGGATATGGCCAGGGAGGTTGAGTAGCAACCCCCCCTCCCCCCAGAAAGGATTAGCCCTGTGGAGAATACTGGCCCTTTTGAAAAGCAGAGAAGTGACTGTAACGAAACCTGCAGAAGTCTCTAGACTGACCTTGCTGCAGCGCCGACTGTTTATTCATTTTGGGCTGATCCTCAGGTAAACCACCACCCCTTGGAGTCCCTTAAGTCTTTGACAAATTTGTGCAAGGCCTCTCCAAAGAGCAATTTCCCCTTGACAGGCAGTTTACTAAGTCAGGTCTTCGAAGAGACATCCACCTCCCAATTCCTTAACCACAGGAACCAACGCACCACTATGAGCGACACAATAGTCGTGGAAGAGGAATGCACCAAATCATAAGAGACTTCCACTAAATACGTCGCTGCCAATTCCAGCTTGACTCTCTCCTGAGCTACTGGTTGGGCTGCTAGCTCTGACGCCAGAACCTGGAGCCAGCAAATGGAGGCCCTAGTGACACAAGCCCCACATATGGACGCTTGTAGTGTCAGAGCATTGGAATCAAAGGCTTGCTTCAGGGGGATTCAAGCTTACGGTCTTGAAGGTCCTTTAACGCTCCTGCCCCTCCAACGGAATTGTGGTCTGTGATAAGGAAGCTTATCATAGCTCAGGAAGGAGTTATAGAAAAGGTGAAGTGACTCTGAACAAGCAACCTGTCAGTTCTGGTAGAAATAAGAAAACAGAATTTTCCCATAAAAAAGACTACCAGTCCCAGAATGCACCAGGTTTCCAACAGCCATTAGAGGAGCTGAAGTGGGGAAACGTGTGTTCAATCAAGAGGGCTATGAGGTAATCCCCAAGCACTCATCTCAAAGGGCAGGGCCTGATTCAGCACAGCTGCGCTGTGCTAGGGTGGAGCACTCATCTAGGCAGAATAAAGGTAGAGTTTATTCTACAGAGAATTATCCTCAGTTTCATCTGGGAGATCCTCATCCTCAGGATCAGCTTGGAGATCCTCATCTTGGACATCTTCATCATCTGGAGGATCAACAGAAGCAGAAGCCAGTGTGGACGGACAGAGAGGGCAAGAACCCCTTTGGAAGAAAGAAGAGAAAAGCATTTGGGAGGTCTAAAGGAGTCCAGAGCAGTACGTATACTGGGAGATATTCAAAAGGCAAGCTTACACCATTGGATTGGGGAAAGCCAGAGGAATGGTGCTGCAGAGCTAGGCATCTCCAGACGGTACCTGTGAGGGAGACGGCTGCACTTGGAAGGGACCCTAGGACCCGTGCCAGAAGGTATGTGAAGAGAGATCCAGTGTCCAGGGATCTGGATTGGAAGGCTGGACATAAGAACTGGATTACATACTGGCCAGGCTATTTAGAGAGAGGAACTCTAACAGCAATGGAAGCTCAGGTATGAACACTGATCTATACCCTAGCTATAACCTTGAAAGACAGCAGGGAAACAAGTATTCTCCTGAAAGTGCTCCATTGAGAAAGTCCTCTGTGCCAATCCATGATATTGAACCGATGATTGTTGAGGAAGGGGGAGAAGTCTTAGATACAGGCTGTGAATACATGGATTGCTCTCCGTCTAAACTCCTTTGGTAATTTTCTGTTACAAAGTACAGCAACCATCACAAAGAAATACAAACTTGTTCTTTAATCTACTCAGAAAAGCTCCTGAAGTAGGATTTGAGCCACGCAGTAGAAAGCAAGCCAGCTAAGGGGTTTCAGCTGGTAACTGCTAGCAATTGAGCCTTACCTAATTGCTTGTGAGCTCTGAGGGAATCACTTCTGAGTCTATGTGGGAAGATATAAGAAGTTAACCTGAAAAGAACAGTTTTTCCCTTCTTTGTGCATTTAGTTTGTTGATTGATACACTGCTAAGAAAATATTAGCTAAAGCCTACAGAAAAGACCAGTTTGTTACCAACCAGGTCTTTATTCTTTTGCTTTGATTGCCTGACAAGTTCAGCTGTTGTTTTCCTGATTTTGTTTTTCTAAGTTAAACACTGAAAGCAAGTATCCTGTTTTATGTGCTACCAAGCATATCTGTGTTGGGAGAAATAACCCCATAAATAAATATCTTATTGGCTTTACACTCAAGCACAACTAATTATTGTGAGCAGCTGTGTCTGGTGTGAATGGACTGCATTTCCCACAATCCCTTGCAAATCATATTGATATATGCACTTGCCAAGACTGTGAACATTCTCACCCAGGCAGCCGTCTGACAGGTCTTCTTGGTGACCGGAGAGAACAACCACATCCACCTTAGGCATCCAAAGGAGCTCTTTTTCCTCCTGCAGAATGGGATACAGATGACCCATCGCCCTACCCCTTTTGAGGCCCACCTCTGAGACCGCCCATTCAGTCTCTATCATCTTTTTGATAACCTGATGCACGGGGAAACAAACCTTGGAACCCTGCAACAGTGGGTCCTCCAACAGTTCCTCTGCTGCAGGCAGAGAAGTCATAATGTTCAAGGCGGTGAGAGAATGCTTAATTAATGCTGCTAGCTCCTCTCCTGGAAAGACCAAAACCACATTAGGGTCTTCCCCAGAAGGGGTCTCTCTCTCCTCCAAGTTCTGAGCTGTCTTCTCCCCAGAGGTCAGACGGCCCTCTCTGAAGTTACTGATTGAGTTAGAAATTGGTTGAGTGGGAGGTAACAAAGGGTACAGGTAAATGCAGTTCATTCTGAGGAGAAGGAGATTCCAGTGGAGTGCTGTAGGGATCTGTCGTTGGTCCGATTCTTTTTGACATCTTTGTATGTGATATTGCAGAACAGCTGTCAGGTAAGGTTTGCCTCTTTGCAGATGATACCATAATTTGCAATAGACAGCCAGGAAGGAATAAATAACATGAGGAGAGATCTAGCTAAGCTTGAACAATGGTCTAGAATTTGACAGCTGAGATTTAATGCTAAAAAATGAAGGGCTGTGCATTTGGGCTACAAAACTCCAAGGGAGCGGTACAGTGTGTGGTTGGGGGGGGGGGTGAAGTACTTCTGATCACAAAAGAAGAGCGGGACCTGGGCATGATTGAATTGGATGATCTTAAAGTAGCTAAACAAGTAGAATAGGCGACTGCGAAAGCTAGAAGGATGCTCAGGTGCATAGGGAAAGGAATGGCCAGCAGAAAAAAGAAGGTGATAGTGCCTCTGTATAAGCCTTTGGTGACCTCATTTGGAGTATTGTGTGCAATTCTGGAGACCACATCTTCAAAAGGATATAAACAGGTTAGAGTCTGTGCAGAGGGTGGCTACTAAAATGGTTAGTGGTCTTTGTTATAAAGCATATGAGGACAGACTTAAGGATCTTAATATGTATATAGAGCAAAGGTGGGATAAGAGCGATATGATAGAGACCTTACCTCCGTGGCATAAATGCACAGGAGGGTCTCTTTCAATTGAAGGCAAGATCTGCTACAAAGGGACATAAGATGAGAATGAAAGGGGATAAACTCAAGAGTAATATGCGGAAATATTTCTTTATAGAAAGGGTGGTAGATGCGTTGAATAGTCTCTCAGTGGAGGTGATAAAGCTAAGGACAGTATCTTAATTCAAAAAAGCATGGGCTCAACACAGAGGATCTCTAAAGGAAAAAAAGGAGACTTTGTAGTAGCCGATATGGAAGGGCAGACTAGATAGGCTATGTGGTCTTTTCCTGCCATCATATTTCTATATCCTCAGATCCCTGTTCCCCCCATAACTCCATCTGGATTACTTTAACACTGTCTATATTGGCTTGCCACAGTATCAAATGAAGCAGCTACAAATCAGATCAAAATACAGCAATACGTCTTCTTTATCACTCATCATGATTTGATCAAGTCACCCCTTTACTCACTAAATCTCAGTGGCTTCCCTTGGCTTTCCGCTCGCAATATAAGCTCCTTATTATTATCCATAAGATCCTCACAGTTCTGATGTCCCTATCTATCTCGCTTCTCACATCATTCCATATACGCCATCGCTTTTTCTTCATTCCTTGCATGCTCACTGACTATATTTGCCATCTCCATCCACGGCTCATCTTGATAGCACACGGAATTCTGCTTTTTTCTTGTACCTCGGTATGGAATTTCCTTTCTGCTTCTGTGCATCTTGAATCACCCTCCCTAGATTTAAAATAGCCCTTAAAACATACCTTTTCCAATAGGCATTTTACCTTTCCTCTGAGAAGATATAGTGTACCATAATTTGGCTTTTTGACATATTCATAAATGACCTGGAAAGTGGAATAACGAGTGAGGTTATCAAATTTGCAGATGACACAAAACTATTTAAAGTTGTTAAAACCCAAGAGGATTGTGGAAAACTGGAAGAGGATCTTGATAAATTGGAAGACTGGGCATCAAAATGGCAGATGAAATTTAATGTGGACAAGTGCAAAGTTATGCACCTAGGGAAGAACCCAAACTATAGTTACACGATGCAAGGTTCCACATTAGGAACCACCACCAAGGAAAAAGATTTAGGCGTCATTGTGGATAACATGTTAAAACCCTCGGCCCAGGGTGCAGCGGCAGCCAAGAGAATGCTAGGTATCATAAGGAAAGGAATGGAAAATAAAACAAAAGATATTATAATGCCTCTATATCGTTCCATGGTGAGACCGCACCTTGAATATTGTGTGCAGTTTCGCCGTATCTTAAAAAGGATATAGCGATATTAGTAAAGGTTCAGAGAAGAGCCACCAAAATGGTAAAGGGGATGGAAGGATACTCCTATGAAGAAAGGCTAAAAAGGTTAGGGCTCTTTAACCTGGAAAAGAGATGGCTGAGGGGAGATATGATACAAGTCTATAAATTAATGAACGGAGTGGAACGGGTAAACGTAGATCAATTGTTTACGTTATCAGAATATAAACAGACTAGGGAACATGCAATGAAGCTACAGGGTAAACTATTTAAGACTAATAAAAGAAAATATTTTTTCACTCAACGTGTATTCAAACTCTGGAATTTATTACCGGAGGATGTAGTAAAGGCTGTTAGTGTAGCTGGGTTTAAAAAAAGGTTTGGACAAGTTCCTTGAGGAAAGGTCCATAAACCATTATTAAGAAGGGACCCAGGATATCAGTGTTGGACCCAGTACAAGCATTGTGGAACCTGTGTCTTTTGGGGAAACTGCTAGGAACGTATGACCTAGATTGGCCACTGTTGGAAACAGGATACCTGGGCTTGATGGACCTTGGTCTGACCCAGTATGGCATACCTTATGTTCTTATATTTAATGTTAAAAAATAGGTGGTCATGCTTTTTGGGCTGCAGCAATCCAAGGGAGCAATATAATATAGGGGGTAAGTACTTTTGTCCACTAAAGAAGAGCAGGACCTAGGCGTAGTTGTGTCTGATGATCTTAAAGTAGCTAAACAGGTAGAAAAGGCGACGGCAAAATCTAGAAGGATGCTTGGGTGCATACGGAGAGGAATGACTAGCAGAAAAAAGGAGGTGATAGTGCCTCTGTATAAGTCTTTGGTGCGACCTCATTTGGAATATGGTGTGTAATTCTGGAGACCGCATCTTCAAAAGGATGTGAACAGGATGGAGTCGGTGCAGAGGGTGGCTACTAAGATGATTAGTAGTCTTCATTATAAAGCATATGAGGACAAACTTAGGGATCTTAATATGTACACCTTAGAGGAAAGGCGGGATAGAGGTGATATGATTGAGATGTTTAAATACCTCCGTGGCATAAATGTTATGGGAGAGAGCCTCTTTCAATTGAAAGCAAGTTCTGCTACGAGGGGACATGGGATGAGGGTGAAGGGGAATAGATTCAGGAGTGATATGCGGAAATATTTCTTTACGGAAAGAGTGGTGGATCCGTGGAATAGTCTCCCAGTGGCGGTGGTAGAGATGAGGACAATAACTGAATTTAAAAAAGCATGGAACAAACACAGAGGATCTCTAAAGGTAAAAAGGGGACTGTTGTAGTTGTTGATATGGAAGGACAGACTAGATAGGCCATGTAGTCTTTTTGTGTTGTGATGTTTCTATGTAAGATCATCCCAAAAGGAGAAATTTCACTTACCGTTAATTTCCTTTCCTGGAATCCTGCTAGACCAATCCAGACAAGTGGATTGTGTCCCCCTGCCAGCAGATGTTGGAGACAGAGAAAAAAAACTGTACCACAATCTGATTGGTTAGGACCTGGTACACATATAGGCATACCCCTAGGGGTCACCTTCAGTAAACTCTGACAAGCAACAAGAACATAAGAACAGTAAGAAATTATGTACAGGGTGAAGAAAGTCTGAAAAGCAGTGTAGAACCCCTGCTCGAGATATAACACTGCTAGAGACTTTTGCAACAATACTGACTGTATGCATCATGGGCGGGTCCTGGACTGATTTAGCAAGATTCCAGGAAAGGAAATTAACGGTAAATGAAATTTCTCCTTCCATGTCATCCTGCTAGACCAGTCCAGACAAACGGGTAGTACCCATGCTAACTGCCCTCCGGGTGGGAAGACAGCACCGCAGTTACTACTTTGGCCCCAAATGCAGCGTCCTCCCACGCCTGAAGATCTAGCCGATAGTGACGGCTAAAAGTGGATAGGGAGGACTAGGTGGTTGCTCTACAAATATCAAGAGGAGTAGCCTGAGAGCGCTCCGCACACGATGTCGCTTGAGCACACGTAGAATGCGCTCTGAGCCTGGATGGTACCGATTTTCCGCGGAGGATGTAAGCGGACTCCATCTCCTGCCACAACCACCTAGAGATGGTGGACTTGGAAGCTGCTAGGCCCTTCCAAGGACCCGAGAAGAGAAGAGAGAGATGATCCGACTTACGGAAGGAATTGGTAGCCTTCAAATAACGGTAAAGAACTCTTGAGATCAAGTGTCCGAAAAATTTTTTTTCTTTCCGGAGGACTGTTCATTGGGGAAGGAAGGCAAGAAAATAGGTTGGTTCGCGTGAAAAGGTGTCAGGACCTTTGGCAAAAAGGAAGGGACGGTATGAAGGGTGACACCCGCATCCAAGAAGGAGAGATAAGGATCCCGGCAAGACAAGGCCTGCAATTCCGATACCCGCCGAGCTGAAGTAATTGCTACCAAAAAGGCTGTTTTTAAGGAGGGATCACGCAGCGATGACTTTTGAACCACTTCACAAGGTGCTTCTGTTAGCACCCTTAGGAAAGAGCCCAAGGAGGAACCACAGGACGGTAAGGTGGTCTGACCACCTTTGCTCCCTTAAGAAAACGTACCACATCGGCGTGAGATGCGAGGGAACAGCCACCTATTGGACCCCTAAAGCAGGTAAGGGCTGAAATGTGGACTCAAAGAGACCCAAGCGCCAAACCCTTGTCAAGACCATCTTGAAGAAAGGCTAGAATTTGAGGAATATGTACCCGCCACGGAGAGAGCTGACGGCCAGAAACACCATGTTTCAAATTTACACCACACCCGGGCATATGCTCGAGATGTAGACGGCCGACGCGCCTTGAGCAGGGTAGCCACTACCTTGGGAGAATAACCCTTGTCTTTCAGATGTCGGCGCTCAAGAGCCAAGCTGTAAGCGAGTAGGGAGCGGGGTTCTCCATTAGGATGGGACCCTGTCTTAAAAGTCCTTTCCGCGACCCGAGTCGCAGAGGAGAAGCTTGGGCTAGCTGCACGAGGTCTGCATACCACGGCTGCCGGGGCCAATCCGGCACAACCAGAATCACCGCACCCAAGTGCCCCCTGACGCGCTGAAGAACCCTGCCTATCAGTGGCCACGGAGGGAAGATTAGAGTAGAGTTGACATTGGCCAGGACTGGGCTAAGGCATCCGGGCCCTGTGATCCGTGTTCCCTCCTGCGGCTGAAGGAGGCTAGGGCCTTGGCGTTGGAAGCCATGAGATCCATCGTGGGATGACCCCATTTTTGCACAAATCTGTTGAAACACCCACGGCGCTAGCTCCCATTCTCCTGGGTCGAGGACATGCCGGCTGAGATAATCTGCCATGACAATGGATGTCCCCGCGATGTGCTGTGCCGAGATCGCGTGAAGATGTCTTTCTGCCCAATGGAAGAGAAGGAGCATTTCCTTGGCCACTCCGAGACCTTTTGTTCTGCCTTGGCGGCTGATGTAGGTCACGGTCGTCGCGTTGTCAGAGAGTACGCGAACCGCCTGGTAACGAACCTGCGGGAGAAACCGCAGTAAGGCTAAGTGAACTGCTCGAGCTTCCAGTCGGTTGATGGACCAACGTGCTTTGTGAGGCGACCACATGCCCTGTGTGGTTGAGACAATGAGCTCCCATCCGGAAAGGCTGGCATTGGTGGTCAACAAAATCCAATGGGGTGACTCTAGGGCAGTGATGGCTAACCTTTTTGAGCCCGAGTGCCCAAACTGCCGCACAAAACCAAAGAATTTCCTCAAAGTGCCAGCACGTCAATTAAACCTCAGCTCAGTTACACATGCAGAACATAGACCATCACCAAACAAAGAATCACAATTTAGAAACAGGAAGGCAATAATTAAACTGGGAACCCCAAAAGCCAAACTTGGAATGTACAACACTGTAGAAATAAAACTATAAATTAATTTCCTCTTGTACCAAACAAAGCACAGACGTTAATGATGCACATTTCCCAGAGGTTTCATATTCCAGTTAATAAATTCAAAATAAAGAGATATCTTTCTACCTTTTGTGCATTTTTTTTCAGTTGCAATTGCTCCAGCCACTTTCTTCTGGTTTCTTCATGTTTTCTGCTAACTCTCCATCGTCTGCTGTCCATTTGTTCTTTCTTCTCTCTTCTAGTCTTTTTTTCCATTCTCTCTCTCTACATCTGCTTTAACATACTAATCTTTCTCCTTTTGCTCTTTCCTCATTCCTATTTCATCCACACAAATTTTACCGCTCCATCCTCAATCCCCACTTACTCTCCCAATACCCGGCCAATTGTAGATTTTTCATTCCTCCCACACAAAATATTTTTCCCCTCTCCATTTTACTCTCCCAGCCCCATCCCATTCTAATCCTCCCCCAACATCAGCTCCCTTCTAGTTCCAGTCTCACCCAGCATCCATTCCTTTCTAGTCCCTGCATCAGCCCATTTCCAGTCCTAGCCCCCCATCAACCCATTTCCAGTCCTAGCTCCCCCATCCATTTTCAGTCTGAGTCCCTTCATCAGCTCATTTCCAATCCTAGCCCCCCATCAGCCCATTTCTAGTCATTTCCTAGCCCCATCATCAGCCCATGTCAAATCATAGCTCCCCTCCACTCAGTCCAATTCCAGTCCAAGCCCCCCACATGAGCCTACTTCCAGTTCTAGCCCCTCCATGAGTCCATTTCAATTCAAGCCCCCACCACAGCCCATTTCCAATCTTAGCTCCCCCCAACAGCCCATTTCCAGTCCTATCCTAGCTGCTCCATCAGCCCATTTTCAGTCCTAGCTCCCTTCCCTCACAGCCCATTTCCATTCCAAGCTCCCTCCCCATCAGCTATTTGCAGTTCAAGCCTCCCCTTCCACTCAGCCCATTTCCAGTCATAGCAACCCCCCAACCCATTACCAGTCCTAGCCCCCCATCAACCCACTTCCAGTCCTAAACCCCCATCACCCCATTTTCAGTTTAAGCCCCCCCTATAACCCATTACCAGTCCTAACTCCCCATCACCCCATTTCCAGACATCCCCCATCAGCCCAAAGCCCATTACCAGTCTTAACCCCCCCATAGCCCATTATCAGTCCTAACCCATCAGCCCACTTCCAGTCTTAACCCCATCAGCCCATTTCCAGTCAGCCCCCCACAGCCCATTGACAGTCCTTAACGCCCACCCCCATCAGCCCACAGCCCATTACCAGTCCTAACCACATCAGCCCACCTCAAGTCCTAACCCCTCCCCATCAGTCCATTTCCTGTCCTAGCCCCCCCTTAGCCCATTATCAGTCCTAACCCCCCCCCCATAGCCCATTAGCAGTTCTAACCCATCACCTCATTTCCAGACAGCCCCCATCAGCCCACAGCCCATTACCAGTCTTAACCCCACCATAGCCCATTACTAGTCCTAACCCCCCCAACAGCCCACAGCCCATCCAGTCCTAACCCCTCCCCATCAGCCCATTTCCTGTCCTAGCCCCCCCCATAGCCCATTATCAGTCCTAACCCCCATCACCCCAATTACAGACAGCCCCCATCAGCCCAAAAGCAGTCTTAACCCCCCCCCCTAGCCCATTACCAGTCCTAACCCCCCATCACCCCATTTCCAGACAGCCCCCATCAGCCCACAGCCCATTAGCAGTCCTACCCCCCCTAGCCCATTAGCAGTCCTACCCCTCCCCCCAGCCCATTATCAGTCCTACCCCCCCCAGCCCATTAGCAGTCCTAACCCCCCCAGCCCATTAGCAGTCCGAACCCCCCCAGCCCATTAGCAGTCCTACACCCCCCCTAGCCCTTTAGCAGTCCTACACCCCCCCCATGCCCATTAGCAGTCCTACACCCCCCCTAGCCCATTAGCAGTCCTACACCCCCCCTTAGCCCATTAGCAGTCCTACACCCCCCCCTCTAGCCCATTAGCAGTCCTACACCCCCCCCTCTAGCCCATTAGCCGTCCTCACCCCCCCCCCCAGGGCATATTAAAAAAAAAAAAAAAAGCTGGCTTTGGCTGCTGCCGCGGCAGCGGCAGAATGCAATGTCCCGCGGGGCCCCCTCCGCCCGCTAAGCCCCTCTGCAAGGGCTTTCAGATTCGCGAGGGAGAGCTTCTCCCTCGCGTCTCTGTTAAGCCCGCAGGGGCTAATGGGAAATTTCCCATCAGTCCCTCGCGTCTAAAGAGGCTGATGGGAAATTTCCCATTAGCCCCTGCGGGCTTAACAGAGACGCGAGGGAGACGCTCTCCCTCGCGAATCTGAAAGCCCTTGCAGAGGGGCTTAGCGGGCGGAGGGGGCCCCGCGGGACACTGCACTCTGCCGCGGCAGCAGCCAGAGCCAGCTTTTTATTTTTTGCGGACCTACCCGCGTGCCAGCTGCAAGGCCTTCGCGTGCCACAGCTGGCACGCGTGCCATAGGTTCGCCATCGCTGCTCTAGGGGAACACCCTTGAAGAGATGAGATGGTAGAAGCCACCATTGAAGATCGTTTCTGGTGGAGAGAGGAATGGGCAGTTGAAGATTGTAATCTTCCGACACTGGTGACCACCGGGCGAGCAGGGCCCATTGTAGGTCGTGCATGTGCGCCCTGGCCCACGGCACCACCTCTATGGTGGCCGCCATGGATCCCAGCACCTGAAGATAGTCCCATGTGCGCGGACAGGGTCCGGAGAGGAAGCTGCGAATCTGGAGCAACAGTTTGCGAAACCGGTCGCGAGTCAGGAAAGCCTTGCCCTGAGCAGTATTGAAGCGAGCTCCGAGAAACTCCAAACACTGTGGGTTGCAAGGAGCTTTTGGCCCGATTGACCACCCAGCCGAGACTTTCTTAGGAGGAAACCACCTGGTCTACTGTTTGACATGCTTCCGCAAAGGAATCCGCTCGCATAAGCCAGTCGTCCAAGTAAGGATGCACTCGAATCCCGTTTTTGCGTAAGGCCACCGCCACTACCACCATTTTATTTATTTATTTTTATTTAGTGTTCTTTTATACCGCACTCTTTTTCATCAGCGCGGTTTACATTAAACAGAAATACTCATTGCAAGCAACAAACTGTGATGAGTTTACATATAACAGGAGAATTCAACTGGGAATTTAACTTTGGGAAACTTTGTACATATTTGTAAAATATTTGTAAAAACTTAGTACATATTTGTAATGAACCTGTATACTTATTGAGACTTTATACATATTTGTAAAAAAACCTATATACAGAGGATAGAATTTCTTAGTTACATCTTGAGTAAATAAGGTATTTACAATTATTACTGTGCCTGTTAGAGGGATGATGATGTGCTTTGGAAATGCAGAATGAAGAGGTGGTGTTTTATGGCTTTTCTGAAATGCTTGAGGTCAGTAATAGCTCTTATGTTGGGGGGTAGGTTGTTCCAACATCTGGGTGCATAGTATGCAAAGGCCCTGTCTGATGTTGAATGTTTGCATTTTGTGGTCTCATGTGGTGTAACTAGGGTATTTGCCGCTGCTGACCTCCTGGATCTGATATTAGGAGTTGGATGGATGAGTTTTGAAATTGATGAAGGAGCTATAGTATTTATCGCTTTAAAGGCCATGAGAAGAGCTTTATATGCTATTCTGCAGTATATAGGGAGCCAGTGAAGCTCCATTAGGATGGGTGTTATGTGTTCGCCCTTTGAAGCACCGTATAGCACCCGGGCAGCGGCATTCATGGCTAGTTGTAATGTATTTAGGGTATTTTTTGGGAGACCATGGAGTATTATGTTTGCATAGTCGAAGTGGGGTGTGACTATGGTTTGAAATATGGTTCTGAAGCTGTCTGGTTCCAGCATGTTTTTCAGATGACGCAGAGTCCTTATTTTGAAATAAATGGTTTTCACAGTGCGGTTGATATGTTCTTTAAAATCCAGTCGCTGGTCAAGTATTACTCCAAGGTATTTTATGGAGGGCTTGATTGGGAGATCTGCGTCTCGTACTTTTAGGGTCTCAGGGGGTGAGAATGCTCTGTTTTTCGTGACTATCAGAACTTCGGTTTTTTTGTAGTTTATGCGCATATTCTGGGTGAGGAGCCAATCTGCTATTGCGTTAAAGCAATCTACTAGTGTTGTGTAGTCTGGGAACTTGACGTTGATTGGTGTGAATATTAGCACATCGTCTGCATAGATCAATGAGGATATGCCAAAGGAACGAGTGATGTTACATATAGGCTGCATATAAATATTAAATAGCAGCGCTGATAGGGAAGAGCCCTGAGGTACTCCTTGTTTTAACTGGAAAGGTTGTGAGGTACCTGTAGCAGTCCTGACATGTTGCAAGCGATCTTCCAGGTATGATTTGCACCATTCCCATGCCAGCCCATGGATTCCCTTGTCATATAGACGGGTTAGTAGTATTTCATGGTCCACACAGTCAAATGCTGCAGATATGTCGAGGAATATTAGGGCAAAGCCTTTTTTGATGTCGTCTAATCCACTGATGAGTGTGTTGGTTAATGTGGTCAGCAATGTCTCTACTCCGTGGGCTTCCCTGAATCCGTGCTGACTGGGGTCGAGGGGTGAGGAGGTGTCTATGTGTTGTTGTATTTGATTGTTGGTTACTTTCTCAATTATTTTGGATAGAAGCGGTATACTAGAAATCGGGCGGTATGATTCTTCCTTTGATGGGTCTAGTTGATTGTTTTTTAGCAGCGGTCTTATGGAAGTCTGTTTTAGAGCCGATGGGAAGATGCCTGTTGAGAAGGACATCTTTATTATATCTGCTATGACTGGACTAAAGTCGGATCGCAGAGCTCTTATCCAGTGTGCTGGGCAAGGGTCGTTAGGTGCTGTGGTGGTATTCATTTTGACTATAATGTCTTCAACGTATTTGGCTGAGGGCGGTGAGAGCTTTAGTAGTGGGGAAACTCGTACGTGTTGTTGGGGTGGACTTGGCGATGAAATTGTTGTTCTGATAGCTTTAGATTGTATAAAGTTGGCGTACTTCTGTGGGTTTATGGGTTCCTGTTGAGGTGGTGATGGTTCTGTAGTTAGTGACTTTACTAGATTGAAGAGTTCCCGAGGTTTGTTTAGGGAGCGGTTGAGGAGTTCAGAGTGGTAGGATTTTCTTGTGTTCCATATTGCTTCACGATGGGCTTGCAGGTGGGTCAAGTATGTTTGTTGAACTGTTGAGTTATGAGATTTACGCCACTTTCTTTCGAGCTTCCTCAAGATGGTAAGAGACTTCCTTAGATCTTGGGAGAACCATGGTGCAGATGGTCTTTTTACAACATTGTCCTTTGTTGTTGGGTTTTTACGGGCTGGTGGTAGTATAGCGTATTGGTTGATGGTTTCATTCCATGTGTTGACCATGTCATTGATGTTGGTAGAAGGTTGATTGAGCCTTGGAAGTATGTGTTTCTTGATTTCTTCTTCCTTGAGAGGTTTGAAGCGTGTGGAGTTTGTTGGTGACTGTTTTGCTGTCTCAGGTGATGGGACCTGATATGCTGGTATTGTGAGTGTTATCAGGCTATGATCTGTCCAAGGGACCGGAGTGATGGATAGGTCGAAATCATCATTCGTGGACATGTAGGTGGGTGGAGCGAAGACAAGGTCAAGCACATTGCCACGTTGATGAGTGGGTTGATTTATGAGTTGGTTGTAGTTGAGGTTTTTCATTGCGTCTAGGAATGTATTAGAAAGGGCAGTTTGTATGGAAGGGAGGTTGAAGTCGCCCATTAGCCAATTAGGTTTCTCTGGGTGTACTGGGTTGCAGGCTAAGTCAATTACACTGGATAGTTCTTCAGATGTTGAGTTCGGTGTAATATATAAGGTTGATGGTATTGTAGTTGTTGTATATTGAGATAATGTCTAATTGTTTTGTGCTCTTGGTTGTGATTGTGCGATATTGGAGGTCAGTTTTTGCTATAATGGCAACACCTCCTCCTCTTTTATTTGCTCTGTTGCATGTGTAGGTGGAGTAATTAGGTGGTGTGAGTTGGTTTATTATAACTGAATCGGAGTCTGAGAACCAAGTTTCTGTGACCATTAAAATGTCTAGATTTCTTTTGATTATTAGGTCTGAGATGGCTGGCCATTTCTTGCGTGCAGATCTTGCGTTTATGAGGGCACAACGGAGTCCTTCTTGTTGAGGAACAGGTCGGTTGCGTTTTGTGTTGGGTGTTTGGTCTATTGCTATATGTAGAAGGTGAGAATGCCTCTTATGGTAGGGATTTTGTGGATATTGGTGAAAGCTGTGGAAGTGTTTTTTGTTTGTGCTGTTTAGTGTAGTAATATGGTGGTGATCTTGTGAAAGTGAATTAGCTTCGTATAGTATACTGAAGAGTAGGCAAACTACCGTTATGGCAGGTGTGGTCATTGTTGCTGAAATGTGGGTGAGGAGAGCTTTTTATAGGTACGTTTGGGGATAGATAATGGTAGGGTAGGCAGCAGATAATTAAGCAGAGCAACACTTTAACAATAGTTGGAACGTTGGACAAGTAGTGGCAGCAATGTAACAAGTTAACAATGTTACAAACTTTTAAGTAATAGCATTGAACACAATGTATCAAATTTTGGCTATGTGTCTATAGCCACTAGCAACCATTTGTTATCCAAAGCAGTAAGCAATAATATGTGGGAAAGATTAACCAAGTAGTTAAATCTAGTTGGTTTGAGTCATTTATTGTCTTAAGTATTAAATACAGGGTTGATTATGGTTAGCAAACCTGGTTGTTGTGGGAGGGTTGCTCCGTGTTGGATGAAGGAGATTGCTTGGAGGAAAGACGGTCTCAAATTGTTGCAGGCATATGCTTCTCCTAAGATGCTCAGTGGAGGTGCGGTTACTGTTGTAGAACGGGTTCAGCGTCAGGTTGCGTGATTGACATCTGTAATGATTTGTTTGGAGCGTCGAAGAGCCATGTGGGTGCCTCTGTGTGGGCCACTGCCTAAGGGCCACGCCAAAGGGCCCTCTGGCGAGGCCCTCAGGCGTGGGCCCGCCTGTCGGCGGCTCTCTTTAATGCCGGCCTGCTGCTCCTCCCCCTCCCATGACCTTGGAGAAGGTGCGCAGTGCCATGGCTAGGCCGAACGGTATGGCACAAAACTGGAAATGTCTGCCCAGAATCGTGAACCGCAGGAAACGCTGATGGTCGCTGCAAATAGGAATGTGGAAATAAGTCTCGGTAAGATCTAATGAAGCCAGGAACTCTCCCTTGCGAACCGCTTGGATGACTGAACAGAGGGTTTCCATGCAGAAGCGAGGTACGCGGTGACAATGGTTGATGCCTTTGAGGTTGAGGATTGGCCGGAAGAAACCGTCCCTTCTTGGGAACCACAAAATCGATGGAATAGCGGCCCGTACTGCGCTCGGTGGGAGGAACGGGACAAATTGCCCGTAGAAGAAGGAGGCGCCGAATAGTGGAAAGGACGATTTCCCTTCTTCAAGGAGCCCCTCCTGGAGAAATAAGAAAAGCGTCCCGAATGGGTTGATAAGTCTCGAGAGCATAACCCTGAGCTACCACCTGAAGAACCCACTGGTCTGAAGTGATGAGTGCCCACTGTTGAGAGAAGAGACAGATGTCAGCCGACTGGAGGCGGTATCTCGGGTGGGCGAGATGCCCCATCAGCGGGAGGAACGCACGGCTCCAGTGAACTTGTTTGAGCCTGAGTTTGAGCCATTGTTCTTTCTGGCTCCTCGAAAGGACTGCGCCCTCTGGGTAAAGCGATTGGACGAGGCCGACGGTGCCGTTTAATTTGATCGGTAACGGCGAGTATCTCTAAAACAAGATGTCTGCCGAAGAGCAGCCATGTAAGGACAGGATGGTCGGCGACTGGAGAACTTCGGCTTGTCCTCGGGTAGGCATTGCGGCTTCACCTCCCCGAGATCTTTAACCAACTTGTCCAGGTCCTCGCCGAAGAGGAGCCTCCCCTTAAATGGTAGCCTAGCGAGCCGTGCTTTGGAGGTGACGTCCGCAGACCACTGGCGCAACAAGAGCCAACGCTGGGCCACAGTGACCACCGCCACTGAACGAGCGGAGAGTTGAAGCAAGTCATAAAAGGCATCTGCTAAATAAGCCGTGACGGATTCCAGACGAGCTAGGGCTGGATCTTCAGGCAGACGCTGTATTCATCGCAGGAAGGCCCGAGCTCCGAGACCACCACAGACGGTGGCCTGGAGAGCTAACGTTGAGGAGGAAAAGGTTGTTTTGAGAAGACTCTCCACTTTCCTATCCTGCTGGTCTCCGACAGCTGCACCTCCTTCCACCAGGATGGTAGTATGCTTTGTGACGCCCATCACTAGGGCATCCACCTTGGGATATGCGAGCCACTTATCCCGATCTGATGGAGATCAAAGATAAAACTGACCAATACGGCAAGCTGTGCGCAACGAAGCATCTGGCACTTCCCATTCCTGTAACACCATTTGTTGGAGCTCTGCCGGAAAAGGAAATGCCTTTGATGGCGTTTGGATACCCTGCAGAATGGGGTCCGATTGCGGTTGTGACTGAGGCTCCTGAGACGCCATAGGATCCGACAAGCGTAGAGCTTCTACGACTTGAGCGATCAACACCAGCAACTCGTCCTTGTGAAAAAGACAAAGATCCTGGGCATCACCTTGACTATCAGCCGAGGGGACTGATGGGGAATATTCGCCGTCCTCACGATCCGAACTTCTGGCACCCGAAGATATGTCGTCCTCTGGTTCAGCGGGCGATGCCTCCGAACCCCACCAGATTTCTTTAGAGGGACGGGCAGAGTCCTTAGGGTACAAATCACTAAGGGAACGTTTCCGGGAAGCAATTTGAGCACTGGTTGTGTTTGAAGGCGAAGTCTGTGGCGCTGCCCCTAATGTGGGGGGCTCCAAGCGCCAGAGGGACCATGCCTGCTTAAAAAGAGCCAAAAACAGTGCATCTGAAGTTGGCAACGGCTGTTCCCCCGTTAGTGCTGTGGCATTAGCAGACTGTGAAATTAATAGAGGAGGATCCGTGAATCCCTCCGCTGCTTGCGCTGCATGAGGACTTGCTGCATGGACAGACAAAGCAGAAGGGTCATCTCTAATAGAACCCTCAGGAGCAGCTGAAGACTCCCCTGCGTGTGAACAGGCGAAGCACACTCTCTAAGATCTTTCACTTTCTTGCTGCACACAATGCAGCGCTGAGAGGAGGAAGGCATTCTGAAAAATACAAGCTATTGCCAACTGCAGCTCAAGATGGCCTCCGCAGCCACGAGGAGAGAGGACAAAACAAAATGTCTGCCATGTGAAAAGCCCGCCAAAACCACACGCTGAAAAACCACGGAGTTGAGGAGACACACCAAAGCACTGGAGTTCTGCAGGCAAAATAATAAAATATATGCCAAGTAAACTGTGTGGTAGTGAAAGGGAGTAGCCGCGCTTGTCAAAAACTGAAGGCTGCTGAGGATTGGAGATTCGTTTGCGCAATCGCGATAAAACCGGCGGTTTTGTAGAGAAAAACGTCCCGACGGTGCTTTAGGTTGAACATCTGGCTTTGTGTTTGCCGGAGCGCTCCTCCGCAGCACAGGCTACCCAATGCTGAAAATGCAGAAGCAGCACCCGAAAACAACGATCGCGAAGGTATGGGGGGGGGAGAGAGAACAGCCCAACCGGCTAGTGTAAACTCACTGTTGAAGTCTCCGTGCAGCAAGTCGAGCAGGGGAGCCAGAAGAAGAGAAGGCTGCAGAGCAATTGAAGGCAACCCTGTGCTGCTGGCAGTTCAGGCCCTCCTGGCCCGGAGCCAGCTAAGGGATTCCCGGGGAGGTTAAGAGCTCGACTGATCCTCCAGACCAGGAGCTCCTAACACTGAGGATCCAAGGTAACTGTAGGACTGGGCAATGCAAGGAAACACCTCCTGTGTGCCCTGAAACCTCCAGTCAAAGAAAAAGAAAGAAAGTAAAAGGAATTAACTAACAGGAAAACATTCTCAGAAATAAAGAAAAAAATAATAAGCCTGATGTAATAGGAGAACAAAATCTGGAGAGAAACCTGGTAGAGTCTCTCTGACCACACCTGCAGAAACAGAAGGAACCGAAGGAACTGCAACGGACAAGGCCGCTGCTTGCAGAGAAACCAGAGTCTCCACCAGAGCACTCACCTCCATAGATGGCGGAGCCCCCTGAGCAGATAAAGGCCCCTCCTTGGACTTATCCTGAAGATCCTGCTCAATGCTACGTGCTTCAGCAGCACAGCCGCAGCACACCCCAGCATCTGTTATTGCCCCGCGCCGGGAACCGCAGACAAGGCATTGCGGCCGAGACGGCATTAGCTTTAAGGATCCCCTGCTCACAAAATAAAACAGCACAGGAAAGAATGAACCAAAAATAAACCAACCACCAAATAAAGAAACAGGCTCTAAACCTTTTTTTTTTTTTATTCCAGAACTGGTAAGGATCAAAACAAATAAAAGGGAATATGCAAACTATAGAGCACAGCTGAAAAGAACCTAAAAGAAAACTGAGGCAAAAAGCAGTTCAGTAAAAAACGATGGAAACAGGCCGCGCCGAGGTTGTGAGGCAAACGCTAAAATTACACTGTGCCGTGCATGCGGCTGCCGGCCACGAGAGAAAGGCCTGCCAAGCTCCCGCACGTCCCCTGTCTTACCTGCAGTCTGTCGGGCCCAAAATTAGTAGCGAAATACAAAACTGCCGCCCGGTAGAAGCAGCTTGACGCCCCTTGTCCTCAGCCTGGGTTGATTGCGCTTAGCTCAGCAACACGGCCAAAGGCCTGCTGGCGGCTCCCACGTTTCCGACACGATCAGGAGCTGACCAGAGAAGAAGAGTGCCACTCACCACTTCAGCTCCCCTCCGTCCAGTCAAGGAGGGGGAGAGAAGGAAGAAGGGACACCCGGCAGCAAAGAGAGAGAATCTCCTCCTGACAATCTTTGAGTCCTGATTTAAAATCCTTTAATAAAAATAAAAAAAAAAGGAACTTGAATGTACTGACAGCCAAATGAAGAAAACCAAATTTTATATAAATAAAACTCAAAATCCTTAGCTACCCTAACCTAAAGCTCCTTATCCGTCACTCCAGTCAGCCCAGGACCTAGGCTCACTACCCCACCACCAGCACACTGGAAGCTGGAGGGGTAGTGAGCCAGCAGTATATGTGAGGTGGCTTTAAGATTCTGACGTGCCCAGTCTCCAAGCTGCGGCAGGAGGTCCACTACCCAGAGGTGCGGGACTGGACTGGAGGGACGATAAGGAAGAGATAAGACTCCCCAATAGATTTCACTGCTTAAGCAAAAGCTACACCTACTAGGTCAATTTACTGCAGGGTTCTATTTAGTGCGTGTTAATACCATGAACACATTTAGCACATGTTAGAAACTCTAGCTGTGTAAGAAACTCTAGCTGTGTATCATCCAATTAGCTACTTCCCCTGACTTTTTTTTTTACATTTTCCAAAGCAAAGTTAATCGTATAGCTGGACGATGTAGCCTCCTTTACTATGGAATAAGTTTTCATTGGAATTGTGTAGTGAAAGTTCAAATTTAGTTTTTCAAAATGCTTTACAAAATTAGCTATTAGTAAACTAATTAAACAATTATGTTGGAGTGGGGTGCAGTGAGTTGAATTCTGTGGGTTCTATAGTCTGTACTCTGTTGTAATTGTATTAGTTTTATTTATTGTAAGCTATTCTGAGTTTTTGGTATGAGTAGGTTAGAAAATTTCAATTAAATTTTTTTTGGAGGCTGTCTTCATAAGGTCTCATTCTAGCCATATGCGGAATTAATCACAATTTAGAAACCCTTGTCTTGAAGTAGAAAAAACCCCACACTCTATTTATTATTAATACTCCATTTATTTCTGGACAGATAACAGGGTAACCATAGACTCTTACCCATTCTTTGGATGGAAGCAGCACACAAGGAGGGAGGGTGAGAAGGAGTTGGCTTTTCATCAGAGTTTTGTTCCAGGACCCTGCCCCCGAGGAAAGGCTGCACACTCCAATCTTCTCAACCTCCCCTCCCCAGATATCCCAAAAATTCCACGTACTTAAACCAGCCCAACATTCAACTGAAGTTGTTCTTTAAAACAAAAGATAAAAACAGCCATTCTTCCATGATGCACAATGTAAACTTTCCGAACACCAGCCCTGTGCACAATGTGTCAGTTAAATGGGTCCCTATTAAGTAACTGCCTTTGGCAGTCTATAAGGATCTTCTTCCCCTCCCCCTTCATCTGGGAATCCCCTGAGAATGAGTATGCTCAGAAAAGGGTCACAAACATGTCACACACCATCATCTAATTGGTTCATACACACCCAAAGTCAGTTGTGATGTCACAGCCATTACAGCCCAATGAGCACATGCATGATGTTCCAGTCACTACAGACAAATTATATACATCACAAACATAATGCGAGGCATCACAGCCATTGGGTGCCATTCATTCACACATGTGATAGTGTGATATCATTCGTGACTATCCCCCAGTCATGGTCACTCATGGGGTTGCTCTTTAAAGACCAGTGAGAGGGTCTGATTTATTAGTTTTTTTCCATTCTGTGTCGGGGGTGGTGGGGGGGGGGGAGGGAAGGGGACTTTGCCTGATTTATTGTCTGCTTAGCCAGCAGAGTAAAGGTGGCAGTCACCTCCCCAGTCAGTCCAATATTCATTCAGCACAAATAAGGAACTTTAGTGGGAAGGTGGGGAATTTTTATTTTTAGGGTTGGCTCAAAGAAAGCCTCACTTCTTTCACACTCAGTTTAGACTAGTGTTTCTCATGCATATTCACCGTGGATACTCTATAAACCAGACTGGCTAGGGGGTACTTCCGGAATGGGCTAAGAAACAAAGATTTAGAGAGACTTTGCAGCTGTTCTCCTTTCCCTAAAGATCTAGTTACTTCCTCCCCTCCTCCTATTTTTCACTTATTTCTCATTGCCATGGCTGTTCTCCTCCATGTCCCACAGCTAGAGTGATCTTTCCCACTGAAAGGCTGGAGGTGGGAAGATGAGGAGGCTGTTTAAGTGGGGATCATGCACTGGTTGTGGCATTATAGTTTTGCTTCTGATTAATATAACAGCTGCTCCAACTGAGTGGTTAGCAGCAGAAATGGAATTCTGCAGTAGCTCACAGAACAGATAAAGGCAGGGGTTAAGGGGTACAGTGTTCAGTGCCTCAACACACCACTCAGAGTGGTAACTATAGGGCCACATGTACGGTCTCAGGTATGGGGACTACAATCTGTTCAGAAGTCACAGGAAGGATTGAATAACTAAATCTTAATTCAAGATGGTGACCTAAAGGTGGCAATCCCAAGCTCTCCAGCCTTCATTTCACTGTGTCCATCCCAAGGCCTCAAGCAGTAACACGCTTGCTAACCCTGAGCTCTCCAGTACCCTAGATTCTGTAGCTCTGTGACCATCTACTCAGTCTTCCCGTGCTCAGTGCCCTTGAGGTGACAAGCTCTGCATCTTCTGAGCCCACCCAGTCTTGCCCCTGAGTTAAAGATAGAAAAGGAGCAGAGGCAAAAAGGGAAGCTGCTGCCACCACAAAATAAGAGATGAGGTAAGGGAAAGATGCAAAATAGTGTAAAAAGTAGTCACAAACTTTCAGCACACCCATCCATGAAAAGACAAGGAGGGATGAAGAACTACAAATCATCCCTCCTGCAAACACCACCCATCCTTCATCTGGGAATGCACTTGAATGCCACACACAATTGAGACCACCTCTTGGAGGTGGGAGCCATTTTAACTTGGAATGGAGATGGATTAATGTCCTTGAGTGGCACTAGCTCCAGGAAGGGTCATAGCCCGTCCAGTCCCGGGGAGGTGACAGGTAGACACGACGGCTACGATAGAGGAAGGTGACTACACCGCGGTAGCCAGCTCGGGGCACACCTGCCTTGAGATCGTCCATGGCGCCCAGCGCCTTAGCAAAAGCCTTGAAGACCTCACGACTAGAGTACTGCACTCTGACAGTCCCCAGTTCCCGGCGCTGGTTAGCCTGCAGTTCTTCAACCCGCAACTCGGGAGCGCCATAGACCTCCTCCAGGAAGGTCCTTTCAAAGTTCTCCTTAATGAGGTAGGATAGATCTAGCTCAGTGAAAGGCACAAAGTGGTCATTGAGTTTGATAAACTTCAGGTGCTGGTCAAAGAACTGCCCATGGCTAACTCCCTTGCGGCCAAAGGTCATGGTCCGGGAGATCTCTGGACGGATGCACGCTCGCTCCTTGCGCTGATCTGGGTGGCGCATCCAGTCATCCCAGAAGGCCTTAGGCCATTTGGGCTCCAACTCATCCCAGAGTTCAGCCAAGAGCAACCACCCAAGGCCTGGGAAGAAGTCTGTGCGGTAGAGGGTTTCAGGATGCTTGTTGTCTACCATCTGCTCCTTGCCATTGTCATTCCAGGCTGAGACACACCACAGCGTCTTGTCTTCCAGGAGCAGTGGAAAGGTGGCCTGGAAGTACTCAAAAAAGTCTGGTGCTACCTCCAAGTCATCTTCAACCACAATGGCTGCCTGGTACTTGAGGACATGGAAGACCTGACCCAGTGCCCAATGGTAGTGCCGGGATATCTTATAGTAGCCCTGAAACTTGCGATGGTCAGGGGGCACAGGGATCTCGTCTAGATTGGGCTGTTTAATGTGAACAACTGCACTGCCATAGGAAGCAATGACCTGTGCAGTCTCCTGGTGACCACAGTCCTGACTGACCACAATGGGGAAGCGCTCCTTGGAGGGCCGGTACTGAATGAGCTTGTCCAAGCAGCGACGAACTGTGCTACGATCACAAGCAATCACCAACACTGGGATCACTATCTCTGCTGAACTAGGCTCTACATTACTTCTGGAGGACGGATTGAGGGAAGGTGGAGCAGGAGGGACAGTGGCTCGTTTCTTCCACTGTCGGTTCCAGACTGCACTATACTCCCGGATTTGCTGCAGGAGAATCTTCTGGTGCTCCAGTTCATCCTCTGTGTCCTGAGCTAACTTCATCACCTCATAGGTTAGGTTACCAGTTGTGTCTGGGGTTTGCCGGGTCCAGAGGAAGAAGAGGATGAGGGCATTCCAGGTCATGAAGAGCACCACGCCCCAGAGGATCACCTTGCTCTTCCTCAACATCCTTCGGAGGGCCTGTCCGTCCGTCTCACACACACCCTCAGCTCGGGTCTCGGGGTGAAGACGTCATTCCTCAGCCATCAACCTAAAGACAAAAAGAAATTATTTAGGTATGAAATGGGGGATAGACAAGAGAGACAATAAGTGTTCTTCCTTCATTTCTTCAAAAGGTAGGATACCCACAACAGAAATACAGACTATAGCAGCAGATAAATAAGTTCAGATCCAGGCAGTAAGCAGCACGAAATCACTTTTTGGAATCCTGACAGGTACTTGTGACCTGGAAAGATCACTGTTGTAAATAGGATACTGTGTTTAATTGATCTTTGATCAGAGCCAGTCTTGCAGTTCTGCAGTAGTGCAGTAGGGAAGAATAAAGAGTAGTTACTCAATTGTAACGGGTGATCTCCAGAAACAGCAAGAATCAGTCTTCACATATGGGCAAACATCACTGACTGAGCCCAAGCAGGAACGCTCCCCAGCATCCAATAGGAAAGCCTTTGGGAGCACTCCACTGCGCCTGTGTACCTGCCTTCTCACCTCCTCTCCTCAGTTGAGTCTGTAGCCAATTAGAAGAATAAAATAAAAGAACCCTACAACTCCCAGGAGAGAAGGGTGGGTTTTGAAGACAGATTCCTGCTGTTCCTGGTGAGTAACTACGCTATCTCCAGGAACAAGCAGGAATGCAATCTTCACATATGGCATTCACTAGTTCCCAGGACCCAGACTGGTATGAGGGGTGGGGGGGGGGGGGGGGGACAGCAGTGCAATTCCTGAGGTAAAAAGCTTGTAGTCGAAGAGTCTGGAAGAGTTGTGGGCCATTGGATTTGACTCCAGAAGGCAATATTCCCTTAATGATAGTCTGGTATCTTGTAGAAGTCCGGGACGGAGGATAGGGAGTTGAGTTTAAGTCCCAAAGAGGTGCTGGAGTACAATTTGGCCAAAGACAGCGACCCGATGGGGGTCTCTGTCCAGACAGTAATGTGCAGTAAAAGTATGAATGAAGGATCAGGTAGCTGCTCAGCAGATGTCCTCAATGGCTACTGAATGGAGACTGGCTATGGGAGTTGCCATAGCCCGCACATTATGAGCAGTAAACATGACCCTTCAAAAAGAGTCCTGCCTGTGCATAAGCAAAAGAGATGCAATCTGTTATCCATCTATATCAGTTCTCAACCCACTCTACTGGGATCCCCAGGCCAGTCAGGTTTTTAAGATATCCCCAATGAATATGCATGAGATAGATCTGAATACAATGGAAGCAGTGCATGCAGATCTATCTCATGCATATTCATTGTGGATATCCTGAAAACCTGACTGGCCTGGGAGTCCCAGAGCACTGGGTTGAGAACTACTGATCTAGATAGAGTATGTTTTGTCACAGGTAGACCCAGGTGACTAGGATCAAAGGAAATAAATAAATAATTGAGAGGACCTTCTGTGGTCTTTAGTTCTAAGTAGTATTTATTTATTTATTTATTTAACATTTCTTATATACCGCGCTATTTGTCATCAGCGCGGTTTACATCAAAACAATAGAACACTTGACCAGGTACATTGGCCGTCGTTTACATAAAACGGGGGGTTAACATGGAGGAGAACTTGGGGAACTATTTACATTCAAGTTTATAGCAAACTTAGGAAACTATGTACAAATCGGTTGTATTACATATTAGGTATGATTACAGTGTTTTACATCATGTAGCGGCTGTATGATATAGTGGGGTGTGTGGGAGGTAATGGGGTATCGGGATGGGTATAATGTAAGAGAAAAAGGTGGTGTTTGAGGGCTTTTCTAAATTGAATAAGGTCTCTAATAGCTCTAATGTGTGGGGGGAGTTTGTTCCAGCATACGGGGGCATAGTTCCTGAAAGCCCTATTGGTGGTGATCTGGTTGAGTTTTGCGGATTCAATTGGTATAAGTAGCATGTTGGCAGCCTGGGATCTCCTGGATCTGTTGTCTGGAGAACGCGTTATGAGGTCGGAAATGGATGGGGGAGCTATCATGTTGAAGGCCTTGAAGGTAATGAGGAGGGTTTTGTACAGGATTCTACTGCTTATGGGAAGCCAGTGTAGTTCCTTTAGAATGGGGGAGATGTGGTCGACCCTTGAGGTTCCGTAGAGCACACGGGCTGCCGCATTCATGGCTAGCTGTAATGGTTTGAGGGAGCTCTTTGGAAGGCCATGTAGAACTATGTTGGCATAGTCGAAGTGCGGTGTGACTAGTGCCTGGAAGATGGTGCGGAAATCCGCGGATTCCATCATGGGCCTAAGATGCCGTAGGGTTTTTATCTTGAAATAGATGGTCTTGACAGTGCGTTTGATATGTTCCTTGAAGTTGAGTTGTTGATCAAGAATTACCCCGAGATATCGTATGTTGGATTTGATTGGAAGTTCCGCGTCTCTGACTTTGAGTGTTGGTGGCGGAGAGAAGGCTTTATTCCTTGTGATCATTAGTACTTCCGTTTTCTTGAAGTTTATCCGGAGGTTCTGAGTGAGTAGCCAGTCAGTTATTGTGTTGAAGCAGTCAACTAGCACTGTATAGTCGGGACAATTGATGGCAATGGGTGTGAATAGCAGGACATCATCGGCATACATAAGACACGATATGCCAAATGAACGGGCGATGTCACAGATTGGTTGCATATAGATGTTAAAGAGCAACGCGGAGAGGGAGGATCCTTGGGGTACACCTTGGTGCTGTTGGAAAGGTTCAGAGGTGGTGCTTTGAATCCGGACTTGTTGACATCTGCCTTCGAGGTAGGATTTACACCAGTCCCACGCTTGATCTCGGATTCCCTTCTCATGTAGCCGGGTGAGAAGCTGCAGGTGGTCTACGGAGTCAAACGCTGCTGATATATCAAGGAAGATTAGTGCGAAGCCATTCTTTATACTGTCAATTCCATTGATCAGTGAACTGGTTAATGTTGTCAGTAGGGTTTCGATACCGTGTGCTTCTCTGAATCCATGTTGAGAGGGATCCAGTGGTGAGGAGGAGTCAACATGCTGCTGGATCTGTCTAAGGGTTATTTTCTCTAGGATCTTAGCCAGAAAAGGGATACTGGAGATTGGTCTGTAAGATTCCTCTTTCTTTGGGTCAAGTTGATTGTTTTTTAGTAGTGGGCGGATGGATGTGTGCTTGAGCGCATCTGGGAAGACTCCTGTTTCGAATGACAACTTGGTGATGTTGGCTATGATAGGGCTGAACTCCGTGCGCATTGTCTTGATCCAGTGCGCTGGGCAGGGGTCGGTTGGTGCGGTCGTGGCGTTGATTGATGCAATTACTTCTTCAATGGTCTTTGTTGATGGCGGTGAGAGTTTGGTGAGTGTGGACTGGGAAAGAGTGGTTTTGGGATTTGTGGTATGGTTAAGATGAGGTGATGATGCCATTGTAGTTACCTTTATTGATTTTGATTGGATGTAATTCGCATATGCTTGTGGCTGAATACCTTCTTGTTGAGGAGGGGAAGGTTGGTTGGTAAGGGATTTCACCAGCTGGAAAAGGTCTCTTGGCTTATTTAGTGAGCGCCTGAGAATTTCTGCATGGAATTGTTTCCTTTTGGCCCACGTTGATTCGCGATGTGTCTTCAGATATTGTTGATAGATGGCTTGGTCTGAGGTATTTCTAGTAGCTCTCCATTTCCTTTCGAGTTTTCTGAGTCGGAGTAGGGACGCTCGTAGTTCCGGGGAAAACCATGGGGCGGCGTGTTTCTTGGTGTCTCTTCTGTCCGATGCGGTTTTTTTTGTTGTTGGCAGGCTGTTGAGCGTAATGGGAGAGGGTCTCGTTCCAGTTGGACATCATGTCATTCAGGTTGGTTGCTGGTTGATCAAGTTTTGGGAGAACGTCACTAACGATTGTTTCCCTGTTGAGTTGCTTGAAGCGTGTGGTTCCTGATGTTTCCGTTGCACTTGGGCGGTGGCTCGTAGAGTGTTGCGTTGGTAACTGGAATGTTATTAGATTGTGGTCTGACCGGGGGACTGGTGAGATAGTAAGGTCAAATTGGTTTGATGTACTCATGGCTGTATGTGGGATGAATATTAGGTCAAGGGGGTTTCCTCCTTGGTGGGTGGGATCAGTTATAGCCTGCTTGTAGTTGAGGTCAGCCATTGCTTCGAGGAAGGCTTTGGCTAGGGTGGATTGAGTGGAAGCGAGATTAAGGTCTCCTAGTAGCCAGTTAGGTTTGGAGGGGTCTTCTGGATTACATGCTAGGTCAATGATGTCTGAGAGCTCATCTGATCCAATTCCTGGGGTTCTGTAAATGAGGTTAATAGTATTGTATTTGCTGGTGATGGTTAGTGTATTCAGGAGTTGCGTGCTCTTGGTAAGGCTAGTCCGGTATTGTAACAATGTTTTTGCAAGGATCAGTACACCTCCTCCTCTTATGTTTTCCCTATTACAGGTATAGATCGAAAAGTTAGGTGGTGTAAGGTGATTCAATATGACATTGTCGGATTCAGAGATCCATGTTTCTGTGACCATTAGCATGTCTAGATTGTGCATAGTGATTAGGTCAGTGATTACCGGCCATTTATTACGGACCGAACGTGCGTTGATAAGGGCGCACCTTAGTTCTTGTTGATGCTTTGTGTTTTTATGTTTTGTGGAGTTTGAGGTCTCTATGGCTATATATATTAAGTGTGACAGTCTTCTGTGTGAAGGGTTTGAGTGCCGGTGGTATTGGTTGTTGTATGTTTTACCGTTTGCACTCTTTAGTAGTTGGATGGGGTTGCATCCATCTGCCAATACAACTGATTCATAGAGTGTGCTGACCAGTGTATAGAGTAGGGCAAAAGTAAGTAATGGGTAAGCCATTTATGTTTCCGGAATGAGACGTTTCTAGGTTACTGGGTGTTTTGTGATGTTGTATGTGCTTTTCTAGTGATGTGTTGTGTTAGTGGAGGTGTTTAGCACTTCAATGTAGTGATTCAGTAGAGCAGTACAGTGTAGCAATATAGTATAGCAATATAGTGTGGCAATGAGGTATATCAATTCGGTATAGCAATACAGTGCAGCAATATAATGTATCAATACAGTGTAGCAATGAGGTATAGCAGTTTAGTAGTGCAGCAATATAGTGTGGCAATGAGGTATATCAATTCGGTATAGCAATACAGTGCAGCAATATAATGTATCAATACAGTGTAGCAATGAGGTATAGCAGTTTAGTAGTGCAGCAATATAGTGTGGCAATGAGGTATATCAATTCGGTATAGCAATACAGTGCAGCAATATAATGTATCAATACAGTGTAGCAATGAGGTATAGCAGTTTAGTAGTGCAGCAATATATTGTGGCAATGCAGTATAGCAATTAAGGTGTAGCGATGAGGGGTAGCAATATAGTGCAGCAATACAGTGTAGCAATGACGTGTAGCAATTCAGGTATAGCAATGAGGTATAGTAATTCAGTTAGATAGGCACCATGTGTCGGCTATTTTGTACCTTAGGTCCTCTGAGTTATTCGTCTTGCATCCAGTTCTTACGCTCTGTTGCTCTGGTGGTGAGGAAGGCTGTGCTGGCTGTAGAACGTTTGAGGCGAGACAGGGCTGTTGAGAGGGGGCGAGCTCAACCGTGGGGGAGCTCAAGCTGCTGATCTGCTGAAGTGATGCCGATGTGTCAATGTGGTCTTGGTGCTCACGTGTGTGCCACTGCCTAAGGGCCACGCCAAAGGGCCCTCCGGCGAGGCCCTCAGGCGCGGGTCCGCAAGGCGCGGGTCCGCCCTTCGACGTTCTTCTTTTAAACGGGCTGAGCTGCCGCGTTTGGGCAGGAGGAGCAGGCTGGAACGTCGGCGGTGGCCCGAGTTGGCTGAAAGCACGCTCCCTCCGGGGAGATGTGCAGGGCTTAAACGTCTATGCAGGCAGCTTTGATTTTGCGAATATGGCTGGTGTTGTTATCCTGCTGCCGGAGAGCTGCTGATGATGGCAGGGGTTTTTCTGGTGCCCCTTCTCGCGGTCCCCGCCTAAGGGCCACGCCAAAGGGCCCTCTGTCGAGGGCACGCCTGCCGGCGCTTCTTTTAAACGTTGGCTGCTCTGCCCCGATTGGGTAGAGCAGCAGGCTGGAGGAGCCGCGTTGCTCCGGCGTGCTCCTCCCTGATCGGGAGAGCAGTGGCTGGGCCGGAGGGGTGCAGGCAATGGAGAGGCCTGTGCTCCTGCCGGAGTTTCTTTTAAACGTTGGCTGCTCTGCCCCGATTGGGTAGAGCAGCAGGCTGGAGGAGCCGCGTTGCTCCAGCGTGCTCCTCCCCGATCGGGAGAGCAGTGGCTGGGCCGGAGGGGTGCAGGCAATGTAATGTAATAACTGAAATTTCTGTTTGGACTGGAGTTACCTGTTTTGAGCTGTTGCATACAAACTATGAGAAGTTAACTGCAGTAGTAGGTCAGTAGTAGGTCAGTGCTCGCTTGCAGTCTGAAGTGTATAATGCTGTTTCAGCCAGAGAAGCATGTGGTCTAGAGAAGAAAATCAGGATTACTATGACTGGTTTAGATTGAAAGAGGAAACCATCTCTGGAAGGAAGTGTGGATGGGTACAGAGAACCACCTTGGTGGAACAGAGTATGGGGGGGGGGGGAATCTGCCACTACAGCTTGCAGCCCACTGATGTGGCGAGCTGAAGTGAGGGCAACAAGGAAGATGACCTTCCAAGATAGAAACTTCAGTGAAGTGGTGGCTAAAGATTCAAAAAGGTGGCTTTAGAAGTTGCACCACAGCTACATTCAGATCCCAGACCAACAGAGGTGGCTTAATGGGTGGCTTGGACAGGAGACTCCACATGAAGCGTGCTACTAAGGGGTGTAAGGAGATAGGCTGTCCACCCACTGGTCTGAGAGAGGCTGCAATGGCACTAAGGTGAACTCTCACTGAGTTAATTTTAAGACCTTTCAATGATAAGTGGAGAAGATATTGTAGAAGCGACTCCACCGGACAAGAAAAAGGGTCAATGTCCTTTAGAGAGCACCAGAGGCCAAACCTATGCCATTCAAAGGCGTAAGATTACCTGGTGGAATCCTTATGAGATGCAAGGAGGACATCCTTGACTGCCTGTGGTAGATCGAGGTTGGTGAGCACAAGCCCTTCAGCACTCATGCTGTCCGGCATAGGGAGTGAAGATTGGGATGGAGGAGCATCCCATGATCCTGAGAGAGGAGGTCGGGTGCACATCCCAGGTTGAGTGGCTGAGTCTGCGCAAGGAGAAGAAGCAGAGGAAACCACAGTGGACAGGACCATTAGAGGGGCTATAAGAATCATCAAGCCCCTGTCGGCCTGTGGCTTCAACAGTGTCTTGGTTATCAAGGGGATGGGAGGGAATGTGTACAGCAGTCCCTTTCCCTAATGGAGAAGGAAGGAGTCTGGGGACTGTTGGTGCAGCGACAAAACCCTGGTAAGATTTGTTTGTTTGCAGATGATACCAAAAATCTGCAATCGACAACCAGGAAGGTGTAGAAAACATGAGGAGGGATCTAGCTAAGCTTGAAGAATGGTTTAGAATTTGGCAGCTGAAATTTAATGCTAAAAAAATGCAAGGTCATGCATTTGGGCTACAAAAATCCAAAGGAGCAATACAGTGTAGGGGGTGAGGTACTTCTGTCCATGAAAGAAGAGCGGGACCTGGGCGTGATTGTGTCTGATACTCTTAAAGTAGCTAAACAGGTAGAAGAGGCGACAGAGAGCCAGAAGGATGTATAGGGAGAGGAATGACCAACAGAAAAAAGGAGGCGATTATGCTTCTGTATAAGTCTCTGGTGCAATCTCATTTGGAGTATTACGGGCAATTCTGGAGACCACACCTTCAAAAGGATATAAGCAGGTAGGATTCTGTGCAGAGGGTAGCTACTAAAATGGCTAATGGTCTTCATTATGAAGCATGAAGCATGTGAAGACAGACTTAAAGATTTTAATCTATATACTTTACAGGAAAGACGGGATTGGGGAGGGGAGATATGATAGAGATGTTTAAATACCTCCATGGCATAAATGCACAGGAGGAGAGTCTCTTCCAATTGAAAGCAAGCTCTGTTACGAGGAGACATAGGTGAGGGTGAAAGGGGATAGACTCTGGAGTAATATGCAGAAATATCTCTTTATGGAAAGAGTGGTTGATGAGTGGAATAGTCTCCCAGTGGAGGTGGTAAACACGAGGACAGTATCTGAATTCAAAAAAGCATGGGGTCGACACAGAGGATCTCTAAAGGAAAAAAGTGCACTACTGCAGATGATGGAAGGGCAGACTAGATAGGCTATGTGGTCTTTTTTTGTCATCATGTTTCTATGTCGGGTCCTCTCATTGTCATTTGTTGGCACAAAGGACAAGAAATAGGTTGATGTTCAGGACCTAAACATTTTAGACACCAGTCATGTTTATCAGTGTCCGAGATGGTACAGACACGCTTGGTACATTTTTTGAAACCACTGACTGGCTTTTCCATGCCTTAAAAAGTTGTCTGACATACAAGATAATGCTATGGAGGCCTAAAGGCCTAGTTTAGCAGTGAAAACCATGTTGAAAATCAATAGAAAATAAAAAAAATGAAAGAATTATCGGGACCTGTGTCAGATTCGACGGAACTGGTGTCGACGGGAAGGCAGAAACACGATGTTCCACAAAAAAGAGAAGATTTTCAGTGATGACAGGATGATACGTCCTATTGGCTCTGCGGAAAGTGAAGAAATGAGGAAAGGATTTGAGAAGGCGTGAAGGCAGGCACAGCACAGTGCTCCCAAAGGCTTTTCAATTGGACGCTGGGGAGTGTTCTCATGTGAGCTCTGAGGTGGCGTTCACCCATATGTGAAGACTGCATTCCTGCTTGTTCCTGGAGATAAGATCTCAAGTTTTACCCCCTAACTTCCTTACCACCAAGAATTATTTATACCTGTATCAAGATTTACCCTTGCTCTCCCACCACCTTCGCAGATTAATGCCATGTATCTGCCACCTTTTCTGTAAAGGAATACCTCAGTCATATTACTCCCGAATCTGTCACTTCCAGCCCCATATTGTGACCCCCTCTTTTTGTTTTTTTAGCTCTACGATTTTCTCCTGCTGCTTTGGGCTACCTTCTCAGCTGGAACATGGACTGGGAACCAGGAACATGAGCCTGCATGTATAGCTAGATAAAGATTTTTCCCCTATTTTATACCTCTTCCCAACTTACTTTAGTCCATTGAGGGCAATGACCATCCTCAGAAAAGGATCGTGCAAAACTCTAGCCACTAGGTTCTCCCTTGTATGATGACACCTTCATTACAAGGGCATCCTCAGCTTTCCTGATGAGAAAACTTGAGCCAGGAATCAAACCCAGATCCCTGAGCTGGACTAGCCTATGATTTGCTTGTTCTAAAACTTCCTATCGCATATAGGAAAGAGATCAGGTAGCAAAAGTGAAATTAAGAGCCACATTGTTGTGCACTGTGTAATACGTCAATGGTGTGGCTAGTGAGTGTTACCACGCCCTCTCTGTACATCACTGCTTTGGTTATGTCATCATGAAAGCTTTTCATCCTCCATGGTTAAAAAAATTGCTTTTCCACAGAACTATTGCAGGGTGGCAATGGAAGACTAAGCTTAGACTGTGCTGTGTGTGGTAATCAAGATTTCTGTTGTTGTTAAGTGCCGTCGAGTCGGAGTCGACTCATGGCGACCCTCTGGATAGCTATCTTAAATTGTGTTCGGTCTTGAGTCAGGTGGCTCATTGTTGATTTCTACCAGTGACAAATGTCCTAGTGTAGGAACAATCTCTTTAGACAAGCAATGTGTGTTATTTTTCAGCAATCAGCTAGGGCTAATATTGAAACATAATTATACCCTCACCGATGTTTAACTCGCTTTCCATAGATTTTCAGCTCTTATACAGATAAGGATGGAGTGAAAATCTGTCTGAACCACTACACCACTATGGGGGTAATTTTATAAACTGCAATGAACAAACACTTACGTTGGTATCAAATCCAATACAAACAATATTAAAGAACCACCAACATGGGCTTATTGCTCTGCTATAGGGCTATACTGTAAACGTCTATCATAAAAATCTGTAGTACCAAAAGACTGAAGTATGGCCAATTTAATGCCAGTTTTTAAAATGTTCCAGGGTGTTCCAAGAAACTGCACTATACTTGGTGAGGGTCTACAAAGAAATTAGACCTTACCTGCTAATTGATGTTCCTTGAGTTAGTCCAGTCCAGTCCTAACATCTTTGGGTATTCACTCCCTTCCAGCAATTTGGAGACTGAGCATATCATGATCTTCATGACTTCCCCCTAGATACAGTCAGCTGGCTTCACCCCCAGCTTCAGTATTCCTAGTAACAAAGCAGACTCACGGAAAAATGGTTAAAAAACGAAGTTGAATCAAAAACTCCCCCTCCCCACCAGGGAAGGAGAGTCAAACACGCTCACCTGTCATGACAGCCAGCGATTTTCAGGAGACCAGATCCTGACCTCCTAGTCCCTGCTCCTGTTTGCCCTGTCCTACCTTCCTTTTTTCTTCTTCTTCTTCTTCTTGCACCTTACCCCTCACTTTCCCTGGTCCTCCGTAAATTGAATCAGGTATAATTCTTGCAACCGGGAACCACGTGCTAACAGTCTCAGTTACCTGCCAGGTGCTATTTGGGACTGGACTGAAGAAACGCAAGGAACATCAATTAGCAGATAAAGTCTAATTTCTTCTTCCATTTTGTTCTTCCAGTCCAGTCTCTGCACCTTTGGGATGTATTACAGCAGTACTATCCATGTGAGGGACCTGCACACCTAGCCTGCAGTACCACCAAGCCAAAACAAGCCTCTTCTGAAGTCTGTACATCCAACCAGTGATGCTTCACAAAAGGAAGACAAAGAGGCCCAGGTAGCCATTCTACGTATGTCTACAGGCAGCACCAGGCTAAACTCTGCCCACGACGCAGAGCACGAGTCAAATATGCCCTTAAACTAATGGGTACCGGCCGACGCCTCAGCAGATAAGCAGAGGAGATTGGCTTTCTAATCCATCTGGAAATGGATGCCTTGGACGCCGTCTCACCCTTACGCAGCTCTCCAAATACAAACAGGTGCTCCAACTTATAGAAGGGTTCTGCGTTCTTCAGGTACTCTAATACCCAAAGCACATCAAGGCTTTATAAAAGCAGATCTGACACCGTCTTCCCCTCCGTCCCTGAGAAGATCGGAAGGGACAATGATTCGTTCAGGTGACAAGCTAAGGGAACCGTCCGTAAGACCACCTTATCTCTCGACATCACGAGATACAGTTCCCTACACAATAAACGCCTGGTGCTCCGGAACCCTTCTGTCCGAAAAAATGGCCACCAAAAATACTGTCTTCTACGTCCCTTCAAGATGCAAGCTATCAAAGGCACAAAATGTGTCTCCGTCAGGATGGACAACACCAAGTTGAGATCCCATGGTGGGACGACCAAATGTACTGGCTGCCTCAGCTGCTTAACCACTCTAAGAAAGCGCCCTACATCTGGGTGCAAGGCTAAGGGCACCCCTCCAATACGGCCCCAATAGCACGAGAGGGCTGCCACCTGCACTCCTTAAGGAATTGCAGGCCAATCCCTTATCCATTCCCACCTGAAGAAATGCCAGGACGTCAGGCACCAAACTCTTCATAGCGGAACACCCTTGTGTCTCACACCAATGCTCAAACACTCACTATACTTCGGACCAACTAGCACACAGCTCCCGAATGCAGCATCGGGGGAGGAAGCAGGAGCTCCAAAGCCCCTCCTGCTACCCCCGCCAAGGTCCAATTGGGCAGCCTGAACTCAGCCTTAAAAGGGCATGCTTCAGGCTCTTGGGCATGGCCCTTAGGCGGGGAACTAAGGCGGGAGCACAAAATCTACAATCAGTAAATTCGCTCCACAAACTCTCGACCGTAAGTTATTAATTCAGCAAGCTAATCTTGGTACACCCCAACTCCAAGCCGGACAGTCTTAAAGTCCTCCTAATTGTGCTTTCACTACTTTATATGATTGCTGCTACTTAACTCCACATACGTAGATGTGTTTTTCATAATTTCTATATCTACCTGCAGTGAATATCATGTAGACTAAGTACATTTTCAAATGATTTTGCTAGAATACTGTATCAATTCCTCAATCCTGTATCTTCTTCACTATTTATCTCATATCCGCAACCCTTACACAGTGATACTTTTCTCAGCTCTTGCTCTCTTTTGTTGATCTAATTTGTCTCCCACCACTGCAATTTTCTGAATCCTTTGTTAAGCATCTCCCTATCTACGCCAGTGTTTCTGCCCGCAGAACTCCCATTCTAAGATCCATGTTGCTCCCCTCAACCAAGATAATGTTGTTAAATAGACACAGGATTTTCGATTTGCTCCAAGTACCCATACTGTAAGCTGAACCTCTTTCAATGTCTTATTTACTACCTCCCACTTTCATTGATCTTAGCAGGATTAAGCAGCATCATGATGGAATTATTGAAAATGTTTGTGTTATCCTGGAACATGCTATACTGCACACTCTACCTCCTGCTCATATCCACACCTCTCATTCACACCCTCTTTCCTCCACCTAGCATCTACGAACTCTCCCACATACCTATCATCCCAGACATTACCTTCACTGCTACTCCTATAGATATACAAACACCGGTAGCGCACTCCCAAACCAGAAAAGACACCACCACAGACTAATTCATATTAACCTGACACCAAATGATAGACTTCTAAACACCACAAATCCCCATACCTCCCTAAAAATCATTCTTAAAACGCCAGATCCATAAGAAACAAAATTCCATTCATTACTGACATTATCACAGATGAAAAAACAGATTTCTTCTGCATCACTGAAACCTGGCTTTCTGATGCTGATGCCGTTCTTCTCAATCAGCTAAGAGTACAAGGTTACACCTTATTCAGCTGCCATAGATATCGCAAAAGAGGAGGCGGCGTCCTCACACTAACAAGATCTGACCTTAACAGCTCGCCCACTATTTGCAATAATCTAGGATGGACATCCTCAAAATCGAAAATAAGAACATAGCCATTTACCTTATCTATAGACCCCCTACCCCCAACTATCAAAACATAACGACAATCCTTGAATCAGTCTGCAGCTTCCCTTATAAGAAAACCCCATATCATCCTAGGGAACTTTAATCCCAGCTTCCCTCACTAACACTCAAACAGTTACATTCCTAGATTCTATGGAAGAAATGGGATTCCGTCAAATGATAAAATATCCAACTCATATTAAAGGCAACACCCTAGACCTTGTGTTCCTCCCAGAAAATATAACTGAACACCCACAATACCAACCCCCCAAATAAGACCAGTCCCTTGGTCCGACCATTCCATAATACATTTCCCCTTATCCCTTCCACCAAGCTCCCCCACACATTCCTTAATTCAACTATTCTTCAGCTAGATAACTCAAACAACCTTAGTGAATTAATAACCATCTGGAACTCCACAATCAATACAGCTAAACAATTAACAACCTCATCAAAACCCAATTGCAAGATATCCGAAAAATGGTTCATATCTAATCTAGCCAAGTTTTAAAAAAGAACACAGAAAGATAGAACATAAATGGAGATCAAAAAAGTCCACTGAATACAAAACACTATATATCTCAACTTTAAACTCATACAAGCCATAAACAATGCCAAAAAGATTAATCATACAAAAATCCTTTCCAAGGCTATCAACAGTCTAAGGGAGCTATTTGAATTCATTAAGTCCCTAGTCAAATCTCCTCTCCACAACCCACATAAAATATCATTCAACCCACAAACCCTAGCCAATCACTATGCAAGCAAGTTGTTGAGAAGTTAGATGGTTCAGTTTATTTTGATTTTATTCTGTTGCTATAAATGGATCCATTGTGTCTGTCCCATGCCATTTTGAATTCTGTCACCGTATTTGCCCCCACCACCTCCATCGGGAGGGCATTCCAAGCATCCACCACCCTCTCAGTGAAAAAGTATTTCCTGATATTGCCTTTCAATTTTCCACCTTGCAGCTACATGTTATGCCCTCTCGTTTTACAGCTTCCCCGTCTTTGGAAGAGGTGTGTGTGTTCATTATTTCTCCTTAAGTATTTAAAGGTCTGAATCATATCTCCCCTATCCCTCCTCTCCTCCAAAGTGTACATATTTAGGTCTTCAAGTCTCTTCTCATAAGGCTTCTGACACAGGCTCCAAATCATTTTGGTCGCCTTCCTCTGAACAGATTCCATTCTTTTTACATCCTTTGCAAGATACGGTCTCCAAAACTGAACACAGTATTCCAAGTGAGACCTCACCAGTGACTTATACAGTGGTATTAGAATCTCTTTCTTTCTGCTAGTAATTCCTCTTCGTATGCAGCCCAACATCCTCCTGGCTTTTGCCACCGCTTTGTCGCACTGTTTTGCCACCTTGAGATCTACAGAAATAATCACACCAAGGTCTTTCTCCTGATCCGTGCACACCAACCTCTGGCCCCCTATCGTGTACATTTCTCTTGGGTTCTGCTACCTAAGTGCATGACTCTGCACTTCTTTGCATTAAATCTTAATTGCCAAGCATTTGACCATTCTTTCAGCTTTTGTAGATCTTTTCTCATGTTAAGGACTCCCTCGGGGGAGTCCACTCTGTTGCAAATTTTCGTGTCATCTGCAAAAAGACAGACCTTTCCATTCAGTCTTTCAGCAATATCACTCACAAATACATTGAACAGTGCCGGGCCCAGGACCGAAACCTGGGGCACCCCGCTAATCACCTTCCCTTCCTCTGAGTGAGCTCCATTTACCATCACCTTCTGTCTATCAGTCAACCAATTTCTGATCCAGTTTACTACCTTGGGACCCATCCCCAAACTACTAAGGCTCAAATCCAATAACATGACCATCAATTACAACAAAACATAAGAACTATTTACCTCTAGAAACCCTAACTTCAATCCTCTATCAGTAATCAACCTACATAACTTCACACGCCCAGTTAAACATGAGGTAAAACATTTAGGAGTTATCCTGGACAAAACCCTCAACATGACCGCCCACATAAAGCAAACGGCCAAAACCATTTTCTTTAAATTAAGGACCATTCAACAACTCAGAACCCTGATTGAGACAGATGACTTCAGATCAGTAGTCCAAACTTTAATCACACCCCTCTTTGACTACTGTAATAGTATACTCCAAGGAACAACTAAAAAGAATTTAAACATACTCTAAATGGCTCAAAACGTTACCAACACCTAGTGGTTAGGACACAGTACCTCAGACCGGAGGGCCGGGGGTTCAAGTCCCACCTGGGGACAGCAATCTCAGGCTGGAGGGACTGGGGTTTCTAGTCCTAAAGGCACTCCATGTGGCCTTGAGCAAGCCACTTAACCCTCCGTTGCCTCAGGTACACACAGATTGTGAGCCCTATGAGGACAAGGGAATGTATCCAGTACCTGTTTGTAGTGATTGCATAATGTAAACCGCCTTGATTGAAGGATAAGGCAGTATAGAAAACTGTTAAATAAATAAAAATCTTTAAGGCTCGCCTATCTGATCACATCACCCCCATTTTGTACTGTCTCCACTAGCTTCCAATCGCCAGCAGAATAAAATACAAAATCATAATGACAACGTTCAAACTAATCAACAATATAGCACCCTCTCACTTCTAATCCTTAATCCACACACTGCCAGACAATAGGGCTAGAAGACGGAATAACCTTAATACCCTCCTAGTTCCTATCTCAATCCGAAAAACGAAGCAGATGGAATACCCTCCCGGAAACACTAAGAAATATCAAAGACCTCCAATTATTCTGAAAGGAATTAAAAACATTTCTGTTTATTCAACATTACAATAACCCCAATCCCACCTCTTAACATCTCTCCCACACCAACACGACCGCAGAATTCCTCAGCTCCGACACATCAAAAAAGCCATAAGCCCACCGTCACACAATAACAATTCATGTCACAAGCCAATAAATTAACTGCTAAATTTAGGCAGATAATCCCTGCCACCCACACTTCTGTCCAGAATGATCCACTAATATCGGAGAGCTCATTGTAAATAGTTATTACTACAATCTGTTTATTGTAAATAGTTTTCTGTTCTAAACTGGTTCGATGTATTATGTTTGTTTTACTGTAAACCGCTCCTGATCTCTGGAAGGGGTGGTATAGAAAAACGGTACAAATAAATAAAATGTTCGCTAGCGAGGTAGAACATTTATGGGCCATCAGAAACGTCGCTATTATGGCAGGCAAGTAGCCTCTTTTTCTGCCCCACTATCTAGGGACCTGTCCCCCTGAAGATCTGCCTCAACTGACTGCGATTTCGCCTCACACCACCTGCAGAACCCAGCCGCAGACAGTGAGCCCCTGTGTGACCCACAGGCCCTACAGGTTGGTCTTGCTGGCATGCCTGAGGGTTTTTTTTTTCACCAACAGTACTAGTATTGCTTGCAAAATAAGGAAATCTCACAATGAGGTCTCCCCACCGAGAGCCCCGAGCGCCTCCTTCAAGCTACTACGGTACCCGCACTGTTCTAAAGGTTCCCGTGCTCCTCCAAGATGGCCGCTCCCTCAGACTGCTAATTATACTCTGCTGCCCCATGCGCCGCAAGAACTGTCAATCTTTCTCCGGCGCTGGAGCAGCTGCACTGCCGCTAAACCAACTTCTGGGCTTCGGCGTTGGGCGGAGAAGAGAATCAGGAATATCTGGTCTCCTGCCGTGCGACAGCTCCTAACCTTGTAAGATTGCCGCTCCGGAGTCGTCACACTCGCGTTTCTGGCCCCGATAAGCTGTTTTCACTCTTGCCCTGGCGTGTCGTTGTCTATCCCACACTTCTCCACTGTGATCCGTTACACATCTCCCCCAAAAGGGAGCAGCGAAGACGTGACCGATCACCACGTGGGTTTTTTTTTGTTTTTAATATTCTCAGCACAGACCTGCTGCTCTCCCAGCTTTTGATGGCTGCCCCAGGCTGTCCCGTCATCGCTGTGCTGGTGATCCCCACAGTGCTAAATTTGGACACTCCACTTAATTTCTCAATTTAAAATGTTTTCTGTTCCTTCAGTGACCCCTGGCACTGGGATTCATGTCTCTCCGGCTGCTTGGAGACTGAGATACTGAAGGCTGGGGGTGGAGCCAGCTGACTTTCTAGTGGGAGGTCATGAAGATCATGACATGCTTTGTCTCCAAGCTGCTCGAAGGCTGTGAAAACCCAAAATTGCCAGGACTGGACTGGAGGAATGAAATGGAACTATGTTTAATATGTGTGACTGAGGCTAGGTATTTCTGTTGGCTTTGAATGTCTATGTAGGGATCTGAAATGATCTTGCTTATTCAATTTCCCAATAGGTTGTATCGATTTTATCAGGCTCGCTGCAATATTTACAGTGCTGCCTTTTCCTAGGTAGGTCTTCACTCGTGATGTTATGGAAGGTAGGATTATTCTGTCCTGAGGGACATTTGTATTACGTCACAATATACCTGGTACTGGAGAGGGTTTAAGTTACTGAGATGAAACCAGAATCAATTTCTTTTTTATTTGGAATGTTGAGTTCTACAGGGAAATGTCCTAGTTTTGCTGGAACTTTTTACATCAAATCAAAGAAAGAAATTTCATTTTTGGGTTCTCCTTTCATTTGCAAAGCAAAGAATATACAGATCTTTCCAAATTTATATCACGAATGCACTGTGAGAAAAACCTCACTCACTGGCCTTCACAATTTCACTCATTGCGATAGTAAATCTCACTCTTTGTAATGGGCCACCCTAGGCATCTCCGCAGTAGCGCGTGTGCCCGCGGGAGCAGCCTGTCCTGTGGACTGAAAAGCAAAAGTGAGCTGTGATCCCCCGCAGTGCTGCTGTATGTCTGTGGGACAGACTACTCCCATGGGCCGAAGATCGTGCTCAGTAGTTCATGTGCCTGCAGGAGCAGCCTATCCCACAGGCTGAATATCACAGCCTGCAGCGTTGCTCTATGCCCGCAGGACAGGCTGCTCCCACAGGCCAATCAGGAGAGAGACTCATGGCAAGAGTGCTGCAGGGATCAAAGACACATTTGTTTTTATTCCAGCTAGGCATTTGTCCCTTCACTGCAACTCTTTCTTTCTTTATTTGGAGCTTAATATACCACTCACACAAAATGCACCAGAGCAGCTTAGAATTATTAAAGTACTGCTAAGAAAAGGAAACAGAACGCCAGTAAGTCAGACAGGAAAAAGAAGGCAAGTTAAAGTAAGGAGCAGATAAAGGAAGACTACACGGGGGAGGGGGGGGGGAGAAGGTTGAAGGTCAAAGGCAGAAAGAAGAGGCAAGTCTTTAATCTGGCCTTAAAGGTGTTAAAGGAAGGTTCCAGGCGTAGAGCTGATGGGAGCAAATTACAGAGCCATGGGCCAAGGAAAAAGAAAGCTGAAGAACGAGTGGATTCCAGATGGTTACAATATTGGTTTTGAAAAACAAATACTAGCATTACATGAACACAGTTCACAAATTAGTTTTTGGAAAAGGGGAGTGCAACCTACCATTAGTAGTAATGAGGGAGGAGGCACTGGTCTGTAAGTTGGAGGTGGGCGCAAGAGACCGGCCCTGTTATGAACAATGGTGCCACAACAAATCCGGACAACCTTGAGTTTTGCAGAGAAAGAACTCTTTAACAAGTCTCATAAATTTTTATATGCATTAACGAAACAAGTGGGCAAAGCATGTAGAGCATGGCTCATGGAATTCTTTCCAATCCCTTGGTGTGTTAGCATGCATGCACACCCCCATCTGTTTGTATCTGCATTGCCCAGAGCCGGCACTTGCACAGGACGGCAAGGGAGAAGAGTTTGGCAAAGATCATACAGCACCATCAACTTAAGAAAGGTTGTGTGCCTCACCTCCAGACACTGCCTGTAGCAGGGTTGAATTAAAGAACCGGCTTTGCCATGCACCACCCCTTCATCATCCCTCTTCCTTCCCCCATATGTTCTGGCATCTTTGCTAACCACCCTTCCCAATGTGTGCCAGCATCTCTCTCTCTCAACATGTCCCCCTCTTGCACCCCTCCCCTGCGGTCCTCCCTCACTCCTTCCAAACCTCTTCTGTCATGGGCTGTGGCTCCTCGCTCCTGCCATGACAGCATCAGTACAAAAAGTAAAAAAAGACGTCCTGCAGAGCCTTGCGTTGAAGTGCTCTGGGGGCTCTGCTGGTCCCATCCCCTCAGCAGCAGGAAGTGTGAAGGAAGTGTGAATCAATGAATGCAGGACTGGCAGAGCTCACAGAGAACTACAGTCCAAGGCTCTGCAGGGCAACATTTTTTACTTTCTGCACTTAACCTGTTGTGGCAGGGGCAAAGAGCCACAGCCCATTACAGCAAGAAGTTTTAAAGAGAGGGAGGAGGGCAAGAGGAGGAGATGTTGGGGGGGGGGGGGAAGGAGAAGAGGAAACACTAGAACATGTGGGGAGGAGTTGTTAGCAAAGATACGAGAACAATAGGGTGGTGGCCGAGGGATGATGAAGGAGCGGTGCACGGCAAAGCTGGCTCTTTTCTTCAACCCCTCTACAGGCAGAGGTTGCTGTATGCCTCCCCCAATCCAAGCCAGCAGCTGCTAGGTTCACCAGGAGTGTGCTTTACATCCTCCTCCTCTAGCCAGTAAAACCCAAGTCCTGATGCCTCTCCTCTCCTTTTTCCTGTTGACTAAAAGAGGGGGAAAGGAGTACAGAGATGTGGATGGCAGGAATAGCTCTGCGGTTTGACACCACTGATTGCTGCCACAGCTCTCCTACTGGGTTGAGAAAAGGAGAAGTGACTTGATGGCATGGGGCCTAGTGAAGAGCAGCCTTCTGTTTTCAAATTAAGGTGGACAGAGAATTTAGGGATTTTGGGGGAGCACTAAAGAAGATTCCTAGATTAGGGTGAGGGGTGTAGACACTGGGACTGGGTCAGGGATAAGAGTGTGAAGCACTGTTTGAGAACCTAGGGACTAGGGGAATGAGTGGGAACGTATGAGAATGGGAACTTAGGACTGGAAGCTGGAGCAGACACTTTGGGATGGAGGAATAACAAAGTTTTAGAAATTGGGTGGAGGCTTGGTTGAACAAGGACTCAGGAATTAGTGAGAGCAGAATATAAGGGATTCAGTGATGACATAAGATCTAAGTGAGGAGTGAAACATGGAGTTGGGGATGTGAGATAGGAGACTTGGGATGTGAAAGTCCTGGTAAAGGAGCGAGATGGGGAGAGTTTGGAAAAGGAAGAGAATGGGAATCGGAAAGCTCTTAAGTAGGCAAGAGAAGAAAAGGAGACTGAGGACTGGGAAGGACGTGGAATCTAACTACAAGTGGATAGAGAGAGAAGGAGGAGGAGATGGAATGGAAAGATCATTGTTAGAAACAGATATAAGGGAGGTAGGGAAGACAGACAAGAATTGGAAAATTGAAAGAAGATCCTGGAAAAGAAGTCAGAGGACCAAGAAGAAGAAAACAGAGACTGGGGCCAGTGTGATTTGAAAGATACAATGCGCAGAAAGCATTGCATTTTTAGTTTGATTGGACAATGTCAGCTTTGGAAACCAGAAAGAAATGGAGCATATTACAGAAGAAATGAGGAACAGAAAGACAGTTGGATCTGTGATAGGATGAGAAGGGGCGGAAATCAGCTTGGGAAGAGATAGGTAAGGGAAGTTTTGAGAAGGGCTAGAGGCCAGGGAGGGGATGAGAAACAGAAGGCTGGTGAGATGAAGTCAGGAAAGTAAATAAGGCCTGGGAAGGAGCTAAGTATAGAGATCTAGGAAGTAGGTAAACGAGAGGGAGGAAGACTAGGGAAAGAGGGGAGAGAGAAATGGAGAAACAGGATGATGGGCTGAGACTGAAGATAGAAAGCTAATTGTTAGGCTGGTGATATGAAAGAGGGAGACAGAGAATGACAGAGAGTGAAATGGGGAGAGGAGGTGAAATCTACCTATGACTGGACAGAGGCAGAAAAGAGAAAAAGGAAAGATTTATTTTAGAGACAGATACAATGCATGCCCTCGAGTCAAAGTAAATTCCTGGTGACCCTGGCCGGTGGGTTTTCCCCCCTAGATTCAAAGGATTTCTTCAGTAACTAACATGCTCAAATGCCATTTTACTCTTTAGTTCCTGAAGCAGCCCTTTGTTGTTTATTAGTTATCCATCTACCTGCTTATGAACTCCATGGCTCGATTCCCACTTTAACAAACTAAGTACAATTTCATAATGAAATAAGAATATAAATTGAATTAGAAATTTGAATATAAGTTAAAAAGACCATTGTGAGCAGTGATAAGTGTAAAAGCATACAGGATTTTTTTTAATAGGTTGCGAAGAATTTTGAGCTCCGATGTTGAAAAAAGAAGTTACGAGCAGAATAATGATTTCTGGGTGAATCAGCCAAATGCTAATTTTGCTTAAAGATGTTTCATGCAACTTGATGTGTTGGGTAATTTTATAATGTCCTTTCAGTACGTATGTGGCCTCTTATCAAATACTAACCGATGTAAAAGTATGTGCATTGATATGAACATCTGTACTTTGCCAGCAGGCATAGCTAGGAGCACAGCTGGAGTTTGCAAGTGTGCCCTTAGTCTACATGCGTACTTGTGAACTTCAGGCACATTCCTTTACAACTGCAATGTAATGTCGGCCACTTACGCTGGTATTTTATAAAGACGAGTACGTGGCTACTTGTCTTTCCAAAATAGGCTTCAAATAGGTGTGTTTTGGCTGTCTTAACCTATTATAAAATCACCCTCTATCTTATAGTGGAGAGTCAGAGATAGTTTAGTGCTACTAGCCTTGCTCTGTCCTACCTGTATAGCAGCCGTATTTGGCCACTATATGGACAGGATTGGCTTGCTGAATAGGAGGCTTAAACTGAATGACAGCGATACTGGCAGTCTGCCGCACATACAAGTATTCAAGACCACAGACTCTACATATACTGGTGCTGAATATATGCATTACATTTAAATACCACATCCGGTGTTTAAATTAATAGGTTGACTGCTGCCACCGGAAATCTCTCTCATTTTCTTTAAACATGAAAACTGCAGAGAAAAAATGGATGTTTAAGAGTAGACTTATTAGAATGACAGGATATTGGAATACGATGTCAAGTCCCTGACGTTCCTACACTGTTGAAGGGGTGGGTTATTGAACTCATCTGCCAATACTTCTACCAATTCAAAATCCAGTTCTGCCCCACCACCAACATTCCACTACCACCCCAACCAGGGGCAAATGTATATTTCAATCTGTACCTGCCTTGCATTGTGTGTGTACAAGCTACACTTGACGGCTTAGTGACTGCATATAAACTCTCTCATATAATCCTCCCAAGCCAGTGCTATAATTAATACTCATAAATGTCAAAGTCATCAGACCTACAACTTATCCAGGCTGAAATCATTCCAGCACCTGGTGGTGAGCCAAGCACATCCAGGGATGAGAGGCCAGTTAAAGGCAGTAACCGCTTGGCTTAATACAGCCCCTCTTCATGCCATCAGGGCCCTCATCACCTTTTAGTACAGCACTTTAAAGCCAGCTATGCAAGTACCTCGGGATTGCAGGGACAAGGCAGCATGTTTTTTGATGCCTGGAGTAAATGAGAGTTTCAATAGGGATAAAGGACATTGTTATTTTGATTCGTCAATTACAGATGGGCACAAAATCACAACCTGCTCCGGGACAGCATTTGGAGTAACTAGATAAATTGGACTGCTTATTATTCAATTTCTAGTGTGTGGAACCAAAGAAACTCAGACAAGACAGAAAGAATAATTAGACCTTACCTGCTAATTAGCGTTCCTGAAAGTACTCCAGTCCTGTCCCTCTCCACTGGGTTGTGCCCCACTTCCAGCAGCATGTAGACTGAGCACGTCATCCTTTTGATGACCCTGGGGTATAAGTAGACCTGGTACCTCCCACCAGCTCCAGTAACCTATTGGCAAAGCAGACTTACCAGAGAGACAAGTAAATAAAGATAATACTGAACGATAACTGAACTATAAACCACTGGCGCCGCCCTCCCCTGGGAGAACTTCCCATTGCCCCCGGAGAAGGAGAGGCTTACCTGAAAGCGGCAAACTCTTGTCGAGGCACCTGAACCGTCCAACTCGCCTCACCATCGAGAACCTCAGCGGAGAGTCCTCCGACCCTTATCTCCTGCTTTGTGCTTCAGGCCGGCAATGTCTTTATAAAGACAAACCAAACCTGGGCAGAATCAGGGACTGGACTGGAGTTCTTTCAAGAACGCTAATTAGCAGGTAAGGTCTAATTATTCTTTCCTTAGCATCTCTCCAATCCAGTCCCTCTCCACTGGGATGTACCAAAGCAGTTCAAACCTGTGCGGGCCCGGCAATACTGGACTGAAGAACTTCTTCCGCGGCCTGGACGTCCAACCGATAATGCTTGGCAAAGGAGTGCAGGGATGACCAGGCAGCCACTCTGCAGATGTCCAGCAGCGGAACCAAACTAAATTCCGCCCACCAGGCCGCCCGGGCTCACGTAGAATGAGCCCAAAGCCTAACCAGAACCTGTCTTCCCTTCAAAATATAGGCCGAAGCAATGGCCTCTCAGATCCATCTGGAAATTGAAGACTTAGCTGCCGCCACACCTTTACGCGGCCCCCCGAAGGAAACAAACAACCGCTCTGACTTACAAAAAAAGCTCCATGCGATGCAGGTAACGCTTCAGGGCTCTGCGCATGTCTAACCGACGCAAGCGTACATCATCCCCCCTTCGAGAAGGCCCGGAGAAGGAAGGAAGGGAAACTGACCGATTCACATGGAATGCCGAGATTACTTTGGGAAAGAAAGACGGAACCGTCCCGAGCACCACCCTTTCCTTTGAAAGTGCAAGAAATGGTGGCCGGCAGGACAACCGCAACATCTAACAGGGCATTCAGTATCTATGCCCCAAAATGTTGGAACGCATTACCACCAGGCATCCGTGCAATTACTGACCTAACACAATTCAGAAAGGCTCTCAAATTCCATTTATTTACACAGTACTACCAGATTAACCTAACCGCTACCTAATTGCTTCTCCTCTTACCTCCTCAAGATAACATCTCAACCCTACTGTACACATGTAACACCCTAAATTCTCAGCACTCAATCTCATTGTACATATGTAAGTAGTTCAGTTTTCATCCCCCGCGTTATCCAAGTTGTTACTCCTGTTCTATGTGAAGCCAAGCAGTTTGTTATGGTCATTTTGTTGTATGTAAACCGCGCTGACAATAGTGCGGTATATAAGAAATTGTAATAAATAAATAAATAAATAAATAAACTCCGAAATATGCCTGGCCGAACACATAGCCACCAGAAAAACTGTCTTTTTTTTTTGTAATTTAAGTTTTTATTAAAGTAATGTCAAATCATACAGGATTACCACATCAACACAATACATACCAGTAGTATAACAGTTGGTAACATGCAAAAACCATTACTCAGTAAGGTTTTATACTATCTGTATACCCCACAATCAGACAAAACATTTTCATTCTATCTCCCCTTCTATTAGCTAACCTAAACCTTTCGTATGTAGAACTTGAACCCTTTTGGTATTGGGCACGCGTAAACTACCAGCAACCTCAATACCATCTATACCCTCAAACCCATAGCACGCAATTAGGAATTTAATCCCGACCCCTAACCCCCCCTTTCCCCCCCCTCCCCCATGCCCTCCACTCCCCCCTCAATCCTCCCCCCCTAGTCCCCCCCCCTCTCCCTCCATTCCTCATATCTACCCCATATATCTCGAAAAGCTTTCATCCTATGGTGCCGATTGGCCGCTATGGTACTCAGGGTCCATAGGTGATCCATACGCTGCAGAAACATGGTCAACGTGGGCGCCTCTGGACATCGCCAGCGGGCTACAATCGCCCCCCGTGCAGCCCCAATGCAATATCCCACCAGCATATGTATCCCCCTCTCACCCTCCGCAGGTAATTCATTCAATACTACCATTGTGGCAGTAAGAGCAATATCAACCTTCACCATGGCCTTAAGGCAGTCACCTACAGACTTCCACATCCTCTGTACTTCCACACATCCCCAAACAATATGTAGTAAGTCTCCCCGCTGCCCACATCCTCTCCAGCACTCCCCAGACTCTTGAGGGCAAAAGGTCCGTAGCTTCCAAGGGGTCCAGTACATCTGAAACCGAATCTTTAAACTATTCTCCAAATAAGACGGACCCGGCGCTAAACGCCTGGACCACTGATAAATATTATGCCATCGCCCCTCATCCCATACCCCCCCCAATTGCTGCTCCCAAGCCTGCTCCCCTTTACTTTGCCCTTGATGGCGTTCTGCCACCAGCTGTCGCACCTCCGTATAGAATAGGGTGATCAATCCCCTCCGCCCCCCTCCCTTGCTTAAAACCATCTCCACCGGTGTGGCCACCCTCTTTAAATCCTTTAAAACCCCCTTCCGCCACATATATGACCCTACCTGCATATAAGCAAAATAATCGCTAGCCCCCACCCCATAGGTATCTTGCAATTCAGCGAAGGTACGAAGGTCCCCCCTTTCATTTACTAGCTGCCCTAAAGTTTGCAAGCCTTTGTCTCCCCCTGCCTGAAACACCCCCCCCCTCTATCCCAGGGCCAAAATCCTGCATCCCTCTAATATAAGTACCCCTCATATACCTCTTCCCCTGCAACAACCTCGTCTTGACCCCCACCCACAACCCCTTCGTGTATTCAGTAAAGGGATTTCCCTCCCTACCCCCCTGCCTCCCCCCTCCAGGATCCCAAAGCCACATTCGTAAACTCTTCCCCCCCTTGCCTCTCTCCTGCTCCAACTCAACCCATATAGGGGTCTCCCCCCCCTCCTGCCACCCCGCTACCGCCCTCAATTGCGCTGCCACAAAATATTTTTCCAACCATGGTACCCCCATCCCTCCCTCCCGTTGATCCCTATACAGAGTAAATTGTGATACCCTGGGTCGCCGCCCCGCCCAGATAAAATCCAGAATGAGACGCTGCGCACTACGTAGAAATCCCTTAGGAATCTTGCTAGGAATAGAACTAAACAGAAATAAAAACCTGGGTAAAACATTCATTTTTATAACCGCAATACGCCCCAACCACGTTAAATACAATCCCTTCCAACGAGCCAAATCTGCCTTAACCGCTTGGAGGAGCGGAACAAAATTTAAACTCCACAACCTACGCCAATCTTTCCCCATCTGGATCCCCAAATACCTATATTCCCCCTTTACCCAGCGGAACGGGAAACTACTGCGCAGACTCTCCGCCAACCGCTCCCCCAGATTAAAGCCCAGAAGCTCTGTTTTACTACCATTAATTTTATACCCCGACACTCCGCTATAGTGCTCAATTTCTTTCATGAGAACAGGTAAAGATGTAAGAGGCTCTCGTAAGGTATATATGACATCATCTGCGAATAACGCGATTTTCGATTCCCAACCATTCATGTGCACCCCTTTAATATCCCCCACTCTGCGCACCCGATCCGCCAACGGTTCAATAGCCAATGCGAAAAGCAATGGCGATAGCGGGCATCCCTGCCGAGTTCCCCTCTCCAACTGTAACACCTCTGAATAACTCCCATTGACACGGATACGGGCCTGCGGCTTCGTATAAAAGGCCCGGATCCAGGTGATGAAATTTGTCCCCAGCCCCACTCTTTCCAATACCGCTAGCATAAAATCCCACTCCACCCTATCAAAGGCTTTCTCCGCATCTACAGATATAAACACCGTCTTCTGCCCCGTCCTCTGCACCTCCCAGGTTAAATTACAAAGTCGCCGAATATTATCCCCTCCCTGCCGCCCGGTGATAATAAACCCGGTCTGATCTACATGTACCAAGTGAGGTAACACCTGTTGCAAGCGAGTGGCCAATATCTTCGCCAATAGTTTGGCATCTACATTCAATAGAGAGATCGGGCGATATGATCCACATACCAAGGGGTCTTTACCCGGCTTTAATAACATAGTTATCCCTGCCTCAGACATTGAACTAGGAACTACCCCAGAGTGAAGAACCCCATTGAACACATCTACCAACAACGGTCTCACACTAGCCTGAAACACTTTATAAAATTTACCTGTCAACCCGTCTAACCCCGGCGCTTTCCCCATTTTCAAGGTTTTAATAGCAGCCACTACTTCATCCTCTGTGATCAGCCTATCTAGCCTTCCTACCGCCCCTGGGTCTAACTTAGGAAGCTCGCAGCCATCTAAATACTGCCTACTTTTAGACGCCCCCCCAGTAACCTCACTCTTATAGAGTGTCTGATAGAACTCCCGAAACGTTTGACGGATCCCGTTGTTCCCAGTAATTATCTGCCCGTTCCCATTTCGTATACTACCAATAGCCATCTGTGCTCTACGAGCTCTCATACGCCGGGCTAGGAGTCGCCCCGCCTTATTCCCCCCTTCGAACATTGCCTGCTTTAGAACATTCAATTCATGGGCAATTTTACTCGCACGTAGTTGACCCAACTTCCCCCGTAACCGCTGCAGCTCCGCTAGCACTCCCACCTCCCGATCACATTGATGGCTCCCCTCCAAGTGGCGAATTTTCTGCAACAACTCCCCTTCTGCCGCCTCCCGCGAGCGACATTTACGCGAGGCTTCCCCCAACAGATGCCCTCGCACCACGGCCTTCATGCCATCCCATACCACCCCTAACCCAACCTCCCCGTTCAGATTAAACTCCTGGTACTCCTTTATAACTCCAACCGTGCGGCTAACAACATCTGGATCCTCCAACAACGTATCATTAAGTCTCCAAAACTTCACTCCTGTATCCTTATATCCCAAATTAAAGGTTACACTCACCGGAGCATGATCTGACCATGTAATGGACCCCTGCTCCACCTCGTCCACCTTACTCATCCACCCCCCTCCCACCCAAATCATATCCAATCGACTATAGGTTCCGTGTGGTGCAGAGTAATACGTATACTGTTTCCTTCCAGGGTTCCGACACCGCCAGACATCCACCAACCCAAAACTATTTTTCACTGCTAACATTTTCGCCCTCTCACTACGTTTCCCCTCCCCCCTCCCACCTCAGTTATCTAACCTGGGATTACTGGTCAAATTGAAGTCCCCTCCAATGATAAGCGGCAAGTCACCTAACTTCTCCAACTCTCCCTGCAAACGATCATAAAACTCCCCCTGACCCTCATTCGGACCATATATGCTCAGGACCCACACCAACTCCTCCCCCAACTTTACTTTAACTCCCACATACCGCCCCTTTTTATCTCTGCATTCCCCCACTACCTTATCTCGCATCTCTACCCCCACTAGTATACCCAGCCCCCCCCCTTCCTGGAATCCGCTCGCTGCCCTGCTAACACCACCTTGGGATACTTATTGGTTTCCATCAATCTCTCTTGACCCACCGTCAAATGAGTTTCCTGAATACATATAAAATCCGCCCTCGACCTCCCACCTTCCTTCTCCACCAACCGGCGCTTACGCCAGGTACGCAATCCTTTAGCGTTTATAGTCACCACCCGCAGCTTCTGCTCCCCCACCACTCCCTGCCCCTGATCCCTCCCCCCAGCCCTCCCCCTCCACCCTGTACCCCCCTGCATCCCCCCCACCAATCCCTTCCCCCCTCTCCCCTCCCGAACCCCCCACCCCCCCCACCCAACCCACTCCTCCGCCTTCCTGAGGCCTCCTGCGGAGTAGTGCTCATCAATGCAGCTCAGCCCAGCCTCCCCCCGATGGAACCCAAACCCAACTCCCTCCCCCTCCGCCCCCCCTAACACGTCTAATAGCCCCACTCCCACTTCCACATCGTCCCCCATCCACCGCCTCCCTCCCGCACCTCCTCCCAGTCCCTACCCACTCTCAAGGCTTCACCCAACCACCCCACCCCATCTGCACCCCGCCAGAGGATGAAGACCTTTAGATATTGCCATACAATCCCGGGGCCCACCCCTCCCCCCCCTCAACCCCCTCTAATGTCCCCTCCTTCCCCCTTCTCCAACCGAACTCCCACTCAACCATCATCAATAGCATCGGGAATCCCCATACCACCCCTCCCTCGCCTCCTCCCTCCCTCACCCTTCCCCCCAACAAGCTTAGCTTAGAAATCCCCATAGATTCCCCCTCCCCCCCACCTCCTCCCTCCCAACCTCCCCCCACTCTCCCAACACAGTCTTGGAGCATTATCTCAAAGCTAATTCTCCAAGACTAACAATGAAATGCAATTGTAAAGACTCCTGCAGTTAATAAATGTCCATTCAGGTCAGCCCCGACTGGGCCACAATCTCCTGCTGACTCGGAGCCTCGTAATGCTCGCTCTCCACCACCGCCTGCAGCTGCCTCTGGTGCTCCATCCGTTCCTCGACCGACTCCACCGTCCGTCGCTGTTGTCCACGCAATCCTGCCGCCCCTAGGGCCTTTTCTGCCTCCGCACTAGTTTGCACTGTCCAGTTCCGCAGTCCCACTGTAAAGCACAGGCCAAAAGGGTAAAGCCAACGATATTTCACATTCTCCTGCCTCAGCACTTTGGTGATAGGCTGTAATTCCCTGCGCCGCTGCAGAGTCCCCGCAGCTAGGTCCGCATATATCGCAACAGGATAGCCCTGCCAGACAAATGTCCGTGCTTGCCGCATCTTCAGAACAATTTTTTCTTTAATCAAATAGTCCCGGAAGCAAACCACAATGTCCCGCGGCCTATTTGGCCGGCTAGGTCCCAGGGCCCGATGCACTCTGTCAAGGATCACCGTTTCTCGCACCTCAGTAGTCTCTCCACTCTGCAAGATGTCCTTGAAGATGGCCTCAGCCACGCGTCTGCTATCCATAAATTCTGATTCCTCTGGGACTCCTCTGATGCGCAAATTATTTCGCCTGGCCCGATTCTCCAGGTCTTCTATTTTATATTGCGTGTGCATTTTCCAGCTTTCCAACTCCTTCACAGTGCTCTCTAACTTCCCCTGCTTTGCGAGCACACTGTCCAGCAGTTGCTCATGCACCTCCGTGCGTCTACTCAGCTCACCGACCTCCTCCCGCAGCTCATTACACACCTCACCCAGCTCCGATTTAACAGCCACCAGCTCCGTCTTGATTTCATTGAACCACGCTTTCAGCTCTGCTCTTGTAACATTTGTCACCATCATCGCGCCTTTCTCCGTTTCCAGCGCACGTGGGGCTAATCGCTCTACCGAGTCCCGGGGCTGACTCTCCCCGCCGCCATCTTTTGCTCTTTGCCTCTGGCCTGCCCGCCACTAAAAGCAAACTCCTGCAAGTCTGCAGCTTTCTTACGAGTCGTCATCACACCCGACCCGATCTCCACCACTTCCGCCACCACTCCTGGCACTCCAAAGCGTTACCGCGGGCAGGGGAGCCTCTTTTTTACTCAACTTTCGGGGTTCACCGCCGGAGCTCCGCGCTTAGGCTGCCATCTACATCGATGACGTCACTTCCTCCCCAGAAAAACTGTCTTAAGAGTAACGTCTTTGAGAGACGCCTGCTGCATCAGCTCAAAGGGCTTGGCTTTCAGAGAATCTAACACAAGGTTGAGGTCCCAAGGAGGAACCAGCGACCTCTGCTGAGGCCGAAGCCGTCGCACTGCCTTCACTCCTATGTCCGCATGCTCGCCTAAGGACTTGCCCTGGATCTTGCCCCTATAACAGGAAATAGCCGCCAATTGAATTCTCAATGAGCTGGCTGCCAGGCCTTTTCTCGAAACCTGCCTGCAAGAAATCTAGAACATCTGGGACCGACACTGTAAGGGCCTTCTTCCGCTTCTCCATGCACCAGCCTTCAAATATGCGCCAGACCCTCACATAGGAAAGACAGGTTAAGTGCTTACAGGAACTTAGCAGAGTGGAAATCGCTGCTCCCAATAACCCCGCTCTCGCAGCCAAGCCCTCTCAATAGCCAAGCCGTAAACGAGAACCGCTCCACCTGCAGCATGCGCACTGGACTCTGGACCAGGAGGTCATCCCTCACTGGCAGATGCCACGGGCGATCGGCCAGTAGGTGCATCAGATCAGCATACCATGGACGATGAGGCCAGTCTGGGGCAATAAGGACCACCAGCCCTGGGTGAGCCTCTATCCGTTCTACAATCCTGCCTATGAGCGCCCACAGAGGAAATACATACAAGAGACCGTCGGTCGGCCACCTTTGAACTAGGGCATCTAAGCCTTCCGACATCCTCCCCTTTCTTCGGCTGAAGAACCGGCACACCTTGGCCGACTCCCAAGTCACCATCAGATCCATGATGGGAGGCCCCCACCTGTGCACAATCCTCTGGTACACCTCCTGGGAGAGCTGACACTCTCTGTGATCCACTCTGTGACCGCTTAAGTAATCCGCCATTACGTTTTCTACTCCTGCCACATGTTGAGCCGACAATACCAATAGATGGGCTTCAGCCCATATCATCAGCACCTCCGCTTCCTCTTCCAGGGACAGGCTGCTCGTCCCGCCCTGACGATTGATGTATGCTACCGTAGTGATGTTGTCGGACAGCACCCGGACCGCCGTCCGACCCATCCAGTGTCCGAACGCTCGAGGGCAAGACCAAACACCCTCAGTTCCAACCTGTTGATAGACCACTGTGCCTCCTGCACATCCCAAAGTCTTTGGGCAATCCGTCCTTCGTAGTGGGCCCCCCAACCGGACAGACTGGCATCCGTCAAATGCACCCAATCCGGCGGCTTGAGGGGGATGCCGCATTCCAGAGGACCTGGCCGGATCCACCACTGTAAGGACTCCTTGACCGCCTCCGGACAGGGAAGAGCCACTGACATGGGATGCCGTTGGTGGGACCAATGGCGAAGCAGGGACCGCTGAAGGGGCCACATATGGGTCCTGGCCCATGGAACCAGTCCTATGGTCACCGCCATTGTCCCCAGCACCTGAAGGTAATGCCACGCTGAGGGCACCTTCAAGCCCAGGAACTGACGCAGCAGGTCCCGTAGCATCCCGGCCCTCCGATCCGGCAAGAATACTCTGCCTCTGCCAGTGTCAAACCGTGCCCACAGATACTTGATCTCCAGGGAGGGAACCAACTTGCTCTTTGATAAATTTATAACCCAACCTAGGCTCCTCAGCAATTGGACCACCTTGGACATGGCTTCCCGACTCTCCCGTTCGGACTTCGCCTGAATCAGCCAATCGTCGAGATACAGATGGACCAAAATCCCTTCCTTGCATAGAGCCGCGGCTACCACCACCATAACCTTGGTGAAGGTGTGTGACGCAGTTTGCCAAGCCAAATGGCATCGCCTGAAATTGGAAGTGTCCCTGCGGAACAGTGAATCGCAGGAACTGTTGGTAGGACTTGCGGATGGGAATATGCAAGTACGCTTCCGTGAGGTCGAGGGAAGTCAAAAACTCCCCTTGCTGCACTGCTACCACCACTGACCTCAAAGTTTCCATTTGAAAGTGAGGGTCCCGGAGGCAATGGTTGACCCCTTTCAGATAGAGAATCAGACAGAACGATCCTTCCTTTTTGGGTACCACAAAATAGATGGAGTGTCAACCTTTTTCGAGCTGGCCTGTGGGAACGGGAACTACCGCCCCCAGCTTCTTGAGCATCTCTTCCACGGCTGCCAGTTTGGCAGGCGACCGGCACGGGAACTGAATGAAGGAAGGAAAGACGGACTTTGCAAATTTGAGAGCATAACCTTCAAGTACTATCTCCAAAACCCAGTGGTCTGTTGTGACCCAGGCCCAGGCAGAGAGGAACTACCGGAGACAGCCTCCCACCGGCAGGTCTCATCCCCGGGCCCCCGTGGCTTAATTGGGGCTTCCTAGTGCCCGAGGCGGAGGAAGAGGCTCCAAAACCTTTCCCCGCACCTCGAAACCCCCGGATGCCCTGTCCCCTAGAGGGGAATCAACCTCTCTGAAAGGACGACGACCGGTTCGTCCGAAAGCTCTGCACCTCCCGTGGTTGAATCCGTCCAGGAATGGGGCCCCGACTCTGCTTCGGCCTATCCTCCAGGAGTCTACCTCCCTTAGACTCCCCCAGTTCCTTTACCAGCTTATCCAGGTCTTCCCCAAATAGCAGCTTACCCTTAAAGGGGAGCCTGCTGAGCCGGGCCTTAGAAGAACTGTCGGCTGCCCAATTGCGGAGCCAGAGGTAACGATGGGCCGCCACCACCGAAGCCATACTTTTTGCTAGATTTCTGATGAGATCGTATTGACTGTCAGCCAAGTACGCTGCGCCCGACTCAATTCTCGCTGCCTCCCCAGGTCCTTCACTAGAAGGATCCCCTGCCAGCTACATCTGCTGAGACCAGCGCAAGCAGGTTCGAGCTACCCACGCCCCACAGACCGAAGCCTGTAGGGCTAAGGCACTAACATCAAAGGCCTGCTTCCTATCCTGGTAGTCCTTAAGAGCAGCGCTGCCTTCCACCGGTATCGCGGTCTTCTTAGTGACCACCGACAACACAGCGTCCACTCTAGGCGAGTGAAGCAACTCCTTCTCTCCCTCCGGTAAAGGATATAGCCTAGACATAGACCTTACTCCCCTCAAAGCGGATTCCGGCTGTTCCCACTCTTCCTGGATCATCCGTCGCACCACTCGGTGTACCAGGAAAACTCTTTGCAATTTCCTGACCGCTTGAATCAATGGGTCCTCCAGTGCCTCTTCCTCTGCTGGGACTCCGGCCGTCATGTTCAGCACCTTCAGCGCTTCCCCGATCAAAGCCGGTAACTCCTCCCAGCGGAAGACTCACACAATCTTAGTTTGTTCCTTGGGAATCTCACCCTCTTCGAGTTCCTCTTCGTCCCCCACCTCCCTGTCCGACAGATCCCCTTCCAAGGGTTCTGACAGAGGGGAGCGGAGAACCTCCTCCTGTGCGAGCCGCACCTGTTTGGGGGAGGGGCCCGCCTCTTGTTCCTTGGAGTCAGGCAACCGAGTCTTCGTGCATCCCTGTGCCGGTCCCTGTCTGTGCAGTCCCTGCCGGCGAAGGCAAAATGCATTATGCAGCAGCAAGACGAACTCCGGGGAAAACTCACCCTCAACCTCACCCTCCATACCAGGCAAGGCACTTGAGGGCCCGGGCTGAGGCAGAGCGGACTGCTGCAGGGACAACTGGGGAAACTCGGATCGGAATAAGGCCTCCATGGGAGATCCTGAACCCTGAGAGGTGGAAGGTGGCAGATCTTGTACAGTCCCCAATCCGTTCTTTGCTTGGATCTCGAGTTCCAAAGAAGCTGCCTCTGCGGCACAGCCTCTGCAAACACCTGTCTCAGACACCGCCCCCCGGTGGGTCCCACAGAGCAGGCACTGGGGCCTAGCCAGCATGATCATGGGCTGTAGCACGAGCAAAGAGAAAATCACAAGGACAGCGTGGGGCTCCACTAATAACCAAGCCTCCGTCCTCGCACTCTTTTTTTTTTGCAAATTAACCTACTCTTCTTTTTCTCTCTTTCTGAGCACCAAATAGCCCCTTATGCAAGTGCTCTTCCGCTCAAGGGCCCCTCCGTGACTGTTGTGCCAGGAACCATGCAGGCTTAAAAGCGCACGGTGGAAAAACTCACCTTCTCCAACACCCAATTCTGACTGTAGGCCCCGGAGCAACAAACAGCCGGCATTCGCGTGGCTATCCGCAGCCTCAGCAAAACGCTGCCGCTCACTGGCTCACTCCTCCAACTGTCTTCGCCATCATTTTGCATCCAGTGATCACCAGATGGTGTGGTTCAGTATTAGGATTAGGGCTGTTAGAATCCATTCAAAGGCGAGGATCTTAGACTTTAGGAAGACTAACTTTGCGAAGATGGGCCAATACCTCATGGAGTTGTTAGTTGGATGGGAACAGCTGAGGGATGTAGAAAAACAGTGGGAAAAACTGAAAGGGGATATTTTAAGGGCAACCAACCTTTTTGTTAAAATGGTAAATAAAGGTAAAAGGAAAAGGAGACCGCTATGGTTTTCGAAAGAAGTAGCTGAAAAAGTGAAGAAAAAGAGGGAGGCTTTCATGAAATACAAGAGATCACAGAGAGAGGAAGACAGGCATCTGTATTTGGAAAAACTTAGAGAAGCTAGCAAAGTAGTCAAGAAGGCAAAGATTCAAAAGGAGGAGGAAATAGCCAATGCAATAAAATGGGGGGATAAGACATTCTTCAGATATATTAGTGAGAAGAGGAAGGGCAAGAGTGGTATTGTCAGACTCAAGGGTGCAGGGGAGGAATATGTAGAAGCTGATGAGGATAAAGCAGAATTGCTTAACAAATATTTTTGTTCTGTGTTCACAGATGAAGAAACCAGGAGCAGGACCTCAGAAAACACCCACAAATAGGAACAGAAGCAAAGGACATCTTGAACAATTTTCAAAAGACTGTGTTCCTGAGAAACTCTCTCAACTTAAAGTAGACAAAACGATGGGACCGGATGGGATACACCCTAGAATACTGAGGGAACTTGGGGACATTCTAGCAGCTCCACTGACTGACCTTTTCAATGCCTCGTTGGAGTCGGGAGTGGTGCCAAAGGACTGGAGAGAGGCTCATGTGGTGCCTTTACACAAAAGCGGAAATAAGGATGTGGTTGAAAACTACAGGCCGGTTAGTTTAACTTCGGTGGTGAGTAAATTATTGGAAACGCTGCTGAAAGAGAAAATAGAGAGGTTTCTGGAGTCCAGTGGATTACAGGATCCGAGGCAGCATGGATTCACCAGAGGCAGGTCTTGTCAGACAAATCTGAATGATTTCTTTGACTGGGTGACCAGGGAGTTGGACCGAGGGAGAGCCCTAGATGTGGTGTATTTAGATTTCAATAAAGCCTTTGACACTGTTCCACACAGGCGACTTATAAATAAACTGAGCACCCTAGGGATGGACCCTAAAGTTTCTGCTTGGGTTAGAAATTGGTTGGATGGGAGGCGGCAAAGAGTACAAGTAAATGGAGCTCACTCTGAGGAGAAGGATGTTATCAGTGGTGTGCCCCAGGGATCTGTCCTTGGTCTGATTCTTTTTAACATCTTTGTTAGTGATATAGCGGAAGGGCTTTCAGGTAAGGTTTGCCTCTTTGCGGATGATACCAAAATCTGCAATAGAGTAGACACCCAGGAAGGGGTAGATAACATGAGGAGGGATCTAGCTAAGCTTGAAGAATGGTCTAGAATTTGGCAGCTGCGATTTAATGTTAAAAAATATAAGGTCATGCATTTGGGCTGCAGCAATCCAAGGGAGCAATATAGTATAGGGGGTGAAGTACTTTCGTCCACTAAAGAAGAGCGGGACCTAGGCGTGGTTGTGTCTGATGATCTTAAAGTAGCTAAACAGGTAGAAAAGGCGACGGCAAAAGCTAGAAGGATGCTTGGGTGCATACGGAGAGGAATGGCTAGCAGAAAAAAAGGAGGTGATAATGCCTCTGTATAAATCTTTGATGCGACCTCATTTGGAGTATAGTGTGCAATTCTGGAGACCGCACCTTCAAAAGGATGTGAACAGGATGGAGTCGGTGCAGAGGGTGGCTACTAAAATGATTAGTGGTCTTCATTATAAAGCATATGAGGACAGACTGAAGGATCTTAATATGTACACCTTAGAGGAAAGGAGGGATAGAGGTGATATGATTGAGATATTTAAATACCTCCGTGGCATAAATGTTCAGGGAGAGAGCCTCTTTCAATTGAAAGCAAGTTCTGCTACGAGGGGACATGGGATGAGGGTGAATGGAGATAGATTCAGGAGTGATATGCGGAAATATTTCTTTACGGAAAGAGTAGCGGATCCATGGAATAGTCTCCCAGTGGAGGTGGTAGAGATGAGGACAATAACTGAATTCAAAAAAGCATGGGACAAACACAGAGGATCTCTAAAGGTAAAAAGGGGACTGTTGTAGTTGTTATGGAAGGACAGACTAGATAGGCCATGTGGTCTTTTTCTGTCGTCATGTTTCTACGTTTCTAAGTGATGTCCTTCGTCGCCACTGAGCTGGGCCGACTCCTCGTCCTCACGCATGCACGCTCAGCCACCTTAAGGGCTTCGGCGGCGAGGACGGAAAAGGCTTCCATGCGGCGCAGAAACGAAGAGACGGGTTCCTTCACTGGCTCTCTTCCTTTCCTCCCGCCGCTGCAGGGCAATTGCCGGCTGCCAAGGCTCCTTCTCCCAAACAAGCCAACGGGGGGGGGGGGGGGGGGGAAGTCTCCCAAACCGGATAAACGTAATCAAATAAAATTAACTAAACCAGAATAAAATAAAATAAAACAAACAATCCCAGTACAGGAGCCCCAAAGACCTGCACTACTCTTAGTCTCTCCAGTAAGCCAGATCCCTGGCTTGCTGCACCCCTTCCAGCTGCTAGAAGGCTGAACACAAAACTGGAGCTGGTGGGAGGTGCCAGGTCTACTTATACCCCAGAGTCATCAAAAGGATGACCTACTCAGTCTACATGCTACTGGAAGGGAGGCACAACCCAGTGGAGAGGGACTGGACTGGAGAGACGCTAAGGAATCTGTCTTTGCACATAAAACTCCAGTAGAACTTCTGAACAGATGTGCTTACAAGAGATATGGAGAAGTACTGTTCTCCGAGTCAGCGCTTTCCAATCCTCCCCTAGAGGCACACCCAGCCAGATGAGTTTTCAGGATTACCACAAAGAATATGGCATGAAACAAATTTGCATATACTGGAGACTCATTGTATGATTTTTTCTTATGCATGTTCATTATAGCAATCCTGAAAACCCTCTTGACTAGAAATAAATCCAGAAGATGATTGAGAAGCCTGATGATAGTTATAAGTGCAGGGCCAGAAGAAAAAGAGAACAGTTCCTTCTTAGAAAAAATGCATTGAAGGAAAAATACAAATCATTGCATGTGGAGGTAATCCTTTTAGATACCTGCCTATCAGGGATAAGATAATCAAAGATATGGAGGAAGATCCAATACATCAAGCTGAAGCATTACTGCATTAACAGAAGACCTGAAGTGTATATGTTCCACCAATAAATTGAAAGTAGCAGCAGAAGTGCAAAAACTGCAAAGATATGAAAAAAACCTGAAAAGATATTTATTTATTTAACATTTCTTATATACCGCCTTTCATGATATCAAGGCGGTTTACATTGAACAAACCGAAATTACATTAAACAGGGCATTAGGAGATATCATGTTCCCTGTAAAATAGTTATCAAAATAAACTATTTAGAGAGACCCCAAAACAGTTCTACAGAGAATTGGAAAACAGCATTAGAATGGTAAAAACACCACCAACCAAAGCTGAAACAGAAACCTTCTGGAGAAGCCTATACAAGGACCCCATAGTGCACAATCGAGAAACAGAATGGTTACCCTGCATACAGGAACTGGTCTTTGATTCCATTTGCTCCCTTCTTATTGCTCTTTTGCTATGATGATATTGGATTCAATATGATTATATATTCTGTCTGCATCTATTGCAGTGAAGAGCTTACAGATCGTAGGTAGAGAAGTTACTGATCTGTAATTTTTGGGAATGTTATTTGGGCCCCTCTTTTGGAAGGAGAAATGTTCTTCCTGTTATCAGCCATTGTGGTGTTAAGTCTGCCTACTTGATCAATTGTTTTTTTTTTGCAGTTTGCCAGGTCTTGAAGTGATGTTAACTCTGAGCCGAATGTTGGCCAGGGCTCTTCCAGTTTGGGGCTCTTTTGCTGTTAATACAGGCCATTCCATAGGTTTGATGTTTGTTTGTTTTTTTTCTAAATGGATGTTAAAGGGTCTTCAACAGATGCACCAAGTAATTAACGAAGAAGGAGAACTCAAACCTTTTTTGGAACTGAAAGAACTCTACGACTTACCAAGTGGACATATTTATGCATATTTGCAGTTAAAGCATTATATGGCATCGCCGAGAGATGGGAAGCACGGCCTGAGAGAGGAAAATTTTGGGAAATTAGTGGAATGGTTTGGATTGGAAGATAGAGAACGGATAACAGTTGCTGGTTACTGTAGGGCCCTGAATGCCATTGCCCAAGATACGTGTTATGGCCAGTTGAGTGCACAATGGGGCTGGGAGTTGGAAGTTAATTTTGATTCTTTTGCCTGGGAAGAGGCAATAGGAAGAATCCCCCCGATTAATAATAGGGGCATGGCTCCGAGATATGCAATTTAGAATAATAGAACGTGCAAGGCGGGATTTGCGCAGCACAGTGGATGTCCATGGTGCAGAGTTGAGGAGGCACATTTAGGGCACATGTTCTGGGAATGTGGACAGGTAGGGAAGTTTTGGAGTAGGCTCCAACAATTCCTAGGGGGAATACTGGGACAGGCATTGACATTGACCCCAGGTCTAGCTATTTTGGATGCACCTGACCCCCTGGGACTTACCACAACAGGGAACAGAACGATGGTGAGAAAATTTTGCCTGCTAGCCAAACAATGCATCCTTCGTAATTGGAGGGTGGCAGGAGGGCCCGAATATTGGGAGTGGAGGAATGTCTTGCATCAGCTGATGCTATGGGAGGGAGAGGCCTCCAGACGACATGCCCGAAGGAGAGCAAACTTCTTGATGATTTGGTCCACATATCTAGAAGGGGTATCGGCCAGGGCGAGGAATGATATCTTAACAATATAAGTTGGCTATGATGGGTATAAGGACCCTGTACAGATAAAAGGGGGGGAGGGGGGAGATGAATAGGGAAGGGGGGGAAGGGAATGATACAATAAGGAAGTGATAGACAATGCTCGAAATACCAATGTATGCATGAAAAATCGGAGGAGAATTAATAAGGGGAGCAAGATTGTCACAGATTTAAGGGTTATGAGTCTCCGGGTGGTGGTTGGGGATATAAGTTCTAAGTATTGCATCTCCGGCGGGTATAAGAGTACCTGCTCGCTGGAAAATGCTAAGGGAAATGTTAACACCACAGTAAGAGAGACCACCATAGAGGGGGAGAAGGAAAATGGGTGGTGGGGGAGGGGTAAACTATAAATACAAAGCTGTAAATGGTTTGAATATTATCAGTTGTGTTGTCTGAATATTTTTATTGATGTATTCAAAGCCAATATATCTTTATCTTTATTTACATATTTGATATACCGCTAGGGCATAAGCATTAAGCGGTGAACAATAAAAAAAAATTTGATTAAACACTGCACACCAGGAAATAGAACGCCAAAGTTAGATAGGAAAGAGAGGTACAGAAAGGGCAAACAAATCATATAGTGAAACCAACTCATAATAAACCATAAAGACAAAGTGGGAGACAAACAAAGACAATTTATAACATATTAGACAAAATATAGGACAGTCAGGGGGGGACTTCGGGGAGGAGGTCGAAGGCTTTCTGGAATAAATATGTCTTAAGCAAAGACTTGAACTGGGGGTATGATGACTCTAGCCGAAGATAAGTGGGTAGCGTATTCCATAACATAGGTCCGAGAAAGAACCAGGCAGAGTGTCGTGTCTGTTCTAGGCGGGCTTGGGAGGGCGAGGGAAGGGATAGGCGATTAGTGTTGATGGAACGGAGTTGACGATGAGGAGAATGTAGAGAAATGCAATCAGCCAAATAGAGAGGAGTACTGGTGTAGATGGCCCGATGAAGAAGAATCAGAAATTGGTAATGAAGGGGAAGCCAGTGCAACTGAAGGAGGATAGGTGTAATGTGGTCAAATTTATTGGAAGAGGTGATGAGGCGAGCGGCAGTATTCTGGATGCGCTGCAGCCTTTGCAGGCTGTATTTGGGGAGGTTGGCTAAATAAACATTACAGTAATCTAATCTGCTAATGACGAGAGCAATGACAAGAGTGATTAGGGAGCTAATGGGTAATATGGATCGGACGGCCCTGATACGCCGTAGAGCAGCAAAGGAACGGCGGGAGATCATGGAGATATGTTCGTGAAAGGACAGAGAAGGATCTAGAAGAACGCCCAAGTAACGGAAAGAGGATGTGAGAGGAATGCTGGTTGAATCGATGGAGGGAGCTAGAGTGGGACATGAGCCACCCAAGGAAACCCACATTGCGGAGGACTTTGCAGGATTGAGGTGAAGAAAATGTTCTGATAGCCAAGAAGCGATATGGGAAAGGCAGAGATTTAACTGAGTAACATCGGGGGGATAAAGGCGAGGTATGAAACAGGAGAACAATGTCATCTGCATAAATGTAAGAGGAGACCGGATATTGCTGAATGATCAAGGGCAGCGGAGCAAGAAAGATATTGAACAATATGGGGGAAAGCACAGAGCCCTGCAGGACACCACAAGTGAGGGGAAGGACGGGAGAGGCCTGGTCATTAACGTGTACAGAGAAGGAACGGGAGGAGAGGAAGGAGCAAAACCAGTGCCAAACAGCACCACGGAGACCAATATCAGAGAGTCGGGACAGGAGTGTAGGATGATCAATCAGGTCAAAAGCCGCGGACAGATCTAGTGACAATGGAACAATGGATACTGGAACAATGGAAGTTTTGGTTAATAATAATAAAAAGATTTAAACATAAATGGTGAAATTAGACTTACCTGCTAATTGTTGTTCCTTGAGGAACTCCAGTCTAGTCCCGAACTCTGGAGTTTATGCTTGGAGACTGAGAAACGTCATTTTGTGATGTCACGGGTAAATAAGTAGAGACCCCTCTTTCACACTCCAGTAACCTATTGACAAAGCAGGCTACCTGGAGCAACAATGTATTAAACATACTAAGCAAACCTCAACATGACTTAAGAGAACACTATGCATGCCTAACTCTTCACTTAATTACAGTGCCTAATAGGTGCTGAGGCCCGTCCCCCCCTTGCATGAAGGACATGGAGCCCCACCCACACATTCCCCAGACCGCACTCTACCGTGAAGAACCATCTCATTTCATTTCAATAACCGTAGCTTACCCGTAAGATTCCTACACTTCAGGCTACAGTCCACCGGACACACTAGGGTGGGATACGGGACTAGACTGGAGTTCCTCAAGGAACAACAATTAGCAGGTAAGTCTAATTTCACCTTCCTTATCATCCCTCCGGTCTAGTCCCGAACTCTGGAGATGTAACAGAGCAGTGAAAGCACTTATTGGGAGGGATCCTGTAGACCAGCCTGAAGCACCACCGATTCAAAACAGGTATCCCTGCCCGCTTGAACATCCAGACGGTAATGCTTAACAAAGGAATTGAGCAAAGACCACATAGCCACCTTACAGATCTCTGCCATCGGTACCAAACCACACTCTGCCCACAAAGTTGCCTGAGCTCTGGTAGAGTGGGCCCTAAGCCCTTCCGGCACCAACTTTCCTTTAAGAAGATAAGCAGACGCTATGGCCTTCACCCATCGGGCAATGGAGGCTTTCGATGCTGCTTCTCCTTTGCAAGGCCCTGCAAAAAGAACAACCAACCTATCCGACTTACGAAAACCGGATGTCTGACGCAAATAGCTCTTCAACGCTCAACAAACATCCAAGAGATGCAACCGCTCCAAAGGCTGTTCTCCCCTGCCTGCGCTAAACACTGGCAAGGAAACCACCTGATTCACATGAAACGCTGAGACCACCTTCAGCAAACAAAACGGCACGGGTCTCAAAACCACCTTAGACTCTGAAAAGGGAAGAAAAGACCTCCGACAGGATAAAGCTTGCAACTCTGAAATTCGCCTATCAGAACAGATAGCTATTAAAAACACAACCTTAAGCGTAAGATCCTTCAATGACGCCCTTGACAGCGACTCACATGGCTCTTTTACCAGCGCCTGTAAGACCAAAGGAAGATCCCAAGCTGGCACAACTTGCATGCGAGGAGGCCTCAAGAGAGACACCACTCTCAAAAAACGCTTTATATCCGGATGCCCCCCCAAATGCTACCCCTCGAACTTTGCCTCTATAACAGGACAACGCTGCCAGCTGCACCCGCAATGACGAAGCCGCTAAGCCTTTTTGAAAGCCTTCCTGCAAGAAAGACAAAACCTGCGGGAAAGAAATCTTTAGCGCCACAATCTGCCTGTTCATACACCAATCCTCAAAAATTCACCAAACTCGTATATAAGCCAACGAAGTCGATCTACGACGAGCCTTCGGCAAGGTGGAAATCACCGCCGCCGAATACCCCTTCGCCGTCATCCTCGCCCTTTCAAGAGCCAAGCCATAAGCGAGAATCAAGCTACCTGAGGCATGAGCAAGGGGCCCTGAGACAGCAGGTCGTCCCGCAGGGGAAGCTGCCACGGGTCAGCGATCACAAGCCTCATGAGGTCCGCATACCACAGTCTTAATCGTGCCGGATTGGCCGAGGAGGCCATCTGCCCTTTGCACTTTTCTATGCGCTGCAACACTTGACCGATTAGCACCCACGGAGGGAACACGTATAGGAGGTGCCCCTCCGGCCAGGTTTGAAGGAGCGCATCCAGGCCTTCTGACATCCGCTCTTTCCTTCTGCTGAAGAAACGATGTACTTGAGCCGACTGAAACGTCGCCATCAGATCCATGACCGGCGTCCCCCAGCACCGCACCAGCATCGCAAACACCTCCGGGTGAAGAACCCACTCCCCAGGGTTTACCTTTTCACGGCTCAAGAAGTCGGCCTGCACATTGTCTACCCCCGCTACATGCGCTGCTGACAACGCTTCCAGGTTTTCTTCGGCCCAGTCGAACAAACTCTGGGCCTCTGTCTCGAGCTGCACACTGCTCGTGCCTCCTTGATGGTTGATGTAAGCCACTGCCGTTCCGTTGTCGGAAAATACCCGAATGGCTTTCCCGTGAAGATAAGGCTGAAAGTCGCGAAGCGCTAGAGCTACCGCCCTTAAGTTTAACCTGTTGATGGACCAACCCCTTTCCAGTTCGGTCCATTGACCTTGAGTGAACCTTCCTTGAAAGTGGGCCCCCCAGCTGTAGAGACTGGCGTCCGTCGTCAGCGACAGCCACACCGGCGGCTCCAATGGCATTCCTTTCCCGAGACATTCGGGATGCAACCACCACTGAAGGGCCTTGCGCGTTTCCTGGGGGCAAGGGAGACATTTTGATAAGAGATCGTTCTGGTGCAACCACCTTCTCAACAACGCTCTCTGCAAATGCCGCATGTGGGCCCGCGCCCAGGGGACCAAGTCGAGAGTCACTGCCATCGTTCCGAGCAACTGTAGATAATGCCACACCGTGGGGCGCCCCCTGTGGAGAAACCCGCGGACCATTTTTCGTAGCGCTAGCGCCCGCTTCCGCAGAAGAACAACTCTCCCTGCACTGGTGTCGAAGTACGCTCCGAGAAGCTCTAGACCAGGGGTTCTCAACCCTGTCCTCGGGACCCACCTAGCCAGTCGGGTTTTCAGGATAACCACAATGAATATGCATGGGAGACATTTGAATACACTGCCTCCATTATATGGAAATGTCTCCCATGCATATTCATTGTGGTTATCCTGAAAACCCGACTGGCTAGGTGGGTCCTGAGGACAGGGTTGAGAACTCCTGCTCTAGACTCTGTGACGGCATCAACTTGCTCTTTACCCTGTTGACTACCCAACCGAGACTTTCCAGGAATGCCACCACCTTGGCTGTAGCTGCCTCGCTCTCCTCCTTGGACTCTGCCCTGATTAACCAATCGTGTAGATAAGGGTGTACCAATAAACCCCCCTTCCGCAAGGCCGCTGCCACAACGACCATAACCTTGGTGAACACCCGTGGCGAAGTAGCCAGACCGAATGGCAACGCTTGAAATTGAAAATGCCCCATCGGAAGTGCGAATCTGAGAAACTTCTGATGCTGCTGCCTTATTGGAATGTGAAGATATGCTTCCGCCAGATCCAGGGACGTAAGAAACTCCCTCTTCCGTACTGCCACGATGACGGACCGCAGGGTTTCCATTTGAAAATGAGACACGTGGAGACAGCGATTCACCTTTTTAAGATCCAAAATTGGTCGATATGCCCCTTCCTTCTTTGGGACTATGAAGTAAATGGCGTATCGACCGCAGCCTAATTGTTTGGGAGGCACCGGCACTATGGCCTTGAGAGACAACAACCTTTGTACGGTCTCCGTCACCACCCTGCGCTTGATTTGGGCGTTGCATGGAGACTGCACAAAAGGAATCCATCACTGGGCGTCGCAACTCCAGGGCATAACCTTCTCGAATAACCTCCAGCACCCACTGATCTGAGGTAACTCGGACCCAGGCAGGGTAAAATTCCCGCAAACGACCCCCCACGGGAATGCACTCCTCCCGGGCCCCCCTGGCTTCATTGGGACTTGCGGAGATTGTGGGAGGAGGAGGCCGAGGAAGAGGATGCCGCAAATCCTCTCCCCACTCCTCGGAAGACTCGAAACCCCTGGTTTCTATAGGGAAAACGCGTCCTCTGACTTTGCCCAAACCTTGGGGAGCGAAAACACCGAAACTCCCTCTGCTGTCCTTTAGGCAGCGAAGGCGCTCGCCCCTGCTTCTGCCTATCCTCTGGTAGCCTACCACCTTTGGATTCTCCCAAATCCTTTACAATTTTATCCAAATCCTCTCCAAACAGAAGCTTCCCCCGGAAAGGGAGCTTACTAAGCCTAGCATTAGACGAGCTGTCTGTCGCCCAATTGTGCAGCCAAAGATAACATCTTGCCGCTACCGCCGAGGACATACTCTTGGACAGGCCTCTAATAAGGTCATAATGAATATCCGCCAGAAAGGCCGTTCCTGACTCCAGTCTCGCCGCTTCCTCCACTGTCTCTTCCGCCTGGTCACCTTGAATATGCTGCACCCAGCGAAGACACGCTCTCGCCACCCACGCCCCACAAATGGACGCTTGCAAGGAGAGTGCATTCACCTCAAAGACCTGCTTTAACAAGGTCTCCAGTTTCCGGTCCTGTCCATCCTTGAGGGCTGCACTACCTTCTACCGGAATGGTAGTCTTCTTGGTGACCGTTGATACAGCTGCATCCACTCTGGGAGACTTAAACAACTCCCGATCCTGGTCCATGAGAGGGTACAGCCGCGCCATAACTCTGGACCCCTTGAGCGCTGTCTCGGGTAGGTTCCACTCCTCCTGAATCATTTCTCGAATCACCTGTGTACCATAAATGCCCGTTGAATCTTTCGAAAGGCCTGCAGCAAAGGGTCCTCCAGGGCTGTCTCCTCCGCCTGAACTCCGGAGGGCATATTAAGAGCTTTGAGAGTCTCTGAAATGAGCGCGGGCAACTCCTTTCTTCGAAATACGCAAACCACTCTCACCTGATCTTCCTGTTCTGCAATCTCGCCTTCCTCCAACTCTTCATCCAAATCCAGGTCAGGTTCCTCCGACCGGTCCCCCTCCGAGATGAGCGAGTCCTTCTCACTTCTGGGCCTCTTCACCGCTGAACCTGACCCTCCAGCGGGCAGAGGTGTTCCCAGTATCTTTACCCCCAGTAGAGACTCCGTGGCCCCTTGCGGAGCCATCCCCGAGGCCAAGCCAAATGCCCGCTGGATTACCACCACAAATTCTGGCGAAAAAATTGCTGCCAGCCCTCCAGCTAACGGGGGCTACAGACCCTGTACATCCGGAGCCGAGGAAGTGCCAGGCACCGGCTCTGGAGATGGAGGACGAGGCGACCCTGGCTCCATCATGATAGCCAGCCCTCCTCTGTGCACCTCCGCTACCACCTCCGAGCCCTGGCCCAGCGCCGCAGACTCCACTGTGCTGCTCCTGCACACCCCGGCCTCAGACATCACGCTCCTCTTTGCCCTGCACAGCAAACAGAGCGTTTTTGAAGGCATTTTACCCTCGCGAGGGCTCCTGCACAGCAGACGCCTTAGCCACCTTCAAATGCAATAAAAAATCCCTCCCTCTTTTTTTTTCTTCTTCTTTACCTTATTCCACTAACAAAGGGCCCCCCCCTGGCACCCCCTGAGAAAAGGGAGTGAAAATGAGCTTTCCCCTTGGACTCCCGCAGAAATCTGTAGCCGCTGACTAAACTCTGTGTTTTCCCGCGCAACTGACACGCGGCGCGGCCTGAACTCCCCAGCCGCGTCTCAGTGCACCGCCGGCTCCTGCCCTGCTTCCCGCTCTAACAAATAAATTGTACCTGCAAAGGGAAGCCCTTCTCTCGCAGCACCCAATCACCAAGCGAGAGCTGCCGCTTCGAGTGACACGGGAGCCCAACGCTGCCAAAATCCTCCTGTGAGCAGTGCCGCCGGAACACACTGACAGGCCTGCTGATGCCCGCGACCCTATAGCTCTGGCAGGCAGAAACCTCTGCGCTGGCTCTGGGCCGCACTCACCGCTGGCTCTTCCATCATGGCCTAGGCTCCTGCCCCCGGAGGTGACTGCTCCAAAATTCTTCTGTTCCCCTGCACCCCACCGAAATCAGCAGGAGGGGGGGGGGGGGAAGAGGGGCTCAGCCTCAACTCTTAACAAAGCCAAAACCAAAGGACTAAAGGAAGAGTTGGCCTTCTAATCTTTTTTTTTTATTTTAAAGAAACCAAACTAAATCCAATCAAATTAAATTAAACTAATCCACTCCTAATTCCTTAATTGCTCCTCCAGTGAGCCCCATACCGGGCTCACTAATCCTTCAGATGCTTGGAGACTGAGAGAACTGGAGTGTGAAGGAGGGGTCTGTACTTATGTACCCGTGACATCACAGAAATGACATTTCTCAGTCTCCAAGCTGCTGGAAGAGGAGCATAAACTCCAGAGTTCGGGACTAGACTGGAGGGACGATAAGGAAGTTAGTGTTAAGGCCATCATAGCCAGGACTAAGAAAAGCGGAAATCTCAGTGCAGCATGGATTGATTGTAAGAAAGCTTTTGACAGTGTCCCACACTCTTGGATAATAAATTGAAGTGAGATGTATAAGATAAATCCTGGTTTGATCGAGTACATTAAGTTCACCATGGCAATGTGGCAAAGCACTCTATTTTTGAAGAATGAAGATGGTCAGTACATTATTCCAAACATCATGAGGCAGAATCACATCACCAAACACAGTTTACAATTACAAGTGACGTGCATAGGAAGCACCCATCTAGCAGAAAGGCAGGTCAGAGGAGATTCTAGAAGACAGATTGACACTAACAACCTCCTTGACCCTCCTATAGAAACTACCTGATTTAACAGGTAGAAACATAAAAGGTTGATGCCCGAGGGTAGGACTAATGTTTGTTTTGCTCTCTACTCGTATTCCTCTTCCACCACACCTTCCATTACTTTGCCTAGCTGGTTTGATGGGGGAAGAAAGTAGACAGCGGTTGAGTTACCTGACTGAAACTAAAGATCACAAAGAGAAAAGGCAGCAGGGCCTGCAGCAAAATAAGGAGAGTCCAGAGAGAGCAGGAAATGCATTTGCTTTCTTCCTGCCTCCCCCAACCTCAGCATCAATAGTCTATGCAAATGCTTCAAGCATGGTCTCAGTTCAGATCCTTACCTGAATACCCAAGTTGTCTGCTTTACTTAAAAAAACAAAACAAAAAAACACTGATACATTTACTGCAAAGGATCAATGGAACACACTACTGCTAGTATGCCTGTTTTTGCTGGACAGATACATATAACAATCTAGTAAAACACAAGACACACAACAGAGCTATATCATAAGTATGGTTAAATTGGAAAGGTAATGATTAGGGAGAGCTTGGATTTAAGTTTTAAAAGAGGCCTCAAAAAGTGCTTAGGCGATATTCAAATATGGAAAGAGAGGCAACTTGATGAAGTCGCACAGGAAGGATATGCTAGACATTCTAGACAGCAGTATGGAAAGCACGGAGAGAAGAGTGCAGTTAAAGATGATGATTTAGTTATTTAGCAACATTTCTGTACCGCTTTCAGTCACAGCGGTGTACAGGGAACAATGATTTGTACAGCTGAATTCTGAACAGACTACAGTAGCGAGAGATGGTTTACTGGGAGATCTGTGATGAACAGGCTGCAGTACTCTAAGTTCTGGGAGATGAGAAAGGGGATGAGGATTTTGGCAATATGTTCAGAAAAGGACTGGATCTTGGTGATGGCACAAAGAAAACTGCAATATGCTTTAGCCATGCTTTGATGTGTGCAGAGAAAGAGGAGTCTAAGATAACCCCAGGCTTCAAACACAGGGGGATTAGCAGGATAAAATGCTGCTTATTCTTCCCTCTTATTCCAAAGTCACCTCCACATACGCATCCCCCCTCCCCCCTCCATTTTCTATCACTCTGTGGAAAACACAGTCTTGACCAAGTTAAGTTTAAGGCAACAACGGGACATCCCGGCAGCAACATCAGTTTGTACTCCATTCTTGGTGAGAGCTCGGTTATAGAGAAACAGATTTGGAGTCAACAGCATAAAATTATGTTACCAAGTGAAAGAGTGTCTAGGACAGGGACCTCCAGGTACACTAGGGGAGGAGTAGCCACCAGAGAAAACACTAAATTGTGACCGGAGAGGCAGGCTCAGAACATGCTTACCCCACGACAAAGATTTATCCTTGGCTACTGCTTAATTCTTAGAAAGGAAATTAATAAGATCCTTCTGGCAAGTCTGGAGACTTTTCAGAGTCATCCTCTGAAATAGACAAACATGCACCTCACATATTTAAAAAACAAAACAAACAGCAAAAAGAATGCAGTCAGAAGATAGGGTTCAGTGCCTCCTCTGTCATGTGCACATTACAGGATGTGTGTCATGCAAAGGTCCTGATCTCACATGCACATTCTATGAGATATATACACATGTATGTGCGTGCATACACTCTTCATCATACATAACAGGTGCAATGCGGTGTCTTCCTCTTTCATACAATCCCTGGGGATCTAGGGATTAGGAGGCAACCCCCTCACTGTTGCAGACCAGGTTTGATTCCCAGTCAGGCTAGTTTGGAAAGGTTGGACATACAAGGACAAACTTAAAGATCTCAATTTGTATACTTTGGAGAAAAGAAGGAGATATGCTATGGAGGTACTTAAATGTCCTTATCATAAATGCACATGAGAGTAGTATTTTTCAGTTGAAAGAAAGCTCTGTAAAGAGGTGACATAGGTGAAAGTGGATAGACTCATTAGTAATATGCAAAAAAAAATCTCTTTACTGAAAAAGAGAAGGACTGTATCCAAATTCAAGAAAGCGTGGGACAAACACAGAAGATCTGTAAAGGAAAAAGAGGGACTATAGTAGTTGGTATGGAAGGGCACACTGGGTAAGCTGTATGGTCTTTTTCTACCGTCATGTTTCTATACAATAAGTCTCCTCCTGTTATCATACCCTACGTGTGTGTGATGAAGAATGTGTATGAGAGCTAATTCCTTCCTCTGTCACACACATTATAGGATCCCTATAGCAGACGGTAGCCGCTGCCACACATACAAATAGCACACGATACCCGTTTTCTCTTTCTTTTTTCCGTCTCTTGTTGTTTGACTAACTCACACCAGACTCTGCTAAGTCGCCCCAGCTGGTGCCTTTCCAAACTTTGCTAAAGCGGACTATAAGCTACTCGTCCCCCTCCTTACCCGCTTTCGTCGGCGCCAGGATGCCCGTGTCCCGCTTTTAAGTTCCGTGAACTTTGGCCGGCTCTCTATCTTCCCCGCCCCAATGGGGCAGAGAAAGGCAGGAAACGTGTCAGAGCGCCGTAGGTTGGCGCTCGGGAAGGAAGGCTGAGAGGTCACGGCGGGGGAGGGGAAACTGTCAGCCCACGGGAAGGAAGCGACTGCGGCTCCGTCCCGAAGAACTTCCCGAGCAGCGCACATACAGCCAGAGAATCTGACATAAACACGCACTTTTTGGGGTTTGTTTGTTTTTAGATATGACGATGAGATTCTTCAGCCTTACCTTGTGCGTCTCCGGTCACGGTGGGGGCGAGGGAAGGTTTTCCGGTGAGCAGCTCCCGGCCGCTTTGCTCAGCCCCACAGCTGTGGGCACAAGTGGCCGCCTCGCGCCGGGAGACGCTCTCTCTCGCGCTCGCTCTCTCTATGGCTCCCTTCCGGTGCGAGGCTCTGTTGGACTGTTCAGCCCGCTCCGCCGGTGAAATCCCGACTCGGGAGGACGGCGGCCGCTGTCTCGGCCACTCGCCCCCGCGGCTGCGGCGGGAGCTGAGGCTCGAGCCCCCGCCGCTCCTCCCTTCCTTCGGCGGTGCCGCGCGAGGGGGTTCGAATCGCGAGAACGGGCCACTTCCGGCGGCCTCGCGAGCCCACCGGAAGCGCCTGGTCCCTCGCTTTCCCGTTGGCCCCGAGGAGCGCGCTGGCCTGAGGAAAGACGGAACTAGGAGCCGGGCTTTAGCTCGCTGGACGGAGAGGGCTTAGGTGCTGGGAGCAGGTAGGAGAAACAGCCCGAGGTCGGGGCAAGGAGGCTTATGCTGGGAATGGGGCCTAGGGCTCGGGCGTAGGGTCTGAACAGAGAAAGGAGCTCATAGGGTAAGGGGCGATGCTGGACCGGGGATTATACTGACGCTGGGCCAAAAGTGGTGATGCCGACGGTGAGGCGAGATGTTAGGCCCTGCCGTTTCTTTCTCTGCAGCATGAGCAAAATTCGCCCCTTCCTTTCTGAGCACACTACTAAGACGCTCTCTACTCACACCTCGTCTAGACTATTTCAACCTCTCTTTCTCTAAATCATCTCTCCCCTTCAGTGTGTTCAAAATTCAGCTGTGTGGCTAATCTTCTGCCAGTCTCGATATGCTCAGATACTGTAACCCCCTTTCTCAAGTGTCTGCATTGACTTCCTAACCGTTTCCATATCCAGTTCAAACTTCTTCTACTAACCTACAGTATAAGTGCATTCATGCAGCTGTTCCTCACTACCTTTCCTCTCTTATCTCTCCCTACACCCCTTCTCGGGAACATCGCTCTTCTGGCAAATTGTTTCTATCTGTGCCCTTCTCTTCTATTGCCTCCTCCAAACTTCGATCTTTCCACTTTGCTGCTGCCAGGGCCGGATTTACCTTGAGTGAGGCCATACGCCAACAAAAATTGTGGGCCCCCAGCAGGGGCGGCCCAAGGGGGGTGCGGGGCCTCATTTGCATAAATATTTGCATAATGTTACCATATACTAACTTTTAGTAAACGTGCCTCTTAATGAGTGTATGGATAAAGAAAGACTAAAAGATTTCTACATTACTATAATCCAGTGCCAACTGCCAGACACATTAGGAACTACTACAAACACTGCCCATTTAGAACCCATAGTAAACCCGCCGTATCCTAACAGCACTACCAGGACTCACAAAGCACCATACCCTACCAATCAAAAGGCAACACTGCAAATATTAAACTAATACATTTCAGAGAACAACAATACATGACCTACTGGGGAAAGAGAACAAGTGGCAATGTCAAATAGGAATTATATAAACAGAACACCTCAGCTCAGTTACACATGCAGAACATAGACCATCACCAAACAAGTAATCACAATTTAGAAACAGGAAGACAATAATTAAACTGGGAATCCCAAAAGCCAAACTTGGAATGTACAACACTGTAGAAATAAAACTATACATTAATTTGCTCTTGTACTAAACAAAGCGCAGACGTTAATGATGCACATTTACCAGAGCTGACATATTCCAATTAATAAATTCAAAATAAAGAGATATTTTTCTACCTTTTGTGCATTTTTTTCAGCTGCAATTGCTCCAGCCACTTTCTTCTGGTTTCTTCGTGTCTTCTGCTAACTCTCCATCGTCTGCTGTCCATTTGTCTTTTCTTCTCTCTTCTAGATTTTTTTCCATTCTCTCTCTACATCTGCTTTAACATACTAATCTTTCTCCTTTTGCTCTTTCCTCATTCCTATTTCATCCACTCAAATTTTACCCCTCCATCCTCAATCCCCACTTACTCTCCCAATACCCGGCCAATTGTAGATTTTTTATCCTTCCCACACAAAATATTTTTCCCTTCTCCATTTTACTCTTCCAGCCCCATCCCATTCTAATCCTCCCCCAACATCAGCTCCCTTCTAGTTCCAGCCTCACCCAGCATCCATTCCCTTCTAGTCCCTGCATCAGCCCATTTCCAGTCCTAGCCATCCATCAGCCCATTTCCAGTCCTAGCAACCCCCCAACCCAACGTCAACTACAAGATCATCTTGACTCCAATTCACCCTTGCACCCATGTCAGCACGGATTTCGTGAGTCACACGGTGTTGAAACCCTACTGACTTCCCTGTTCAATACTCTAACCATAGGTCTAAACAATATCAGACAAGGTTTTGCTTTAATCTTCATGGACATTGCCGCGGCATTCGACACTGTTGATCATGAAGTTCTCCTGTCACGTCTTAGAGAGAAGGGAGTTCATGGATCCGCCCTCTCCTGGTGTTCCTCATATCTCAGAGACCGTTGGCAACATGTTCGTTCTGGATCTTCAACCTCTGACCCCTTCCAGCAAACCAAAGGTGTGCCACAAGGCTCCTCCCTTTCCGCCTTACTTTTCAACGTTTATATGCAGCCTATCTGTGACCTCATCCACTCTTTTAACATCAACTGCCTGGTCTACGCCGATGATGTCCTTATGTATATGCCATTCTCAACAGATCTCCTTGACCTCTCCCCACTAATCGAATGCTTCGATGCGGTTACAGACTGGTTAAAATCACAAATGCTTAAGATAAATTTTAAAAAGACTGAAGTCCTCTTTGTGAACAGAAACCCTGCATTCACTCCACCAAAGTCCATCAAGGTGCGTGACGCTGAGCTCATCTGCAAGACCACAGTTAGATACCTAGGGGTTACTCTCGATCAACAGCTCAACATGAAGGCTCACATCAGCAACGTAACGAAATCTATTTATCATAAAATCCGGACCCTCCGTCATTTGCGTCAGTTGCTCGAACCTGATGACTTTCGTTCAGTCTTTCAAGCCTTAATAATGCCCCACTTGGACTACGCCAATGCTATCCTCCATGGCCTACCAAAGAGCACGATTAACCCCTTACAATTGGCCATGAACTCGGCTGCAAGAATCCTTTATGGAGCCTCCAAGAGAACTCACATCACTCCAATACTGAAACAGCTACATTGGCTTCCGATGCAATCCAGGATCTCTTTCAAGATACTAACCTTAACTCACAAAGCGATTAATAACAACTCCGCATCTTCCATCACCGACCTGATATCAATTACACCCCTAATCGTGCAAGGAGATCAACTGCCTCTAACTCCCTTGTATTACCTAAGGCAATCACGAAGTGCTCTCAAGCCACTAGATCCAGAGCCTTCTCTTACTTCGCACCATTATGTTGGAATGCCCTACCAACAGACATCAGAACCATCAGTGACCTTTCTCAGTTTAGGAAGGCACTGAAGCACCACCTGTTCTTGCTTCACTACAATGTTTCTGACACCGTCTCACACCAACTCACCTCTACATCCCAGGTCAACACGTTAAACCCATGCGATCTATAGTCTTAACACGAAGAACCACAATCTCACCTGCTTCCGCTCTCATCAGGAATCATATAGCTGCACTTAGCGGCTTTGTATATAGTTGCCTTTTGTACATAGTTTATTATGTTCATTATTAAGAAACCTGTTTAATGTAAACCTGTTTAATGTATTGCCCTGTCTACATAGTTTATTATGTTCGCCGTTTAAGAAACCTGTTTAATGTAAACCTGTTTTAATGTATTGCCCTGTTCATTGTAAGCACTGATCAATGCTGTGAAGTGTAATTTCTGTTCACTGTAAACCGCGCTGATGTCGAATAGCGCGGTATAAAAGAAACTTTAAATAAATAAATAAATAAATAACCCAATACCAGTCCTAGCCCCCCATCACCCCATTTTCAGTTTAAGCCCCCCCCTATAACCCATTACCAGTCCTAACCCCCCATCAGCCCACTTCCAGTCCTAACCCCATCAACCCATTTCCAGTCTGCCCGCCATATCCCATTGCCTGTCCTACCCCCCCCCATCAGCCCACAGCCCTTTACCAGTCCTAACCCCATCATCCCACCTCCAGTTTTAACCCCCCAGCCCATTTCCAGTCCTAGCCCCCCATAGCCCATTACCAGACAACCCCCATCAGCCCACAGCCCATTACCAGTCTTAACCCCCCCAAAGCCCATTACCAGTTCTAACCCCCCCCAACAGCCCATTACCAGTCCTAACCCCATCAGCCCACCTCCAGTCTTAACCCCCCAGCCCATTTCCAGTCCTAGCCCCCCCATAGCCCATTACCAGACAGCCCCCATCAGCCCACAGCCCATTACCAGTCTTAACCCCCCCCAAAGCCCATTGCCAGTTCTAAGCCCCCCCAACCCCCCAACGTCCATTACCCGTCATAACCCCTTCAGCCCACCTCTTGCCTTACCCCCCCCCACCCCATTTCCCGCCCCCCCCCCCCCAATAGCCCATTACCAGTCCTACCCCCCCATAGCCCATTACCAGTCCTACCCCCCCCCCCCCCCGTCGGCCTAAAGTAAAATTTAATAAAAAAAAAAAACCTGGTGGCTGCTGCCGCGGGGCCCCCTCTGCTGCCGCGGCAGCACGGACTGACCCGCGGGGGCCCCGTCTACAAGCTGAAGCTGTCGGTTCGGTTCGTTCCTCCCTCCGTGCAGGCTGCAGGCTGTGAGAGACGCGAAGGGAGAGCGTCTCCTCGCGTCTCTGTTAAGCCCGCAGGGGCTGATGGGAAATTTCCCATCAGCCCCTGCGGGCTTAACAGAGACGCGAGGAGACGCTCTCCTTTCGCGTCTCTCACAGCCTGCAGCCTGCACGGAGGGAGGGAGGAACGAACCGAACCGACGGCTTCAGCTTGTAGACGGGGCCCCCGCGGGTCAGTCGGTGCTGCCGCGGCAGCAGAGGGGGCCCCGCGGCGGCAGCCACCAGTTTTTTTTTAAAATTGTATTTAAAAAAAATGAACTTGTTCTTTTTTTGTGGGCCCCTGCCGGCTGTGGGCCCTACGCCATGGCGTACATGGCGTATAGGTAAATCCGGCCCTGGCTGCTGCTGCTTCTTATGCTTGGAACAAACTACATCAGGCTTAATCTCTGGTCCTTTTCAAATCTAGGCTAAAAACTCACCTCTTCGTTTTTGGATGCTGATCCACATATTTTCCTGCTCTCCTTATCGTTCCCCTATCAATGCCTTGTCTCCTGCTGTTGTGTTTTCTGTCAATGGGATTGTAAGTTCTGATGAGCAGTGACAGTCTTTTACATGTCTCAGTACAGCGCTGCATATGCCTTGTAGTGCTATTCAAATGATCAGGAAAGAAGATGTTAGAGCCTGGGACTAAGGCCTTGATGGTGACAGGAGGAGATGTTAGGTTCTAATGCATGGCCTGGTACAAAGGTTCTGATGCCAATGGTTGAGGAGATGTCAGTTTCTGATGCTGAGCCTGGGACAAAGGTTCTGATGGTGAGGGGAAGAGATGTCAGGTTGTTTGGATAAAAGCCAGATCCTTTTGCTCTAGGTAATACTACTTTAGATTGGATCCATGGAAAAATCTGGCTTTTATCTACTTAGTATCGGGGATTTTAAATGGGGATTGGTGGAAATTTAAATGTGCCCCCACGCTAGTGTGCAGCGCCAGACAGGTTTCTATTCCAGCAGTGCATTAATCAAGTTAGATTCAGGGAATTTGGCTCGGGATCCGGATCTGCTAGAATACAAACCTGACCAATGTTGCCCACTAGTGTGGGGACATATTTAAATCTCTGCCACTCTCCATTCAAATCCCTGTTGCTAAGAAGGTAAAAGCAGGATTTTTCATGGATCTGATATAAGGTAGTATTACCTAGATCCAAAGGATCTGTTTTTTACCTATTTCCAATGTTAGGACTGATTGTGGAGCTGGATTGAAGGTAGCAATGCTGGATAAAGAGAAGGGGGATGGAACAGATGCTGGTGCAAGCAGATATTGAGGGAGGGAGAATTTTTATCTAGCTATAGTATATTTCTATTTATAGTATATTTCTATCTAGCGAGAAGTCTCTACAAAAGGTGAAAAAGCAAAAACGGCCAAAATGGATGACGGAAGAAACTCTGAAAATTGCCCAGAAACGCAGAGAAGCTAAAGCCAGAGGAGAAAGAAAGACAATCACAGAACTCAACAGAGATTTCCAACGTGCAGCAAGAAAGGACAAGGAAAAGTACTACAACGACGCATGCAAGGAAATAGAAGCAGAAACTATTAGAGGAAGAACAAGATCGGCTTTCCTAAAGCTACGAGACTTAAAGAAAAAGTTCCAGCCTCAAATTGGAATGTTACAAGATGCTCAAGGTTCTATGTTGAATGATGCTGAGAAGATCAAGAAAAGGTGGAAGGAATATACAGAGTTTTTATTTGATAAAGATCAAGTGGACCAACAGCCGTATCAACCTGTACCTTATGATCGGGAACCATTGGTGATGAAAGAAGAAGTTGAAGCAGCATTGAAAGCCTTATCAAAGAACAAAGCACCAGGCATTGATGGCATTCCTTAGAAGTATTGCAACAATCTGATGCAGCTGTTACCATACTTACAAGGCTCTGCCAAGAAATATGGAAGACAACAGATCGCTGGAAGTAGCGGTATACAAATGTATGCTAAATAAATAAAATAAATAAACAGCATGGCCAACTGACTGGAAAAGATCTGTGTTTATACCAATACTAAAGAAAGGTGATCCAACTGACTGTGGAAATTATCGAACAATCGCTCTGATCCCACATGCCAGCAAGATTCTACTGAAGATTATTCAAAAGAGACTACAACCATACCTGGAACATGAACTACCTGAAGTGCAAGCAGGGTTCAGGAAAGGGCGAGGAACGAGAGACATCATTGCGGATGTGAGATGGATCCTTGAAAAGACTAAAGAATACCAAAAGGATATCTATTTGTGCTTTATCGACTATAGCAAGGCTTTTGACTGTGTAAACCGTGAGAAACTCTGGGCCACATTAAGAAACATGGGTATACCAGAACACCTGATCGTTCTCTTGTGCAATCTGCAGTTCGAACGGAACAAGGAGAAACAGAATGGTTTAAAATAAGCAAAGGTGTAAGACAAGGCTGCATACTTTCCCCCTACCTGTTTAATTTATATGCAGAACAAATCATCAGAGAAGCAGGATTGTATGAAGACAACAGAGGTGTGAAGATTGGTGGAAGACTCATCAACAACCTTCGCTGTGCTGATGATACTACATTACTGGCTGAAAGTGAAGATGATCTGAAACATTTGCTTCTCACAGTCAAAGAACATAGTCTCAAAATGGGCCTGCACCTTAATGTAAAGAAGACAAAGATCATGACAACTGGCATAATCAACAGGTTCATCGTTGAAGGAGAAGAAATTGAAATTGTGAACAACTTTAACCTACTTGGATCAACTATCAATAAAGAAGCAACAAGCAGTCAAGAAATCAAACGACTCATTGCTCTTGGCAGAATGGCTATGAAAGACCTAGATAAGATTCTCAAGAGCAGAGATGTCTCTCTCCATACAAAGATTCGACTTGTTCAAGCCATGGTATTTTCAATAACATCATATGGATTTGAAAGCTGGACAGTGAAAAAGACAGACAGGAAGAAAATTGATGCCTTTGAATTATGGTGCTGGCGACGAATACTGTGTATACCATGGACTGCCCGAAGAACAAACCAGTCAGTACTAGAGGAGATCAAACCTAAGCTTTCTTTAGAAGCTCAGATGACAAGACTTCGACTTTCATACTTTGGGCACATCATGCGAAGAGAGAGATCATTAGAGAAAGACATCATGCTTGGCAAGATAGAAAGTCAACGCAAAAGGGGAAGGCCAGCAATGAGATGGATCGATACAATAACAGCAGCTATGGGTACCAGTCTGTCAACAATGAGCCGCCTGACTGAAGACCGAACACAATTTAGGATAGCTATCCAGAGGGTCGCCATGAGTCGACTCCGACTCTACGGCACTTAACAACAACAACAACAGATAAGAAGGCAGATGAAAGAGAAGTCTGTGTCAGAAATAGATGTGGGGAGGCAGAGAAGAAGTCGTGGAATGGAAATAAGATTCTGGTAAAGGACATGAGAAAAGAGAAAGTAACGAAGAGAGACTAGGATCACCCCAATAGGAAAAATAAAATGACCAGACAATAAAGACACAAAATAGTATCATGTTTTAGAGAATGAATTATATGAACGTTGGAAATGTGCATTCTAAGTTATACATTTAGTTTAGACCTGCCTACTGGCAGGAGGGAATGAGAGAGAGACAGAAAGGGCCCCTTCTGTCTCTCTCCTCCTAGTAGGCAGCCTGAATCGCCTCGTTCCCCAGAGGACCAGTATCAGGCCTCTTCTCCCCTGATAGCTGATGCTGGATCCCTAAGGAAAGAGAAATGGAATTCAGTCTGCTTGCTGGGCGGAGGATGTGGGAGACAGAAAGAGGGCCACTGTGTCTCTCATCCCCTTTTCCCAATAGACAGATGGGATCCCCTCTGATTTCCCCAGAGGTCCAGCATTAGTGCTTGGGAAAAGAAGAGAGCTTTCAGTCTACCCACTAAGAGGAAAGTAGGGTGGTAAGAGTGGGGGCAAATTAGTTTAAAGAGGGTTTGGGCGACGTGATGTTAGGGGCACTAAGTCCCTGTTATCTTCTTTTTGTGTGTGGAGAAAGGTCTTGTGCTGGGGCAACTAAGCCCCCATCCTTGTTTTGTGGATGGGTGTGTAGATTTTATAGTGGGGTCACCGTTTCTTTGGTTTTGGGTAGATGTTGGGTTTGGGCTGCAGAACCCCTGCTCATCTGTATATATAGGAGGGTTGTTATACTGGGACTGCTCAGCCCCCATCACTTGTGTGTGTTGGTGGTGGGGGGAGGATGTGTTGGTTTAATGTTTTCAGTATGTCAGCTTTGGGAATGTAAATGTGCAGATCACAGATATCGTTGAGTTTTGCAGTGTGGTACAGAAGGCAATGCCTTTCTGTTCTTATTTGGGGTTGCGCTTGATATAGGGGTATGTTTACTAAACTGCGGTAACATTACATAACACGCGTTATGAGACGTTAACGATCGTTAACATCTCAACGCGCGTTATCGTTACTTAACGATTGTTGACGTTCCGCAGCGCGGTAAACACCGCAGAAGGTGGAAAGAGGGCGGAGAGAAGGGGTCAATGGGTGGAGTGTGGGCAGGGAGAGGCTCCATTCACACTAACACGCTGATCTGAAGAGCTGAATCCTAACGCGATTGAAAACCTCCCGTTAGATGCACATATGCAGGAGAGAGAAACTATTTACGTGTCAGCAATGTACAGCCCAGGCAGGGAGCCCAAAATCTGTGATAGTAGTGCTCCATGTACAGCAATACCATAGTGCCAAAGTATGAATGGCCACTATGGCGATGGTGCAAATGGGGCATAGGGGGCCGCAGGCGGGACATGTAGCATGGGCAGCAGGGGCACAGGGTGGACCAGGCGGGCGCCTAGGTGGCACATAGGAACATAGACACCGGAGATCAGCAAGACAGCAGTTAACCAAGGCCAAACACAATCCACCAATATCTACCTGGTCCACCCTAGCCAATAGTCGCTAGGGCACAGGCCTGACATCCCCCCCAGCCATCCCGCCCCCATGTGGCGGGGACATAATAGTGGTAGGCAGTGATGGGGGGATGTGAGGATGTCCACATATGCCCCCCCCCCCACCCCGGAACCCGCTCCCTAGGCGGGTGCCTACCTACACAGTGGATGGCCTGGGACTGCGCACTACCAGCACCGACAGCAAATGGCCACGTCAGCTTGGCAGGGGGCGTGTGCCCGTACTGGAGGGGCAGTGCCACCTCCCTGCAGTGGACCTAGGCCATGCTCTGCATCAGTACGTGGTGTGCACTGCAACATAAAAGGTCTGGCTGAGGAAAAGTGCAGGTAGCCCCAGGGACTACCATGCATCTGTGGCAACAGTGTGGTGCAGTACACCCAGCCAGTGTGTCCAGGAGCAGAGGGTCACAGGTGCAAGTCCCAGCTGTGGTTCCTGCAGAGCATGTCCCTATATTTTACCCTACAATGCAGATACAACAGCAACATGTGCAAAGCCCAAAGCAGCGGCGAACAGGGGTGCAAACACCCACTCACACAGGCTCCACAATCCAATGATGCATGGAGCGGCAGGCTGTTGGCCCCAGCATTGGGATGATGTTATCACCAGAGCACTACTACTACCCCCTGCATAGTTTAGCAATGTCGGCACTGTGCTCAGGACTAGTGTGGCGGGCAGGGCTGCCAACCACCCCTATCTTTCTATAATGCTGCAAAAGGAGTGAGCGTGTTTGTATGTCTATCCATTGTTCTGTGGCTGCCCACACTTCACTGGGCCCAAAATGTCCCACTGTTACCAGCGTTAGCCTGATTAGATGCATAATGAGGAGCAAGGTATTCTGGGTATGGCCCGGACAGGGCAGATTGGCCAGGATGCATCTTCACAGGGTGTGGGGCAATGGCTAGGACACTGTAGTGCCTGACCACCACCTGCATGGACAGGGTGGCCACAGCATGACATGCTGGGAGGGCACTCACTCTGAACGAGCAGTGACCATGGCAGGTTCCCACATAGCGCTCTACACTGTCTCTAGTGATATATTTGTGTTCCCCAGTGCTGGGGTCCCAGTCACTGAGATGCCTGCTTGCTGCACATAGTTCCTGGTGGACTGTCTGCAGTTAGACTGTGCATGGTCGGAACACCTTTTAAGGTACAGTCTGACTGTGCTGTCTGCTGGTGACTGGCAGACAGTGGTGGGAGGCACTTGGGGTTTCCAGACCTAACCCCAGCATTGCTGCTGGTCTGCCACTGTCCCAGTCATAGGTATGGCTCTGGCCCACCAACCCTGGAGGGCTGTCTCGTACAAACAGGATGGAGGTTGCTTCCCTGTGGCGGGGGCACTGTTCTTTACCTACAAAAGGGTGATGTGGGCCCTTTGGGGTATGTAGTGTATACCACTGTGACCTATACAGCCACTGCTACACACACCTCATGCAATTCTAGGAACCCCTCTGCCCTGATAACAGCTGCCCATGTCAGCCAGACCCTCACACGGGGTACACACTAATCTGGCTGGTGTCTGGTCCCACAGGGCCACATGTGACTGCAGGATACAGATGGACACCAAATTACCTTCGGCTGCACTGCACGGAACACCTGTCACACACTGGTAGTGATGGGGATGTACAGCAGGACCTATCTCTAACACCACATGTACTGCGGACCTAGTGCTGGGCACCAATCCTATCCCTCAGGGTGAACACAGAACCTGCACAATGGCATGGTCTGTAGCTACTCTGTGCCAGAATCACACACTGTCAGTTCGTCTTTCCCAGCTGAGGTACCGGAGAGGTGCAGACCCCATTTGGTAATCAGCTGTAGACAGCTATTCAGCATGTACATTGCATCATGGGTACTGCTGTGACATACACCATGGAGGTATAGCCTACTGGTTAATACATTGCCATTCTTGGCAGTGTTCATTGGTTCAGTTCCTCATTGTTCCCTCCTCTCATGCCTGTCCTACTCAAATGGTGTACATGCCTGTAGAGGTCATATTTTTGCAGATCTGCGCTTCCAGCCCATAATACCTTCGCCACAATTGCCAACATTCCCTCAGACCATCTATCTGCGTCTGTCAGCTATGTAGAGTCCTGTCTGCCTGTGCAGGCTGCCAGCCCATGTCCTGCACTGCTACCCTTTCCTGCATTGCGCCTCATCGTGTTTGCCTCGCCTGTGCCTGATCTGCATGGCACCACCACTCCTCTGTCCACCCATCATTGTAACTATCCTGCCACCTCCGCCTCCACTGGGGGACACGTATTCCCATCGTCTGCCACCAACTGTTTTTCCGGTACTTTACATTGCCAACACCCTGTGCTGTGGTAGAGCTGCTCCACCATGTTTGTCATCAGTACTGGCAGACACATGGGATGCCCGCAGATATGGCAGGTCCAGCGGCTCCCACGTCTCCCTCCTTCACTCACCTGTTCATTGCCTTTCCTGAGTGCTCTATCTAGTGTTAGGGCTACATCTGTCTCTGTTCCGCACAGGTCATGCATGTCATCCTGAGGCACCTTGCAGTCCCTAGGGCACACTAACCTAGGACACCATAACCTTGTTAGGCCACCTTAACCTATGGTTCCATAGCCCAGGGTGCCTTCTGCGGTGACTTGTCCAAGGGTGCCTAATATGGCGCTTAGCCTAGGAGGTCCTATAGGGCACCTTCTGAGGCACCTTACAGGGCGCTTTACAAGGCGCCTTGTAACGCACGTTCTCTGTCAGCTTGCTGTAACGATGCACTGCCCATGCCTTTATATGGGCATCTCTACCGCGGAACCTAACGCGAATGACATTACCGCAGTTTAGTAAACATACCCCATAGAGTCTGGCTTCTTAAGGTTTCTAGTCCAGCTTTTGTCTGTCTATTTCTAATTTGTAGTCTCTTATTTTGTATTCAGTGAGGCTTTATTCATGTTCTTCTGTCTGTGTGACCAAGGTGAGGTATTGCTGCTAATGTGTAGTTCCTGGGTAGCGATCTTTGGCTATTTTGTTTGTTCAGTTTTCCCAGAAAGAGAGGTGTTGGTGTAATATTGGCAATGCTGCCTTTTCATAGGTTCTCTAACCAGTTGCAGAGGGGGTGGCTACAGCATGGGGCAGTCATCCTGTCAGAGAATACCAGTGCCTTTTCTTTTTTCTAGAAAAAAACAGTGGCCAAAATCAGGGTTCGGCAAACACCAGGTGCCAGGTTGCCATGGTGACTAAAAAATCAGACCTGGTGCTTGAGGCTCAGACTGGCACTGGCTGCTGTGAGGTTCCCATTTCCCATGGGCAGAAATGTTGCATAAGGCTGCGATTGTAGGATCGAAGCTGTCTGCTCCAGCCTGCAAAAAGACAGCACTGATCCTGGCCGTGATTGCAGCCTTATACTGCACTTCGTCTTGCGGGAGATGGGATCCTTTTGGGCAGGCAGAGCTTGTCCTAGCTGCGATTGCAGCACTTCTGCCTGCCTCTAAAAGTTAGAGGCAGGGGGAGTTTGCTGCATAGTGGGAGTGAGCACATGGGGGTAGAGAGAAGTGGAGAGAGTCTGGGAAGGGAAACAGTGGAAGATGGTTAAGAGACAGCAAGAGAGGGATTGTGGGGGGAAGAATGCAAGGGGTATAAAGAGCACAATATATATACTTTGGAAGTAAGATGGGGAGGGGAGATATGATAGAGATGTTTAAATATCTCAGTGGCATAAATGCACAGGAGGGAGAGCCTCTTTCAACTGAAGGAAAGCTCTGCAATGAGGGGGCATAAGATGAAGTGAAAGGAGATAGACTTGAGTAATATGCGGAAATATTTCTTTATGGAAAGAGTTGTAGATGCATGGAATAGTCTCTCAGTGGAGGTAGTAGAGACAAAAACTGTATTTGGATTCAAGAAAGCATGGGACACTTATATTTGGAGGGGCAAGATGGCGCTGAGTGAGGTAGGCTGAGTGGAGCTCTTTGCCCACGTGCTCCCTTAATAGTATGCTGAAGCCGAAGGGCAAGCACCTGACCCAACCCTTCGGGGTCTGGGGCGGGAGACAGAGTGCAGCTTACCATGGAGCAGTTTGGCGTCTGACCGGCGTTGGTATGGGTAGCTGCCCTGTACTGCTCCGGTGGTGCCTTGCTGGAGCAGAGCACAGAGGGGGCTTCCTTGAGCCCTGAGAATTGTCTTCTTCCCCCGCAACGTGGAAGTGCTTGCCATGGGGGGGGGGGCGGCAAGTTCTCCTGCATGTGGGCACTGCTGCAGCATTGGAGACAGGGGATTCGTTGGGGACCAGCACATCAAGGTAAACACTGGAGTTTCTTCTGGTGGGAAGAGTTTGCCGACTACCCTAGTAGACTCAAAATACAACCAAATACCAAAACCCAGCACCAATTACATCCTAGTAGGACTGACTATGTGACTCCATTAGAGCCCTTGGTGTTTCCCTGTCTGTAAACTTAAAACAACTTGGTGCAAAGGTTGATTTGCTGACTAGTCTTTTTTTTTCTGTTCAGGAGGACATTGCTCAACACTCTGCTAGATTTGAACATTTGTAATTACAGGTGGGAGAGCTGAAGGCAGACGAGGATGCCGGCGTTAAGGAGAGTCATGGACTGTGGAGGCAGCTGGAATATCTTGAGAATCAGTCCCGGAGGAACAATCTTAGATTCTTGAGCTTTCGCGGTTCCCTTTGCTCAGCCCAGTAGAGATGGTGAAAAAGTATTTGGTAGATTTCCTGGGCTAGACTTCGGACAATCTTCCTTCTGTAACGAGGGCCTTCTATCTATCTTCTTCAGGTGAGGTGCCCAGGGGCCCTATGTGCTCCCAGGATCAATTGGACCTGACCGGTTTTCTGGAAGGGTCCATGGAGATGGTGACTGCTCGTATCACTTTGTTGGCCACTTTCACGTTTGAGCAGGACTAAACGTCAGTCTTGCACATACGTTAGGCACATGCAAGAGCAGTTTTTTGGTTCAGTTATCTTTTTTTTCCCTGATATTTCTAAACAGACCCAGGCCCGGCATAAGGAATTCTTGGCTCTTCGGCCTCTAGTTTTGACACTCGGGGGAATCTAGCTTTTGAAATTTCCTGTTTTGTGCTTTGTTAGTTTTGAGGACAAAAATTATTTTTTTTCTGACCCTAAACTGCTCCTTGAGCTCATAATTTCTTTAGAAGGGAAACTAGGGGCTGTGGTGGGGGTTGCATAATGTGCGTTCTGCTGGCAGTTTGTTCATAGCTCTCATCATGTTTGCGGTATGTTTGTTATTATATTGAGGCAAGAAGTGGAAATAAACTATTTTGTGGTTGATGTGGCAATGATATGTTTATTTCCTTATGTCTTGGTTTCCTGCTTGTATTGATATTGTTATTTGAATTGCCTGTCTTATATTGAAATTTTGCATAAATACAAAAATTAAAAATAAAACAGAAAGCATGGGATAAACACAGATGATTTGTAAATGGAAAAAGTACTGTAGAGCTTAGTGGTTTGTATGGAAAGGCAGACAGAATAGACCATATGGTCTTCATCTGCCATCATATTTCTGTGTTTTAAAAGGTGCATCCCATTCCAGCACCACACATACATGCAGGCACCCCACCCTCAGCACCATAAGCGCACAAACACAGGTATCACACACATACACACAGGCACCCCACCAGTAGGGGGATGGTGGGAGAGGGAGGAGGAAAAGGAGTGGGGCCACTGCTTTCTGTTGGCACTGTCAGTGGCCCATTAAAAGCCTGATTTATTAAGATTTTGCTCATAGAAAATGGGAAAACAGTCTTAGTGCATTAGACCTAAAAAACTAACTGCCATACAACTTATTTTGGTGGGGTGGGAGAATGCACTGTGACCTAGGTTTTGATGGCCAGCTCCTAGAGTCCAAGAAAATTTGTCAAGGCCTCAGGGCACCATATAAATGATGAAATAATACAGTTAATCACAGTTTTTAACTTCTTTTATTTTTTTGGCCTGGCACAGAGCGAGTTAGAAGTAAACTTTGTGTGTGTGTATGTAGTTTCACTTAGATGTAACACCCCCCTCCCACACCTACATACGTATACAGAAGTAAACGTAGATATAACCACACTCATCTTGAAAGTGTGAACTAATATACCACTTGCAAGAGCAAGTCATAAACCATTTTCTGTCTTCTCTGGGGATGTTAAAGCTCCCAGAGTAATTTCCACAATAGGAAGACCATATTAATCACCTGCTGTCAAGCTTAAGGGCCAATACAGCATGTAAAGTCTGACAAAAGTCAGCCAACAATGTACAGATTCTGAGAAAGATGGGAGCTGGGATAGAGCGGGACCTCAAAAAGCTATCATGTCCTTCCCCCACCTGTCTGCTGGGCCATAGATGGGTTTTTCATGCATCCAGGTATGTAAACATGAATTTCACTTGTAGAAATCTTTAAACCAAGCTAGTTTGTGATCTGGAAGGACGCCAGTGGGGCACCTCTAATCTAATAAGTCTCAACCAGATGCTTGTCAAGCTTTGAAAAATGTCCGATAATGGCATTCCCATATTCCCTCTGAATAACTCCTTCCAGCACTCGGCTCCTTTAGAATTAGAAAGTCATTTCTACCTAAGCATTTAATGTCGACCTCTTCTGCTGCGATTTAAGCCTCTTGTTTTTTGTCTTATCTGTCATAAAGGAGGAATATGGATCCCATCCTCTTTATAAAAACTCAGTCTGCTCATCATCTTCAGATTAAAAATAACCTACTACTTCACTTTCCTCAAGTATCAGAGAGCCTTTACTGGCCAAAGGATTTGGGGGTGGGGAGGGGGAGTATCTCTAAGGCCCACCCTTTAGAAATACACTTTTTTTTTCTCTTTCCCTGGGCCCAAGTGCACTATATCTAAGGCAAGATCAGGTCCTGTTAACTCTGATTGATGCAGAAACTCCAAATTTGGGTTCCCCCCCTCCCCAACACTAAGACTGGAGTCGGGGAGCATATCGCACTAGCATTCTTCTAAAATGACACGCATGGAAATAAAATATGCATAGAGTGGCATACATAAAAGCAGAAGAGAAAGAGGTGTGTCTGCAAGTCCTGAGATTGACAGCACAGAGGCAGAAACTTGAACAAAGGTCGTGTAGAGACTTTGCCTTCCAGTTCCTAAATTTACCTCTCTCCCCACAGCGTCTTTTTACCCAGGTTTCTGTTTTGCTCAGATTTAATTTTTTTGTAAAGTTTTTATCTTTCCCTTCCAGTAAATAAAGACAGGGTTATTTAAAACAAACTAACCTGTGGCCTTTCGTTTAGGCCAAAGCCTAAATCTGAGCTGCTCTCTTGTAAACTTCTGAGTGCATCTATGTTTGTTAGGGGCACTGACTGCCCTATGAATTCTTCCTGCTACTGGAAGACATTGATGGGTCATGTTTAACCACTATGGTGAGCATTTGTTTAAAAAGCCAGCCATGGTGTTTAAATAAGGCAATGGACACGGCTTACCATGGCTGCTATACTGATAGCTCCGATATTCAGCCATGTGGAGGATAATTCTGTAATCTTGTGCACAGGCAAATTACATTGCTGTGCACGTATTTGGGGCCAATTCCATAAAGTAGAGCATGTATGGGCTTCCCTTTTATAGAATAGGAGCGTATGGAGCAGCAGTAGATTGACACAGTGACATGTGTTAGTCATGGTATTTTTTAACTTATGCATGTAGATTTAGGCCCTACCTATGTTCTGCCCAGGCTTCGTCCTGCACACATTCCAACTGAACATACTTGCAGAATAGCAAATGCCCAAACGTGCAAGTCAGAATAAGGACTTAATGCATGTTTCAAGGTCGTAACTCTGTGTGCCCTATATAGAATCAGCAGCTAAGTGATTTAAGTCCATATACTTGAGCAAAACACCTTTTGCTCTTCACAGGCACTATGTGGATAGTGCCAGGACATTGAGAGGAACACACACTCAGGAAGAGCAGAGGGTGGGGAAGTGAATCATAACTTTGAGAGAGAGGGAGGAAGTGGGAGGTGGCAGTCAAGATAATTTGTTAGCTGCTTGATCTCTCCATGCCTCATTTGATGCAAATAATTCTATAGTTTGGTCCTTCTTCCGGTGACTGTGGATGCACCCTAGAGATGAGAGCATGCTTGTTTTCGAGCAGCTACAAATCTATTAAAAGTAGAGCTCACAGCTGTTATTCCTCTGGTGTGTGTTCATAAGGCCCTTAACGCCAGCTCATCAGTGTGTGTGTGTAAGTTTGTGTATTCTGTACTGTTTCTCTCCTTACTCTGTGACTGTTTAGGGGCAATGTACATGTGTGTTTGAACTCAAATCAATTCTCTTCCTTGGTCTAGTTGGAATTGATGCAGCATTTAGTGCCCCCAGGAAGGAAGGAAGGAAGGAATGAATCATCTTACTTCTATACTTGCATAAAGAGCAAGGGAACTACAGAGCATCCCCTGCCTGAAGACTTGTCTATATAATGGCAGGCCTAGACAAGGGAGGGAAAAGGGACTCTGGTTACTGTGATAGAGGCTTATGGCCCCAGTACCTAATAGGAAACCTGAGATTAAGGGAACCTTGCAGCTTTAATAAAAACACTAAAAGAGCTTTACAGCTAAAGCAGAGCTAACTCTGGCACTCTCACTTACTCGGAGGTCTCTTATGTCCTAGGCTGTCTCTGGACCTCTTCTTTCTGGAAGCCTTTGGAAGAAGGAAATAAAGGAGGAGGGGAGTGAATTCCTTCTGTAATTTATAACAGATCTCCCTGTTTCATCTGTTACGGAAGATGTGGCCTATGCTGAAGCAGAAGCTCACATATGACGATATCTTTAGATAATTCCTGTTGCTCCAACAGAGAAAAGATCAGCCCATAAGGATTGGTCCTGGAGTGAGCTGGAATCTGGCAAAAGGGAGCATGCCTTCATAAGCCATGTCATCGGCGTAGGGTTCTCGGATCCATGAAAATCCCTCACTCCCCTCCCAAAACTTTTTGAAATTCTTTAGTGCATCTCTACCCTTGTTCTAATCCATTCTCAGCACCCCGACATTCCCACATGTGTGTGTGCCGTCAAGTCAATGCCAGCTCCTGGTGACGCATCCCCCTAGGGACTGAAAAAGTTTTAAATGGCGAAACCATCCATCTGCCCTCATCAGCTGCATGTTCTCTCACACCCGCTTGAGTTTGTATCTCCATGGAGCAGTCAGTTTTCCCAAGAGAAAGAAAGATAAGGTCAAGTTGCCTTGCACCGGAGAAACATCCTTCTCCCCGGGACAAGTTAATTGCAGATCACGTTTCTGCCAGGGGAGAATCCTAATTAATGGTTACTGACACAGAACCAAGATTTAAACCCTAGGCATAGATTTAATTACACACCTTTTCTAAAACCAAGTTCAGGATGATTTGCATGCAGGTATAATAGCTATTTTCCTGCCTCAAGAAAGCTTACTATCTTGGGGCTAGATTTGATAATCTGCATTAATTTATGTTGACGTAGCATATGATGATGGCAAGTGACATGTGTTGGCACAGAGTATTAAATGTAGTACTAAGTACCTGATGCAATAGAGTTTGAAATAGATGCACAAGGTCACATCAGTAATAGAAGTGGGATTTGAAGCCGGGCTTCTCAGCACACTGCTCTACCACTAGGCAATTCCTCCATGCTTGGCTTTTGCTTCTGGGTAGGAGATAACCCCCTTGTCTGACATAGCAGAAATGTGCCCAGCTGTTGTAGTCTATAGTGTGCTTTGCTGTAATAACCTAAACTTTCTTCAGCTGCTTCTCTAAATGAGCTTGGACTCCATCCAAGTCCAAACGTCTGTACTACAAAGTTTTAACGCTGCTACTAAAACTATTCTGTCATTTGTATAGTGCTACAAAGTGTGTGCAGTACTGCACATATGTATATGGGAGACAGTCCCTGCTCAGTAGATCTTACACACTATACAAGATGGAAACACAGAGGGGGGGCTGGAGATACTCTTGACAGACATGGGTGATAAACAGGAGAATAATTGTCAAGATCCACGAGCAGCCTTGAAGAGGTGGGTTTTTAGCCTGAATTTGAAATAGGGCCAGAGATGGAGCCTGACACACCCGACTCAGAGTGGAATGGAATTTATGGCTTACAGAAGTAGTAGGAAAGTAAACCTGTGATAAAAGACACAACTGTAGCAAATTCATGCAACCAAACTGACCTGTGGGCTTTAGGCAGCTCCATTTTGTGACCAAAGATTTAATTTAGCCGTTTGTTTCTTAGGAACCATCACCAAATAAGGGAAGCATGCCTAACAGGGGCTCTACAGGTCAAACAACGGTAAGGATTTGAGGGTTTATTTTTATTGCTAGCTCTCTGACGGAGCTCTTAAAAGGGTTTTTGTATATTTTTACTTTCCTTTTGGCGCTTTAGCAGAAATTTCCTTGAGCAGAGTAGGTTGTTGAACTCTAGTAACCTTCTCAGCTTTGGGAACTGCTGACAACTAATCAGGAGTTAGTGGGCTTGATTACCTGAGAGCAGCTGAGTCCTGCATAAAAGGCTCCAGAGCCCTGCCCTGTTGAGGCATTCCTAACAGGGGCTCTACAGGTCAAACAACGGTAAGGATTTGAGGGTTTATTTTTATTAAATTGCTAGCTCTCTGACTGGCAGCTCTTAAAAGGGTTTTTGCCGATTAGACTTGATGTCCAGAGAGGTATGCTGTCTGCCTGGTGCCAAAATCCAAGATGTTACGGAGAGTTTGCCGAGACTCATCAAGCCCACTGACTATTACCCAGTGTTGCTAATCCATGTTGGAACAAATGATACTGCAAGGTATCCCTCAGAACGTATCAAAAGTGACTTCATGGCTCTGGGACAGAGGGTGAAGCAGTTAGGTGCACAGATGGTGTTCTCTTCAATCCTCCCTATTGAGGGTAAAGGCCAAGGCAGAGAGGCTCGCATCCTGGAGATGAATGCGTGGATGGTGTCGTCGAGAGCGTTTTGGTTTCCTAGACCATGGGATGCTGTTCCAAGGGTTGCAGAGCAGAGATGGCATCCATCTGTCCAAGAAAGGTTGACGTGTCTTCAGTAGAAGACTGGCTAATCTACTGAAGAGGGCTTTTAACTAGATAAATTGGGGATGGGTGAAGAAAGCCCCCAGGTAGGTGATACATTAAATGCCTTTATGGAAATGGGTAACAGGGGTAACATATGGAAAGCAGTGTGTATAAATGCCCGTAGCATGGGAAATAAGATCCCTGATGTTGAAGCTTTGGTGGGAGTGGCTGACTTGGATTTAGTGGCAGTTACAGAAACATGGTTCACAGAAAACCATAATTGGGATGTAACTATACCTGGCTATACTTTATTCAGAAAGGACAGGTTAGGAAGAAGGGGAGGAGGAGTGGCACTATCTGTAAAAACTACTATTAAAACTTTGGAATTACAGAGCTTAAAAGGGAGAGAGGAGGCATTGTGGATTAAACTAGAAAGAGGGAAAGAGAAATCTATTTGCATTGGTGTGATATACAGACCTCCCTCACAAGAGGAAGAGGTGGACAGAGAGTTAATTGAAGACATACGCAGCATTGCTAGGAAAGGGGAAGTGGTACTGATAGGAGATTTCGATATGCCAGATGTTGATTGGTACATTTCTGCTGCAGGATCATCTAGAAGTAAGGAGATCCTGGATTCTCCACAGGGAGAACTATTCAGGCAATTGGTAACAGACCCCACACATGAAGGGGCCATACTGGACTTGGTGCTTACCAATGGTGAAAGTGTTTCTGATGTTGTAGTGGGAGATCATTTTGCATGCAGTGATCACCAGATGGTGTGGTTCAGTATTAGGACTAGGGCTGTTAGAATCCATTCAACAGTGAGGATCTTAGACTTTAGGAAGACTAACTTTGCCAAGATGGGCCAATACCTCAGGGAGTCGTTAGTGGGTTGGGAACAGCTGGGGGATGTAGAAAAACAGTGGGCAAAACTGAAAGGTGATATTTTAAGGGCAACCAACCTTTTTGTTAAAATGGTAAATAAAAGGAAAAGGAGACCGCTATGGCTTTCGAAAGACTTAGCTGAAAAAGTGAAGAAAGAGAGGGAGGCCTTCATGAAATACAAGAGATCACAGAGAGAGGAAGACAGGCATCTATATTTGGAAAAACTAGAGAAGCTAGCAAAGTAGTCAGGAAGGCAAAGATTCAAAATGAGGAGGACATAGCCAATGCAATAAAATGGGGGGATAAGACATTTTTCAGATATATTAGTGAGAAGAGGAAGGGCAAAAGTGGTATTGTCAGACTCAAGGGTGCAGAGGAGGAATATGTAGAAGCTGATGAGGATAAAGCAGAATTTCTTAACAAATATTTCTGTTCTATGTTCACAGATGAAGAACCAGGAGCAGGACCTCAGAAAACACCCACAAACAGGAACAGAAGCGAGGGACATCTTGAACAATTTTCTGAAGACTGTGTTCGTGAGAAACTAGCTCAACTTAAAGTAGGCAAAGCGATGGGACCGGATGGGATACACCCTAGAATACTGAGGGAACTTGGGGACGTTCTAGCAGCTCCACTGACTGACCTTTTCAATGCCTCATTGGGAGTAGGAGTGATGCCAAAGGACTGGAGAAAGGCACATGAGGTCCCATTAACCATAGCGGAAGTAAGGATCTGGTTGAAAACTACAGGCCGGTTAGTTTAACTTTGGTGGTGAGTAAATTATTGGAAATGCTGCTGAAAGAGAAAATAGTGAGGTTTCTGGAGTCCAGTGGATTACAGGATCCGAGGCAGCATGGATTCACCAGAGGCAGGTCTTGTCAGACAAATCTGATTGATTTCTTTGACTGAGTGACCAGGGAGTTGGACCGAGGGAGAGCCCTAGATGTAGTGTATTTAGATTTCAGTAAAGCCTTTGACACTGTTCCTCACAGGCGACTTATAAACAATCTGAGCACCCTAGGGATGGACCCTAAAGTTACTGCTTAGGTTAGAAATTGGTTGGATGGGAGGAGACAAAGAGTACAGGTAAATGGAGCTCACTCTGAGGAGTATGATGTTACCAGTGGTGTGCCCCAGGGATCTGTCCTTGGTCTGATTCTTTTTAACATCTTTGTTAGTGATATAGCGGAAGGGCTGTCAGGTAAGGTTTGCCTCTTTGCAGATGATACCAAAATCTGCAATAGAGTAGACACCCAGGAAGGTGTAGATAACTTGAGGGAAGGATATAGCGAAGCTTGAAGAATGGTCTAGAATTTGGCAGCTGGAATTTAATGTTAAAAAATGTAAGGTTATGTATTTGGGCTGCAGCAGTCCAAGGGAGTGAAATACTTTTGTCCACTAAAGAAGAGCGTGACCTGGGCATGGTTGTATCTGATGATCTTAAAATAGCTAAACAGGTAGAAAAGGTGACGGCAAAAGCTAGAAGGATGCTTGGGTGCATACTGAGAGGAATGGCTAGCAGTAAAAAGGAGGTGATAATGCCTCTGTATAAGTCTTTGGCGCGACCTCATTTGGAGTACTGTGTGCAATTCTGGAGAGCGCACCTTCAAAAGGATGTGAACAGGATGGAGTCGGTGCAGAGGGTGGCTACTAAAATGATTAGTGGTCTTCATTATAAAGCATATGAGGACAGACTTAAGGATCTTAATATGTACACCTTAGAGGAAAGGCGGGATAGAGGTGATATGATTGAGATGTTTAAATACCTCCGTGGCATAAATGTTCAGGGAGAGAGCCTCTTTCAATTGAAAGTGGGCAGAACAAAATCAATGCAAAATACACACAAGCCAGGAAAGTGCTGGAAAGCAATGAGCACAAATGCTCGAAGCCTAGCCAACAAAATTCCAGACCTGGAAGCCCTAACGGTGGAAACAGACTTGGACATTGTGGCCATTACAGAAACATGGTTTAATGAATCACATGATTGGGATATAGCCATAGCTGGCTATAATCTATTCAGGAGGGACCGAGAAAATGGAAAAGGAGGAGGAGTAGCCTTGTATGTCAAAAGCAATATTAAAGCTACTGAAATGCAGGGGACATGGGGAAAAGAAGAAGCGCTCTGGATTGCGTTGGAGAGAGGAGATGGCACTGTCATCCATATTGCTGTAGTCTATAGACCTCCAACTCAAATTGAAGAGAGAGACAATGAATTGATTAGAGATATTGCCAAGATAGCATCAAAGGGGGAAGCAATCATTTTGGGTGACTTTAATCTACCTGATGTGGATTGGATTACTCCTTCTGCACATCTGGAAAGAAGCAAAAGAATTGTGGATGCTCTCCAAGATGCATTATTTAGACAAATGGTGATGGAACCAACCAGGGAAAGCTCAACGCTGGATGTAGTGCTCACCAACGGTGATAGTGTGTCAAATGTCTGCGTGAGTGCCCCTGTGAGCAACAGCGACCATCACACGGTGTGGTTTGAAATAAAAGCCATGGCACAGGCCAATCATAGCAAGCTCAGAGTCCTAAACTTCAAATACACTAACTTCAATCAAATGGCAGAGTATGTAAAGGAGGAGATGACGGGGTGGGAAGAGATAAAGGAAGTGGAATTGCAATGGGCTAAACTAAAGGAGGCATTGAAAGGAGCAACAGATAAATATGTAAGAAAAGTAAATAAAAGCAAGAGGAGAAGGAAACCTATTTGGTTTTCCAAAGAGGTGGCTGCTCATATAAAGGCAAAAAACACAACTTTTGCAAAATTCAAAAGCTTGCAGACAGAAGAACACAGAAATGAATACAGGATCAAACTCAAAGAGACAAAACGAGAAATAAGGACAGCAAAATCCAAGGCAGAGGAAAAGATGGCTAAAGATGTTAAGGGTGGCAACAAAAATTTCTTCAGGTATATTCGGGAAAGGAAAAAGATCAGAGTTGGAATTGCAGGACTCAGAAGTGCTGGGAAAGGACTCGTGGAAAGTGACACTGAAAAAGCAAAATTGCTAAACAATTACTTCTGCTCTGTGTTTACTAAAGAAGATCCTGGGGATGGACCAGCTGTGATTCCCAAATATAAAAATGGGAATGAAGTAGATACCACACCATTCACAGCAGAAGAGGTGTTAGAACAACTTGCTAAACTGAAAGTGGACAAAGCCATGGGACCGGATGGGATACATCCCAGGATACTGAAAGAGCTCAGAGAGGTTCTTGCAGGACCGTTAAAGGATGTCTTCAACAGATCCTTGGAAACAGGAGAGGTTCCTCAGGACTGGAGAATGGCTGATGTCGTACCTCTACACAAAAGTGGTGACAGGGAAGAAGTGTCAAACTACAGACCCGTGAGCCTTACCTCGGTGGCAGGAAAAGTAATGGAGGCGCTCCTGAAAGAGCGAATAGTGAACTTTCTGAAAACCAACAGCTTGCAAGACCCGAGGCAACATGGTTTTACCGAAGGACGATCTTGCCAGACAAATCTGATCGAGTTCTTTGACTGCGTGACGAGGGAACTAGATCAGGGGCATGCAATGGATGTCATCTACCTGGATTTCAGCAAAGCCTTTGATACTGTTCCTCATAGGAGGCTTATCAACAAACTCAGTAGCTTGGGGATGGGTCCCAAGATGGTAAACTGGATTAGAAATTGGCTGACTGACAGACGACAGAAGGTGATTGTACATGGAGCTCACTCGGATGAGAAGAAGGTGATTAGCGGGGTGCCCCAGGGTTCGGTCCTGGGCCCGGCACTGTTCAATGTATTTGTGAGTGATATTGCTGAAGGACTGAATGGAAAAGTCTGTCTTTTTGCAGACGACACAAAAATTTGCAACAGAGTGGACTCCCCTGAGGGAGTGGTTAACATGAAGAAAGATCTACAAAAGCTGGAAGACTGGTCTAAAGCTTGGCAACTACGATTTAATGCAAAAAAGTGCAGTGTCATGCACTTGGGTAGCAGAAATCCAAGAGAAATGTACAAGATAGGGGGAGAAAGGTTGGTATGCACAGTTCAGGAAAAAGACCTTGGTGTGATTATCTCTGCTGATCTCAAGGTGGCAAAACAGTGCGACAAGGCGGTGGCAAAAGCCAGGAGGATGTTGGGCTGCATACAAAGAGGGATTACCAGCAGAAAAGAAGAGGTACTTATGCCACTGTATAGGTCACTGTAGAGGCCTCACTTGGAATACTGCGTTCAGTTTTGGAGACCATATCTTGCAAAGGATGTAAAAAGACTGGAGACTGTTCAGAGGAAGGCGACCAAAATGATTTGGAGCCTGCGTCAGAAGCCTTATGAGAAGAGACTTGAAGACCTAAATATGTATACCTTGGAGGAAAGGAGGCACAGGGGAGATATGATTCAGACCTTTAAATACTTAAAGAGAAATGATGAACAAACAAACCTCTTCCAAAGACGGGGAACCTGTAAAACTAGAGGGCATAACATGAAACTGCAAGGGGGTAAATTGAAAGGCAATGTCAGGAAATATTTTTTCACTGAAAGGGTGGTGGATGCTTGGAATGCCCTCCCGATGGAAGTGGTAGGGGCGAACACGGTGACGGAATTCAAAAAGGCATGGGACAAACACAGAGGATCCCTTTACAGAAATAGGAAAAAAAACAAAATAAACGGTACCATCTAACTTCCGAACCATATAACGTCTTAGGGGTGTCCTATATGGAGTGGTGGGTTTACCCCTGAACAAGGATATGGAGAGGGGTGGCCTGCGCGGAGCGACAGGTGCACCTATTCTTGCCATCTCGCTGGGCAGACTGGATGGACCATGCTGGTCTTTATCTGCCGTCAACTACTATGTTACTATGAAAGCAGGTTCTGCTACGAGGGGACATGGGATGAGGGTGAAGGGAGAGAGATTCAGGAGTGATATGCGGAAATATTTCTTTACAGAAAGAGTAGTGGATCCATGGAATAGTCTCCCAGTGGAGGTGATAGAGATGAGGACAGTAACTGAATTTAAAGAAGCATGGGACAAACACAGAGGATCTCTAAAGGTAAAAAGGGGACTCGTAGTTGTTGATATGGAAGGACATACTAGATAGGCCATGTGGTCTTTTTCTGTCGTCATATTTCTGTGTTTCTATGTTTCCTTTTTGGCAAACTGACTCCTAGTGGTGTGCCGGGACATACCCTTAGTGGTCAGAGGCTGTTTCATACCAAGATGGTGGTGGCATGAAAAGAGTGATGCTACTGGTGACACCCCCAAAACAGATAAGTATAATTGGGCCAGGTGGCTCAGGGCCACCTTCGCAGAGGCTCTTTGGATGAGGGCTTCTCTCTGCTGGGTGCTCTGGACCAGATAGCCCCAGGGAAAGTTGCATTTGTAGAGAGATGGGTTTGGACAGGGTCACTGGGCCACCATGGGGAGAGACAGGGAGCCAGAGGAGGGGACAGGGAGCGGGTGTCAGTCCAGCCATCTTTTCTTAAATATTTATCTCCTTTTCTGTGAGTACATGAACCAGTCCCTGCTTCCATGCTGACAGGAAGGGAAACGTTTTACTTCCGATGCAGTAAATGACTAAATGCTACCACAGCAGCGTGCATGGTTTTTTTATTCTATCAGCGCACGCTTTTATAAGGCAAAGTAATTTTCATGCCATTAACTTACTGCATCTGGAATAAAAGGGGTTTTTTTTGTTTGTTTGGGCACGTGTTAGAATGCTCTATGCTGACACTTAATGCAGTGTTCTAACGCACCACTTAATGCATCAAGGCCACGGTACTCTAAAACAGAGAACGACCTCCTAGAGTTCATGTCCCTAGGGATAGAGGCCCACCTTCCTGTGTTACCTACGCTATCTTCAGAGACAGAGACTACAATTACCGGGTAAGTGTAATTTCAATTTCAGTGTGATGAAATCCACAATAAAGCGCCAGCTTATTATGTTGGCTCCTCGGTGAGGTAAATTTCCAGTGGGCTGTGGACAACATAATTTAATAAAAGGATAAGTAATCTGTTTTATGTGAATTTTCTGCTCTGGCACACATTCAAATGCAGCTGAATTTCTCTGCTGTCCTTAGAACCTCATCAACCCATGGCCCTTCCCAAATCCCATGTTTACAAAAGCGCGCTATCTGTAGCATGTGTTTTGAGTGCCATGCTAAAAAGCGCAGGCCCCCTTTTTGTACCCTGCAGTTAGCTCATCACTCAACACAACCACCTCTCCTCTTGATCCATGCCCAGTCAGCTGGATCAAAGCAGCAAAAAACCCTCAGCCCCATGCTCACAAACATCACACATTCTGCGCTCCAGCAAAGACAAATGCCGGAATGCCTTAAACTCTATATATGCCCCACCCTAAAGAAGCCAGACCTTGACCCCGCAGACCCAGCCTCCTACCGACCAATTGCCAGCTCCCCTTTGTAGCAAAAATCATTGAGAAGGCTGCCCAGCAATAACTTCAAGACCATATTGACAGAAATGCCCACCTTGATGCCCAGCAACACGGTTTCTGCCCCCTATGCAAAGTAGAAACACTGATGATCTCCCTCGTCAAGACCATAATAAATGGCATCCAAGGATTCCTCCTAATTTTCCTAGATATCTCAGCCGCATTTGACACTGTCAATCACAACATCCTCCTTCAACATCTTCAGACCACTGGAATCCAAAACACAGTTCACCAGTGGTTCCATTCCTACCTAACCAACAGATAAAGCTAGGAACAAATGTATCCACTCCCTACAGCCAGACACAAGGTGTACCCCGAGGGTCCACCTTGTCGGCATGACTTTTTAAAATCTACCTGCAATCTCTCTGCTTGATCATCAAATCTCACAACATAAACGTCCACATATACGCTGACGACATCATGCTCTATGGACCATTTAACACAAAACAACCCTCATACACAAATCACCAAGATGCTTCACTGATATTTTCTGCTGACTAGCAAAGAACTACAAGAACAATCTAGCAATCAACTACAAGAAGACCAAAGCTCTCTTTATTACAAAAGACTTTACATTATCCCCCCTCACCTCCCTAACCTTAAACAACACTCAAGTTAAAGTTCAGACTTAGGTGAAATACCTGGGCATCACCCTCAATCAACACTTCTCCTTCAAACCACAAATAAATAAAACAACCAGAGCAATCTACTACAAGGCCAAAACTCTGCACGCCCCCACCCACTCCTTGAACCATCAGACTTCCACTCAGCTGTCGAAGCCTTAATCCTACCACACCTTGACTACTGCAACTCCACCTACCAGAGCCTATCAAAATCCACTCTACTCCCGCTTCACACCGCTCTACACATAATAGCATGCATCCTTCAGGGAGCTACAGAGCACGATCACATCACACCCATCCTCAAGTAGTTCCATTGACTCCCACTCCCAACCGGATCAAATATAAAACCCTCCTGACACACAAAGCCATCCACTAATGCCCCACTACATACCTCCACACCCTACTCAAAACCCCACAGCCTAATCGAGCCAGAATATCATCCACAAGGAACAAACTTTACCATCCCTCACCTCAAAGTAAAGCATAACCAACAAGCATATGGAAGAGCCTTTGAGTTCTTTGCACCACGTATATGGAGCACACTGCCAGATGCAATACAAAATATCACTGACCTCCACACCTTTTGCAAACACTGAAAAACGTACTTATTCATTGAACATTTTAGCTCAACAACCTAACCCTACCCCACCAAATCAAAGACTCCACACATCCCCTAAAAATTCCCCACCAAACCTATCTGATGTATACATATCACATCCTGACCTCGCAATAACCTACCCCATGGAACAACCCATCCCCCTGTACATATATTAAACATTTCCTCTAAGCTACTCATTGTATATAGTTAAATGTGGTATATTACTGTACATAGTTAATTGTTCTATATACACTGCTTTGACCCGGTATATATATATATTTTTTAGTGCCATCAAGTCAGTGTTGACTCATAGCGACCCTGCTACCTCTGGGTTTTCTTGGCAATGTATCACCGGAAGTAGATTGCCAGCCTTTTCTTCTGAGGCAATGGAGGGTAAAATGACTTGCCCAAAGTCACAAGGAGTGCTAGTGGGAATCGAACCCTTGATCTTCTGGGTACTAGGCAGTTGCTCTAACCACTAGGTGGCTAATCCACTCCATATACAAACCCTGCTAAATAAGTATATAAAAATCCTGTGCTACGCTGGTAGCACGCAACTGGGCCAGATGGGGGTATGCCCACTGTGGGTGCAGCTAGTGTGGGTGTTTGTAGCCTGTGCTGCCTGCACTTGGCATAAGTAGTATGAGTGCAATTGTTGCTGCCTCAGTGGGTGGCGTTACCTGCACCTGTGGCCATTTTGCCATGCTTAAACATGGGCATGCATGTCCCCACCTCCTGCAGTTAGCTCAAAGCCCTGTGCTGATAAAGCAGCCCACACATTAGCAGCTTTGGGCCGTATAGTGATTTATACAGCTAAAACTTAAACATTTGGCAGGCTGGAATTTTATGTTGAAAGGACTTATACAGTCACTCACATAGGTCCTTATGAATGTTGACTTACGTGAGCCTAGCAGAGGAAAGTGCTGAGGCAAGGTGAAGGCTAGTGGCTCCTAGCCACTAGAAGACAGCAGGAACCCAGAGGTCTATGGGTTCTCCATCCCTGCAGATGAAGAGTTGGTGCTCAAGGAGAGTGGAGAAGAACTAAAAAAAATCAAAGGCTCTATCTTGATGAGTTTCCCTCCCCCCCCCCTCTCTATGCCATCTTACTTGATCTGAATTGTGTTTGCTGTACCTTACTTTTGAAGAGCACACACACAGGGATCCGAAGGAATTCCTTGAGCCATGCTCCAATGCTTTCCCCTCTTGTTTTTCAAGTGTGACTGAGCTGATTGGTAATGGTAAAGAGAAGAGGAAACTTCTACAGAAGTAGTGCCTTGAAAGCAAGTCATTCCCCTCTCTCAACATGCCTTGGAGGTAAGAGAGTGGCGTGCTAGCCCCTACCCACTCGGAAAGTACCCCAGGCTATATCCTGAGTGATACCACAGATATACATAGTCTCAGATTCAGTAAGCATTGAAGGAGTAGAAACAAGGCACCGGGAGGGGGGGGGGGGGGTGATGTAGACTCCTAAAAAAAACCAGCCCCATGCTGGAGACTGGCACAGACTCTGCATTCACAGAGCACTTAGGGAAGGTGTGGTCCTGACAGAAGGCTTGCTCTTAACACATTGCCTACTCGCTATATGCAGGGACCTGTGTCATTGAGAATGAGAAATGTGCCATATGGGCCCAGTGCTATACCTCTGTGAATTAATTTGTTTTGGCAAGTGAAAACAATGTACTGTCAAACATAGGACAGATGGCTGTCTTGCTTATAGCTTCTGGTCACAAGTGATTGGCTTAGCCAGTTGTGGATATATTCCACCCCTCCCCCCAACTCTATTGGATTTTTAGTTCCTGCTTCTGTTACAGAAATTGGAACTACAAATCATATAAGTGCAGTAGGAGTAAACTAGGACTGAATGGCCCTCTTCCTGATGAAACAAAACTAGCTGGCAACTCTACCAATCGTAAACAATGAAGGGACAAAATATTTCCAGGCATGTCATATCGTCCTTTTCAGCCTGCAGTTCCCATCCATTAACAAACCAAAGTTCAGTTTACTTCTGTTTGAATGATGCAAGGTCCAGTGACATGTCTATCAGCTCCTCTGGAGACCCAACGGGCTGATACCCAAACATATACATCTCCTGCCTACAGAGCTTCTGAACTTCCTTCACTTTCTGGAAACTGAGTCTCCACCTCCAGTGCTGAGCAATCTCTTTCGAGTTTCCTGTGAAATGCATGAAGCTTTTTTTCTTAGGAATTGTCCCATGGGTGATGTTGTAGACCCAGGATTGTAGACTTGAGGACATTTTGAGACCCACATAATCATATAGGCTCATGATGCTAGCCAATGGATCCTTTACAAGGTCTTCAAAGCGTACCATCCGATAGCGGCCTTTCAGGAATGGGGGAGGGTTCTGTGAGGCTGTGCGATAAATCTGTACCTGTCCTTTACAGATCTCCTGCATCACTGGTGTGTAATTGGTTCTTGAGCTATGCCCTCTGCTCATAATGGCATCATCTGTCTCCAGCTCAAGAAAATAGTGGCGAGAGGAGAGGATGGCCCGAGGGTCTCGCACCAAGTGGATGATCTTCAGGTTTAGTAAGGGGTCCTTGAGGAGTGGGTAGAGCACCTCTAGGTCCAAGAACCTTACCTCCTTCACTACCACATGACTATAGGACTTGCAGGCCTCCTCTATTTTATTGAAGGGGTTGTTCTGGCAAGTTCTATTGCACTTTGGTCTGTCAATGATATTAGAACGATGTTGGGCCTTGCAGGCGGGAGGAGAACAAAGAGCTCGGCTTTCATGCCATCCAAAGAGCTCTGAGATGAATTGGCCCTTGGGCATATAGGGAAGGAATGCCGACATGTTACATGAGAAGATAGACCTCACTAGGTCCCGTATGGGTTGATGGAGCTGATATGGATTCTTCTGGGTCATGGTAAACCACACAGCCCTGGTGGGTTCCAGGAGGTAGAAGACTTCAGGATTCTGGTTAAAGAGTTGTCCCAGGAAGGAAGACCCAGACCTCCAAGTTGAAAGGATGAGGAGCTGGGTCTTGGTTTCTTTGCTACTGTAGCCTTTCTGAGGGAGTGAGTAGGGTTTCCAGGTTACGTAGAACACTATGGTCAGCACAGCAGTAATACTCAGCCGTAAGAAAGGGAGCTTTCCAAACATTCTTTGGGGATCTGCAAATGAAAAAGTATTAAATGAAAGTTACATAGTTACCAGCTGGAAGTCTTCTCCAGTATTTTAAGCCCCTGCAAGCTGCACTCTGCCGGAGGCAAGAGATAATCTGGGAGAAGGTTATGAATGCAACCTTCAACTTGCTTCATATCACCTGTGGGATCCTCTAGAGATAAAGTCACTGTAAATTGTTGCCCCTTTTCAATAGGATCAGTGCAGGGGTATTAAGGGCACCATTTTTTCTAAAGCCTGGTGGCTGGTTAAAGTTCATTCTACTGTCTGGCACGTTAACGCACGAGCATGCCAGCCACCACATGCTAAAATACACAGTAATTGGCAAATCACAGGATGGGCAGGTTGGAGGCATTGAGAGCACATTACCACTAGTGCCAAGGCAATTGCTATGTGCTCGGTGGCAATGTGAGTTCACCTAATGACACCTCTATGGGATTTGTTAGGTGAACGCGCCTTACTGGAGCGCACTTTAGAATTTGCGTCCCAGTGTTAACTACTGGAACCTGCTGGTAACGCTCTCAATAGCTAATATGGAGGCTTTGTACTTAGCATGCGTTTGTTCTGCACATGAAGTGCAAAACCTTAGCGGGCTTTAGTTAAAGGAGCCGTAAGAGTCCTAGGTAAATTTTCTGGCTTATGCCTCCCTCCCCCCAGGCCCCTCCCTGAGATTTTAATAATTCAACTCTTATCATGGTCATCCCAACTATGACCCCATAAAACACTCAATTTGACATCATACTTTTAATTATTAAACTTTGCTTCACACTTGTAAAGCCCTTCCTTATTGTCCCTCCAGTCCAGTCCCGAACCTCTGGGTAGTGCACCTCCTCCAGCAGCTTGAAGACTGAGTACGTCACATTCTTGAGAGCACTAGTACTAATATCACTGGCTCCTCCCACGAGCTCCCAGTACACTCAGTCTCCAAGCAGCTGGAGGATGTCGTGAGCCTAGGTTCGGGGCTCACTGAAGGAACAAATAAGCAGTTTTTGTTTGCGTTCTAGAGTGGATTGTTTTTCTAAAGTTGGTTAAGTTCAGTTATTTAAAAAAAAATAAAAGCAGAAACGGGACGCACCTTCTACAGAGGATCCTCAGTTGCTCTTCTTTTCTTTTCCCTCCTTTACGTTCCGGCGAGAGTTTCTAGCTGTGCCATGGTCCCGGGGCATTCGTGGCTCCCAATCCCATCAGCAGGTGAGGAGCTGCCGTCTCTTCAGTGCAGACTGCTCTTACGGCTGCTGTTCCCCCCTCCCCTCCTTCACGCCAAAGCTGAAAGCTGGCTGAGCGCAGGAGGTTGCAAAGCTGGTTCTTTTGAGGCCCGTCTCGTTCCTGCTCCTGTCACCGCGATCGGAGGTAAGCTGGGGATCTTTGCAGCAAGTTTATTGGGGAGCAGGAGCGCAGAAGCTGAGCCGATCATGATTAGCTGTGGCGGTTGGCACCTCATGGTTTTCGCGGCGGGCCGGTGGGGCAAGACAGTTTGCAGGCCTGTTTACCGCGCTTTTTCCTTCACTGCATTTCCGGGACAGTTGCCGATCTCAGGCCTTGGGACTCTTTTGTTTGTGTAGTTACTATTACTGAGGGCAGTCCTCGCTAAAAATTAAAAAATAAGGTATTTTTGGTTCTCCTTAAACCGACCCCAAAAACAAAGAAAGAAAAAGTTTTTTGGTTTTTCTTTTATACCTTCTGCTGGGTTTCCTGGAGCAGTATGGAACCTGTATAGCAGTTAACCAATGCCTGCCTGTCTGCAGTGTCTAGTTTGCGGTACCCGACGGGGAACTGTGCCGTGGCTATGCTTCGGAGTCCGTTAATATGGAGCAAGCACTTCAAGATAAAGCCAGGGAACCCGCGCCTTCGGTACCCCAGGGTTCTATTGCTCCTGGAGAGTCTCTTCTTTTGGAGGCCCTTTCCTCTCCACGTGAGTCGGGTCCAGCCACTTTGGGTCCCTCAACTTCCCTTAATCCCGGAGAATTGTCTCTGGGGGGGGTTTCTCTCCAGAATTTGTGCTTTTACTGCACCAGGCCTTCTGCTTACACCAGCAGGGGGTCAGACCAGACCTCTCAATGACTGCTGCTAGGGTGGGACAGGCTGCCTCACAAAGGGGAGAGGTCTCTGGTCCCGATCCAGCTAAGAGGGCCAGACTGGTGGAGAATCACCCATCCCTTTCTGATGAGCCATTGTCAGATGAGGTAGGGCTGGATCCAGAGTTGGAGGCCGAGGAATTAGAGGAAGGTGAAATTCTGGAGCCAGAAGATCAAGCACGCATTGTACGGGTATTTCGACGAGAGGAGTTGCCCGCTCTGATGGCAGAGTCCCTGCAAGCCCTCAATTTACCAACTAGTCGCCCGGTGGAGGAAGACACCCTAGAGGATCTTCTCATCCAGGCGGTACAGAGTACCCAGGCGGTCTTCCTTGTTCACCGAGTGGTTAAGCAGATGATCCATGACGAAAGCATGGGATCTGCCGGAAGCAGGCCTTAGGGGAGCTAGAGCCTTCTCTCGTCTTTATCCACTCTCGGATCAGGAGCGAGAGTTGTTTCACTCTCCTCGCATGGATGTGGCTGTGTCAGCTGTGACAAAGAAGACAACCATACCGGTAGAGGGCAGTGCTGCCCTGAAGGATGCGCAGGACAGAAAATTGGATACCCTGTTGAAGCAGGCTTTTGATGTTAATGCTCTGTCATTGCAGGCATCTATTTGTGGGGCCTGGGTGGCTAGAGCCTGCCTGCGCTGGGTCTCAATGGCTACAGCAGCCGGAGAGTGCAGCTCTTGAGCAAGGGGCTGAGATTGTTAAGCTAGAATCGGGAGCAGCTTACCTTGCAGATGTTCACTATGATCTTATTCTCAGTTTGGCTTGGAGTATGGCATCGATGATAGCGACTCGTCATTACCTCTGGCTACGAAATTGGGCAGCAGACTGTTCCTCTAAGTCCCATCTTAGTAAACTTCCCTTTAAGAGGAAGCTCCTGTTTGGGGAGGACCTGGAGAAGTTGGTCAAGGATATTGGAGAATCCAAAGGAGGGCGCCTGCCAGAGTATAAGCCAAAACAGGAGAGCAATACTACAGCTCCTCATGGCCAGGCATGAGATTTTCGGCATTTTCGTACCTCCTGCATGTCAGGTTTCCAGAGGGGAAGATTCTCTACCTGGGGTCCGGGATTCAGAGGATTCCGAGGTGCAGGCAGAGGATTTTCTGCCCCCTCAACCTCTGGGTTTAAAAAATCACAATGAAGGGAGGAGGGCCCAAGCAGGGGAGCAGCCAGTGGGAGGTCGGCTACGGGACTTTTATCCTGCTTGGACCCACATAACATCCGCCCAATGGGTACTGGAGATCATCCACGAGGGTTATTCCCTCGAGTACGCACGGCCGATCATTGACTCCTTTGTCCAGTCCCCCTGCGGGATGCCGAGCAAGGCTGTGACAGTAAAGGATACTCTGGCTCAGCTTCTGCAATTGCGAGCAGTGGTCCTGGTACCCAGAAACCAATACGGATGCGGTCGATACTCGATTTATTTTCTGGTTCCCAAAAAGGATGGTTCCTGGCTCCCGATTCTAGACCTCAAGGGAGTAAACCATTGTCTTCGGGTGCCGCATTTTCACATGGAAACGTTGCGGTCAATGATAGTAGCAGTGAGAAAGGGAGAGTTCTTAACATCCCTAGATCTCATGGAAGCATATCTACACATTGCTGTCTGGTCAGACCATCAGCGATACCTGCAGTTTGCGGTGCCGATGGGGCACTTTCAGTTTCAGACCTTACCGTTTGGATTGGCTACGGCACCGCGGACATTCACCAAGGTCATCGTAGTCGTAGCTGCAGCGCTCCACAAAGAAGGGGTGCTAGTGCATCCTTATCTCAACGACTGGCTAATTGGGGAAAAGTCCAGGGACGAGAGCGTATGGGCTACTGCCCAGGTGGTGCAACTTCTGGAAAGTCTGGGCTGGTTAGTCAATCGGGCCAAAAGCCGGTTGACTCCTTCCAAGGACTTGGAATACTTAGGAGTCCGATTTGACACGTGAACAGGGGCAGTCTTTCTGCCGGAGCACCGGGTTACGGCTCTTGGTGCGGACCTTTACAAAGCGCACAAAACCGACAGCTTGGCAGAACTTGCAGTTATTGGGAACGATGGCGGCCACTCTGGAGGTGGTGCCATGGGCAAGAGCGCATATGCGGCCCTTACAGAGGGCTCTGCTTCATCGGTCGTTGCACCAGACAGTCTCTCTGACCCAGCGACTTCCTTGTTCTCTGGAGGTCAAGGACACTCTTCAATGGTTGTTCAGTCAGGAAAATCTGGCTGCGGGCATGCCCCTCGAGCCTCCGCAGTGGATACCGGTTCTCACCGATGCAAGTTTGGCGGGTTGGGGGACTCACTGAGGGGGGCTGTATGCTCAGGGAGCTTGGAGCACGCAGGAGTCCGGTTGGTCAATCAGCAGGCTAGAATTAAGAGCAGTATTTCAGGCACTCAGGGCGTTCGAGAAGGTTCTCCTAGCCCAGTCAGTGAGAGTTTTGTCGGACAACACGACCACGATGGCTTATCTCAATCGACAAGGCGGCACAGGCAGTGTAGCACTCGAGGAGCAGTTGGAGAGTTTATTTCTCTGGGCAGAGCCTCGACTCCAGGTGTTGTCGGCAGCGCATATCACGGGAGTCGACAACATGACAGCAGATTTTCTCAGCCGGGTTCGTGTGGATCTGGGGGAGTGGGTTTTCCACTCAGAGGTCTACGCACAGGTGGTACGCAAATGAGGAACTCCTCTGATGGATCTTATGGCAACCTTCAAATCCGCCAAAGCCAGTCGTTTCTTCAGCAGAAGACGGGAAAGGATGTTGGAAGGCATAGACACTCTATTGCAACAATGGTCAACGGAGGGAAATCTCTGTCTTTCCTCCATTGGCCTTGATAGGCCAAGTAGTTCAGTGGATCGAAGCACATCGCGGATGTGTCATCGTGATACTGTAGCTCTGGACTGGCCAAGGCGTCCTTGGTACGTGGACCTGGTGCGACTATTGGCAGCTCGGCCATGGTGTCTGCCGGAACGGAACGACCACCTGTTGCAGGGGCCTCTGCGCATGCCTCAGGTGAGTTGATTCTCGCTTACGGCTTGGCTCTTGAAAGGGCGCAGTTGAGACAAAAAGGGTATTCGGTACCCGTTATTTCAACCTTGCTAAATGCGCGCAAGAGGTCTACTTCACTAGCCTATGTCCACGTCTGGCATGTTTTTGAAGAGTGGTGTAGAGTTAGACAGCTGAGTTCATCTTCAGTGGCAGTACCAGAAATTTTGGCATTTTTGCAAGATGGCTTTGATAAGGGATTGGCGTCCAGTTCTTTGTGGCTGCAGCTGGCAGCAATTGCTTGTTTTCGCGGAAAGGTCCATAAAGAGTCTTTGGGTTCTCATCCGGATGTGGTGCGTTTTCATCAGGTGGTAACTCATTTGCAACCATCTCGTAGGGTGCTGGTTCCCTTGTGGGATCTCCATTTTTTTCTGAGAGCGTTGACTAAGGAGCCTTTTGAGCCCTTGAGCCGAGCTTCATTGAAAGACTTAACATTAAAGACAATCTTTTTGGTAGCAATTTGTTCTGCACGAAGGAGTTCGGAATTGCAAGCTTTGTCTTGTCAGGAACTGTTTCTTTCATTTTCTCGGGAAAAGGTGGTTCTTTGTCCGGTTCCCTCTTTCCTACCAAAGGTGGTCGCGGCGTTTCACGTCAATCAGCCAGTGTCTCTGCCAGTATTAGACGGCTCGGATGGTTCTGCGCTAGGGCGTGACCTGCATCGGTTAGACGTCAAGAGGGCCCTCAAGTGTTACCTGAAGAGTTCTGAGGATTTTCGCAGATCAAATCGTTTGTTTGTCCTTTTTGGAGGTCCGTGCAAGGGTGAAGCGGCAGCTAAGGCTACCATTTCCAGATGGATTCGAGAGACAATTGCTTTGGCTTACATTTTGCATGGTCGTGTGGTGCCTCTAGGTCTGCGAGCTCATTCCACTAGGGCCCAGGCGGCCTCTTGGGCCAAGTATAGTTTAGTTCCCCCGATAGAAATTTGTCGGGTGGCTACTTGGTCTGCTGTGCATACTTTCAGTAGGCATTATCGTCTGGATGTCCAGGCGGTGGGGGAGGCTCGTTTTGGATCGGCAGTTTTGCGGGCCGGTTTGGCGGGTCCCTCCCATTAAGTAACTGCTCTGTTACATTCTAGAGGTTCGGAACTGGACTGGAGGGACAATAAGGAAAGCGAAATTAGACTTACCTGCTAATTGTTGCTTCTTGAGGAACTCCAGTCCAGTCCCATATCCCACCCAGGATTGTTTTAGGATACTGCCGTTTTTGTTAGTTTTTGGCTCCATTATAGACAGAGCTGGTGTTTAATCTAGCATAATTATCAAGAAGATTATACTTTTAAAAGCTTTCTGGGAGTCTCTCGTCATCCAAGCGAGAGACCCGTTGTAGTTTTACAGCTTCCTCGTCTTTGGAAGAGGTTTGTTTGTTCATTAATACTCTTTAAGTATTTAAAGGTCTGAATCATATCTCCCCTATCCCTCCTCTCCTCCTCTTCTACAGTGTACATATTTAGGTCTTGAAGTCTCTTCTCATAAGGCTTCCAACGCAGGCTCCAAATCATTTTGGTCGCTTTCCTCTGAACTATTTCCAGTCTTTTTACATCCTTTGCAAGATATGGTCTCCAAAACTGAACACAGTATTCCAAGTGAGGCCTCACCAGTGACTTATACAGTGGCATTAGTACCTCTTCCTTTCTGTTGGTAATTCCTCTTTGTGTGCAACCCAACATCCTTGTGGCTTTTGTCACTGCCTTGTCACACTGTTTTGCCACCTTGAGATCCTCAGAAATAATCACACCAAGGTTCTTCTGATCCGTGCACACCAACCTCTCGCCCCCTATCGCATACATTTCCCTTGGATTTCTTCTTCCCTAGTGCATGACACTGCACTTCTTCGGATTAAATCGTAACTGCCAGGCATTAGACCATTCTTCCAGCTTTTGTAAATAAAAGGAGAGTAGAAAAATAGAGAGCCGTTTTCAGGTGGAACAGTTTGGATGATCACTGCTCTTCTGTCTAGCTATCATATATGTACTTTTAGGTGGGTTAGAAAGTGGTGTTCCTTTTGAGTGTGTTTAGGCTGGGAGAGAAATCAATGTGCATAATTGGTATTTTCAAATTATGTGCGCGCGCTCCCTCCCTCCCTCCCTCCATAGACACACTCAAATAGCAGGTGTGCACCGATACGTGTGTTTCCTTTGAACATTTGTAGCTTGTGAGATGCTCACCTGCATTGTAAACCATGCATGCTCTTTAGAATTGATTTTGAGGAAATACACACAACTGCAGGTTTTTAAAGTGAACAGAAAATAGTGTGATCGCTCTATATAACAGTGCTTTTTTGAACCTTTATCTGGTATGACCCCATTTAACAACTGAAAATTCACATGACCACAGATGATGATGAAGTTAGCAGGTCTCCAGCCTCCTTCTACTCATCTAAAGCAGGAAGGCAGCAGCATAGGGTCCCTTATAGACCCTAGTACTCAGCATGAGTTTCCAATCTAATAGGAAGCTTACCCAGAAGAGGGCAAGAGCCTATGAATGTTCACTGGCTCACAGGCCACATGTTAACTGGTGACTGCCGTTACTTGGCATAGGTCACAGAAAGTCTAGACAGAAGGGGAAATGGCCCTATTTCTGTGACCCTATCCACTGATGACGTGACCCCATTGCCATACAAGCACGTGACCCCATTGCCAGTTTTATTTTGTTTTTCTTTTCCTCCCAGAAAATTATAATGCATCTACTCCACTCTGATGAAAAAGCAATACTTGTAGCCACTTTAAAGTCAGTTTCCTTGTACTGTTTTGGAATACCTACCTCTTTTGCCCAAAAATTAATGTTCCTCAGTTTCTGGAAAGGAGAGATAAAAAATCATACCAAGGAAGCCCTGTGAAGACTTTCTCACCTCGTCTTTAAAATTTACTTTGCGGGGGCAGAATTCCCCACAGTGTGATCTGCATGAATTTAGTGCTATCTCACAGCTTGGTTTTCTTCCTGGAAAATCTTTAGGCCGGGCCATGCCGTGCCAGAGAAATGAGGTGTCCTAGACTGCTGCTTCCCCTGCTTTTACCTCCTCTGGGACCTGCAGAGGCAGCAATAGCAATAAAACCTCAGAGCAGTGCGTGGCAAAGCCTGAACTGCTGCACCCTGAGGCTGCGCTCTGAAAGGCCAGCCAGTTTTGCCCGCACGCAAATGTCGGAGAGGACAGGACCAGCTGAGCTTTCAGAACGCAGCACCAGCCCACAGCAGTTCAGGCTCCACTAAGTGATTTTTTATTGTTTTTCAGTTCATTGCCCCTGCTGCAGGTCTTGGAGAGGAGTGGCAATGGCAGTGATGGCAGGCATGGGCTGCCTTCCAAAGTCTGCTGCTCTAGGCAACTGCCCAGTTTGCTTAATGGTAGTGCCAGCCCTGTCTTTAAGACTAAAGGCTGATTTTTCAGAATTGAACATGAAAACTGACTTTGAACTTTTTAAACAAATCGCCACCTTTAAATTGGAACATCAAAGGAAAACCACTCACCTTCTGTAAATATTAAGGACTGCAGTTTCCGGGTTGCAATTGCAGGCCCTCCCTACTGTTCTGAGAACCTGCGGGTGTGTATAAAGGAAAACCACACTAGGCATGAATGGTGTAACCATTAGCAACCTCTCTCTCTAGCTGATCAATCTTCCGTTTTACTGCTTGCTCTTTGACTCAGGGCAAAGAGTGAACATTGCCACTTCATACTATTCATAAAAATTCTCTCCTCATGAACTGACCTGATCCTAGCAAGAATATGGAATTGAATTCATGACTTTTTTAGTTAGGAAGATTTTGAATTGGTTCCAAGTTGCTACTATAGCTCTTAATGTAATTTAAATGTATTTAATGTTTTTCTTCTCCACTAATATAGTTCTTTTTAGATGTTTTAGCTGTTTAATTTGGAGGAAAAAGAGTCGGAAAACAATTGTCAATACCATGGAGGTGCAAAATTCCATTTCTATAAGTATGAAAATGATGTTTCTGGTCTAATAATTATCAATTTAGTTTTGATTGCAAACTCAGTACCCTTGTGAAGGTTTTGCCTAAACATGGACCTGTGTTAGGTTTTATTCTTGCATGAATATCCATTTTGTCACGTATCTGTATTTTTAATTTCTATAGTGATGAATAAACTCTTAGCTCTCTCTAATTGGCTTTTCATTTTTGTTTCATTAGCTTATTTGTTCCTTCATTATGATTTATTGTTGTTGGGTTCTGTCTGTTCCCACCAAGGTCAGGGCCCTTCAGCTGCCAGTTCTGTTACCATCTTTCCTAAAGATGTGTGTGTGTATGCGTGCTGTTGAGTCAATGCTGGTTTCTGGCAACCCAGCAGCCCCTGGGTTTTCTTGGCAAGGGGTGACCGGAAGTAGATTGCCAGGCCTTTCTTCCGAGGCAATGGAGCCGACTTGCCCAAGGTCACAAGGAGTGTCGGTGGGAACTGAACTCTGGTCTCTTGGTTACCAGGCCGCTGTTCTATGCACTAGGCTACTCCTCCACATGTAAAAATGCTGGGTTTGAAAAAAGCCACATAAATTCTCTTTCTTACCCTGGGGTATTGGATTAAGGTACTCGCTGGACACTAAGTTCAGCTATCTTATACACATACCTCCCTCTCACCCCACCCCAGAAAATCTATCAGATAGTGACAAATCTTCACCACCATTGGCATTTGAGTAAAACCTCCTGGAGACTGAATCACCCTCTCAGCTTTCAAGGTGTTTCTCTGAGCCAGGGTTGGGATTGAGGCCCACTGGTAAGTAGGTGCATGAGGGAAGCTTTCTGCCCCTTCTCTATACAGCAACTGTTTTCATCCAGGCCAAGAATAATAAAGCGTAGGAACGCCAAAGATTTGGAACAGGTTGATTCTTTTAAGAGACTGAATCTACAGTATAAGCTTGACCTGGGAGGAAATCCCTTTCCCCTTTTCACAGAATTTATGCCAGGACCTGGGAATAGGCTCAGTCCAGGGGACTGTATGTTACAATCATATTTATTTAATTGGATTTATTGGTTAGTTTTCCAGTAAACTGCTGAGGAGAGGTTAATGGGTATGAAAAGAGGCACCTTTCACATACTTGTGAAAGGTTAAAATATTTGTTTATATTGGCTCTAATGATGCCTCAAAGATGGGTGGATAGGAGGAAAATATCCTTCATTGCTCAACCTGCCCCAGCTGAAGATTATTTAGATGACTCATTGCTAAATCCCCAGAAGAATCTAGGACTGCAACCAGGGAAAAAATGTTGGGTGTTCCAGATTTTATGACCTTACTATTTAATCATTTAACTCTTTCATTTCATTTTAGTATACGCTGTATTAGTGTGTGTAAAGTGCTAGTGCACATTAAAATGACGCATGCAACAAAGTTTAATTTATTTTTATGTCATTTTGGATAGAAAAAAAGCACAAAATGATCAGTGTGGCATCCATGCTTATAGGAAGAGATGCAAAGGGGTATGCAGTCAGGTTGGCAGGAAGAGAAGCGACTGAAACAATTTAGGAATTTGGCTTAGAGTATTTTCGTGAATTCCCTACTGACACTTGAATGGGATAAGATAGTCAATCTGCTACTAATTTGATTGAAAAATTTGTTAAATCCTGAAAGTAAAATAGTTATCTGCTGTAAACGAGTTTCTTTGGCTTCTGTTTAAGCAATGGATGTAGGCTGGTGGGGTCAGTGGAGGAACCATCCAAAATAAAACAGCAGGAAGCTTGGCATTACTTGATTTATTCAAAATACTGCTGTATATTCCTCTTATGTTATTGTTGTTTTTCATATGTTTTATGAGTTTTAAGCTTATGTATATTTTATGCTGCCTATAGTTTTGTGCTAAATCATTTCATTAGAATTATAATATATTGCTTTATGAAGTGACATAGCTATAATTTTTATTATAACGTGAATTTACCTAAGCTTGAGTGTAGCCCATTAATAAAAAAAAATATATTTAAAGAAACCCTTTTACTAGAGACAGCCAGATGGAAGGAGCTTTGAACTTGGGTCTCAGTCTGAATCTATTTTCTTCTCTATGCTGGTCTTAATTCTTAGGCATGCTCACTCTTGTTAAAGAGAGAGAAAAGATGAATTGAGAGACTTACTTCTGTTTAGGATGGTTGTAGCAGCACTGATGTTCCAGAAAGTGGTGTTCTGGTCCCTCTGCAGTCAAAGGCAGGCTGAAGATAATCCCTCCTAACACCTGTCCTCCACAAAAATCAAATAATCCAGGCATGGCTGGAGAAGAAAACTTGCCCTCCTAGCCTTGAAACCATTCAACACTTCCTTCTGACTCAAGGCCCTTTCTATACAGGAGCACTGGGCTCCCACCCTTTGCCTTTCAGTAAGAACTGATAATTAATATGCAAGGTGACTGTCTCATTCCTACACCCACAGGTCTACCAGATACATCCAGAAAAGCATTTGTTTTTTAGAGCAGATGGTGACACCATGTGGCAGTTGGAGACATAGTAGCACCTGTCCCCATCTTTACATACTTGCCTGCTCTATACATTGACACCAGCGTGAACATATGCACTAGTTACACATTTTACACTCACATCTGTATACTAAGGTTACCAGGTGTCCCCTGATTTTGAAATAGTACCCTTGACTCCATGGACTATAACCACCCCCTGTCCCCGATTTCAGTGGGCACAGAGGCAGGGGCGGCCCAAGGGGGGTGCGGGGCCATGTGCGGAGACTCGGTGCGGGGCCTCATTTGCATAAGTGGCCTTATTTGCATAAATGTTTGCATAATGTTACTATACACTAACTTTTAGTAAACATGTCTCTTAATGAGGGTATGGATAAAGAAAGACTAAAAGATTTCTACACTACTATAATCCAGTGCCAACCGCCAGGCACATTAGGAACTACTACAAACGCTGCCCATTTAGAACCCATAGCAAACCCGCCATATCTTGACAGCATTACCAGGACTCACAAAGCACCATACCCTACCTATCAAAAGGCAACACTGCAAATATTAAACCAATACATTTCAGAGAATACTGGGGAAAGAGAACAAGTGGCAATGTCAAATAGGAATTACATAAACAGAATACCTCAGCTCAGTTACACATGCAGAACATAGACCATCATCAAACAAGGAATCACAATTTAGAAACAGGAAGGCAATAATTAAACTGGGAACCCCAAAAGCCAAACTTGGAATGTACAACACCACCGTAGAAATAAAACTATAAATTAATTTCCTCTTGTACCAAACAAAGCGCAGACGTTAATGATGCACATTTCCCAGAGCTTTCATATTCCAGTTAATAAATTCAAAATAAAGAGATATCTTTCTACCTTTTGTGCATTTTTTTTCAGTTGCAATTGCTCCAGCCACTTTCTTCTGGTTTCTTCATGTTTTTCTGCTAACTCTCCATCGTCTGCTGTCCATTTGTTCTTTCTTCTCTCTTCTAGTTTTTTTTTTCCATTCTCTCTCTCTACATCTGCTTTAACATACTAATCTTTCTCCTTTTGCTCTTTCCTCATTCCTATTTCATCCACACAAATTTTACCCCTCCATCCTCAATCCCCACTTACTCTCCCAATAACCGGCCAATTGTAGATTTTTCATCCCTCCCACACAAAATATTTTTCCCCTCTCCATTTTACTCTCCCAGCCCCATCCCATTCTAATCCTCCCCCAACATCAGCTCCCTTCTAGTTCCAGTCTCACCCAGCATCCATTCCCTTCTAGTCCCTGCATCAGCCCATTTCCAGTCCTACCCCCATCAACCCATTTCCGGTCCTAGCTCCCCCATCCATTTTCAGTCTGAGTCCCTTCATCAGCTCATTTCCAATCCTAGCCCCCCATCAGCCCATTTCTAGTCATTTCCTAGCCCCACCATCAGCCCATGTCAAATCCTAGCTCCCCTCCACTCAGCCGAATTCCAGTCCAAGCCCCCCCCCCCATGAGCCTACTTCCAGTTCTAGCCACTCCATGAGTCCATTTCAATTCAAGCCCCCCCAACAGCCCATTTCCAGTACCAGTCCTAGCCCCCCATCAACCCACTTCCAGTCTTACCCCCCCATCACCCCATTTTCAGTTTAAGCCCCCCCTATAACCCATTACCAGTCCTAACCCCCCATCAGCCCACTTCCAGTCTTAACCCCATCAGCCCATTTCCAGTCAGCCCCCCATAGCCCACTGCCAGTCCTAACCCCCCCCATCAGCCCACAGCCCATAGCCCATTACCAGTCCTAACCACATCAGCCCACCTCAAGTCCTAACCCCTCCCCATCAGCCCATGTCCTGTCCTAGCCCCCCCATAGCCCATTATCAGTCCTAATCCCCCCATAGCCCATTACCAGTCCTAACCCCCATCACCCCATTTCCAGACAGCCCCCATCAGCCCACAGCCCATTACCAGTCTTAACCCCCCCAGCCCATTACCAGTCATAACCCCCCCATCACCCCATTTCCAGACAGCCCCCATCAGCCCACAGCCCATTACCAGTCTTAACCCCCCCGCCCATTACCAGTCTTAACACCCCCCCCAGCCCAACCCAGCCCAGCACCAATCTTAACACCCCCCAACCCAGCCCAGCCCAGCCTTAACACCCAGCCCAGCCCAGCCCTAACCCCCCCCAGCCCAGCCCTAACCCCCAGCCCAGCCTTAACACCCCCCCCCAGCTCAGCCCAGCCTTAGCACCCCCCCAGCCCAGCCCAGCCCAGCATTAACACCACCCCCCCCAGCCCAGCCCAGCCCTAGTCTTAACACCCCCCCAACCCAGCCCCAGTCTTAACACCCCCCCCCCCCAGCCCAGCCCACCCCACCCCCGGCTTATGGCAAATTTAAAATTAAAAAAAAAACCTGGCTCTGGCTGCTGCCGCTGCGGCAGCGGCAGAATGGAGTGTCCCGCGGGGCCCCCTCTCCTCGCTGAGCCTCTCTGCAAGGGCTTTCAGATTCGTGAAGGGAGAGCGTCTCCCTCGCGTCTCTGTTAAGCCCGCAGGGGCTAATGGGAAATTTCCCATCAGCCCCTCGCGTCTAAAGGGGCAGATGGGAAATTTCCCATTAGCCCCTGCGGGCTTAACAGAGACGCGAGGGAGACGCTCTCCCTTCGTGAATCTGAAAGCCCTGGCAGAGAGGCTCAGCGAGGAGAGGGGGCCCCGCGGGACACTCCATTTTGCTGCGGAGGCCGCGGCAGCAGCCAGAGCCAGCTTTTTTTTTAAAAATATAATTTAAAAAAAAAAAAGCAGAATGTTCTTTGCGCGGGGCCCCCTGAAACGCGGGGCCCTGTGCAAAGAACATTCTTGCTCAATGGACGGGCCGGCCCTGCACAGAGGCAAAAGACTTTGCTTCTCCTACGCACCCCTCTGATGCAGTCTTCTCCATCCTGATAGGAGAAGATGTAAAATTAACTTCTCTTCTGAAAAATGAGGGGGGAATTTTAGAAATATATAAAATAATCTTCAGGAACAAGCAGGAATATAGTCTTCACATATGGGTGACATTGGGTACCAATGAAGCCTGCGCTGGAAGCTACCCAACTACCAATAGGAAAGCCTTTGGGAGCAATCCACTGCGCTTGCGCTGCTGCTTTCCCGCTCTCCCAACTTCCTCTCAGTTCTTTTTCCGCAGAGCCAACTGGTCACTACCCTATCACCCCCGAAAAGAATTGCTAAAACCTTTCTCATAACCGCTCTGCCTAACCGCACTAGTATCATTCGATACTACTCCCTTCATACTTTTACTTTTATTTTCGTCTTCAAAAAACCCCCAAACCTTTTATATTTTTCTTTTCCCTCAGGGCCTCGTGCCTTTTGGGCCTTGCCCACCATCTTAGGATGTAGAAACCCTCCAGCGGTTTAAAAAAAAATGCACTAAGTGATCCATCACCATCTCGGTTACCGACAAACACAACTGGTGCTTGAAGTGTCTTGGTCCTGACCATATTTGCCAGGACTGTTCCCTCTGCAAGCAGATGACGAAGAGGGGCCTAGGGAACCAAAAGGTTTGGGGAACTCTTCTCTTCTCTTCTCTTCGGACTCATTGTCGTTGGCTTCTACTTCTTCCAGAACTTCGTCCTGCTCTTCTGGTTCGAAGCATTCCAAGGAATTGAGGTACTTACGGAAAAAGACTAAGAAAACCATGTCTCCAAAAGATAAGTCAAAAACCTGAGACTCTTCTGAAAAACTGAAGGAACCGAGAGAAAGATCCAAAGACTCCACGGGAAAGTCTCGGGACTCAAGAGAAAGGTCCCATTCGACTCACCGGGAATCGTCTAGGACTTCCTCTGGTTCTGGTCATAGGTCCAGACATCCCCAGTGGGAGGACTTGTCCTCCAATGCCTCGATGGGGATTCGGGAGGCAACTGAGGCCTTGGCCTCCGGAGTGCCCCCGATGCTTTGCTCTGATATGGTGGCTCCCAGCCCCGTTCTTTCAGTGGACCAGATGCAGGCTACTTCCTTGGATCAGCAGATGCTGTCCTTGGAAAGGACCATAGTGGCTCTTCTGGTGGCTTCAGTACCATTAGCACAGCCTCGGGAATGCATCCGGGGGCATCCACCGCGATGACTCCATCCACTCCGGTGCAACAGCCGGCATTGGTCTTGCCTTTGACATTGATGCATCGTGCACTGAGTACCGAAGTATCGGTACCAGGCCTGGTATCTGCACCGACCATGGAGCCTCCCTGGTCTGTACAATGATTATCTGAGTATATTGAAAGGCATCACTGCCACTCAGGGCACCATCGGCATCGTCGATATTCCCTGACATCAGATTCAGAAACTTCCGATTCCGATCACTGATCTCTTGATTCTGATGACCTCCAGGACATTGTCTCTGAGCCCTCGCCACCGTCCATTAACATTCACCGTAAGTCTTCTTCTGAGGACATGTCCTTTCAGGAGTTCATCCAAGACATGGCGGCTGGCCTTTCCATCCCGGCAGCGTCGGAACCAGAACCGAGAGTGGAGGAATTGGAGATCTTCCAGTACCCCACAGCCCCGAAAGAGGCTGCAATCCTCCCAGTACACCGGATCCTACATAATCTGATGCTAAGGATGTGAGAAACCCTCTTCACAGTTTCTCCCATAAGTCACCGGTTAGACACCATGTATAGAGAGCCGGAATGCCCTGGCTGCCAAAAGAACACAACTTCCACACCATTCGATGGTAGTGGAATCGGCGATGCACCTTATAAAAAGTGGGAAAAATCATGCATCCATTCCTCTGGGCATTCCTTTTCCCGTTGCTCCTTCCAAGCATCAGTGCTATCCAGCAGGATAAATCCGTACATCCTTTTACATGGGAATATTCTTAAAGGAGCTTAATAAAGACTGGGAGGTATTTCTCCCTTTCCTTCAAGAGGAGAAGCATCCAACTTTCCAGGTTGTTCTGGCTCACAGTGAGAATGTTTCAAAATTCGTGAATAGAGCTGCATTTGGCGCCTTTGAGTCATCGAGTGGGGCTTCCTCTATTGTCATCGGGGCAAGGCGTCGTGCTTGGCTCCAGACTTCTGACTTGGAACAGTGGGTCCAAGACAAATTGAGCAACATACCCTGCACTGGTGAAAACCTGTTTGGGAAGACCTGGCGAGAGAAAGCAGGAGAACTAAAGACAGATGATACAACATACAAAAGGCGCTCCAGAAAGACTTCTGATCCTTCTAAAAAGAAGGAACCTAATAAGAAACCTTTCTACCCCAAAAAGAGGAGATTCTATCCTTCATACTCCCAGCCAGCCTACCAGGCCCCACAAAAACAACAGGGCCCTAAGCAGGCTAAAAAGCCCAGGCTAGCCAAGCCATAACTAGCCACTCAGCCAACTCCTGCCATATCCAGGTTTTGGCTCCTACATAGGGAACACGGCCAGACTTCTCCTCCTTCATGTACCAGAGCCCACCAACATTCCAGGAAGACTCTCTCATTTTGCTCAGTAGTGGCATTCCATCATTACGGAGCAGTGGACTCTCAACATAATCCAGAGAGGTTACCAACTGAATTTCCGAGAGCTTCCTCCTCCCCATTTCAAGGGATAACTTCATTCCAAACCTCTCCTGGATACACTGCTGAAGCAAGAGATAAACATTCTCCTTTCCCAAGGAGCCATAGAACCAGTTCCAACGGTTCAAAGGCTTCTACTCCCCCTACTTCCTCATTCCAAAGAGGTCAGGAGGCCACAGACCCATTCTCGACCTCAAGAGAGCTGAACAAATTCTTTGTCAAGGAGAAATTCAAAATGATCTTTCTGGGAATCCTTCTTCCCTACCTACAAAAGGCCTCAAAAAGGCCTGCACTCGCATCTTGATACATTCAGACCACAGACTGTATCTTTGCTTCACCTGTCAGGACACTTTTATACAGTGTCCTTCCTTTCTGTCTGGCATCCACACCAAGGGTTTTCACAAAATGCATGGCTGTCGTAGCAGCTCATCTTCGGGGCAGCAAGGTCTTCGTCTTCCCTCACTTAGACGACTGGCTCATAAAGGCAGACTCTCCTGGAGAACTCTGCTCATCTCAACAAAAAAACTAAGAGGAGTCAAGGCCATAGCGGAGAGACTAAATGAATTCTTTGCTTCGGTCTTCACTGAGGAAGATGTAGGGATGTTACCCATGACTGAAATGGTATTTAAAGGTGATGCTGTGGAAAAATTGAAAGAAATATCGATACACCGGGAAGATGTATTACAACTTTGATAAACTGAAGAGTAGCAAATCACCTGGACTGGATGGTATATATCCAAGGGTGTTAAAAGAACTGAAATATGAGATTGCAGATCTATTATTAGTAATCTGTGAACGATCATTAAAGTCATCTGTAATACCTGAAGATTGGAGGATGGCCAATGTAACACCAATTTTTAAAAAGGGTTCCAGGAGTGAGCCGGGAAATTACAGACCAGTGAGCCTGACGTCAGTACCAGGAAAAATGGTATAAACCATCATAAAGAACAAAATTACTGAACATGTAGATAGTCATGGCTTAATGCAGGGGTCTCAAACTCAAATTGCTTTGAGGGCCAAATGAGGACTTGTAAAATAACCCGGGGGCCGCATGAGACGTGGGACCTCATTTGCATAAGAGACCTCATTTGCATAAATATTTGCATAATGTTACCATACCCTAACTTTTAGTAAACATGCCTCTTAATGAGTGCATGAATAAAGAAAGACTAAAAGATTTCTACATTACTATAATCCAGTGCCAACCGCCAGGCACATTAGGAACTACTACAAACAAACACTGCCCATTTAGAACCCATAGCAAACCCGCCATATCCTAACAGCACTACCAGGACTCACAAAGCACCATACCCTACCTATCAAAAAGCAACACTGCAAATATTAAATCAATACATTTCAGAGAATAACAATACATGACCTACTGGGGAAAGGGAACAACTGGCAATGTCAAATAGGAATTACATAAACAGAATACCTCAGCTCAGTTACACATGCAGAACATACACCATCACCAAACAAGGAATCAAAATTTAGAAACAAGACAATTAAACTGGGACCCCCAAAAGCCAAACTTGGAATGTACTACAACACTGTAGAAATAAAACTATAAATTAATTTCCTCCTGTACTAAACAAAGCACAGACGTTATTGATGCACATTTCCCAGAACTGACATATTCCAGTTAATAAATTCAAAATAAAGAGATTTTTCTACCTTTTGTGCATTTTTTTTCAGTTGCAATTGTTCCAGCCACTTTCTTCTGGTTTCTTCGTGCCTTCTGCTAACTTTCCATCGTCTGCTGTCCATTTGTCCTTTCTTCTCTCTTCTAGCTTTTTCCATTCTCCCTCTACATCTGCTTTAACATATTAATCTTTCTCCTTTTGCTCTTTCCTCATTCCTATTTCATCCACTCAAATTTTACCCCTCCATCCTCAATCCCCACTTACTCTCCCAATACCTGGCCAATTGTAGATTTGTCTTCCCTCCCACACAAAATATTTTTCCCCTCTCCATTTCACTCTCCCAGCTCCATCCCATTCTAATCCTCCCCCAACATCAGCTCCCTACTAGTTCCAGTCCCACACAGCACCCGCTCCCTTCTGGTCACTGCATCAGCCCATTTTCAGTCCTAGCCCCCATCAGCCCATTTCCAGTGCTAGCTCCCTCCCCTCACAGCCCATTTCCATTCCAAGCCCCCCTCCCCATCAGCCATTTGCAGTTCAAGCCCCCCTTCCACTCAGCCCATTTCCAGTCCTAGCAGATCCCCCAGCCCATTATCAGTCCTAGCCCCCCATAGCCCATTACCAGTCCTAACCCCCCATAGCCCACTTCCAGTCTTACACCTCATAGCCCAAAACCAGTCCTAACCCCCCCATCACCCCATTTTCAGTGTTACCACCATCACCTCATTTTCAGTTACCCCACAATTGGCCTTTACCCGCCCTTGCCCCCCCCCCCCCCCGTAGCCCATTACCAGTCCTAACCCCCCTCCCACCATCAGCCAAGGTAGATTTTAAAAAAATGTATATTTGCTGCTGCTGCCGCCGCTGCCGCAGTATTAAGCGTCATGCGGGCCCCTCTGCCTGGCAGAGTCCTCGCCTCCCTGCAGCATCAGCTCCAAAAGCGGCGGCTTTCAGAGCCGCGAAGAGAGAGAGTTTCTCTCTCGTGGTTCTGAAGAGCAGCGAGAGAGTCTTCAGAACCGCGAGAGAGAAACTCTCTCTCTTCGCGGCTCTGAAAGCCGCCGCTTTTGGAGCTGATGCTGCAGGGAGGAGAGGACTCTGGCAGGCAGAGGGGCCCGCGGGACGCTTAATACTGCGGCGGCGGCGGCAAGTTTGGATTTTTTTTTTTACACGCCGGTAAGTGCTTCGCGGGCCGCACAAGATGCTCTTGCGGGCCACATGCGGCCCGTGGGCCGCGTGTTTGAGACCCCTGGCTTAATGGGAGACAGCCAACATGGCTTTAGTCAAGGAAGGTCTTGTCTTACTAATCTGTTATGTTTTTTTGAAGGTGTGAATAAATAGACAAAGGTGAGTCGGTTGATATAGTGTATCTGGACTTTCAGAAAGCCTTTGACAAGGTCGCTCATGAGAGACTTTTGGCAAAATTAAAAAGTCATGGGATAGGAGAAAGTGTACTATTGTGGATCAGGAACTGGTTAAAAGATAGAAAGCAGAGGGTAGGGCTAAATGGCCAATTTTCCCAATGGAGAAAGGTGAATAGTGGAGTACTCCAGGGATTTGTGCTGGGTCTGCTGCTTTTTAACATATTCATAAATGACCTGGAAATGGGAATAACGAGTGAGGTATTCAAATTTGCAGATGACACAAAACTATTTAAAGTTGTTAAAACCCATGAGGATTGTGGAAAATTGCAGGAGGATCTTGATAAATTGTGAGACTGGGCATCCAAATGGCAGATGAAATTTAATGTGGACAAGTGCAGAGTTATGCGCCTAGGAAAGAACAACCCAAACTATGGTTACACGATGCAAGGTTCCACATTAGAAACCATCACCCAGGAAAAAGATTTAGGCATCATCGTGGATACCATGTTAAAACCCTCTGCCTAGTGTGCAGCGGTGGCCAAGAGAGCAAATAGAATGCTAGGTATCATAAGGAAAGGAATGGAGAATAAAACAAAGAATATTATAATGCCTCTGTATCATTCCATGGTGCGACCGCCCTTTGAATATTGTGTGAAATTCTGGTCGCTGTATCTTAAAAAGGATATAGTGTTATTAGAAAAAATACAGAGAAGAGCCACCAAAATGGTAAAGGGGATGGAAGGATACCGCTATGAAGAGAGGCTAAAAAGGTTAGGACTGTTCAACCTGGAAAAGAGACGGCTGAGGGGAGATATGATAGAGGTCTGTAAATTAATGAATGGAGTGGAAAGGGTAAACGTAGATCGATTGTTTACGCCATCAAAATATAGAAAGTCTAGGGGGCATGCAATGAAGCTATATGGTAACCTATTTAAGACTAACAAGAGGAAATATTTTTTCACTCAATGTGTAATCAAACTCTGGAATTTGCTACCGGAGGATGTAGTAAAAACTGCTAGTGTAGATGGGTTTAATAAAGGTTTGGACAAGTTCCTGGAGAAAAGGTCCATAAACCATTATTTAAGGGGACCCAGAATATCCACTGCTTGACGCAATACAAGCATTGTGGAACCTGTGTCTTTTGGGGAAACTGCTTGGTAATTATGACCTAGATTGGCCACTGTTGGAAAGAGGATACTGGCCTTGATGGACCTTGATCTGTCCCAGTATGACATGTCTTATGTTAGACCGGCCAGGCGGCAGAGCACACTATCCTCCTACTGCAGCACCTAGGGGCCATCATCAACTACCCCAAATCACATCTCTCTCCAGCCCAAAACCTAGAATTCATAGGTGCTCAGTTGCACATCATGCAGGTCAAGGCCCTCCTTCCTCCGGACAGGGCAGAATGCCTCAAACAGCTGGCAGGAGAGGTCCCACACAACAGAACAGTGCCAGCCCACCTCCTTCTTTGCCTGCCTCTACTGTCCATGTCACACCCCTAGCCCACCTGCACATGCGGACAGCCCAGTGGTGCCTGCGCTCACAGTGGACACAGGCAATAGGCAGGCTTCGCGACATGGTCAAGATCACCCATCAGTTGGTGAGATCCCTCTACTAGTGGCAAGACCAATGCCACCTCCAGGCGGGAATGCCCTTCTGGGCACCCTCGCCGCAGAGGACCCTGACCACAGATGCCTCCCTCCAGGTGTGGGGAGCTCACTGCAGAGCTCACCGCATGCAGAGCTGCTTGTCCCAGGAGGAGTCCTTGCTGCAGATCAACCTCCTGGAGCTCCGGGCAGTGTTCTTCACCTTACGAGCATTCTGCAGCCAATTGCAAGGCAGGTCTGTGCTGATCCAGCTGGACAATCAGATCGCAATGTTCTACATAAACAAGCAGGGGGGCACGGGTTCGTACTCCCTCTGCCAGGACATGGTAGCCCCCCTCTCCATTGCAATGGCCTGCTCCTGCCTGGCGGACCGACTCAGCAGAGTCCTGCGTCTGCACAACTGGCGCCTCGACCCCACAGTGGTGGAGAGGCTCTTCTGCCTCTGGGGCTAGCCCAAGATAGACCTGTTTGCCTCTCCAGTTAACACACAGCTGACTCGCTTCTGCTCCCGTCAGCCTCACCTAGAGAGGGTAGGGCAGATGCCTTCCTGATCTCGCGTTCCCACCGACTCCTCTGGTTGCCAAGACCTTGTTCAAAATCCAGAGCGAGAGGGCCTCCGTGATACTGATTGCCATCAGGTGGCCCAGGCAGCCTTGGTTCCCTCTATTGCTCTCACTGTCGGCGGCACTCCCAGTCCCACTGGGTCAAGCCCCAGACCCCCTGACTCAGGAGGAGGGCTCCTTCTTGCACCCCAATGTGGGGTCGCTGGCATTAACGGCCTGGCTGCTGAGAGGGTAGCCTTGGCCCCTTTCAATCTGCCAAAAGAGGTTGAGGAGACCCTGCTGGCCTCCAGAAAGCCCTCCACCAGAAGGGCCAACACCTTCAAGTGGTGGAGATTCGCTGTCTGGTGTGCGGAGACGAAGGAGAATCCCTTCTCCTGCCACGTATAACTAGTACTTCAGTACCTGGTGCACTTGTCACACGCCGGACTGAAATCTAACTCCGTCAGGGTGCATTTGAGCATTATAGCCGCCTACCACCACCACCCAAACGAGGTCAAATCCCTCTCTAGCCAACCCCTAGTCTCGTGGTTTCTACAGGGCTTTCTGCTGTCTAAACCCCTCTTCCGCCCCCCCCCCCCAGCAGTGGAGTGGGATCTCAACGTGGTGCTCTCCCAGCTTACCAGGCCACCGTTCAAACCTCTGGCCACATGCCACTTATGGTACCTTTCCTGGAAGGTAGCCTTCTTAGTGGCCCTTACTTCAGCCCGCAGGGTAAGTGAACTCCAGGCTCGGGTAGCAGACCCTCCGTACACCAGGTTCTTCAAAATGAGGTGGGTGCTTCGCACTCACCCCCAAGTTCCTCCCGAAGGTGGTATCTCTGTTCCGCCTCAACTAAGAGGTTGTACGCCCCACCACCTTCTTGCAGCCTCACGCAAGCAAAGAGGAGCTCATACTCCATACAAACGGGCCCTTTCCTTCTTCTTACAGAGGATCCAGGGCCACCACAAAGCACCTCAGCTTTCGTGTCCTATTACTCCAGCAGACTGAGGCTCCCTGTAACCAAGCGTACCTTGTCTACTTGGGTGGCAGACTGAATCGCCCTTGCTGATGACTGAGCAGGCCTCTCTCTTGAGCACTGGATCACAGCACATCATGTGAGGGCAATGGCCACATCTGTAGCCAACCTCCGCTCTGTGCCGATGACAGAGATCTGCAGAGCCGCCACCTGGTCTTCAGTCCAAACGTTCGCAGGCCACTACTGCCTGAAAAACGAGTCCTGCAGGGACAGTGCCTTCAGCCAGGCAGTACTCTGTAATATTCTCAGGGTGTAGGCAACTCGTTCCCTCTGAGCCTTCTGTGTTCAGACTACCAGAGTGATAGTGCCGTTGGACGCTAGGGTCTTAGAGGGGACTCATCTTCTGTAACTCACGGCTACCCGATGGGCTGCTGTTGGTGCTGTCATGGTTCGGTTCTCAGCAGCCTGGAGCTAGGGAGTCTCAAATGTGAGGACAGACTTCCTGCTTGTTCCTGGAGAAAGTGTAGTTACACACCTGTAACAGATGTTCTCCGGGAACAGCAGGAATCAGTCCTCACAACCCTCCCTCCTCCCCTAGAAGTTGCCTTCCCTACCTTGCTTTAGATTTTAACAGCTGTCTTAGCTATGCCATCTGACTGAGCAAGATGGCACCCTTGGGCAGGAAGGGGACCGTGCATGTATGGTAGCATTCCCAAAGGCTTTCTTTGAAAGCAGGGGAAATGCTCCGCACAGGCTCCGTCGATGCCGACGTCACCCATATGTCAGGACTGATTCCTGCTGTTCTCGGAGAACACCTGTTAAAGGCGAGTGGCTACATTATAGCTATATGTATAAAGTTTAAGCATATCTGTTTGTATGAGTGTTTATAACCCAAGAAGGACTGCTACATTTTTTTTTTAAGTTTTAGGAAAACAAGGTGGGTTTTGTAAGGTTAAAACCTTCTTCCTCAGGTCAGAGCAGATATCGCCTTCTTTTCCTGTAGTTTCTCTTTTTATTTAACTACCCATATAGTGGACTAACACGGCTATCACACTTTTTAAAACTTTTGAAATTACTGTATGCTCCCTAGACTGGTCATTTCAAAATGTATGGGGAAAAGATGCCTGAGGAGGGAGGAACCCTGCCTCTCTCAGCCCAACTCAGCCCTGTCCAGGTGTCCCAGATTTGCTCTGGTAAAATCTGGTAACTCCACTATATACTCACTGCCACACTTAACACATGTCTGAGGTTCTCAGCAGAGGTACTGACCCACCCAGACTCCAGTATGTTCAGCCTCTCTGCTCTTAACCCTTTGTCCTCTGCATTATGCTGTAGTTGTCTGAATTTTCAGTTCCTTCATTCTCTGCATTTTTTTTGGGAGGGGGAGGAAGGGGGAAAGGGCTACACACTCATTATCTCCTGTGAAATCCTGAGCCCCTTTCATTTTGCCAGAGGCTTGTCTGCTGTTTTTATTAAAGAGAAAGCCAGAACTGTAAATAAATCCGACCTAAAAATATGACTGTAGAGAGAACCAGAAATGTAACCATGACTGGAGACATCGTGCGAGAATGTAAATATGTTTTACTCCCCTCTGGTGAAGGTATACTCCGTTCCCTCATGTAATTGCAAACAATCCTGTTCAGTGCATCCCCCTTGTTTATTGTAAACCGCTTTGATCCTGTGAAAAGTGGTATATAAACACAGCTAGATAAATAAATAGTCTTCCCCAGGGACAAAGGAGAGTGAAAGGTATTTATCTTGCAGCTTTTAGCTTTAATACCTTTCCAAATCAGGGTGACATTCAAAGCACATTTTCTGTTTCAGGCACTGTATTGTTTGTCAAGCACTATTGTCTAGAAGCAGGAGTCCCTGTCAGTTAAACTAAGCCATCCCGTCAAACCTGCTGCTGGATTTCATGTCAGACTGGTCCCTGATCTAGGTGCCCTTACAGAGCTGGACGTGGCCTATTTCTTTACAACCAGCAACCTAGTGATGTCATCACCTCTCTCTCCATTGGTTGGTGGTATACTGATTGCCCTATGGCTTGGTGCAGCCATTTTGTTCTATCAACAGCAGAACAATGATATTGTAGCCTATCCTTATTGGTAGGTGCAGGCCTGGCCCAACCATTAGGCAAATTAGGCAGTCACCTAGGGCAGAAGCTTCTGGGGAGGGGGGGAGTATGTGGCAAAGAGCAGGGCATTCAGAGCTGAACAAGCAGGAAGTAAGTCCTCCCATATGGGTGACGGCGATGGAGCCCTGCACGGAAGCTTCTCCCCAGTTTTCAAAGGAAGCCTTTGGGAGATGCACCACGCATGCATGGTACCTTCCTGTCCAAGGTTGCCATCTTGCCTCATTCTCCTTTTTTCAACGGAGCCCACCGGACTTTCCCTCGAAAAAGAGTTTTTTCTTGGAAATTTTCTTTTCCCCGGTCGCGTACCGGTTCCCTTTCCTGCCCCGGAGCTCGCTTGCCTCAGCATCACATCTCGGGTTCGTATTTCTTTTCCTTTTCTTGTTTTTGACCGGGTGTGGATTCACACCCTTTTCACAGGCAGATCCCCAGGTCTTCGACCTCACTGGGGCCCTTTTTCCCTCATGACCTCTGCCTGTGGCTTCAAGAAGTGTGATTGGTGTTCACAGATCATGTCTCTCACCGACACCCATGACTGCTGCCTCCATTGCCTTGGGCCGGACCACAACCCTTTGGATTGTAGCCTCTGTAAGAGGCTATCCTCCAAGGCCATTTTGTCAGCAGCAGCATGAGAAGATCTTCCAAAGGTCAGACTGGCCCAGAGTCTCCAGCGATATCGTGCTCCAAGGCCCCATCTGGGATCTCGGAGCCCCGATATGACCCCGCCGCCTCCACCGAGGCCGTGAGTCCTCCGAGTGGAGCACCTCAGAGGTGGAGCACAAGAAGAAGAAATCCTTTAGGGCAGCATCCCTGAACAAGTTGTGGAAGGTGGGTAAGTCCCGCACCCGGTTCTGCAGTCCACGCCATGAGTCTAGAGGATCGGAGTGGGAGCAGCCAACCAAGGTCGCCTGAAAAGAGTGATCGTTCTTGGACCCCTAAGGCAATACTGGTCAAGGACTCCCCCTCATCATAGTTGGTGCCAGACCCGAGATCCTCGGTGCCTGTGCCGAAGGCTGTGAAACCATCTGGACTGGAGACCAAAATGATGGCCTTGAAGCCGATCCTCAAGCACCATTGGCCTCGAGTTGATCGTCAACATCGGTCTTAATCCTGATCCCAATCCTCAGGACTGAGGTCTTCCCCCATGAGTGGCTGCGGGTCTGCCTACAGAGCCTCTGATGGGCATGGACCGTTAGGATCGGGGCCCAATCTTGCAACCTGTCCCATTCTCGACTCCTCCACTGACTATGAGTCGGACTGGGAGACCGAAGATGAGGAATCTCTGGACACCTATCGCCACTGCAATGTGCCCTCAGACCCATCTTCCTCTTAGACTCAGTGCTGGTCCCTGCCCGAGGATATGGCATTCCTCAACTTCATGCAGGACATTTCCAAGGCATTGGCATTCAACACCAAGTGGAGGAGGACCCTCGCACGGAGGAACTCAAGATCCTCCAGTACGAGGCCCATCTGAAGGAGGTACTTCCAGTGCCTGTTCCCCCGATCCTGGAATGGCTGCTTCTCCGCATGTGAGACACCCCGGCATTGGTGCTGTTGGGGTTTCCGTGGGCTTCCCCTGAGATTATTTGGGGATTTTCTATTTTTGGGATTGTGGCTGCAATGTTCATCCCCAACATACATAATATATACAGGACCCACCTTAAACAAATTGCTCGTGCCACCGTATGAGCGAGGAAACTTTTATTTGTCAGGTCTGTAATATCAAGCTTCACATTTAAATGATAAGGTACAAATTTCAATATCAATACATAGCATCAATACATCTGTAGCAAGCAAAGCACCTGACTTAAGTGTAAAGGGTCTTGAGACAGAGACAGCATCACTCCAGTTGAGATCAGCTATTATCTGTCTCTGCATCAGAGTTTCTCTCCTGTATTTTTGTTCATTTTTAGGCTTGTAACAAAATTGCCTAAAAGCAGATTTCCTTTCTTTCTTATTCCCTATTTTTTCAAGCAAATCTGCTCCTTAATCTTTTGCCCTCTTGCCCTTTGCTTTCCCTTGTTGGCATCCTGTCTCCCCATTCTCATGGCAATCCTCTTCGCCTTGTGTTAGCCCTGTTTCCTGCAGATTAACTCCAGATACTGATGTTGATCAAGTTCTTTTTTTTTTTATTTCCCTTTGTTCATTCAAGAGGCCCAGGTAGTAGTTTCAATAGCTGTGTAGTTTTCAGAGTTGTTAAGATCAGCACCTCTCATTGTGTCATCTCTATGATTTCAGGATGTTGGCTCATTTTATAGCTCAAAACTGCTAATTCTGCAGTTCCATTGTGAAAAGGGTCAGCAGGCTATTTCTTACTTAGGCTTAGAGCTGGAGATGTTAGCACAAGATGGAGGACAGTAATCCAACCTGAGATAAGGGTACCTAAAGGGGGCTTCATTTTCCCTTTCATTCCCCTCTTGAATCCCACTTCAGGTCCCTTCTGCTCTCCCCATAGTGTGCCCTTCTACACTTGGCCATCCGGAAACTCCAGTGACACTCACTGAAGAGATGGAGGCATGTAATTGTAAATAGTTGTTACCTGTTAACCTGTTATCCATGTTTATTTACCCTGTTTATTGTAAGTGCATTGAACTGCCCTCTTTGCACAAATACGTTTCCTGTAAACCGCGCTGATAATAAATAGTGCGGTATAGAAAAGCAATTAAATAATAAATAATAATGACAAGACAAAGTTGCCACATGAGATCTGAATCCCATTAATTCTATACCTAACATAGGGAACTTGAAAGGAGAGGAAATTCATATAGGGTTACTTGCTACTTGAATATTGGACTGCTACCAAGTGGAACCCCTCTGGAATAAGAGGATGGACATCAGTTAAGTTACCATACACATTAGTAACTCTAGGTCTATGGGCTAGGAAGTATATTCATTGGCCTGATTTTGGGAGGTAAGAATTAGAGTTGTGGTAGACACCTTATTCAAACACCTTCTACAAAAAGCTAGAATAAATGAAAAAACACAGCAGCCAACTGATAAAGCAATGAGCAGACCAAACAAGGCTACAAGTAAACCAGGTAGGCCAGAGCCTAGGCCTGTAAACCAAGAAGCAACAAAATTCCACCAACCTGAATCCCACCCTTGAAATCATCCAGATGTAAGTCTGACAAGTGTCTAATTCTGTCCATTGCATTAAGTAGAAAAGTTGTATGGTTTGCTATAACTGTGCAACAATTTGTTTCATTAATAAATTTACATGCCCCTCCCTCAGCTGCTAACAATAGATCTAAAGCTTGTCTATTTTGCAGTCATTTGATTGTTTTGCTCAAGGGATTTGGCTAGGCGAGTAATGGATTCAGTGACTGAGCGCATTTGGACATGAAGCAAACATTGCAACCTATGTATGGCCATACCTAGTTCAGCAGTAATTGCAGGGGTCTGAAATATAGGAATCCAAGAGGTATAGCTCAGGGCATCAAGCTGTGTTTTAGTCAGTGGATATGTGGAATTAATATATTCATAAGAGGCCATGAGAGCAGCATCTTTGGATTTGTCATACCAGGGGGCGGTGTCTCTTTTGCATCTGTGGGCGCTTGTGTGATAGTGACTGACATTGAGAGGGATTAACACTGAATAGGCCTCAACCCTAACCAGAGCACAAGGAAGGTGAGTCAAGGCCTATAGCCTGATACAGGAAACCCTGACAATACCAATAATGGCCTGCAAGGGCTGGGAATTGGGTATTTTTAGTCCAGGTCCAGTTCATATTGTGTCCCTATGCAATTGAAGTATGCCTTATGATAGATTGATCATTACAGGGAAAATAACAGGTGGAATAAGGGGTACCAGTTCTGAATCCATATGTCTGGACTGCTGAACCATTTCTATAAAAAGGATCCACTATGTATGTGTTGTCCCAGTAAGCCCTAGGTAACATTCAAAGGTGCATTAGTGATGATAAACCATTGGTCCAAGCTGTAAGGGGCCGAAAGGTTATAAGGAATTATGGACCTGGGGGAAACAGAAAATCGCCATTGTGCAGGATGGTAGGTGATATTACACAAGGACGTGAGTCAGAATGGACTAGCCCCCCATTACCAATACAGTATGGATATGTCAAATGAGAACATAGTAACATAATAAATGACAGCAGATAAAGACCAGTATGGTTTATGTTTATGTTTATTAAAACTTTATATACCGCCCAATAGAATTAGCATCTGGGCGGTTCACAATACATAAAATCAATTAAAATTGCTAAAAAGAGAGAGAGAGCTGCGAAAAAGAGCCAGAAAAGGAACGCCATAAAATCAAAGAAAAGGGATAGAAACAGAGATACAGAGTGGGGGTAAAGACGGGTAACAAAGGGTAGAAAACAACAACATAGAGAAAAATGTAAGACAGGGGTAGGGGTTTGCTGTTAAAGGCCTAGTGAGGGGAGGAGGATGGGGTCGGGAAAGGAAGGTTGAAGGCAGAACAAAAAAGATGGTTTTTGAGGTTAGCTTTAAAGGACGGGTAGGAGGTTTCGAGACGTAGAGAGGGGGGAAGGGAGTTCCAGAGCCTTGGACCAAGAAAAAAGAAAGCGGAAGACCGGGTGGATTCTAGGTGTGCTTGGGAGGGGGAGGGTAGGAACATACGGTTGGCATGAATAGAGCGGAGAGAACGGTGAGGGGTGTGAAGGTGAACCTGGCTGGCAAGATACAGGGGGGTACCTGAGTGGATCACCCTGTGAACAAAGATAAGAATTTTAAACTGAACACGAAAGACAACGGGGAGCCAATGGTCCATCTAGTCTGCCCAGTATGATGGCAAGAGTAGGTGCACCTGCCACTCCGTGCAGGCCACCCCTCTCCATGTCTCTGCTCAGGGGATGAACCCACCATTCCATGGAGGAGACCCCTATTTGTTGAGAAATTAATGGTTCCGTTTATTTGGATTTTATCCTGTTGCTGTAAAGGGATCCACTGTGTCTGTCCCATGCCATTTTGAATTCCGTCACCGTGTTTGCCCCCACCACTTCCATCGGGAGGGCGTTTCAAGCATCCATCACCCTTTCTGTGAAAAAGTATTTCCTGACATCGCCTTTCAATTTACCACCTTGCAGCTTCCTGTTATACCCTCTAGTTTTACAGCTTCCCCGTCTTTGGAAGAGGTTTGTTCGTTCATTATTTGTTCATAGGGGCATAGACTTGAACTGGGTCAGATAAACTGAAATGCTCCCAAGTATGGGAGCAGTTAGTGGGGGCCCAGCATGGAGTAGTGGAGGGTTCGGTAGGGTCCTGGCAAGCCAAGTTCCCAGAGTACTCCACTGGTTGTACTGGTACTATATTTACTGGTGCATACCCAACTCCCTTTGGCAGTGTGGTGCATATGATACAGTCCAAGAGATTCATTAATTGGACAACCTCAAGAACTGTGGATTTCCATAGATTAGGTCCTGGTGTGGACCTTCGGGATCTTAAGGGACTACACTGGGAAATATTAAAGGAACTATTGAAAGAACTATTCAGTTGCTGGGTAGAGAGATTCAGAGGAGCAGGTTGAGGAAAATATAAGTATGGAAGGAAAAGAACTAGAATTGACCTTACCAATGCTCCACAAAGAATTGCCCCTGCCATGAAGGGGGGGGGGGGACTCAGTGGGGGCTGACGGGCCTTATGCATCATGAAAGAAATCTAAAAAGCAGCAATACCAAGCCAAGTACAACAAATATGATTACTAACAGAATGAAAATTACAGGAGGCGGATCTAACACAGAGGGACTGACAGGCGTTTAATGTGTATACTATCTGACGCCTATTTATCAGTTATACTAATATCTCAAACAGGCACTAGGTAAATGTCTTTATAATGGGTCTAAGTGGAGCTTCTCTTTTTCAAGATCTCTCGGAGAAGTGTCCGTAACGGATGATATCACTGTTCTGTATCCACAATTTGTTGATCACTACTGGTGGTAGGGGCTGGAAAAATATCTTTGCTGTGTATCCACAAAGTGCCGTTATCAAGCTGAACAGCGGTTGGCATTACAGCTGTAACAGTGTGTGGTCCAGAGTAGATAGGATGGTACCACTTTTCCCTCACTTGGATCTGGCGGTAGACAAGATCACACAATTCAAAAGCATATTTTACTAACGCTGTTGGTGGTACACGGGAAGCCAACTTCTGTTGAATCAAGGATACACTGGTCTGAAGTCCTGTAAGATAAGCAGAAAACAAGTCGGGCAGATTTTGGGTACCTGATTTCATAACTGGGCACATGCTCCTTCTTCCAGTTATGATTTCATGAGGAGTTAGACCTAACCGCTTGATAGGATTATTTCTCAACAGTTACAGGCAAAGAGGTAATGCTTGCAGCCAGGTCTGGCCACTCCCAATCATTAGCTTTCTTAGCTGTGTTTTAATAAGACCATTGCACCGTTCTACAAGACAATTTGAAGTTGGAGAATAAACAGCAATATAGCGCCATCTAATGGGCAATTTTTCAGAAAATTCTTTGACTAATTGATTCTTAAAATGGGACCCATTATCTGATAAGATTTGGGCAGGGATCCAATACCGGGGAATTATGTGTTCCATTAATACTTTCAGGACTTCAGCAGTGGTCTCTTTCTTACATGGGAATGCTTCAACCCATTGTGAGTAAGGACAAACCAGAACCAATAGGTATCGTCTGCCCTGACATTTCACCTGCATATCAGTGAAATCAATGTGCCAATGCAGAAAAGATCCCTGTGGTCTTGGTATTGTACCCCCACTTGATTTAGGACATGCATGGGGGGTGCTAGTGATACAGGTGTGGCAGCCACTAACCACTGTCTGAACCAACTTACGCATATCAGGACACCACAATGTATCCCCAAGATGGGAGACAATGGCTGTCACACTGCAGTGGTCTGCATAATGCAGCATAGTTTACAATTTTATCAAAGCAGCAGAGGAAACACACATCTTCCCCGAAGGGTGCATCCATACTTTGTGGATCTTAGTACATCCAGCATTTACCCATCGCTGTGATTTGTTCTGTAGCACATTTTCCAGTAAATCTTTAAGTTTGCAAAAATCATGCTGGCTGCTCTGCTGACGGGTTACTACCATAGTCTCGGGGACTTCAGGACAGGTGGTTTCTTGTGCTAGGCTGTCAGCTATTGAGTTTCCGTACTGCTCCCATATCTTAACTTCCTGATGTGCTGCAACCCACTTGCATGCTGTCAAATAGCCCTGCTCTGCCCTTTCTCTGAGCATTTCAGAAACTTCCATTAGAATCTCAGCTTGTTGGAGAGGCTGGTCTTTAGCTGACAAATATCCCCTCTTGGCCCAAATGGTACTATATATGTATACTGAGCTGCTTACAAACTGAGAATCGGTATAAATTACTAGATGTTTATTTTCATTTTCTCTCAGGACTTGTGCTAGTGCTGCAATTTCTGCACTCTGTGCGCTGTATCCTAGGGGCATCTCATACTGTGCTGTGGAAGTAACTACTCCCTGTGGGGTTACTCTACAGATAGCAAAACTTGCTCTGCCTTCTCTCTGGGATCCATCTATGAACCAACATTCAGCCTCTTGAGGCACATCTGAGTGTGGCACTATCCCTAACATGGGTCTGACATCTCCTACTTGCTGCAGGCAGTCGTGTGTGACAGTAGATACCTGGAGGAGGTCCTGTAAATCCCTAAAATGATTCTGCTTTGGTACCAATTGGTGTCTAATATGGCTGCGTAGCAGCGCAGCCACACACTTAACTATTCTTGCGGGTAAGAAATGTATGGTATTGGACTTTAAAAGCGCATGCAGTGTGTGGTCAGTATATAAGTTAACCATACAATTTTTCAATTGCTGCACTGTCTGCCACTAATCCCTGCTCACAATCTGTGAATCCTTGCTCTACTAGAGAAAAGACCCTGAAAAATGCCCCACTAATTTACCATCTCCCTGTGTGGCAACTGCAGGCAGTGGGACTGTGAAACACATAGACATCCACTGGGAGCTGTGATCAGGTAAATAGAGTAATGGCAAATCGTTCAGATCCTTCAGGGGACCCTTTCGGGTTCCCTTTCAAATGTCTCCTGAATGTCTGAGTCCTCACACTATATCCTGGCACCCAGAGGCGGCTATAGTTTAACAGTCCCAAGAGTGCCCATAACTCTTTCACAGTGCGAGGTTCAGTGACCTGGAGCACAGTTTCCTGAAATGTGGGTCCTAATAGCTTCTCCTTTTCACTGAGTGTCATTCCGAGGAATTTCACCTGCAATTTACAGTACTTGAAGCTTTTCCCTTTTTACTCTGTAACCACTCTTAGCCAATAACAATAACAGTTCTCGGGTATATTGTCTGCACAATTCCTCAGTGTCTGCTGTTAACAGTAAGTCATCTACATACTGTACAAGTGAGACTGATTTAGGCAACTTGCGTTTTAACAGGGCTAGATCTTTGTCTAAACATCGAGTGAAAATTGAGGGGCTATCTGTGTACCCCTGAGGTAATCTGGTCCACTGAAAATGTTGTCCATTATATTGAAATGCCAGCAATGGCCTACTTTTGGGATGGACCGGGATCCCAAAAATGCATTTGATAAATCTAAAGCAGTACTATATTTCCTTGGTGGGTTTTGCTGTAACAGTGTAGCTGGGTTGGCCACAAGAGGGAACTCTGCCTCCACCACTGAATCAAGACCTCTCAAATCATGGACCACTCTCCACTTACCATTGGGCTTCTTAATAGGAAACAGGGGTGTATTGAATTGAGAAGTGCTGGGTTCTATAATACCGTTTTGCAATAACATGTCAATTTCCTCACTTGTTCCTGCTACAGCTTCTGGCTGTAGGGGATATTGGGCAACTTTTGGACCCTGGCAATTTTCCTTTAATGTAATTCGGACAGGTGATGCAGACCTTATTAGGCCAAAAGGGTTTTCTGAGGTAGCCCAAACTTCAGGTGGGATTTTAGCAAAATTTGGCTGATTCTCTGTCTGCAGGAGCAAAACAGATGGTGTGCTGATAAAGGTCATCTGTACCGCAAAGGCGGATAGTAGATCCCTTCCCATCAAATTAACTGAACAGTGTGGGGCATACAACAGGGGTTTACAGATATGTTGCCCCATGAGTTCTACCTCAATGGGTACTGTCATTTTGGTAGTAATTGGGGCCCCATTAAAACCTGTTGTCACAGTAGTTTGATGAGACAGTTTCATGCCTGGGGGTAGGGAATTCAGTACTGATGCTGTGGCTCCGGAATCCAACAACATCTGCAGTTTATACCCATTTAGACGGACTTCAATTATCGGCTCACGCTTATTGAGCATGGCCCGCATCACCATAGAGAGTCATTGTGGTCCCTCTTGAAGAGGCTGCCACTGGGGAAACCTGCTCTGAGGACCTTGATAGGTATTTGGTGGCCCTTGTGGTTTTGCTGATCCTCGGGCTGGGGGGCTTCGGCATTCACGCTGAAGATGTCCCCTTCTGCCACAGTTCCAGCAACTAAGGGTGCTTTTCTGAAAACGCTGTGACTGAGGTGGTCCTGCCCATCCTCCTTTCCAAGTACCCCCACTGTTGTCCTGCCTGGTTCCAAGCCTGAGCATGTAAGCCAAAATTCTCCCAGGGGTCATCTTCTTCAATGTCATACTGTTCCAAATCTCTAATAATTTCATTTTTCTGTTTTATAATGGCCCTAAGTTTTTGCTTTTCTGCCTCATGCTGCTTTTTTGTTTTATTTGAACCTTCCCTTTCTTTTTCCTTCTCATCGTCCTTTTCCTTGTCCTTCTCTTTGACCTTTTATCAAGATCCTCCTGCAACTCTCTCAGTTGTAATGCCTTTAATTTTGTCTGCAAACTTTTCATATCCTTCTCAGGTTTTACCTGTTCTTCTTCACCTAATTTGATAAAATGGTGTATATGTGACTGCTGTCTTGCCCAGGACTCATCTTCTAACCCCACAATCGTGTCAAGTCTTGATTGAACTGATTTAGGCAAATTATTGCTAAGTGTTTGGAAGAATAGGGGCAGGAAACCTGGGTCAGAATAGACCATCTCAGTCTGGGTTTCCCACAAATCTTGAAATCGGGCAATATATGCACTAATATCTTCTCCTGTCTTAAAACACATTTTCAGTAGTGGCCCTAAATTTTTCTGAGTGGGGTATAGTTCTTTTATAGCATTCCAAACTCTGGGTCGGTGCTCATTATACTCAGCCCATCATACGAGGTACTGTGTCTCTGCTACAGTAACTTGAGGTATATTAGCTCTGGCAAAAACTTGATTTGTTGCATGAGTTCCCAGGAGTTTTGCTAATAGTGCTTTAACATCCCTTAGCCCTATCCACATATCCACCCACCTCCCCAGGGTGAGGCTAGACTCACAACGCTGGCCCCCACCTATCTAGTGGTAAGCCTCCTCAGCTAGGGACACACTGAGCCACCTAGGGGTGGGCCAGGAAGCAGGGCTGCCTTGGCATATGCTCAGAAAAGTTTACCTTTCTGAGCTCAGAAGAGCACTTCCATCCTTGGCGCTGCCGTATGATGTCCCCAGGTGTGGCTGACTTATCCTGCTGTCTACGGAGAACCACCATTATAGGTAAGAGAACTCGCTTTCTCTGGCTCCTGGTAGCTATAGACCAGCAAAAGCAGCACGGCAACTTAGTCAAAAGTAAGTAGTGTTTGCTACTCTCTGCATATGAAAACCTAAGGCTGGGGGGTGGAGAGTCTTCCCCTTCCCCCACCCCACCCTCATTTGAACTTATGCCACTGTTGAGAAGGCCAGAGAAATGGCTTAAAAGATGTTCGGAGACAAAGGAAAGGAACTTGCTGCAAAACCACCTTGAAATTCCTTCTAGTATGCCATCAGGGCTGGTGCGATCCATAGGCAAACCAGGCAGTTGCTTAGAGTGCCAACATTCCCTGGGTGCCTATTGCCACTGCTGCCGCTCCTCTCCGGGACCTGCAGCGGCATCAGAGCCATTTAAATGGCAACACAGCATTTAGCAAAACTGGTGGCGTGTTGCTGTTTCTTCTCTCTATGAACTGCTGCCTCCACCCCCTCTGACGAAGGAAGTCTGTGTTGGAGGGGGCAGAAGTGGCAGAGAGAGAAGGAATGGCAATGCAGCACTAGAACATTCGGGTAAGCACTTCATTGCCATTTAAATGGTATTGCTGCCACAGTAGAGGTGGGGATGGAAGCAGTGGGGTTGTCCACATTGAGGGTTTGTCTAGGGCGCCTCACTTTATTTATTTTATTTAAACGGATTTCTATACCGCCTTATCCTACAATCAAGGTGGTCTACACAGCAAACAATCAACAACATACTGTGTCTAGTGTGCGCATGCATTGAACAGTGAATGCATGTGTGTGTACAGGGTCGTTGATTCTTTGTCATCTATTTACAACGTGCGCTATATACAATACTGTGTACATCAGGACTTTACTTCAATACTTTGTATGTGTCGAACAGGGAGGGTGGTTGAGCTGTGATGCTGTCCGTTGCATAGTTAGGTGACATCACCGTAGTGCTCTATGAAGAGGGTCGTCTTGAGCAGTTTCCTAAATTCCTTAATGTCTGTTGACCGTAGCCTCATATGCTTACACCAGCCCTGTTTGCCATCTGACCCTCAATCTCTCATTTTAAACTGTTCTCTCTACACACTTTCTTGAGTGAAAATGTCCCTTTGGTTGGCTCACTGTTCGAAGGATCAGACAGCTGGATTGGACCTTATCAAATTTCCCTGCCAGGATCCTTGGAATACTGTCTGTCTTTTTGCAGATGACATGAAAATTTGCAACAGAGTGGACTCCCCAGAGGGAGTGGATAACATGAGGAGAGAACTACAAAAGCTGGAAGAATGGTCTAATGCTTGGCAGTTAAGATTTAATGTGAAGCAGTGCAGTGTCATGCACTTGGGAAGCAGAAATCCAAGGGAATTGTACGTGATAAGGGGACGAGATGTTGGTGTGCACAGACCAGGAGAAGGACCTCGGAGTGATTGTTTCTGAGGATCTCAAGGTGGCAAAACAGTGTGACAAGGTGGTGGCAAAAGCCATAAGGATGCTGGGTTGCATATAGAGAGGAATTACCATCAGAAAGGAAGTGGTACTAATGCCACTGTACAAGTCACTGGTGAGGCTTCACTTGGATTATTGTGTTCAGTTTTGGAGACCGTATTTTGCAAAGGATATAAAAAGACTGAAACTATTCAGAGGAAGGTGACCAAAATGATTTGGAGCCTGCGTCAGAAGACATATGAGAAGAGACTTGAAGACCTAAATATGTATACACTAGAGGAGAGGAGGGATAGGGGAGATATAATTCAGACCTTTAAGGAGTAATGAACAAACAAACCTCTTCCAAAGATGAGGAAGCTGTAAAACTAGAGGGCATAACATGAAGCTGCAAGGGGATAAACTGAAAGGCAACGTCAGGAAATACTTTTTCACTGAAAGGGTGATGGATGCTTGGAATGCCCTCCTGATGGAAGTGGTGGGGGCAAATACAGTGACAGAATTCAAAGTGGCTTGGGACAGACACAGTGGTGTGGGATGAGGGTGAAAGGGGATAGATTCAGGAGTGATATGTGGAAATATTTCTTTACGGAAAGAGTGGTGGATCCATGGAGTAGTCTCCCAGTGGAGGTGGAAGAGATGAGGACAGTATCTGAATTCAAAGAAGCATGAGACAAACACAGAGGATCTCTAAAGGAAAAAAGGGGACTGTTGTAGTGGTTGATATGGAAGGACAGACTAGAATAGACCATGTGGTCTTTTTATGTCACGTTTCTATGCAGTGAGTCAGATTGTGTAGGTGTGGAGTGGAATTAAGGAGACATGGAGAATGGAATGCCTTCCCGATTGGGGTGGTGGGGGCAAATACAGTGATTCAAAATGGCATGGGACAGACACAGTGGAACCCTTTGTAGCAAGAGGATGAAATCAAAGCAAACACATATCTTTTGAAAGAGGGGAGCTGACCTGCACAGAGCAGCAGGTACAACCCTAAGCAGAGGCATAGAGGGGGGCATGATCTGCAACCAGCTGCAGTTACAACCACTGTAGCCACCTTACTGGGAAGACTAGATGGACCATACTGGTCTTTATCTAATGTCATACACTATGTTACTGTGACATCCACATGCAATCTGGGATGTCTAAGCCAGAACGCATGAAAAAAAAAGCAGGCACGTCCAGGTGCAGACATGATTTCACAAATGTGGATGTGCCTGATAGGGACGTCTGCGGGGGCATTAAATAAACATCCCCAGAACCATATTCCAGAACCTGGAAGTCTAGGGTAGCCTAATGGTTAGGTAGTAGGCTATGAATAGAGAAGTGAGTGTTCAGATCCCACTACTGCTGTCATTGAAATTGTGCTGAGCACTGGGAATGATGGTGTGTTTTCTCCTCTACGCCCATTGGATGTTTTTCAGGTGCCTGGAGCAGATTTAACATTAGACGCAATGGTGAGATCAGGTTCCTGGGAACACCTCAGCCATGCCTCCGTTCAGACTTGGATGTCCTCACGCTGGGGGCGTCCACAGACCTGGCTTCTAAAAGGGCTTTGGAGACATCTTTATGCTTTTGATGTCTTTGTGCCCCGTTTTCAGATGTCCTAAGCATGAATAGGGCTTCCAAAATGACCCCATAATGATCTTTGTACTTGTTTCTGTAAGCAGTGCATTTTTTCCTAGTTAAAAAAAAGGTGCCGGTGCTCATACAAAGGGCTCTTTCAATAATACATGAGGACCATGGGTCAACTTTAGCAGGCAATGAAAAAGGTGCTGGTATTCAATACTGCTGAGTCTCCCTTCAAAAAAAATCCCCATCCCTAAGAATTATCTCTCTCAAAACAAAGTAATTATCTTTCCTAAAACTGAAAACTATCTATGGATGTGCATTCATTTGAAATGAAATGGGAAACAAAATAACCCCCCCCCCCTCCCAAAATTTCATCACTTCCTATCTATCGTTAATAGTACACACTATTGCTCAATAGATGGGAAGTGACAAAATTAAAACAGAATGAAACTAAACAAAAAATTCTGCAAACGACACAGGAAATGGAATGAAACAAACATTTTTTGCTTGCACACCCCTAAAATTTACATTCTTTATTGTATTTGATGATGTTTGATGGGGCTTAAAAGCCACAATAAACTTTTTATGAACTGAAATCAGCTGTTAAGTTTTATTACATGCTAATTGATTTCTCAAGCTAGTAATTATAGAGGGTGTACTCATTCTTGCATAGCCCTGGATTACCTACAGCACCTAAGTGTATTGTAATCATTTGTTTCCTTGTGTTAGGAATAGAAGCAGATTTCATTACCAGGTAGGGATGGAAGGCAGGATTGAGAAGGAAACATATAAGAAATGCAATATTTGTTCTCAGGCAGCAGATAAAGGTATATAAGGGTTCTCAGTTCAGGATGATCACCAAGGAGGAAAGAGATGAGAATAGGGTGGAGACTGGAAATAGAAGATTTTATCAGTCTTCTTGCCTTTTTTGACATGTCAGAGAAGTTGAGAGGAGAGACTGCATGAGAAAGAATAGGTATTGGTTTGGTGAAAGGACAAAGAAGTGGCCACCTCCCTTCCGAGGTCTTGAGGAACAATTCTACTAGATTCCCCAAGAGAGAAGAGAAATCACATTGTTAATAGCATCTAGATTTTTGTTCACTAGCTAATATGTTTGTGTGCATAATGAATTCACTATGTAGAACATATCTGCCAGCCCTGAGGCCTTTGCATCGAGTTTGAAATATTTAGGGACAGCAACATTTAAAGAAAGTGCTTCTAGGTATATTTTGAGAGCAGACACCAAATAACTGTTTGTCCCATAATTTAACACCTCTTTTAAACATGGAAAAGAAGCTTTCAGATCGGATCTCAAGACATAGTGCATTTTATAAAGAGGGAGCTGAGAATCTAAGGTTAACAGATGTCCCCGATTTTCAAGGATTGTCCCTGATATTAGAGCTGTGTCCCCGACTTCCACCTGTTTTGTAGACTCCAGTCCCTGATTCCAGCAATGGGGTCAGACGGGGTAGAAAAAAATTATTTTCAATTTAATGATTTGAAAATGTCAGTTTTTAGAATTCACATCCATTATCGAAATGCATCACTGTTTGTATTTCTCTATCGATTTGTCTGCTTGGACGTGATGTTGCTGTCATGGGATGGATGCGGGAAAAGTAATGACTCCCCTTCTCCACGCTTTGTTGCTCAAACCTGAAACTAAGGTGTCCCTTTCTTCCCCCTTCCCTTTCCCACCCACACTTCAGATTAGTAACCCAGGTTTGCCTGCAAAATATTTGATAATCTTACTAACGGCTGACCTGAGAGAATTTTCCAGTCATAGTCTTGAGGGTGGTGGAAGAAGAGGAGGATTGCTTGAGGAGATCTTAGTGGCCAAGAGAGGCAGTCTGGAAGGGTGTGGAGACTTGAGTGAAGAAAACCCCGTGATCTGGCCACAATACCACCAAACCTGCGCCTCATTTCATAATTAGGGCTTCCTTTCTCTGCCCTATATCACGAGCCTTCTCGCTCCACTTATCTAACTGAGATCACTGGGTTTTCTTCATTGAGTACATAAAAAAATGCCATAATGGGTCAGACCAAGGTCTATCAAGCCCAGTATCCTGTTTCCAACAGTGGCCAATCCAGATCACAAGTACCTGGTAGGTTCCCAAAAAGGTATACAGATTCCACAATGCTTGTTCCGGGTAAGCAGTGGATTTCCCAGGTCCTCTTTGATAATGGTTTATGGACCTTTCCTCCAGGAACTTGTCCAAACATTTTTTTGTGTAAATATTTTATTAAGGGCATAAAAAAACAGCATAATAACAAGGAACCATTCCACACAAAGGGCATATACACCCAACAAGTAAATAACATCACTGCAATGAACATAGAGACATAATAAAGTGCTTCAAAAGCATGTATCAAAACTTAAATCTATGGCTCTTACCACCCTACCCTCCCACCCTGAAGAAATCCTACGAACTCCCCATTAAGAGAAATAAAAAACACAGAGGAGGAATCTTTAAAAGAGCAAGTCCAAGGATACACAAATTACTAGCACAGCCCAACTTTCAAAAACGTTCATGCATCCGCTGAGATTACTGATCCACTTACAGGGAATAAGAAAAACTGATGGATCCTTTAGAGAATGTGAATACCCTTGACTATCTACCCCCTCCCCGGAACCTCCCCTCCTCTCTCCACCCACCCTCCCACCCCATATCCCAACAGTTCTCCCCCCCCCCTATTATCCAACCAACCACAGACTTAACGTATGTGGAGGGAGCATCGAGTCAATGAAAAGAGTATGTTGTCTATTCACCTGGATATCCTGGGACAGGCTAAAGGCCACGAATGAGTGGGCAATTGTGCCTATCGTTTCTTGGCTCACTCAAACCCTGATAAGAATTGCAACCACACGCACATTATACGGTCCTACCGACTGAGGTCAGCTGTCAATATCTCCAGGAACAAGCAGGAATAAGTCCTCACATATGGGTACGTCGGTACCGACGGAGCCTGAGCGGGAAAGCTCCCCAGCTTCCCAGAAAGGAAGCTTTTGGGGCCTCCCACTGCACATGCGCGCTGCCTTCCCGCCTTCCTGACCAGCTCTCCTCAGTTTCTCTTTTTCCGCGGAGCCAGCAGGTCGTGTTCCTGTCACCGCTGAAGAAATTGTTACTTTTATTGTTTTCTTTAGACCGCGTACCTGCCTTCCCCATACCGAAACCGGTACCGCCGGTCTCTCTTTCTTTCTTTTTAAAAAAAAAAAAAAAATCTTTTATTTTTCCTCAGCACAGCTTGGTAGCTTTTGTTAGGCCTTCAGGCCTACTCAAATTCTCCTCATGGAGAAGCCAGCTCCTGGTTTCAAAAAATGTACCAAGTGCAGTGCTGTCATTTCTATCACAGACACTCATGAATGGTGTCTTAAATGTTTGGGACCTGACCACTCCATACCGGACTGCCCATCCTGCTCCCAGATGTCTAAACGTGGGTTGCAGAACCGGGCCATCAAGTTCCATGTGCTGTTTGCTTCGGATAATCCAGCATCACAATCATCCAGGTCTTCCTCTCCGGATGGATCTCAGGTAGCCAAACCCTCTGGTGGCAGGTCCTCAAAGAGCAAATCTCCTTCAAAGCATCGAGAGGCTCTCTCTTTTGAGCTTGAGGATTCTGCCCCAGCCAAACAACCCCGGCGGGAAGTTCTGGCTTCCAAAGCACCATCTATGGGGTTACAGGTTGACATCGATGGCACGGCCTCGACTGATCACCTGTTGGACTGCTCTGGGGTACCGGCCCATACTGGTACCGACATCCAGGCAGCAGTGGCGTCTATGAGCAATACTGTTCAGACCATGCAGCAGGCCATGCTGGCTTTTATCAATGCTGCGACGCCCTCGGTATCGCATCCAGCGATACCGGGTCCGGTTCCAGTATCGTCTCCCATACCGGAACTGAGACCATCGACTTCCAAACGCAGATCGGTTCCGCATGTCGGATCCGGGTTTTTACCCGATACCGATCCCATACCCAGTACGCCCGATGTCGATACCGATCGGTATGCGTATCGTGCGTTGGAAGCAAATACAGAATACTCTGATTCCTCAGAGGATTTCAACTCCTCTGAGGACTCTGATGAGCTCTCTCTGGTTCTTCATGAAGACCCCTCTTCCCCAAAGAGGAGAATGTCTCCACCGGAGGATTTGTCCTTTCAAGAATTCATTATTGAATTAGCTAAAGGACTTTCTATTACCACATCCTCAGAAAAAGAACCTAGATCAAAGAAATTGGATATTTTAGGATACCCCAAGGTTCCTAAAGAGGCAGTTACCCTGCCTATCCATGAAATCCTTCAAGAACACTTGATGGACTTATGGGAGGCTCCTCTAACGTTGTCTCCTTATTCTCGTAGGCTGGACACCATGTACCGGGTCCCTCCTTCTCCTGGTTTTCAAAAGACTCAGTTGCCTCACCATTCCATTGTGGTGAAGTCTGCACTGAAAAAGATTAAGAGTACCAAAAGGCACTCTTCTACCCCTCCAGGACGAGAATGTAAGACCCTAGACTCTTTTGGCAAGAAAATTTTCCAGGCTACTATGCTTATAGCCAGGATTAACTCTTACAGTCTGTATATGGGCATGTTTCTTAGAGAACTTGCCCTAAAGATACGACCTTTTGCCTCCTTTATCCCTGAGGATAGAAAAGAGGAGTTCATTTCTCTGATGAAACAGCTTTTAGATGTTTCTAAGTTCTCCAACAGAGCAGCTTTTGATTCCTTCGAGGGTGCCGGTAGAGCTTCGGGCATTGCTATTGCAGCCCGACGACTTGCTTGGCTCCAGGCCTCTGACCTAGAACCCTGGGTCTTAGATGGCTTACGGAATCTGCCCTGTACAGGTGAGAACTTATTTGGTAAGGACTGGCAAATTAAAGCCACCCAAATGGATGCAGAGAATGCTACTTTGGATAGACTTTCTAAGTCTACCTCTGCTCCTGCCAAGAAAAAGTCTTTCAAGAGGCCTTACTACAAGAAGGCCAGATTTTCCACAAATACTGGCCAACAATCTTCTCAGCCTCGCTTTGCTACTAAACGTCAGCAACCTAAACAGGCAAAGTCAAAGCCTGCTGTGTCTACCACTCCTCAGCAGGTTCAACCCCCTCAGGGGTTTTGACTTACCTAGAGAACTTAACATTTCTGGCTCTAGAACAACCAGAGCCCCTCACCATTCCCGGAAGGTTAGCTCACTTTGCTCCCAGATGGGAGCAAATCACATCAGAGCAATGGACCCTCTCTATCATCAGAGAGGGCTACAAACTTCATTTTTCCAACCTTCCTCCATATACCATGGTGAGGCACTTCAATTCTCCCCCATTTCTCCTGGACCTGTTGGGTCAGGAAGTCTCTTCTCTCCTTGCCCAAGGGGCAATATAAGAGGTTCCTCTTCTTCAACAAGGGACAGGATTCTACTCCCCTTATTTTCTCATAACAAAGAAGACAGGGGGAGTCAGACCTATCCTAGATCTGAGAGAATTGAACAGATTTCTGTACAAGGAGAAATTCAAAATGCTTTCTCTAGGCATTCTCCTTCCATACCTTCAGAGTCAGGATTGGCTTTGTTCTCTAGATCTCAAGGATGCGTACACACATATACTCATCCACCCATCCCACAGAAAATATCTAAGATTTCTGTTTCAGGGAAAACATTTCCAGTACAGAGTACTTCCCTTCGGTCTAGCCTCTGCTCCAAGAGTGTTCACCAAATGCATGGCAGTTGTTGCCGCATTTCTAAGAGGTCTGGGAATTTTTGTATTCCCATATCTGGACGACTGGCTCATCCGAGCTCCATCTCAGTCAGAGGCCCAGATTTCCCTGGACCGCACAAGGCACCTTCTGCAGTATCTGGGACTGGTGGTAAACCTTCCCAAGTCTCAACTTACCCCTACTCAGTCTCTAGAATTCATAGGGGCCCAGTTGGACACCACCACTGCAAGGGCCTACTTGCCTCAAGTCCGGGGCCAACGTCTGCTGTGCTTGGCCTCCCAAGCTCAGTCCAGCAGTCACTTGACAGCCAGAGAAATGCTGCGACTTCTGGGCCACATGGCCTCCACGGTACACGTGGTGCCCTACGCTCGTCTTCATATGAGAGCAGCTCAATGGACCTTGGCCACCCAGTGGACTCAAGCATCAGGAGCGCTCTCCGACCAAATACTCACCTCAAAACGGCTGTTTTGGTTCCTCCAATGGTGGATGTCCACCAAGAATCTGTTGTTGGGGGCCCCCTTCCAACCTTTGTTGCCCCAAGCAACCCTCACAACAGATGCCTCCCAAACAGGGTGGGGAGCCCATCTACAATCCCTCTCCACTCAGGGTACTTGGTCTCCGCAGGAGACCACCCTTCACATCAACCTCCTGGAACTGTGAGCAATCTTCTTTGCCCTCAAAGTATTCCATACCCTCCTTGTCAACTTGACCGTCTTAGTTCAGACAGACAATCAGGTGGCCATGTTCTACGTAAACAAACAAGGAGGGACAGGCTCTCTGTCGCTTTGCAACGAAGCTCTCAGATTATGGGCCTTCGCCAGAGAGCATCAAATTCATCTTCTGGCAGTATATCTTCCAGGGGTTCAAAACTCTCGGGCAGACAGACTCAGTCGAGTTCTGCTCCCACACGAATGGTCCCTACATATGGACCAGATAGGCAGAATCTTTCAGGAATGGGGAACCCCGGACATAGACCTCTTTGCAAGTCCGTGGAATGCCAAACTTCCCCGGTTCTGTTCCAGGATTCCGTGTCAGGGAGCTCAGGCCAACGACGCCTTCCTCCTGCATTGGGGTCAGGAATTCCTATATGCCTTTCCACCCATTCCTTTGATTCCCAAGACTCTGTTCAAACTCCAGAAGGATCACGGATCCATGATCCTCATAGCTCCACGCTGGCCACACCAAGTGTGGTTCCCTCTACTTCTGCATCTCTCCCAGGGACCCTCCCTGGACCTGGGAGCTGCGCCAGACCTTCTGTCTCAGGAGGAGGGGACTTTGTGGCACCCAAACCTCAGAGCTTGGTTACTGAAGGCCTAAGCCTTCATGACTTCAATCTTTCTCAACCAGTGAAAGATATCCTGCATGCCTCTAGGAAACCCTCCACGAGGCGTTCCTATGCTTTCAAATGGAAACGCTTTTCCATTTGGTGTGCTCAACAGGGTCTTGACCCTCTAGCACTTCCTTTGAATTCTCTACTAGACTATCTCCTGCATCTTTCTAATGCAGGCCTCAAGACGAATTCAGTAAGAGTCCATTTGAGTGCTATCGCAGCATCCTTAAAACCTATAAATGGACAACCTGTCTCCTCTCATCCGCTTGTTGCAAGATTCATGAGAGGCTTGACTCTAACTAAGCCTCCCATCCGACCTCCACCAGTAGTTCTAGGTCAGCTTATGAAGCCACCTTTTGAGCCTTTACACTCCACCTCCTTGAAATTTCTTTCATGGAAGGTAGTTTTCCTCATTGCAGTCACTTCAGCTCGCCGCATCAGTGAACTGCAGGCTTTAGTGGCTAATCCACCTTATACCAGATTTCATCATGATAAGGTGGTCCTTAGGACGAACCCCCACTTTATGCCCAAAGTGGTTTCGCCTTTTCATCTTAATCAAGAGGTATATCTACCTGTCTTTTTTCCGGCTCCTCATGCATCCAGTGCAGAGAGGAACCTTCATACTTTAGATTGTAAAAGAGCTCTTGCCTTTTACCTCAACAGGACCCAGCCACATCGAAAGTCTTCCCAGCTTTTCGTGGCTTTTGATCCTTCTCATTTGGGACGTCCAGTCTCCAAACGTACACTTTCCAATTGGATTGCTCAGTGTATTTCCTTTGCTTACCAGAGTAAAAACATTCCTCTGGAAGGCCATGTCACAGCTCACAATGTGAGAGCCATGGCCACTTCTATGGCTCATCTTCACTCTGTCTCCATAGATCAGATCTGTCGAGCCGCCACATGGGCCTCGGTTCATACCTTCACAGCCCATTACTGCTTGGACAAGGACTCCCGCCGGGATGCCTTGTTTGGTCAGGCTGTCCTCAAACACCTGTTCCATACTTGAACAACTCCTGCCCACCTTCCCAGGATGGATGCCTGAGATCCATACGAAGATGGCGAACCGTGGGACGGGATCTCCCAGGCATCTTAGCTAGGGAGTCCCCATATGTGAGGACTTATTCCTGCTTGTTCCTGGAGATAGCACAGTTACTTACCTGTAACAGGTGATCTCTGGGAACAGCAGGAATTAGTCCTCACAACCCACCCACCTCCCCTAGGAGTTGTATCTTCTATCTATCTATCTTCCTTTCCTCTCTCTATTGTCTCAGCTATAAACTCGAACTGAGGAGAGCTGGTCAGGAAGGCGGGAAGGCAGCGCGCATGTGCAGTGGGAGGCCCCAAAAGCTTCCTTTCTGGGAAGCTGGGGAGCTTTCCCGCTCAGGCTCCGTCGGTACCGACGTACCCATATGTGAGGACTAATTCCTGCTGTTCCCAGAGATCACCTGTTACAGGTAAGTAACTGTGCTTTCTCCATCTTATGCATGTCCCACACTTTACTTTCCATTCTGCTATTGAAGGAGCTCAGGCCCTTTTCCAAAAGCGACTGATAACAGAGTACGCCGCCAGTGGCAAGCCATTAATTAAGTGCTGAATGTCCATTGGCAGAGCTACATCACCAAAACCATGCAGTACACAGGTCTCTAGATCCAAAGGAAACTGAATCCCTAAGGATCATGTTATATGGTTATGCACACATATCCAGAAAGTATGTATTTCTGGGCAATGCCACCACATATGGAGAAAGATGCCTCATCTACCGCAAAGCCTCCAGCAGAGGGAGTCACCCGCTCTACTCCATCAGCTGGAACCACCGACATCCGATAAACAATTCTTAGTTGTGTACTAATGATTGAGAGTGAAATAGAACATTTATGTGTATGTTGGAACGTCTCTAACCAAAAATTCTGAGATGTGGTGATCAGTTCTAAATCCCACATCTTCCGAAAGGTTGGGTCTGTCTCCTTTCCTGTAACATCTATAGCCGCTGCTGTATACAAACGAGCCAAAAGAGCTTTTGGCCACTGAGAATCAAAGATAACCCGCTCCCACGCTTTGGGCAAACGTGAACCTCCAGAGACAGTCGCTGGAGCGTTAAAGCAATGCTGGAGTTGATAATACTGAAAGGGAGAGATTGTTGTACCCAACATCTGGCACACATGTGAATGATTGAGAAAATTTGATTGCTCAAAGAGCAAAGCTAACCGCCACAGACCTCCCTCTTGGAAGAAGTGTTTGCCAAAGTTCCGAATGAATGGGAAGGCCCCCATCGGCATGTACGGAGAGAAAGGTGATGATATATGAGCTTTCTTACACAGTACTGCCAAGTATGCCACAATGGGCCAGTAAGAAGATGAGTGTGGCTAGATTGTCCGTGGATCCCTGTACAAATGGAGTGACTAGCAGCGGGATCGGGTCCATCCAAGCTGCCTCTATAGCCAACCAAGAGACTCCAGAGTCATCCTTCCAAAAATATAAAATACGCAAGCAGGCACACGCATTGTAGAGTTCAAAATTTGGAAGTCCAATACCACCCAGACACTTGGGGCGAATTAAGGTCATCCAACTTACCCAGGGCCGGCGCCCTTGCCATATAAATTTTGTCATTGATTTGCAAATTGTTGAAAAAAAGGTTTGTGGTAAATGAATGGGAAGGTGAAGAAATAGAAAGAGAATTTTTGACAACAGCAGCATCTTGATTGTATGTTCTCGGCCCAACCAGGAGACTGAAACTGAATGCCATCATAGCAAGTCTCTGTCCATTGCCTGTAGCAAAGATTTGTAATTAAGACCATAAAATTTGCTCAAATTTTGCGAGATAGTAATGACCAGGTAACTAAACTTTGAGACTTTCAAAAAACCATAAGAATCCAGAATCTTGGCTACCCCAGAGGCTGACACAAGGAAGGAGCGCTGATTTGTGTGTGTTCACAGTAAATCCCGAAATGTTAGAGAATATCCTTAAAAGATTGGCTATGGCAAGCAGTGAGATGGATGGATTTTGCAAGAATATGAGCGTATGATCTGCATATAAGGAGACAGTGTGAAGCTGGCCTCCCAAGAGCACACCATTAAAAGAAGCAGATGTCCTCAAATATACCGCCAGAGGTTCGATTGCCAACACAAAAAGGAGAGGGGAAAGAGGGCAGCCCTGTCGTGTTCCCCGTTCCATCTCAAATGAGGGTGAAGAGAACCCATTCACTTGAACTGCAGCCAAAGGCACTTTATAAAGGTCATAATCCATTGTCTGAAACTAGGGCCAAACCTAAAAAATTTCAAAACTGAGAGGAGTTAGCGCCACTCCACCCTGTCAAAGGCTTTCTCAGCGTCGAGAGAGAGGATGGCAACGTTTCCCGGTAGATTTTGCATGCTCGCCAAACCATTCAAAACCCAATGAACAGTCTCAAAGCTGTACTGCCCCTTAATTAAACCGGTTTGATCCGGATGTACAGTCTCCGAAATTCGTAACTCCAGGTGAGCTGAAAGAATCTTCTTAAAGATCTTGTAATCGATATTAAATAAAGATATCGGCCGATAACTACTGCAAAGCAGTGGACCTTTCCCCTCTTTCGGGATCACTATTATAGCGGCCTGATACATTTTATTTATTTATTTATTTATTTACATTCTCTTATATACTGCGCTATTCTGCATCAGTGCAGTTTACATTGAACAAACTGAAATTACATTGAACAGGGCATTATAACTTGGAGATATCTATTTTACAGGGAACATGGGCTATGGAGGGTTAAGTGGCTTGCCCAAGACCACAAGGAGCACCTGTGGGACTAGAAACCCCAGTCCTTCCGGCCCAAGGTTGCTGTCCTCTAGTGGGATTTGAACCCCTGACCTTCCGGCCTGAAGTACCTTGCCCCAACCACTAAACATGAATCCGGGTAAGTTTCTTTGTGGTATTATATCATTAAAATCTTTCAATAGTACTGGGGCAACCAAGTCTGGCATTGTTTTGTATATTTCCGCTGGAAGAAAGTCTGGGCCTGCCGCTTTAGCACTCTTTAACTGCCAGATAGCCAAATGGATTTCTGCCAAAGAAAAGGGACAATCTAGTGTTTCCTGTGCCTCCTTTGAAAGCTTTGGTAGATTCGCCTCCTTTAGCTGTCATCAGCAACTAACTGAGAGGTGTACAGTTTAAAATAAAATGCAGCAAACTGGCTCGCAATAGACGACGACTTCCTAGTAGTTGACCGATGTGGTGTTGACACCGCCACAATTCGATGAGACTGGCGCCTACCCTGCAGTTGCCATAGCAGAAGCTTACCTGCTTTGTTCCCATGCTCAAAAAAGTGTTGGCGGGTGCGCAACATATGAGAGGCAATTTCCTGTTTCCATAGCCACCAAGTTTCCTCTGAGAGATAAATATGAGTATTTACAAGGAACATGGGCAATGGAGGGTTAAGTGGCTTGCCCAAGACCACAAGGAGTACCTGTGGGACTAGAAACCCCAGTCCTTCTGGCCCAAGGTTGCTGTCCTTTAGTGGGATTTGAACCCCCAACCTTCCGGCCTGAGGTACCTTGTCCCAACCACTAGGCCACTCCTCCACACAGATATGGCTTTGGAGAAGTCCATTCGAAAGGATCGCAGTTCCTGCAGTATTTCCACCAGGTCAGCTTTAGTAGCAAGTTGAGCTTGCCGTGCCACTTGCCGTGTGAGGAGGCTTGGTGGCAGTGGGCTGCTCAAGTTGATCACTCTTCCTAGAGTACTTAGCGCAGTTGCATTTGTGTTTTTGGATGACATGATTGCAGGTGCCGGCTGCTAGTGTCCACACTCCACTGCTACGAACATCTTAAAGATGGTACTAAATGGGCACTGCCATAGTGCTAAATTTCTCACATTCTGGCAAATCCTCTCACGCAGGAAGCAGCAGTATGTAGTTAGCTAGTGTGGGTTTCTGCAAGACTGGCCAAAAATACTCACAACAACCACGAGGGGGAGCTCCAACCCTTAGAATCAGGATCGCTTCTCTCTTTGTCACCACTAATTCCAAGGAAATATAAAGCTCACCCCTCAATACTTATTTCTTCAGTACTGGGTTCATAAGATAGATGTAATCTGCCATTTGGACGTCCAGTCTTCCAATTTATCAAGATCCTCTTACAATTTTTCACAGTCCTCTTGTGTTTTAACAACTTTGAATAATTTTGTGTCATTTGCAAATCTGATCACCTCGCTGCTTGTTCCCATTTCCAGGTCATTTATAAATATGTTAAAAAGCAATAAGCACAGCACAAATCTCCGGAGTAGTCCATTCACCTTTCTTATTGAGAAAATTGGCCATTTGACCTGACTCTCACAAGAGTACACTTCCTCCTATCCCATGACTTTTTAATTTTGCCAAAAGTCTCTCATGAGGGACCTTGTCAAAGGCTTTCTAAAAATCCAGATACACTATATCAAGCAGCTCACGTTTCTGTACCTGTTTATTCACACCTTCAAAAAAAACGAAACAGATTAGTAAGACAAGACTTTCCTTGGCTAAATCCATGTTGGCTTTCTCCCATTACGTTCAGTAATTTTATTCTTTATATTTGTTTCTATCATTTTGCCTGGTACTGACGTCTGGTTCAATGGGTGTTGTTGTGATAGCAATGTGTTATGGGCATAGGGGATGGAGGCACATGTCCACAAACATTACTGAAGGACTCCATGCTGAAACCGCATCGAATCACGTGCTACCGACATGGCCTTTAGGGAAAATGTCCCTTACTGCATTGTGCCAGCCCTGGCCAAAACTTGAGATTTAAACCTTGAATATTTAATGGCCTCCTTTTGTACATGTAGTTTTGCAAGATCCAGTACTTACACGGATTTTGTCGATATTTACAAATATAAGTTGCAAAACACAAGTGCAGCACCCTGAGTACAGAAAAAGTCTATATTGACTTTCCTCCCCCAGGAGGATCTTAGAATGGAGCTGGATAATCCACCCTTCTTCTAGGCAACTGAGCTGTAGCTCATGATTCCCTCCTCACCAACTGGCGGGAGCATAATTAATAGCTTGTGTTGTCATTAAGTGCCAGCAAGTTGATGTCGACTCATGGCTACCTTGTGGATAGTTGTCCTAAACTGCATACAGTCTTCAATCAGGTGGCTAATTGTTGATAAAGAGGCTTCTATAGCTGCTGTTATTATATTATTCTGATGTTAGGGGTGGGGGCACCAAAAGCTGCTGTGAGCACTGCTCTACAGGGAAGTAGGGGGCTGATTGATAGGTTACAGGGAGGTGCCAAAAACCATAGCTCCATCCCTGTTTTTGGCTTTCTCAAGTGTTTTTAAAGGTTATTGGAAAATCACAATTGCCGCTTCACTTCTTAAACCCCAGGTGATTCAGAGGAGGTGTAAATGCTGGCGGAGAAATGGAGTAAAAGGGGAAGTAAACTTATATTTTAGAAGTCCATCTCCACCATGCCCCCTTGAAATCTGTCCATGTCATTTGTATACATGTGTATGTCCATTTATATGCCTACAACTTTCTGTTTGCACGCTTTAATATCACGTTATCTTTCCAAAATGACCTCAGAATGGCAGATAAGCAAAATACAATAAGATTGAAGAAATACATATTTTCACAATAGGAGGCTAATTTTCAAAAAGCCCAAAATTATCCAAATAGTCAGCGGCAGTATCTGGATAGTGACTGCTGCTATCTGGATAGCAATAAGTCCCATCCTCATCCCTACACTAACTGGATAGTATATGAATGGTCTGTGGAGACATTCAGTGACCCTCTGGATTTTTTTTTAAGTGCCATCAAGTCCATTCTGATTCCTGGCAAGCCAGCAGTGTCTGGGTTTTCTTGGTGAGGTATGACTAGGTATTTTCTTCCAAGGCAATGGTGGGTAAAGTGACTTGCCCAAGGTCACAAGGGGTGGCAGTGGGAATCAAACCCTGGTCTTTTGGGTAGGAGGCTGTTGCTCTAACCACTAGGCTACTTTTCCACTTGTTCTCTGGTTCGCATTGCTGAATATTGCAGTCGGCACCCTGATCTGGACAGTCTCCTGCTGGCCATGCCACTAAGGGTTCTTAATATCGGGCCCTATGTTATCTATGCGCTTATTGCCATGAGGATCTGATTTCCCCCTTTCACAGCATTTTAAACCTTGGCACATTGTAGTACCACACGGATCAGCTAGATTCCTGGTTGGAGGACCATTTTGGTGTGGGCGTGGTTGCACCTCTCAACGGTAATCGGTGTTGTCATGAGTCATCTCTTTCTGCGGTTGGTGGCCAGGGATGTAAATATTTTCAAATAAAATGTTTTTTGAAAGTGTGTACAGTTTGGGAATGCTAAGCCCACATTTGCTCTGATGGTCCTGTTAGACTTCTGGCAGGGCTGGGCTTAATCCTTAGGCAGACTAAGAGATTACATAGGTCAGCAGCTCATGGTGCTGGGACAAAGAGTAGGTGCAGTCAAATAAGACAACCAGACCAACTCAAAGAATTGCTAGCATACACGTTTACCTGCGGAGAGGGTAGGCAGTTTCCATATAACCCATTTACCCAGGCAAATGGTTTTTGGAAATTCGTCTCATTTTGTGTATATAAAAAACATGGAAAATGGGAGCATATAAAGACCATGTGGCCAATCCAGTCTGCCTATCTTTCCTTCTTTCTTTCCCCAAGTATATACATATATTTAATATATCTGAAACAAAATGTAATTAATATTTATATCCTACACCGCAACCTGCCATAAAAAATCTGGGCAGTAAATACAACACAAACACCTTAAAAATAGCCATACCAAACTGATAAAACGTTAGAAATACTGAGCAAAAAACAAAACTCATCCTTAAAAAGTATTACAAAATTAAAATATATGACTTTAATACAAACTAAAATACATAATCAAACCAATCAATAAATCAGAGCGTCTCAGAATTTAGTATTTAAACGTTTGATGGCCAGTTATGCATTTTTGCAGGATTGTTCTGTGAGGGGTGATGTTGGAATGATCATGATTGCTAAGGTTAATTATCAAAAAATTAATCGATAGGAGCCGAAGGCTGGAGGTTCACTCTGCCCTAATGCAAAGAGGGTTGTTTGAGATACGTTCTGTGTGGAACAGCTTGCTCAAGAATTGGGAAGGCTATGAATATTTCTTTGATACTTTTACAGTGAAAGACAAAGGACAACTGAGGGATTATCATGGATTTTTATGGGACTTTAGAGGGGTAGTCAGTGCTTTTTCACGTGGTCTGTGGTGATAATCAGTGCCACTATCCAGCCTGTGCCGCTGAATATCGGGATTGCCGTGGTTTAGCCAGTTAGGTCCCTTTTGAATACTTCCCTCCCTCCCCCCTTCATTTTTAAGTATAATAGAAGCATCTTTTGGGATGTGTTGGGATTACAACTTTGGGAAAATGCATATACACCATACAATTGTCCCTTAATATGATTTTTATACATATTTTGAAAAGAGAGTTTGGGGTTTTTGAGTTGTTAGGCTAAGGGGATGTTGTAGGATGAGCCCAAAATGACAACCTCTATTCCTGATTTTTTTGTGCGTGTGCCCTCGAGTCAATGCTGATTCCTGGCGATCCAGCTCCTGGGTTTTCTTGGCAAGATACAACTAGAAACAGATTGCTAGGTCTTTCTTCCCTATAATAAGCCTACCGCACCTGGTATTCCAAGGTTTTCTCGCGTTCAAGTACTCAGGGCTGGTTGTAAGACAGGCAGGGGCCCTAGACAGAAACTGCTGAGGGGGCCCCAAAGCCCACCTGCAGACTATGTCTCTTTCAGCTTGAAGCAGACATGGGGCCTCCTATGGCATGAGGGCTCAATGCAGTTTCCCTGTTTTGCCTCCCCCTAACTTCAGCCCTTCAAGTACTTGCCAGACCCACCCCTACTGAGCTTCTGACATCAGCCTCATTTAGCATTCCTGACTTTATAATGTATATGGATACCAAAAATTATTTGACATGGGCTTTTCCACTTGCTCTGAGGCACACACAAGTGCCAGCTTGAAGGAGCAGATGCAAAGGCCGATGGAACCCCTTCTCCACCACACTCTTTATTTGGCAGCATGACCCCTAACGGTAGTAATACCATGAGACTACCACGATGAATCAGAGCCATCATTTTGAGCCTGAAGCCCGACGAAGCTGGATAGATTGGGAATTGTTTTGGCTCCCTGCTGGACCACCAAGGAGCACCCACATAGGTGCTGGACCTCAGATTGGGTTGCGGTGGGATTATTGCCTGGCAGGGGATTTCGGGGTGAGGGGGAGAGGTCTTGACAGGTTTGAGGGTTTTGTTCTGGTTTGAATAGTTTCTGAACTGATTTAGAGGAGGCTGCTGGACTGGTTTGGGGCACCTGGGGAGTCTGGGGCTCTTACCTTGCAGGGGAAGGGATTGGGTGGTGAGAGGTTGCGTGGATGTCAGGAGCAGCAATTTTAAAGCGGCTGTTTCCATGCATAATTGAGTACAGCAGGATGCTCTTTTTGCCCATACGCACCTTTTTAAAATTGCTTCCTCCCTCACACCCTTGTATTTGCTGTTATCCATTTAAGTATTTTACAAAAGGCTCCACGCTTGGCAGAGCCTTTATAAAATATTTGGGAGGATTGTGCATGTCTTGACCTGGGCATCTCCGTTTTCTTCTCCATGACCTATCTAGATTGGGCCTTCATGTGTCACTGTTGTTTGCTTCATGTCAGTAATGAGGGGGCCCAAAGAGTCAATATTGCACCAGGCCCCACCCCCACTCTGCTGATGGCCAGTATTATTGCAGGTTACATTAAGTAGGTGCACTTGAATTTGTGTCACACATTTTAATTAATCCAAACAGATAGGACCAGTGTTTTGGGCGCTCAGGACTGAAATTCAGAATGCCATCTCTCCCCCCCCCCCCCTGCTGCCAGAATCCCCTTCATCCCTCTCCCATCCCTGACCCTTCTCACCAGCATACCCCTGACCCAGCATGGTGCTCTCTCCCTCCCTTATCTGCTTGTCAGCATTACTCTTCTGTCACTTCCTTTCCATACCTACCATCCTTTCTTTTTTCCTTCTCCTGCCCAACATATCTTGTTCTCCCTCCTCTCTGTCCAGTATTTCTTCCCCCACCCCTCTCTTCACCCAGTCTTTTTCTGGTATCTGCCTCCCTCTCCTCCCTGCCCAGCATGTCCTGGAACCCTTCCTCTATCATCTCCACTCCACTATGGCCTATTCTCCTCTACTCCTCCCCCTTTAAGCCCAGCAGCGTGAATCAGATTGATGTTCCCTAATCCTTCTAAGGTCTCTCAGGTGCTGGATCTTCCTCTGCCCACCTGCATCGTATTGTCCCCCCTCCACTTCCTACCAGCGGCTCATTAGCCTTGAATTCTCCTCCTTGAGTCCTACAGCTGCTGCAACTGTGAGAGTTCACTAGAGCTCCAGCAACAGCATGCAGCTATGGTTGCAACTTGCTGCTGAAATCCCATATTCTGATGGAGATCATTGCTGATAAATGTCAGATCTGTTGATCTTGCAGGATGGAGAGGCCAAGATATGTGTCCCGTTTGATTCCCTTCCATGTTCCAGTTCCAGGACTAAGGGACCCGGTGATGGAAAAGAGGGAGGGGTGTTGGAAATTGGAGCAGTAACACTGTTGGTTCTCCACGGCCCTGCATGGACCGAGGCTGGATCAGGTTGGTCAAGGTGGGCAGCAGTGCCATAGCAGTCTACATTCTTTTTGGCTTTGACCTGATAATGTCCCTTGCTTTGTGAAACCCGGACACTCTGTTTCTCCCCATCTCTTTGCCCCAGTCTAATATTTATTTAGGCCTAAACCTAATGCAAGCTCAGTCTACCTCTGCCAGTTAAAAGTATGTGTGTCCAGCGATAAGATCTAAGCAGCAAATGATACATCGCCAAATAGACTTTATTGCAAATAAATTAAGAATCATGAAACTGAGAACTTTTTCCCAGGATTCCTTCTTCTTCTCCTCTTTCTCCATCCTCCTACCCATGACAGATATGCATAACACATAAAGGCCTATTCTAGTTGGAACACATGAGGCCTTCATTGCAAAATCTGTGGATCTCCATGCTTCTGCAGTGAGAATGATGGAAGGATATGGTTCTCCTCATAACTGTTTGCTATGTTGAATCCAGCATGGAAGAAATTGTCAGGCTGCTGGGACTCTGTGGATCTGAAGTTATAACTCAGAGCTGGAACTTTGGTGGATTCCCATTGAGTATTCTAAACCCACCAGAGCATTTTATTCAGAGGGCTATCTTTAAACCTATTTGCCATGGTAAACAATGATTTTTACCAGGTAAATGGACCTGTCTCAGAATTGCTTCTGTCCAGCTAAAAGTACATGTGGACTTGCATAGTGCATGACTTTTAGCAGGGCTAAAAAGACGTGTTTCTGGGAGAGATGGTGGAAACAGTGGGCATGCACAAAGGGATGTCTATAAGCTTGCACACTATTTTAACCATTCCCCTTCCACCATCCTGCAACTCACACTAGCAGGTGCATGGTATGCCTTCACTTTTATCAGGTACATGTTACCTTACTTAGGGTTAGATTTACTAAAGCACACCACCATTAAAGCATAGACTTGGTGAATAGATCCCATTGCATAGGATGAGACCTGTGGTAAATGAAGTGCATTAATGGATGTCAACGTGTGCTAAAACAGTAACACTTTGTACTAAATCAAGCGATTAATTTTCAAAATGAAATCCCCTGAGCAGTCTATCTTTGGAAATTAGCTTCAATTAGGCACAATAAAAATATCCACATGCCTTGCAACTATGCTGGCAGTTTGAAAATTACCCCTAAAACTGTTCTATTATCGTGATGGATTTGATTATGGCTGATAGCAAGTGGCACAAATTCCACCCAAGCAGCCTCTGCAGTGCTGCCGAGGGGTCTCCCTAATAGCCACTCCCTTATCTTCCGAAATGGATACCCCTCCTTTGGGGCCCTTGCTAGTATTTCATTTGGGGATCTTAATTTCAACTTCTGCCACTGTCTACAGCAGTTTGCTTCTGACACATATCTGGTTACAGTCATGTATCCCTAATCAAAAACAGTATTATGACATCATCAATTAGTCATGGTCAATGACTAGTCACACAGCATTGTTAGATCATGGTTGGCCATTCTGAGCAATGATCAATGACTACAACCACAGTATTGTCTCACCATGGTTTAACATTCCCAACCACGGTCAGTGACCACAGTCTTCGCTGCTTCATTAGTATTATCTTAACATGGTCAGCAATTCCCAGCTATGGTCAGTGACCACTTACAGTATTACCACAGTGGCTAGGGATCACAGTTTAGAGTATTGTCACAGTATTGAATATTATAGCCTTGTATAGAATAGACTGAATGGCTGGTACTGCACCTCTGCTTGCATAGTCCTGCTTGGAGAGTAATTCCAATTCCATGCCATGTATTGTGACATCAGTTACTCAGGATTATGCAATGAAAAACAAGATGGCAGCCAACTTTGTAGGCTCAAACTTTGCATAAGAATAAATAAGAGCCCTTAAGGTTTCAAGTGAAACTGAGGAAATATTATTCTCTCATTTACATGCCATGTTGATGGGGACATTTTAATGGGAGGGTAGATTAGCGGAGTAAAGCAAACCTTTGGCCAAATAGGGTGGAATCTCTCCAGTCTAAAGAGAGAAGATTGGAAACTTAAAGTATTTTAGGTGGAAGGGATTAAAAACACTTAGATTGAAATACAAAAAAGCTGGGTGCATTCTTTTCAAGTTCTGTAACATGCAAAGCAAGTCTCTCTTTGTGTCTTCCCATGCATCAATCCACACTTTGTGGTAAGGTTCGTCAGAAATGTTTGATAATCAAGGTGCTGTAGGTAGAACATTAGACATCTCATGAACTGAAGCCAAATGTTTTGGGTAGCAGCAAGTCTAATGACATGTTCTTCTGTTCGCTCTCAGACTTAATGAGCTGATAACCAAACACTTCCATCTCCTCTTGACAGAGTTTCTGCACTTCCTTCACTTTTGAGAAGCTCAGTTTCATCCTCCAGTGCTGAGCAATCTTCATGGAGTCCTCACTAAAAGGCAGAAAGTTTTTCTCCTTAGGAATGAGCCCATGGGTGACATTGTAAATCCAGGATTCAAGCTTGGGGGTCATTGCAAGCCCTACAAAGTCATACCACTCTCTAATACGAGCCACTGGGTTCCTCACAAGGTCTTCATAGCGTACCATGAAATACCTGCCTCTCAGAAAGGGTTGAGGATTCTGTATGGCCATCTTATAGATTTGTACTTGGGCTTTGCAGATTTCTTCCATCACCACACTGATGTTAGCCTTGGAGTTCTGAGCTTTGCTGACAGTACTATCATCACGGCCCAGGCTTGGGAATCCCTCCCGCGAAGAGAGAACAGCACGGGGATCCCTTACCAGGTGGATTATCTTCATATTCATTGAGGGGTCCTTCAAAAGTGGATAGAGAACCTCCAGGTCCAGGAACCGAACAGCCTTCACCACCACATGGCTGTAAGCCCTGCAGGCCTCTTCCATTTTTTCAAGTGGGAATCTCCCACATTTTTTGTAACACTCTGATCTGTTAATGAAGTCTGTGAGGGATGAATCTGGACATGCAGGAGGGGAGCAGAGAGCACGACTCTCCTGCCACATAAAAATATCTGAGATATACTTACTTTTGGACATGTAGGGTGGAAAAGCAGACATGTCACACAGGAAGATGGATCTTGTAAGGTCCCGTATAGGCAAATGAAGAAGCTTTGGGGGCTCTTGGGGCAACCGGTCCCACACATGCCAGGCAGGCTCCATCAGATAGAAGACATTGGGGTTCTGATTGAAAAGCTGACCCACAAAAGAAGAGCCAGATCTCCAAGAGGTAAGGATGAGGAGGTGGGTTTTGGTCTGTCTGGCTTTGGACCTGTGGCTAGGAGACTGGTATACCTGCCAACTAGAAAACCATATCAAGAAGGCTGAGAGTGCACAGAGGAGGAGTTGTACGTAAGTTCTGAACTTCCCACTCATCACGACAGAGCACTGTGGATAGAGAGCAGAAGTGTTTAGACTGGAGGGGGAAATGCCCCATTGACTCTCTATAAAATTCTTGTGATCTCTATCTATATTAGTTCTTAAAAATATGAGTGAACTAACCAACCTCCCAACTTCACTCTCATTGGTGTATGAAACCCTCAATACCTACCCACCCCTCTTCTCTCACTGACACCTTTTATAACATAGACACACCCTCATCCCTCAGTGACCCCTCCTTATAAGGCAGTTGCTCCCTAATATCTCCCCTGATCTCTCAGTAATGCATTCAATATAGGGCAGTTACCCCTTCACACCTCTCAGCTCCCCTCATGGACAGTCCATCAGGTCAGGATTTAGACACAGGCAAATGCCTAAAGCATCACATTTTGTAGGTGCCAAATACCTTGAGGAGCCATCTCCCACTTCTGTGCTGCTTCAAAGGAGCGCCCTGTGAGGTTATGATCTTCCTCTTCTGATTCTACAAACCTGGGACCTCTGAACCCCCTTTCTCCACTCTATGGGATTTGCTGCCTGGTATAGCCAATGAGTAGATAAATCTGGCCTGCAGCCAATGCTTATAAGGCTGTCGCCCAATGTTCCCTCTAATTTTCTGTAGGCTGTGTGCGCATAAAATATCAGCTGTGCAGCTTTTGAAGGAAGGTTTTAATTTTTGTGCGCCACATAACGACACTCAGAGTTATATACTTTAAAATTTGACTACACGTCAGAATACAGTATGTACACCACATTGATTGCACTAGAAAATATTGTAGAACTTATGAAAACCGTAAATACACAACAACTTTTCAATTGTAAGAATGTCTTTGTTGTTTTTCTATCAGAATCAGAACCGTAATTTTTGTGCGCTCTGTTGTAAAGTATGTGCGCTCACTCGGTGAGTTGTGTGCGCGCGCACACGCGCACAGCTTAGATGGAACAGTGCTGTCGCCCCAATTTCTTTATTTGATCTCATACTTTTAAAGCTACTAGGCATCTCTACGTATCTTTCTCTATATATCTATATGTGAAGAGTGAGAGAGGCAGAGATCGAGATTACATTTGTGTTGTATTTATTAAGCTCCTGGGTCCTTGCTGCCAATCTGCACAGCGGCGATCCTCAAGCCATCTGACATTTGCAACCCGATCAGGATTCCAAAATTTGAAGTGCTGCGTTTGGTCTGCGAAACAGAATTAGAGAAATCAAAACAAAACATGATTGTTTTAAAGGCGGCATTCATTTCAGGGTGTCCTAAACTAACATTCTATAGAGTGCATTGTGGGGTCCTTTCTTCTGAAATCAGAACAGGTAGTGGAATACAGTGCAAAGCTGAGAGATAGGTCACTTGCAGGAACAGGGAGAGGAAAGGAAAATAAAACCAGGACTGGTCTAGCATCTGCTTTTGGGAACTGGGCAGATCTAGCAGTGCTAAGTGGAAGTGGCAGTTACATGAATCAGTGCTTCTCATTCATTACCACAGTGAATATGCATGTGACAGCTTTGCATACAGTCTGTCTCCAGTATATGCAAATTTATCTAATGCATATTTATTGTGGTGATCCTGAAAACTTGACTGGCTAGCTGTGCTTCCAGGATTCGGTTGAGAAGCACTGATATAAATCATTAAATTAAGACATTTACAAACATATGTTGTTATTTGAAGCTAGTCAGGGCAAAATATTTCTGCATTGGTAAGATCGTGGGCTGGTAGGGCTGCCAACTGGATCCAGATTCTACTAACGGGGTTGATCCAGCCCTGGGTTTACTCCATGACAGGTAGGGATTTGTAGTCCTGATGTCTCAGTTGCATTCCCTAAGAAAAGCAAAACTACTGGTCCATTCATGCAATGAGGCAAACATAAGACTGAATCAATCCTTTCAGGTGAATCTGGAGCCAGTTGGCAACCCTAAGGGAACGTGCAGGAAATGCCCAGAGTTGCCAACTTATCCAGTTCCAACTGGGATGTTTTATGCCATTTCTGGATTTCGACTTACACCTCCAGTGCAGTGTGGTGTTTGTAGTCCATGGTTCTAGCCACTGAAATCAGCGCTGCAGATCCCATAATGTATCAGTATGTTATCAAAAATCCAGGCCTGGTCTAAAATGCCCCTTCTGGAACTGGATAAGTTGACAGTTATGCAAACCATCTTTTTGCCATCACTGGCTCTCTGAGAAAACTTGCTTTTCCATAACTCTGCATAAAAATGTACAGAAAAGATAGTGATATCAATTGAATTCCGTCTTGCTGTGAGCAAACTTAGCCTTCCCATAATGATCTGGGTCCATTTAGTAACCCTGCTAATCCAGAGTTGCCTAATTACCCAGTTCCAAGAGTGTGATTTTTTTGGTCAGTTCTGGTTTTAAATTTGCATTGCAATGCAGTATGGTATTTGTGGTCCCTGATTTTACCCATTGGAATCAGTGCTGCAGGTCCCATAATGCATCAGGATGAGACTATCAGAAATTCAAGAATGGCGTAAAATCTCACTCCTGGGACTGGGTAAATTGGCAACTCTGCTAATCTAGGTGGCGGCTAGAATCCAAGGAAAGCCATCGCAGGCCATTTCTGTCACAGATAGGGTCGCCAGCTCACCTATGCCAACCCCATGAGGTTAAGCCTCTCCTGGATTTACCTGTTGCACGTACGAAGCTGTAGTTCTGAGGCCCATGAAAAAGGCAGGACTAATCTCCATGCATGCTACAAGGCACAAACAGGACTGGATGGCCCTGGCTGGGTTGCCTGGCTGAGATGGCAACCCTCTTCACAGACATGTAAAAAGATTGAAATTCATATGCAAAGGCTGACCTGGTGGCACACAGATGACACTCAAATCAGCTAAGTTCTAGATGTGAGTCTGTTTGGCCAGTCCTGGTTTCGAATGTACTGTACTTCCTGAAGCAGGGTGGTCTTTGCTGTCCCTGATTCTACTCATTGAAACTGATACTGCGGATGAAAGAGATTTTATAAAATTATGCATGGGCTAGAAAAGTAAATAGAGGGATAGTGATTTATGCCTTCAAACTGAACCAGGATTAGGGGACACTCTATGAAGCTGTAAACAGTAAAAAAAAAATTAGGGCTTGATATTCAAAGGAGTTATGAAATGCACAACAAAATAATCAAAACATATCATATATCCAATAAAATCAAATTAGAACAAGTGAGTCTCCAATAATTTACAAACTTTAAAAAATCCCTTTCTGCAAGTAATTCTACTGGAAGAATACCTATTTCCATATCATCCTGCTAGACCAGTCCAGACAAGTGGGTTGTGTTCCCCTACCAACAGATTGGTGGAGACAAAGAACCAATGAAAAGCCCAGGTTTCAATAACTTCACTCCTATGCTCCACAAGGCTGATTTTTGGAAATGCAGGCTCTGTCTTGCTGAGATCCTTATCTGTCTTTTTCAAAGGAGGTCATTTCCATTCGGCCTATGCCTTTCTTCCTGCCTAAGATGCTTTCTCCCTTTCACATGAACCAGGTGGTCTGCCTGCCCTCCTTCTCTAAGGAGTAGTGTCATGGGAAGGATAAGGCTCTTCAGCTTGTGGATGTCCAGAGTGTGCTTCTCCGGTACTTGGAGGTGATGAATTCCTTTCGTAAGTCTGACCATCTTTTTGTGCTGTTTGCCAGCCCACGCAAGGGTGAGGCGGCAGTTAAGTTGACTTTGGGGCACTTGATTAAGGAGGCCATTGCCTCGGCATATCTGTTGTGGAACCAGCTGGTTCCGGGGTGGGGGGTTGTGCGCCCTTTCTACTCAAGCACAAGTGTCCTCATGGGCAGAGCAGAGCTCAGTTGCCCTTGCGGATATCTGTCAGGCAGCGACGTGGGTATCTCTTTCCACTTTTGTCAAGCATTACTGCTTGGATGTCCACACATGGGCAGACATGGCCTTTGACTATGGGGTTTTGCGAGCTGCTGTGTCTTCATTGGAGGTGCAGCTTTGGTACATCCCACTTGTCTGGACTGAGTTAGCAGGACGATATGGAAGGTGGTATTTTACCTACCAGTTAATGCCCTTTCCTTGAGTCCTGCTAGGCCAGTCCAGGGCCCAGCCTGGTACCGTATTGTTCTGTTCTTCTGCTGTGGTACCCTTGGGCCCACTATGATTTTATACTTGGCTCTGCGGGTTCATCTTCTACTGATAGCCTTCTGTTTATGCTTTCCTGTACATAGTTCTCTACTGTTTTGTTACTCGTTGTTGCATGTGTTGAGGTTGTGTGAAGCTTGCCATGTTTCTCCCATATGCTTTGGGATTAATACTGAAGGGACCTCTGTTGGCTGAGGCAGATAGAGTATGAGAGCAATGTCATTAAAACCTGGGCTTTTCATTGGTTCTTTGTCTCCATCGATCTGCTGGTAGGAGAACACAACCCACTTGTCTGGACTGGTCTAGGAAAGGATATTAACTGGTAAGTAAAATTCTGCCTGTGTCGGCCAGGTGCTTTACAAGAGATGACTGCCACAGTCTGAATATCAATTTGGGCCTTTTAAATTTACTTCTCCCAGAGGGAGAGAGCCATCCTGATGTCCCCCCGGTGCATTCCCAACCAAGTGGGGAATCTTCTCCTGTGACAGTGGCTCAGGTCCCAAATTCAGAAGTGTGCCTGCCAATTGCTGTGGGAGAGAAAAGGAACACACAGGCAGCCAGTGGGAGGCCCAGGGGCTGGTAGTGACAGCAGCTGCAGATGCCATTATAGTGATAATTTCTGTGGGAGGGAGCAGATTTGTTTTCCCTACAAAATATTATTTCCCTAGGAGATGCAAAGTCACCTGGTTAACCTAGAATAATGCATGAGTAGGCACGAAAGCAAAGACTGAAAGAACCAGACAGCGACCAGAGAAGTGCTGAAGGTTCCCAGTTAACCTCAAGGGGTGGGCAAACAGGGTAACCACCCTGGGTGCCAAGTCGATGAGCCAGTCTGTGAGCACGTGAGCATCAAAGGAAAGTAAGGTACCAAATACAGCCCTGGGACATGGTGCCTTTTTTCCAATGTCTGCCCTGGCTGAACTCTGTACTAGCCTGGCATGACAGCCCTTTAGTGCCAAGAGAGAGAAAAAATTGCCAGGAGAGACAAACAGCAACAGACTGTGGAGAGGCCAGCAGATGGCGATGTTATACAAATGGGGAATCATGGGCAGCATTTCCAAACTGTGAGATCAGGGCAGAAACAGGTGTTGGGTAAGTATGGGAGGAATTCTAAAGTAGATAGGAAAAATTCCCAAGGAGATGTCATCAAAATACAGACTACACAGGGGAAGAAAATACCAGAAGAGACTTGCAAAATGCAGGAAGTGCAATGTTGGAAACTACTAGAAGAGACTAGCACAATGCAGAGTGCAACAACTGAACGTGCTAGAAAAGACTCCAGAAAAATGTAGACTAGGGGTGTGCCCGGTAAAAATACTGTAAGAATTCTGTTCATGCTCATTTAAAACAACATTTTCCAGATTATGAAATCAGTTATACACATGTTACTTTATAGGTATTTGTGTATACAAGCCATTTGCGTGCACCTTAAAGTTTTGGCGCCAAAGAGGAGAGACCAGAGGAGATTTCGGCAAAATGCAGAGGCTGAAAATACCAAAGGAGATGTCAGAAAAATTCAGGGAACAGAAGGGCTGAAACTACCAGAAGAGATCTCTGTGCAAAGCAGACAGTTCAGAAGCTGACAGTATCCAACAAAACAGAGAATGCACAGCATACCCGAGGAACGGAGAGAGTGTTGGCAGTTCAAAATAAGAGTGCCAGATTTTTGGTGAAGAAATCTGGGAAACCTTTTCCATGATACAAATAAGTGAATGAGTGAGCAGATTATAACAAGACCGGAGTAATCCCCACAGAAAAATCCACCAACCTAGTTATCAAACAAGCAAAGATTAGTTTTACCAGAAAATATTAGAGACCTGGTGCAAAATCTTAAGGCTGGCAGGTTTTTTTCAACTGGAGAGGAAAGTTAGAGCAATGCTCTGAGAACTAGGGAGACATGATTCAAATCCCTCTTCTATGACTAGCACTTCTTGAACCTTAGGTGAGCCTTTCATCTCCCATTGTCTCAGGTACCTACCCAGGGTGTAAGCTCTTTTGGGAAAGTCATGGACATATTGCAAGTAAGGATGCAGTGTTAACAGCTAAGGGGTCTCATTATAAAGGTGAATGAAGGTTAATGCTTGCTAATTCACAGTTAACGTTCTTTCTTTTTAACACTGTTCCCATATTATTTAATGAGACCTAATCATTAACAATGCTCATTAATGGCGAATTAACATGCATTGTCAACTAGATCTCCAAATTTGAAGTGAATTATCTAGGATCAAAGATTGATGTTTCATATGCACATAAAAGAGACAGTAATAATAGAATTTCATAAAATGCATTTCGTTTGTGTCCCCTCCTACAGGGGGATGCCTTTCAGACAGTATTCCAAACAGTGTTACATCCTTCCTTAAATTATTGCAACATCATATTTCAAGGGTTACCTGCTTGTACATTGCGAGTTTTGTAAATGCTGCCGAACACTGCGGCGAGGTTATTGGTTAAACAATCTAGGTTCGACTTTGTGACTCCAGTGTTAATTCACCTTCATTAGGTATCGGCTATCTGTTCAGATATGTTTATCTTTCTTGCAAGCTCATTCATCCAGTCATCCTTTCAGACAAGATTCAAAGAACACATATAGGGACATGTCTACCAAAACACACTAACAGGGTAGTGTGGGATTAGTGTGCATTTTGGCGCCATGCTAAAATGTAGCATTGGGCACCTGTGCTACCTGGATAGTGTATTTTGGAATGGGGACTGGGTGGGACAGGGGTTCTCTCGACATGGCGCAGTTAGCGTGGGCATTAGTTGCCTCATTGGGTAGTGGTAATTGCACCCACGGCCCGTTCGCCTTGTTGAAGCATGACTTGTCTGCGCTAACTGCAAGGGACAGATGTACACCCCCCCCCCTGCAATTAGCTAGAAGTCCCACACTGGTAACATGGCCTATACGTGTATTACTGAGCGGGGCTTAGTAAACATGCCCTATAGAGTTCTATCAATAGACGTCGGGAAGATCCCAGATAACACATTTTCAATACAAACCCCTGGGATCTGGAATGTTCTACCAATTGAACTGAGAGCTATGTTGGATATTGTTGTAGTTAGGAAAAAACTAATAACGTATTTATTGACTCAAGCTTTCAACTAACTAGCCCACAGCTATCAAGGGTGAAGGCTGAAACCGTGTAACGTACTGTTTTATTGTCTTGAGCTAATTATTGTTAGCTATAGGTACAGAAAGCATCAATATCAGACAGGTTATTCATAGCTCTAAATAAATAAAATTCATTTTGTACCTGACTATTTGTAATCACTGTGCAGTGTTATAAAAATTAATGATGTCCGCACAGGCTGTACTTCTACTAAGGATCCCCAAGAAGATTTTATTTTGAGTAGTTCATTAATCAACATTTTTTTTTCGCCTAGTAAAAGTCTTTGGACCCAATATTTGGCAGCGGTGGCTGGCGCTGCTAAAGCGGCCGGCAGCCACCGTGAACATTAACCTCAGATATTCAATGCCGGGGCCGTATCCAGGTCTCCGCATTGAATATCCGGGTTGCCTGGATAGCGATGAAGCTTATTCAGCCGCTGCCCGGTTAGCTTCAATGGCAAAAGTGAGCCCAGCCTTTACTGTGCTTGACTTTTGCCACTTAGCAATAACCAGGCATTGGCTCAATATCGCTACTGCCAGGTTATCGCCTGGCGCTGCCCCTGGAACACCCTGATATTAACCGCTTCGCATCAAGGCAGGCAGCGGCGGCTTCTGCAGATATCCCGGACAAGTTCACAGGTCTGCTAGCAGTGTTAATCCCTTTGATTTTTATTTTTCTGATCCTTTTCTGCTATTGAGACGTATCCTTCTTCCCTTTCCTTTACTGCTCCACATCTCTTCCTTCTCCGTCTCTCTTTTTCCCCGTTAGCTCACCGTACAGATCGTATCCTTTTTCCTGTTACTCTTTCGATCCATTTCCTCTACTCTCACCTCCACTTTTGCCATTTACCTGGGTAAACGGACCTGTCTGAACACTGTTCTCCCCCACCCAGTCAGAAAGGTAATTTTATAAGGAACTTCAGCATCCGGAGCTGTGCTTTATGTACTCAAGCGACACTTAGAGTGGAGGAGTAACCTCATGGTTAGAGCAGTGGGCTAAGCCAAGTTTCAAATCCCAGTGCTGAGCCTCGTAATCTTGAGCAAGTCACTTAACCTTCCATTGCCTTATCTCCAAACTTAGGGCATCCGAAATATCAGCAGGACATTCAGCAGCGGTAACCAGACTGGGGATGCCTTGCAGCCTGGTTTAGTCTTGGCACTTATCCATGTTACCCAATTTTCAGCTGGGACATAACTGGATTAAAATTTAGGACATCTTTTGTGTAGCCCAAGTAATCTGGTTAAGCCCCGGCTTAAAATTGGGCAAACCGTATAAGTGCAGAGACTTAGCTAGTTTGCGCCATGTCCCCATTTTGCCCATGGACTGCCCCTGGGCTAACTGGACAGTGCCAGGGCGTTCTGTAGAAGCATATAGCAGCACTGTCCAGAAAGTGTCTCTGAATATTGCGGTCAGTGCCCGTAGCCAGCTGGTCTTCCTTTGGCCGGCCGGCTGGCTAAGGGCTTTCAAACTATTCGATTCTAAGTCCTCCAGGGACAGGAAAATACCTCTTGTATCTGAATGTAACTTGTCTTGAACTATTCCCAAAAAAGACATGAGCTAACTCCAGAATCCCTTCCCTCTTCTAAAACTGCCTGGGCTATAATTAGACACACAGAAACTTAGTGCCTGCTTTTATGGTAAAAGGTATTTCCAGGAGTAGGGTGGGATTGGCTCAGATTTTACAAAAAACACACACATACGTGCCTAGTCTTACCCACACGCATTCACACACAGTTACCCTAGCTTCAGAGCAGATATAACTGTGTATGCTGACTCCCCCCGGGGTAATATTTACAGAAACCCATAGGCACTTATATGCCTTTCCTGCCTCTGTGCTCCATTAAGAAATTACTTCAGGAAGTAGATGGGGGTCCATAGGATATGTACAATTTTGCTTAGCACGTGCTAAAGAAGTATAGCGCACGCTATTGATAAAAATGAACCTTCCCCTCCACAAATTTTGTTTCTTAATCTATTGCACTATTTTGAAAATTATATAAAATCCCTCACCTCCTGCCCTCTCTCTCGGCAACCAGCACCTCCTCCTCTTCCTTCAAGCTTGTTCTCATGCCCTCGTACCCCATCTCTTTCTGTGCTCTCTCTTTCTTTCTTTCTCGCTTCCACTTGCAGCTTCCCCTCTCTCTGTCTCTCACCTCCTTCTCCCACCGTCTTTCACTGTCATTCTCTTCCTCCTCCTCTCTCTCTCTCTCCCCTCCTCATTTTTCCCCTTTCTCTGTCCTTTCCCCACAGTAACCCTGAATTTTTCTGGACCTGCTTCTTCCATCATTCCAACAAACAGTTGCCCAAATTGTAACACCCCCCCCCCCCCCAAATTCATCCATTTATGCCTTTTCCTGTTACTCCTGGGTTATAGTAACTTGGTTACATAGTAGATATTGGAAGATAAAGACCTTTTCACCCACCCATTCTCTGGTTTCTTTTTCCGGTCCAGCTCTAACTCTACTTATTACCCATTCTAGCATCATCATGTTTGCAACAGGACGTCTCCCAGCTGCCAGCGGAAGTGTGAATGCCTGCAGGCGAGCTCCATCTTCATTCTTACATAAGGACATGAAAGAGCGGCTACTAAAATGGTCAGTAGTCTTTATTATAAGCCATATGTATACTTAGAGGAAAGCTGAGGGAGGGGAGATATGAGAGAGACATTTAAATACCTCCATGGAATAAATGCACAGGAAGAGGCCCTGTTCCAGTTGAAAGGCAGCTCTGGATTAAGACGTCATAAAATGAAGGTGAAAGGGGACAGATTCAGGAGTAATCTGAGGAAATATTTGTTATGGAAACGGTGGTGATGCATGAAACAGCGGGAGGTGATGGAGGCGAGAATTGTATCTGCATTTAAGAAAGCATGGGACAAATACAGAGGACCTCTGAGGGAGAGGAAGGCATTGTAGAGCTTAATAGTTCTTATGGATGGGCAGACTGGAAAGGCCATATGATCTTTATTTGCCATTGTTTTCTATGTTTCTATGATTAGCTATACTGGGTCAGACCAAAGGCCCATGAAGTCCAGTATCCTGTTTCCAACAGTGGACAAACAAGGCCACAATACCTATCAGGTTCGCAAAAGGTATACCAGATTACATGTTCCTTCTCCCAGGGGTATGCAGTGGATTTCTCCAAATCTACCTTAATAATAGTCTATGATTTTTTTTCCATCCAAACAGAAGCACTCACTCACAAAACACCAAAAGTAAGGTATCAAGATTGAGGTGAAGGAAAATGCGCGAAACGTGGGATGTATTGCAGAACTTTATTGTCAAACGCTACATGGCTGTATTTCAACGTGCGCCTTCTTCAAGGGTTCAAACCGCAAACAAAAGTGTATATAAAAAAGTGTAAATCAGTCATAGAAACAGCTACAAAACATAATTAAAAACATAATTGAAACAATAATAACATGGGGTAAAGATAATATATAACAAAAAATGAAGAGCATTAAAATGTATAATTATAAAAACATATAGAGAAACGTATATAGAAAAGGAGGCTGTATAAACAAGAGAGACCATATGCATTTTATATCAAAATGATGACACAGCATAGGCAGTGGAAAGAGGTGGATCACAGGGGTTATGGCCCCACCAATATTTTGCCTAACACAGCATCAGGAATAGAGAGCTTGGGGACAGGGCTGGATATTGGTTTGTTTGGTCCCTCCAACCAAAAAGGTGTTCCGCTATCCCTGTGACATCGTGCCAATATAGGACCCAGTATAACTATATCGATATGTAGCATGGAAGAAAAAATTGATAATAGAAAAGGAATCATATAAAACCATAAAGAGTAAATATATAATAGTAAGCATTCATAATTAGGCAATAAAAATGATTATGTTTTGAGCAAAAAAGTATTTTTCTAGTTTATTTTAAATGTAATACTGTGTAACTTCATGGTGTGTCTCCTAGTTTTGTACTTCTGAAAGAGTAAACAACTGATTCACATTCCTCACCTTTAGCTGTGATGTGTAGCCAGCACCCATATCAGACAATCTGCCTTCTCCCTCCAGTGGAATGGAAGCCTAGCCTAGAACAATGAGCTGCAAACCAGAGTTGAAATCCCACCTCTCTTACTGACTCGTCATGACCTTGGGAAAGTCATTTCAGCCTCCATTTCCGTAGATTGCAAGCCCTTTTAGGCAGGGAAACCCCTGCTGTACCTGAATAAATCTTGCCTTGAGCTTGGATGTGAAAAGGCATGCAGTCAAATCTAAACCCAGGTATCTGAGATTTAGACTTCCCTTCGCCAAGAACTTTGGAAACCAGTGAAAATCTGGTTGAAAGGACATCACTCTAAAGTGGTATTGATTGAGTTTCCAGGCTATTTACAGCCAATGTGAAAAGTGGAACAAAGGAGCTAGGATTTCAGCTAATTATATAGAGAGATACTTGCACCTAGGATGGGCAATTTTAGAAAAGGGCACTGAGGTATATGTAAGCACATAACTGCTTATGCTGCACCAGGCATTTCCATAAAATGACTTCCCTGAGAGCTCCAGCATGAAGTTACACCCGTCCCAAGGCAAGCATCTCTTTTTGATGTGCATCTCAACAATCTGCCCCAGGTCCATTCAACCGCCATCCCCAGAAATGCCTATGTGTATACCATGCACAAGGACACACTCTATGCATCGATAGTTATGCACACAAAAAGGCTTATAAAATTACCCCCCCCCCCCCTTGAACAGAAAAAGGAGGACGGATTGGCATGCGTCTGATAATTACAAGAATCAGGACTCCGCTCTAGCTACTAGGTTGCAAAGATCAAACAGAAAAGCAGGCAGACGGATGGGGTAGCTGAAGAAACAGACAGATGCAGGTAACAGTGACTGGAATGTTTCTACCTGCTGTCCTCAGATAGCTCAGTGGCTTCTTGGTTAGTGTCAGAGCCTGGCAGAGAAGCTGCTTACCTGTGCAGTGGCCTTCCTGTGTGGCGGCTGCTCTCCCATGAACCAAGAAGACAGCACTCGGTGAAGCTTTGGGCAATAGAAGGTGGAAGGATGTAATCATCTTCCCCTCCTTTCATTGCCCAATCAGGCAACCAACCCCTCCTCTCTACTTACCCTATGTCATTCCAGAAGGATCACCTTTTCTTCTCTCTGCCCTGTTCCTCACTCAGTTTACACAATGCTGATTGTGTAAACAGAGCAGTTCCAGTCAAAGAGATATAATTAAAGGTTTTTATGTTGTGAAGTGCTTAGGGGTATTTTTGTATTTTCTTTTACACTGAGTAAGTAATGTACTTGTGCAATCCCAAACAAGACTCCTGTTCAATGAGCTTCCCATATTAGGGAGGAGATAGAGCTAGACCCCCACCGTCTCATCTGCCTTCCTAAAAGTTCCCACACTATTCCCTCCCTTGCCTTTTTATTTTCTCACTGGACACTTAGTCCCAGGATGTAGTTTGGAGAAGGGTTTACTGAAATGGTATGAGGCTAAGGCTACCAGATTTATTGCAGGCAAATCTAGGACACTTATCTGAAGTTTGGGGGGGGGGGGGGAGAGAGGGAGAAGAGACACCTTAGTTTCGGGTTTGAGCAGCAAGGCGTGGAAGAGGGAAGAGGAGTCATTACCCTGCTCCTCCCCATCTAACCCATGACAGCAACACTCTCACTTCCAAGCAGACACATAGAAACAATGAAACATTTCCTCTGTGTTGTGCAAAATATAAAGATAATGGATGTAAATTCTAAAAATTGCCGTATGCAAATCACTTCATTGAAAATGATTCTACTTTCTACCCCACTGCTGGAGTCAGGGAGGCTGTCAAAGATGGGAATTAGGGACGCAGCTCTGAAACCAGGGACATTCGCCAAAAAATGGGGACATCTGGTAACCTTATGGAAGGCTTACAGCACAACCCCCTACACTAAGAGGCTTAAGACACTCAAAATGTACCCTCTGGAAGAGAGAAAGCAGAAGGGGAGAACATGGCAGCATTCAGATATCTAGCAAGAGGAAACCCCCATTGAGCCAGTTTTCAACAAAGTAAATTTTCAGAGAGAACTAGCCTCCATCACTTGGTACTTTGACCCCTAGCTGTGATACCATGAAACTAATACTAGGGGTGAAAGGTGCCATTTTCAAGCCAGGAGCTGACGGTACAGGAGTGACTGAGGATTGCTCTGAGACCAGAGAGAGTCATGTTAGGTATAGGGGGAAAGTTGGAGGGTTTGGGATGGAGGTGGAGGGGGGTCTGATCATGGCGGAACTGTCAGGAGAAGATGCAATGGTGAGGACACCTGATCATTTGAGACTGTTGGGATGGGGGTACAAAGGATGGATCCAATCATGTTGAGACTATTGGAGGTGAGGGGTACAAGAGTGGGCCTGATCATGCAGGGAATGTTGGGGAGGGTGGGGGTTCTGTCAGACTGGGACTTTACTGTGTTTAGACAGTCAGTGGGTTTGGGATGGGGGAATTGGTGTTTAAGTCACCAGCCCCTTTAAGATTCTCCCCGGGAGCATCAAGTTGCATTATTCGATTTGCATAACAATGAGGTGTTTTGCATGCATTTGTTTGTTTTGCATATTATTATTATTATTAATGTGCTCGCACTGCGGCATTAAGGGCAAATACCCCTTTTTTCCACTGAAGCAGTAAGTGGCAAAAATTGTCTGTTATTACCTCAATAAATACTAGCAAATACCCCTCTTAGCCAGATAGATCAAAGTTATTGAAGACTGACAACAGCTGAGGACAAGAATATGTCTAGGGGAATGGTAAGGAAACACATAGGAGACTAATCAGCTAGATTTATCTACCTAAGTTTCAAGAAGCTGCTAGATTAAGCCATTCAAATTCTGGGTGGCCTGGATGCTGGTTTAGGTTGGGTGGGGAGAAAATCAAGTGGCTAGTGTCAATTTCAGTGCTAGACACTTAAATTGGCTGACAAACTCTAGATGCTGCCATAACAGGCCTGAGTCTAGCTGGTCAGATCTTCTGTCTTATCCAGTCAAAATAAAAAGTGAGATGGGAAGAGATGACAGCTTCCCTGCTTAACCGAAAACGTTTGGCAGATGCTGACAGCTCCCTACCATCCTGCCTCTTGCAGGGGGGGGAGGGAGAGCTGCCCATCCCCCCCCACAGTCCCACAAATCTGCACACCTCAAAAATATATTTAGCCAAGCCAACTGAACAAGGCTTTACGGTACTTCTGTATTAGTCATCTTACATGTGTAAATCAAAATGGCTTTGAAAACCATCCTTCTCGGGTAGAAAGAGTATTTTGTATAGAAGGAGTAGGTCAAGGTGACAGGGTCATGATATGAAGCTGGAGTGAGGAAGTTCAGAGAAAAATAAGAGCAACAGTGGTATGAAGGACGACCATGGCAGAATTCAAGAACACTTGGACATTCAGATGCAGAGGATGGCGGTGAGGGGGGAGATCAAGCAAGTTCTGCGATGGTAAAAGCAGGGGTAGAGTGGACAGACTACTACTAAACCTACTACTGATCATTTGTATAGCACTATGGACACGTGTACAAGACTGTCCCTGCTCATCAGAGCTTGCAATCTAGTCAAGACAGGCAACACAACAGCTGAGGACAAGAATATGTCTATATAAGAAACACATAGGAGACTAAGTGGATCAGGATCCAAAAGCGGCCTCAAAGAGGTGTTTTCAGCCTAGATTTGATGTCGCTCTTCTGCTAATTCACCCTTCCATCTGACATGGTAACTCATTGGAGAAAATATTTTTTCACTCAGCGCGTAATGAAACTCTGAAATTTGTTACCAGAAGATGTAGTAAAAGCTGTTAGTGTGCCTTGTTCAAAACAGATTTGGATAAGTTCCTGGAGGAAACGTCCATAAGCCGTTAATAAAGAGGGCTGGGAAAATCCACCGCTTACCCCTGGGACAAGCAGCATGGAATTTGTATACCTTTTGGGAACCTGACAGGTACTTAACACTTGGATTGGCCACTGTTGGAAATAGGATACTGGGTTTGATGGACCCTTGGTCCTACCCAGTATGGCATAACTTATGTTCTTATGTTCCTTATCTACATTGTAACTTCATTGCATGTTCCCAAGTCTTTCTACTTTTTGATGGCGTAAACAATTGATCTACGTTTACCCGTTCTACTCCATTCATTAATTTATAGACCTCTATCATATCTCCCCTCAGCCGTCTCTTTTAGTCAGGGAGGGTTACCTCCTCCACCTGACTCAGACACCTCCCCCTTATTTTCCAGGAGAGCCCCTCAGGTCTCCCCTCCACTGGGACCTTCTTCTGAAGGAGTTGGCAAGTCTTCTCGAGGATGAAGCGGTGGAACCGGTGCCACACCACCTCAAGGGCAAGAGATCCTACTCCAGATACTTCCTCATGCCAAGATGACAGGTGGCCTAAGGCCCATCCTCGATCTGCGCAACCTCAACAAATTCCTGGTGAGGGAGAAGTTCAAGATGCTCTCCCTTGAAACATTGTTGCCATACCTTCAGCAGGGAGACTGGCTATGCTCCTTAGACCTCAAGGATGCTTATACCCACATCCTTATCCACCCCAACCACAGGCAATATCTGCAGTTCGTAGTGGGGGGCAGGCACTTTCAATACAGGGTGCTCCCCTTCGGCCTAGCCTCTGCCCCAAGAGTCTTCACAAAATGCCTGGTAATTGTGGCCGCCTTCCTCCGGCTCCAGGGGATCTTCGTCCTTCCCTACCTGGACGACTGGCTCATAAAGGGAGGCACAGCCTCGGAAGTGCAGCAGGCCACCCCTCGCACCATCCAGGTTCTGCAACACTTGGGTTTTGTCATAAACTACCCCAGTCCCGCCTCCTCCCCACACAGTGCCTGGAGATCATCGGATCAAAGCTCGACACCCTCCAGTCAAGGGCTTGCCTGCCCAGGGACTGAGCCAGTTGGCTCCAGTCCCTTGCTTGGGACGTACAGCACCATCCCTCGATGCCCACCCGACTTCTTCTGCACCTCCTTGTGCACATGGCCTCCTTGGTCCATGTCACCCCGGACTCTTGCCTCCACATGAGGATGGCGCAGTGGTGTCTCCGGGACCAGTGGTCTCAGGCCACAGGTTGTCTCTGGGACCGAGTCTCAGTGACCCGCCATTTGGCAGACTCCCTGGATTGGTGGCATTCGACCCGGCATCTCGAAGCAGGAATGCCTTTTCAGGCTCCAAGCCACTCGAGGGTCCTCACCATGGACGCCTCCCTGCTCAGCTGGGAAGCCCACTGTGGGAGATCTCCGCACTCGGGGCAACTGGTCACCAGACGAGGGCACCCAGCAGATCAACCTCCTGGAGCTCCAGGCCATACACTTTGCCCTGAGGGTCTTCTGTCACCACCTACATCACTAGCCAGTGTTGGTCCACATGGACAACCAAGTGGCGATGTTCTATGTGAACCACGGGGTTTCGTGCCCTTTGTCAGGAGGCATGGTCTCTGCTCGTACACAATCCATTAGGGAATCCTACTGCGGGCAGTGTACCTGCCAGACCAGGATAACCTGCTGGCCGACAGGCTCAGCAGGGTTCTCCAACCACACAAGTGGCGGCTGGACCCCAGGGTAGGCAGTCGGCTTTTCTGTCTCTGGGGGGAACCTGTGATGGGCCTGTTCTCCAGTCCGGACAACTTTCAGTTGTCCCACATTTGCTCCCGGCAGGCCCACCCCTCCAGGGTGGCAGTGGATGCATTCCTGATCTCATGATTGGAGGGCCGCATGTAAGCTTTCCCTCTGACGCTGTTGATCACCAAGACCCTGTTCAGGGTGCTCCACGACAGGCCTTGCTTCTTTCTTTATTTATTTATTTAACATTTTTTTTTTATATACCGTCTTTCTACAAATCAAGACGGTTTACATAGAACATTTTGTGGCAGTGTGTTTCAACTGTTTACCTAGAACAAAGTAACAAGGATACATAGGTGAACAATATGAACTAATTATTTATTTTATTTATTTATATAGCTGTATTTATATACCGCTTTTCGCCGGGTCAAAGCGGTGGTACATAGGGGTGGGGGGGGAATTAAGTACATTGTAGGGCCACCACCGGGGAGGCAACATTGATGATTCTGACATAGGATAGACTTTGGACATAGGACAGACAATGGACATAGACATAGGCCTTGAGGTAGAGGTTCATTGTGGGTGAGCTTAGAGGTTTGCAATGATCAATGATCAACTATTTACATATGTATATACAGGGCTACACATGGTTGTGTTATAGAATTTGAGGGGGCATGTGCTCATCCTGATAGCTCCTCGGTGGCTCAGTCAGCCATGGTTTCCGCTGCTCCTAAGGCTGGTGGTGGAAGTCCCCATCCTCCTGGGAACTGATCCAGGTCTTCTATCCCAGGAGGGGGGCTCTCTCCTGCACCCCAACCTTGGGTCCCTCTCACTGACAGCATGGCTGCTGAGAGGATAACTCTGGCCCCTCTCAACCTCCCGGTGGATGTGGAGAACATTCTGCTGTCTTCTTGCAAGGCCTCCACTAGGAAGACTTACGCCCTCAAGTGGCACAGGTTCTCTGCTTGGTGCGTCCAACAGGGGCTGACACTTTCTTTTGCTTGGTGCCTTTGGTGTTACAGTACCTTCTCCACCTGTCTCAGTCCAGGCTCAAGCCTAACTCCGTTCGGGTACACATTAGTGCCCTGGCGGCGCACCATCGGGAAGATGTCCTACAACTATTAGATAAACTGAAGAGTAGCAAATCACCTGGGCCGGATGGTATACATCCAAGGGTGTTGAAAGAACTGAAATTTGAGATTGCAGACCTGCTATCAGTAATCTGTGAACTATCATTAAAATCATCTCTAATACCTGAGGATTGGAGGATCGCCAATGTAACACCAATTTTTAAAAAGGGTTCGAGGGGTGATCCGGGAAACTACAGACCGGTGAGCCTGACATCAGTACCGGGAAAAAATGGTAGAAACCATCATAAAGAATAAAATTACTCAGCATATAGATAGTCATGACCTAATGGGAGACAGCCAACATGGCTTTAGACAAGGAAGATCTTGTCTTACTAATCTGTTATGTTTTTTTGAAGGAGTGAATAAACAGGTGGACAAAGGTGAGTCGGTTGATATTGTGTATCTGGACTTTCAGAAAGCCTTTGACAAGGTCCCTCATGAGAGACTTTTGGCAAAACTAAAGAGTCATGGGATAGGAGGCAGTGTACTACTGTGGATCAGGAACTGGTTAAAAGATAGAAAGCAGAGGGTAGGGCTAAATGGCCAATTTTCCCAATGGAGAAAGGTGAATAGTGGTGTACCCCAGGGATCTGTGCTGGGTCCGCTGCTTTTTGACATATTCATAAATGACCTGGAAAGTGGAATAACGAGTGAGGTTATCAAATTTGCTGATGACACAAAACTATTTAAAGTTGTTAAAACCCAGGAGGATTGTGGAAAATTGCAAGAGGATCTTGATAAATTGGAAGACTGGGCATCAAAATGGCAGATGAAATTTAATGTGGAGAAGTGCAAGGTTATGCACCTAGGGAAGAACAACCCAAACTATGGTTACACGATGCAAGGTTCCACATTAGGAACCACCACCCAAGAAAAAGATTTAGGCGTCCTTGTGGATACCATGTTAAAACCCTCGGCCCAGTGTGCAGCGGCGGCCAAGAGAGCAAATAGAATGCTAGGTATGATAAGGAAAGGAATGGAAAATAAAACAAAAGATATTATAATGCCTCTATATCGTTCCATGGTGAGACCGCACCTTGAATATTGTGTGCAATTCTGGTCGCCATATCTTAAAAAGGATATAGCAATTTTAGAAAAGGTTCAGAGAAGAGCCACCAAAATGGTAAAGGGGATGGAAGGCTACTCCTATGAAGAAAGGCTAAAAAGGTTGGGGCTCTTTAACCTGGAAAAGAGACGGCTGAGGGGAGATATGATAGAAGTCTATAAATTAATGAACGGAGTGGAACGGGTAAACGTAGATCGATTGTTTACCTTATCAGAATATAGAAAGACTAGGGGACATGCAATGAAGCTACAGGGTAAACTATTTAAGACTAATAAAAGAAAATATTTTTTCACTCAACGTGTAATCAAACTCTGGAATTTGTTACCGGAGGGAGGATGTAGTAAAGGCTGTTAGTGTAGCTGGGTTTAAAAAAGGTTTGGACAAGTTCCTGGAGGAAAGGTCCATAAACCATTATTAAGAAGGGACCCAGGATATCAATGCTTGAACCAATACAAGCATTGTGGAACCTGTGTCCCTTGGGGAAACTGCTAGGTATGTATGACCTAGATTGGCCACTGTTGGAAACAGAATACTGGGCTTGATGGACCTTGGTCTGATCCAGTATGGCATATCTTATGTTCTTATGTTCTTATGTTCACTATCCGGTGGATGGTAAGCCCCTCGCGATCCAACTGTTGGTGACCCGTTTCCTTAGGGGCCTTCTCCTATCATAGCCCCCGGTTCGCCATCCAGCAATTGAATGGGACCTCAACATGGTGTTAGGGCAGCTCACTCGCCCACCCTTTGAGCCTTTGGCTAACTGCCACCTACGCTATCAATCAACAAAGGTGGTTTTCCTGGCTGTGCTCACCTCTGCTCGTAGAGTCAGCGAGCTCCAAGCCCTTGTGGTGGAGGCGCCTTACTTATACCAGGTTCTACAAGAACAGAGTGGTGCTTCGCACACACCCCAAATTCCTGCCGAATGTAGTGTCGCTCTTCTATCTCAACCAGGAAGTGGTGCTCCCTACCTTCTTTCCAAGGCCTCACTCCAGTCGGGCAGAAACGGTCCTTCACACCTTGGACTGCAAGAGGACCTTGTCCTTCTATATCCAGTGCAGTCAGAGCCACCGCAAGGCTTCTCAGCTCTTTATCTCCTATGACCCCAGTAGGCTGGGGGAGGCAGTGACTAAGCATACGCTGTCCACCTGGGTGGCAGACTGTATCTCCCTCATCTATGAGCAGGCGTGGCTCCTGCTGGAGGGCCACATCACAGCGAACCGTGTCAGGGCCATGGCGGCTTCAGTGGCAAACTTGTGCTCCATCCCAATGGTGTCAATGAAGGTAATACACATGCACCCTCCCACACGTCTCAGTTAACAGATTCCTTAACTCATTGAGGAAGGTCTCAGACTCTGCGGCACTGATTTAGACTTCAAAAATGTCAAATGTTAGTGCCTATTCGCATCAATGACCTTCATCAGTATATGTTTCTAAAGTTATCTCTCACAATGCTTTGATCTTATTTCAAAAGATGAGCTCCTCTGTTTCTTCACATGCTTCTCTTGACGTGGACTTTTTGCAGATGTTCGGTTGTTGTTTTTCTTTGTAATGGTTACATATTGTTATTTCTGATATATTTGTATTTTCTCTAAAGTTTCTTAATAAATGGAAATTGAAATGGAAAAAAAAAAAAAAAAAGATATGCTTAACTTATTTCCCAATGCCGTCCTTCGGTACCTCATCCACGTTTCACTTTTTAAGTTTCCTCAGGGGCTTTTCACAGCACAAAGCTCTAAAAGGACGGAAAAATACATAACCACTAAAATAACTTTAAAAGACATCTCCTCTAACTAATATTGTTAGAGACCTTCCTCAATGAGTTAAGGAATCAATTTGTTAACTGAGACGTGTGGGAGTTTGACCACTGGGAACACTTCAGTACATCTATACTCTTAAGTTACATTTTGAGTGCATGTGTATTACCTTCATTGACATAAATACCACTCAAAGAACAGACTATCCCAATGGTGGACATCTGCCGGGCCGCCACCTGGTCTTCAATACATACCTTCGCAGCCCATTACTGCCTGGAAAGAGAGTCCTGATGGGACAATGCCTTCGTCCAGGCTGTGCTCCTTAACCTTTTCGGGGTCTAAGCAACTCCTACCCTCCGATCCTTCTGTGTTCAGGCTACCGGAGTGCTGGTTCACCGGACACAGGGGTCCTACTGTGGTCTCTGGATACGGAACAAATTGCTGCTACTTGCGGCTGCCCTCGGGGAGTCCTATTTTTTTGTTATGGACTTGCGGTAGCCTGTAGCTGGGGAGTCCCATATCTGAGGACTGACTTCCTGCTTGTTCCCGGAGAAAGCACAGCTACTCACCTGTAACAGGTGTTCTCCGGGGACAGCAGGAATCAGTCCTCACAACCCTCCCTCCTCCCTTGGAGTTGCTCCTTTACTGTCTTCTGTTTTTGCCGTCTTTTAGCTATGTCATCTGACTGAGCAAGATGGCACCCTTGGGCGAGAAGGGGACCACGCATGCATGGTGGCATCTCCCAAAGGCTTTTTTTGAAAGCTGGGGGGATGCTTCCGCGAGGGCTCCGTCAGTGCCGACTTCACCCATATGTGAGGACTGGTTCCTGCTGTCCCCGGAGAACAACCTTTACAGGTGAGTAACTACACTTTCTACTCAACGCTTAATCAAACTCTGGAATTTGTTGCTGGAGGATGTAATAAAAGCTGTTAATGTAGCTGGGTTTAAAAGAGGTTTGGACAACTTCCTGGTGGAAATGTCCTTAAACCATTATTAAAGTAGACTTTGGCAATCCCCTGGGATAAGCAGTATGGAATCTGTCTACCTTTTGGGAACCTGAAAGGTACTTGTGACTTTGACTGGCCACTGTTGGAAACAGGATACTTGATAGACCTTTGCTCTGATCCAATTTGGCATATCTTATGTTCTTATATAATCCACAGGAAACATAGGTGTGATCCTTCCACTATTTTGAGAGACTGCTTCCATCCTAACACACATCAGAACTTCTTAATGACTTAATAAAGGATCTTGGACCTGATTTTTTTGCCATTCCCTTGTTGTTTGGTCTATGGGTGATGGCCACACCCTAGACAGGTAGTGCTTTATAAATGCTCATTAATAATAATATTGCAGTTACGTTATTGCTAATACTGCTACTAGTACTTATCATTAATTACTATACTACCACTACTACATATTCATTAATTAATAGAGCTTAATCTAAATCAGAAGAAGTCTTTGAATGCAAAATGGAAAGGAGAGCTGGATGTAGGTCTGCTAAGAGTGCACCTTAGTGGTTTTTGGAAACAAAGCAATACAGGAGCAGGTCTAGACAAATTTTCTTGGCGTCTAGGAACCAGCCTAAAAATCTAGGAGCTGGCTGCCGAAACCTAGGTCACAATGCATGCCCTCACTCCCCAAGAAAGGAGTATCTTAGTTACGTTTTGAATTTTAGGGCCTCGTTTATTAAGACTGTTTTCTCATTTTCTATGAGAAAGAGCTTAATAAATCTGGCTCTTAATGGGCTGAAGGGATGTTTGGGCCAATGCACTCCCCTCCCGGCACACTTGTATCAAGAGCTCTGAAGTCACAAGGCAGATGGTCTTCCTCCCCTTTGGACACCATCATTTTAGAGTGTCTAAATGACTAGAAAATATGATGGCAAAAACCAGAAGGATGCTTAGGTGCATAGGGAGAGGAATGGCCAGCAGAAAAAAGGAGGTGATAGCGCCTCTGTATAAGCCTTTGATGAGACCTCATTTGGAGTAATTCTGTGTAATTCTGGAGACCACACCGTCAAAAGGATATAAACAGGATGGAGTCAGTGCAGAGAGTGGCTATCATAATGGTCAGTGATCTTCGTTATAAACCATATGGGGACAGACTTAAAGATCTCAATATGTATACTTTAGAGGAAAGGCGTGATAGAGGAGATATAATAGAGACATTTAAATACTTCCATAGCATAAATGCACAGGAGGAGAGCCTCTTTCAATTGAAAGTTAGCTCTGCAACAAGGGACATAGCATGAGGGTGAAAGAGAATAGACAGGAGCAATATGCGGAAATATTTCTTTACGGAAAGAGTGGTAGATGCATGGAATAGTCTCCCAGTGGAGGTAGTAGAGACGAGGACAGTATCTGAATTCAGGAAAGCATAGGATAAAACCAGAAGATCTCTAAAGGTCATAATAGTTGATGTGGAAGGGCAGACTAGATAGGCCAGATGGTCTTTTGCTGCCATCATGTTTCTAATTCCTTGAAATATAATGATGAACAACTAAGCTAGTTATGAGTGCCTTCTGGAATGATAAACAAGTTGAAAAGAGCACTAATTAAAATCTTATAAGGCTGACCTCAGATAGCTCTTCATATAATGAATTTCAATAGTCTAATCGACTTGCAACTGCCAGGAATACAACCTTAAAATGGAAAGAGAAAAAATAGCCTTAATTGACAAATCATGCAAGGTTGATTGTATAACCCCACCAGTCTGGGAAGACAATATTAAATCTTTGTCAGAGTTTATTCCTAGACTGATTATTTCATTCACGAGTCACATTTTATTTATTTATTTATTTGCAAATCTTTTATATACCGCCAATTCCCAAGATCAGTGGCGGTTTACATCAAACAATGCTAAAATACATAGAACAATGTGCAGCTATAACAGATACATGTAACTGTAAACAACTATATACAAGTATTATAACAGATTTAGAACTATTTACAAGATACCACATAGAATTACCTTGCAAAACAAGGATAGCCGATACAAGCTTCTCCCTTCCGGAAGTTCAGGTCCACTCCAGATTTTTCCAAATTTAGAACTAACCTATGCTAAAACAGCCATTTTTAGAATCACTTCAGCTCGAGATATAACCTCCAGCTTGTCTTCCTTCATGAAAACTCCCAGCTAGATATCATCAGCAAGCTTGTAACATTCCAGTCCACGTTGTTCTAACATTCTTGCTAATGCAAATACAAGTATAACCCTCTTTCTCCAGCTAATAAACCCAGGAGTACACAAAGCATTTTTCAATGGCTGTCTGCTCAATCGGTATTTACTGGGTCCTTGGGGCAGGACCGAGGGAGACCTAATGCAGTCACACATTACACAAATTACCCTGGTCAGTGGTATGGACTAGTTGTGTTTTACCTAGATAATGATGGCTGAGCCGACGGGCCCCGGTCCCGCGGCTGGCCGGGTAACCGGGTTCCCGGGGCCCGACCACATGGCAGCCCTCTTCGCGGCGGTGGGCCGGGGGGGGGGAGAGGGGGGGCACGGGCAGGCTTGCGTGCCTGCGGGCCCCTCACGTCCTCCCCGTGGCGTCCGCGGATTGGCCGCATGGGCGGTTGAGGGGGCGTGGCCTGTACGAGCAAGGAGGGATCGCCGGCTGGCGATCTCCCTCTTCCTCCTTGCTCGTGCCGGCGAGAAGGTTGGCGCTGCGGGGAGAGCTGGTGAGTTGGGCCTTGGCTTCGGGGCCTTGTTTTCTGGGCGGGATTTTTTGGCCTCCCCTCTGCCCCCGAGTGCTGGTCTTGGCCGGGTTGGCCGGCTTTGATCGCGGCCGTTTTCAAATTTTCGCGGCGCACCTTGCGAGTGCCTGCCGCTTGGCACGTGGGTAGGGGAGAGGAGGGGGGGGGGCTTCCCGGTCTTCCCCGGTTCGTTTAGCGGGGCGCTGGGTCCCCTCTTGCAGGGTCACCTTTTCTCCCTGCCGCTTCTGGGGGGGCCCCCGTTTGCTGCTTCAATAACATAATAATACAAATTAAAAAAAAAAAAAAAAAACACAGACAGAGACCACATACCTCCAGGCTGCTGCGGCTAGAGGGTCCTGAGCTGCACGTGCCCTTTGGGGGTGGGCTTCTGTTGCCTGGGGTACCCCTTGCTCATGGCCCGAAGGGTTCCATCGCGGGGGGCGGCCAAGGGGTCACGGGGGGCGGCCCAGGGGGCGCGTGGCACTACTAGGGGGCGCGGTGGGGCACGGCCCATGGGCCGTGGTCGGGCCCCGCGTTCTATGACCTCGACGGCCCGGGTCCTCTCGGGGGTCCGGCAGGGGCGAGGGCGCAGCCGGGTGGGCGGGGCTCGGGGCCGTGGCGGAGCGGGCGAGTCTCCTGCGCCCGTCATCGGGGTCGAGTGTGCCTCCCCGGTTGAGTTGGTCCCTCCTGGGGGGGCGTCCCGTGGGGTTTCCTCGCCGGTTGTGCTAGCAGAGCCCGAAGGTACGGATAGTCCGGGTGCTGGCGGGCCTGGGTCATCGGGGGCCCCGATTCCCAACCGGTCCTGGGAGGTGGGCGCGGGCTACCCTCCGCTCGCCTCCTCTCCCTATGGGGAGGGGGGTCCTACCCCCAATCCCTCGGTTCCCCTTCCACCGCATGGCTTCTTCGCCCCTGCGGCCTCCTGGGCTTATGGTGCGGTCCCGTGGGGGGGTGTAGGGTCGTGGGGTGGGGGTTGGGGGGCGCTGGTTTGGCGAGGGGCGTGGTGCGGCTGCGGGAGCGGCGGCCTGGGAGGCTGGTGGGTTGGGGCCTTCGGCTCGTGTGTGGGGGGCCGGCTCGCCGGTGGCTCCCGGTACCCCTGGGGTCTCTGCTGCTTGTTTTTCTCCCTTTCCTCCGCAGGTCCCGACGACTTCGACACCGGCCATCTCCATGGCTTCTGAGGACAGGCAGGCCGGTGCGGGTCCTGCGGTCTCCACGGCAGAGCTGGGTCCTCCGGTGCCCGGCGGGTCCTCCGGGGGTACTCTCGCTGCCTCTTCTGGGACGCCTGGTGAGTATATTGGAGGGGCCGAGGTGGGGGGAGGGGACTCCGCTTCGGGCTCCGCTGGGGTGGGCAAAGCCAAGGGGAAGCGCAAGCGGGCGCGCCGCTGCCGGCGAGCGTCCTCTTCCTCTTCCTCCTCGTCGTCCTCTTCGGCTTCTTCGCGCGGCTCAGTTCCGGGGGGGGCGGATGGTGGGGCGTCAGGTGGCGCCCCCGTTATACGTTGTTCCGAATTGTGGGAGGCCGTACCGCGGAAGTTGCGCCGGCGGATTAAGCGCCGTAAATATATTGACATCTTCCGTTTGCTCGATGGTCGGAAGCGCTCCGGGGAGAGCCGGCGGAAGCGCAAGGAAGACGAAAAAGCGGGCAGGGTGCGTAAGGTTTCTCGCAACACCCTCAACTGGACCCGCGCTTTCCTGCGTTTGGCGAGTGTGTGGGGGCACTACTTCCCGGAGCAGTACGGGGCTTTGCTAGCCCATGCTGACAATATATTGGCGGCGTCCCAGGCCCATGAGGGGTGGGCCTGGTTGAATTATGACGAGGAGTTTCGTGATCAAATGGAAGAGAACTGTCAGTTGCAGTGGGGAACGAAGGATATCAATCTGTGGCTGACTCAGATGTCTGTAAGGGGTCGGGTTGGGGGGTCTGGCCCGACGGTCGTCAAGGCTGGGCCATCCCCGTTGGGGGCTGGTGGGCGCTCCTTTCGTGCCCCCGCCCCCGTTTTGCCGCAGCAGAAGGGGGGCGCCATCGGGGGGGACGTTTGCTGGCGCTTCAACAAGGCGTCCTGCCCCTTTCCCGACTGCAAGTTCAAACACGCTTGCTCCTCGTGTGGGGGTGCGCACCCGGCTGCTAAGTGCACCCGCAAGGGTCCCGTGGGGGCCCCTGCGGGGGGTAAGTGAGGCTGCGGCGGTCTCGGCCCGGACCCCGGTACGAGTCGAGGCTATGCGTCCGTGGCTCCTTTTATACGGGCGATCCCGTCGGGGCAGGGCGGCCGGTTTGCTTCTTGGGGGGTTTTCCCGGGGTTTCCGCATTCCCGTTCTGGGGGCGTCCGGGCTCGGTGGAGCCCGCAATGCCGCCTCCGTTCGGCAGCACCGGGAGATTGTGCGGCAGAAGCTCTCGGAAGAGTGTGCGCTTGGCCGTATCGCGGGTCCGTTCCTGGAACCCCCCTTTTCCCCGTTCACTGTCTCGCCGTTGGGGGTGGTTCCCAAAAAGGAGCCGGGCAAGTTTCGATTGATCCACAATCTTTCTTGCCCGCCGGGCACTTCGGTAAATGACCTTATTCCCCGCGAGCTCTGCACCGTGCGCTACTCCTCTTTCGATGCTGCCGTCGCCCTGGTACGGCAGTGTGGGCACGGTGCCCTCCTGGCCAAGGTGGACATTGAATCGGCTTTCCGTTTGTTGCCGGTGCATCACTCGGCCTTCCCTTTGCTCGGGTTTTGCTTCGAGGCACGGTACTACTTCGACATGTGCATGCCCATGGGCTGTGCTATTTCTTGTGCGTACTTCGAGGCTTTCAGTACCTTCTTGCATTGGGTGGTTGAACGGCAGTCGGGAGCCTCAAGTATTGTCCACTACCTCGATGATTTTCTTTTTGTCGGGCCTGAGCGGAACCCCACCTGTTCCGCCCTCTTGAGCACCTTTCAACGTGTAGCTGCCGCCTTTGGCGTCCCCATCGCTGGGGATAAAACGGTCGGCCCGGGCACTTGCCTCACCTTCCTTGGCATTGAGATTGACACGGCTGCCATGGTGGTTCGTTTGCCGCCGCCGAAGGTTCAGCGCCTTCGGGAGTTGGTGGCTGCCGTCGGCTCTGCCTCGAAGGCCTCCCTTCGCGTCCTGCAGTCGCTGGTTGGTCATCTCAACTTCGCTTGCAGAGTCCTTCCCATGGGGCGCCCCTTCACGAGGCGTTTATCCTTGGCTATGGCCGGTCTGCGGCTGCCTCACCATCGGATCCGAGTCTCCGCGGGGATGCGGGAGGATCTGCGGGTGTGGGACGCTTTTCTGGCTGGCTTTGACGGGTGCTCCGTCCTTCAGTTGCCGGAGCTCTCCAATCTTGACCTGCAGTTGTTCACTGACGCGGCGGGTGGTTCTGGTTTTGGGGCCTTTTGTCATGGTTCCTGGTGTGCTGAGCCTTGGCCCGCTGCTTGGGTGAGCTCCGGGTTGGTCCGGAATATTGCTTTCCTGGAGCTCTTCCCCATCATCGTGGCCCTCTGGGTATGGCCGGACCGTTTGCGGGATCGACGGGTGGTCTTCTGGTGTGATAATGCTGCGGTCGTCGAGGTCATTAATCGACATTCTCCTCGGTGTCCCAAGGTGGCGTCTTTGATGAGGGTCTTTGTGCTAGCCTGCTTGCGCCTAAATGTCACCGCCCGGGCCCGGCATGTGCCGGGCTCTCAGAATGCCATTGCTGACGCTTTATCCCGTTTTCAGTGGGTGCAGTTTCGGCGGTTGGCTCCAGGGGCGGACGAGTGGCCCTCTCGGGTTCCGGAGCATCTCTGGACGATTGGGACCCTGACCTAATGGCTCTGCTTGCGGCGTCGGTGGCGCGCAGTACCTGGGTGTCTTATCGCCGGGGCTACTCTCAGGTGAGTGATTTTCTGGGAACGCACGGCTGGTCTGGGGGGGCGGTTTCGGATGGTCTCGTTGGCCGTTTCGTGTTATGGGCAAGAAAGGAGGGGTGGGCTCGGTCGGCGGTCACAGGTGCGTTGGCGGGTTTTTCTTTCTTTTGCAAGGCTGCGGGGTGGGGGAACCCCCGGGTTTCCTTTTTAGTCGGGCGGCTCCTCGCCGGTTGGGCCCGTGGGACGCCACAGTCGCGGGATTGGCGGTTGCCGGTCTCTCATGAGCTTTTGGAGCGGATCTGTTCGCTGTTGCCGCGGGTGGCGTCCTCGAGCTTCGAAGCAGTGTTGTTTCAGGCGCTGTTTACGACGGCCTTTTTCGGCGCCTTTCGGGTGTCCGAGCTGGTTCCTAGGTCGGCGAGGCGGGGGGCTTTTGGGGGGCTTGACGCGCGGCACGTCCGGGTCGATCCAGCGCGTGTCCGGATCTTCCTTTCGCGGTCCAAGACGGATCAGTCCGGACTAGGGGGTTGGGTCCACCTATGTGCTATTTCCCCCCTCTTGTCTTGTCCTGTTCGGGCTTTGCGCGCATACGTGAGCCAGCGTCCGGAGGCTGGTGGCCAGTTCTTCGTCCATGCGGATGGCCGTCCGGTGACCCAGTTCCAGTTCACGGCTGTGTTACGCCTTGTTCTGCGGACTTTGGGTTACCCCGAGCGTAGTTATGCTTCGCACTCGTTCCGGATAGGAGCGGCTACTAGTGCGGCGGCTGCAGGTTTGGACTCACGGGTGATTCAGCGCATCGGCCGATGGCGTTCGGGGGCCTACGCGGGGTACGTTCGCCCATCTGCCCCTAACTGAGCGCCCTCGTGCCGATGCCCTTGGTCGGTGGCTCATTTGAGTCGTGCTGTGGGAAGTAAAGGGGGGGGGTCGGGGGGGGGGGTACTAACCTTTTGTCTTCCTTTTCCAGAGTGGCGGGCTGGTGGTAGTCCGCTCTTTTCTGCTTTCAGATGGTGTGTCGGTGGGTGACTGGTGGATCATCGGGCACTCCTTTGTTTACTGGGCTGAGCGTCGAGCGGCGGTTCGGCCGTTGGGTACCCACCTTGGCCTCGCCGCTCATGGAGTGCGTCTGTCCTGGCTGGGTAGCCGTGGCATGCATTGGGGACAGCTCCTGGACTGCGTTCGCATGGAGATGAGTCGGCGGCGGCGGCCGGTCGGGCTGCTGCTCCACCTTGGGGGCAATGACGTCGCCTGTTGGCCCTGCTGGCACCTCATCATGACGGTTCAGAGTGACATTGCCCAGTTGCGTGTGGTCCTCCCCGGAGTGGCCATCATCTGGTCGGACATTATACCCCGCCCGGCCTGCCGGACCCAGCGGCGCTGGTCGAGGGGTCTGTGCAAAATCAATCGTCAGATTGGGCGCTGGGTAGAGCTGACGGGCGGGTTCCAGGTTCGTCACCCTTGGGCGGACCTCGCTTGTGCGGGCCTGTACCGTCTTGATGGGGTCCACCTTTCCCGGGGGGGGCAGGTTTTACTCCTGACCGACGGGCCGCCGGCCTTGGAGTATTGGTGCTGGTCGCAGCTTTCGGTGGGGGGGGCGGCGCTAGGATAGCGAGCTACCTAGCGCCGGTGGCGGGGTGGCGAGCTGGTGCTCGTCGACCCGGTGGCTCATTTCAGCTTTATGCCGCTTCCCAGGTGAGCGGCTCGGCTCTTCAGGTTGGGGGGAGACGTCCCGGCTGGGGTCTCAACCCGGATATAGGCAACCCCTTCAGCCAGCCTTTGCTAATACGGCGAGGCGGGCGCCAAGGGGTTGCGGGGGGGGGGGGGGTGGGTTGGATGGTGCCCCCGCTTTGCTAATATGGCTGGTGGGGGGGACACCATCCGGAGGACGGGTGTGGGGGGGGTTTGAGGTATTCTGTATTGTTCTGATTTTTGTGGGCCCATGTTGGGCCGGTGTTTTACGGTTATTTAAGTTTAAAAAAAGCTGCGACCATGCATAGTTTGCACCTATACCTGAAGTCTGTGTGCACTGTCGGGGGAGGTGTGGTTCTGCGGGTGGAGGGGTGGGGGGGGGCTGTGGCCCGGTCGGGCATCCGGATACCTCGGTTATGATGGCTGAGCCGACGGGCCCCGGTCCCGCGGCTGGCCGGGTAACCGGGTTCCCGGGGCCCGACCACATGGCAGCCCTCTTCGCGGCGGTGGGCCGGGGGGGGGAGAGGGGGGGCACGGGCAGGCTTGCGTGCCTGCGGGCCCCTCACGTCCTCCCCGTGGCGTCCGCGGATTGGCCGCATGGGCGGTTGAGGGGGCGTGGCCTGTACGAGCAAGGAGGGATCGCCGGCTGGCGATCTCCCTCTTCCTCCTTGCTCGTGCCGGCGAGAAGGTTCCCGCCCTCCCTCCCTTCCTTTAGCAGGGTTGGGGGGGGGGGGCGTGTGTCTGTTGCAGCTGGGGGTGGAGGGGCGTGTGGTGGGAAGGTGAGCGGGGTGGCGAGCTGGTGCTCGTCGACCCGGTGGCTCATTTCAGCTTTATGCCGCTTCCCAGGTGAGCGGCTCGGCTCTTCAGGTTGGGGGGAGACGTCCCGGCTGGGGTCTCAACCCGGATATAGGCAACCCCTTCAGCCAGCCTTTGCTAATACGGCGAGGCGGGCGCCAAGGGGTTGCGGGGGGGGGGGTGGGTTGGATGGTGCCCCCGCTTTGCTAATATGGCTGGTGGGGGGGACACCATCCGGAGGACGGGTGTGGGGGGGGGTGTGAGGTATTCTGTATTGTTCTGATTATTGTGGGCCCATGTTGGGCCGGTGTTTTACCGTTAATTAATAATAATAAAAGCTGCGACCAAGCATAGTTTGCACCAATACCTGAAGTCTGTGTGCTCTGTCGGGGGTGGTGTGGTTCTGCGGGTGGAGGGGTGGGGGGGGGCTGTGGCCCGGGTCGGGCATCCGGATACCTCGGTTACTTACCTTTGAGGAAGTAGAGAAGGATATACAGAGTTATCTCTCTCCCGCCTCCCATTTGCTGTATACTTAAACCATACTTTTCTGATCCTAGAAACAGGGGTGGGAGGATTAATGACCTGGAACATCTTAAAAAGAAATTGAACACAAAGAATCAGTCCTTTGAGATTCTAAGCGTCTAGGTTTATAAAGTAACTTCATGGAAAGCGAAAGAAAAAAATAAATATTAGTTGAGACTTATCTGATGTATTTATAGTGTTGTACCAAGAATTATGATGTTTGAAAACTGTGAAGTAGGGAAAGAAAAAAATATTATGTTGTATTGGAATGTTTTGCTAATACAGTATAAAGGAAATTCTCTGAAGTTTCATTTGATAATCTAGAGAGAGAAAGTTTACCATACAGTATTCTGAAACCAATTAAATTGAATTATTTTTATTCCAACTTAATTCTCTCTATTGCATAGTATTTTTAAATCTATAAATATTTGATTTTTCTGGAAGCCATCCCTGAGCATTCCATCTGGAAAGGGCCTGACCATATCCTTAGCCACTTGTACACGGCTCCTTTTATCCCTGGGGAGAGTCCTGGCTCAGGGGAACATCCATGTTAGATTCTCCCTTGGAGTTTCTCCTCCAGCACTGTTCCCTCCCACTTGACACCACCCCCCTCCTCTTTGTTTCATTAGCATGAAGGAGGAGCCATCTACCATGGACCTCCCCCTTTTACAGCTCCAGGTGAATTGTTATCTTCCTTTCCTCCTAAACCTCATGTGGTAGGGATGGAGATTTATTTTATTTTATTTATGTATTTAAAAGTTTTCTATACTGCCTTATCAGTCAATCAAAGCGGTTTACAAGTAACATAACAACCATTACATCAAAACAGTAATTAACTATGTACAGTGTAACCAGTTGCGCTTACTAACATTCAATGACTATTTACATTTAGTGGTGAGGGCGAATATCTACCTTGTGGATAGCAGGTACGTAGGAGGTATTAGGTGCAAAGCACCTTTATGTTGGGTATGTACCTGAATCTCCTTGTTGTGTCCCATAGTTCACAAGTTAAGCAGAAGAAGTAATAAAAGGGAGCCTTGAGGAACTCCATGTCTTAACATTTTAAAACTAGATAATAATTGATTCCACTAGACCCCTTGTCCTCTTTCTGTAAGACAAGATGAAAAACAATCGAGCAGAAAAGAGCAGATCCTAACCCAATTTCTCCGGGAACAAGCAGGAAGTCAGTCCTCACATATGGGTGACATCGGCGCCGACGGAGCCCTCGTGTGGAGCAAATCCACAGCTTTCAGAGAAAGCCTTTGGGAATTGCATCATGCATGCGCGGTCCCCTTCCTGCCCAAGGGTGCCATCTTGCTCAGTCTCCTTTTTTCCGCTGAGCCCTCTGGATGTGGTCCAACAATCGCCGTGGAAAAGCTTTAAAAAGTTAGAATTTTGTTTTCTTTCCTTACCGGATCAACACCAGTTCCCCTTCCCGCCTTCGGCTTGATATACCGGTATCGAGTCCGGCTTGATTTTTCATTTTTTGTCCTTCGTGACTAGTGTTTGTGCTCTTTTTCTTTTTCACTGGCAGCCCGGGTCTTCGACCTCGCAGGGGCTCTTTTTCCCCTGATGGCTGCCAGCGGGTTTAAGAAATGTGATCGGTATGCCAAACTAATGTCTCTCACTGATACACATGACTGCTGTCTCCGGTGCCTCGGGCCTGACCATGACCTGAAGGTCTGTGGCCTGTGTAGGAAGATGTCCTTGAAGGCCCTGAGAAGCCACCAGCAGCAGCATGATAGGAGTTTTCCTGAGTCCGTACCTTTGCGGGCCCGGACCTTGTCTGAGGCCTCTATGTCCCAGGGGAACACTCCGAACCCAAGCATCATAGGGGTTCCTCGGAGAGGGGGTCTCCCTCGCGGGAACATCGAAGGAAGAAAAAATCCTCGAAGGTGGTGTCGTTGGATGGCTCTGAATGGCTTGGTCCCTCCCGGGACCGTTCGTGGAGCCCCGATTACCCGGATCCTTGGAGATGGAGCATCCAGTGAAGCTTCCTCGATGGGAATTGGAGCAGCTGAGGCAGGTAACAACTGTCCTCATCGAGGACTCCCCTCCGGGGAACAAGTGTCGACCCGGTGGCTGCGGAGCCTTCTGAGATTGGTCTCAAAATGGTGGTCCTGGAGCACAGTGTCTGCCTTCATGGAGCAACAGCGGGTGCTGATTGCCGGTCTGACCGGTCCTTCCATCCCGACAACCGGGACACCGACGTCTAAGTCGACCTCGGATGCCGAACTGATCCTCGAGACCATGTGTACTCGATTCAATCCTCGGCCGAGGTCCCTCTCGGCTTTCCGCTCGGGGCCGAGGTCGTCACCACCGGTGCCGCTGGCATCGGGATGGTCGATGCTGGGACCCTCGATGCCGGAGCCCATTGATTCCTCCTCGGAGGCATCGGGATGGGAGACGGAAGAGGAAGAGTCCCCAGATACCTGTTGGCACAGGGATGTCCTGTCCGATTCCCCGGTGTCCGAGCTTCGGAGAAGGTCCCTCCCAGAGGACACTAGGTTCTTGGACTTCATGAGGGTCATGTTAAAGGCTTTGGCATTCCCCGCGGAGTCCGAGGAGGATCCTCGAGCCAAAGAGCTTGAGATCCTGCAGTGTGACTCTCCCTCTCGGGAGGCCCTTACTGTACCCGTGCCTCCGATCCTGGAACGACTGATGCTCCGCATGTGGGAGACACTGGCATCAGCGCCAGTGATCAGCAAATGGATCGACTCGATGTATCGAGTCCGTAAGAGCCCTGGATTTCAAAAGGCACAATTGCCGCACAACTCCATGGTTATGGAATCGGCCATGTGCAAGCTGAAGAGCCAGAAGACGCATTCCTCAGTGCCTCCTGGCAGGTAGGCCTGCAACCTTGGACGCCCTTGGCAAGAAGTGCTTCCAGGATTCAATGCTGACATGTCAAATCCAGGCCTACCAGCTGTACATGGGCATGTACCTGAGGGACCTGGCGGAGGAACTCGCCGGGTTCTCGGCTGGTCTCTCCGAGGGACCTTTGCAGTGCTTCAAGAGCCTGTCCACCGTAATCCGTGAGTGCTCAAAGTTCATGACTTGAACGGCCTATGACGGGTTTGAGTCGGTGGCCCCGTTAGCTGCGGTGGGCATCGGTGCATGCCGCCAAGCATGGCTACAGTCGTCGGACCTCGAGCAATGGGTGCAGGACAAGTTGGTCGATGTCCCATGCCAGGGAGAGAACCTCTTTGGCAAACCCATGACCGACAAGGCTGTGGAAATAGAGTCCGAGTACATGACCAGGATACGGCTCTCAAAGAAGACCTCTTCCCCTTTTCGAAAGAAGGGCTCGGGTAAGAAGCCCTTTTACCCAAGGAAGATTACTGCTTACCAAAGCTACCCCCCATTTCAGGCCTCCCTGGCTCCCCAACAGGGGCAGCAAGCCAAGGGACAGAGGCATGGCCCTCCTAAGCAGAAAGCCCCCAAACCCCAGGCACCAGCTCCGGCCCAGCCTGGTAGCAGCTTATGACTCTCACAGCATGGCACCTCTCCCCACAGGGGACAGGCAGTGAACAGGAGGAAGGCTTGCCCTGTATGCCCACAGATGGGCAGCTATTACCACCGATGCCTGGGTCCTGCAGATAGTCCATCAGGGCTATTTATTTATTTTATTTATTTATCCATATTTACATACCATCTTATTCAATCAAAGTGGTTTACAATAAAAATAAATAGTCATATTAAAAATTTGGTAAAAAGGGCAAAGTTGGAAAATTAAAAGGATCTAGAAACTCATCCTTTTCGCCACCGCAGTCTATTGCTGTTCATGATAAATTGATTGCAGTAAAAAAAGAAGTAAAGTATCTAGGTGTTATCCTTGATGAAAATCTGTCTTTACGTACACACATTCTTAAAACTTCATCCAAAGCGCATCACAGGTTAAAAATTATTCGTCGACTAAAACCTATTCTGAGCAATGATCATTTCTGTACTGTGTGGCAATCAATAATTACTCCTATCATAAACTATGCTAATTCACTATCTCCAGGAACAAGCAGGAATGTAGTCTTCACATATGGGTATCATCGGTACCGACGGAGCCTGCGTGGGAACGCTCCCCAGCGTCCAATAGGAACGCTTTTGGGAGCATCCCTCAGCACATGCGCGCTGCCTTCCCGCCTTTCCAGCTGTCCCTCTTCAGTTCTTTGATTTCCGCGGAGCCGACAGGATCTATTCCCTGTCACTGCAGAAAATTCCGTCTTTAAATTTCTTTTCTTGTGGTCGCGTTTGCCTACTGCACGACGCCTACCGGTACCGCCGGTTCTTTTCTTTTCATACAAAAAAACCCAAAAAACCTTAGGCTTTAGACTGTTTCTTTTCAGAAACTTTTCTCTTTGGTGCTAGGCGCCATTTTGGGCGCTAGGCCCCATATTCCTAAAACATGGAAAAGCCAACTAGTGGTTTTAAAAAATGTACTAAGTGTGGCGGTACCATTTCCGTCACTGACACCCATGATTGGTGTCTGAAATGTTTAGGACCTGAACATTCTCCAACTGAATGTCTCTCCTGTATAGGGATGACTAAAAGAGGAAGACAAAACCGGGCTGCAAAGCTCGGTACCCTTTTTTCTTTAGATGCCAGATCCATTGCATCGACATTGTCAAGGACCTCTTCTTCCTCCCATGGATCTCAGGTAACTAAACATAAAAGCCGGTCCTCAAAGGATAGCTCTCCTGCTAAGCATCGAGAGGCCATTGGCATTGCCCTTGAGGGAACCACACCGGCAAAACAGCCCCGGCGGGAGGCTTCAGCTTCCAAAGCATCGATGGGGCTTCAGGATGTTCTCGAGGCCTCAACCTCGCAAGAACTACCTGTGCCATGCTCAGGGGTTCCGGCCGTCCTTACCGGTACTGACACCCAGGCATCGGCAGTGCCAATAGACCAGAGGTTCCTTGCTATCGAGTGCAGCATCGCAGCTCTTCTTTCAGCTGCAGTATCAGTGGTCCCACGGGCACCGGTACCGACATCGACACCGATGCCGGTACAGACACCGGTACTGACACTGACGATACCAGTACCAATGGTACCAGCCCCGGTGGGAACTCTTCCCATGCCATCTCTGGCTGGAATTGACAAAGTGGTACCGGATCAGCTCGGTACCGACTTCGATCGGTATTGGGATCGTGCATTGCAAGAGCATCGGGGTCAGGAATACTTCGATTCCTCCGATTCCGAAAACTCTGACAATTCTGCTGGCACTAAAGGGTTTCTCCTAGAAGATCCCTCTTCTCCCCAACGCCGAATGTCACCTCCAGAGGACATGTCATTTCAGGATTTCATCTGTGATATGGCCAAAGGTCTTTCAATCACAGTAGCTCCTGAAGAGGAACCCAGAGCAAAAGAATTGGAAATTCTCCAATATCCTAAAGCTCCCAAGGAGGCAGCCACTCTGCCTATCCATGAAATTCTTCGTAGCTTGATGCTCAGAATGTGGGAGACACCTCTGACTACTTCTCCTCACTCTAGGAGACTTGATACTATGTATCGAATTCTGCCATATCCTGGATTTCAGAAAACTCAGCTGCCACACCATTCAGTGGTAGTGGAATCAGCCTTGCGTAGGATGAAAAGTGCAAAGAGGCATGCATCCAATCCTCCAGGTCGTGAATGCAGGACTCTGGATGCATTTGGGCGCCAAACTTTTCAAGCTTCCATGCTTTCAGCTAGGATCAGTTCATATATCCTATATATGGGAATATTCCTCAAGGAAGTCACAGGAGACTTGGAACTTATGAGCCCATTTCTCCCAGGTGACAAGAAACAAGATTTTTTTGCTCTAGTTAAGCATGCTCAAGATGTCTCCAAGTTTGTTAATCGTGCAGCCTTTGACTGCTTCGAATGCATCAGCAGAACCTCTGCTATTGCCATTGGCGCACGACGGATTGCCTGGCTACAGGCATCAGACTTAGAGACTTGGGTACAGGACAAGTTAGGCAACATTCCTTGCATGGGGGAAAATCTCTTCAGCAAGAACTGGCAGGAAAAGGCTATCGAGTTAGATGCTGACAATTCTACCTTAGATAGACTGTCAAAGTCTATAGCCACTCCAGCCAAAAGGAAGCCTCATAAAAAAACCCTCTTTTAGCAAAAAGAGGAAGTTTTATCCTTCCTATACCCAGCAGAGTCAAACTCAAGGTCAGGTTGCCCAAAAAGGACAAACTAGACAGCAAAAGAAGCCAAAAGGCCCGAAAGCCCAACCAGCTCTCCAGGTTCAGCCCCCTCAAGGGCTTTGACTCCTTCCTAGAGAGCTTTGCCTTCCTGCCTCTGAGGGGTCCCCAACCTCCCAATATTCTGGGCAGGTTATGCCACTTTGCCAACAGATGGCATCAGATAACAGCAGAAGATTGGACTTTGTCCATTGTAGGAGAAGGGTACAAGCTTCATTTTCACAGCATGCCCCCTCCTACAATTCTAAAGCAATTCAATTCTCAAACCTCTGCAGACAATCTGCTAGATCACGAAGTCTCCACACTTCTTGCCCAAGGGGCAATAGAGGAAGTACCCATTCTTCAACAGGGTGCAGGGTTCTACTCCCCCTGTTTTCTTATTCCAAAGAAAACAGGACACAGACCCATTCTGGACCTCAGAGAATTTAACAAATATCTGTTTTGAGAGAAATTCAAAATGATTTCTCTAGGAACTCTAATGCCATACCTTCAAAGCCAGGATTGGCTTTGCTCTCTAGACTTAAAGGATGCATACACTCACATTCTCATCCATCCAGATCACAGGAAATTCTTATGTTTCCTTTTCAGGGGAAAACATTTCCAGTACAGGGTTCTTCCCTTTGGTCTGGCTTCAGCACCAAGGGTATTCACGAAATGCATGGCAGTAGTAGCTGCATTTCTACGAACCCTGGGGATTTTCATCTTCCCTTACTTAGATGACTGGCTCATTCGAGCCCCTACAGTTGCAGAGGCCAGCACTGCACTGTCCCATACAATGCAAATCCTCCAATACTTTGGATTGGTAATAAACGTCCCAAAATCTCAACTAGTTCCTTCCCAATGCCTAGAATTCATAGGAGCCTGTCTAGATACCAGACAGGCAAGGGCTTTCCTTCCACAAGCCCGGTGTCTTCACATAATGCAACTAGCTTCTCAAGCAGCAGGCAAATCCTCCCTCACTGCTCGAGAGCTACTGCAATTACTGGGACACATGGCATCCACAGTTCATGTAGTCCCATATGCTCGCCTCCACATGCGAGCAGCTCAGTGGACACAGGCCACAGGTCATTTGTCGGACAAAATAGTAATCTCTCAACCACTAATTTTGTCCCTCCAATGGTGGCAATCACTAGAAAATCTGACAGTGGGGTCTGCTTTCCATCCACCCTAACAACAGATGCATCACAGGTGGGTTGGGGAGCACACCTGAATCATCTCTCTACCCAGGGCACCTGGACTCCACAGGAGGTTGGTTTACACATAAACCTCCTGGAATTAAGAGCAATCTATTTAGCTCTTTGAGTATTCCACACCCAGCTCAGCTACAAGACAGTCCTAGTCCAGACGGACAATCAAGTAGCCATGTTCTATGTGAACAAACAGGGCGGAACAGGCTCTCTGTCGTTATGCAACGAAGCTTTACGACTGTGGGCCCTCGCCAGAGAGCATCAAATTCACCTTATAGTGGTATATCTTCCAGGCATTCAAAACCTTTGGGCAGAAACTCAGCTGAGTACTGCTGCCTCATGAGTGGTCCCTCCACCTAGACCAGGTGGCAAAGATATTTCATCTCTGGGGTACTCCATACATAGACCTCTTTGCAAGTCCACTGAATGCTAGACTTCCCCAGTTCTGATCCAGGATTCCGGCTCACAACTGTCAGGCAAGGGATGCCTTCCTCCTTCACTGGAGTCAGGACTTCCTTTATGCCTTCCCACCCATTCCCCTCATCCCCAAAACACTCTTCAAGCTTCAGAGAGACAGGGGTCGCATGATTCTCATAGCACCATGATGGCCATGCCAAATGTGGTATTCCCTGCTTCTACATCTCTCTCAAGCGGCACCTCTGGAGTTAGGGCATACTCCAGATCTCCTTTCCCAGGAGAACGGGACGCTATGGCACCCGAATCCCCAGTCCCTGCACCTCACGGCCTGGTTGCTGAAGGCTTAGACCTCCAAGATTTCAACCTGTCCCAACAGGTAAAAGATATCCTTCAGGCTTCTAGGAAACTTTCCACAAGAAGATCTTATGCCTTCGTGGAAACATTTTACTATATGGTGCTCCAAGAAGGGATTAAACCCCCTGGTCATACCCTTAGAATCGATACTAGAGTATCTCCTTCACTTATCGAATTCTGGTCTAAAGACCAATTCGGTAAGAGTCCATCTTAGTGCAATTGCAGCTTCTTATAAGCCTCTGAATGGACAACCAATTTCCTCTCATCCACTCATATCAAGATTTATGAGAGGCCTTTTATTAACTAAACCTCCCATCAAGCCACCACCGGTGGCATGGGATCTAAATCTAGTTCTTGGGCAGCTCATGAAGCCTCCTATTGAACCTTTGGCCACTACAGCCCTTAAGTTTTTGACCTGGAAGGTCATCTTCCTAATAGCAATCACCTCTGCCCGTCGCATTAGTGAATTGCAAGCTTTAGTGGCTGATCCTCCTTATACTAGGTTTCATCATGATAAGGTTGTTCTTCGAACTCACCCACACTTTATGCCAAAGGTGGTTTCGCCTTTTCATTTAAATCAATCAATGTATCTTCCTGTATTTTTTGCGAGACCTCACGCCTCTAATGCAGAAAGAAACCTTCATACTTTGGATTGTAAAAGGGCCTTAGCCTTTTACATACAAAGAACACAGAAACATAGAAAGTCCTCACAACTTTTTATAGCTTTTGACCCTAGTCATTTGGGACTTCCAGTCTCCAAAAGAACTTTATCTAAATGGATTGCCCAATGCATATCCTTTGCTTATGAGATTAAGGGTCTTCCTCTTCAGGACCATGTCACAGCTCATAATGTGAGAGCCATGGCAGCTTCTATGGCTAATCTCCACTCTGTGTCTATCGATGACATTTGTCGAGCAGCCACCTGGGCTTCGGTACACACCTTCACAGCCCACTACTGCCTGGATAAAGCCTCCCGTTGGGATGCCTTCTTTGGCCAAGCTGTTCTTCAAAATCTCTTTTAGACCTAAATCAACTCCTGCCCACCAACCCTGGTGGAATGCCAGAGATCCATGGGAGGAAGGATTCCCACCTTCTAGGGTGGCACCTTCCTGGGGCTATCTCCCTGCCATCTTCAGCTAGGGAGTCCCCATATGTGAAGACTACATTCCTGCTTGTTCCTGGAGATAGCGTAGTTACTCACCTGTAACAGGTGATCTCCGGGAACAGCAGGAATTTAGTCTTCACAACCCACCCACCTCCCCTAGGAATTATCTCTCTATCTCTTTGTCTCTTTCCTCTCTCCCTCTATCCTTTCACTCAGCTACAAACTTAACTGAAGAGGGACAGTTGGAAAGGCGGGAAGGCAGCGCGCATGTGCTGAGGGATGCTCCCAAAAGCGTTCCTATTGGATGCTGGGGAGCGTTCCCGCGCAGGCTCCGTCAGTACCGACGATACCCATATGTGAAGACTAAATTCCTGCTGTTCCCGGAGTTCACCTGTTACAGGTGAGTAACTGCGCTTTATCAGGGTCTTCCAATGCAGTTCCTCTACCCTCTTCAACTGTTCCAAAATACAGCAGCCAGGATTATTATGAGTACATCTAGGAAAGAGGAGGAGGGGCAGCAGCAGCTGTAAAGCAACCCGCCATCAGGCGGGCCCGCGCCTGTCGGGCCCGCGCCTGAGGGCCTCGCCAGAGGGCCCTTAGGCGTGGCCCTTTGGCGGGAGCCCACTCGACCTGAAACCACAAAAGCAGCTCAATCAACCATACTCAGCCGAATATCAGAAGACTGCCCCTGACATTAACCCCACAACAGAGCTCACCGGAGGAATCCCTCTCTCCACTGCATCACCCAGATCGCAGACCAGCGAACACCTTATTTTCATCATACGGTACTATTGCTAGTAGCTAGCCAGATAGTATATTAAGTAACATTAACAAGCAACAAAACAATACATTCTATTGTTACTGTGATACTATTGTTAGTAGCCACCATAGTTTATTACTACTGTAGCCCCACACAGTGTTTTACCATCGTCAATAGATTATTGTTACTGTGCTACTATTGTTATTGTTAGTTGCCCACACAGCTTATTACTACTGTCAAAAGATTATTACCACCATATAGTACTGTTGCAACTAGCTATCTAGCACAAAGTTTACTACTGCCAGTAGAATACTTTCAACCTGCACTGTTGCCAGTTGCCAGTAGTCATCCTTCAATAGGTATCATTTTATTACTGTTGTCAGTAGTTTACCCATAACTATTAATGTTATAAGGATGTTAGTAACCAGCCTGTAATAGTTACTACCCATGGCATTATTGTAGTCAGCAATACTCTCATAAAGCTACACTTACAAATCATTGCACTGCTGTTACAAATAGCTGATACATTGTAACAATCTCATACAATTGTAACAATCTCATACAATTGTGACAAACAGCCAGCCAAAATTAACTTACTGTTCTAACTCTTCTAACTGATACTTTGCTGTTATATCTTAATCACGTTCTATCTTAACCACGTACAACTCAACACAACCTCACTCAAGCCCTCTTACATAGCCCGCCAGAAACACTTCTCTCCTACAAAACAAAATACAAAACATAATGGCCTACCTAAAAATAAAGTCACTACCAACCACTCTCCTTCTAATAGCCCTCCTTCTGCAACCAATATACACATATAAATTCAACAACCCCCCTTGTAATAGCATCCCCATCATCCATAACCCCAACCGCAATCTAACACGCTCTCCGCTACACCATCACTCATACAACCCGCCACCAAATAGTTCCCACAGACATCCTCCTAGAGTAATCCAAATAAACTGTAAAAACCATGACTACAAAATATCCTCCACTTGCACAGACACCAAACTAAAATTGATCCTAATAAACATTCGCTCTATTAGGAACAAAATACCAATAGTAAATGACATAATAAGAGACGAACAACCTGACATCATTTTCATCACTGAAACATGGCTAACACCTACAGACACAATATTATTAAACCAACTTCACACATCACAATATGATGTATTCAACTGCCACCGTGACACAAAAAGAGGAGGTGGTGCACTCATCCTCACTAAAAAAAACCTACAATACACCCTAACGAACTCAAACAATGTCGAAGGAATGGACATAATAAACATTGAAAACAGAACACTAGCATTCTCCTTAATCTATAGACCCCCATCAGCTGATCACAAAAATCTCTCCCCCATCCTTGAACTCGCATGCACAACATCTCAGAGAAAACCCCTCATAATCTTAGGTGACCTTAACCTCCCATCTCTGAACCAATCCCAAAAAGACAACTTCATTGACTCAATGTCCCACATAGGATTTAACCAGATAGTCCATACTCCCACACATAATAAAGGAAACTCACTTGATCTTGTTTTCCTCCCTTCCCCCTTTAACCAACATAAACTCCATTCTTCCCCGATAGCTAGGGAAGTACCATGGTCTGACCACCATTTGATAACATTCCACCTATTAGCACAAACAACATCACAGTCCACAAACACAATATCACATATCTCACGCTTTCCCCACTTTGATAATGACACATTCCTTGACAACATACTACCTAAACTCACCACCACAAGTCTAAATGACATAGAACAAACAATAGAGAACTGGAACCAAACTATCCAAAAAGCAGCAACCCCCACTCAAACAATACAGAAGATAAAGAAGGAATCACAAAAATGGTTCACTAAAGAAATTGCCAGGCTAAAAAAGCAACTACGGAAACAAGAAAAAATTTGGAGAAAAACAAAATCACACGATAACAAAACTAAATATAAACATACTTAATAGATACAAGGAAGCAATCAATAAGTCAAAAAGGGAATACTACTCCAAACTAATAAATCATGCTATCAATCGGCCAAGAGAACTTTTCTCAATTGTGAATACATTAACAAAAACACAAAACCCCGAACTGAACCAAGACTCAATCAGTGTACAAACCTTAGCATTACATTTTGCTGAGAAACTAAAGGCAAAACCTTACTCTACAACCACCACAATATCTAAACAAGTCAGTAATTATGAATGGACAACCTTTCACAAGATTGAAAGAAAGCACATCCTTAATATTATAACAATGATTAACACCACAACCTCACCGCTTGACCCTTGCCCTGTATCATGGATCAAAAATACTAAGGAATTTCTTGCAGAAAATATCCAACATATAGTAAACCAATCACTCTCTCAAGGAACCATGCCCAATGCCCTAAAGCTCTCCTCGATCCGTCCCATAATAAAAAACAATAAACTAGACCCAAAAGACCCCAACTCCTACAGGCCAATAGCTAGCATACCACTAATTGCCAAAATAATAGAAAAAACCATACAACTCCAACTACAAGACTACATTGATGAACAAAAACTCCTTGATGAGCATCAATTTGGCTTCCGACCCTTCCACGGAGTTGAAACTCTCCTAATCGCCCTAACAGATCTACTCATCAGAGGCACCAATGACAACAACAAAGGCTTCCTTCTCCTCTTCATAGATCTATCTGCTGCATTCGATAGCATCAATCATAACACCCTCATTAACAGACTAGAATACCTAAAAATAGGAGGGACAGTCCTTGAATGGTTCAAATCATACATCTCAAACAGGTTAATACGGATACAACTAGGTAACGACACATCCGAAACTTTCCCACAAGGTCAAGGCATCCCCCAAGGATCAGCCCTCTCAGCCCTCCTCTTCAATTTATACCTCCAGCCCATTACAAACATATTTAAGAAGCACAAAATTAACCATTTCATATACGCAGATGATATCATGCTTGCCACCCCCATAAATCCTAACAATCCCGAATATGATAGCCTACTCCAATGTATGAACGAGACTACTAAATGGCTTGAAGACAACCACCTAAGCATTAACCTCAAAAAAACAGAGGCAATGTTCATAACGAGGAAATCAGACACTGAATACATATACCCCAATACAATCACAATAAATAATACACCTATACCTGTTAAAAAGGAGGTAAAATACCTTGGAATAATCTTAGACCACTCACTCTCCATGATTCCACACATAAAACACACAGTAAAAACCATATTTTATAAACTCAAGACAACACAACATCTGAGACCCCTACTCAACACCGATGACTTTAGATCTGTAGTTAATACACTCATAACCCCCCACTTCGACTATTGTAATAGTCTCCTAAATGGACTTCCATTAAAAAGCATATACTATCTCCAAAGAGCCCAAAACATATGCGCCAAGATGGTCACTAAAGCTAATCTAACAGACCACGTGACCCCAATTCTCCTAGACTTACACTGGCTCCCTATAAACAGCCGAATAAAATATAAAATCCTCCTAACTACTTTCAAAATCGTCAACAACATCTCCCCAACACAACTATCCACCCTAATACACCCTCCATCAGATACTAGATCACGCAGACAGAACGCAACCCACTCCCTCAACATAAAAACAAATTTTAGAAAAACTAAAGCGACAACAAGTGACAGGGCATTCTCCTTCGCTGCCCCCACCCTCTGGAATGAAATACCATTAACACTCCGCATGATAAAAGACCTTCACCAATTCAAAAAAGAATTAAAAACCTACCTCTTTACAAAACACTTTGAAATCCCCTACCAACAAAGAACTTCGCCAATACAATCACAGAAACACATACACTGTACCCAAGACAGAACAAATGACTAACACAGGAAAATTCACTAACCCCACTAACCCCACACAACCCGCTAATGAACCACTCAAACAGTTGACTATTTTCACTACTGTAACTGTATCTAACTAAGATGCGCTCCATGTATATAACTTGTAAATAGTTTGAAAAGCTCTGTTATAGTTAATGTTCAAAATATGTTCAAAATGTTGTTCAAAATTTGTTCAAAATATGTTCCCTGTAAGTACACCTGTACATAGTTAAAGCATAATGTTCCCTGTAAATGTATACAGAAGTATACAATTGTTCTGTTTAATGTTCAATGTAAACCGCCCCTGATCTCTGGAAGGGGCGGTATAGAAAAGACTGTTAAATAAATAAAAATAAATAAATAAATAAATAAAGAGCACATAACTCCTATACTTCAATAACTACACTGGCTTCCCATTATCTTGGTTATGGGAGTCAGGTCTGGGTTGTCAGTCTTGATGGGGAAGTATACCATAATGTCACCTGCATATAGATGATAAAGCATCTTGTGACTTCTAATTATCCTGCAGATGGGTTGAATATATATATTGAATAGTATGGAGGATAGAGCAGAACCTTGAGGATCTCCATTTGGCACACTAAACCTTGTTGACTTGTTTTCACCGCATGTAACCTGTTGAGTTTGATCACTGAGATAAGAACAGAACCACTTTAGTGTGTTGTTACATAGACCAATTTCTTGTAATCTCTGTAACAATATGGAATGAGAAATAGTGTCAAAGGCAGCTGAGATGTCCATTAATATTAACATGAATCCATTATTAATGTTATCAATGCCCCTAATGAGGTTGTCAAATAAGGATGTAGAGTTTCAACACCATGATGTGTCCTGAACCCATGTTGTTGTGGGTCTAATGGGGCATTTAGATCTATATGGTCTTGCAGTTGTATTTGAACAGATTTTTCATTGACCTTAGTGATGAATGATAGACTGGAGATTGGCCTATAAGACTTTGGATCTTCTGGATTGAGGGAATTTTTCTTGAGCACTGGTCGAATAGTAGCTTGCTTAAGGACAGGAAGCATGTAACCCTGTTGAAAGAATAAAACCACCATTTTATGAAGGTACTTAATAAGCTGATCCTTTAAAGCTTTAATCCATGCAACAGGACATGGATCTGTTGGTGAGATTGTATTATTAAGCATATCTATGATGTGTTCAATCTGTGTAAGAGATTGGGTAATGAAGTTATCCCAGTTTGTCTTACATAGTTTTGTTATAAATTTAGGAATAGTGTTTACCTGATTTCGTAAAGGATCATTATATCTACTGGATAGAAAATTAGAATAAAGTTGAGGGTCAATAATATGTATATCCTGTTGTGAAGAGTCTTTAGTAAGCAGCCTAACAATATTAAATAGTTCTGTATCTCCTTCATTTGACCTAGGTACTTCCTCCTTCTTTCCCAGGAGAGCCCCTCAGGCCTCCCCTTCACCGGGACCTTCTTCTGAAGAAGTTAGCAGGTCTTCTCGAGGATCAGGTAGTAGAACCGGTGCCCCACCACCTACAGGGCAAGGGCTTCTATTCCAGATACTTTCTGGTACCAAAAAGGACAGGAGGCTTCAGACCCATCCTCGACCTGCGCAACTTAAACAAATTCCTGGTGAGAGAGAAGTTCAAGATGCTCTCACTTGGAATATTGCTGCCTTACCTCCGCCAGGGAGACTGGCTGTGCTCCTTAGATCTAAAGGATGCGTATACACACATCTTAATACACCCAGACCATAGGCAATATCTGCGCTTTGTGGTGGGAGGCAATCACTACCAGTACAGGGTACTTCCCTTTGGCCTGGCCTCCGCCCCCAGGGTATTCACAAAATGCCTGGCGGTGGTGGCTGCCTATCTCAGACTTCAAGGGGTCTTTGTCTTCCCCTACCTAGACGACTGGCTCATGAGAGCCACTTCAGCCAGAGAGGTCCATCAGGCTACATCCCGCACCATCCAGGTGCTCCAGCATCTGGGGTTTGTAATCAATTACTCCAAATCCAGCCTTGTTTCCACTCAACAATAGAGTTCATTGGGGCAAGACTCGATACCCTTCAGGCAAGGGCCTACCTGCCGACAGACAGAACAAAGAGGCTTCAGGCCCTGGCACGCCAGGTGAGTTGCAGACCTCAAGTGTCAGCAAAGAACTTTCTGCGCCTCCTCAGGCACATGGCCTCCACGGTCCATGTGACACCAGATGCCCACCTCCACATGCGAACTGCTCAGTGGTGCCTCAGAGACCAGTGGACACAGGCCACAGGCGGCCTCCGAGACAGAATCACAGTATCCAGATGACTAGTACAGTCCCTGGACTGGTGGCTTCACCCATTCCACTTGGAAGCGGGGATGCCTTTCCAGGCTCCTCAGCACACGAGGATCCAGACCACGGATGCATTTCTGCTGGGCTGGGAAGCCCATTGCCAGGGGCTTTGTACTCAGGGTGTGTGGTCTCCAAACGAGAGAACACAACAAATCAATTTCTTGGAGCTCTGTGCCATCCGCCTAGCTCTGGGAGTGTTCTGGCGAACTTTGGCTCATGAGCCTGTCTTGGTACAGACAGACAACCAAGTAACCATGTTCTACGTGAACAAACAGGGCGGCACGGGGTCCCGCCTACTGTGTCAGGAAACCCTGGATCTGTGCTCCTTTGCAGTCTGGCATGGCATTCATCTGCAGGCAGTTTACCTGTCAGGCCAGGACAACGGCTAAGCAGGATTCTCCAGCCCCACGAGTGGCAGCTGGACAAGGGAGTAGTCCATTGGCTTTTTCAGACCTGGGGACGGCCAGTAATGGACTTTTTGTGAGTCCGCTCAATCACCAGCTGCCCTGGTTCTGCTCCAGGCAGCCACACCCGTACAGGGTGGTTGCCGATGCATTTCTCATATCATGGTCTGTGGGCCTCCTGTATGCGTTTCCCTTGACGCCTCTGGTGGCCAAGACTTTATTCAAGATCCTCTAGGACAAGGCCTCGGTCATCCTGGTAGCCCCCAGGTGGCCAAGGCAACCCTGGTTTCCACTTCTACTTCAGCGAGCAGTGGAGGCCCCCATTCCCCTGGGGTCCTCTCCAAACCTCCTGTCCCAGAAGGGGGGCACTCTCCTGCACCCCAATCTCAGCTCCCTCAACCTAATGGCATGGCTGCTGAAAGGGTAGTGCTTGCACCACTCCTCCTTCCAAAAAATGTGGAAGAGGTCTTGCTGGCCTCCAGGAGGCTGTCGACTAGACGGACCTATGCCATCAAGTGGCGTAGGTTTGTGGCTTGGTGCGAGGAGCAGAATGTAAACCCTTTCTCCTGCCAGATTGCAGTGCTATTACAGTACCTTCTCCACCTTAACTGGCTCCAGCTCCACAACCTGGCAGTGAACTTCGGCAAGATGGAGATCCTGCATGTCACAAGGGACCCCACCTTTACACCCCCATCATCCATCAAATTTGATGACTTTGACCTACAAGTCAGGACACAGGTCAAATATCTTGGCATCACCCTGAACCAGCATCTGGACTTCAAGGCCCACATCCAGAACATCACTAAGTCTGTTTATTTCAAACTTACATCCCTACGCAACCTCTGCCACTTCCTGTCTTCATAACACTTCTGCTCAGTATGCCAAGCCTCCATCATTCCCTTATTTGATTACTGTAACATGATATACCAGGGGGTCCCCAAATCCACCATCCTACCACTCGAACCTATTCAAAACACCGATGCACGCACCATCTTCAGAGCCACCAGACACACCCACATCACACCCATTCTAAAAGCCCTTCATTGGCAACCAATTGCCTCAAATCAAACACAAAGCTCTCACCATCATCCACAAAGCTCGCCACCACCTCCCCTCCGTTCACTCGCTCCAGACCCTTATCTGTGACCAACAGACCACGTAGACAAAGCACCCAAAACCGACTCAGGCTGCCCTCTCAAATCTGCAAGAGCATCCAGCGTGCTCACCAAAGAGCCTTCATGCTATACGCCCCTTCCCTCTGTAACTCCCTGCCCCTTGCACCACGTTGTATCCAATCAAATCACGCCTTCAGAAAGAACCTGAAGACATACCTCTTGCAGGAACACTTCGGCACAGATCAGCCCACAGACCCACAACAGGACAACCCCCACCTAGCACCAAACATCCCTCCCTCCCCTCCCACCGAAGGCCATGGCAGTTTATCACTACCTGTTTGCCCCCTGCCATTAAAATGATGAAGTTGTTTTGTTTTAAGTTGCAATGTAACTTGCCTATTCCCCCTGTTAACCCCACTGTTGCTGTTGTGGATTGTACACTGTTTGGACTGGTAGAAAAAAGGGTATAACAAAGCCAGATAAATAAATAAATAAGTAAAGCGATTGCTATGGAGGTGAAAAGTATCTGTCCAGAGGCAAACAAACAAAAGAGAAGTGCACACAATAAACCTTTTCCTAGTGCCTTTTTCTGGCAAGGGATTTTTATTATATTTTTTCAATAGGCAACACATAGAATGCAGCCCAGCCCCGAAGAGTTTATAGCTTAATTAGTCACCTGCTGTGTAAACAAGTAAAGTAACTCACCCTGCTGTCTTGCACGGACAGAGATGGAGGCACAGAAGATAGGCAGGATAACTTTGCATAGGGCATCTAGGTTGCAAAACATGCGTGCAAAGCTGCTATAGTATTTTATGAAATGCGCAGCATGCCCTGAGCTTTTTCTAACATACGTAGAGGGCAGCGGGACGCAAATTAGAAAAGGCCATTTTCCAAAAGCAGGTGGTGAAAAAAAGCACAGTGTCACCCAGGGCTTTGCACGTGAAAGCATTGCTACTTGTATATGTAATTATTGTTCTGTATGTTTTTTAAGCCACTGTGAAGTTTTGATATGGTGCGATAGAAGTATTTTAAATAAAGCAATATATATCTAGGTGTCAATGTCCCAACACACCATAAATAGAACCAAGTAAATGTGTAACTAGCAAATTTTGCAAAACGTAGATCTAAGAGAAACCCTATCAGGCTGATGCAGAAAGCTGCCATTACAGCCATGAACTAAAAGCCGTGCGTACGGTTTTCTAGCGCAAGAGTTATGCCAAAGTTGTGCACCAGTGTTTCATAAGCAAAATGCATGCAAATGAGATATGTGCCAAACGTTTCACTAAATGTGTGGCGGGCACTAGATCATGCGCAAAGAGTGGATGCACTGGCAGGGGAACCAGATAAATGCGCAGAAAGATGCTGCAATATCAGCGACATCTGTAGTGAAATTTAAATAACAATTTTCAGAGTGAAGTAATACTTGTTTACCCACATGGCAGTATGAAGAGTTGTGCACTGAACTTTAGCGCTTCAAACGGTGATTTGTGGAGGGCATCTGTATATTTTGTAGGCACAACCACCAGAGGGTAAATCAGCAAATAAATCACATCAGAAAACATTTTTGTTCTCCTACGGTCTGATCGGTTTTTTCCATTTCGCACTGAAGCTTCACATGCCAAAGTTTTCTTCTCCTGCATGCGCCAAATTTTCCATCTCCTACATATGCTAAAGTTCTACTTCACCTCCGATAAGGCACTAGAAAAATGGCGCTTCTAAACTCTATGCTTGGCCTTTCGGTCTTCTGTGTACATCTTTGCATCCGGGTGGAATAGCTAGTGATTGCAAAGGTTAAAGACGTACATCAAGCTTGGGTGTTGTTGAAAAATACTATCTTGGAAGCCCAGACCAGCTGTATTCCACGCTTTAAGAAAAGTGGAAGGAAGTCCAAAAAATTGCCAGCATGGTTTAAAGCTGAGGTCAGAGAGGCTGTTGTTGCCAAAAAAGCATCTTTCAAGAAATGGAAAAAAGAGCCAAATGATGAAACCTGGAAACAGCACAAGCACTGGCAAGTCAAATGCAAGGCATTGATAAGGCAGGCAAAGAGAGAATTTGAGAAGAAGCTTGCTGCGGAAGCAAAAACGCGAAATAAAGACCTTTTCAAGTACATTCGTAGCAAAAAAACCCGTGAGAGAGTCAGTTGGTCCATTAGATGATAAAGGGGTTAAAGGAGCACTAAGAGGCGACAAGGCGATAGCGGAGAGACTGAATGAATTCTTTGCTTCGGTCTTTACTGAGGAAGATGTAGGGATGTTACCCACGACTGAAATGGTATTTAAAGGTGTGGAAGAATTGAAGGAAATACCGATACATCGGGAAGATGTCCTACAACTATTAGATAAACTGAAGAGTAGCAAATCACCTGGGCCGGATGGTATACATCCAAGGGTGTTGAAAGAACTGAAATTTGAGATTGCAGACCTGCTATCAGTAATCTGTGAACTATCATTAAAATCATCTCTAATACCTGAGGATTGGAGGATCGCCAATGTAACACCAATTTTTAAAAAGGGTTCGAGGGGTGATCCGGGAAACTACAGACCGGTGAGCCTGACATCAGTACCGGGAAAAATGGTAGAAACCATCATAAAGAATAAAATTACTCAGCATATAGATAGTCATGACCTAATGGGAGACAGCCAACATGGCTTTAGACAAGGAAGATCTTGTCTTACTAATCTGTTATGTTTTTTGAAGGAGTGAATAAACAGGTGGACAAAGGTGAGTCGGTTGATATTGTGTATCTGGACTTTCAGAAAGCCTTTGACAAGGTCCCTCATGAGAGACTTTTGGCAAAACTAAAGAGTCATGGGATAGGAGGCAGTGTACTACTGTGGATCAGGAACTGGTTAAAAGATAGAAAGCAGAGGGTAGGGCTAAATGGCCAATTTTCCCAATGGAGAAAGGTGAATAGTGGTGTACCCCAGGGATCTGTGCTGGGTCCGCTGCTTTTTGACATATTCATAAATGACCTGGAAAGTGGAATAACGAGTGAGGTTATCAAATTTGCTGATGACACAAAACTATTTAAAGTTGTTAAAACCCAGGAGGATTGTGGAAAATTGCAAGAGGATCTTGATAAATTGGAAGACTGGGCATCAAAATGGCAGATGAAATTTAATGTGGAGAAGTGCAAGGTTATGCACCTAGGGAAGAACAACCCAAACTATGGTTACACGATGCAAGGTTCCACATTAGGAACCACCACCCAAGAAAAAGATTTAGGCGTCCTTGTGGATACCATGTTAAAACCCTCGGCCCAGTGTGCAGCGGCGGCCAAGAGAGCAAATAGAATGCTAGGTATGATAAGGAAAGGAATGGAAAATAAAACAAAAGATATTATAATGCCTCTATATCGTTCCATGGTGAGACCGCACCTTGAATATTGTGTGCAATTCTGGTCGCCATATCTTAAAAAGGATATAGCAATTTTAGAAAAGGTTCAGAGAAGAGCCACCAAAATGGTAAAGGGGATGGAAGGCTACTCCTATGAAGAAAGGCTAAAAAGGTTGGGGCTCTTTAACCTGGAAAAGAGACGGCTGAGGGGAGATATGATAGAAGTCTATAAATTAATGAACGGAGTGGAACGGGTAAACGTAGATCGATTGTTTACCTTATCAGAATATAGAAAGACTAGGGGACATGCAATGAAGCTACAGGGTAAACTATTTAAGACTAATAAAAGAAAATATTTTTTCACTCAACGTGTAATCAAACTCTGGAATTTGTTACCGGAGGATGTAGTAAAGGCTGTTAGTGTAGCTGGGTTTAAAAAAGGTTTGGACAAGTTCCTGGAGGAAAGGTCCATAAACCATTATTAAGAAGGGACCCAGGATATCAATGCTTGAACCAATACAAGCATTGTGGAACCTGTGTCCCTTGGGGAAACTGCTAGGTACGTATGACCTAGATTGGCCACTGTTGGAAACAGAATACTGGGCTTGATGGACCTTGGTCTGACCCAGTATGGCATATCTTATGTTCTTATGTTCTTATGTTCTTATGATGTCGTTATGATGTTATTTTAATGCACACAACCCGCCTTTTAATAGGTGCCTTGCTACTTTCTGTGCCGTCATTACTGCGCAGGAAATGCTCCTGTCAAACCTCTTTCTACATTGCAACATCGTGGTATTTGTGCGCAGATGTCACATTATCTGTGTGCAGATGGTGTGCTAACATTTCTGTATCACTCCTATATTTTTACAGTTCGAGGTACTTTTGATCTCTTCGAGTGCTCCAAACACCAGATGAAATTGAGAAGTTTGCCAAGAGTTATACATGATTCAAAGCAGGCGTAGATGTTGATGTGGAAATGTTTTGAGGTGCATGGGTACTGCCATTCTAAAATAGGGAATATACGTACACTTCAATGGACTGCCTAAAACAATCCCCCATTAAGTCTGCGCATGCAGTGGCATATATATCTAAAATATGCCTTTTCTAAAATCACAAGGATCAACTACTTGAACGTGTGGTTCACCGCTATTGCCTTGACTTTCTATCCTCTCAAGCCCTCCTGGATCCTCTACAATCCAGCTTTCGTCCTTTACATTCAACCAAAACAGCTCTTGCCAAAGAGCCCGATTCAGATAGGGGCACATCTGGTCCCATTTGGACCCGATTCTAGACCACAGGAACAAAACGTTCCTGCAGTAATCAGAATCGGACCCGAAGATGGCTCGGCATGACCCTGCTGCCTGCGGGGATGTCCTCCCTGCAGGCACGCCCAACTCTCGCGTCCTCAGCCCCTCTTTTCCTCACTGCCTAACCCAAGGCTGGCCTGCCGTGACTTGGATCAGGTGGTGGGGACACCCCCTCACCCAACCCTGGTCCTGTGAGGGATCCCCAAGCCCAGTCGCCGGGTTTTTGCTGCTTATACCACCTTTGAGGTGGAATAAGCAGCGCGTCCCCAAAGGCCCAGCAGGAGGTGACCTGAATCAGCCCTGTACATCCTGCCAGGCTGGCCCATCCCTGCTCCAGCCCGATCCCACCCCCTCCCGCCGGCTCTCCTCATCCTGATGCTCAGGATGTACGAGGGAAAGCCGGACGGGGAATTGGGACAGAACAGCTTGCAGGGCTGCATGTCCCGCAACCCGCATCCCAGAATTGGGCCCAAAGTCTCCAGTGACTTGTTCCTGGCAAACTCCAAGGGTCTTTACTTAATCCTCATCCTTCTTGATGTTTCTGCTGCTTTTGGCACTGCTGCTTTTGGCAACCTTCTCCTTGATACCTTGTTCTCACTTGGTTCTAAGGGCTCTGTGCTATCCTGGTTCTCTTCTTATCTCTCCCATTGCTCTTTTAGTGATTGTTCTGGTGGATCCTCCTTTACTGCTATCCCGCTCTCAGTTGGTGTACCCCAAGGGTTCGCTCCTTTTCTCTCTCTATACACAGTCCCTTGGTACACTCATCTCTTCACATGGCTTTCAGGACCATCTTTACACTGATGACTCCCAGATCTACCTCTCTGCACCTGAAATCTCTCCGGCAATCCAGGTCAGGATCTCTGTGTGCCTTTCTGACATTGCTGCTTGGATGTCTCACCGCCACTTGAAATTGAACATGGCCAAAACTGAACTTCTTATTTTGCCCCCTAAACCCTCCTCTCCCCTTCCTCCTTTCTCAGTCTCTGTGGATAACTCTCTACTCCTCCCTGTCTCCTCAATTCACAACCTTGAGGTTGTCTTTAACTCCTTTCTCTTCTTTTCCACAGACATCCAACTGATAGCTAAAACCTGCCGTTTCTTTCTGTACAACATCAACAAAATTTGCCCATTCCTTTCTGAATACAGTACTAAGACACTTATCCACTCTTTAGTCACCTCTCATCTAGACTATTGTAAACTACTTCTTGCTGGTCTCCCTCTGAATCATCTCTCTCCTTTTCAATCTGTTCAACACTCTGCTGTGCAGCTAATCTTCCATAAGAACATAAGATATGCCATACTGGGTCAGACCAAGGTCCATCAAGCCCAGTATTCTGTTTCCAACAGTGGCCAATCTAGGTCATACGTACCTAGCAGTTCCCCAAAAGACACAGGTTCCACAATGCTTGTACTGGGTCAAGCATTGATATCCTGGGTCACTTCTTAATAATGGTTTATGGACCTTTCCTTCAGGAACTTGTCCAAACCTTTTTTAAACCCAACTACACTAACAGCCTTTACTACATCCTCTGGTAACAAATTCCAGAGTTTGATTACACGTTGAGTAAAAAAATATTTTCTTTTATTAGTCTTAAAAGGTTTACCCTGTAGCTTCATTGCATGTCCCCTAGTCTTTCTATATTCCGCCAGCCTCGTCATGCTCATATTATCCCTCTTCTCAAGTCACTTCATTGGCTCCCAGCATCCAGTTCAAAATTCTCCTGCTGACCTATAAGTGCATTCACTCCGCAGCTCCTCACTACCTTTCCTCTCTTATCTCTCCCTACACCCCTCCTCGGGAACTCCACTCTTCTGGCAAATTGCTCCTATCTGTGCCCTTCTCTTCTATTGCTAACTACAGACCGCTCCTTTCACCTTGCTGCTCCTTATGCCTGGAACAAACTACCCAAGTCTGTACATCAGGTGCCTTCTTTGGCTCTTTTCAAATCCAGGCTGAAAACTCACCTCTTCGCTGCCACTTTCAGATCTTGATTCACCTGATCTCCTTTTGTTTACTTACCATTCCCCCTAGATGTATCCTGAGTCTATAGCTACTATGTTGTCTGTCTTGACTAGATTGTAAGTTCCAATGAGCAGAAACTGTCTTTTACATGTGTCTGTGCAGCATTGCGTATGTCTTGTAGCGCTATACAAATGTTCAGTAGTAGTAGTCAGTAGTCATTAGTACACCTGTACATCTGTACATTAGTACACCTGTGCATCTGTACCCTTTGTCGCCTCCCACTCAACCAATTTCTAACCCAGTCAGTCACTTTAGGGTCCATCCTTAGGGTGTTCAGTTTGTTTATAAGTTGCATGTGTGTAACGGCATCAAAAGCTTTACTGAAATCTAAGTACACCACATCTAGGGCTCTCCTCGGTCCAGCTCTCTGGTCACCCAGTCAAAGAAATCAATCAGATTTGTCTGACAAGACCTGCCTCTGGTAAACCTCTGCATCAGATCCTGCAATCCATTGGACTCCAGAAACCTTACTATCCTCTGTTTTAGCAGTGATTCCAATAATTTACTCACTACAGAGGTTAGACTAACCAACCTGTAGTTTTCAACCTCATCCTTACTTCCGTTTTTGTGTAAAGGGACTGCATGTGCCTTTCCCAGTCCTCTGGGACCATTCCTGACCCTAAAGAAGCATTGCAAAGGTCAGTCAGTGGAGCCCCTAGAACGTTCCCAGGTTCCTTCAATATTTTCAGATGTCTGCCATCCGGTCCCATCGCTTTGTCTACTTTTAGTTTAGCTAGTTCTTCACGAAAAACATCTTCTGAAAATCGTTCAAGATTCCTGTCACTTCTGTTCCCATTTGTGGGTGTTTTCTGAGGTCCTGCTCCTGGACCCTTATCTGTGAACACAGAACAGAAATATTTGTTAAGCAATTCTGCTTTACCGTCATCAGCTTTTACCTATTCCGCCCCTTCACTCTTGAACCTGACAATACCACTGTTGCACTTCCTTCTCTCACTAACATATATGAAAAATGTCTTATCCTCCATGTTATTGCACTGGCTATTTCTTCTTCTTTTTGTATCTCTACTTTCCGTACCACTTTGCTGGCTTCTCTAAGTTTTTCCAAATATAGATGCTTTTCTTCCTCTCTCTGAGATCTCTTGTATTTTATGAAGGCCGTCCTCTTTTTCTTCAACTTTTCAGCAACTTCTTTTGAGAGCCATAGTGGCCTCCTTTTCCTTTTACATGTATTTATCTTTTGCCTTTAAAATATCCCCTTTCAGATTTGCCCATTGCTTTTCTACATCCCCCAGTTCTTCCTATCCTGTTATTGACTCCTTGAGGTATTGTCCCATCTTGGCAAAGTTAGTTTTTCTAAAGTCTAACGCCCTCACTTTTGAATGGATTTTATCTACCCTAGTCATTATACTGAACCATCTGGTGATCACTGGATGTGAGATGATCTCCCACTATGATATTAGAAACACCAGTAGCTGCTGTTATTGTATCGATCCATCTCATTGTTGGCCTTCCTCTTTTGCATTGACCTTCTACCTTGCCCAGCATGATGTCTTTCTCTAATGATCTCTTTCTTTGCATGATGTGTCCAAAGTATGAAAGTCAAAGTCTTGTCATCTGAGCTTCTAAAGAAAGCTTAAGTTTGATCTCCTCTAGTACTGATTGGTTTGTTCTTTGGGCAGTCCATGGTATACACAGTATTCTTCGCTAGCACCATAATTCAAAAGCATCAATTTTCTTCCTGTCTATCTTTTTCACTGTCCAGCTTTCACAACTATGTGATGTTATTGAAAATGCCATGGCTTGAACAAGTCAAATTTTTGAATAGAGAGAGACATCTCTACTCTTGAGAATCTTCTCTAGGTCCTTCATAGCCATTCTGCCAAGAGCAATATGTCGTTGGATTTCTTGACTGCTTGTTGCTTCTTTATTGATAATTGATCCAAGTAAGTTAAAGTTGTCAATTATTACAATTTCTTCTCCATCAACAATGAAATTATTCATTTTGCCATTTGTCAGGATTTTTGTCTTCTTAACGTTAAGGTGAAGACCCATTTTAAGACTATATTCCTTGATCTTGAGAAGCAAATTGTCTTCACTTTCAGCCAGTAATGTGGTATCATCAACATAGCGAAGGTTGTTGATGAGTCTTCCACCAATCTTCACACCTCTGTTGTCTTCATACAGCCCTGCTTCTCTGATGATTTGTTCTGCATATAAATTAAAGAGGTAAGTATGCAGCCTTGTCATACACCTTTGCTGATTTTAAACCATTCTGTTTCTCCTAGCTCCGTTTGAAATGTTGCTTCTTGATCAATGTAAAGGTTGTGCAAGAGAATGATCACAGGTTCTGGTATACCCAAGCTTCTTAATGTGGCCCAGATTTTCTTATGGTTTACACAATCAGAAGCCTTGCTGTAGTCAATAAAACACACACACACACACACATATATATATATATATATATATATATATATATATATCCTTTTGGAATGCTTTTGTCTTTTCAAGGATCCATCTCATATCTGCTATAATGTCTCTTGTTCCTCTCCCTTTCCTGAACCCTGCTTGCACTTCAGGCAGTTCTCATTCCAGGTATGGTTGTAGTCTCTGCTGAATTATCTTGAGTAGAATCTCGCAGGCATGTGGGATCAGAGCGATTGTGCAATTATTTCCACAGTCCGTCGGGTCATTTTTCTTCAATACTGGTATAAACACAGATCTTTTCCAGTCAGTTGGCCATGAATTTGTCTTCCAAATTTCCTGGCAGAGCCTTGTAAGTATGGTAACAGCTTCATCTGATTGCTGTAATAACTCAATGGTAATGCCATTAATGCCCGGTGCTTTGTTCTTAGATAAGGCTTTCAGTGCTGCTTTGACTTCTTCTTTCATCACCAATGGTTCCTGATCATAAGGAATAGGTTGTAATGACTGTTGGTCCACTTGATCTTTATAGTATAATGACTGTGTATATTCTTTCCACCTTTTCTTTCTCAGCATCATTCAACATGGATCCTTGAGCATCTTGTAGCATTCCAATTCGAGGCTGGAATTTTTTCTTTAACTCTCATAGCTTTAGAAAAGCCGATCTTGTTCTTCCTCTAATAGCTTCTGATTCTATTCCTTGCATGTGTCATTGTAGTACTTTTCCTTGACTTGTCTTGCTGCACATTGGAAATCTCAATTGAGTTCTACAATTGCCTCTCTTTCTCCTCTGGCTTTAGCTTCTCTACGTTTCTGGACAATTTTCAGAGTTTCTTCAGTCATCCATTTTGGCAATTTTTGCTTTATCACATGTAGAGACTTATCGCTTTCTTCCAATACAACCTTCTTGATGTGATCCAATAACTCTTCTGGAACTCTGTCATCTGTATCTAAAGCAGCAAATCGATTTCTCAGGCAGTCTTTAAATTCCAGTGGTATATTCTCAAGGCCATATTTTTGCTACATTCATGAATGGCTTGCTCTTTTTCAACTTTAGCTTGAGTTTGCATACTAGTAGTTGGTGAGCTGTCCTACAGTCAGCTCCAGGTTTTTTCTTTGTTGATGTTATCAAGCTTTTCCATCATTGACTTCCATAGATGTACTCAATTTGATTTCTGTACAATCCATTGGGTGAAGTCTACGTGTGCATTTGGCACTTGTGTTGCTAGAAGAAGGTGTTGGAGGTGAATAGATCATTGGTCTAGCAGAATTCTATCAGTCTTTCTCCAGCTTCGTTTCTGTTGCCAAGTCCATAGGAGGGAGGAGTGGCCTAGTGGTTAGGACACAGTTCCTCAGATTGGAGGCCTCGGGGTTCAAGTTCCACCTGGGGACAGCAATCTCATGCCAGAGGGACTGGGGTTTCTAGTCCTATAGGCACTCCTTCTGGCCTTGGGCAAGCCACTTAACTGTCTGTTGCCTCAAGTACACATAGATTGTGTGCCCTCTGGGGGCAAGGGAATATATCCAGTACCTGTTTGTAGTGATTACATAATGTAAACTGCTTTGATTGAAGGATAAGGCAGTATAGAAAACTGGTTAAATAAATATTTTCCAACCACTTTGCCTTCTTTTTTGTTGAGAACTTTTGCGTTCCAGTCACACCCATGACTATCAGGTTATCCTGTTTGAATGTTCTGTCATTTTCAACTTATACTTGTTCATAGAACTCATCAATGTCTTCCTCTTCTGCAGCTGTTGTAGGGGCATATACCTGAATTGTAGCTGTGTTGATTAGAGTGCCTTTCAACATGGGGGTCTCATCTTCCAGCACTATAGTGCAATTTGTTTTGTGACTATCCATTGGGTTTTCAAGGCAAGATACAGAATAGATTTACCAAGCCTTTCTTCCGTGCTGTTAATTCCAGTGTTGTTGCATTTGTCATAGAAATATGATCCTCCGCTTACAACAGCGTCCCATTCTGCTGCTGCCTAGATGGATGGTTCATAGTAGAATTTATAACAAAGAAAATGAAATACACATCTGAATCACTAAGAGGAAACCTATCAGGGATAGGGCTATCGCAGCAATGGGGGATGGGTGTGTGACAAGGAAAGCATGCATAACATGCCTCAAAATATTATTTCAAATCCCTCCATCTGTGTCTGTGGTGTGTATGCGTATGTGTGTGTCTATTTATGTTTATGTTTCGGTGCGTGGGTGTGTGTATGTATGTGTTGGCCTTGGGTGCATCTGTGATTGATAAAGTAGGGAAGATGGGAATACTTTGAAAGGAGCAGTTTCCTAATTATTCCACATTTCAGTGTGTATCAAAGTTTCTATATGCAGAAGCTGGAATTGTTTTACTCGTAGAAATGCATTGGTCCATTTCTTAAGGATCTTATTTCTCTGTAACCCCCTTCATCTGATCTGGCCGATTTTCAAACCTAACATATTATATGACAACAGATAAAGACCAGTATGATCCATCTAGTCTGCCCAGTAAGGTGGCTAGAGTAGGTGTACCCACTCTCCGTGCAGGTCACCCCTCTCTATTTGTTGTGGTATAAGAAATAGTTACGTTTATTTTGATTTTATTCTCTTGCTATAAAGGATTCACTGTGTCTGTACCATGCCTGATATGGTCCTTTTCCATTACATTTTGGGGAGTTATTTTGCCCCAGAGAGACAGATGTTTCTAACATCTGTTGGGTTGGAAAGAATTAAAAAGGGATTGCACAGTAGTAGGTCTTTCAATGAGTTATTAGGGTAGCATTAGACACTGGGCAGCACCTGAAAATGCACTTAACTAAATATAACCTGGGACCCCTGACTCCTGTGATTCAAAATCCATCCCTCAGCACAGGATAAGCTGGTCCCAATAAAGTAAAAACATTGGTGGCGCCTCTCTCCTCCCTTCAGCCTCCTCCTTCCCTCCCCCCCACTGTCCACATCCTCTCTGTTCCCCTTGCTTGCCCTTCCAGCCAGGCTTGGGGCTATAAGGAGGCAAGCAGCAGCAGGGGACCTCCGTTCCCATCCTCCTCCTGAGGGCCGATGTTGTGATGTGAACTTTGCAGCACTATAGTGCCCGCCGCTTGACGTATGCACGAGCAGCAGAAGGATACTTTGCAGCCCTTGGTGCTATGCGTCTGCTGCCTTCCTCCTAGACTGAAGCCATGAATGAGTGAGCTGTGGGGAGGAAGAGAAGCAGTAAGGGTATCCATCAGGTGTGTGAGAGAGGAGGCATGTTAGGATGGGAAAGGATGCAGGAAGCACAAGTGAAGGGATTGGAGCGTGGCAGGGAAAGGGTGAGTGACAATATTGGAATGGTGGTGAGGTGGTGAGAGTGAGTCAGAGGAGATGGAGGTGCAAATGGATTGAGTTGTTTGCAAGAGTCAAGGGTGGGACTGTTGGCACAGGTTGGGGGGAGATGATGGCTCTGGTGCAACATTAAAGGTTTACCTAGAGATCCAAATGTCCTTGCACTGGACCTGCTGGTAACACTGGCTTTTTAAAAACATACACAACCCTTGCACTGAGTAATTTTCTCCTTCAGCACAATGGTGCCTAACCATGCATTTAACCATGGCAGTTCGTGGCTTTTTAAACACCAGCTGCCACAGTTAAATAAAATCCAGAAATTCAGGGCCAGAACCTGGATAGCGCCCAGCTCCACCTGTGGATCACCCGGCATTATCTGGACAGCGCTGAAGCAGTCAGAGCAAATATACCTTGGCAGTATCCGAATAATACTGCTGAATATATCCGGTTAGCAGGTATCTGGGAAAGTGCTTTTCAGTGTCGGGCTCACTAGATTTTCTCATTTTCATCCTAAATTTGTATAGGGCTTCTAGATTGGATAACAGAAATTTAGGTATATGAATGGAAAACTGTGACAGTAATTTATAGAAGGCTCACTGAACACAGAGGTGTACCCCAGAGTCTCTCTAGAAATAACATGTATGCATTTATTTAAGTTTTTTTATACCACTTTATCCTGCGGTCAAAGCAGTTTACATCGTAACATAACAGTTTACATTAAACAAGGAAATCAGCTTGGAGGTAGCAGTTATACATATCTTAGGGTGTCATGTATGAGGTAGCAGTTATACATTTCTTAGTGTGTCATGTATGGCAGGCAGTGGGGAGGAGTGGAAGGGGGTTGGGGGAGTTAGGGATGAGGGAGGGGTGGAACTAAGAGGGAGAGAGGTGGGGGTTCAGCTACATTTCTGGGAAGCAGTCCTTGGAGATGTAAGTCTTGAGGGATTTCTTGAAGGGAATTATGTCAGTAGTGGTCCTTAGATTGTCAGGAATAGAGTTCCATAGTTGAGGAGCATAAAGAGAGCTTGTGTTGGATTTCATAAACATCGGTGGTATCGGTAGCATGTTCCTTGATCTAGTTCGATACCTTCTGTTGTCAGGTGCAATCTGGAGCAGCGTTTGGAGGTGTGGTGATGAGGAGTTGTTGAGGACTTTGAAGGTTGTGAAGATGGATTTGAATTTAATGCATTCCTTTATTGGAAGCCAATGCAGTTGTTTGAGAAGAGGTGTGATGGGTTCTGTTTTTTTTTTTGTGCGTTGAGTAGGGTTTGTGCAGCAGTGTTGAGTGCAAGTTGGACAGGGTGGATGGTTGAGTTTGGTATGCCTTGAAAGATGATGATATAGTAGTCAAAGTGGGGGAAGATGATTGCTTGAAGGACTGAGTGGAAGTCATGGTCGGTCAGTAAACGTTTGAGGTGCTTGGTCGTTTTGAGCTTGAAGTAAATGTATGTGTGCTGAAAAAGTGAAGTGTTGGTCCAGTGTGACTCCAAGGTATTGTATATCTTGTTTCACTTGGATTTGGGTGACATCAATAGCTATGGAAGACGGTGGTTTGAAGCCATTGTCTCTTGAGATGAACATTTTTCAGGCGGTTTTGTACACAATTATCCACTCCCCCCCCCCCCCATCTTTCCTCCAAGAGTTCCCTCCACCTCATTCCTCCAACCTGATGTCTAATTGCACTGTTAGCTGACAGTCCTGCTTGACTTGGAGCCGTTGCGAACAGGGCAGGCCCAACCACTAGGCAAACTAGGTAGTTGCTTAGGGCAACAACTTCTCGGGGGCAGCAAAGAGCAGGGCATTCAAAGCAAAACAACAGATTTTGACAGCCAAGGGGATGTGAGGCTTATGGTCTGCCAGGGTGCCAACACCATGAACCAAGTCTAGAGCCGGCCCTGGTTACAAAATACAAAATATACATATATTTTCCAGGTCCATCCAGATTATGCCCAGATCATGTCTCCTTTAATTCTGAGGGTTGTGGTATAGGCCAAGCCTCTTCTAAAGTTGTTAATTATACATGTATGTTGGTTTGCATGTGAAAATTGGCTTTTTACTCATGTAAATGGCATCTCACCCTTCTAAAATCATCTCCTTTCCGTCTATCGGAAAACATCTATCTCCAGGAACAAGCAGGAATGAGTCTTCACATATGGGTATCGTCGGTACTGACAGAGCCTGCGCGGGAACGCTCCCCAGCGTCCAGTAAGAAAGCTTTTGGGAGCATCCCACAGCGCCTGCGCGCTGCCTTCCCGCCTTTTCCAACCGCCTCTCTCCAGTTCTTCTTTTCCGCAGAGCCAGCAGGTCGTGTTCCTGTCACCGCAGAAGAATTCTTTATTTTTATCTTTATTTTTCTGTGTCGCGTCTGCCTTCTTCTACGTCAGACCGGTACCGCCGGTCTTTTCTTTTCTTTCTTAAAAAAAAAAAAAAATTTTCTTTCTTCAACTGTGCATTTTCGGTTTGGGCCTTAGGCCTGAACATATTTTCTCCTCATGGAGAAGCCCGCTTCCGGGTTCAAAAAATGCACGAAGTGTGGCGGTACTATTTCTGTCACCGACACCCCTGACTGCTGTCTAAAATGTTTGGGTCCTGACCATTCCATCACGGATTTTGTGTCCTGTACCATGATGTCTAAAAGAGGTCAGCAGAACCGAGCAGCCAAGCTCAGTACCCTGTTTCCCTCTGATGCAGCCTCGGTGGCATCGACGTCTTCCAGGGCTTCTTCTTCCTCCCATGGATCTCAGGTAACCAAACATAAATCTAGCCGGTCCTCGAAGGGCAAATCTCCCTCTAAGCATCGAGATGCCTCTGGGCTTGTCCTCGAGGATTCCGCACTGGCAAAATTACCCCGGCAGGAAGTTCAGCTTCCAAAGCATTGTCTATGGGGTCACAGGTTGACATCGATGGCTCGGCCTCGACCGATCACCTGTTGCCGTGTTCTGGGGTACCGGTGGCCTCCACTGGTACCGACATCCAGACTCTGGTGGCGTCGATGGATCAGAAGATTCTGTCCATGCAGCGCACCCTAACGGCGTTTATGCAGGCTTCGACGCCTCCGATACTGCAACAGTCTCCATTGCCGGTACCGACTCCGGCACCGGCATCGTTCCCGGTGCCGGTACCAATTGCATAGACATCGGCTTCGGTGTCGACTGCAACGGTACCCTGTCCTATGATGCCCATCGGTACCAAACCGGTACCGCTTACTCCCGATGTTGATCCCACTCGGTACGCGTATCGGGCTTTACAGGAGCATCCAGACAGGCGATACTTCGATTCCTCCGAAGACTCTGATGAGTCAGAGGTTTCTGTCGATGCACCGGTACTTCTTCCTCAGGAGTCTGATTCTCCAAAACGAAGAATGTGTCCTCCAGAAGACCTGTCTTTTCAGGACTTCATTAGGGAAGTGGCTAGGGGCCTCTCCATTACAGTGGCCCCTGAGTCAGAGCCTAGAGCCAAGCAACTAGATATTTTGCAATATCCTAAGGCTCCTAAAGAAGCAACTACTTTACCTATTCATGAGATTCTCTATGATCTCATGTTGAGCATGTGGGAGACTCCTCTTACAACCTCTCCTCATTCTCGTAGATTAGACACCATGTACCATGTCCCTCCTTGTCCTGGCTTTCATAAGTCTCAGCTTCCTCACCACTCTATTGTGGTAGAGTCTGCCATGAGGAAAATAAAGAGTGCAAAGAGACACTCATCTAATCCTCCAGGACGTGAATGCAGGACCCTTGATGCTTTTGGCCGAAGGGTTTTCCAAGCTAATATGCTTGCTGCCAGAATCAACTCCTATAGTCTCTATATGGGGATGTTTCTAAAAGAAGTCACAGATCATCTTCAGACTTTAGCCCCTTTTATTTCAGAAGATAAAAGGCAGGAATTTCTCACTTGGCTTAAACATGCCCAAGATGTTTCCAAATTTTCCAACCGTGCAGCCTTTGACTCTTTTGAGTATGTAAGCAGAGCCTCGGCTATTGCCATAGGTGCACGCAGAATTGCTTGGTTACAAGCCTCTGATTTGGAACTTTGGGTCCAAGATGAACTGGGAAATCTTCCTTGTACAGGTGCAAACCTTTTTGGCAGGGATTGGAAAGCAAAGGACACTCAGATGGATGCTGAGAACTCTGCTTTGGATCGACTTTCAAAGTCTACCTCTGCTCCTGCTAAGAAAAGGTTGTTCAAAAAGACAACTTTTTCTAAAAAGGGAAGATACTATCCTGCTTATGGTCAGCAGGCATCATCTGCAGGTCGTTTTGCTGCAAAGCATCAGCAACCACCTAAACAGGCCAAGTCAAAGGCTGCCAGGCCTCCCACGACTCAGCAGCCTCAGCCTCCCCAGGGCCTTTGACTTGCAACTAGAGAACTTAGCCTTTCTGGCTCTGGAAGAACCAGAGCCCCTCACCATTCCAGGAAGGTTGGCTTACTTTGCTCCCAGATGGGAGCAAATTACAGCAAAGCAATGGACCCTCTCCATTGTAAGGGAAGGGTACAAGCTTCATTTCTTGAACTTTCCTCCCCACACCATGGTGAGACAGTTCAATTCTCCAACATCTCTCCTCAACCTTCTGGGTCAGGAGATTGCTACCCTTCTTGCCCAAGGGGCAATAGAAGAAGTACCCCTTCTTCAACAGGGCTCAGGGTTCTACTCCCCTTATTTTCTTATTCCAAAGAAAACAGGGGGCTACAGACCCATATTAGATCTCAGAGAATTGAACAAGTTTCTATTCAAGGAGAAATTCAAGATGATTTCTCTCGGTACTCTGCTGCCATACCTTCAGAGTCAGGATTGGCTTTGTTCTCTAGATCTCAAGGATGCGTACACCCATGTCCTCATCCATCCAACACACAGAAGGTTCCTTTGGTTCCTTTTTCAAGGAAAGCACTACCAATACAGGGTGCTTCCTTTCGGTCTGGCCTCTGCACCAAGGGTGTTCACGAAATTCATGGCAGTAGTAGCTGCATTTCTACGCACTCTAGGAATATTCGTTTTCCCATATCTGGACGACTGGCTCATTCAAGCTTCATCCCAGTCAGAGGCTCAGATTTCTCTAACCTGCACAATGCGTGTCCTTCAGTATTTGGGACTGGTAATAAACATCCCAAAATCCCATCTCACCCCTACTCAGTCTCTGGAGTTTATAGGGGCCTTGCTGGATACCACAACTGCAAGGGCCTATCTTCCTCAGGTCCGTTGCCTACGCTTGGTGCAGTTAGCCTCCCAGATACAGTTAAAATCCCATTTAACTGCTCGAGAGATGTTACAACTATTAGGCCACATGGCATCCACCGTGCATGTGGTTCCATATGCTCGCCTTCACATGAGGGCAGCTCAATGGACTTTGTCCACCCAATGGACTCAGGCATCAGGTTGCCTGTCAGACAAAATAGCAAACTCCAGTCGCCTATTTTGGTCTCTCCAGTGGTGGATGTCCCCTCCAAATCTGTTGCTGGGGTCCCCTTTTCAGCAGTCACTACCCCAAGCAACTCTGACAACAGATGCTTCTCCAATGGGTTGGGGAGCTCATCTGCAGGATCTCTCCACCCAGGGCATCTGGTCTCCACAGGAGACCTCTCTGCATATCAATCTCTTGGAACTCAGAGCAATATTCTTAGCTCTCAGAGTGTTCCATTCCCTGCTCAGCTACAGGATAGTCCTCATCCATACGGACAACCAAGTAGCCATGTTCTATGTAAACAAGCAGGGCGGGACTGGCTCTCTGTCGCTTTGCAACGAAGCTTTGCGACTGTGGGCCTTCGCCAGAGAGCATCACATCCATCATCTGGCAGTATATCTTCCAGGCGTTCAAAACTCTTGGGCGGACAGACTCAGTCGAGTTCTGCTTCCACACGAGTGGTCCCTCCACATGGACCAGGTACCCAGGAATTTTCGAATTTGGGGAACCCCGGACATAGACCTCTTTGCAAGTCCGTGGAATGCCAAACATCCCCGGTTCTGTTCCAGAATTCCGTGTCAGGGAGTTCAGGCCAAGGATGCCTTCCTCCTTCACTGGGGTCAAGACTTCCTTTTTGCCTTTCCACCAATTCCCCTAATTCCCAAGACACTATTCAAGCTTCAGAGAGATCAAGGGACCATGATCCTCATAGCACCACATTGGCCACGCCAAGTGTGGTACCCTTTACTTCTGCATCTCTCTCAAGCTCCTTCCCGGGACTTGGGCTCTGCACCAGACCTTCTGTCCCAGGAAGAGGGAACTTTGTGGCACCCAAACCCCCAGTCGCTCCATCTCAGGGCTTGGTTGCTGAGGGCCTAGACCTTCAAGATTTTTATCTTTCTCAGCAAGTCAGAGATGTTATTCATGCCTCTAGAAAGCCTTCTACTAGACGTTCCTATGCTTTCAAATGGAAAAGATTTACCATTTGGTGTTCAGGGAAAGGTCTAAACCCTCTTGCAATACCTCTGAATTCTCTACTAGAGTATCTCCTGCATCTATCTCATGCAGGTCTGAAAACAAATTCAGTAAGAATCCATTTGAGTGCCATTGCAGCGTCCCTCAAGCCTCTCAATGGACAACCTGTTTCCTCTCATCCTCTTATAGCAAGATTCATGAGAGGCCTTCTTTTAACTAAACCTCCCATTAGACCACCTCCAGTGGCATGGGACTTAAACCTGGTTCTTGGCCAGCTTATGAAGCCACCCTTTGAACCTTTAGCCACCACCTCCTTGAAATTCCTTTCTTGGAAAGTTATTTTTCTCATTGCAGTCACCTCAGCACGCCGCATCAGTGAGTTGCAAGCTTTGGTGGCTAATCCTCCTTATACAAGGTTCCATCATGATAAGATAGTCCTCAGGACCAATCCACACTTTATGCCTAAAGTGGTCTCACCTTTTCATCTGAACCAAGAGGTATATTTACCTGTCTTTTTTCCAGGACCTCATGCATCAAATGCAGAGAGGAATCTTTATACCTTGGATTGTAAAAGAGCTCTCGCTTTTTACTTACAAAGAACACAGCAACATAGAAAGTCTTCTCAACTCTTTGTTGCTTTTGATCCTTCTCATTTAGGACTTCCAGTCTCTAAGAGAACACTGTCCAACTGGATTGCTCAGTGTATTTCTTTCGCCTACCAGAGTAGAAACATTTCTCTGGAGGGCCATGTCACAGCTCGCAATGTGAGAGCCATGGCAGCCTCAATGGCTCAACTAAACTCTGTGTCCATCGACCAAATCTGTCGAGCGGCCACCTGGGCCTCGGTTCATACCTTCACAGCCCATTACTGTTTGGACAAGGACTCCTGCCGGGATGCCTCGTTTGGTCAGGCTGTTCTCAAACACCTGTTCCATTCTTAATCAACTCCTACCCACCTACCCTGGTCGGATGCCAGAGATCCATGGGAGGAGGTAGAGTCCTTTTCAAGGACACACAACCTGGGGTTTCTCCCTGGCATCTACAGCTAGGGAGTCCCCATATGTGAAGACTCATTCCTGCTTGTTCCTGGAGATAGCACAGTTACTTACCTGTAACAGGTGATCTCTGGGAACAGCAGGAATAAGTCTTCACAACCCACCCACCTCCCCTAGGAGTTGTATCTCTCTATCTATCTTTCCTTTCCTCTCTCTCTCTCTCTTTGTCTCAGCTTTAAAACTCGAACTGGAGAGAGGCGGTTGGAAAAGGCGGGAAGGCAGCGCGCAGGCGCTGTGGGATGCTCCCAAAAGCTTTCTTACTGGACGCTGGGGAGCGTTCCTGCGCAGGCTCCGTCAGTACCGATGATACCCATATGTGAAGACTTATTCCTGCTGTTCCCAGAGATCACCTGTTACAGGTAAGTAACTGTGCTTTCATGTCTGAGAAAAAGAAAGTGAGAGAGAGAGCAGGAAACATTGCTGGTGTGTGGGGTGGGGGACAGATGATTAGTGAGAGGGACATACTGACTTGCCAAAGATTTAGATTATGATATTCGGAGTTAAATTGAGAAGGAAAAAAATGCCTTGATTGATGACAGAAGCAAAAGTAGTTTATTGTTCTTTGCTGTTTGCAAACAAGATTGTTCCTGTTAAAGGTCTCCAAGTCCTCCTCTGTTTTACGAGAGCCATATTTACACACAGGATCCCAGTCGTGAAGCAGAAATGTCAGCCAAAATGTATCTTTCTGCCTATCCTTCATCACTTTGGCATGGCTTAAGAGAAACATTTTTTTTTTTAACAAGAAACACTTTGTGAAAAAATAATCACATATTATACAGTATAAGCAGAATAACACCATCAGAAGTAAGGTTGACAGGGAAAGAAGTTGAAACATCACTCCTTTGATGTCATAGAATGTGAGCCTGGGACAGAAAGCAAGGGCCTTATCTGGAGGTAATATCCTCGCTGTCTGATGCACTGGTGGCGAGGAGGGATGGTCTGGTTCAACCTCACTAAGGTCGGAAGAAGGCTTAAAACAAGAGTGAGAGTGGCAATGGGAAAAGGATAGAGAGAAAGACACATAGAGAATCTTTTACAAGGAGCCGAGTAGATTTATGCGCGAGCAACATGCTTAAATCTAGGTATCGTCCTCATCTATATGCGTAAGTAGGCTGTTACGCTTTCAAATGACGCAGTCGCTATTTTATAACTATGCACCCACATCTGATGGTACTGCGGGTGTGCATGGAGCAGAGTGTGGGCGAAGCACAAGTTTATGCACATAAATGATAAAACTGTAACTTCATGCATGCTTTACAAGTTTAGGTGTGGGCATTTACACCCTGCTTAAGTGATGACGCCTTAAAATTAACACGTGTTTTCAGTCCTTTGCGCTAGTATTTTATGAAGTCACGTATGCACATACTTGATTTTATAAAAGAGGCATTAAATAAGCACATGAAACTGATTGTTAACTCAACGAGAGTTTATAAATTTTGGCGTCACATTCAAAGGTATTTAGATAGTTTACAGGCCTGCAAGCTGCCTACATGCCACTCACCAAGATATTCAGCAGTACTAAAGTGGTTACTACTGCTGAATATGCCCATTTTATGCCATTAAATGCCCCAAAACTATCCTCAGGAGCAGGAGTGGAAGCGACGCCTGAGGATAACTGCTTAGCGGCAATATTTAGGTGCTAATCAGTTATCCTAAACTGGCTGAAGTTAGGAACGTTAAAGGCTAACCTAACTTTATCAGGTTTAGCTAACCAGCCAATGGCTGAATATCGCCACTGACTGGTTACCTAGATCCACTATCTAGCCAACCTGGACATTCAGTGCTGGTGGCCAGATATGACCCTGGCATTGAATATCCGGGTCTAATTTGAAGCAGCAACAGCTAGCAGCTTTAACAGCACTGGCAGCTGCTGCTGAATTTTGGTTCTTCCATCAAGCCACCTGAGGCGATTGCCTCAGGCGGCACTCCGTTGGGGGCGGCACTCCAACACCAGCACTCCGGATCTGTTTTAATTTTAGATTTTGCAGCCTCTGGCCTGCCTCTGATTTCCCGCGCGGGAAGGTTAGGACTGGTAATGGGCTGATGGGGGGGGGGGGTAGAACTGGTAATGGGCTGATTAGGGGAGGCTAGCACTGGTAGTGGGGTTGAGAGGGGACTAGCACTGGAAGTGAACTGATTGGGGGGCTTCAACTGGGAATGGGCTGATGGTGGGGAGGGGAGGATAGAACTGCTGGCCCTGAAAGAAAACTGGGGGCTAGGGCTTCAAATGGGCTGATGCGAGGGGATGGGAGAATGGAACTGGAAGGAAGTGGATGCTGAGAGGGGCTGCCATGGTATTTGGACTAGAAGGGGCTGGACAGTGGGGAAGGAGGGGGACTGGAAGGGAATGGACACCAGTGGCAGTCATGGGAATGCAAGTTGACATTAGAAGATACTGGGAGGGAGGATTGGAATGGGGCTGATACTGGGAAGGGTTACTGGGACTGGAAATAGGCTGATGGAAAGAAGTGAAGAAAACAAAAAAGAGATAAGAAATGACAGATGAACCATAGACCAAAGAAAGAGAGCTAAGAGAAGACAGAAAAGCAGAAGCCTCAGATCGGGACCAGCATGATCAGAGAATAAAATGGTCAGACAACAAAGGTAGAAAAAATAATTTTATTTCATTTTAGTGATTGGACTTTGTGCTATTTTTATATTTTACACAGTATGGGGGAACTGTATCTCTTATTTATCTGATGTTGCACTGCATGCGGAGTCTGGCTTCTTGGGGTTTCAGTTTAAATTTTGTATACATAGTTTTATTTTTACTTTAGAATGTAAGACACTTATTCTATACTTGATGAGGGTCTGAGTTCTGAATTTGTGACTGAGCCCAGGTGTTCTGTTAACATGGAGTTTCAGTTTATTTTGTCTACATATTTTTATTTTTTACTTTAGATTGTGGTTACTTATTCTGTACGTGGTGAGGGTCGATGTTGTGCGTGTGTGACTGAGGTCAGGTGTTCTGTTAACATGGAGTTTGTACATAAAGATCTATACTGTACTGTACTAATTTGACTTGTTCAGCTTTTCAAATAGGTGTATGGATGTTCCAGGGCCCACTGTAGTATTTACAGTGATGCTTTTTTTGGATGGCCTCCTTAGTGAGTTTTGGAAGTTGGTGCTGATATTGTATGGTAGATTTGCTCTATTGATACTCAGTGACTTTCTTATAGGGGTTTGTATTAGTTCACAATATGTCTGGTACTGGAGAATGGTGGTTGTTGTTGTTAGTGAGATGATCAGAATCCGATTTTGTTTTTTAAGATATTGAGTTCTGTGGGTGAATGTTCTGGTTCTGCTCTGCACCCACTGTTGAAAAGGGTTCCTTGGATGTAAAATATATGTTGAAAAAGAAAAAGCAAGGACCATAACGCAGTTTATAACAAGAAAATAAAAATGAATTATAATTTAGTTTTATAAACTGTGCTGTGGTTCTTGCTCTCTTTTAGTTCCTTGGTGTGCAAACATCTTGCATTTCCTCCATATAATTTAATCAACGTTTTGGTTTGGTTCATTCCCTGATTGGAGTTTTGAAAAAACCTTCACCCCCCCCCCCACCCACTACGGGGGGAGGGGGGATGGCGGCGGCGATGGCTATGGGGGGCGGTGGGGGTGCCATCTCATCCCTTGCCTCAGGCAGCAGATTGCCTTGAGCCGCCCCTGCAGACAACTTACCTGACTTCCAGAAAGAAACTCTTTAATGCAATACGTGTGTAACCACCTCATTAGCACAGAAATGCCAAGTCTCACTCATTCGGAGGATCTCTCACTCTCACTGTCTTGGAGCCCTTTTCCTCACTAATTAGATCCTGATTACTGTTTTCATGAGAGGCAAGTCTCAGAGGAGAAAAGCCATGTGGCCCAACCAATAGAAAGCAATATGAGTTCACCTTCCTGCAAACTCCTCTTTCCCCATCTCTGCTTCCTACACCTACATATTCCCATGCAGTGAAACCTGTGCACATATGATTAGCCACTGAATGGAGGGCAGTTTTCAGTCTGGAGAACTTACCCGGATAACTGCTTAGCTACCTGCAGACCTGTTTTTAGGCATAGATAACATAAACAATTGTCTAGGGTGCCAGATTGTGAAGATCCAAATGCTAGGATAAACAGAGGCTTGCTTCCTTTTGTTTTAGGACTCTGCTCTGCGATCTCTGGGGAAGAAATCTTCCCTTTCCACTGCTCTCCAGTCCTGCCTACGGGAGCCAACCCCAGCCATGCCAGTCTCATTCTTTGGAATAGTAAATCTCTCTTTGGACTGGTTCACACTTGGCATCTCTGGGTTAGTGGTATGGCTTAATGGAATCCTGTGCTAAAGACCTCTAGTGGTTTTGTCTAGGGTTTAGCTGGTCAGTTCTGAGAAGGTTCTGGCCCAGGGGTCCACTTTGAGCAGTCTCAAAGTCTCATGTGCCAAGTAAGAGCTGTAGAATTCAAGAGATGCAACAGTAGATGGTGCCTGTATGAATCAAGAATCTGCTGCCACTATTTTTGGAACAGGAAGAAGCTAATTAGCCCTGTGGGGTGGCTGTTTAAAGCTTCAGGGAGGGGGAATTATGTCCTCCAAGTCCACAGCCTGAAGAGGGTAATTTTATAAGGAAATGCCTACATACCACATACCCAGAAGCAGCACCTAACTTCACTTTCCTTTCTTGGATTAGCTGTTAGCTCAGGCTTTTCCAGTAGTAGCTCACAGTGACTTACATTAGGCATTTCTCCAGGAACAAGCAGGAAGTCAGTCCTCAGATATGGGTGTATTTTCCCAACTTTCAAAGAAAGCCTTTGGGAATGCTACCACACATGCTTGGTCCCCTTCCCGCCCAAGAGTGCCATCTTGCTCAGTCTCCTGCAACTCCAACCTTTTCCTATTGGTTCTTGGAGTCATGGCCTGGGACAGGTTGCAGGTGGTACTGTCATGGTCCAGGCCGAGGCAGTGCAAACAGCAGACATGTCTGTAGCAGACATGGTTTGACCGCAGTGGTCATATTTTTTGAACCCAATGGGAGACCTGGTGGGAGACACCCAGCTGGGGTCGACAACCCTCAGGTGAAAAAGGGCGCAAACACCGATTGAGGCAAGCCTCATCAAAAAAGAAGGGAAGAGCCGAGGACGGCATCAGGATGGAGCTAGCTTGAGCCGGAAAGAGGAACCAGTACACAAACTGGGGAAAAAACAACTTTTAAAGATAATGTTTAGAGGATTTTTCCGGGGAAACAGGACAGACGTCCATTGGGCTCCACAGAAAAAAGGAGACTGAGCAAAATGGCACCCTTGGGCGGGAAGGGGACTACGTGTGTGTGGGAGCATTCCCAAAAGCTTTCTTTGAAAGCTGGGGAACTGCTCCATCAGCACCAATGTCATCCATATGTGAGGACTGATTCCTGCTGTCCCTGGAGAACACCTGTTACAGGGCTTACAATTTAAATTTGTACCTGAGGCACTGGAAGATTAAGTGATTTGTGCAAGGCCACGAAGAGTGCCAGTGGGATCTGAACCCAGGGCTTTCTGGTCCCAGTCCAGTGCCCTAACCACTAGGCTGCTCTTCCATTCATTAGACAGGCCAGCATGTTAATTGAAGGCTTGATCACTTACGCCAGCCCTAGGGTTGATGTAAATACCTTCAGCTAGATTTGTAAATGTCCACGCATAGATTATTGAAGTACATGCATAAATTAAGGTATTTTAATTTCACGACTCTGCCCACTCTCCACCCAGCTATGCCTACCAGCAAAGATGTGCCTTCTTGGCAAAACGCACATTTAAGCCAGTCGGTATTTTATAAATGGTCTTTTAGGCATGTATGTGGTCACATACACATAAGAAAGACTTTATGGAATTACTCCCTAAGCACTAATCTTACAATTTACATGTGTGCTGGGTGCAAACTTCCACATGTTAAGTGCTGGACTTTACAAAACTGCATATCAAATTTTTAAGTGGTACGAGGCTGGTGAGAGGGTTTTAGAAGACTAAAAATTATTCAAAGTTGTTAAAACTCATGAGGATTGTGAAAAATTGCAAGAGGACCTTGATAAATTGCAAGACTGGGCATCTAAATGGAAGATGAAAATTAATGTGGACAAGTGCAAAGTTATGCACCTAGGAAAGAACAACCCAAACTTTGCTTACACGATGCAAGTTTCCACATTAGGAACCACCACCCAGGAAAAGGAGTTAGGCGTCATCATGGTTAACACATTGAAACCCTCCACCCAGTGTGCAGTGGCAGCCAAGAAAGCAAATAGAATGCTGGGACTCATAAGGAAAGGAATGGAAAATAAAATGGTAAAGGGGATGGAAGGATACCCCTATGAGGAAAGGCTTAAAAGGTTAGGGCTCTTCAACTTGGAAAAGAGACAGCTGAGTGGAGATATGACAGAGATCTAGAAATTAATGAATGGAGTGGACCGGGTAAATGTAGATTGGTTGTTTACACCATCAAAAAGTAGAAAGACAAGAGGAGACATAATGCAGCTACAATGTAACCCATTTAAGACTAATAAGAAAATTTTTTTTTTTACTCAACGAGTAATCAAACTCTGGAATTCGTTACTAGAGGATGTAGTAAAAGCTGTTAGTGTAGCTGGACTCAAAGAAGGGTTGGACAAGTTCCTGGAGGAAAGGTTCATAAACCATTATTAACGAGAACCCAGGAAATCCACTGCTTACCCCAGGACGAGCATTGTGGAACCTGTGTGTCTTTTGGGGAAACTGCTAGGTACTTGTGACCTGGATTGGTCACTGTTGAAAACAGGATACTGGGCTTGATGGACCTTGGTCTGACCCAGTATGGCATAGCTTATGTTCTTAGGTGCTCTAGGTGAACTTCAGTCTTGTGTCGCTTCGCAACTAGCTATTAGACCTCTAGCGCCCCTTCTCAAGATTTTGTTTATTAAGCTCAATTGCAATCATCTCAACACCATCCTTCCCAGAGCAAGGCTATAAAAAATGCGTATTTGGACATCACGTTTTTAAATGTTAAACTTTGTTTTTGAAATATAAACTTAATGAAGGAGACTTCACAAAACCACTTACAGGGTATATGGAGTATTTGCATATTGCTTATTTTCCTATATCTAAACATAAGTGCTGATGTCACTTTGCGTTTGGGTGACTGCCAGTACCTATTGCTTTGCTTTGATTATAGCTGCTCTTTGCTGCCCCTACCCCAGGTGACCCCCCTAGTTTGCATAGTGGTTGGGCCAGCCTGTAGACACCCCAGAGGTAAACTCATTTGTTCCTCAATCACAGTTGGAGCCAGAGATTCAAATGAGCAGAAACATGGTCATTACAGTACGAATACATCTGGACATGGACATTTTTAAAACTATGGGGTTTGTGTACTAAGACCTACATCAGTCACTAGCACGGGGTGGAGGGAGGGGTTGTTCTGTTCTAACTTCAGGGGGTGTGTGCATCTGTCCCCCTGCAGTTAGCATGGGCAAAGAACATATACTGCTCAAGCTGTCACGCAGACACATTTAACGCCACTCATTGAGGTGGCATTAAGTGCACCCGCTCTAAGAGCTGCAAGCACAATGTGGGCCACTAACGCCTGTTCTAGCTGTGATACGCTGGCAGTACCTGCGTTCCACCCAAGTTCTGCCCAGTCCCCGCCCTGGAGTGCACTACCAGGAAAGCATGGGAGTTTTGGTGCTAGGGCTCACATTACATTTTAGCACGGTGCCCAAACTGGACGCTAAACCCCCACTACTAGGTAGCTTGGTTTAATAAACATGCCCCTCAAGCTGTATTGGTGGTGGAGAGATAGCCTAGTGGCTAGAGCAGCAGCTTGGTGCTAGAGTAATCAGGGTGCAAATCTCAATAGTACTCCTCGTGGCCTTGGACAAGTCACTTAATCTTTCACTGCCTCATGTGTAAACTTAGATTATAAGCCTTCTGGGGACAGGGAAATGCCTTGAATTACCACTGGAAAGGTGTGTGCTAAGTGCTAGTAATAAATGGCCTCATCGTAAAATGAGAAGTACATGGATAGGCTTTTGGATCACCCAAACCATGCCTAGCACACTCCCCCTTAGAATATATATAGCCGCACGGCTTCTCACTGCGGGTTTCAGCACATCTCTGTTGATTTATATAAATTACATTGGCTACCCATTCAATTTCGACTACTATATAAAGTTATAATGCTGGTCATCAAGTATCGCTTAGTCTGTTTCTGCGAGTTTATTGCCTCCTCGTGCTTTACGTTCGCAAGAAACACTATTATTGGATGTTCCATCATTTCGGCGGATTTACTTACAGGTATTTTGTAGCAGAATCTTCTTTCTGGCTGTTCCATGTATTTGGAACGCCTTGCCTGGCAAATTACATTGCATTTCAGATATCTTGGTGTTCCAGAAAAAATTGAAGGCACATTTACTTCAATAGGCTTTTGCTGCTATTATATGAATTAGGTAATTTGCGTTCTCCATTGGTGCTTTTTTGAGTAGGACAGTAAGCCTATGGGATTTGCAGATATGAGCATGTATGTGGTATTTATTTGAAATGTTTTTCTATACCGCCCCTTCCAGAGATCAGGGGCGGTTTACATTGAAACATAACTTTTACAAGGAACGAATTGTAAGGATTCAAACAATTACATGGAACTTGCAATTGGGTTGTAGTAACATTAATGACATTAGACCATTAAAGATTAACTATTTATTTCAACTATATAATTCCCATTAGGATCGTATGTTTGTTTGTTGTATGTGTTGAGTATGGCTTATATTGAGTGGGATATCATGGGGCTAGTTTGTGTGGGCAGTTTTTGTATTTGAATATGTGGTGGGAATAAGGGGACGATCCTGTGTGTTCTGGGAGAGGTTTATAATGGACTTTGTCAGTCTTGAGGCATATATAAATTTAATTTAGTTAGGGGGTGGGGGGTGATATGTATTGTGGGTGGTAGTAGTGGGTAGGTTGTTTTCGAAGGGTTGGGAGTCGTAGTATTCAATGAAGAGGTGTGTTTTTAGTTCTTTGCGAAAAGCCTGAAGGTCCTGGATTGTTCTTACAGACTCTGGGAGGGAGTTCCAAAGTATATGGGGGCTGTATTTCTGAAGACCCTGTTGCCCATGTTCTGTTTTGTCTTTCTGATCGTGGGAGGAACTGTGAGTGTATTCTGGTTATTTCTTCACCTTATTCTATTATCTGATTGGGGATGGATTAGGGTTGAGAGGTACAAAGGGGCTATTTTGTTAATTATCTTGAAAGTGGTCATTATGATTTTGTATTTTACCCTGCTAACAATTGGAAGCCAATGGTATGTTTTGTTTTTGTAAATTACTGTGTATGTTTTTATGTTATCCGCCTAGGGTGAAGAACATTTATTTATAAATGCTTTTAAATAAATAAATGCCCTATATCATTAAAATCGGTATTTACATATGTAGGTCATTTAAGTGCATACATGTAAATACTGCGCAACTGTTCTAAAATGACCGCCAAAGAAAATATTTAAGGCGTAATTTTAAAAGGCGTTTCACAGGTAAAACAGCATAGATTGAAATAGCCTTGTCTGTGATATGCACATAGCCTTAGTCACATGCCCTGGAGTGGACCTGGCAGGGGAAGGGGGCATGCCCTGTGAGGTAGGTGCCCGCTTCGGGCATAGGAATGCTACTGGTCTCTGTCAGGTTCCCATCAGGTAGACCGAGTCCATGCTGCTTATCCTCAGGGTGAGCAGTGGATTTGCCTGGTCCACTTTAACATTGGTTTACGGACTTTTCCTCTAGGAACTTGTCCAAACTTCTGTTAAACTCAGTTACACTAACAGCTTTTTCTAAACTCTCCAACAATGAATTCCAGAGCTTAATTATGTGTTGAGTAAAGACATATTTTCTCCATTTAGTCTTAAATATGCTACTTTGTAGCTTCATTGCATGTCCTCTGGTCTATGTACTTTCTGAAGGAGTAAACAACTGATTCACATTAGGTTTTTTCTAGAACAAAAGGGCTAGTCATGTGCTATCATGATCTTGTTTGCATTAATATTTCTGTAATGATTTGTTTCCATGCCAAAATACACCTTCATTAAGTTACACAGTATCTGCTACATAAGAGAAACATTGACATTTCCTCATCTATAATTGTCCTGTAATCCATTGGGAAAATTCAGAATTCACCACAGTGATGATGTCACAGGGGCTTGTCAATGACAGCTGTGATGTCACAGGGGTTGTAGCTCCCAGGGATGAAGTCATGAGCAGGGGAACATGTCTGAAAAGCGTGGAATTTACTTTGAATTCATTTCTTCCAGGGGCGAAAAGCAAAAGATGAATTACCTTCTGCCACTTAAAATACACTCCTTTGTTGAGAAATGGCACCTACGTTAAATGTCCCCCTCACCTCATGCACCCACACCTACAGCCACACACACTCCCCTGTTTCAAAGAGAATAGTTTAATTCATAGACAATGGGGGATGCAGGGCTGAAGAGAAGGGGTTTTTTATTAAATAGCATGAAAAGGATAATCCCAAAGTAGCGAATACTGTTACCAGGGAACCACAGATCCAAATCTGATAAACAAAATATTTAAAGTTGTAGATTCAGATGAAGTTAGTGTTATCAGCAACCTTTATAGTCAAATGGCTAATGAATTTATATAGTTAGAAATGTAAGTTTATTAAGCAAAATAAGGTATTATTGTCCTCCACCCTCTCCTCTTCACCCTTCAAAATTTCAGGGAAAGACTTTTACAATACATTTCAAACTTAGATCCCAGCATACTGGCACTTAAAAAAAAAATGACACTGACAAAATTGACTGTTTAAGCTATATAGAAACATCGTAAATTATGGCAGTATGTTTATTGTTTCTTGATAAAATCACCCTTCTCCAAAAATCAGAGCGATGTACAATTAAAAATCAGTATTAAAATGGCCAAAGCCATGGAAAGGAAAGGGAAAAGGAAATTACAATTTCATTATAAAGACCAATATGGCCCATCTAGTCTACCCAGTAAGGTGGCTAGTATTGCAGTTATACCTGCTACACTGTGCATGACCCCCTACCCCCCCCCCCCCCATGCCTTTCTTTAGGGCTATTCCTGCTGCTCCCTGCAGGCTGCCCCACTCTATTTTTGAAAATGTAAAAGTCATTTAAGTTTGCTTTGAGCCATCCTCTTCTTGTATAGGGATCCTCTGTGTTTGAATTCTGTCACTGTCTTTGTCCCCATCACCTCCTCTGGGAGGGCATTCCAAGCATCTACCACCCTTTCCATGAAAAAGTATTTTCCGGTGTTGCTTTTAAGTTTACCTCCTTGCACTTTCATTTCACGTCCCCTAGTTCTGTTGCTTCCCTGTCTTTGGAAAAGGTTTGTTTGTCCATTAATACCTTTCAAGTATTTAAATGTTTGTATCGTATCTACCTTGTCCCTCCTCTCCTCTATGGCATACATATTTAAATCTTCAAGTCTCTTCTCATACGCCTTCTGGCTCTGACCCTATCTGCCTATGTTTAAAACTCTGTATTTGATATTTTTTTGAACATTGGCTTAGGTGTTTAAATTGAAACCAGATATTTACCCTGGGATCCAGATAGTGCTAGGTCCTCAGTATCCAGATTTAGTACTGGCTGCCTGGCGCTATCCAAATAGTGCCAATTTTTTATCTGCTATCAAGATAGCGGTCTGCCTTTGTAGTTGTTATTAAGTGCATTCAAGTCGGTGTTGACTCATGGCGACCCTCTGGATAATTGTCCTAAATTGTATTCGATCTTCATTCAGGCGGCTCATTGTTGACAGACTGGCATCCATAGTTGCTGTTATTGTATCAATCCATCTCATTTCTGGCTTTCCTCTTTTGCGTTGACCTTCTACCTTACTAAGTATGATGTCTTTCTCTAATGATCTCTCGCTTTGCATGATGTGTCCAAAGTATGAAAGTCAAAGTTTTGTCATCTGAGCTTGTAAAGAAAGCTTAGGTTTGATTTCCTCTAATACTGACTGGTTTGTTCTTGGGGCAGTCCATGGTATATGCAGTATTCGCCGCCAGCACCATAATTCAAAGGCATCAATTTTCTTCCTGTCTATCTTTTTCACTGTCCAACTTTCACATCCATATGATGTTATTGAAAATGCCATGGTTTGAACAAGTTGCATCTTTGCATGGAGAGAGACATCTCTGCTCTTGTGTCTAGGTCCTTCATAGCCATTCTGCCAAGAGCAATGTGTCGTCGGATTTCTTGACTGCTTGTTACTTCTTTATTGATAGTTAATCCAAGTAGGTTAAAGTTAATCCAAGTAGGTTAAAGTTGTCAACTATTTCAATTTCTTTTCCATCAGCGATGAACTTATTCATTTTGCCAGTTGTCAGGATCTTTGTCTTCTTAACATTAAGGTGCAGACCCATTTTAAGACTATATTCCTTGATCTTGAGAAGCAAATGTTTCAGATCGTCTTCACTTTCAGCCAGTAATGTGGTATCATCAGCATAGCGAAGATTGTTGATGAGTCTTCCACGAATCTTCACACCTCTGTTGTCTTCATACAGTCCCGCTTCTCTAATGATTTGTCCTGCATGTAAATTAAAGAGGTAGGGGAAATTAAAGAGGTAGTCTTGCCGTACATCTTTCCTGATTTTAAACCATTCTGTTTCTCCTAGTTCCGTTCGAACTGTTTATCAGTATAAAGATTGTGCAAAAGAATGATTAGGCGTTCTGGTATACCCATGCTTCTTAATGTGGCCCAGAGTTTCTCATTGTTCACAGAATCAAAAGTCTTGCTGTAGTCAATAAAATATATAGATATCTTTTTGGTATTCTTTTGTCTTTTCAAGGATCCATCTCATATCCGCTATAATGTCTCTTGTTCCTCTCCCTTTCTTGGACCCTGCTTGCACTTCAGGCAGTTCTCGTTCCAGGTATTGTTGTAGTCTCTGCTGAATGATCTTGAGTAGAATCCTGCTGGCATGTGGGATCAGAGCGATTGTGCGATAATTTCCACAGTCAGTCTGGTCACCTTTCTTCAGTATTGATATAAACACAGATCTTTTCCAATCAGTTGCCCATGAATTTGTCTTTCAGGTTTTCTGGCAGAGCCTTGTAAGTATGGTAACAGCTTCATCTGATTGCTGTAATAACTCAATGGGAATGCCATCAATACCCAGTGCTTTGTTCTTTGATAAGGTTTTTACTGCTGCTTTGAGTTCTTTTTCATCACAATGGTTCCTGATCATAAGGTATAGGTTGAAACTGCTGTTGATCCACTTGATCTTTATGATATAATGACTCTGTATATTCCTTCCACCTTTTCTTGATCTTCTGAGCATCATTCAACATGGATCCTTGAGCATCTAGTAGCATTCCAATTCGAGGCTGGAATTTTTTCTTTAATTCTTGTAGCTTTAGAAAAGCTAATCTTGTACTTCCTTTAATAGCTTCTGATTCTATTTCCTTGCATGCTTCGTAGTACTAATTCTTGTCTTGTCTTGCTGCACATTGGAAATCTCTGTTGAGTTTATTTATTTATTTATTTATTTATCCAGTTTTCTATACTGCCATATTCTTCAATCAAAGCGGTGGACAATGGAGAGTTAAGTGGCTTGCCCAATGCCACAAGGAGTGCCTATATGACTAGAAAGCCCAGTCCCTCCAGCCTGAGATTGCTGTCCCCAGGTGGGACTTGAACCACCAGTCCTCCGGCTTGAACCACCAGCCCTCCGGCTCTTTCTCCTCCGGCTTTAGCTTCTCTACGTTTCTAAACAATTTTCAGAGTTTCTTCAGTCATCTATTTTGGCCATTTTTGCTTTTTCACCTTATGTAGAGACTTATCGCTTTCTTCCAATACAACCTTCTTGATGTCATCCCATAACTCTTCTGGAACTCTGTCATTTATATCTAAATCAGCAAATCGATTTCTCAGGCAGTCTTTAAATTCCAGTGGTGTATTCTCAAGGTCATATTTTGATATATTCATGAATGGCTTGCTCTTTTTCAACTTTAGCTTGAGTTTGCATACTAGCAGTTGGTGATCTGTACCACAGTCAGCTCCAGGTTTTGTCTTTGTTGATGTTATCAAGCTTTTCCATCGTTGTTTTCCACAGATGTAGTCTATTTGATTTCTGTACAATCCATTGGGTGAAGTCTATGTGTACAGTCAGCACTTGTGTTGCTGGAAGAAGATGTTTGAGATGAATATATCATTGGTCTTGCAGAATTCTAGCAGTCTTTCTCCAGCTTCTTTTCTGTTGCCACGTCCATATTTTTCAACCACTTTGCCTTCTTCTTTGTTGCCAACTTTTGTGTTCCAGTCACCCATGACTATCAGGATATCTTGTTTGCATGTTCTGTCAATTTCAGCTTATACTTGTTCATAGAACTCATTAATGTCTTCCTCTTCTGCAGCTGTTGTTGTGGCATATACCTGAATTATAGATGTGTTGATGGACTTTCCTCGTAGACAAATAGAAATTAAGCATTCACTGACTGCATTGTATTTCATTAAAGTTCTTGCAAGTTTCTTCTTAACTATAAATGCAACACCATTTCTTCTTTGTCTTTCATTTCTAGCATAGTAAACCATATGATCATCAGATGCAAAGTGCCCAAAGCCAGTCCATTTCAGTTCACTGACACCCAACAGATCAAGTTTTTAGTTGTACACATTCCATTTCATTCTTGACCACCTCCAGTTTCCCTTGATTCCTGCTTCGTATGTTCCACGTCTCAATATATAAGATTTCTTTGCAATCTCTGACTCTCTTTTCATGCACAGCTACATCAGCAGATCCAACCACATCATAAATGCTGGCTTTACTCTGAGAATTCATCAGTTCATACCCAGTAGCCATTTGAGTGCCTTCCAACCTGGGGGTCTCATCTTCCAGCACTATAGTACAATTTATTTTGTAACTATCCATTGGGTTTTTGAGGCAAGATACAGAAGTAGATCTGCCAAGCCTTTCTTCTGCGCAGTTAATTCTAGTGTTGTTGCATTTGTCACAGAAATATGATCCTCCCCTTACAACACCGTCCCATTCTGCTGCTGCCCAGATGGGTGGTTTGTCTTAGTCTGGCATCTCAGCTGAGACCTGTCTATCTTGGGAGACCCTCCCAGTAGCTAAGCTACTGATAGCTTAGCTCTCAGCATCACTGATGCACACAAGCCCTCACAGTACAACAAGCTTCAGACCAAGTGAGGGGCCTTTGTAGTTAGGACAGCATTTTTGCTCTCTTAGGTTATGTGGATAGTTATCTGGGTAGTTGTACTGAAAATCATCATTATCCAGATAAATTTCACTCCTAGATTGCAACAACACAATATCGATAGTACCGAGGTGGTCTGCAGCACTGCTCAGCGGCCCCTAAATATCACGGCCAGCACAATTTATCTGATTAGCAGGTGCTGCTAACCTGAGAAGCCCTGTTGAATATTGGGTCACTGACCTCTGAATCACTTCCAGTGACAACGAAATTTAAAATACAGTCAAACCTCGGTTTTCATTTGCCCTGGTTTTCATACGCTTCGGTTTTCAACGTCTTTTTAGACTGAGATTTTGTCCCGGTTTTCATACATCGCTTCGGTTTTCAACGTCTTTTTTGACTGAGATTTTGTCCCGGTTCTCGTACATCGCCTCGGTTTTCGTAAAGTACAGTACTGTAAATACATACACCCTCGCGCTGCACACCGGTCTGTATACACTGCCAGAACGCCTGCCCGGTCCCGGCAGCACTGCCCCCCGGACTCACCGATCGCCAGCATGATGAGAAGCGAAAGCCAGCTGAGCACGTAAATGAAACACATCCTTGAGCCTGGTCAGAGTCAGAGAGGCAAGGATTGCGCAGAGAGGAAGGCCTCAATCTCATCCACCGCCTGCCTGTTCTCTGGAGCGCCCCCTCAGGCTCGGAGGTAGCAGGGAAGAAAAGCTGTAAGCAGGAGATGTTGCATGAATGTGGGAGGCAGTTCTTTCTCTTGCAGGGTACATCTGAAGCTACATCATTAAGATTTTCTGCCATTCTGAAGCATTGAGCAGATAATGTAAAGGTATTTTAATGGGCTGAATCCAATGCGATTCCGAAGAGAACTGGGCACAGCAGCTTGTCAGGGGTGGCTAAGGCCAGATAGCTTGCTTTCAGTGATGTTAAATGTTCATTTATCCATTTCATTAGTCATTTATATTTATTTCTCATTGTTTTCTATATGTAAAAATATAGTTATTCTCTATAAAATGTATTTTTTGTGAATATTTTTGGGTGTCTGGAACAGATTAATTGGATTTACATTATTTCTTATGGGAAATATTGCTTCAGTTTTCATACGTTTCGGTTTTAGTCAGACTTTTTCAAACGGATTAATCATGAAAACAGAGGTTTGACTGTATCTGGTTTCACTGCTGATTATCAGCTGGTGGGAGAAAAAGAAAGATTTGAAGTCCAGACTGAAATCAAGGGAACTTCCATGTAGCTCAAGAGAATATTCAGACTTCCTTCAGCTTTGCTGATGAAATCCATTTTCTGACTGAAAACGAGAGGCATGCTTTATAAACTACCTCTCCTATGTGGTTAAGAAAGGGGGAGATAATAACACTACTGCAGCATTCCACTATTCCACTGTACAGCACAGATGCCATGAGACGTGCACCAATCAGAGACTGTCACTGGATAATCCACTCTTCTCTTCTACAGCATGAATACCTTGAGAAATGTGCAGATTTGTGGATGTGATAGAATAACCTCAAGGTCAGCGCTACCATTAGGTAAACTAGATCGCTGCCCAGAGCACCAGTGATCTGAGGGTACCCATTACCGCTGCAGCCCCCGCTCCCATGGCCGCCACTGCCACTCCTCTCTGGAACGTACAGTGGCGGCAATATTTGTACAATGGCACCACAGCACTGTTACCTTCACCTCTGGCACTGTGGTGCCATTCATGTTTCCTCCCCCTCCGATCGTACTTCCTTTTGCAAGGGGGTGGAAGTCGCTGCTACTGCTTCGGCCCCATGCAAACAGGAAGTGGAACTGGAAGGAGGCAGAAGCTTGAACAGCACCACAGCACCAGAGGTGAAGGTAACTCTGGCGCTGTGGTACTGTTCTAAAAGTATTGCCACCGCCCCAGAGAGGGGCGGTGGCATTGGCGGAAATTGGAGCAGGGGCTGGGCAGTAGCAATGAGGTTAGAACATAAGAACATAAGATATGCCATACTGGGTCAGACCAAGGTCCATCAAGCCCAGTATCCTGTTTCCAACAGTGGCCAATCTAGGTCATACGTACCTAGCAGTTTCCCCAAAAGACACAGGTTCCGCAATGCTTGTACTGGGTCAAGCATTGATATCCTGGGTCACTTCTTAATAATGGTTTATGGACCTTTCCTCCAGGAACTTGTCCAAACCTTTTTTAAACCCAGCTACACTAACAGCCTTTACTACATCCTCCGGTAACAAATTCCAGAGTTTGATTACACATTGAGTGAAAAAATATTTTCTTTTATTAGTCTTAAATAGTTTACCCTGTAGCTTCATTGTATGTCCCCTAGTCTTCCTATATTCTGATAACGTAAACAATCGATCTACGTTTACCCGTTCCACTCCGTTCATTAATTTATAGACTTCTATCATATCTCCCCTCAGCCGTCTCTTTTCCAGGTTTGCCTGGGCTGCCTCATATCCTTGCACCAGTCCTAAATAACCTGCTACTCTGTTCTGCAGCATTGATGCCAATCGGTGGCTGTCCATGCAACACATATAAAAAAGTCTTGACCAGGATAAATAACTTAGGAATGTTTATTTTGAATGATCTTTCTTGCTGAACCATACAGTAACAGGTACTTTTAGAAGCCCTTAGCTCCATTCACACACATAAATAACAGACTTATATATATCGCAACAGTTCTATGCAGAGTTCTATACACAGGGAAAGCATGCATGTATATTCTGTTTCATGAGGGCAATGTAAGTATACCCAGGGGTGCATCAACCACTAGGCAAACTAGGAATTGCCTTGGGTGGCAATCTCTGGAGGGTGGCAAAGAATAGGGTATTCAAAGCCAAGCAATATATTTTGGAGGCCGAGGGGGGAATAAAGGCTTAAAGTCTGTCTAGGACGCCAACTCCTTGAACCAACTCCTGTGCCGGCCCTGCGCATACCTCTGCATTTTATCTGCTGGCATTTGCATCTGCTCAAAATAACTTGTCTTTTAGACTTGGGGCTTGCAGGAGGAGAACAGGAAGGGTGATATTTGCTCACCTCTCTGAGTTACACACCCACCTCCCCTGGGACAAAGTTTGAGTTTCTGAAAAGCCCCTCTCTTCATGGCTGTCATGTTTCTAAAATTCACCACATCCCTGTTTAATTGGTACTGCCCAGAGGTGGCTCTATAATGAGGTGGAGTGAGGCAGTCGCCTCAGGTGGCAAAGTTTTAGGGGCGGCAACAAATGCCCCCAAAACAGCTACCTCACTCCACCTTTAAACTTTAAAAAAAAGAAAAAAAAAGGTGGAAAGCTGCTGCCACTGCTGCTCAACAGCGGCAGATTCAACCCCTGCAACCCTCGCTGCTGCCCTGGGAAGCCCTGCACTTGCCTGATTGCACAAGACAGGAAATGCTGTCATTTACCCTCAGCGTGTGCCACCAGACTCAACTTTAACAGAGCCGCGGGAAAGAAAGGAAATGCAGTTCTTTCTTGCCGCTCTGCAGAGCTGGCGCACCGGAGCAGTCAGGCAAGTGCTGGGCCTCCCGTGGGGGTAAGGGGGGGCAGCTAGGATTTAAAATGGGCAGATTGGGGGGACTAGCACTGGAAGTGGGCAGATTGGGGAGGCTAGATTTGATAATGGGCTGATTAGGGGGGCTAGCACTGGTAATGGGCTGATTTTAGAGGGACTAGCACTGGTAATGGGCAGATTAGGGGAGGCTAGGACTGGTAATGGGTTGATTAGGGAAAGCTTGGACTGGGAATGGGCTGATCGAGGGGGGACTGGGACTGGTAATGGGCTGATTAGTGGAGGCTAGCACTGGTAATGGGCGGAGGGGGGACTAGCACTAGAAATGGGCCGATCAGGGGAGGAGGGGGCTAGGACTGGTAATGACCTGATTAGGGGAGGCTAGGACTGATAATGGGCTGATGGACGGGGGGGAGGTAGGACTGGTAATGGGCTAATTAGGGGAGGTTAGCACTGCTAATGGTGCTGAGGGGGGACTAGCACTGGAAATGGGCTGATGGGGGGAGGGAGGAGAGAGCTGCTGGCCCTTGAAGAAGACTGGGGGGCTAGAACTGGAAATGGGCTAATGGCGGGGAGGGGAGGATAGAGCTGCTGGCCCTGGAAGAAATCTTGGGGCTAGGGCTACAAATGGGCTGATGCAAGGGGATGGGAGAATGGAACTGGAAGGGAGTGGATGCTGAGAGGGGCTGCCATGGTATTTGGACTAGAAGCGGCTGGACAGTGGGGAAGGAGGGGGACTGGAAGGGAATGGACACCAGAGGCAGTCATGGGAATGCAAGTTGACACTGGAAGGTACTGGAAGAGAGGACTGGAAAGGGGCTGATACTGGAAAGGGTTACTGGGACTGGAAAAAGGCTGATGGAAGGAAGTGAATTTATTTATTTATTTATTTTATTTATTTATTTAAAGTCTCTTTTATACCGCGCTATTCAGCTTCAGCGCGGTTTACAATGAACAGTGAACATACACATTTCCAAAAGTACTTTGTGTTTACATATGAACAGGATATTCAACTTGGCTAACAGGGTAACTATGTACAACCACAATATATACAATATATACAATTTGTACGCTGATCATGTGAAGAAAACAAAAGAGATAAGAAATGGCAGATGGACTATAGACCATAGAAAGAGAGCTAAGAGTAGAAGCCTCAGATCGGGACCAGCATGATCAGAGAATAAAATGGTCAGACAATAAAGATAGAAAAAATAATTTTATTTTCATTTAATGACTGGACTTTATCTTTTTATTTTACACTGTATGGGGAACTGCATCTCTAACTGATGTTGCACTGCATGTGGAACGTCTTGGGGTTTCAGTTTAATTTTTGTCTGCATATTTTTATTTTAGGTTGTAGTCACTTATTCTGTACTTGGTGAGGGTCTGTGTTCTGAGTGTGTGACTGAGGCCAGGTATTCTGTTAAAATAAAGTTTGTACATAGGGATCTATACTGTACTATAGTAATTTGGCTTGTTCAGCTTTTCAAACAGGTGTATAGATGCTCTGGGGCCCGCTACAATATTTACGGTGTTGCCCTTTTCTGGGTACACTCCATGTTGTGTGAGTTTTGGAAGTTAGCGCTGTTATGGAATAGTAGATTTGCTCTATAGATCCTGTATTCTGAGTTCTTGGTGAGGTCAGCTGTAGGGTTCTGGAATATGTATTGTTTTTGATATTTGCAGTTTTGCTTTCTTTGTGCTGCCAGACTGAAATTTAAAATATTTTGTCAGTTCAGATTCAAGGAAATTTCAAATTTTCAGGGAACGTCTTAGTTTAATTTTGTTTAGTAGCCTGATAGCTTCACCGCTGCTGATTTCTGGACTTTTCCAGCTCTAACACAATCCAATCCAGTGTTTGAATTTATGATACCAGAATTAATTTCTCATTTTATATCTTCCCTCCTCATCAATAATCTGGCCATAGCAAAAATAAATATGATATGCGGATACTTATAATGGTTTTTTTGGGGGAGGGGGTGCTGTGTAAGCGACTTTTCATTAATCAAATTTCATGTTTTATTATTATGTTTGTTTTATTGTAACATTGTTTTACTAAATTGCGTGTGTATGTTTAGAAGCCACCTAGGATTTTAAATGGGTGCCATATACATCTTAAAATAAAGTATACTAAATTTATGCAAATGATGCCGCAGTGAGTCTCTGCACATGGCCCTGCATCACCCTCGTGCCATCTCTGGGGGAAAGTAGACAGGAGGGTCACTGGGAGACAGAGAAAAGCAGAAACCTCAGATTGGGACCTACATGATCAGGGAATAAAATGGTCAGACAACAAAGTTAGAAGAGAATTTTATTTTCAATTTAATGACCAGATTTAGTGCTATCTTTATATTTTATACAGTACAAGGAAATGCATCTCTTTCTATTTCTCTGGTATTGCACTGTATGCAGAATCTGGCTTCTTGGGATTGAGGTTTAATTTTTATCTACATATGTTTGTTTTTAGGTTATGGTCACTTATTCTGTATTTGGTGAGGGTCTGTGTTATGAGTGTGTGACCAAGACCAAGTGTTCCGTTAACATGGAGTTTGTATGTAGGGACCTTTACTGTAGTAATCTGAGTTGTTCAGCTGTCCAAATAGGTGTTTGGATGTTCCAGGGCCCACGGTAGTATTTACAGTGATGCTTTTTTTGGATGGTCTCCTTATGTGAGTTTTGGAAGCTGGTGCTGGTATGTTATGGTAGATTTGCTCTATAGATACTCAGTGACTTTGTTGTAGGGTTTTGTATTAGTTCACAGTATGCCTGGTATTGGAGAATGTTTGTTTGTTTTTTTAAGATATTGAGTTCTGTGGGTGAATGTTTGGGTTCCGCTCTGCACCCACTGTTTAGGAAAGGGGTTCTGTGGATGTAAAATATATGTTCAAAAAGAAAAAGCAAGAACCGAAACGCTTTTTATAACAACAAAATAAAAATGAGTTATAATTTAATTTTATAAATTGTGCTGTGGTTCTCACTCTTTTAATTCCTTGGTGTGCCAACTCTTGCATTTCCTTCATATAATCTAAGCGCAAACACCCTGCCCGTCGGTACTTTGAGTCTTCAGACTCTGATTCATCGAATAACGAATCGGCCAATACCTGAGAAATGAGAACTCTCTCGGAAGACCCATCTCTGTCTCCACAACGTCGCATGTCCCCTCCAGAGGACATGTCTTTCCAAGACTTTATTTGTGATGTTGCTCGGGGTCTGTCAATAACAGTGACTTTGGAGAAAGAACCTAGGGCTGAGGAACTTGAAATTCTTCAATACCCTGCATTCCCAGAGGAAGCTGCTACTCTCCCTATTCATTGCATACTTCATGATCTTATGCTTCGTATATGGGAGACACTCCTAACCATCTCTCCACATACTCGACGACTTGATACAATGTACCAGGTACTGGATTGTTCCAGCTTTCAAAAGATGCAACTACCACACCATTCCATGGTGGTGGAATCGGCAACGCGTCGAATAAAAAGTGCTAAGAAACTTTCCTCGAACCCTACAGGTAGGGAATTGAGAACCCTCAATACTTTTGGTCGACATTATTGTTTAATACACATTTTTTTTGTTATACCGCCCCCCATTACATCGGGGCGGTTTACAAAGCTAATATCAACAGTATATTGAGAAAATAAGAAAAGAAGAAATTACAATAATAATAGAGTCAGAGATAGATAAGGAGAGAAGAATAGATAGAGTACAGTAAAGGTGCGAATACTTCAAGTTCAGGGGGGGAAGGCTAGGGAGAACAGGTGTGTTTTAAGGAGGGAACGGAATTTGGAGTAGGACTCTTCTGTACGGAGGGCGGTGGGCAGGGAATTCCAGAGGGAAGGGGCCAAGTAGAAAAATGCTGCTTTCCTGGTTGATTGTAAGTGAGCTTTGGAGGGTGCTGGAAGGTGAAGGCGATTGATATGAATGGACCTGAGACTGCGTGAGGGGGTATGGTAAGTGAGTAAGTCAGAGAGGTAGGTAGGGGTGGACAGATAAATGGCTTTATGGGTTAAAGTGAGAACCTTGAAGGAAATTCGGAACTCGATTGGCAGCCAGTGTAGGTGATGTAATAGTGGGGTGACATGGTCACGGGGAGAGGCTTGTAGGATCATGCGTGCAGCGGTATTCTGAATTAATCGCAAACGGTGTTTTTGATACTGGGGAAGACCGGCAAAAATGATGTTGCAAAAATCTAACCTTGTAATGATTAGGGAAAGAAGGAGAGTGGTAATGGCCATGTTATCGGCCAGAATCGGCCAGAATCAGTTCCTACATACTCTGTATAGGTATGTTTCTTAGGGAGGTAGCTAGAGATTTGGAATTGATGTCTCCTCTTCTCCCTCATAATAAGAGAGCTGATTATCTCACCCTTGTAAAGCATGCCCAAAATGTTTCAAAGTTTGTTAACAGGGCAACTTTTGACTGTGTTGAATATATCAGCAGAACTTCAGCTATATGCATCGGTGCACGCAGGATTGCTTGGCTCCAAGCATCTGATCTTGAACAATGGGTTCAAGATAAGCTGGGTAATATTCCTTGCACTGGTGAAAACCTTTTTGGCAAGGATTGGCAGGACAAGGCTTCTCAGCTAGAATCTGAGAACACCACTCTTAATAGACTATCTAGATCTACTGCCAACCCAGCTAGAAAAAAGACAGCGAAGAAGACTTTTTTCAACAAGAAAAAAAATACTAAGCTTCTTACAACCCTGCAGTGCAGTGTCCAATCCATGCTCCCCAGAAAGGGCATCAGCCACCGAAACAACGTAGGAAGGCTCAGACTCCTAAGTCACAGCCATCTCAGCAGACCCAACTCTTCAGGGTCTTTGACTCTTTTCTGCAGAACGTAGCCATTCTGCCTGTGGAGATTCCAGATCCCATCCACATTCCCGGCAGACTTTGTCACGTTGCCCACAGGTGAGATCTTGTAACATCAGAGCAGTGGACTCTCTCCATAATACGGGAAGGGTACAAACTTCATCTACTAAATCTAGCCCCTCAGACTCCTCCAAGAGAGTTCTGTTCCCAACCTCCTCTCACCGATCTGTTGTTGCAAGAGGTCACCTCCCTTCTCTTGCAGGGCGCAATAGAAGAGGTACCACTCTCCCAGCAGACTCTGGGCTTTTATTCTCCATACTTCCTCATTCCAAAGAAAACAGGAGGATACAGGCCCATTCTGAACCTCAGAGAACTGAACAAGTATCTACTACGGGAGAAATTCAAAATAATCTCCCTAGGTACTCTTTTGCCCTATCTCTAGAGTCAGGATTGGCTCTGTTCTCTAGATCTAAAGGAGGCATATACTCACATACTTATTCATGCACAACACAGAAGGTCCCTGCGCTTTCTGCTCCAAGGGAGACATTATCAATACAGAGTCCTGCCTTTCGGCCTTGCCTCTACCCCAAGAGTTTTTGCAAAGTGCATGGCAGTAGTAGCCACTTTCCTAAGGACTCTAGGGATATTTGTATTCCCTTACTTAGACGACTGGCTCATTTGAGCAAGCACCTCTCTAGGGGCCAGTCTTTCCCTCTCACGCACCATGCAGGTTCTGCAACACTTGGGATTTCTAATAAATCTTCCATAGACCCAACTTGTTCCCTCTCAAACTCTAGAGTTCATAGTGGCTCTTCTAGACACTCAACAAGCAAAGGCTTTTCTGCCCCAAGCCCACTGCGCTCGACTCAATCAGTTAGTATCTCAGGCATGCCTCAAGAACTTTCTCACTGCTCGAGAAATGCTACAACTTCTGGGTCATATGGCATCAACAGTGCATGTTCCATATGCTCGTCTACATATGCGCGCAACTCAATGGACCCTGGCTTCCCAGTGGTCTCAGGCATCAGGTCGCCTGGGAGACAAAATAATGGTCTGTACATGTCTAATTTCATCTCTCCAGTGAGGGCAATCCCCAGAAAACCTTCTCGTAGGGTCACCTTTTCAGATGCCTCCACATCAGTGTACCCTGACAACGGATGCATCCAAATTGGGCTGGGGAGCCCATCTGGACAATCTATCCACTCAGGATCTTTGGTATCAGGAGTCACAACTCCACATAAATCTGCTGGAACTCAGAGCCATCCACAATGCTCTCAAGGTGTTCCAGGACCATCTTCGCTTCCGGACAGTTCTAGTCCAGACGGACAATCAAGTAACCATGTTCTACTTGAATAAGCAGGGCGGAACAGGCTCTTGGACCCTTTGCACCGAAGCCCTGCATCTGTGGTCTTTTGCAATACAGCATCATATTCATCTACTTGCGGTGTATCTTCCAGGCAAGCAGAATGTCTTGGCAGACAAACTCAGTCCTGCTACCCCACGAGTGGTCTCTCCATGCGGACAAGGTCACTCACATTTTTCAGATCTGGGGAACCCCAGATATAGATCTGTTCGCGAATCCTCAAAATGCCAAGCTTCCACGTTTCTGCTCCAGGACGCCTGCAGAGAACAACCAGCAGGTAGATGCCGTTCACCTTCACTGGGGTCAAGGCTTCCTATATGCCTTCCCTCCCATTCCCCTAATTCCCAAAACTCTTTTCAAATGCCAGAGAGACAGGGGCTACATGATTCTTATAGCCCCACGTTGGCCACAACAACAGTGGTATCCTCTCCTTCTTCGTCTGTCTCAAGCTCAGACAATAGATTTGGGGTCTACTCCAGATCTCCTCTTGCAGGAGGACGGGACACTACTGCATCCCAATCCACAGTCCGTACATCTTACAGCATAGCTGCTGAAGGCATAGCCTTCCAGGACATCAACCTCTCTCAACAGGTAAAAGATATCCTCTTAGCTTCTAAGAAGCCTTCCACCAGACATTCCTATGCCTTCAAGTGGTGTAGATTCTCTCTCTCTGGTGTTCTGAAAGGGATCTTAACCCCTTCACAGCTCCGGTGGATGCATTACTTGAATATCTTCTCCACCTGTCTTCTTCTGGACTGAAAACCAATTCAGTAAGAGTGCACCTAAGTGCAATTGTGGTCTCTCACATACCTCTGGATGGTCAACCCATCTCTTCTCAGCCGCTTGTAGCACACTTCATGAGGGGTCTTCTCTTAACCAAACCTCCCATTAATCCTCCTCCAGTGGCATGGGATCTTAATGTTGTTTTAGGACAGCTTCTCAAGTCGCCCTTTGAACCTCTATTCACCACTTCTCTGAAGTTTCTCACCTGGAAGGTCGCCTTCCTTATTGTCCTCACTTCAGCAAGATGCATTAGTGAGCTCCAGGTTTTGATGGCTGACCCTCCTTATACGCGATTCCACCATGATAAGGTAGTCCTTAGGACTCATTCCCACTTTATGCCAAAGGTGATCTCGCCCTTCCATTTAAACCAGTAGGTTTACCTCCCTGTATTTTTCCCTAGACCTCATTCATCTAGGGCAGAAGCAACCCTTCACACTATAGATTGCAAACGTGCTTTGGCTTTTTATCTCCAGAGAACTTGAGAGCACAGAAAAGCTTCCCAACTTTTCATCGCCTTTGACTTGAGTCACCTGGGATTGCCAGTATCCAAGCGAACTCTATCCAGGTGGATAGCGGATTCCATCTCCTTTGCTTACGAAAGTGCAGGTCTCTCTCTCGAGGGTCACGTCACTGCACATAATGTTCAGGCCATTGCTGCCTCTATGGCAAATCTACGCTCTGTAGTGATTGATGAGATATGCAAAGCAGCAACCTGGTCTTCTGTCCACACCTTTGTTGCTCACTATTGCCTGGACAAGGACTCCCACCAGTATGCCTTGTTTGGTCAAGCTGTTCTCCAGCATCTCTTTCAGATTTAGATCATCTCCTTCCCTCCGTCCTGGGTTTCGATACCAGACGTCCTTGGAGGATATATGACCTATTTACTTATGCCTGTGAACCACAGCTCACTCTAAGGTCATCTCTCTAGCATCTTCGAGCTAGGGAGTCCCATATGTGAAGACTGCATTCCTGCTTGCTCCTGGAGATAGCGTAGTTACTTACCTGTAACAGGTGATCTCCGGGAACAGCAGGAATTTAATCTTCACAACCCACACTCCTCCCCTAGAAGTTTTATTTTTCCTCTTCCTTCCTTCTCTCATTTTATTTCAGCTACAAACTCAACTGAGGAGGGTGAGCTGGAAAGGTGGGAAGGCAGCTACGCAGGCACAGTGGGATGCTCCCAAAGGCTTTCCTATCGGACACTGGGGAGCATTCCTGCGCGGGCTCTGTCAGAGCTGACGTTAGCCATATGTGAATACTAAATTACTGATGTTCCCGGAGATCACCTGTTACAGGTGAGTAACTACGCTATATTTACCTGAGAAAAGGCTCTGAGCTCACCAAGGTTTTTATAAAATATTGCCTTACTTTTACACAGACAGACTTGAGCGCTACCTATCCTGTGAATGACTCAGACTGGCTAATGCTATAAGCAAACAATTTGTCAGGGAAGCTCACAGGATTAATAAGCATGTATTCAATACAGAAGTAACCTCAGGGGCTGTTTATATTTCACATTGATATGCTTATTATTTTGGTGTTCATCCAAGAGCATAGCCGCCAAATTGGACAGCTCTGCTCGGGGCTGAATCTGCCCAAGGTGCTCTCTGTAAACTTGCAGCCTTGCATCCCCAATCCGATCATTTATCTTTCAGACCCTTAACCCTCCTTCCACAAGACTTGGATAATGAAAATGAACAGTCCTCATGAATCAGTCCTCTGGGATATCAGTCCTCTAGGAAGATCCTGTAAAAACACATGTTATGTGCCGTCGAGTCCATGCTGACTTCTAGTGACCCAGCCCCTGGGTTTTCTTGGCAAGGTGGACCAGAAGTAGATTGCCAAGCAGGGCTACTTTTACCTATGGGAAAAAGGGACAGCTGCCCCTGGCCCTTCCACAATGGGGGCCCAGTTGCCTTGCTGCCTATTGGTAAGCACTGTCCTGAAGAGTTTATCAGTCCAGCCAAGCTGTCCACAGTCTGCACCTTTACCCCACTGAATTGTTTTGTGCAGGATTCAGTTCAGCAAAAACAAAAAAGAAAAAAAAAAAAAGCAAATCGGGCCTAACAAATTCAAATGCAGTCAGTGGAGTGGATGCCTGCTGCCTTGCTTGCCTCTTATTACGTCTGCGTTCACCATCACTCCGTTGCCTCTAGCATGCAGCATGTTGGCAGTCAGTATGCCAGGCCAGCCCAGCCTAACCTGAGTGATGCAAATGGAGTCAGGACTCTGAGTCGGAGTCCATGGCAAAGAGGCACCCAGTGCGCATGTGGGGAACCAGCAAAGGCACGTGCAACCAGGGCGCAATACGTCATGATATGCACTGGGCAAACAAGTGGGCAACCTTCAGGGCAAGGATTAGTTTGCAGCCTGGCAAGCCTGCTGCATCAGTCTGGACTCCAGGGGGCTTGGCTGGCTAGCGACAAGCTTTGCAGCAGTGGGGGCCCAAGTAAGTATGGACAATTTAATGAACGTAAATTAGAGTTAGCAGTTAATGTGGATAGTCGGGGGGAGGGGGTCAGTGCTCTCCTCTCTGCGTGTGAGCGCACGTGGGCATGCATGCGCCGTGGAAGAAGAAAAGTAAAAATTAAAGGGGGGCATCCTTAAAAGTTTGCCCAGGACTCTAAAAGGGGTTGAAGTGGTCCTATTGGCAAGCCTTTCTTTCATGCTGTAAGTCTTCAGCACCTGATATTCCAAGGAGGTCTCCCATGCAAGTACTAGCCAGGCCTGATGCTGCTTAACCTCCAAGACTGGGCACAATCAGGCTCCTACCTAGCATTGTAATGCAGATTTTAGCAGGATCCTTTCTGAGAGGGTGCTCTGTGGTGCTGAGTAGAAGCATCTTCTCCATTGCCTGCAAATGTTGACCCATGGTCTTCATGTATTAATGAAAGAGCCCTGCATATTAGTACTGGCACCTTTTTTTGCTAGGAATAAAACACTGGGTAACTGTCCGTGCCACCTTTGCAGACTTAAAAATATTTTATTAAGTTACTTGGTGAACTGAAATCAGTTGACAAAAGGTGCATTTCCCATGAGTTACATCTGTAAACAAAATTGCACATAGGGTCCTGCAGGAAGCGACTTAATCTGATCAGAAACACTTTTATGATCCTCCCAGGAATGATCCTAAGCTTTGGTAGTCCCTTTTTAAAATGTTTGAATACAAATGGAAAATAGTCTTCCTTCTCTAGGATCCTTTAACGCACAGGATAAATTCCTGAATGAGATCATCCTTGCTTCACTGTTTTTTCTACTGAATTCCCTGATGATTCACTTTAGAAGAAATTCCTGAGAGTAAGAGCTCTTCTGTTTTATTTATGTTTTATTGTGTTTAATATACTGCACCTTCACAGAAGCAACAGGACTGTGTACAGTTAAAAAATGAAATTATAATACTTAGGAAATACAAAACAACACCATAAATTAGACAGGAAAGATAGACAGTCACACATAGAGCAGAGAAGGACAGCAAAGAGATGGGGGAAGGAATTAATGGTTGAAGGATGATAGGTCAAAGGCTAGATGAAAAAGGCATTTAGATTTTACGTAGGAGAGTTCAAGACGGAGGTCAGCGGGTAGCGAATTCCAAGAGGCAAGCTCAGGCAAGTGAAAGACAGAGTTATGGGTGGATTCTAACTGGGCACTTGAGGTGGAAGTGAGGTGGAGGTGATTGGCGTGGACGTTCCGGAGGACATGGTGAGGAGCGTGAAGGTGCAGAACATCTGAGAGATATCTAGGGTCGTCGTATCTTAAAAAGGATATAGCAGACTTCGAAAAGGTACAGAGAAGAATGACAAAAAATGGTAAAGGGGATGAAAGGATATGCCCTATGAGGAGGGCTTAAAAGGTTGGGGCTCTAACTTGGAAAAGAGACAGCTGAGGGGAGATATGATAGAGGTCTATAAATTAATGAATGGAGTGGAACGGGTAAATGTAGATTGATTGTTTACCCCATCGAAATATAGAAAGACTAGGGGACATGCAATGAAGCTACAGGGTAACCTATTTAAGACTAATAAGAGAAAATGTTTTTTTACTTAACGTGTAGTCAAACTCTGGATTGTTACTTGAGGATGTGGTAAAAGCTGTTAGTGCAGCTGGGTTTAAAAAATGTTTGGATAATTTCATGGAGGAAATGTCCATAAACCATTATTAAAGAGGACCCGTGAAATCCACTGCTTGCCCCAGGCTGAGCATTTTGGAACCTGTGTGCCTTTTTGGGAACTTGCTAGGTACTTGTGACCTGGATTGGCCGCTGTTGGAAACAGGATACTGGGCTTGATGAACCTTGGTCTGACCCAGTATGGCATATCTTATGCTTTTATGTAAAACTAAACAATAGATGCTGACAGATGGGAGGGGGAGGGGGGCATAAGTCTTAAGGTTTGTCAAGGGCGCCAGCACTTTGAACCATCTCTGAGGCCAGTCTTGTACAGACTTATATTCTTGTCTTCAAGAGCTCATGCCTCGATAAACTGCTTAGACTATAAAGATGCCACTCACATTCTTTTTACTGTTCCACACTAACCTGGTTGTCCCATGCTATTCCCAAGTGTATTTCCACTTTTCAACGAATTTCACAAATCTGGAGCAAGAAACCCAGGGATAGGTCTCATCCCTCCAAATTGAAAGGAATTGGATTTAGCTCACACTTTTCTCAAAAATTCAAGGTGAGTTACATTCAAGAACAGTCAGTATTTTCCTCTCCCCAGAAGGGTTACAATCTAAGTTGGCTTCTGATCTACTACTACTACTACTACTGAGTATTAATATAGCGCTACAAGTCGTACGCAGCGCTGCACAGACATGTAAGAGACAGTCCCTGCTCATCAGAGCTTACAATCTAGTCAAGACAAACACAGAAGGTGTAGGCAGGGATAAAGCAAGGGGAAAGAAAAAGGAGATCAAGTGAGTCAAAATCCAAAAGCAGCAGTGAAGAGGTGAGTTTTCAGCCTGGATTTGAAGAGGGTCAGAGAAGGTGCCTGGCATACAGACACAGGTAGTTTGTTCCAGGCGTAAGGTGCAGCAAGGTGAAAGGAGCGAAGTCTGGAGTTAGCAGTAGAAGAGAAGGGCACAGATAGAAGCAGTTTGCTAGAAGAGCAGAGTTCCCGAGGGGGGTTGTAAGGAGAGATAAGAGAAGAAAGGTAGTGAGGAGCTGCAGAGTGAAAGCATTTATAAGTCAGCAGGAGAAGTTTGAACTGGATGCGGAAACGGATAGGGAGCCAATGAAGTGACTTGAGAAGAGGAGTAACAACTCAACGATTCCTGTGCTCTGAATTTTATTCCTCATGCCAAATCTCTAGGGATACACATTATCTCCAGGAACAAGCAGGAATGAGTCCTCACATATGGGTACGTCGGAACCGACGGAGCCTGCGCGGGAAAGCTCCCCAGCTTCCCAGAAAGGAAGCTTTTGGGGCCTCCCACAGCGCATGCGCGCTGCCTTCCCGCCTTCCTGACCAACTCTCCTCAGTTCTTCTTTTTCCGCGGAGCCAGCAGGTCGTGTTCCTGTCACCGCTGAAGAAATTGTTATTTTAATTTGTTTCTTTGACCGCGTGTCTGCCTTCTCCGATTCCAGACCGGTACCGCCGGTCCTTTTTTCGTTATTTAAAAAAAAAATATATATATATACTTACTTTTTCTACACTTGGTGTATTTATTCTGTGAGGCCTCTAAGGCTTCTCAGGCCTCCCTCATGGAAAAACCAGCTTCTGGTTTTAAAAAATGCACTAAGTGTACCGGTACTATTTCAGTTACAGACACCCATGAGTGGTGTCTTAAATGTTTGGGGCCTGACCATTCCATTCCGGATTGTCCATCCTGCTCTCTGATGTCCAAAAGGGGCTTACAGAACAGAGCAGCTAAATTTCATATGCAGTTTTCTACCGATACTCCAGCATCAACATCCTCCAGGTCTTCTTCTCCTGATGGATCTCAGGTAACCAAACATTCTTCGGGCAAGTCCTCAAAAGGCAAATCTCCCTCTAAGCAGCGAGAGACCCTTGCAATTGACCCTGAGGACCCTGCCCCAGCCAAACAACCCCGGCGGGAAGCTCCGGCTTCCAAAGCTCCTCCTATGGGGTTACAGGTAGACATCGATGGCACGGCCTCGACCGATCTCCTGTTAGACTGCTCTGGGGTACCGGCTAACACCGGTACCGACTTCCAGGCAGTTGTGGCGGCTATGGGTACTACGGTACAATCCATGCAGCAAGCCTTACTGACTTTCATTAATGCTGCACCGCCATCGGTACCGCAACAATCGGTTCCGACTCCGATTCCGGTACCGCAACCGATACCGGTACCCAGAGCATCTACTTCCAGTAGCATGCCGGTTCCGGTCTCCGGTTCCGGAGCTTTCTTCGATACCGCTCCGATTCCTGGTACGCCCGATGTCGGTACCGATCGGTACGCGTATCGATCTCTGGAAGCAAATAGACGATACTTTGAATCCTCTGAAGATTCTGATACATCAGATGATTCTGCTGACGTCTCTTTTACTCTTCCTGAGGAGCCCTCTTCTCCAAAAAGGAGAATGTCTCCTCCAGAGGATTTGTCCTTTCAAGACTTCATTATTGAAGTAGCTAAAGGACTCTCTATATCTGTATCCTCTGAAAAGGAACCTAGAGCAAAAAAATTAGATATTTTAGGATACTCTAAGGTTCCCAAAGAGGCAGCCACCTTACCCATACATGAAATTCTTCAAGAACACATGATGGATTTGTGGGAGGCTCCTCTCACCCTATCTCCACATTCTCGACGTTTGGACACCATGTATCGGGTTCCTCCTTCTCCTGGTTTTCAAAAAACTCAGCTTCCTCACCACTCTATTGTGGTGAAGTCTGCTATGAAAAAGATAAAGAGTACCAAAAGACACTCTTCTACCCCTCCAGGAAGAGAATGTAGGACTCTGGATGCTTTTGGGAGAAAAGCTAGCATGCTTATTGCCAGAATCAATTCATACAGCCTCTATATGGGCATGTTTTTGAAAGAGATTGCATTAAAGATACGTCAGTTTCTCCCCTTTATCCCAGAGGATAAACAAGAGGAATTCCTTCTTTTGCTAAAGCACACTCAAGATGTTTCAAAGTTCTCCAACAGAGCAGCCTTTGACTCTTTTGAGGGGGCAAGCAGAGCCTCTGGCATTGCCATAGCTGCTCGCAGATTAGCTTGGCTCCAGGCCTCTGATTTGGAACCCTGGGTACAAGAAGGCTTGGGCAATCTGCCCTGTACAGGTGAAAATCTGTTTGGCAAGGAGTGGCAAATCAAAGCCACTCAAATGGATGCAGAGAATGCTGCTTTAGATAGACTTTCTAAGTCTACCTCTACCCCTGCCAAGAAAAAACCTTTTAAGAAAACTTTCTATAAAAAGACCAGATTTTCCGCAAATACTGGCCAGCAATCTTCCCAAGTTCGCTTTGCTCCTAAGCGTCAGCAAACTAAACAGGCCAGAACAAAGTCTACAGGGGCTGCTACAATCCAGCAGCCCCAACCTCCTCAGGGTTTTTGACTTGATTCTAAAGAACTTAACCTTTCTGGCTCTGCAACAGCCAGAACCTCTCACCATTCCAGGAAGGTTAGCTCACTTTGCTCCCAGATGGGAACAAATCACATCAGAACCGTGGACCCTCTCTATCATCAGAGAGGGCTACAAACTACATTTCTCCAGCCTTCCTCCCCATACCATGGTGAGACAATTCAATTCTCCCCCATCTCTCCTGTACCTGTTGGGCCAGGAGGTGACCACTCTTCTCGCCCAACACGCAATAGAAGAGATTCCTCTTCCTCAACAAGGGTCAGGTTTCTACTCCCCTTATTTTCTCATTCCCAAGAAAACAGGGGGGTACAGACCCATTCTGGATCTCAGAGAATTGAACAAATTCCTATACAAAGAGAAATTCAAAATGCTTTCTCTAGGTACTCTCCTTCCATACCTACAGAGTCAGGACTGGCTTTGTTCTCTAGATCTCAAGGATGCGTACACACATATACTCATCCATCCATCCCACAGAAAATTCCTACGGTTTCTGTTCCAAGGAAAACATTTCCAATACAGAGTACTCCCCTTCAGTCTAGCCTCTGCTCCAAGGGTATTTACCAAATGCATGGCAATAGTAGCTGCATTTCTACGCACTCTGGGGATCTTTGTCTTCCCATACCTGGACGACTGGCTCATCCGAGCTCCATCTCAGTCCGAGGCTCAGACTTCCCTGGACCACACCAGACGCATACTGCAGTATTTGAGACTTGTCATCAATCTGCCAAAGTCTCAACTCACCCCTACTCAGTCCCTAGAATTCATAGGGGCTTGGCTAGATACTACCACTGCAAGGGCCTATCTTCCTCAGGCCCGTTGCCACCGTCTAGTGCACTTGGCCTCTCAAATTCAGTCCAGAAGCCACCTGACTGCCAGAGAGATGCTACAACTGCTAGGCCACATGGCATCCACAGTTCATGTGGTGCCTTATGCTCGCCTACATATGAGAGCAGCTCAATGGACCTTGTCCACCCAGTGGACCCAAGCATCAGGAGCTCTCTCAGACCAAAGAGCAACCTCAAAACGTCTTTTTTGGTCTCTCCAGTGGTGGATATCCACTCAAAATCTGTTGTTGGGGGCCCCCTTCCAACCTTTGTTACCCCAAGCAACTCTCACTACAGATGCCTCCCAAACAGGTTGGGGAGCTCATCTCCAAGACCTCTCCACTCAGGGCATTTGGTCTCCACAGGAGACCACCCTTCATATCAACCTTTTGGAGCTGCGAGCAATTTTCCTTGCTCTCAAGGTCTTTCATACCCTCCTCATCAACATGACAGTCCTTGTTCATACCGACAATCAAGTAGCCATGTTCTACATAAACAAACAAGGAGGGACTGGCTCTCTGTCGCTTTGCAACGAAGCTCTAAAACTGTGGGCCTTCGCCAGAGAGCATCGGATCCATCTCCTGGCAGTGTACCTCCCAGGAATCCAAAACTCTTGGGCAGACAGACTCAGTCGAGTTCTGCTTCCACACGAATGGTCCCTGCACATGGATCAGGTACTCAGAATCTTTCAGGAATGGGGACCCCGGACATAGACCTCTTTGCAAGTCCGTACAATGCCAAACTTCCCCGGTTCTGTTCCAGGATTCCGTTTCAGGGAGCTCAGGCCAAGGATGCCTTCCTCCTTCATTGGGGTCAGGCCTTCCTATATGCCTTTCCACCCATTCCCTTGATTCCCAAGACTCTATTCAAACTTCAGAGGGATCAAGGATCCATGATCCTCATAGCTCCACGCTGGCCACGCCAAGTGTGGTACCCTCTACTTCTGCATCTCTCCCAGACACCCTCCCTGGATCTGGGAGCTGCTCCAAACCTTCTGTCTCAAGAGGAGGGGACTTTGTGGCACCCAAACCCCAAGTCCCTTCACCTCAGAGCTTGGTTACTGAAGGCCTGGACCTTCAAGACTTGAATCTTTCTCAACAGGTGAAGGATGTCCTCCATGCATCGAGGAAACCTTCCACCAGGCGTTCTTATGCTTTTAAATGGAAAAGATTTTCAATTTGGTGTGCTGACAAAGGTCTTAACCCTCTAGCACTACCTTTGAATTCTTTACTCGAATATCTCCTGCATCTTTCTAATGCAGGACTTAAAACCAATTCTGTAAGGGTCCATTTGAGTGCTATTGCAGCATCTCTTCAGCCTATCAATGGACAATCTGTTTCCTCTCATCCTCTTATTGCCAGATTCATGAGAGGTCTAACTTTAACTAAACCTCCCATTCGGCCTCCTCCGGTGGCATGGGACTTGAACGTAGTTCTTGGTCAGCTTATGAAGCCACCCTTTGAACCCTTAGCCACTACCTCCTTAAAATTCCTTTCCTGGAAAGTCATTTTCCTTATTGCAATCAGTTCTGCTCGCCGCATCAGTGAACTGCAGGCTTTAGTGGCTAATCCACCTTATACAAGGTTCCATCATGATAAGGTAGTCCTTAGGACAAATCCCCACTTTATGCCTAAAGTGGTCTCACCTTTTCATCTTAATCAAGAGGTATATCTACCTGTATTTTTTCCAGCTCCTCATGCATCAAATGCAGAGAGGAACCTTCATACTCTAGACTGTAAAAGAGCTCTTGCCTTTTACCTCCACAGGACACAGCAACATCGAAAGTCTTCTCAACTTTTTGTTGCTTTTGATCCTTCTCATTTAGGACTTCCAGTCTCAAAAAGAACACTGTCCTATTGGATTGCTCAGTGTATTTCTTTTGCTTATCAGAGTAAGAACCTTTCTCTGGAAGGCCATGTCACAGCTCACAATGTGAGGGCCATGGCCACCTCTATGGCTCATCTTCATTCTGTATCCATCGACCAGATCTGTCGAGCAGCCACCTGGGCCTCGGTTCATACCTTCACAGCCCATTACTGCTTGGACAAGGACTCCCGCCGGGATGCCTTGTTTGGTCAGGCTGTCCTCAGACACCTGTTCCATTCTTAAACAACTCCTGCCCTCCGTCCCTTAATGGATGCCTGAGATCCATAGGAAGATGAGGAACCTTTCAGGGTCTCATACCTTGGGGATCTCCCAGGCATCTTAGCTGGGGAGTCCCCATATGTGAGGACTCATTCCTGCTTGTTCCTGGAGATAGCACAGTTACTTACCTGTAACAGGTGATCTCTGGGAACAGCAGGAATTAGTCCTCACAACCCACCCACCTCCCCTAGGAGTTGTATCTCTCTATCTCTCTCTCTTTCCTTTCCTCTCTCTATTGTCTCAGCTTTAAACTCGAACTGAGGAGAGTTGGTCAGGAAGGCGGGAAGGCAGCGCGCATGCGCTGTGGGAGGCCCCAAAAGCTTCCTTTCTGGGAAGCTGGGGAGCTTTCCCGCGCAGGCTCCGTCGGTTCCGACATACCCATATGTGAGGACTAATTCCTGCTGTTCCCAGAGATCACCTGTTACAGGTAAGTAACTGTGCTTTACTGCATGCAAAAGCAATTTGACAAATGATGATCTATAAATTAACATGTGTAGAATTGCTTTGCGTGAGTCAAAAAGCTCTACTCTGCTTTAAAGAACAATATTAAAACATATGTATGAAGCAAACTGAAAAATGGCCCGAAAACAAGGAAAAAAGCCAAATGGACTGAAAACATTTGGCCTGTGCACATCACTACAAATCTTAGACTCTGAATATTATGCTGCGTCTGAACACTACTTACATTTCCTCTCTGACTTCATTGCTATATGTCTCTACGGAGACTCATGAATCACTACTAAGGGCCAAAGAATTTGACACCCACGTTTCATGGGAGTTACTTTAGAAGCTCTATTTGTGCTTTGTACATCTGTAAACGGGGATAGAGACGTCCGAAGCACAGAGACATCTCCAGAGCCATTTTAGAAGTCAGGTCTGTGGATGTCCCCAGTGTGAGGACGTCCAAGTCTGAACGGGGGCAAGGCATGGCTGGGAAGTTCCCAAGCACTTGGATGTCCCCGCCTGATATCAGAAACATCCTGGACATCTAGAGTCGCAACTAAGTTTATACCTGCTCCAGGCACGAACAGACATCTGAAAAGTGTTCATTTTGTCTGACAAACATCAGGAGGGTGTGGAGAAGGAGCTACACTAATACCCCCTTTACTTAACAATCTGTCAACGAACACTGACAGAGTATGGGGGCTCATGTTTTTGTGTTTCTAAGCCGCTGGACATCCCTTTATATTAGCTTGCATGAGATGGATATCCCCGCCTCAGGCTTTTCAAAAGGAAACATCTATTTAGCCGCTGGCATGGACATCTACTTTGAGGACATCGATGTTCCTCAAATCGGCTCGAGACATAGACGTCCCTTGCGTTATTCTGCATGTTCCATCCTCGAGGTCCTCAATTTGACTTGGATATTCTTTTTAAAATGCTACTTTATCTACATATAAGCTCATCTATCTGTTTGTCTCTCTCTATATATCTGTATCTGTCTATGTAATTCTCCATAAGCTGTAGTCCATCTTTATGGATGTTTCTGAACCATTTGCTTTAGTGCTTGGGATCTGACAAAGGTTTCCATTGTCTGTGTTATTTGCAATACTTGAGTTCCTGGGGATTAAGTCCCGTTTGCTATTGAACAAGACATGTCTAAGTAGGCTCTGGAAAATATAAACTGAACCTTTCCATGGTTTATAGGCTATTATGCTTAAGCAAACAGCAAGTTTCTTTATGCCAGGCTACAGAATGTTTTCTTTTTCATGCTGAGAGATTTGCAGGACTTTGGATTCATTTCAGAAAATCTCATTCCCTGGCCCTTGAACTGTACTTCAAAGTGGATGGAGGTCAAAGTTCCCCTAAAATGGGCTGCAGATGGCTTTGAAGATTTGGTATGCTAGCCACAAAAAAGAATCCGCTCTCTCAGTATTATAACATCATTTATAACAAATAGTTAAATTGTTCTACATGGAAGGGTTAGCGTGCAGTAATTTAGTGTGCTGGTTTTGTTTCACATATGCAACTAAATAAATATTTAAATGTTTGGGACTATATATTCATAGGAACCTGACAGCAGAAAAAGACCATATGGCCTATCTAGTCTGCCCTTCCGTATCAACTACTATAATCCCATTTTTTCCTTTAGAGATCGTCTGTGTTTCTCCCATGCTTTCTTGAATTCAGAAACTGTCCTCGTCTCTACTACCTCCATTCGCAGACTATTCCACGCTTCTACCACTTTTTCCGTAAAGAAATATTTCCGCATATTATTCCTGAGTCTATTCCCTTTCACCCTCATCCTATGTCCCCTCATAGCAGAGCTTGCTTTCAATCGAAAGAGACTCTTCTCTTGTGCATTTAGGCCACAGAGGTATTTAAATGTCTCTATCTGTCATATCTCCTCTATCCCTCCTTTTCTCTAACGTATACATATTAAGATCTTTAAGTCTGTCCCCATATGCTTTATAATGAAGACCACTAACCATTTTAGTAGTCATCGTCTGCACGGACTCCATCCTGTATATATGTTTTTGAAGGTGCTGTCTGCAAAATTACACACAATGCTCCAAATGAGGTCATACCAGAGACTTATACAGAGGCACTATCACCTCCTTTTTTCTACTGGCCATTCCTCTCCCTATGCACCCAAGAATCCTTCTGACTTTCGCCATCGCCTTTTCTACCTGTTTAGCTACTTTAAGATCGTCGGACACAATTACAGAAGTACTTTGCCCCCTACACTCTACCGTTCCCTTGGATTTTTGCAGCCCAAATCTATGACCCTGCATTTTTTATCATTAAACCCAGCTATCCCTCCTCATGTTATCTACTCCTTACTGGTTGTCCACTCTATTGCAGATTTTGGTATCATCTACAAAGAGGCAAATCTTACCCAACAGCCCTTCTGCAATATCACTAACAAAGATGATAAAAAGAATCAGACCAAGGACAGATCCCTGTGGCACACCACTAGTAATATCCTTCTCTTCAGAGTGAGCTCCATTTACCTGTATACTTTGTCACTTCCCACTCAACCAATTTCTAACTCAGTCAATCATTTTAGGGTCCATCCCTAGGGTGCTCAATTTATTTATAAGTCGCCTGTATGGAAAGGTGTCAAATGCTTTACTAAAATCAGGTACACCACATCTAGGGCTCTCCCTCGGCCCAACTCTCTGGTCACCCCTTCAAAGAAATCAATCAGATTTGTCTGACAAGACCTGCCTCTGGTAAACCCATGCTGCCTCGGATCCTGCAATTCATTGGACTCCAAAAATCCCATTATCCTCTGTTTTAATAGCATTTCCATTAGTTTACTCACAATAGAGGTCAGACTAACCGACCTGTACTTCTTAATCTCATCCTTACTTCCGCTTTTGTGTAAAGGGACCACATTGCCTTTCTCCAGTCCTCTGGGACCACTTCTGACTCTAAAGAAACATTGAAAAGTTCAGTCAGTGGAGCCGCTAGAATGTCCCCAGGTTCTTCAGTATTCTTGAATTTATCACAAACTCAGTCTTCTGAAAATCATTTAAGATCCCCTTCACTTCTTTTCCTATTTGTGGGTGTTTTCTGAGGTCCTGCTCCTGGCCCTTCATCTGTGAACACAGAATAGAAATTTTTGCGGTATCCCTTGGTCTTGGGGGAATATATCTGATGTTTCCTGGTCTACTTAGACATGTAATTTACAGTTTGAGAGGAATGTAGGACTGTGCCTCCTAATCCTATTTGTGACAATCTTGTAATTAGGGTGGCGTGGTTAAGGTTGTCAAACGCTGATGCGATATCAATGAAAAGGAGGATAAATGCTTGATTAAGGTTGTTTGTGCCTCTGATAAGATTGTCCATTAGGGATATCAACAGGGTTTCCAAATTGGTATGTATCTAGTGGGGCGTTTAGATTGATGAATTCTCCAGGACCAAGCAGGAAGTCAGTCCTCACATATGGGTGACGTCGGCGCCGACGGAGCCCTCGCGGAGCAATTTTCCCCAGCTTTCAAAGAAAGCCTTTGGGAATTGCAGCGCGCATGCGCGGTCCCCTTCCCGCCCAAAGGTGCCATCTTGGCCAGTCTTCTTTTTTCCGCGGAGCCCTACAGACGTTGTCTTCTAGTCACCGCCGAAAAGTTGATTTTTTCTTATTATTTTCAGTATTTCTTCGGTTCGACGCCGGTCCTTTTTCCGTCCGGCCTCGCGACGCCGGTTGCGAGGCCTCCCCTTCTTTTTCGTTTTTTTCTGTCCTTCGCGACAACTTTGCACCTTTTTTCATTTTTCCCTGGCGGCCCGCTCGTTCGACCTCGCAGGGGCCCTTTTTCCCCCGATGGCAGCCAGTGGTTTTAAAAAGTGTGTTAAGTGTAAGAAACTGATGTCTCTTACCGACACACATGATTGCTGCCTCCGTTGCCTGGGCCCCGATCATGAAGAAATGATCTGTGGGCCCTGTAGCAAGATGTCCGCGAAGTCTTTGCGGAGTCGGCAGCATCAGCGGGAGAGAATCTTCTCTGACCCCAGCCGTACCCGGACCTCGTCAGAAGCTTCGGTGTCCAGAGAATCTGGCTCTGAACACCGCCGGAGCTCTTCTGAGAGGGGGTCCCCTAGCCGGGAACATCAGCGGAAGAAGAAACCCACGAGGGCGGCGTCGGTGGACGCTCCTGGCTCCTCGAGGGCCAGGTCGCATAGCCCCGACAGCCGTCCCGGGTCTTTGGAGCTGGAGCGGCCGTCCAAACAGCCTCGTCTGGAGATGGACTCCTCTGCTCACGTAAGTGCTGTTGTCTTCGTAGACTCGCCTCCGAGTGGTCCGACGTCGGGCCCGACGCCGTCGGGGCCCGAGTCGGGGGCTGCTGGGTCTCCTGAGTTCGGACTCAGGTTGACGGCCTTGGAGCGCAGCTTGACTGCCTTCATGGACCAGCAGCGGGCATTGATCGCTGGCCTCGCTGGCGCTTCTGCCCTGACCGCCGGGACGTCGACGTCTAAGTCGACCCCGGAGACCGAGCCGATCCTCGAGTCCATGCGGGCTCGAGTCGATCCTCGGTCGAGGTCGCCTTCGGCCTCCCGTTTGGGGCCGAGGTCGTCGACGCCGACCCCCTCGGCGTCGGGGCGGACGGCGTCTGTGCCCGCCCGACCGGAGCCGCTCGACTCCTCCTCCGAGGAGTCCGCCTGGGAATCCGAGGTGGATGAGTCGCCTGGTTCTTTTCGGACTCGGTGTGTCCCTTCTGACTCCCCCGAGTCCGAACCTCGGAGACAGTCCCCCCCGGAGGATGCCCGGTTCTCGGACTTCGTCAGGGATATGGCCAAGGCCTTGGCCTTCCCTGCGGATCCCGAGGAGGAGCCTCGAGCCGAAGAGCTCGATGCCCTCCAGTATGACTCTCCTGCAAAGGAGCATTTTACTGTACCGGTTCCTCCGATGCTGGAACGACTTCTCTTCCGCATGTGGGAGAGTCCGGCGTCATCGCCGGTCTTAAGCAAGCGGGTCGATGCCATATATCGAGTCCGCAAGAGCCCTGGCTTCCAGAAAGCACAGCTGCCGCACCATTCCATGGTGGTGGAATTGGCCATGCATCGGCTCAAGAGCCAGAAGATGCACTCCTCGGTGCCTCCCGGCAGGGAAGCCCGCAGCCTGGATGGCATCGGTAAGAAGTGTTTTCAGGGCTCTATGCTTGCTTGTCGGGTCCAGACTTACCAGCTCTACATGGGCATGTATCTCCGGGACCTGGCTAGAGAACTAGCCGGATTCTCTGCTGGTCTCTCCGAGGAACCTTTGCGGAGGTTCCTGGCCTTGTCCACTGGTATTCGTGAGTGCTCCAAGTTCATTTCTCGAGCAGCCTATGATGGCTTCGAGGCATCGGCTCGAGTGGCCGCAGCCGGCATCGGAGCCCGCCGCCAGGCTTGGCTCCAGTCATCCGACCTCGAGCCCTGGGTGCAGGACAAGTTGGTCGATGTCCCCTGCAGAGGTGAAAACCTCTTTGGTAAGCCTATGGACGAGAAGGCTGCACAGCTCGAGACAGAGACTCTCACCAGGACTCGGCTCGCCAGGAAAACCTCTGCCCCTTCCCAGAAGAAGAAGGGCTCGGGGAAAAAGCCCTTTTACCCGAGGAAGGCGGCTGCCTATAAACACTACCCTCATTATCAGGCCTCCGCAGCTCCCCATCAGGGTCAGCAGGCTAAGGGACGGGGTAACGGATCCCGTAGGCAGCAAGCCCCCAAGCCTGCGCCACCGGCCCCTGCTCCGCAGGGTGGGGGTTTTTGACTCTTTCAGCATAGCCTCTCCCCCTCCGCTGGTTTCTCCCAGCACGGGAGGCTGGCTGGTCCACTTTGCCCACAGGTGGTCCAACATCACGTCAGATACCTGGGTGCTCCACATAGTCCGAGAGGGCTATCTTCTACACTTCCACCAGGTACCTCCCCCCTACTTTCCAGGGGAGCCTCTGCGACCCCCTCTTCACCGGGACTTACTCCTTCAGGAGTTGGCAAGTCTTATTCGGGAACAGGCAGTGGAACCGGTGCCCCACCACCTGAGGGGTCACGGCTTTTATTCCAGGTACTTCCTGGTACCCAAGCGAACTGGAGGCCTCAGACCCATCCTGGACTTGCGGAACCTCAACAAGTTCCTGGAGAGGGAAAAGTTCAAGATGCTTACCCTTGGAATCCTGCTGCCCTACCTCCGGCAGGGAGATTGGCTATGCTCCTTGGATCTAAAGGATGCCTACACTCACATCCTCATCCACCCCAGCCACCGGCAATACCTAAGGTTTGTGGTGGCGGGCAATCATTACCAATACAGAGTACTGCCCTTTGGCCTATCCTCCGCACCACGAGTCTTCACAAAATGTCTCGCAGTGGTAGTGGCTTATCTCCGGCTTCAAGGCCTCTTCGTCTTTCCTTACCTGGACGACTGGCTCATCAGGGCTCCGTCCGCCACGGAGGCCACTCACGCCACGCAGCGTACTGTGGCTCTGCTCCAGTACTTGGGCTTTGTCATAAACTTCGAAAAGTCCACTTTGCTCCCCTCTCAGGACCTCGAGTTCATCGGCGCCAGATTGGACACGCTTCAGGCGCGGGCTTTTCTGCCGCTCGACAGGGCTCAACGGCTCATGGCTCTCGCCAGCCGTTTTCGCAGCCATCCCCGGGTCTCGGCCCAGCTCTTCCTGAAACTGCTCGGCCATATGGCGTCCACGGTCCATGTGACCCCCAATGCCCGCCTGAACATGCGGCCAGCTCAGTGGTGCCTTCGCTCTCAATGGCGTCAGGCCTCGGGGAGACTGGCGGACTCGGTACGCATCTCCAGCCCGCTAGTCTCTTCTCTACGATGGTGGCTTCACCTACCCAACCTAGTGCTCGGCATGCTTTTCCAGTCTCCTCCGCCGGTTCAGGTTCTGACGACCGACGCTTCTCTCCTGGGTTGGGGAGCACATTGCCAGGGGTCATGTACTCAGGGTCTCTGGACCCCGTGGGAATCTGCCCAGCAGATCAACTTCCTGGAGCTCAGGGCCATTCGCCTGGCTCTAAGGGCCTTCTCCCACCTCACGTCTCACCAGTCTGTGCTGGTCCAGACGGACAATCAAGTTGCTATGTTCTACGTGAACAAGCAGGGGGGCACGGGCTCCTTCCTTCTCTGCCGGGAAGCACAAAAGCTCTGCGCTTGTGCCGTCAGCCGGGGAATCCTCCTCAAAGCTGTCTATCTCCCAGGTCAAGAAAATCACCTGGCAGACAAACTGAGCAGAATCCTCCAACCGCACGAGTGGAGATTGGACCCGTTGGTGGTTCAACGGATCTTCCTACGGTGGGGCCTCCCCACTCTGGATCTCTTTGCCAGTCCTCTGAACAGGCAACTCCCTCGATTCTGCTCTCAGGAACCGCATCCCCTCCGAGTAGCGGCGGATGCTTTTCTGCTCTCATGGTCCACGGGCCTTCTGTATGCCTTTCCTCCCATACCGCTGGTGTCTCAAACTCTTTTCAAGGTTCTCCAGGACAAGGCCTCCGTGATCCTGATCGCTCCCCGGTGGCCCCGGCAACCGTGGTTCCCACTTCCGATGCAGCTGGCGGTGGATACCCCGTTGCCTCTGGGGTTTCAACCCGATCTCCTGACCCAGGATCAGGGGTCTCTCCTACACCCCAACCTCAGATCTCTCCATCTGATGGCCTGGCTGCTGAAAGGGTAGTCCTTGCTCCCCTCCTGTTGCCTCCGGAGGTGGAGGAAGTCGTGCTGGCTTCCAGGCGACCCTCTACCCAGAAATCCTATGCCCTTAAATGGCGTCGCTTTTCCAACTGGTGTGCTCAACGGTCTCAAGATCCCTTCTCCTGCTCGGTGTCGGTGGTCTTGCAGTACTTGCTTTCCCTCTCCAATCTTGGGCTCAAGTCCAACTCGGTCAAGGTTCACCTCAGTGCTATTTCAGCACATCATGTGCCAGTGGAAGGCAGGCCTCTTTCCGGCCACCCCCTCGTGGCTCGGTTCTCCCCGGGGCCTCCTTCTTCTCAAACCACCATTGCGCCCCCCAGCCCCTGACTGGGACCTGAACGTGGTTTTACAGCGGATCACCTGCCCGCCTTTTGAACCCATGGCTACCTGTCCTCTCCGTTTTCTCTCTTGGAAAACCTTATTCCTGGTAGCCCTCACTTCCGCTAGACGCGTTAGTGAGCTGCAGGCCCTGGTGTCTGATCCTCCCTACACTCGGTTCTACAAGAATAGGGTAGTCCTGCGGACTCACCCTAAGTTTCTTCCAAAAGTGGTCTACCCTTTTCACATCAATCAGGAGGTGGTGCTTCCGACCTTCTTTCCCAGGCCACACTCCAATCGAGCTGAAATGGTCCTGCATACCCTGGACTGTAGGAGGGCGCTGAACTTCTACCTCGATCGTACGCGGGAGCACCGTAAGACGGCTCAGCTCTTCCTGTCTTACGACCCTAATAAATTGGGGCTCCCTGTCTCCAAGCGCACTCTGTCCATCTGGGTAGCTGACTGTATCACTTGGACTTATGCGGCGGCAGGCCTCTCGTTGGAGAGTCGAGTCACCGCTCATCGGGTTCGGGCGAAGGCTGCGTCAGTGGCTTACCTCCGCTCTGTTCCGTTGGCAGACATCTGCCGGGCCGCTACTTGGTCTTCGAGACAGACTTTTGCGGCCCATTACTGCCTCGAGAGGGAGTCCCGCAGGGACAGTGCTTTCGGACAGGCAGTCCTCCGTAATCTCTTCGAGGTTTAGGCAACTCCTACCCTCCATCCCGGATGTTGGGCTACCGGTTGGAGATTAATCAGAGAAGATTCCTTCCTTCTGTGCTGCTGAGCTAGAGGGAGCTCATTTTTGTGCTTAGGGTCTCCGGTAGCCTTAAGCTGGGGAGTCCCATATGTGAGGACTGACTTCCTGCTTGGTCCTGGAGAAAGCGTAGTTACTCACCTGTAACAGGTGTTCTCCAGGAGCAGCAGGAATCAGTCCTCACAACCCTCCCTCCTCCCCTTGGAGTTGCAGTCATATGATTTAGTTTTTGCAAATTTTTTGCTGTCTTTTTGCTATGTCATCAGACTGGCCAAGATTGCACCTTTGGGCGGGAAGGGGACCGCGCATGCGCGCTGCAATTCCCAAAGGCTTTCTTTGAAAGCTGGGGAAAATTGCTCCGCGAGGGCTCCGTCGGCGCCGACGTCACCCATATGTGAGGACTGATTCCTGCTGCTCCTGGAGAACACCTGTTACAGGTGAGTAACTACGCTATCCTGAAGTTGTATTTGAATTACCTTTTCAATTATTTTCACAATGAACGGGATACTGGCTATGGGTCTGTATGCATTCGGATCTTTTGTATCTAGTGACTTATTCTTTAGAACAGGGCGAATGGATGTGCATTTCAGATCAGTAGACGTAATACCTTGTGAGAGGGATTGGTTGACTATGCTTAAGAGATAAGGCGTTAATTCGGTCTTTGTGGATCTGATCCATGAAACCGAGCGTGGATCAAGGGGGGAGGTTGTGGTGTTTATTTTAGAAATTATGTGTAATAAGTGTTTTTGGTCAGTTAGGACAAAATTCTGCCAATTGTTGATATTTGTTGGTTCTTCAGTTTGGGGAGGATACGGTTAGGGTTTTTATTAGTTTTTCTGCAAAATGATTGGCAAGAGTTTGCGAGTGAATATTACCAGTTTCTGATTCAGCCTGACCAGTTCTTGTAAGTGATCTGACAATTGTGAATAGTTCTCTGGGATGGTTTAAGGAAAAGTTTATTATCTTAATGTGGTATTCGCTTTTCACATTATTAATAGCATTTTTGTAAGTAAGTAGAGGTAGAGTGTTTTGTTTTCTTGAGTTTTGGTGTCTCCACTTTTTTTCTTGCTTTCTTAGTTGTCTTTTTAGTTTAGTAAGCTCGTGGGTGAACCATTTTTAGTTTAGTAAGCTCGTGGGTGAACCATTTTTCCAATCTTTTTGTTGTTTGCCTAGTGGGTCTGATGGGGGGGGGGGAGTGGAAGCATTTTGTATGGAGTTGTTCCATGTAATTAGAGAGTTGTTAATGTCATTGGAATCAGTTATAAGTTGTGGTAGAACTTTACTTAAGAACGCTTTTTTATTGAAGTGGCAAATTTCCTTTGTTGTGGTTCTGTGGTTGATGTAGATGTAAAGGTCATGTGTATGGGTAAGTAGAATGTCACCAGGTGGTGATCAATCAGGGTACTTCAGTTATTTTGGGGGGCATAGACAAGTAGTTATTTGTAATGGGAGTCGGTAGGAAGATTAGGTTGAATAGATTTCCCCTTGTGTGCATTGGGGAGTGTATGATTTGTTGGAATCCCATTACTGACATTGCATCTAGGAAGTTAGAAGCATGGGAGGAATTGAGGGATGGGAGATTTAAGTCTCCAGGTAGTACGAGCGGTTTGTTGAGTGCTGTCGAGCAAGCTGCTTCTAGGATTAGAGTCAGGTTGTTGTTATCATGTGAGGGGGGTCTGTAAAAGAGACAAATGGATATGTATCTGTTTAAGAACATCCATTCCATCTAGGTTGTTGGAGATAGAAGGGGTAAGTTTAAGTTCTATTTTACTCAGAATAAGAATTCCCCCACCTCTTTTGGAGTCACGGTAGCAGTTTAATAGGTCGTATCCATAGCATTGTAATTGATTTATTAATATACTGTCAGCTGGTGACAGCCATGTCTCGGTGATGCACAGGATGTCTGGATTGGCATCTTTAATTAAGTCATTGATTAGCGGTATTTTATTTCATACTGATCTTACATTGCTGAGGATACACTTTAGTGGGGTGGGGGTTTAAGGGTATCTGGGGTAGTATTTATCTGGGAGGTTTGGATTTGTATTAGTCTCTGTCTTGGTAGTTACTCTGGTGTGTTTTATGGTTATGATTATAGAGTCTTGGTTGAGGGTGTGTATCATATCTGATGGGGTTGTGTATGATTGGGATGGGATTGTAATTGTGTGTTTCTTGTTTGTACAAAAGAGCTTTTGTTATCTTTGAAGAGAGGAGGAGGAGAGTGATTATGAATACCATTTTAGGTTCCATTGCAGTGGGATGGATGGCTTAGCGACGATTGAGGACTGTGTGGCAATGTAGTGTTTGATGTGTTAGATTAGGATGCATGCAGTGGGAGGATTTAGTTTAATGTAAATTCTAAAAACTGACATATTCAAATTATTAAATTGAAAATACATGTTTTTTCTATAAAGTCTGTCCCCATCGCTGGAATTGAGGACAGGAGGGGACACAGTTCTAAAATCGGGGACATCTGATAACCATACCTCCGCAGGTATAGTTAAAAATCCATTAGACAATCGTTGCACATCGCTGCTGGATTCGGCCACCAATTCTCTGACACTTTCCTGCCCCCCTTGCCACAGTTACTTAAAATCTCATGTTAGTGGTTGAATGAGAATTTTAGTGGATGTTTAAAGCCATCTTTTCATGCCAGTGTAGTCTACTAACTACACCTATTCTACTAGAAAGATTAGGAATCCGTGCAGAGTGGATCTGAATTACCTTTATCACTAATGGCTTGTGCGCTTGGTCATAATGATCGATTTTTCAAAATTACTGTATCCTATGCTGAAGCTTTCACATTGGTTAGTATCAAAACAGGGCCTGAAGCAGAAGCTTTTCGGAAGGCTTGTGTGCCCTTTACATATGTCAGTAATAACGTGTATGTGTAAATGCCAAGGGGTGCAGAGATTCAGAGGGGGGTTATTCTGAGTTTGGATTGAGAGGGTTCACCAAATGATACCTATATTATTGATTGTACATGGGAATTCACGTATATTTAAAAATGCACCTTCCCTGTCAGCTTTTGCACCTCTTATGTGCCACATATAAGTGTCGCTCGTTTTGAAGAGGGCTTAAGAGCAGTGATTGGGGGGGGGGCAATTGTGTTTCATCTTCTGATGCTTTAAATGACTTTAAAATTGTAAAAGTTTGACTTTAGGAGTTTTGCTCCTTAACTGTCTGCTGCTGTTATTTGCAGTTGTCTGAAATAGGGCAGTTATACGCGTAAGTGCCGATGCCTGTGCGCGAAGGCCGCAGACATCAGCTGAGTGACGCCTGCTCCTTTTGGAAATGTGCATTTATTCGAAATTCTTGTTCCCACTAACCCATATGTCTTTTACAAAAGGCTCCGCATTCAGCCAGGAGATTGTGAATGTCCCGACTTGGGCGTCCCCTTTCTGACCTAGCCGTCTTATGCAAAATCCAGCTTAAAATCTTTAAACCTTGCTGTAAATATATTTATTTGGAGAATCAGAAGAGTCTGCGCTAGTTGCACTAAGGGGCCCTTTTACTAAATGCCGCTAGCCAGTTAACGCATGTCCTAGCGAGTGATAACTGGCCGCAGTGAATCCTAATGCTTGGACATGCCAGCTACTGACTGCTAAAAAACCACACATTAGCTGGCATTTGCACGCCACTTGGAGAGTGGGCGGGTTAGAGGCTTACCATGGGCATGAGGAATACAGAGCACAAAAGCATTGTTTGGCTGCTCGTTCTGGTACTCAGTCACGTATTAGCTGCTGGGAACATTCCAGTCACAGATCTGACAGCTAGCACAAAGGCTTTGCATTTCGCATGCTTTGCTAACACCCATTAAATGCAAAACCTTTGCAACCTTTGGGAAAGACCCACTAAGTTGTCCAGTGAGACAGGTGTGGAGGGAGTTAGATTACTAAATCTCAGTTATTTAAATTTTGCTTGCCAGTACTGGGCTAGACTTCGACAGTATAATAAATTAACTGTTTGAAGGCTCATATAAGAAGTGACAGGCCCCAGTTCTTTCTTAGCAGTCTAAATCATTATGTTTCCTAGATTTGAAAAGAAATTAAAATATATGAACTATTTAAAACAGTTCTGATGGTCTTGAGTTTCTAGCAGATACTCTGGGATGAAAGATAAGAATTCTCTTTCGGTCTGATATTCAAAAGCAGCCATTATCCGGGCATTTGCTCACTCTACAGTACTATCTGTGAGCATTCAATGGCATTATCTGGATCATGACACTAAATATCCTTACTGACCTCCCCAACACTATCCCGGATGGTACGTGGGCAGAGCAGCAAGTTATCTGGACAGAGGTTGAACTATCACTGCTATCCAGAGAACGGTGCTGAATGTTTGGATTATATTTCAACACCATCACTGGCTTATTTATTTATTTAGCTAGGCTTATATACAGCTTTTCTACCAGTCAAAGCGGTGTACATTCACGTACTGTATATATATTTTTGCCTTGTCCCCAAACGGCTCACAATCTTTGTTTTTGTACCTGAAGCAACGGAGGGTTAAGTGACTTGCCCAAGGCCACAAGGAGCACCAGTAGGATTAGAAACCCCAGTCCTTCCAGCCCGAGGTTGCTGTCCTCTAGCATGATTCAAACCACTGGCCCTCTCTGGTGTTTTAAAAAACATTGACTGTAGAGTTTAAATATGAACCCATTTGTTCTTACCATCTGAAGGAAATTTGGCCTTTAGTCCGAGCAGTGGCGTAAATTCCATCCAAGCAGTGCATGGTGGGGATAGAGGAAGAGTGTGGTAAACATTATCTCCTATTTTCTTTTTTCTCTTTGAGGTACCTCATTGAATAGGACTAGAATATCCTGGGCAAGTTTTCATCGCTAGAGAAATACCTCAGTTGTTTATGTATTTATCTGCTTGCTAATTCCGAACCATGCATATAAATAATGTTGTATACTGCTTATTGTGTTTGCTTAAATCTTGTCTAGTAAAGCTGTGCTCTACGGTTGAGCAGGGCCTGCAGGCTGAACGTGCTTGGACCAAATCCCGCTCTCCGGAAGACCTTCTACACTTTAAATTCATGCTTGGCTCCTTCCACTCAGCCATAGCACTTGCCAAACAAGAATATTACATCCACCTGACTAACTCCCTTGACTCTGATCCTCGCCGCCTCTTTAATACCCTCAATTCTCTCCTCAAGGTGCCCCTGGTCTGCCTCCCTCTCTGCCCAAAACCTAGCCGACTACTTCCACGATAAAATCTACAAGATTACCCTCCAATTCCCCACTTCCTAATCTACCTCCACCCCTCCCCAATTCTCCCCCCATCCATACTTCCTCTGCTACCCTCTCCTCCTTCCCTACGATCTCTGAAGAGGAAACCACACTCCTTCTTTCCTCCTCCAAACCCACCACCTGTTCCTTTGACCCTATCCCCTCTCATCTCCTACACCCTATCTCCCCCACCGTTGTCCACCTCCATCTCTCATATTCTCAACCTTTCACTCTCCACTGCAACTGTCCCCGTTGACTTCAAACATGTTGTCGTCACACCTCTCCCCAAGAAACCCTCACTCGATCCCACCTGTCCTTGTAACTATCGGCCCATCTCCCTCCTTCCCTTCATATCTAAAGTACTAGAATGAGCAGTCCACCACCGCTGCCTCGACTTCCTCACCTCCCAGGCCCTCCTGGACCCACTACAATCCGGCTTCCGTCCCCTACACTCCACTGAAACGGCTCTTACAAAAGTCTCCAATGACTTGTTCCTGGCTAAATCTAAGGGCCTCTACTCAGTCCTCATCCTTCTTGACCTCTCCGCTGCCTTTGACACTGTTGACCGCAATCTTCTCCTCACCACCCTCTCCTCGCTTGGCTTCAAGGGCTCCGTACTATCCTGTTTCTCCTCCTACCTCTCCCATCGCTCCTTTAGTGTATGCTGTGGTGGCTTCTCCTCCTCTCCCACCTTGCTCCATGTTGGTGTACCCCAGGGATCCGTCTTGGGCCCCCTCCTTTTCTTCCTCTAAACCCAATCCCTTGGCGCACTCATCTCCTCCCATGGCTTTCAGTACCATCTCTATGCCGATGACTCCCAAATCTACATCTCTACACCTAATATCTCTCCAGCAATCCAGACCAGGATCTCTGCCTGCCTTTCTGACATCGCTGCCTGGATGTCTCATCTCTTTCCCCTTCAATCTATTCAAAATTATGCTGCTCGACTAATCTTCTGCCAGTCTCGCCATGCCCACATTACTCCTCTTCTCAAGACGCTTCACTGGCTCCCTATCCAATTCCGCATCCAGTTCAATCTTCTCCTACTGACCTAAAGATGCATTCACTCTGCAGCCCCTCAATACCTCTCATCTCTTATTTCTCCCTGCATACCCCCTCAGGAACTTCGCTCCGCTAACAAATTACTTCTATCTAGGCCTTTCATTCGCACCGCTAACTCCCGACTTCGCTCCTTTCACCTAGCTGCACCTTACGCCTGGAACAGCCTACCTGTGTCTATACGCCAGTCACCCTCACTGTCCCTCTTCAAATCCAGATTGAAGACCCACCTCTTCACTATCGCTTTCAGATCCTGACTTCTTTCATTCATCTCAACCTGACCCCAGTCAATTTTCATGGCGAGCAGGACTCCAACGAGCAGGGACCGTCTCCTGTATATGTGCCTGTACAGCGCTGTGTGCATGGCGCTATATAGGTGCTAAATAGTAGTAGTAGTAGTTATTTCAACAGTGCACATCCCAGGGGCATTTGGGCAATTAAGAGGCCCTTTTACTAAGTGCCGCTAACCAGTTAACAGGTTAACTGGCACTAGTGCAGAGTGGGAGGGTTAAGGGCAGAGTGTGGGTGTGGAGAGCATATTAGCATGCAATCACTGTTAACGAGAAATTAGCATGGGTGCAGCAATGATACCTCTGTGGGTATTGGTAGATGCAGCTGCGTTAATTGCGCCACAGGTGAATGCGCCCAATCATGCATTAACTGCCGTGAATGTGCTTGTCGCACCCTCAGCAGCTAATGCGGAGGCTTTGCACTTAATGTGCACTACAAATGCATATTAAGTGCCCAGCGGTACTGAGATTTAGTCAAAGGACCCCTTAGTCCTTTCGCCAGGATGCTATCAGAGCTGTTATGAGTGTCTTTTGCATTGGAGAATGCTAGGAATTTCTTTAGTCATAATAAAGATGGAAAAATATTCAGTTCCGGAGAGAAAAAAGTCGATAGCAAAGGATGTTAATAGAAGTTCTTAGAAGCCTCTTTTGATTTGCTTTCTCTCTAGGGGCTGTTGATAAACAGAAAGGAGCAAGCATGAGCAGCAACCTAGCTAGAACTGAATTTATGGGTGAGAGGGGCCTAGCTTAACATGGGTGGGGGCACTAGGCATGCAGGAATGAGAAGCCCACCCCCCCAACCGTGCTGCCTCTGCATCTCCCTCTTCCTCTTCCTTATCATCTACCCTTGGCCACCTCTGTCCAGACAACCTTTTCCACGCAACTGCCGACGGTTGGCCAGTTCTGCATGCACACTGAAACCTGGCAGGCAGCACATCTCATTTGTAATCTCGCAACCGTCTATGAGGTTTTAATGTGCGCATGATGTCAGCTGAGCGTAGCAGCTCCTCAGTTTTATTTAGTGGTGGGGCTTTGGTATCCCTGCCAGGCAAGGTAACCCGCCCTGACCAAGCCACAGGAATTGGAGGGGCCTGAGGGGAAAGAGGAGGGGCCGGTACCCCTCCAGGTCCACCCGCAGTTTTGCCCCTGTGCAAGAGTGAAAATATATTTGCCGATGCCTAAAGGGAAAATAGCCATTTTACCAAAAAACATGTGCAAGTCAGAACAGCTTCATGCAGGGCATTATACTGGCCCTGACATGTGCACCCTACACATGTGAGTAGCAGATTTTGCAAAAGTATGTGTGCAGGAAGAGCCAAGTTCTAAACCACACATTTTTGGTATGTGGAGGTGGTTTTTATGGCCAGATGCATCAGCACAACAGTCCCCTCACTCACTCCTCAAAACCCCAGGCCCAAACAAACAGTGAGTGACAGGTAGGGGTATTTGGGATTGGAAGAAGCGTAATTATCGGCGGGGAAACTTTTGGAAATACTTGTGTAATCCCCTTGCAAAGTACATGTATATTTTAAAAGTCCACCGCCCCATACCTACACCACACCCCCTTGAAATCGGTATATGTTGAGGATATACATGCGTAAATAAAAGCTGTTCCAAAATCAGTACTTAACATGTACATGCCTATTTACATATGTAAATTAGCTTTTTACATGTGTAAATGCCACCTAACCCTTCAAAATGACCTCCATAGTATACTATATTGCTCTTTTCATATCTTCTTCCTTGAATGCATTTGCATGTTCTGCCGATTTTTAAATAAAGATGTTTAAACAAAAATCCCAGGCCATTATGAAAACCTGGATTCCAATACTACTACTGCTCCTTGTGACCTTGGGCAAGTCCCTTGACCCTCCATTAACTCAGGTACAAAACTAGAGTGTAAGCCCTCCTGAGACAGGGAAATACTTACTGTACCTGATTGCTGCCACTCACAAATTCAGAATTCAAATCGGTTTCTGTCTCCTCCTCAATTTCTCACTTCATTTATACCATTTTATTAAAAAGGATATTATAATCTCTGTCTTCTTTTGTGTAACTCAGGGCCTGATGTCCAGCTTGCGGCACTCAGCGTTTTCAAAGCATCTGGCTGCTGTGGGCAAAACTGGAACCGGATATTCAGCACCAGAATCTGGGTCTCCTCCGGAGCTGAATATTCGGTTTTATCGCTGACTGGTGCAGTTGCATTCAGCTGCTCTCAGATAGCGGAACCACATAGAGTTAGGACAGCTAACTTTCTGCGGCCGCTTATCCCGTTAGTGGACTGCAAATCACTGCTAACTGGATAAGAGCTGGGGCCACCCTCGCCCCACCTACGGACCTCCCTGGCGCTGTCTGGACAGTACCGTGACGGCTAGAGGGGGTATTCAGCAGCACAACCCGGTCAGAATATCCCTTTCAGTGGGGTTTATCTGATTAGCAGGTCCTGCTAACTGGATAAACCCCACTGAATATCAGTCCATGTTTTTTATTTTCATTTTTATGACATAACTGCAAATGACAGCCTCTCATGTTTGAGAACCACGTGTCTTAACTACTCTGAATATCTTCTTCTGCACCATGCCTGAACTTATTGTTCCTGTATCTTAAAAATTTAGAATGAGAAATCTCGATATGGGGGTCATCTGATTAAGGACAGGACTGGTTTCATCCTCCTCCTATGAATATGAAACAGTTCGGGAAACATCGGGGACTGGACAGTGAGATGGGCAGCAGTCAGGAGAGGACGTAAGACAGAGAGAAATTCTGGGTACACAGTTTCTTCTTCCTACCTCTCCACACGTGTGTAAAAGGACAGTTTCCATCTTGACTGTGTTATTTGCTTCCTATGGCCTTTCCCTGTTAAATAGCTTTATTGGCATATCAGTTTTACATGCATTTGGGGAAGTGTATTTTTCAGCATGCACTCGGCTCACTTGGGTGCCAAAAATTTTAAAGTGCACACAAAATCACTTGGATGTGCTTATAACTATGAATTAACAAGCATATGATCGATTTACGTGCTTAAGAAAAGTTTTAGTGCGTATACGGTGCACTCCTAAAGAACAAAGTTGTGAAACAAATATGAAAAAAAATGCTCCAAAACCATGAAATATTCATTTTAAAATGAACACACGCTGAACCTTTTGGGCCAAGCGCACCTCTCTCATTTACCTTGTAGAATTCATGACCCTTGAGTATGTCCCTGGCATCTCCTTCTCAAATTTATCATTCATTCCATCTGGCTGCTCCTTATGCCTGGATAAAACTACCCAGGTCGGTACGTCAGGCTCCATCTCTGGCCCTATCCGAATCCAGGCTAAACGTCCACCTCTTTGAAGCTGCTCTTATTCTTCTGCTCACCACCTAGGTGTGTATTTACCATTCCCCTAGATTTCCCTAGTCCTCGGTTGTTGTGTTATCTGTCTTGATTAGCTCGTGAGCTCTTTTGAGCAGGGACTGTCTGTTGCAAGCAGGTGTATAGCGCTGCGTATGCCTTGTAGCACTATATAAATCGTAGTGGAAGTAGCTGTGTCATTCACCTCTGTAGAATTCAATGGCGCCACCCTCCTAAATCTCTTTCCTCCGTCATATAGCTGGCATACACCAAGTGCACCACCCTTTAAAATATCAATAAAAGTGTCGCATGCCACAATAGTGGCTCTTAATTAACTCAACAAAGCGACAGCTGTGGAACCTGATCTGTGCAAAATTGCTTCACAACTCTTTGCTGGTCTGCCATTTGTTCCCTCTCTATGGCCTCATTCAGCTAAAAGAAGAAGGGAAAACGCCTGAAGGCGTATGTGTGTGAGGAAGGGCTGTAACAGGTAACCTTTGTTCCTTGTCTCTTTTTTATGAGACCAGTGTCACGTTGCGCAATGCTGACTGCGTCAGAAGACCTCTGCAGGAAAGTTTATACCGAAGGTGGTGATGAGGCGCCTCTAGAACTCGGCGAATATTTTTAAAGGTGTTGTAAAGCAATTTGAGTAATACTTCCAACCTTGCGGGAAAAAAGAGAGACATTTACTCCTCGTCATATGCAATAGTGTACAACCTAGCCTTTGCTATTATTCCTCACCCCTTGTTCTCTGCCTTAACCATAATAACAAGGAGGGCGAGGGGAGGTCAGTTCTCATATGATTTAGGCCCTAACTTTGAGAACTGGGGGGGAGGGCATATTCAAAGTGATTAACAAGGTTAGCAGACCTGCAAAGCTCATTAATCAGTTTGTGCCACTGAAGACCCCTGTCTAACGCTACTAGATGTCCCAGCGCTAACCATGTGGCAATATTCAGCGGCTAAAGGTAGACCCTTGAAAGGCTGGCCTAACTTTAGCTGGGTTAGCTGAATATCGCCGCTGCCTGGTTAGCAAACACGCTATCCCAGCGACTGGATACGACCCCAGGATTGAATATCTGGGGCTATGTTAAAGTGGTGGGCTGGTCACCGCCACTGAATACCCTCTCCTGTGTGCCTAAATTCACCTCACTGAAAAGTTACTAAGGTTGTGTTTCCTGAATTTAGAAGTATAAAACATGGATGACAACAGAAGTGGATTTAGAGTGGGAGAAAAAAGTTAAGAGCCTAGCACTGCTTTTCAGGACTACGTGCCGATATAGGCTCATAAATCTAGATGAATGAACAGCAGGCCGAAATTTAGGAGCATAAGGGTCGCTATTCAAAGCCCTTAGCCAGCCGGTCAAAGGAAGGAATGACGGCTAAGGGCACTGATGGCGATATTTAGTGACACTCTTCTGATAGTGCCACTGAATATCACCGCACACTGCCCTCGCACAGTCCAGCTCTTGTATGGGCAGTCCGGGGGTAGAATGGGGGCATGTTTGGTGCAAACCAGCTAAGTTTTCCTTCTTGTCTGGTTTTCTCAATGTTCAGCTGGGAGTTAACCAGGTTACTTGGGCTCAACGGCATAAATTCCGCCCAAGCAGCCCTTGTAATGTGGAGGGGGCTGGGCAGGAAGAGGACCCACACAGTACCATAGCAGAGTTACTTTAATCTGTTTGCCATGCTGCCTCCATTCCTGGGCCGAAGTTTCATGATACCACGAGACTTTGGCTCAGGAGGAAGCCTCTGGTTTGGAATGGAGGCAGCACAGCAAACAGATTAAAGTAATTTAGCCACGTGGGGCTGCTGCTGCTGGAGCGAGGGTAGAGGTTGATGGGGGGGGGGGGGGTTGCAGCACCACCATCACCGCAGTGTGGGGGGGGTGAGTTGCCATGGGGGATGGCCCAATAGGGGAGCTGTCAGCACAGTTTTGCTTGGGGGGCCCCCACAAGAACCTTCCCCACTGCTTGGGCTGCACAAAAAGCAGAATTAAATTGTAATCCACTAAAGTCTCAGCTGAAAATCGGGCAAAATGGATACGTGCTGAGGCTTATCCAGACTGCGCTGTTCAGCAGGGGTATTCAGCAGCAACTTCAATCAGGTTGTTGTCACTGAATATCCCGCCAATATTTAAGTGCCATGGCTGACCACTGTGGTATTTGAATAACAGAAGGTCTGAATATCAGGCTGATAAATTTTATGCTCCTAAATTTAGGTGTCGTTTCAGCAGAAAACTTGGTAGAGGGGATAGTCAAAGGCTTTTCCATGGTTGCAACCTGCGGGATATTCAGTGGCACTAACACGGTTATATAAGAACATAAGAACATAAGATATGCCATACTGGGTCAGACCGAGGTCCATCAAGCCCAGTATTCTGTATCTCCAGGAACAAGCAGGAATGAGTCTTCACATATGGGTACGTCGGTACCGACGGAGTCTGCGCGGGAACGCTCCCCAGCGTCCAATCAGAAAGCTTTTGGGAGCATCCCTCAGCGCCTGCGTGCTACCTTCCTGCCTTTCCAACTGTCTCTCCTCAGTTTTCGTTTTTCCGCGGAGCCGGCAGGACGTCCTCCTGTCACCGCAGAAACTTTTCTCTTTAATTCTTTAATTCTTGTTTTCTTGTGGTCGCAGCTGTTTTCCCGCTGCCACCGGTACCGCCGGTGGGTTTTTTCTTTTCTTTTTCTCAAACTCAGGGAGAGTTTTCCCTCAGTTTCTGTCTTAAAATTTTTTTGGGCCTATAAGGCCTCTCCATCATGGAGCCTTCTTCTCCTAAGAAGTGCCTACACTGTGGAAATACAGTTTTCTTTTTAGACTCCAATAACTGGTGTCTAACCTGTTTGGGTCCTGACCCTTTTTCCCCTGAACCGTCAGGCTACAAAACTATGAGAAGAGATTCTCTATTTCGAGTTTCCCTCGATACCATTTTCCCTCCCTATGGTAGGGCATCGGCCATTTCTTCTCTACAGGATCAGGTAACCCACAAACAGTCTGTTAAGACTCGCCAATCCTTGAGTGGTAAGTCTCATGCTAAGCATGCTGACGACCCAGGCCTTGCCCTCAAGACCCCATTGGCATTAGAACCCCGGTGGGAGTCTTCAGGCTCCAAAGCATTTCAGGGGTTTCAGGTTGTTCCTGGGGCTCACCCCTCACAGAACATACCTGAGCCATGCTTGGTGGTGGCATCCGCTTCGAGCGGTACTGATACCCCGGCATCGGCACCGGTGTTGAGTGATCCGCTCTTCACCACGGATCGTCATCGGGCATTCTCAGTACCTTCGGGACCGATCAAAACGTCCCAGATTGACTTTCCAGTATCGGCAGTACCGCCGATATCACCACCGACGTCGGTACCCTCTAGGCATGCATCGATAGACTCGCTTCCTTCGATGCCGAGTCTCAAATCGATTTTTAGTCTAGAGGACTGGGTACCGACGCATCTCGGAACCGATGTTTACCGATTCCGCAGGCACGGTACCGAGGATAATCACCAAGGGTTTTTAGTTACCTCGGTACCGCTTGAGCAGCCTCCGATGACTGCTTCGGTGTCGGTTTTGCCTTCGATGCTGGCGCAACTACCGGTATCGGTATCTATGCCGGTACCTGCAGTATCATCGGAGCCAGCTCCTTCCATGCTTTTTTCACCTGGATCGCTCCTCTCTATACCTAGTTTGTAGTCGATACCTGGCATGGATGATGCACTACTGACTGTCTCAACTCATAACTGCCAGTTCCAGTGTTCATCTATTACAAATCCTGTTCTGCACCGGACAGGTACATCCTCCGGTGCCCAGGCTACCTTTTCAAATTTAGCCTGTCCAGGGATGGTTCCCATCGGAGATCCTTCTTTTCAGAAATTTCTCCTTGACATGGCAACCTTCCTTAATATTCCTATCCCTGGCTATGAGTCTTCTCAGGGTTTTTCTGCAGAAAAGGAAAATATAATGCTTCCTGAAGAAAACTCCATGATCTGACCACAATACCATGGCTCTTTAGGTCTCTGGTCCATCAGTAGTGAGAGACAAGCAGAGAGTAATACAGAACACAATCACACACACAAAGTGCTATTTTCTTTGAGCTCAGAGGGAAGACAATAAGCGGACTAAGAACAGGCATAATTCCAGGCTTATTGAATTCAAAGTTCTCCTTGTGAAAAGCTCCTTTTTATTAGAGAAAAAGAGGAAGTAACAATCATTTATTATAACCATGAAATAACACAAGGTGTCGCCAAAGTTCTTTTTACAGAGTAAGATCTGATTACAGTATATTAGATGAAATTTACTCAATTATGACAAAATTGTTTATAATTGCAAAAGTTGCAAAAATTATGTTTTGTCAGCAGTGACTGTACAATGAACTATGGTTGCACAGGTCATAGCCTTTATGCTTGCGTTAACACTGTTCCATCTATTTTAAAGACAGTTACAGAGAACTCATGATCATGACATCCTATTCTATTTAAAAGGAAGTGGGTGAAAAGTCAAACTTCTAAACACATTGTGTATCAAGAACTTCATCCATCTTCAGTTACATATTGGGGATTCTGATATCCCTCTTATCTGTCCATCTCTACACTTCCTTTACATCACTCTTTGCAGAATCTTCTTCTGAGGGTATGGGAAAAACCTTTAAGGGTTTCTTCACCTCCTACAGCAACTGATCTTCTGTATCAGGTGCCCCCCTCTCCAGGATTTCAAAAGCCTCAACTTCCCCATCATTCCATTGTAGTGGAATCAGCAATGAGGAAAGTAAAAAGCAAGAAAAAACATTCTTCTTTCCCACCAGGGCGTGCATCTAGAACACTGGATGCCTTTGGACGTCAAACCTTCCAAACATCTATGCTGGCAACAAGGATTCTCTCATATATTTTCTATATGAGTCTATCCCTGCAGGAGATCACAAAGAAATTATCTCTTTTGACTCCTTTTCTATCAGAGCCCATTCCTTACTTCTTAGTCATAGCCAAAATATCTCTTGGTTTCTTTCTCATGCTTCCCTAGACTCTTTTGAGTCTGTTAGCAGAACTTCTGCTATAGCCATAGGAGCACGTCGTAAAGCCTGGCTCCAAGCATCAGACTTGAGCAGATGGGCACAACAAAGACTGAGTAATACTCCTTGTACTGGAGAAAATCTCTTCAATAAGGTGTCCTTATGTCAGGTTGCTCATTGCTCCACTGACTTTCCTATTTCTGAGGGCCATCCTAAGCCCTCTCCTTCCTCAGCAAGTAGGAAATGCCCTACCAAACCTTCTTTCCCTAAAAGAAAGAGGCTTTCCTCTTCTCCTGCCCATCATTCAGATGTTCCCAAGCAGGGGAAGTCTCGCCCTGGTCTGAAGAATCCAAACTCTAGCCAGGCTGAATAAACACAGTAACCATAGGTTTCTGATTAATCTTTTTATAACTACAGTTAACTTCTTTTCTGCAGAAGTTTTTCACTGTTTTTCCATTCAAAGCTCTGCTCAGGGATTCCTCTTCTCAGGAAATCCATTTACTCTTCAGTATGCTGAACTGTCAGGATTTTCATGTCTTTGAGTTACAGGGTTTTCCACCTCTTCCTGACTAGAAGAGAGGTTTAACAACTATCACATGATAGTTTCTCTGTACCAGCATGAATTTTTCCTTCCAGGGACTTACCATATGGTAAGTCCTTCTTCAGCTTCTATCTCTATCCTCTTCTCCAGGGTTTTTCCCTGTAAGAGTGGTATCATATCATTGAAAGACTTTTCTTGTCTTTCTTTTCACTGTAGAGTTTTCTTCTCCTGAGTAAACTCCCTTCTGTATTTGGGCAGCTCTGCAGACAGAGACAGCTTTTTCTCTTTGTTCAGTCTGGTCTCCCTGTTTGGCACAGACACACTATCTCTGTTGCTCTATTCAGTAGCTGCCCATGCAGGAGTTCCAGTAATTGACTACTGGTACTTTTCCACAAGTCCCAGTCTTGTCTTCCACCACTTCTATCTGGCCTTAGTAGTAATTCCAAGACAGTTTTCTACATTCTTCTTGGATTATCTTCTCACTACAGGCTTTTTACACTATCTTCTACCCTTGCCATCTCCAACCTCTGGGTTTGGCAATGTACTGGACTTGGCTGTGAGTTTTCTCCATCAGCCAGTTCTACATCCCAATTCTCCTGCATAATGCTCTCTGCAATCCTACTGAGAAGCTTTCCACTATGGGCCCTTGCTAGAGAGCATACAGTTTTCTCTAATGGCTATCCATCATGGTTGAAAAAGGGCTTCCTCAGTCATCCCCTATGACTGTGAGGGTTCTTCACACCCTACTATCTCTTTTAAAAAAAAAAAAAAAAAGAAAAGGGAAGAGGACATAAGCCTTCTCGATGTGAAAGTCTAGGAGTTATCCCATTCCTACATGGGATATGCTCTTTTCTCTTGCACCTTGTCCTCATGGTATCCTAATCTTTCAAGGACAGCACAAATTAATCTGGAAAACGCCTGTTCTCCCAGGGCAAGCAGGATGAAGTCAGCCACAAAGTGGTGACGTCATCCGACGGAGCCAGAACGGAAGTACTCTCACTAGCCCAGAAGGCTTAGCCTTCTGGGCTGGACCGGTAGCCCCACCTTCCGTTCCGCCCCTAGCTGGCCAGTTCCTGTCTTCCGCCTTGCCAGCAAGACGGTTTTTTGTTTTCTCTCACTCTTTCTTCAATTATCAAAGTTTTAAGTTACCTTCGGATCAGGACTATGCCCGGATTCAAGAAATGCTCCGGCTGCTCCCGGAAGATGGCTCTCTCGGACTCCCATCTCCTCTGCCTGCGGTGCCTCGGGCCTGAGCATGCCGTAGGGGACTGCACCGCGTGCGGTCGCATGTCCCCCAGAGCAAAGAAGTGCAGAAGAAATGCCCTCGCGGAGTTCCTGGCTGTGAGTAACCCCTCCGCTGATGCCTCTGCTCCTGAGATAACCGCCGATGAAATAATCGCTGTTGTTGGTCCGGCCGGGGGCGCGCCTTGTCAGGCCTCCGTCCCCCGCCGTGATGCAGAACTCCCCAGCACCTCGTGGCATCATACGGAGGCAGACATCTTGGATAGCGCGTCACTTCCGCCCTCTGATGCAACCTCCGGTCAAGCGCTCTGCGCTGACGCCACCGTCTCTGGACTGCCTCTTCATACCGGCACCTCCCGCAGCGCTCCCGGAGCAAGCACTGAGGAACCCAACATTCTCCAGCGCGATCCCCGCGCAGACCAGCACCGGAGATCCCGTTCCCGCAGCTCCCGACGCCGCTCACATAAGAAGGGCAGAAAGCACTCAAAGAAGTCGCGCCGCAGCTCTTCTCACCGGCGCAGATCTCCCAGTCCAGCAAACTCTGCACGCAGGCATGAACGGAGCAGATCACATAGCCGCAGTAGATCTCGCTGTCAATGCAGGTCTCACAGCAGGCAAAAGAGCAGCAGGTCCTCACACAGTGCATGGCGCAGGAGCCGTAGTGCCAACCCCGACAGACGTAGCCCTGAGTCTCAGCGCATATGGACCACTTCTGGCGCACTCAGCGAGCATGAGGATGTCTTGGACCTCACACACGGGGATCTAGAGGACCACACGCATGCGGTTTATCTCCTTCCGGAGACTGCCTCTGCTGACACGGAGGAGACGCAGACGGACCCAGCTCCACAGACCTTTAAGCTTCTCCAGGACATGCTGCATCAGTGGTCCTCCTCCCTGGCAACGCTGGTCTCGGGGAACCCAGCAAAGCCTCAGTCTGCGTCCCACGCCAGCGCCGATGACAACCAGTCCTCACGCAGCCAACCTCCTGCTCAGAAGCACGATGCACCTGCAGCACCATCTTCATCAGACGCGGCTCCTCACCAGGACTCTCTCTCAAGCTCGGAGTCCCAATCTGTCCCTCCGGAGGACCTCACCTACTACAAATTCAACCAAAAAGTCATCACTTCTCTCGCCATTCCTTCCGCGCTTCCAACGGATAAACGCGACGAAGTGCAGAACGCTCTCAAGTTCATCGACACTCCCAAATCTAACCCGCTGCTGCCCGTCCACCAACTCCTGCAGGACAACCTCTCCAGAATGTGGCAGACACCCGCTTCCAACCACGCCTGCCCTCGCAAGCTCGATAGCAAATACAGCGTCCAACCCCTTTCGGCCTTTGCCAAGCCGCAGCTCCCCCACCAGTCCATTGTGGTGGAATCTGCATTGAAGCGCTCCAAGTCCTCCCGCATCTCCAATAATACCCCGCCGGGCAAGGAGAACAAGCTCGTGGATGATGTGGCCAAAAAGGTCTACTCAGGAGCCATGCTAAACGCTAGAATCGCGGCCCACCAATTCCAACACGCGATCTACCAAGACTCTCTGGTGAGCACCATAAAGTCTGCAATTTCTCTTCTACCGGAGCCCCCGCAAAACCTCTCCCCTGCTCTCTCGGATCTGGACGACTGCATTAAGCATCATGGACGGGCCGCACACGATGCCTTCGAAACTGCAGTCAGGGTGGCGGGCATGGCCATCGCTGCATGCAGGCTAGCCTGGCTTCGGGCATCCGGTCTCCGCACCGACTCGCATGACAGCATCGCGGACACCCCCTGCTCTGGCGACTCCTTGTTCGGGGACAAGGTAAAGGACACTGTTAACGACATGCGGGAGCGCTGCAACACCCTGCAAACTTTGGAGGAGGGCTCCGAACATCCTCGCACCTTCCGCAAACCCAGCCAAAGCAGCTCAAGCTCCAAGAGGTACCCTCCATATCGCAAATGGCAGCCACAGCCCCGAAACAAACAGCCGCAGCACTACCAGGCACCATACAAGCAGAAGCAGCGGCAGAGGGACCAGGGCCCCAAGAAATCGACGCCAGCACCTGCGAAAAACAATTCGGGTTTTTGACTCGCAGCCCTGCCAGCACCTTCCGACCGGGGGGCGTTTGTCCGCCTTCCTCCCGGCGTGGGAAAGGATAACATCAGACCAATGGGTGCTGTCAGTCATAAAGCACGGCTTCCGCATCAACTTCTCCTCCAAGCCTCCGCTCCGGCCACCCTCTCAAGACTCAGCTCCCCCGGAGCACCCCAACCTCATGGCCGTGGAAATCCAAGCCCTCCTAGCATCAAGGGCTATCGAGCCGGTTCCACCAGACGAAATCGGCAAAGGATTCTACTCAAGGTACTTCCTTGTCACAAAAAAATCAGGAGGTCTGCGCCCTATCCTCGACTTAAGGAAACTCAACAAATGTATCAAAAAGGAAAAGTTCAGGATGCATTCCCTATCCACCATCCTACCACTCATCCAATCAGGAGAATGGCTGGCCTCCCTGGACCTCCAGGACGCCTACACGCACATCCCAATGCTCCCGCAGCACAAACGATTTCTACGCTTCTTTGTGGCCGGCCGCCATTACCAATACAGAGTGCTACCTTTCGGACTCTCCCCCGCTCCAAGGGTATTTACCAAATGTGTAGCGGTGGCAGCTGCATCTCTCCGAAGACAAGGAATATGTGTTTTCCCCTACCTGGACGACTGGCTATTCTCTGCAAGATCCCCAGAGGACTTGCGGAGGGCGGTCAACTCCACCGTCTCCCTCTTGTTGTCCCTGGGGTTCTTGGTAAATTTCAAAAAATCTCACTTATCACCTGTGCAGAAGCTAGAGTTTATCGGCGCTCAAGTGGACACAAAACGGGCCAAGGCCTTCCTGCCTCACAGCAGGAGACAGTCTATCGCCCGACTGGCTCTACAATTCCTCAGCAGCCCACGTTCCTCGGCCAGAAACGTCCTTCGTCTCCTCGGCCACATGGCGGCCGCTACACACGTCCTCCCCTTTGCAAGACTGCACATGAGAGTCCTCCAGTGGCATCTTCGCTCGCAATGGAGTCAGCACACCCAATCCCTCTCCCACAAGATCTCAAGGGACGACACCTCCTCCAAAGCGGTGCGCTGGTGGACCATGCCCCGGAATCTCTCCAAGGGCAGGCCCCTGCAAGCACCCCCGCACCAAATCACCGTAACCACGGATGCCTCAAAGAAGGGATGGGGTGCTCACTGTGTCAACTCGAGCACACAAGGTGTCTGGTCGTCCTCGGAAACAAACCTCCACATCAATGTTCTGGAACTCCGGGCCGTCCGGCTCGCCCTCTCAGCCTTCCGAGGCCTTGTCTCCGGCAAGATCGTCAGGATACTGACCGACAACCAAGTCGCAATGTTCTACATAAACAAGCAAGGGGGCACAGGTTCGCGCCCTCTCTGCAGGGAAGCGCTTCTACTTTGGAACCTCACCCTCTCCATCAACTGCAGCCTCCAAGCATGCTACCTACCAGGAGAGGAGAATGTCTTAGCCGATCGCCTCAGCAGACAGCTCAACCCACACGAGTGGTCACTTCACCAAGAAGTCTCAGCGTCCCTGTTCGAGCGATGGGGCTCCCCGCAGATCGACCTCTTCGCGTCCCAGAGCAATGCAAAGTGCCCCCTATTCTGCTCGAAAAGACCCTCCCGACTCAGGCTGGCGGCAGACGCATTCGACCTCCCATGGAATCAATGGGTTCTGGCCTACGCGTTTCCCCCAGCCCCCCTGGTAGCGCGGACCATCCAGAGAATCATAAGGGACCGTGCTACAGTCATCCTAGTGGCCCCCTACTGGCCCAGGCAAATATGGTTCCCGTATCTACAGCGCCTGGCGTCGGAACCGCCTATCAGACTACCCCTGAGAGCGGACCTCCTTTCTCAGGACGACGGGTCGATGCTGCATCCCAACCTGCAGATGCTATCGCTAGCGGCCTGGAAGCTGAAAGGCTAATCTTGGGCCCCCTCAACCTGTCTGATGAGGTCCAGCGCATCGTCCTGGCAGCCAGGAGACCATCTACCAGAAAATGCTACATCCTTAAATGGCGCCGTTTCTGCGTCTGGTGTGAGGAAGGCAACTCGACCCACCCTCATGCCCAGTCCCCCAGCTCCTGGAGTATCTGGCATCCCTCTCCTCTCGAGGTCTTCGAACACAATCCGTCAAGGTACACCTTGCTGCCATCTCAGCCTTCCACCACCGCGTTCACAATGCGTCCGTAACAGCCCTTCCAGTCGTCATCAGCTTCATGAAGGGGCTCACCAACCTGCATCCTGCGGTCAGAGATCCTGTACCACCTTGGGACCTAAACATCGTGCTCGACCAGCTCACAAAGGAGCCCTTCGAGCCAATGCTCTCCTCACAAATTAAGTTTGTCTCATGGAAAACCCTGTTTCTCATCGCCATCACTTCTGCCAGGCGCATCAGCGAATTACACGCCCTCGTTGATTACCCGCCTTACACAGTCCTGCTGCACGACCGTGCTCTCCTGAGGACGCACCCCAAGTTCGTCCCCAAGGTGGCGACCCCCTTCCACATCAACCAAGTAATTGAACTACCCTGCTTCCTCCCCGGGCCACACTCCGACCAGGAGCAATGCCGACTGCACACTTTGGATTGTGTCAGGGCCCTTCGCTGCTATTTACAGAGGACCGCAGCAGTTCTCAAGGGGTCGCAACTTTTCATCTCTGTCGACCCTAACAAGCCCGGCCGTCCAGTCTCCAAGCGCACACTGTCTGGATGGATCTCCGCATGCATCTCTCTGTGCCTTTCGCTCGCCGGTGCGGATCCACCTGCGGGCGTCAAAGCGCATCACCTGCGGACTCTGGCAACCTCCATCGCCAACCTATGCTACACCCCAATCACGGACATTTGCAAGGCCGCCACTTGGTCCTCCATCCAGACCTTTCAGAGACACTACTGTCTGGACGGTGCAGACCACGGCGGACCGGCCTTCGGCCTTTCTGTACTGTCCATGTACGCCGGGCCGAGTCGTGCTACTTAAATCCTGCAAGATGCGCTACTAGGTGTATCTTGTTGTTCACTAACATTGCTACCTGTTATCTGGTGTTGTTCACTGCATATTGACTGTGTTTGCTGATATTACGTTCTGTTGAACGTCTCTCTTGCATCTGTTATTTGCACAACCTGTGGTTTTATACACTGTTATTTGCACACTGTTATTTGCACAACCTGTTGTTCCTGAAACTGTTACTGCACTTGTTATTGCACCTGTTTTATTGCACAGGCCTATGCCTACCTCAGGCCAAATTAAACCTGTTGCACCTTACAGCACTACGCCTGGTTTTTGGTTCGGTTCCCCGCCGCTGCCTGCTAGCTGGGGAGGCACCACTTTGTGGCTGACTTCATCCTGCTTGCCCTGGGAGAAATACGAGTTACTTACCTGTAACGTGAGTTCTCCAGGGACAGCAGGATAAGTCAGCCACACCTTCCCTCCCTCCTCCCCGGCGGGTAACCCTTTCCGTCCGCCACCTAGCCGCTGGGAAGCCTCAGCTGGGGAAATCTGGCCAGCTAGGGGCGGAACGGAAGATGGGGCTACCGGTCCAGCCCAGAAGGCTAAGCCTTCTGGGCTAGTGAGAGTACTTCCGTTCTGGCTCCGTCGGATGACGTCACCACTTTGTGGCTGACTTATCCTGCTGTCCCTGGAGAACTCACGTTACAGGTAAGTAACTCGTATTTCTCCAGGACCAAGCAGGAAGTCAGTCCTCACTTATAGGGTGACGTCGGCGCCAACGGAGCCCTCGCGGAGCAATTTTCCCCAGCTTTCAAAGAAAGCCTTTGGGAATTGCAACGCGCATGCGCGGTCCTCTTCCCGCCCGAGGGTGCCATCTTAGCCAGTCTTCTTTTTTCCGCGGAGCCCTACAGACGTCCCCGTCGTGTCCCCGCGAAAAAGTTGATATTTCTTCATAATTTTATTTCTTTTTCCTTCGGTTCGACGCCGGTCTTTTTCCCGCCTGGACTCGCGACGCCGGTCACGAGTCCTCGTCCTTTTTTCGGTTTTTCTGACTTAGTCAGCTTTCGTTTTCGGTTTTTCCCTGGCAGCCCGGTCCTTTGACCTCGCCGGGGCCCTTTTTCCCCCGATGGCTGCCAGTGGTTTTAAGCGGTGTGGTCAGTGTGACCGAAATATGTCACTAACTGACACACACGACTTTTGCCTCCGCTGCCTGGGCCCGGATCATGAAGAAATGATCTGTGGGCCCTGCGGCAAAATGTCCTCCAAAGCGTTGAGAAGTCGGCGGCATCAGCGGGATAGAATCTTCGCTGACCCCAGCCGTACCCGGACTTCGTCGGAGGCCTTCGCGTCCAAGGGTTCCAGCTCGGACCATCGCCGGAGTTCCTCCGACAGGGGTTCTCCCTCCGGGGACCATCGACGTCAGGTGAAACCCGCGAGGGCGGCGTCGGTGGACGCTCCTGGCTCCGCGAGGGCCAGGTCGCATAGCCCCGATAGCCGTCCCGGGTCCTTGGAGAAGGAGCACCTCACGAAGCGACCTCGCCTGGAGTCGGAGCTGCCGGTTCGGGTAAGTCCTGTGGTCCTCCTGGACTCCCCTCCGCGACAGCCGACGTCGGGCCCGACGCCGTCGGGGCCCGAGTCGGGGGCTGCTGGGTCACCTGAGCTCGGACTCAGGTTGACGGCCTTGGAGAGCAGACTGTCTGCCTTCATGGACCAGCAGCGGGCACTGCTCGCTGGCTTCGCTGGCGTCGCTGCCCCGACCGCCGGGACGTCGACGTCCAAGTCGACCCCGGAGACCGAGCCGATCCTCGAGTTGATGCGAACTCGAGTCGATCCTCGGTCGAGGTCACCCTCGGCCTCCCGTTCGGGACCGAGGTCGCCGACGCCTACTCCCTCGGCGTCGGGGCGGCAGGCGCCGCGCCCTGCCCGGGCCGACCCCACCGAGTCCTCGTCGGAGTCGGTCTGGGAGTCTGAAGAGGAAGAGTCGCCTGATTCTTTCCGGACTCGGTGTGTCCCCTCGGACTCACCGGAGTCCGAGCCTCGGAAGCAGTCCCCCCCGGAGGATGCCCGGTTCTCGGACTTCGTCAGGGATATGGCCAAGGCTTTGGCCTTCCCTGCGGACCCCGAGGAGGAGCCTCGAGCCAAAGAGCTCGACGCCATCCAGTATGACTCTCCCGCAAGGGAACACTTTACTGTACCGGTTCCTCCTATGCTGGAACGACTACTCTTCCGCATGTGGGAGAGTCCGGCCTCCTCGCCGGTCCTGAGCAAGCGGGTCGATTCTATCTATCGAGTCCGCAAGAGCCCTGGCTTTCAAAAGGCACAGCTACCACACCATTCCATGGTAGTGGAATCGGCCATGCATCGTCTTAAGAGCCAGAAGATGCACTCCTCGGTGCCTCCTGGCAGGGAGGCCCGTAACCTGGATGGCCTTGGTAAGAAGTGTTTCCAGGGCTCTATGCTTGCGTGTCGTGTCCAGACCTACCAGCTATACATGGGCATGTATCTCCGAGACCTGGCTAAAGAGCTAGCCGGATTCTCCGCTGGTTTGTCCGAGGAACCCTTGCGGAGGTTCCTGGCCTTGTCCACTGGCATTCGGGAATGCTCAAAGTTCATGTCCCGAGCAGCCTATGATGGCTTTGAAGCATCGGCTCGAGTGGCCGCAGCCGGCATCGGTGCCCGCCGACAGGCTTGGCTTCAGTCGTCCGACCTTGAGCCCTGGGTGCAGGACAAGTTGGTCGATGTCCCCTGCCGAGGCGAGAACCTCTTTGGCAAGCCCATGGCTGAAAAGGCTGCACAAATTGAGACTGAGACTCTCACCAGGACCAGGCTTTCTAGGAAGACCTCCGCCCCTTCCCAGAAAAAGAAGGGCTCGGGAAAAAAGTCCTTTTACCCGAGGAAGGCGGCTGCCTACAAACAATACCCCCATTATCAGGCCCCTGCAGCTCCCCAACAGGGCCAGCAGGCCAAGGGACGGGGTAACGGGTCCCGTAGGCAGCAAGCCCCCAAGCCTGCGCCACCAGCCCCTGCTCAGCAGGGTGGGGGTTTTTGACTCACTAAGCATAGCCTCTCCCCCCCCGCTGGTTCCTCCCAGCACCGGAGGCCGGCTGGTTCACTTCGCCCACAGGTGGTCCAGCGTCACCTCAGATGCCTGGGTGCTTCAAGTCATGCGAGAAGGCTATCTTCTCCACTTCCACCAGGTCCCTCCCTCCTTTTTTCCGGGAGAACCTCCACGACCCCCTCTGCACAGGGAATTACTCCTTCAGGAGTTAGCAGGTCTTCTACAGGAACAGGCGGTGGAACCGGTGCCCCACCACCTGAAAGGTCAAGGCTTTTACTCCAGGTATTTTCTGATACCAAAGAGAACAGGAGGCCTCAGACCCATCCTGGACCTGCGCAACCTCAACAAGTTCCTCGTGCGAGAGAAGTTCAAGATGCTTACCCTTGGAATCCTTCTGCCCTACCTCCAGCAGGGAGATTGGCTATGCTCCTTGGATCTAAAGGATGCCTACACGCACATCCTCATCCACCCAAGCCACCGACAATACCTAAGGTTTGTGGTGGCAGGAAATCATTACCAGTACAGGGTACTGCCCTTTGGCCTGTCCTCCGCACCGCGGGTCTTCACAAAATGCCTCGCGGTGGTGGCGGCCCATCTCCGGCTTCACGGCCTCTATGTCTTTCCGTACCTCGACGACTGGCTCATCAGAGCAGCGTCCGCTCTGGAGGTCACCAGCGCCACGCGCCGCATGGTGACTCTTCTGCAGCACTTGGGCTTTGTTATAAACTTCGCAAAGTCCACTTTGCTCCCCTCACAGGATCTCGAGTTCATCGGCGCAAGACTGCACACTCCTCAGGCACGAGCATACCTACCGCTCGACAGGGCTCAACGGCTCATGGACCTAGCCGACCGTTTTCGCGGCCAGCCCCTGGTCTCCGCCAGGCGCTTCCTGAGACTACTCGGCCATCTGGCTTCCACCGTCCATGTGACCCCCAATGCCCGCCTGAATATGCGGCCTGCTCAATGGTGTCTCCGCCAGCAGTGGCGACAAGCCACAGGCGGCCTAGCAGACCTAGTGTGCGTCTCCGAGCCGCTGATCTCGTCTCTCCGGTGGTGGCTTCAGCAGCCGAACCTGACATTCGGAATGCCTTTCCAGTCTCCTCAGCCGACCCGGGTGCTGACAACGGATGCATCCCTCCTGGGCTGGGGTGCGCATTGCCAAGGGGCACGTACTCAGGGCCTCTGGACCACGTGGGAGTCTGCTCAGCAGATCAACTTCCTGGAGCTCAGGGCGATCCGCCTGGCTCTCAAGGCTTTCTCCCACCTGACTTCTCACCAGTCCGTCCTTGTCCAGACGGACAATCAAGTTGCCATGTTCTACGTGAACAAGCAAGGGGGCACGGGCTCCTTCCTCCTCTGCCGGGAGGCACAGAAGCTCTGCTCTTGGGCCGTCAGTCACGGCATTCTCCTCAAGGCAGTTTATCTCCCAGGCCAAGAGAATTACCTGGCGGACAAACTCAGCAGGATCCTCCAGCCGCACGAGTGGCGTCTGGATCCCTTGGTAGTTCAGAAGCTCTTTCTAAAGTGGGGCCTCCCCACGGTGGATCTCTTTGCCAGTCCTCACAACCGGCAACTTCCTCGCTTCTGCTCTCGTCAGCCCCACCCCCTTCGGGTTGCGGCGGACGCTTTTCTACTCTCCTGGTCGGGAAGCCTTCTGTACGCTTTCCCTCCCATCCCGCTAGTCTCTCGGACTCTTTTCAAGGTTCTCCGAGACAAAGCCTTCATGATCCTGGTGGCCCCTCGCTGGCCCAGACAGCCGTGGTTTCCACTCCTGCTGCAATTAGCGGTGGAGGATCCATTCCCTCTAGGGTTTCAACCGGATCTCCTCACTCAGGATCAGGGGTCTCTGCTACACCCCAACCTCAGGTCTCTCAACCTAATGGCCTGGCTGCTGAGAGGGTAGTCCTTGCTCCCCTTCTCCTGCCGGCAGAGGTGGAGGAGGTCGTCTTGGCTTCGCGACGGCCTTCTACCCGCAAATGCTACGCCCTTAAATGGCGTCGCTTTTCCGTTTGGTGTACCCAACAGTCTCAGGATCCCTTCTCCTGCCCGGTGTCGGTGATCTTGCAGTACTTGCTACACCTCTCTAATCTGGGACTTAAGTCCAACTCCGTCAAAGTTCACCTCAGTGCTCTTTCGGCACATCATGTGCCGGTGGACGGCAGACCTCTCTCCAGCGACCCTCTCGTAGCGAGGTTTCTCCGAGGTCTCCTTCTACTTAAACCACCTCTGCGTCCGCCAGCGCCTGACTGGGACCTGAATGTGGTTTTGCAGCGGATCACCTGTCCGCCTTTTGAACCTATGGCTACCTGTTCTCTCCGTTTTCTGTCTTGGAAAACACTGTTCTTGATAGCCCTCACTTCCGCTAGACGCGTAAGTGAATTGCAGGCCCTCGTGTCTGATCCCCCTTACACTCGGTTCTACAAAAATAGGGTAGTCCTACGGACTCACCCAAAATTTCTTCCAAAAGTGGTCTCCCCTTTTCACATCAATCAGGAGGTGGTGCTTCCAACCTTCTTTCCCAGGCCACACTCCAGCCGAGCTGAAACGGTCCTCCATACCCTGGACTGTAGAAGGGCTTTGAACTTCTACCTTGACCGTACGCGGGAGCACCGTAAAGCTGCTCAGCTTTTTGTGTCTTTTGACCCCAATAAATTGGGGCTCCCGGTCTCCAAGCGTACTCTGTCCATCTGGGTTGCGGACTGTATCACTTGGGCTTATGGGGCAGCCGGACTCTCCTTGGAAGGTCGAGTCACGGCTCATTGCGTTCGGGCAAAGGCTACGTCAGTGGCTTACCTCCGCTCTGTTCCGCTGGCAGACATCTGCCGGGCCGCTACTTGGTCTTCGAGCCAGACTTTTGCGGTCCATTACTGTCTCGAGAGGGAGTCCCGCAGGGACAGTGCTTTCGGACAGGCAGTCCTCCGTAATCTCTTTGAGGTCTGAGCAACTCCTACCCCCCATCCCGGATGTGGGCTACCGGTGGGTAATCATTCAGCGAAGATTCTTTCCTTCTGTGCTGCTGAGCTAGAGGGAGCTCATTTTTGTGCTTAGGGTCTCCGGTAGCCTTGAGCTTGGGAGTCCCATAAGTGAGGACTGACTTCCTGCTTGGTCCTGGAGAAAGCGTAGTTACTCACCTGTAACAGGTGTTCTCCAGGAGCAGCAGGAATCAGTCCTCACAACCCTCCCTCCTCCCCTTGGAGTTGCAATCGTCTGCTTTAGTTTTTTTGCAAATTTTTATGCTGTCTTTTTAGCTATGTCATCTGACTGGCTAAGATGGCACCCTCGGGCGGGAAGAGGACCGCTCATGCGCGCTGCAATTCCCAAAGGCTTTCTTTGAAAGCTGGGGAAAATTGCTCCGCGAGGGCTCCGTCGGCGCCGACGTCACCCTATAAGTGAGGACTGATTCCTGCTGCTCCTGGAGAACACCTGTTACAGGTGAGTAACTACGCTATACCTCCTTTGTCCCTCACGTAGGTCAACCTGGTATCTCATTCTATGCGTTTCTGTCCTTTTACCATGCTGGAGTTCCACAGGACTCTGGACTTGCGGTTTACAGACTGATATTATCCTCTGTTTTTTCATGTAACCATCCTGGTTATTCACTGGATAGCATTCCTTTACCATCATCTCTGGGGGAATAGATTCTCTATATATCTTCTCAAGTAGGTTTCCCCTCCTTGTTCTTAGATGAATCTTTTTCCCTTCACATCTCCATGTGAATGTCCTAATATGCATAGCTCTATCTGCTTAGTTGCAGACATCTATCTTTAAACCTATATAGTCAGGTATATATATCTCTATATATATGCCTATATACATCTCGGTAGATGTATCTGTCTGTCAGCTAAGTGTGCATATGCTATGCCCTTTAGATCTCATCATAGATCTATATATATCTATATACCCGTATATATATATATATATACACATACATCTACATAGATATGTGTATCTGTCCAGATACTTCTTATAGATGGATATGTATTTCCATACTTATCTCTCTGACTGTCTATGTTCATTAAGGTTTTTACCTTCCTGTATGTTCCCCTGACAGTGGGCTTGCACAGCTTCATACTGTTCCACAGTATGTTTCCAATATTATGCACACAACCACTGCTGTGGTACTGACAGCCCTACCATATCCTAGATTTACGTATCCCTGAAGCTCCATGTCCCAATGTCTTCCTAACTCTCACCAGTTAGGAAAGACATGGTGGATCTTCAGTGGATTTCAGATTCACACATCTGTCCTTCTGGGAGTATAGGGTTCTTCCCATACCCTTTCCTCCCTCAAGGACTAGGTCTGTTGTTCAGATCGGTCAGTCTTCCTCTTTTGCTCCTACCTCTGAATACTTCTGTAGCCAAAAGAGTTTTCAGCTTTCCATGAAGCTTCCCACTGAAGACCTGCCGTTTTTTGTGCTACCCCAATTGACTCTTGGGGTCACCTCTCACTTCCAGATGTTGACCTCCACCTTCACTTCAGTGAGGTCACCTTGAACATTATTCTACTGAATCCCCAGTAGACTCCATCAGCCTCTCTACTTCCCGCAATCCAGTAGGTGAGCGTCATATGGTGATTGTTCATTTCAATATTATGGTAATTGTTCATTTCAATATATTTTATGATGATGATCATACATACAAGGACTCCTTCTTGTTAGTCCTTTCTTAGGTTAGCTGTTTTTTCTACAGCTCCTCTCTCTCTTCAACTCCTACCCTCCATCCTCAGGATGCCTGGCCATATGAGGTGTAGCATGTTTCAATCTTAACATGTTAGGGCTCCAGGCATCTTAGCTTGGGAGTCCCCATATGTGAAGACTCATTCCTGCTTGTTCCTGGAGATAGCACAGTTACTTACCTGTAACAGGTGATCTCTGGGAACAGCAGGAATAAGTCTTCACAACCCACCCACCTCCCCTAGGAGTTGTATTTCTATATCTATCTTTCCTTTTCTCTTTCTCTCCCTTTGTCTCAGCTAGGAAACTCAACTGAGGAGAGACAGTAGGAAAGGCGGGAAGGCAGCACGCAGGCGCTGAGGGATGCTCCCAAAAGCTTTCTGATTGGACGCTGGGGAGCGTTCCCGCGCAGACTCCGTCGGTACCGACGTACCCATATGTGAAGACTTATTCCTGCTGTTCCCAGAGATCACCTGTTACAGGTAAGTAACTGTGCTTTCCAACAGTGGCCAATCTAGGTCATATGTACCTAGCAGTATCCCCAAGAGACACAGGTTCCACAATGCTTGTACTGGGTCAAGCATTGATATCCTGGGTCCCTTCTTAATAATGGTTTATGGACCTTTCCTCCAGGAACTTGTCCAAACCTTTTTTAAACCCAGCTACACTAAAAGCCTTTACTACATCCTCCGGTAACAAATTCCAGAATTTGATTACACGTTGAATGAAAAAATATTTTCTTTTATTAGTCTTAAATAGTTTACCCTGTAGCTTCATTGCATGTCCCCTAGTCTTTCTATATTCTGATAACGTAAACAATCGATCTACGTTTACCCGTTCCACTCCGTTCATTAATTTATAAACTTCTATCATATCTCCCCTCAGCCGTCTCTTTTCCAGGTTAAAGAGCCCTAACCTTTTTAGCCTTTCTTCATAGGAGTATCCTTCAATCCCCTTTACCATTTTGGTGGCTCTTCTCTGAACCTTTTCTAGTAACACTATATCCTTTTTAAGATACGGCAACCAGAATTGCACACAATATTCAAGGTGCGGTCTCACCATGGAACAATATAGAGGCATTATAATATCTTTTATTTTCCATTCCTTTCCTTATGATACCTAGCATTCTATTTGCTCTCTTGGCTGCCGCTGCACACTGGGCCGAGGGTTTTAACATGTTATCCACAATGACGCCTAAATCTTTTTCCTGGGTGGTGGCTCCTAATGTGGAACCACAGGTGCAGTTGCTACACGCTCTGATACTAGCCGGTTAGCATCAGGGCATGCTGGGGGCTCCGTGGCGGCAGCCATTGCTAATCAGTCAGTGGCGATATTGAGCCGCTACCCAGTTAGCGATACGCGGTGGAAGTCAGGCAGAGGAATCCCTGGCATAGCTTTCACCGCAGAACCGAACTGGGTAGCGGTGAATCTCCAGGAACAAGCAGGAATGAGTCTTCACATATGGGTACGTCGGTACCGACGGAACCTGCACGGGAATGCTCCCCAGCATCCAATCAGAAAGCTTTTGGGAGCATCCCTCGCGCCTGCGCGGTGACTTCCCACCTTTCTCACTGCCTCTCTTCAGTTTTCATTTTTCCGCGGAGCCAACAGGACGTCCTCCTGTCACCGCATTTTCTTATTTTCTTGTGGTCGCGGCTGTTTTTCCCGCCGATACCGGTACCGCCGGTGCTTTATTATTTTATTTTTCAAACTTAGAGAAATATTTCTCCTCAGTTTTTTGTTTAACTTTTTTGGGCCTACCAGGCCTTTTCCAACATGGAGCCTTCTTCTCCTAAGAAGTGCCTTCACTGTGGAAACTTAGTTTTCTTTTTAGACTCCAATGCTTGGTGTCTAACCTGTTTGGGTCCTGACCCTTTTTCCCCTGATACCTCAGGCTATTTTATTGGGAGAAGACCTTCCCTTTTTCGAGTTTCCCTCGATGCCGTTTTTCCTCCTGAGGTGAGGACACCGGTTTATTCTTCTCTCCAGGATCAGGAAACCCACAAACAGTCTGTTAAGACTAGCCAATTCTTGAAGGGTAAGTCTCATGCCCAGCATGATGACGGCTCCAACCTTACCCTCAAGACCTCATTGGCAATAAAACCTCGGCGGGAGTCTTCGGGCTCCAAAGCATTTACGGGGTTTCAGGTTATTCCTGGGGCTCACCCCTCACAGAACATACCTGAGCCGTGCCAGGGGGTGGTATCCGCTTCGAGCGGTACCGATAACCCGGCACCGGCATCGGTGTCGAGTGCTGCACTCTTCACCAGGAATCGTCATCTGGTATCCTCGGTACCTTCGGGGCCGATTGATACGACCCAGATTGGCTTTCCTATATCCCAGCCATGCTCGGGGTTGGTACCGGCTTCGAGCGGTACCGATACCCCGGCAGCGGCATCGGTGTCGAGTGTTCCACTCTTCACCTGGGATCGTCATCTGGTATCCTCGGTACCTTCGGGGCCGATCGATACGACCTAGATTGACTGTCCTGTATCTTCACCATGCTCGGGGTTGGTATCGGCTTCGAGCGGTACTGATACCCTGACATCGGCACCGGGGTCGAGAGTTCTTCCCTTCACCGGGCATCGTTTTCGGACGTCCTCGCTACCTTCGGTACCGATCGATGCGACTCCGATTAACCTTCCTGTATCGGCATCGCTGATACCACAAACAACGTCAGTACTTTCTAGACATGTATCGATGGACTCGCTCGCTTCGATGCCGAGTCTGGAATCGATATCCAGTCTAGATGATTTGATACCGACGCGCTTTGGAACCGATCCATATCGTTTCCGGCTTCGCAGTACCGAGGATATTCATCAAGGCTCTTGGCTTACCTCGGTACCGCTTCAGCAGCCCCCGAATACTGCTTCGATGACATTATTGTCCCCGATACCGATACCGGTGTCGGGGTCGATTCCTGCAGTTCCATCGGTGCCATCGATCCTTTCTATGCCTAGTTTGGAATCGATACCAGGCACTCACGATGCAGTACTAACTGCTTCAAATCAGAACTCTCAGGATCACTGTCCATCGAGCAGGATTCTTTTTCTGCACCAGTCCAGTATCTCTTCTGGTGCTCAAGCTGCTCCTTCAACCTCAGCTTGCCCAGGATTAGTTCCTATTGGAAATCCTTCTTTTCAGAAGTTTTTCCTTGACATGGCAACCTTTCTTGCCATTCCTATTCCTGGTTTTTCTCTTGACCAAGATCCTGTAGAAAAGGAAAATATAATGCTTCCTTTACATCATTCTTTACAGGATCTTCTCCTGAGGATATGGGAATCACCTTTGAGGGTTCCCTTGCCTTCTACAGCCATGGACTTTCTGTATCAGGTACCTCCCTCTCCAGGGTTTCAGAAAAACCAACTTCCACATCATTCCATGGTAGTGGAATCAGCATTGAGGAAGGTAAGAAGTAAGAAGAAGCATTCTTCTTATCCGCCAGGTCGTGCATCTAAAGCACTTGATGCCTTTGGACGTCAAACCTTCCAAACTTCTATGCTGGCTTCAAGAATTATTTCATATATTTTTTATATGAGTCTGACACTTCAGGAGGTCACAGAGAAATTATCTCTTTTGTCTCCTTTTTTGTCAGAACCTAAGGCCTCTGACTATTCCTTGCTTCTTAATCATAGCAGGAATATCTCTTGGTTCCTTTCTCGTGCTTCTCTAGACTCTTTTGAGTCTGTTAGCAGATCCTCTGCTATTGCCATTGGAGCACGTCATACAGCCTGGCTGCAAGCTTCAGACTTGAGCAGATGGGCACAACATACACTGGGTAATTCTCCTTGTACTGGAGTAAATCTCTTCAATAGAGAGGCTTTACGTCAGATTGCTCATTGCTCCACTGACTTTCCTAGTTCTGGAAACCGTCCTAAGCCTTCTTTTTCCCCAGGACGTAGGAAATGTCCTACCAAACCTTCTTTCCCGAAGAAAAGAAAGTTTCACCCTTCTTCTACCCATCCTCCAGATGTACCCAAGCAAGGGACATCTCATCCTAGTCTGAAGTCTCCAGACTCTAACCAGGCTAATCTTAGCCAGAAACCATAGGTTCCTGTATGTTGCAATTCTATAGTTAACTTCTTTTTACCAGAAGTTATTCTTCAAACCCTACACTGGTTTTTTCTTTTCAGTATGTTAAGCTCTTAGGATTTTGTCCGTGGGTTACAGAATTCTCCCTTTCTTTTTATCATAAAGGGAGATTACAATTATCCCATGATAGTTTCTGTCCCCACATGGACATTTTTTCCTTTAACTGACTTACCATATGGTACATCACCTTCCAAGCCCCTCTCTTCCAGGGTTTCCCCTGCTCGAGTTGGTACCATACTGAAACACTTCTCTTCTTTCCAGTGTAGATTTTCTACTATCCTTCAATGCATGCTCTGAACAACTCATCAGACAGGGACGGAAATATCCCCGCTCCCTCTGTCTGTTTTTCTCCCTGTTTTTATACAGGGAGATCCCCTTTTCTCTTTTGTCAGTTGCTGTACATACAGAAGTTCCAGTGCTTACTTTAATGTTTCTTGCAAGCTACTTTCATTTATCTTGCATAATACTACTCACTGCAGGTTATCTTCTTCTAGCCATATCCTTACCTAGGATGTGGCAGCACATCTGACTGCTGTCAGTTATCTCATAATTTTCCTGCACAATGCTCTCTGCAATCTTCAGAGAAGCTTTCTACTATGGGCCCTTGCTGTAGAGCATTGAACTTGTCTCTGAGGGTTTTTCCATATAATAGAAAAAGCTTATATAGTCATTCCATGGCTATGTAGGTTCTTTCTACCCTCTTGTCTCCTATTGTGATACAGAAGACAAGCTTTTTCTGCGTGAATGTCCATGGAGTTCCCAATCTGGCAGGAATCTACCCCTTTTTTCCTTACAGCTTGGCATCTTTTCTACTCCACTTGGACAACGCATACTCTTTTACTATACATGATACCTCTGAGTCCCTTAGCTGGGTCATCCAGGTATCTTAGTCCATGCGTTTCCTTGTCCTTTGGACATGTCAGAGTCCTCAAGTACTCCTGACGTGCTCTTACCAGACTGCTATTATCCTCTGTTTTTCACGCAACCATACTGGTTATCCACTGAAATACATTCCTGCACCACGGAAATAGATTCTCTATATATCTTCAGGTGGTTTTTACCCCCTTATTATTAGATGAATCTTTTCCCATCACATTCCCCATGTGAATGTTTTTGTGGGGCTCCATTGCAGGCATATATCCTCAGACTTATAACCATACATATTTTTATAATCTGTGTGGGCATAAGCCATGCCCATCTATATCTATATATATATATATATATATATACATACTTATATATATATATATCACATATTAGACATATCTACACATATATCTAGATATGTATGTATCTTCATTTATATAGATATATTTATATATATATATATCTATGTACCCATTGGGAGATGTCCATAGGACGCCAGGTATTACCTACTACCTCCCTAACTGTCTGTGCTATAAAGCTTTTACCTTCTTAAGGGTCCAGACAGTCAACTTGCCTATTCTCATACGGCTCAGTTACTGGGAGCGGTTATACACACAATTACTGCTGTGACGTCAACAGCTTCTATTTTTGTTATAGATCTCCCTATCCATGAAGTATCAAACTTCTATGTCTTCCTATCTCTTACCAGCTAGGAAAGACAGTGTACATCTTCAGTATTTATGAGGATACTTCTGTTCTTCTTGGGAATAGGGGTTTTTTCCATACCCTCTCTTCCCTTCCGGACTGGGCTAATTCTCCAGATCGGTCTTCTTTTAGTCCTCAATGTGAATAACTCTGTACCTAAAAGAGTTTTCAGCTTTTTCCCATAAAGCTTTCCATTGAAGACCTGCCGTTCTTCTCCTACCCCAGTTGACACCTGGGTTACCTGCCCATTCCAGATTTGGAACTTCATCCTCACTGCTGTGAAGTTACCTTGAAGATTCCGCTACTGCATCTACAGTACACTCCATCACAGTTCTACTTCCTACAATCCAGTAGGTAAGCTCTATATTGTACTAGTTCATTACATATTTAATGATACTTGACATACTTTCTAAAGACTCCTCTCCCCTGTAGTCTTTAGATTTGCTGTTCCTTGCAGCTCTTCTCTATTCAACTCCTACCCCCCATCCCTCAGGGGATGCAGGGGATCCAAGTTTGGAAAATGCCATCCTGTCCAGGGATACGCATTTTAGGGATTCTCCCCTGGCACCCACAGCTAGGGAGTCCCCATATGTGAAGACTCATTCCTGCTTGTTCCTGGAGATAGCACAGTTACTTACCTGTAACAGGTGATCTCTGGGAACAGCAGGAATTAGTCTTCACAACCCACCCACCTCCCCTAGGAGTTGTATCTATCTATTTCCTTTCCTCTGTCTCTCCTTTCTGTCCCAGCTATGAAACTCAACTGAAGAGAGGCAGTGGGAAAGGCGGGAAGTCACCGCGCAGGCGCGAGGGATGCTCCCAAAAGCTTTCTGATTGGATGCTGGGGAGCATTCCCGTGCAGGCTCCGTCGGTACCGACGTACCCATATGTGAAGACTAATTCCTGCTGTTCCCAGAGATCACCTGTTACAGGTAAGTAACTGTGCTATATCACCAGGGCCCAATTAGCTTCCTGGCAATCTGGGCAACCCGTATATTCTATGCCAGAGCCCAGATATGGCCCCAGATTGAATATGTAGGCCAGGAAAAAGAGAACACACCCGCTGGTTGAAAAATAATGTCTTAAGGGGTGTAACCTTGTTGACAGGGCAAGGACGGCTTTTGCTATTGTAGCCACAAAGGACAGCAGTGTTGAAAAAGGATACTAATCTTAAATGCCATTCTTAGTATTGAAAGCACTGAGTAATTGTGGGCTGGACTGTTGGACAGTATACTTATGTACAGCACCTTCGTCTCAGCTTTCTTTGTTGAAGTCTGTTTGGATAGCCCGATTGAAGGGTACCGATAAGAGAATGTCCTCTGGCACAGACACAGCACTGTGGCATGAACTGCCCCCTAAGTTACATTGAGAAGGAATAAGCTGCTTTTTGAAAGCTGAGTAAAATGCCGCTATTCACTATGACCTTTGAGAGAGCTCTCCGAGGGGCATGGGTAGGTTTTGCCAGTGGGGTTTTTGATTTGAGGATATTGGAAGGGGTCTATTCAAAGCAGGCCAGTTAGCTGACTTGCTAACCGGTTAAATCACAATCAGCGGGATATTTCAGTGGCATTAATCAGTTTAGTGCCGCTAAATATGGTTTATATGCGCCAATGCTAATCGCTTAGTGTCGGCACGTTGCAGGAGCAGCACTGGGGATCAGCTGGTCAGCGGTGATATCGAACCGCTGGCTGGCTAACCGGCTAAAGTTAATCGAAATAAAAACTGCTCTAACTTTAGCCAGTTTAGCGATCTGGCCAGTGGCTGAATATCACCGCTGAGTGAGAATCCTCTATCCAGCCAAACCGAATATTCAATGTCAGTGGCCGGATATGACCCTGCTATTGAAAATAAAGCAGCTGGTCACTGCCGCTGCTGGAAAGGTCCCCCATTATTTCTGTTTCAGACCTGATTTTAACAGGACGTCTGTGAGAAGTCCAGAAAGGGGTCTGTTTTATAAAGACCTATAGGTAAAACCCATTTACATAAAACAGGACCATCAAAATGGGAGCCCACTTTTTCTAGGACAAAGGGCGACTACATCATAGCTTTCACCATCAGTTCAAAACTCTTTTCTATTTTTTTGAAAATTATTCAAGAATATAAACCAATAGCGTCGCTCATTTCATGAAGCTTCATTCCTTAATAGTCAATGTTTCAAAAAGATAAATCAGTCCACTGTCTGTTCTCTCTATAACGAATTGGACTATTCAGCCAGTTTTGGAACCTGAAGTGACTGGGAGGCAGCAAAGGGTACAGGTAAATGGAGCTCACTCCAAAGAGGACATTAGCAGTGGTGTGCCACAGTGATCTGTCCTTGGTCCGATTTATATTGAATAAATTGAAAACCTTTTGGACCAGTGCTGAAAGTTACTGTGTAGTTTGCATAGGGGTGGGTAATAGCAATGCAGCATTGGAGACTTTGGGTAATCATGTTGCATGGCTGTTTTACTGTCATGGTGGCTGCTGCTGCTGCTGCTACAAGTCCCGGAGAGGAACAGCAGTGGCAGCGATGGGCCACCCTTGGAACATTGACGCTCTAGGTGACCACCTAGTTTGCCTAATAGGTAGCATCAGCCCTGCTGAGATGCACTCATGCCCCCACTCTTCCAGGTAATAGGAAAGGTGGGAGGCAGGTACACAAACAATAAGATCATAAACTGAATAGATAATTAGGCAAAAGTCTATTAGATGTATTTACACATTTACAATGTCAAGACTAAAGAAGAAGTCAAGCTTGGCTGAGACGTGCCCAATATACTGGAGAAGTTGGGGATGTACATGTGAGAGCTCTTGCTCCATTTGCTTTCCTCAGCTTATTAATCAAAGATAAGGGTGCCCTACTATGATTGAAAAACAAGTGGAGAAAGCATGCAGAGCATGGCTTATGGGATTCTTTCCAATCTGTGTGTGAGGGTGCTGTATGTGTCTTTGACTTGGAGAAGAGAGGAGAGGAGGAGGCAGCTTGAAAGGTGCCCTACCCAAGCATTCTGTTGATTTTAGAAGAAGAATAAATTAAACCAAGTGTAGAATTAACCACGGGCTGTATCATTTTATGCTTACGTGGATATGTGAAGAAAGTTGTCCATGCATATCCAGCACCTCCCCTGACAAATACCAAGTTATTCTGTTTGGAGCTTCCAGTATTACTCTTGAGACAGAGGAGAAGGGAGTACAACTGTTTGGTTTTCTAATCTGGTAACCAGGATATCCTTCTTTCCTTTGGTGGAATTATTTTCGGTCCTTGGTTAAAGTAGTATGTCCCACTGCTCCCTTGAACACAAACCCAGAGTGGTAGAAACCAGGGGTTATTGTGGGAGTCCTGAAAAGGTGCTGGAAGGGGTTAATATTGCAAAATTTACTCAACTAAAATTAGGTGTCAGTAAGGTCAATCTAGCAATATAGTAAGTAGGGAAAGCATGCAGAGCACGGCTCATGGAATTCTTTCTAATGTGTGTGTGTGTGTGTCTTGCATCAGTGTTTTTTCTGTGCATGTGTATCTCTGTTTTAGCTGTTAGTATGGATATGCACGTTTTAGTGTGTATGTCAGTGCTTATGTGTCTGTACATACTTTCATGTCTGTGTGTGTGTGTGTGCGTGTGTGTGTTTGTGTGTGTGAGAATGCTTGCATGCATATGTCTGTGTTGGTTCTGTGTGTGTCTGTGATCGTGAGAGGGGAGAACTGTTTGGCAGGTAAAGCAGAGTTGCCAAGTTACCCAGTTCCAGGAGTGAGATTTTTTGCCAGTTCTGTTTTTAAATTTGTATTCCAGTGCAGTATGGTATTTGTAGTCTCTGATGTTGCCCATTGGAATCAGTGCCTCAGATTCCATAAGGCATCAGGATGAGATTATCAGAAATCCAGGACTGGCTTAAAATCTCACTCCTGGAACTGGGTAACTGCAGGTTACTGTGTTCTCCTAGAACAAGCAGGATTCGTCAGCCACACCTGGTGACGTCCCCGACGGCGCCGTACAAGGAAGTGCTCTCTAGAGCTCAGAACCTTTCTGAGCATGAGCCAGAGGCCCAACCCACTAGCCCACCCCTAACTAGCCAGTCTTTTTTCTTCGGCCATGCCTACCACACGCGGATCCTGCTCTCTCAAGCCAGAGAAGATAATTTAACGATATATAAGAAATGCACTGCTCAAACCCTAGTGGTGGCTAATGTGTAGTTGCAGAGCTGTAATTGCACAATGAAACACACCTTTAGAGACCAGAGACAAATAAATGCAATAGAGAAGGAGAAGAGCAGGAGATTGTGGAGGTGCAGTGGGAGAGGGAAGATGATGAGGGACAATGGGCAGTAGGCGGGAGAAGGGAAATGGAAGAATAGTGGTGGAGCCAGAGAATGGGGAAAGGGCATTAACAACAACATTTGTCATGCCACCTACATTTTGATCTATCAGCTGCCACTGTGAGGACAGACTGGGTGGACCACGTCGGTGTTACCTCTGCTAACATACACTGTTTCTGCAAACATGAATTATTGAGTTCTCCAGGAACAAGCAGGAAGTCAGTCCTCACATATGGGTGACGTCGGTGCCGACGGAGCCCTCATGCGGAGCAATTCCCCAGCTTTCAAAGAGAGCCTTTGGGATTGCATCGCGCATGTGCGGTCCCCTTCTTTTTTCCACGGAGCCCAATGGACGTGGTCCCGTTTTCAAGTGGAAAAAGTAGAAAAGTTGAATTATTTCGTTCAGCTTCCCGGTTCGACACCGGTTCCCCTTCCCACCTTCGGCTCGGTACACCGGTATCAAGACCGTTCTTATTTTAGTTTTTGTCTTTCGTGACTAGCGTTCGCGCTCTTTTTATTTTTCACTGGCAGCACGGTCGTTTGACCTCGCAGGGGCCCTTTTTCCCCTGATGGCTGCCAGCGGGTTTAAGAAGTGTGATCGGTGTAAGAAGTTGATGTCTTTCTCCGACACACACGACTGGTGCCTCCGATGCCTCGGCACTGACCATGACCCGGTAGTCTGTGGGCCGTGTGGTAAGATGTCTTCTAAATCTTTGAAGAGCAGGCAGCATCAATGTGACAGAATTTTTTCTGAGTCCGTGTCCGCCCAAGCCCGGACCTCATCAGAGTCCTCGACATCGTGTGTTTTCTGAGCAGGTGTCTCCCTCCAGGGAACACCGGAGGAAGAAAAAAACTCATGAGGGCAGCATCGCTGGATGCCTCTGATTGGCCTGGGCCCTCGGATTCCAGGCCACGGAGCCCGGACCGCCGCCCCGGGTCCTCGGAGTCGGAGCGGCTGGCTAAACAACTTTGCAAGGAGATGGAGACGTCGGACAAGGTAACTTCTGTTGTCCTCGTAGACTCTCCTCTGGGAGAGTCGGCGTCAGGCCCGACAGTGTCGGGACCCGAGCCGGGAGCTGCGGAGCCTTCTGAGCTCGGTCTTAGGTTGGCGGCCCTGGAGAGCAGCATGGCTGCCTTCATGGAGCAGCAGCGGGCGCTGATGGCCGGTCTCACCGGTCCATCCGCCCCAACCACCGGGATGTCGACGTCAAAGTCGACGCCGGAGGCCAAGCCGATCCTCGAGTCAATCAGGTTTTGAGTCGATCCTCGGCCAAGGTCCCCCTCGACCTCCCGTTTGGGACCGAGGTCATCGACACTGGTGCCCTCGGCGTCGGGTGGTCAGGCTCGAAGCCCTCGAGGCTGGAGCCCATCGAGTCCTCCTCAGACACCTACCCAACCTGGTGTATCCCTTCGGACTCTCCGGGTTTGGAACCTCGGAATAGGTCCCCTCCGGAGGACACTCGGTTCTCGGACTTCATAAGGGACATTGCCAAGGCTTTGGCATTCCCTGCGGACGCCGAGGAGGAGCCTTGAGCCGAGGAGCTTCATGCCCTCCAGTGTGACTCTCCTCCGAAGGAGGCCCTTACTGTACCGGTGCGTCCGATGTTGGAATGGCTGATGCTCCACATGTGGGAGTCCCCGGCCTCGATGCCAGTGCTCAGCAGGCAGGTTGATTCCATCTATTGAGTCCGCAAGAGTCCTGGGTCATCAGGGGCCAATTGGCTCAGGAGGCACGACAGGCCACTGCTCGCACAGTGACCCTGCTCCAGCACCTAGGGTTTGTAATAAATCAAGAAAAATCCAATTTACTCCCCACTCAGACCTTGGAGTTCATAGGGGCAAGACTGGACACACTTCAGGCAAGGGCTTACATGCCACTGGACAGGGCAAGGCGGTTGCTGACTTGGTGCAGCAGGTCCAGCACAGGCCTCAGGTCTCCGCAAGGGTCTTCTTATGCCTCCTGGGCCACATTTTTATTTTATTTATTTATTAACATTTCTTACATACGCACTATTTGCGTTCAGCGCGGTTTACATAGAACAACATCCGACAATATACATATGTCTGGTCATTAAATTGAACAGGAAATGGAACTTGGAGAACAAGGTAAACTATATACATAAGAAGTTGAAAGGGAAAGGATACTGTTTGGTGTTTTACATTGTTGGGGACGCACTATTTGAGTGTGACTGGGGTTCAGCGCTGTTAGTGAGATATTTGATAAAGAGGAAATGTTTCAGGGCCTTCCTGAACTGGCTCAGGTTGGGGATTGCTCTGATATGAGGTGGTAAGGTGTTCCACATGGCCTTCACGGTGCATATGACTCCATATGCTCGATTCCACATGCGCACAGCTCAGTGGAGCCTCAGAGACCAGTGGACGCAAGCCACTGGCCGCCTCAGAGACAGGGTAGCGATTTCCAAGCTACTGGTGACAGCCTTGCTATGGTGGCTTCACCCCCCCAACTTGCTTCAGGGAGTACCATTCCAACCTCCCTCTCATACCAGAGTGCTGACAACAGAGGCCTCCTTGCTGGGCTGGGGAGCCCATTGCCAGGGTTCATGCACTCAGGGTCTGTGGTCCTCGCGAGAGGCTGCACTTCAAATCAATCTTTTAGAGCTTCGGGCTATCCGCCTAGCTCTCCAAGCCTTCTGTCATCTGCTTTCACATGAGTCAGTGCTGATACAGACAGACAATCAGGTAGTGATGTTCTACATCAACAAACAGGGAGGCACAGGATCTCGCATCCTAAGCCAGGAAACTCTGGACCTCTGTTCTTTTGCAGTGGCACATCACATGTCCCTAAAGGCAGTTTACCTGCCTGGTCAGGAGAACCTCCTGGCCGACAAGTTGAGCAGGGTTCTTCAACCTCATGAGTGGCAACTGAACTGAGATGTAGCCCAGCAGATCTTCAACCGCTGGGGTCTCCCATCCATGGATCTCTTTGCCAGTCCACAGAACCATCAGTTGCCTCGGTTCTGCTCGAGGCAGCCGCATCCGATGAGCATGGCGGCAGATGCTTTCCTGATCTCGTGGGCACAAGGCCTTCTCTATGCGTTCCCACCCACACCCCTGGTGACATGCACTCTGTTCAAGATTCTCCGGGACAAGGCCTCTGTCATCCTGGTAGCCCCCAGGTGGCCCAGACAGCCTTGGTTCCCTCTTCTCCTTCAACTGGCGGTCGAAACTCCACTCCCTTTGGGGGTGCAGCCCGACCTTCTAACCCAGGAACAGGGTTCCTTGCTACACCCCAATCTCAGATCCCTCAACTTAATGGCATGGCTGCTGAGAGGGTAGTGCTTGCTCCTCTACTCCTTCCCAAGGAGGTTGAGGAGGTGTTGCTGGCCTCCAGGAGGCAATCTACTAGGAAATCCTATGTGTTTAAGTGGCGAAGGTTTGAAGAGTGGTGTGCCCAACATAAAGAGAACCCGTTCTCTTGCCAAGTACCTCAGGTGTTGCAGTACTTGCTTCACCTCTCGGAGTTAGGCCTCAAATCCAACTCTGTCAGGATCCACCTGAGTGTGCTCTCAGCTAACCACTCTCCAGTGGACGGGCAGCCTCTTTCGGCTCACCCCTTGGTATCTCGATTCCTCAGGGGTTTCCTACTCCTGAAGCCTCCACTTCGCTCACCGGCTACCGAGTGGGATTTAAACGTGGTCCTGCAGCAGCTTACTTGCCCGCCTTTTGAACAAATGTCCACCTGTCACCTCCACTTTCTTCCTTGGAAAGCACTATTTCTGGTGGCTCTCACATCTGCTCGCCGTCTAGGCGAGCTGCAAGCTTTGGTGTCGGATAGGCCATATACACGGTTTTACAACAACAGGGTGGTCCTACGTACCCACCCCAAGTTCCTTCCTAAAGTGGTTTCCTCATTTCACCTCAACCAGGAGGTGGTTCTTCCAACCTTTTTCCCCAGGCCACATTCCAGCAGGGCTGAAGCAGTGCTGCACACCCTGGACTGTAAGAGGGCGCTCGCTTTCTACCTGGAACGTACGCGGGGACATCGGAGGGCTGCCCAGCTCTTCGTTTCTTATGACCCTAGTAAACTGGGTCTACCTGCTTCCAAGCGCATGTTATCCACCTGGGTGGCAGACTGCATCCCCTGGGCATACAGGGCGGTTGACCTTCAGTTGCAGGGCCGAATCACGGCCCACTCGATCAGGGCTAAGGCCGCATCAGTGGCTAACCACTGCTCTGTTCCGTTAGCAGACATCTGCCGGGCCACATCTTGGTCTTCAAGCCAGACTTTTGCAGCTCATTACTGCCTGGAGAGAGTCCCGGCGGGACAGTGTTTTTGGTCAGGCGGTACTCCATAACCTATTCGAGGTTTAGGCAACTCCTACCCTCCGGCCCTTTGGTGTCAGGCTACTGGGTGGGTTGCGTTCTCAGAGAAAAATCCTATCACTGCTGCTGCGGCTCTTCTTGAGGGAGCCATTTTCAGCTATGGTTTTTCGGTAGCCTTTAGTTAGGGAGTCCCATATGTGAGGACTGACTTCCTGCTTGTTCCTGGAGAAAGCGTAGTTGCTCACCTGTAACAGGTGTTCTCCAGGGACAGCAGGAATCAGTCCTCACAACCCTCCCTCCTCCCCTGGAGTTGCAGTCCTTTGATTACTTTTTTCTCATTTTTGCCGTCTTTTTAGCTATGTCATCTGACTGAGCAAGATGGCACCCTTGGGCGGGAAGGGGACCGCGCATGCACGATGCAATCCCAAAGGCTTTCTTTGAAAGCTGGGGAATTGCTCCGCACAAGGGCTCCGTCGGCGCCGACGTCACCCATATGTGAGGACTGATTCCTGCTGTCCCTAGAGAACACCTGTTACAGGTGAGTAACTACGCTTTCTGCTGCTGAAGGAGGGGGACCTGCTTAACATCATGATCTGGGGATCTGTTTCTCTACTTTTTACTGGCCATGAAATACTGTGCATAGCACTGGCCAATTTTATGAAGACAGCAATAGGCCATGTACTACGACCTGATCAGGCCTGTTGTGTTCCTATGAGATCCATCTTTCATAATATTTTTTTCAATTCAAGATGTCTATATGAAGCCAACTTTTTCAGCTCAGTACCTTCCACCAGGAAAAAGTCTTTGATCAAGCTGATTTATTCAGGGCTTAATTTGTGCCGGAACAGGGTGGAATGGTGTTCCGGCACTTCTTGAGAAGGCAGAAGCATTTCAGCTTAGCACAGTCACGGGAGCTTGTACAGAAGCAGACTGGCCATGGCACTTTTAGTAAAGCAGAAAGTGTTTATTTTGCTTTACTAAAAATGCTGTGGCTGGGCTGCTCCACTACAGCACAGCCGCAGGAGCAAAGGAAAATACTCCTGCGGTTGTGTTAAGCACAGAACAGGCAGGGAGAGGGAAAGAGGAGGTGGCTGGCTCAGAGTGATGTGGGGAAGGAGGTGGACAGATTGTGAGAGCTGATTGGGGGAGGTTAGGATTAGAGATCTAATGTAGGGTGAGGAAGAGAACTAAAAAGGGGCTGAGGCACTGGAAATGGGCTGATGGTGGTGGAGAGGACTAGAACAGGGACTGGAAGAGGGTCAGTGCTGGGAGGGGGACTATGACTGGAAATGAGCTAATACTGGGGTTGAGGAAGACTGGATACTGGGGCTGTGGGAGGGGATTTGGACTGGAAATGGTAATACAGGGGCTGCAGGGGGGTACTGGACTGGAAATGGTGATACTGGGGCTGTAGGGGGGACTGGGACTGGACATGGGTTGATATTGGGACTTCAGGAGGGAATAGGACTGGACATGGATTGATAATGGGGCTGGGGGGGAGGGTCTGAGACCAGAAATGGACTGATACTGGGGTTGGGGGCAGCAGGTCTGGGACTGGAAATGGGCTGATATTGGGACTATAGGGAGGACTGGGACTGGAAATGGGCTGTTATAGGGGCTGGAGGAATCTGAGACCAGAAATGGACTGATACTGGGGTTGGGGGGGGGGGAGTACTGGGACTGGAAATAGACTGATACTGGGGCTATAGAGGGACTTTGACTGAACATGGGCTGTTATTGGGGGGGGGGGCAGAATAGGACTGGATATGGGCTGATATTGAGGCTAAGGGGATCTGAGACCAGAAATGGACTGATACTGGGGTTGGGGGAGGGAGTACTGGGACTGGAAATAGGCTGACACTGGGGCTATAGGGGGGACTTTGACTGGACATGGGCTGTTATTGGGTGGGGGGCAGAATAGGACTGGACATGGGCTGATATTGGGGCTAGGGTGATCTGAGACCAGAAATGGACTGATACTGGGGTTGGGGGGGGGGGCAGGACTGGGATTGGAAATGGGCTGATATTGGGGCTGGACATAGAAATGGGTTTGTGCTAGAGGGGGACTGGAACTGGAAGGGGACTGGTGCTGGGAGGAGGCTAGGTTTAGGGCTTGGGGGCCTGGTACTGAAAGGGAGTTAGTACTGACAAATGCTGGGATCAGATTGGGGAAAAGAAGGAGATACTGGGGGAATGAGAAAGGAGAGGAGAACAGATATTGTGGAGGCTGTGGAAGAAGTAAAGTCATAACCAGGGGAAGGTTAGAGGGCGGGGTATAAGATCAGAAGCTGGGGTAATGAGGAGGAAAGGAAGAGTTAATAAGTACTGGAGAAGGAGAGAGATGGGTAGGCACTGGGTACATAGGAATGTAGGAGAGCAGAGGCTTGGACTTGGGTGGAGAATCTAAGATCGGGTCAGAAAACAGAAGAAAGCCTAAGACAGGCTGGGTATTGGGCGTGTAAGTGGGAACTTAGGACTTGGATAGGATTGTGAGTGAGGACTCAGGGACTAGGTAGGGTGGAAAAGTGGGAACCTGAGCTTTCTGGAGGATAGGAGATTAGGAGAACCTTGGGGACAAGGGGATTTGGTGAGGGGTATGAGTGGGGCTGTGATACCAAGTGCAGAAATATATGGAGGGGCAAAGTTTTGAAGCAATTCCAGCCCTAGTCCTGCCCCTGCAGCTCACTTCCAGTCCTGGCCACACCCACAGTTCCACTTCTTTTTTGTCTACAAATTAAGCTCTGGATTTATTCAAGATTTCAAATGCTTTTGGGTTGGGCTCGTACTTGTTAAATCATATTCAGCTGTGCAATTGAAATGTTTTTGGTCTGCTCACCATAATGTACCCCTGTGTTTCCCTTTTCCTGCAAATATAGGTATCAGACAGAGCTGCTACTTACCTGGAAAGTTGGAGAGAGGAAAGATATACTTCCATTGAACCTTCATGTCTACCTTTTGTGAACCTGACAGATACTTGTGACCTGGATTGGCCACTGTTGGAAACAGGATACTGGGCTTGATGGACCTTTGGTCTGACCCAGTATGACATAGCTTATAGACTTATGGAAGGCAGTGTCAATAGAGTCAGTACTTAGAAGCTCACAAAACAATCACTGGTCTTCTAGTCCCATATTGCCAGGCAGAGTTCATAATGGTTTCAACTTACTGTATGTAGTCATTTTATTGTATTGAGATTATGTTGTAAGCTCTTCTGAGCTCTGCTTTGAAGGAACATGGTATGTAAATATAAGCTTCAATGTATTGTAAATCAATATTGATTGATTGATAGCTAAACAGCAAAAGCATTACTTCACAAAATACCCTATCAAGGCAAGTGGGAAAAGCATGCAGAGAATGGCTGATGGAATTCATTCTGGTCCGTGTGTGTGTATGTAGGCATGTATGTATCTGCGTATGTGTGTTTGTCTGTATCTGTATTGGCTCTGTGTTTGTGTGTGTGTATCTGGGTTATCTCTAGGTATGTCTCTTTCTTGAAGGGGAGAGAGGAGGAACCGTTAAAATGAAGGGGCATCCAAACTTTCTGTTGCTTTGCAAAGAATAATAAGATGAAGCAAGTGTAATTATCCTATCAATATTTGATGGAGTTCTCTTTCTTTAATAATTATTTTTTATTGTAAACAACTTTGGGTTTTGTATGAATTGCGGTATATTAAGATTTTAATAAACCATAGACCATATATCTAATCAGATTTCGAAGGATTTATTTATTTATTTAGACAGATTTGTATGCCACCTTTTCCTTCAATCAAGGTTGTCACGTCACATCACAATTGGAGGGTTACATTTAACATTAGGGTACGTGTAATCATTTAGACAGCACAGTTACGTAACAGTATTTAGACATTTAGACAATGTTTAGACAGTATAATTGAAGTAACATTTAACATAAAGGTATTTACTAATGAGGTGTGTTGAATTTGTGTGTGTGGATGGGATGGGTGTGTGTTTAGTTGGCGGAGGTAGTAGTGTTGCTGTTTGGGTAAGAGATGTTGCTTGAATGCTCATAGGTTTCTATAAATAGCCATGTTTTGAGGTCTGCGGAAGTCTGTGAGGTCTTCTAAAGCTCTCAGGCTCAATGGTAGGGAGTTCCATATTGAGGATGCCAGTAGTGATGGTGCTCTTTTTGAGGTTGTTTGTTTGGTTTTGTGGTAGCCTGCAGGTAGCCTGTGGTAGCCTGCAGGATAGATATTATAGTTTAGGTGCCTATGTCCCAAGGCAACAGGAATTGTCATGTTTCTCCATCACTAGTAGGAAGTACACACAGCAATCATTAGCCAACAACATGGTGCAGTTACTAGATGTAACTGTACATAGTAACCAATAAGAAAGTTATATGGTTCAGCCTCTAGGTTCCATGGTAGAATTTACCACAAAAAAATGAAATATCTGAATTACTAAGAGCTAGTCCAGCAGGGACAGAGGTATGGTAGCAGGGGAAGTTCATGTTCAGGACAGCATGTGGAGCAAGTGTCATGGAAAAATTTCAAACCTCTCTGCGTGTGTGTGTGTGTTTGTTTCTGTGTGTACATTGTGTCTGTACAGCAAACAGCAGTAATAAAAACCTCTATCAGAATATCAGTCCTCCTCCTATATAGTCTAAATGTCATATTGTAATAGTGAAATGTTCAGATGAACTTCCTCCAGACCAAGTGGGCCATCAAAAACAATTTCTTATTCAATGACAAGGCCATCAGAAATCTTCAAAAAGGTTAAGAGCTTAAGAAATGCCATACTGGGTCAGACCAAGATGCATCAAGCCTAGTATCCTGTTTCCAACAGTGGCCAATCCAGGTCACAAGTACCTGTCAGGTTCCCAAAAAGATATACAGATTCCACAATGCTTGTCCCAGGGTAAGCAGCGGATTTCCCTGGTCCTCTTTAATAATGGTTTATAGACTTTTCCTCCAGGGACTTGTCCAAACCTCCTTTAAACCCAGCTACACTAACAGCTTTCACTATATCCTCCGGTAACGAATTCTAGAGTTTGATTGCTCATTGAGTGAAAAATTATTTTCTCTTATTAGTCTTAAATGGGGCTACATTGTAGCTTCATTGAGTGTTCCCTAGTCTTTCTACTTTTTGAAGGAATAAACAACTGATCTACGTTTACTCGTTCTACTCAATTCATTAATTTATAGACCTCTATCGTGTCTCCCCTCGGCCGTCTCTTTTCCAAGTTGAAGAGCCCTAATCTTTTAAGCCTCTCCTCAATGGGGTATCCTCCCATCTCCTTTACTGTTTTTGGTGGCTCTTCTCTGTACCTTTTCTGCACCTGAACCCCAGATAAGTCATATGGAGAAGAGACATTCAGTGTCACTATCCAGATATTGCTGCTGAATATCTTTGCAGACTGCCTCAGCGCTATCTGAACAATGCTGAGGCAATGACATGAGTATGCGGAGAAAGGATACGGATATTTCCTGCTTTACAAGAAGAATACCCATTTCAAAAAATTTCCCCATCGGAATTTACACTGCCTCCGAATCACTCTTAAACATGAGCAAACTGGTCTTTGGACCTGGGATTTTGAGGAGTGAATTGGAAATTGTACTAATCTATCTGGCTTTAAAAACCATCTCAAAATGCCAAACATTTGAGGTTTAGAACTCATCTTAACTGACTACTCTTGTGCATGTAATTGAAAAGGATCCAGCATACGTGTAATTTAAAAGGATCCAGTATACGTGTATTTGTCAGCGTTTATTGCATATGTGAGTACCATTGCTTGTACGTGTCTTACCCTGTGTGAACCAAGTGCTTTTTTGTAAAAACAATGATTCCCACTGAAAGTGTTGGCAAATTAATGTGTACTCCCTCACGCGTCTTTATATTTATTTTACAAACAAAGGTCAATAAACGAGTTGTGGGTGAGATCTTTTTATTGGACTAAATATATTTTGACAAGCTTTGGAGAGCAAGTCTTCTGTCATCAGGTCTTTGAAGGGACAATACAATTCAGTGGGTTTAAGTACATCAGACTCATCTAGTCTGCATATGTTACTACATATCAAAGCAAAGTGTGGGATAGAGTGGCAATTTACATCACACAGGTAGTCTACGTCTGCCATTAAATTATAAAGAAAGTCATAGGTAAGAGGAGAGAAACCCTTTGCATTTCAAGGTCCTATGTCTGGTAATGAGTGAGAAAACCAATGTCTCTATGAAGTCCTTTCTTGTCAATGTCAAAATATTTCATCATTTTAATTTCAAATGTTTTCCTTTCATATATGTTCCTGAAGTTTCCTTTCAGGACTCTGATGCTGAGGTTGTTAAGGGAGTGATTTTCCTTTGAGAAGTGCTAGTGTCCTGTTTTTCTCTGTAACAGTTTATGGTGTGTCTGTGAAGGTTGAAGCATGTGCTCAGTTTTTGACCTGTTGCCTCAATGTAAGGCCCCCCCCCCCCCCATTTATTTTACAAAAGGCTCCAAGTTCAGCAAGCCCTTTGCAAAATACCTGGGAAATTTTGAATATCCCGACTTGGCCACCCCTTTTCTGAGCTAAACATCCTATGCAAAATGGGCCTTTTAGTGTCTTTTGTCTGAGTCTTGTCGCTCAAATCTCATAACACCCAACAATCTCAGGATTAGCTCTAGAAAGCTTAGTATAAAGCTTAATTGTTCTGGAACAAAGAAAATGTGATTTGCATGATAATAGTTGACCAGACATTTCTGTGCGCATTGAAGAAAAACGGTAGCGCCAAAATCACAAGTTTCATGACGTTTCTCTTTTATCTTACACTCTCTTTTACTTGCTCAGTCTCTGTCGCTCTCTATCTCTTTCTTTCTGTCTAGCTCTCTTGCTCTCTCTTTCTTTCTGTTTTTTCCTGTCTCTCTATCCCTCTGTCTCTCTTTCATTGTCTCTGTGGCTTTCTTCCTCCGTGATGGTTTTGCTGTTTCATATTTGCCTATTCTTTTCAAGCAGGAACGCAAACCTGGCATCTGAATACAGTCATAATTTCTTGTGGACAGGAAACGGCCTTTTAATGAAGTCATCCATCAGGCCTGTGTGCTCTTTCTGTTCCCTTGGCCTGGAGCACGTTCAACAGGGCAGAAAAGAAAGAAATGCAAAACAATGTCTCTTGCACAACAAGTGCTTGATTACACAGAGGCAGAACTTGGGTTTAGAACTCAGGCATAGGGAAATGAAGCGGCTAGCCCCAAGGTCACAAGCACTAAGTGGCAAGGGGAAGGGTTTAGAACTCAGGCACAGGAGAAGAAAGTAATTCCTTTCAAGGTCACAGAGAGAGGTCATAAGGTCATTGGCGAGCAATGCTGCAGGTGTATCAACAGCTTTTTCAAAAAGGGTGCCGTGCAATACCAAATCAAGCATGTCAGGGCTTCACAGCTTATTTACCCCAGGGTAAGTATCGTCCAGCAGGAGAAAGGGAGAGGCAGCAGCAGAGGAGGGGAGGTAGCAGAATTCAGAAGGAGAAAATGTGCCTCGAAAAAGCCAGGAATAGCTTTCTAGCTCCTGCTCTGAACTCCCCCATATCTCTCACCAGCAAATCCTATTCCCCCATCTCTCACTCCTTTTCTACCCTTCTCTATCATTTATTACCACCTTCACCCTCAACTAACTCCATGCTCATACTCCCCCCCTCTACCTGAGTCCCAGCCATTACTCTTCCACCAGTCCCTGAGTCCTCCATGCTTTTAAGCCTCATTCTCCCAGGTCCCATCCAATCCCCCAGTATTTGTTGTCCTCCAGTCTTATTCTTGAGTCTCTACTCGCCTACTTTCAAGCCAATCACCGAATCTCCCTTTTCCTCTGTCAGAATGGTTCAAGTAGTGGGCTGGGAAGCCAGAGTTCAAATCCCACTACTGCTCCTTTTGACCTTGGGCAAGTCACTTAACTTTCCTTTGCCTCAGGTACAAATTCAGATTGTAAGCCCTCCAGAGACAGGGCAGTACCTATTGTGCCTGAACGCCACTCGCCTTGAGATATTTCTGAAAAAAAGGCTTGAGCTAAATCCAGATCCCTCCATCTCTCTCTCCCTCCTGAGTTTGAAAGCGGCTGCTGCCACCAGCTAGCTCACCTACCATCCAGGTCTCTCTCTCACCTTCCTCCCCAGCCTAGTAAACAGCAGCACGAGCCCATTTGTCAAGTGCTTCTTTAACTTCTGTCTCCTTTTGCCACAGCTCCTTCCCCTCCTGTCTGGGTCAAATTGGTGATTTAAACCTCAGAGCAGAGAAAGAGCACTTGGAAAAGCACCCAAGCACATACTGCTCCTTTAACGAGGCTTCCTTCTAAGCACACTGTGAGGCTGCACTTGTGGAAAATTATCTGGTTTTTTAAGCTGCTATGGCTTAGCAGCCTGAATGAGCCTGTTTGCAGAAGCTAAGCAGGGTTGGGCTTGGCTGGTGCTTAGATGGGTGACCACCTGGGAATACCAGGTACTGTGGAGTTACTGTATGGGAGAAAGGCCTAGCAATCCACTTCTGATTGCACCTTGCCAAGAGTCAACATTGACTTGGTGGCACATGGAGCAACACAGGAGAATATGAGGAAGGCTGGTGCTCAGCTGCCAGTTGCTATAAGTTGGGAATGTGAAGGAGAGAGCTAGTAGGGTGAGGTCCTGTTTTTGCCAGGGAATCAAGTCAGAGAAAAATGTCTGCCCTGCCGAAGCTGAATTAGTGCAAGTAGTAGAAGAAGAGACCACGTTGACTGAAGATGGCAGATGAGACCGTGAGAACAACCATAAAGAGGGGTAGTTTCCTGCAGCACCTGTTCTCACTGGTTCCGCTGTACCTGCAGTCCCAATAGTGACCTGGCTTCTCCTCCCCAACATGTACAAGCAATAGAAGCAGGGCCAGCACAACAAGGTAAGCATGGCAGGGAGGGGGGGGGGGAGGAACACCAAAATGCAGAAAAATAATAAATTAGCAAATTAAAAAAATGAGAAAAGAAACATTAAAATTGAGAAAAAATACCAAAAAGTGAAAAAAGTATTAAAAACCAAGGTGTTCTCAAAATGGGGAAAAAGTGGCAGCGTGGTCTACTACTAATATTAATGAAGGAGGAGGGGGTTGATTTATAGGTTACAGGGGAGTGCCAAGAATCCTAGCACCAGCCCGGCACAGGAGATATTCTTACAGATGTATCTACTTATTCAGCTATGCAGGGACAGCCTTGCCATATTCACCATGAGACAGCAGCATACCAAAGGCAGGGCAGTGGGTGCGACTGACCTTAGGTGCTGGCTGGGAGGGGGTACACACCTGCTGGACCCACACAGCAGAGCCAGCACGGCAAACTTAAAGCTGTGGGTGGCTTGCCGCACTTCCTCTGCTCCAGGCCCAGTGGCTGTTCTCTCCCGAACCCAAATCTCACAGATTGTACCTAAAAAACAGCAGCAGGGAGTGCATATGTGTGTCTCTGTCATGGGGGTATGTGCATGCGTGTGTCATGGGGGAGGGTTTTGCGGGGGCATGTATGTATGTCTGTGTTATGGGGTTTTCCCATCCCTACCCTCCCTCTTGGATTCTCTCTCCATCCCTCCACCCAGCCATGCATTCTCCCCCTCCCCTCCCAGTCATCTATTCACTCTCTCTCCCTTCCCTGCTTTTCACTCCCTCACTTGAACTCTCTCTCATGTTTCAGTCCTCCTCTAACCTTGCCCCTCCCCAGTGCTCTGCCACTCTTCTCCTTTCCTCCCCTCTAGCTCTTGCCCATTCCCTTATGCTCCTTCTCCTTCCTGCTCTACACCTGCCCTTGTCTTCATGCTCCACCCCTTTCTCCTCTACTCCTGCCCTTCTCTTCATGCTCCTCCCCCTTCCTGCTCTACACCTGCCTTCTCTTCATGCTCCTCCCCCTTCCTGCTCTACTCCTGCCCTTCTCTTCATGCTCCTCCCCCTTCCTGCTCTACACCTGCCTTTTCTTCATGCTCCTCCCCCTTCCTGCTCTACTCCTGCCCTTCTCTTCATGTGCCTTCCCCTTCCTGTTCTACTCCTGCCCTTCTCTTCATGCTCCTCCCCCTTCCTACTCTACTCCTGCCCTTCTCTTCATGCTCCTCCCCCTTCCTGCTCTACCCCTGCCCTTCTCTTCATGCTTCTCCCCCTTCCTCCTCTACCCCTGCCCTTCTCTTCATGCTCCTCCCCCTTCCTGTTCTACTCCTGTCTTTCTCTATCTCCATGAACAAGCAGGAATGAGTCTTCACATATGGGTATCGTCGGTACCGACGGAGCCTGCGCGGGAACGCTCCCCAGCGTCCAAAAGGAAAGCTTTTGGGAGCATCCCACAGCTTCCTGCGCGCTGCCTTCCTGCCTTTCCTAACTGCCTCTCTCCAGTTCTTCTTTTCCGCGGAGCCAGCAGGTCGTGTTTCCTGTCACCGCTGAAGAATTTCTTATTTTTCTTTATTTCTTTAGTCGCGTGTATGCCTTCTCGTCTCCGGACCTGTACCGCCGGTTTTTTCTTTCTTCTTTTAAAAAAACCCAAACTACTATTTTTTCTCACTTCGGTGCTTTTTCTTCTGTGGCCTTAGGCCTACACAAATTTTTTCCTCATGGAAAAGCCCGCCTCCGGGTTTAAAAAGTGCACGAAGTGCAGCAGCACTATTTCTGTCACCGACACCCATGACTGGTGTCTCAAATGTTTAGGTCCTGATCATTCCATGATGGACTGTGAGTCCTGTTCCATGATGTCTAAAAGAGGTCTACAGAATCGAGCAGCCAAGCTCAGTAACCTGTTTCCCTCTGATGCAGCTTCGGTGGCATCGACGTCTTCCAGGGTTTCCTCTTCCTCCCATGGATCTCAGGTAACCAAACTTAAGTCCAGCCAGTCCTCGAAGAGTAGATCTCCCTCTAAGTATCGAGATGCCTCCGGACTTGCTCTCGAGGAATCCGCACCGGCAAAATTACCCCGGCGGGAGGCTCCGGCTTCCAAAGCTTTATCTATAGGGTCACAGGTTGACATCGATGGCTCGGCCTCGACCGATCACCTGTTACAATGTTCTGGGGTACCGGTGGTTTCCACTGGTACCGACATCCAGACATTGGTGGCGTCGATGGATCAGAATATTCTGACCATGCAGCGTGCCATCACGGCATTCATACAAGCTGCGACGCCTTCGGTACCGCAACAAACTTCGTTGTCGGTACCGATTCCGGTACCGGACCCAATATCGGTTCCGGTGCCGGTACCGATTGCATCGACATCCACGTCGATGGCAGCGGTACACTGTTCTGTGATGCCCATCGGTACCGGATCGGTACCGATTACTCCCGATGTCAATACCCCCCGGTACGCGTATCGGGCTCTGCAAGAGCATCCAGACAGGCGATACTTCGATTCCTCTGAAGACTCTGATGAATCAGAGGCCTCTATCGAAGCATCGGGGATCCTTCCTCAGGAACCCTCTTCTCCAAAAAGGAGAATGTCTCCTCCAGAAGACTTGTCTTTTCAAGACTTCATCAGGGAGGTGGCCAGGGGCCTTTCCATCTCAGTGGCCTCTGAGACTGAGCCTAGAGCCAAAAGATTAGATATTTTGCAATATCCTAAGGCTCCTAAGGAGGCAGCCACTTTACCAAATACATGAGATTCTTTATGATCACATGTTGGGCATCTGGAAGACTCCTCTTACCACCTCCCCTCATTCTCGTAGGTTGGACACCATGTATCGTGTTCCTCCTTGTCCTGGTTTTCATAAGACTCAGCTTCCTCATCATTATGGTGGAGTCTGCTATGAAAAAGATCAAGAGTTCAAAAAGGCACTCTTCTACTCCTCCAGGAAGAGAATGCAGAACCTTAGATGCCTTTGGCAGGAGAATCTTCCAGGCCAGTATGCTTGTGGCCAGAATCAACTCCTATAGTCTCTATATGGGGATGTTTCTAAAGGAAGTTACAGATCATCTGCAAACCTTATCTCCTTTTATTTCAAAAGATAAAAGGGAAGAGTTTCTCACCTGGCTTAAACATGCCCAGAATATTTCCAAGTTTTCCAACCGTGCAGCCTTTGACTCTTTTGAAGGTGCCAGCAGAGCCTCGGCTATTGCAATAGGTGCACGCAGAGTTGCTTGGTTACAAGCTTCTGATTTGGAACCCTGGGTTCAGGATGGACTAGGTAACCTTCCTTGTACAGGTGAAAACCTTTTTGGCAAAGATTGGCAAGCAAAGGCCAACCAGATGGAACCTGAAAACTCTGCTTTAGATAGACTTTCCAAGTCTACTTCTGCTCCTTTTAGAAAGAGGTTGTTCAAAAAAGGATTTTTCCCAAAAAAAGGGAAATATTCTTCTGCTTATGGCCAGGCCTCTTCTGCAGGTCGTTTTGCTACAAAGAGACAGCAACAACCAAAACAGGCCAAACCTAAGGCTGCCAGGACTGCTACGGCCCAACAGCCTCAGCCTCCTCAGGGCCTTTGACTTACAACTAGAGAACTTAGCCTTCTGGCTCTAGAACATCCAGAGCCTCTCACCATTCCAGGAAGGTTAGCTCATTTTGCTCCCAGATGGGAACAAATCACAGCAGAGCAATGGACCCTCTCCATCATAAGAGAAGGGTACAAGCTTCAATTCTTAAACCTTCCGCCTCACACCATGGTGAAACAGTTCAATTCTCCAACATCTCTCCTCGACCTTCTGGGTCAGGAGATTGCTACCCTTCTTGCCCAAGGGGCAATAGAAGAAGTACCCCTTCTTCAACAGGGCTCAGGGTTCTACTCCCCCTATTTTCTCATTCCAAAAAAAACAGGGGGTTACAGACCCATCTTAGATCTCAGAGAATTGAACAAGTTTCTATGCAAGGAGAAATTCAAGATGACTTCTCTCAGAACTCTCCTTCCATACCTCCAGAGTCAGGACTGGCTTTGTTCTCTAGATCTCAAGGATGCGTACACCCATGTCCTCATCCATCCAACACACAGAAGGTTCCTTCGGTTCCTTTACCAAGGAAAGCACTACCAATACAAAGTGCTTCCTTTCAGTCTGGTCTCTGCACCAAGAGTGTTCACAAAATTCATGGCAGTAGTAGCTGCATTTCTACGCACTCTAGGGATATTCGTATTCCCATATCTGGACGACTGGCTCATCCGAGCTCCATCCCAGTCAGAGGTCCAGACTTCCCTGGCCTGCACAAGGCGTGTTCTTCAGTATCTGGGACTTGTTATAAACATTCCAAAATCCCATCTCACCCCTACTCAATCTCTAGAGTTCATAGGGGCCTTGCTGGATACCACAACTGCAAGGGCCTATCTTCCCCAGGCCCGTTGCCTACGCTTGGTGCAGTTAGCCTCACAGATTCAGTTAAAATCCCATTTAACTGCTCGAGAGATGTTACAACTGTTAGGCCACATGGCATCCACCGTGCATGTGGTTCCTTATGCTCGCCTTCACATGAGAGCAGCTCAATGGACTTTGTCCACCCAATGGACCCAGGCATCAGGGTGCCTGTCAGACCAAATATCGACCTCCAGTCGCCTCTCTTGCTCTCTCCATTGGTGGAAGTCCACTCAAAATTTGTTGCTGGGATCCCCCTTTCAACAGGTGTTACCCCAAGCAACCCTTACCACAGATGCCTCTCCAAAGGGTTGGGGAGCTCATCTACAAGATCTCTCCACCCAAGGCATCTGGTCTCCACAGGAGACATCTCTACATATCAATCTCTTAGAGCTCAGAGCAATCTTTCTGGCTCTCAGAGTCTTCCACACCCTGCTCAGCTAAAAGACAGTCCTCATCCACAAGGACAACCAAGTAGCCATGTTCTACGTGAACAAGCAGGGGGGGACTGGCTCTCTGTCGCTTTGCAACGAAGCTCTGAGATTGTGGGCCTTCGCCAGAGATCCATCTCATGGCAGTGTATCTTCCAGGGGTTCAAAACTCTTGGGCAGACAGATTCAGTCGAGTTCTGCTTCCACACGAATGGTCCCTCCATGGGGCCCAGATAGCCAGGATCTTTTGAATTTGGGGAACCCCAGACATAGACCTGTTTGCAAGTCTGTGGAATGCCAAACTTCCCCAGTTCTGTTCCAGGATTCCGTGTCAGGGAGTTCAGGCCAGGGATGCCTTCCTCCTTCATTGGGGGCAAGATTTCCTCTATGCCCTTCCACCTATTCCCCTCATTCCCAAGACACTGTTCACGCTTCAGAGAGACAAGGGGTCTATGATCCTCATAGCACCACGTTGGCCACGCCAAGTGTGGTACCCTCTACTTCTGCATCTCTCTCAAGCTCCCTCCCTGGACTTGGGGTCTGCTCCAGATCTCCTCTCCCAGGAGGAGGGAACGTTGTGGCACCCAAATCCCCAGTCTCTTCATCTCAGGGCCTGGTTGCTGAAGGCCTAGACCTTCAAGATTTACTTCTTTCTCAGCATGTGAAGGATATCCTTCATGCTTCCAGAAAGCCTTCCACCAGACGTTCCTATGCTTTTAAATGGAAGAGGTTTACCATTTGGTGTGCAGAGAAGGGTCTTAACCCTCTTGCAATACCTCTGAATTCTTTACTAGAGTATTTGCTGCATTTATCCCATGCAGGCCTTAAGACGAATTCAATCAGAGTCCATTTGAGTGCTATTGCAGCATCCCTTAAACCCCTCAATGGACAGCCTATTTCCTTTCATCCTCTTATTGCAAGATTCATGAGAGGCCTTCTTTTGACTAAACCTCCCATTAGACCACCTCCAGTGGCATGGGACTTGAATCTGGTTCTTGGCCAGCTCAGTTTATTTTTCTCATTGCAATCACCTCAGCTCGCCGTATCAGTAAGTTGCAAGCCTTAGTGGCTAATCCTCCTTATACAAGGTTCCATCATGACAAGGTAGTCCTCAGAACTAATCCACACTTTATGCCTAAAGTGGTCTCACCTTTTCATCTGAACCAGGAGGTGTATTTACCTGTCTTTTTTCCAGGACCTCATGCATCAAGTGCAGAGAGGAATCTTCATACCCTGGATTGTAAAAGAGCACTTGCTTTCTACTTACAAAGGACACAGCAACATAGAAAGTCCTCTCAACATTTTGTTGCTTTTGATCCCTCTCATTTAGGACTTCCAGTCTCTAAAAGAACTCTGTCAAATTGGATTGCTCAGTGTATTTCCTTCGCCTACCAGAGTAAGAACCTTTCTCTGGAGGGCCATGTCACAGCTCACAATGTGAGGGCCATGGCAGCTTCTATGGCTCATCTAAACTCTGTGTCCATCGACCAAATCTGTCGAGCGGCCACCTGGGCTTCGGTTCATACCTTTACAGCCCATTACTGCTTGGACAAGGACTCCCGCCGGGATGCCTTGTTTGGTCAGGCTGTTCTCAAACACCTGTTCCATACCTAATCAACTCCTACCCTCCATCCCTGACTGGATGCCTGAGATTCATGGGTGGAGGTAGAGCTCTTTCCAGGGACTCACAACCTGGGTGATCTCCCAGGCATCTCTAGCTGGGGAGTCCCCATATGTGAAGACTCATTCCTGCTTGTTCCTGAAGATAGCACAGTTACTTACCTGTAACAGGTGATCTCTGGGAACAGCAGGAATAAGTCTTCACAACCCACCCACCTCCCCTAGGAGTTGTATCTCTCTATCTATCTTTCCTTTCCTCTCTCTCTCTTTGTCTCAGCTTTAAAACTCGAACTGGAGAGAGGCAGTTAGGAAAGGCGGGAAGGCAGCGCGCAGGCGCTGTGGGATGCTCCCAAAAGCTTTCCTTTTGGATGCTGGGGAGCGTTCCCGCGCAGGCTCCGACGGTACCGACAATACCCGTATGTGAAGACTTATTCCCGCTGTTCCCAGAGATCACCTGTTACAGGTAAGTAACTGTGCTTCATGCTCCTCTCCCTTCCTGCTCTACTCCTGCCCTTCTCTTCATGCTCCTCCCCCTTCCTGCTCTACTCCTGCCCTTCTCTTTATGCTCCTCCCCCTTCCTGCTCTACTCCTGCCCTTCTCTTCATGCTCCTCCCCCTTCCTGTTCTACTCCTGCCCTTCTCTTCATGCTCCTCCCCCTTCCTGCTCTACTCCTGCCCTTCTCTTCATGCTCTTCCCCCTCCTCCTCTACTCCTGCCCTTCTCTTCATGGTCCGCCCCTTCCTGCTCTACTCCTGCCCTTCTCTTCATGCTCCACCCCGTCCTCCTCTACTCCTGCCCTTCTCTTCATGCTCCTCCCACCTTCCTGCTCTACACCTGCCCTTCTCTTCATGCTCCACCCCTTTCTCCTCTACTCCTGCCCTTCTCTTCATGCTCCTCCCCCTTCCTGCTCTACACCTGCCCTTCTCTTCATGCTCCTCCCCCTTCCTGCTCTAATCCTGCTCTTCTCTTCATGCTCCACCCCTTTCTCCTCTACTACTGCCCTTGTCTTTATGCTCTGCCCCCTTCCTGCTCTACTCCTGCCCTTTTCTTCATGCTCCACCCCTTCCTCCTCTACTCCTGCCCTTCTCTTCATGCTCCTCCCCCTTTCTGCTCTACTCCTGCCCTTCTCTTCATGCTCCTCCCCCTTCCTGTTCTACATCTTCCCTTCTCTTCATGCTCCTCCCCCTTCCTCCTCAATACCTGCCCTTCTCGTCATGCTCCACCCCTTCCTCCTCTGCTCCTGCTCTTCTCTTCATGCTCCTCCCCCTTCCTGCTCTACATCTGCCCTTCTCGTCATGCTCCACCCCTTCCTCCTCTACTCCTATCCTTCTCTTCATGCTTCTCCCCCTTCCTGCTCTATTACTGCCCTTCTCTTCATGCTCCACCCCTACCTCCTCTACTCCTGCCCTTCTCTTCATGCTTCTCCCCCTTCCTGCTCTACCCCTGCCCTTCTCTTCATGCTCTTCCCTCTTCCTACTCTACTCCTGCCCTTCTCTTCATGCTCCTCCCCTTCCTGCTCTACTCCTGTCCTTCTCTTCCTGCTCCACCCCTTCCTCCTCTACTCCTGCCCTTCTCTTCATGCTTCTCCCCCTTCCTGCTCTACTCCTGCCCTTCTCTTCATGCTCCTTCCCCTTCCTCCTCTACTACTGCCCTTATCTTCATCCTCCATCCCCTTCCTTCTCTACTCCTGTTCTTCTCTTCATCCTCTATCCCCTTCCTCCTCTACTCCTGTTCTTCTCTTCATCCTCTATCCCCTTCCTCCTCTACTCCTCCCCTTTTATCCTCTACTCCTGCCCTTCTCTTCATGCTCTACCCCCTTATCTGCCCCTTCCCTGCTTTCAGGCAGCCAGGCTCCAGCCTCAGTCTTCATGCTGGCGGGACAGAGACTCCCAGCAGCTCTTCATCCTGCTATTTTGCTGAGGGGGGTGGGGGGAGTGACACCATAGGCATCTGTTTGTTTGTTCATCAGCAAATAAACAGATGTGTATGGATGGAAAATTAAGGTTACTCCATGTCCTGCTCTCTAGCAGTGCTTTCTTAAAATGATTTTGGACTCTTTGGACCTGGAGAGGGGAGTTGTGTACACTGTAACTTTTCTTTCTCCTTTCCACCTTGCTCTGTTCTGTCCCTCCCCACCCATCTCCCTGAAATTTACAATGCAAACTTGGGCTCTGTAAGAAGATCACCCAGATCCCTTCCAGCCTCTCCCAGAATCCAGGTCTCCCCTCCCTCCCCCCAGCAGCAGCGGCAGGGGACGCTCACCCATCTCCCTGAAATTTACAATCCAAACTTGGGCTGTGTAATAAGATCACCCAGATCCCTTCCAGCCTCTCCCAGAATGCAGGTCTCCCCTCCTTCCCCCCCCCCAGCAGCGGCAGGGGACGCTCACCCATCTTTGTCCAAATGCTGCTTTACAATTTGACCCATATGTGGCCAAGACGTGAGGTGGCAGTACTTTGGCATAATGTGGTGGGGATCAAAGCGGGGGTCTAATTTTCTTCTGAGGGTTGTGGTTTTGTTGTCCTGAGTAGATTTATTCTGTTGATGGATGGTGCTTTGGGGGTGGGGGAAGGGACAAAGCAGGCTGCGGTAGTCAGCGCTGCTAAAGAGCCTGACCGCCGTGGCCAAACATGAAACCGGATAGTCAGCACTGGAACCTATCTGCCAGCCAGCACCGAATATCTGGTTTTGCTGCTGACCATGGTAGCTATCTGGTTAGTGGCGATATTACTAATCAGATTGCACAACCGCATAGAGGGAAGATGGCCATTGCTCTGTCCTAACTTTCTGCCGTTTGCCTATCCACTCAGCAGCTGAATATCACTACTGCCTGATAGTCGCTGGGATCAATCCAGCTCCGCCCACAGATCGCCCTGAAACTAACCCGATGTCTGTGGGGAGGGTCAGCAGCAGCAGCTGGTTAGTGTTGCTGAAAGTCGGGTTGAGCAGGTTTTAACTGTTTGGCAGGTCCTGCTAACTGACTAAACCCTTTGGAATATCAATCCTCAATGTCTTTATCCACCCTTTCCATGGAAGATCATGTTAACTCAGCAACTAGAGGAATGTTTCTTAATCTGCAGCTGATTAGACAATTAAACTCATTTGTCTTCCAGCCTAACTTAAAAATGGTGATACAGCCTGTGATTCTTTTTCATCTCGATTATTGCAATATAGACTAGTCGGTCCTTCCCATGATGTCTGCGGCCTGGTTACAGTTGGTACAAGTAACATTGCGAAAATCATTACTGGACATTACATGTCAGAAAGGAACACACCTCTGTTGGTTGTGCAAATGTGGCTACCCTTAAAACATGGGGGTGAGGGGGGGGATGGGAAGGGATATTCACAGTTAGCAAACCTCCTAACTGCGTTAATTGCTCTGACAGGGATAGTCACAGTTAGCAAACCTCCTAACTGCGTTAATTGCTCTGACAGGGATAGTCAGCGGCACTAACACGGTTAGCACTGAGGAATATCTGTGTATGCTGCCATTGGGCATCCTGAGGCTGCTTGGCTAACATCGGGGGGTTCTGGGGGCACCACCTAGTGATAACCAGGCAGTGGTAATATAGTGCTGCAGAAGCAAACCGAGCAGCGGCTGATTATCACCACTGCCTGGTTAGTTTCTTTCCTATCCAGCTGACCCGGAGATTCAATGCTGGCAGCCGGATATGACCCCAGCATTGAATATCGGGGTTTATTTATTTATTTAGACAGTTTTGTAGACAACCTTATCCTTCAATCAAAGTGGATACATTTAACACGAGGGGATATGAGTCACATACACTAATACTTACAGGGAACATGGGCAATGGAGGGTTAAGTGGCTTGCCCAAGACCACAAGGAGCACCTGTGGGACTAGAAACCCCAGTCCTTCCGGCCCAAGGTTGCTGTCCTCTAGTGGGATTTGAACCCCCGACCTTCCAACCTGAGGTAACTTGCCCCAACCACAGCTAGCTGCTGAAACCGCATTAACCACCACTGCTGAAAATCACCCCCCCCCCCCATGATATTTACTTTAACATTTGACTGCTGCTTTCCAAATGATAAAGGGCTCATCCCCATTCTAGATGGGTTATTGGACTCATACCTTGATGCCCCAACTACGATTTACCCTGGGAATGAGAAAGCTCAGAGTAAGGATCCATTTTGTGTTTGTCTGTAATATTTTGGGTTTGTTTATTTTTCATTTCCCAACCGAAAAGGAAATGAAACCCCTCCTCTCACAACATACAAAGGGATTTTTTAGTTTGATTTTTTAACAAAATGATTTCTTTCATTTTGGTTTTCTTTTTAGTAGACTATGAATGCATGTCTCTATTAATTCTCAGGCTTTTAAGCTTAAGGCTGTCAAATTTTGTTATCCCAGTATAGCTGACGTAGTGAGGGTAACTTTATAACAAGGCACTATGGTATGCAGGCTCTGTTTTAGAAAGAAAAGTCCCCATCGTGCGCTGCTGGTTAGCACGGGAGTTTTACTGCAGCGCCCCATGCTGTTAGCGCCATGTGCTTGGAGTGTGCTAAACCTTGCGCTAATCATTAGCACAGTTTAGGAGACATGCCCCTATGTGGCAAAGAATGTGCAGGAAATGTAAATGATTGCGCACGCATGTGAGCACTCTGCCCAGACTGCGCCTACTGGCAAAGGACGCACTGTCATACCAAAGCACGTACATCCAAGCCGGTCGGGATTTCATAAGAGGTCGTTGTAAAATTTACCTCCACTGGGTCTGAAGGTCCATCAGCGTCTGGAGACATGTTTCTGTTGGGACGCTGGATAGATCTGCATCTTATCATCTGTGTTTTCTTCATGGTTTTGATAAGAACCAGCTGTAACTGCATTGCATCGCTCCTTGTTATTAGGATTCTGCTTTTTAGGTATGGCTACGTCTGTAGTTTTATTCATCAAATGGAGACCATTAGGCTAGTTTGGCTTATGTTGTGTTTTCAGGCTGCTCTTTTATTGTAAGCGTTTTATGAGGTTATAGAATTGTGTATTTTGTTTGATGTAGTTTAGCATGTGAGGGTGGGTGATTATGCATTTTTTTCTGAGTAGGATGACTTATTCGCTGTGAATTATGCCTCTAATCCTACCTGGACGTGGAATCTCCTTGTTAAGGCGAAATATGAATGCCAAATTAAAATTAAATGACAAAGGGGCCCTTTTACTAAGGTGTGGTATGATTTTACATTTACCGAACATTTTGAGTAAATATTAACACACAGTAAATGCAGCGGTGGTGCACTGTTGGAGGCGCGCCAAGCATGTCCTCGGCAGTTACTGCGCTGAAACGTACACTAATGCGCGGCAGTGGCTTTGAGGTGATGCTGAGTGCACCTACGCTAATTGCAACAGTGACAGCGCACAATATGAACCCCTATGCCAGGAATTCTCAACCCAGTCCTCAGGGACTCTCCTGGCCAGTTAGGTTTACAGGATAACCACAATGAATATGCATGAGAGAAATTTGCATTGAATGGAGGCGGTGCATGCAAATCTATCTCATGCATATTCATTGTGGTTATCCTGAAAACCGGACTGGCTAGGTGTGTCCCGAGGACTGGGTTGAGAACTGCTGCCCTGTGTTAGCCGCAATATGCTCTCCATGCCCACTCCATGCCCACTCCATGCCCACGCCATGCCCACTCTTTGTTCCTAACCCGCCTAATCTCCAGGAACAAACAGGAATGAGTCTTCACATATGGTATCGTCGGTACCGACGGAGCCTGCGCGGGAACGCTCCCCAGCGTCCAGTAAGAAAGCTTTTGGGAGCATCCCACAGCGCCTGCGCGCTGCCTTCCCGCCTTTCCCAACCGCCTCTCTCCAGTTCTTCTTTTCCACGGAGCCAGCAGGTCGTGTTCCTGTCACCGCAGAAGAATTCTTTATTTTTTTCTTTATTTTTCTGTGTCGCGTCTGCCTTCTTCGACGTCAGACCGGTACCGCCGGCCTTTTCTTTTCTTTCTTACAAAAAACAAAAACAAAAACTTTTCTTTCTTCAACTGTGCATTTGCGGTTTGGGCCTTAGGCCTGAACATTTTTCTCCTCATGGAGAAGCCCGCTTCCGGGTTTAAAAAGTGCACGAATTGTGGCGGTACTATTTCTGTCACCGACACCCATGATTGGTGTCTAAAATGTTTGGGTCCTGACCATTCCATCACGGATTGTGTGTCCTGTACCATGATGTCTAAAAGAGGTCGGCAGAAACCGAGCAGCCAAGCTCAGTACCCTGTTTCCCTCTGATGCAGCCTCGGTGGCATCGACGTCTTCCAGGGCTTCTTCTTCCTCCCATGGATCTCAGGTAACCAAACATAAATCTAGCTGGTCCTCGAAGGGCAAATCTCCCTCTAAGCATTGAGATGCCTCTGGGCTTGTCCTCGAGGAATCCGCACCGGCAAAATTACCCCGGCGGGAAGTTCCGGCTTCCAAAGCATTATCTATGGGGTCACAGGTTGACATCGATGGCTCGGCCTCGACCGATCACCTGTTGCCGTGTTCTGGGGTACCGGTGGCCTCCACCGATACCGACATCCAGACTCTGGTGGCGTCGATGGATCAGAAGATTCTGTCCATGCAGCGCACCCTAACAGCATTTATGCAGGCTTCGACGCCTTCGGTACTGCAACAATCTCCGTTGCCGGTACAGACCCTGGCACCGGCATCGTTTCCGGTGCCGGTACCGATTGCTTCGACATCGGCTTCGGTGTCGACTGCAACGGTACCCTGTCCTATGATGCCCATCAGTACCGAACCGGTACCGCTTACTCCTGATGTCGATCCCACTTGGTACGCGTATCGGGCTTTACAGGAGCATCCAGACAGGCGATACTTCGATTCCTCCGAAGACTCTGATGAGTCGGAGGCTTCTGTCGAGGCACCGGTACTTCTTCCTCAGGAGTCTGATTCTCCAAAACGAAGAATGTCTCCTCCAGAAGACTTGTCTTTTCAGGACTTCATTAGGGAAGTGGCTAGGGGCCTCTCCATTACAGTGGCCCCTGAGTCAGAGCCTAGAGCCAAGCAATTAGATATTTTGCAATACCCTAACGCTCCTAAAGAAGCAGCCACCTTACCTATTCATGAGATTCTCTATGATCTCATGTTGAGCATATGGGAGACTCCTCTTACTACCTCTCCTCATTCTCGTAGGTTAGACACCATGTACCGTGTCCCTCCTTGTCCTGGCTTTCATAAGTCTCAGCTTCCTCACTACTCTATTGTGGTAGAGTCTGCCATGAGGAAAGTAAAGAGTGCAAAGAGACACTCATCTAATCCTCCAGGACATGAATGCAGAACCCTTGATGCTTTTGGCAGAAGGGTTTTCCAAGCTAATATGCTTGCTGCCAGAATCAACTCCTATAGTCTCTATATGGGGATGTTTCTAAAAGAAGTCAGATCATCTGCAGACTTTAGCCCCTTTTATTTCAGAAGATAAAAGGCAGGAATTTCTCACTTGGCTTAAACATGCCCAAGATGTTTCCAAATTTTCCAACCGTGCAGCCTTTGACTCTTTTGAGTGTGTAAGTAGAGCCTCGGCTATTGCCATAGGTGCACGCAGAATTGCTTGGTTACAAGCATCTGATTTGGAACTCTGGGTCCAAGATGAATTGGGAAATCTTCCTTGTACAGGTGAAAACCTTTTTGGCAGGGATTGGAAAGCAAAGGCCACTCAGATGAATGCTGAGAACTCTGCTTTGGATCGACTTTCAAAGTCTACCTCTGCTCCTGCTAAGAAAAGATTGTTCAAAAAGACACCTTTTTCTAAAAAGGGAAGGTACTATCCTGCTTATGGTCAGCAGGCATCTTCTGCAGGTCGTTTTGCTGCAAAGCATCAGCAACCACCTAAACAGGCCAAGTCAAAGGCTGCTAGGCCTACCACGGCCCAGCAGCCTCAGCCTCCTCAAGGCCTTTGACTTGCAACTAGAGAACTTAGCCTTTCTGGCTCTGGAAGAACCAGAGCCCCTCACCATTCCAGGAAGGTTAGCTTACTTTGCTCCCAGATGGGAGCAAATCACAGCAGAGCAATGGACCCTCTCCATTATAAAGGAAGGGTACAAGCTTCATTTCTTAAACCTTCCTCTCCACACCATGGTGAAACAGTTCAATTCTCCAACATCTCTCCTCACCCTTCTGGGTCAGGAGATTGCTACCCTTCTTCCCAAGGGGCAATAGAAGAAGTACCCTTTCTTCAACAGGGCTCAGGGTTCTACTCCCCTTATTTTCTTATTCCAAAGAAAACAGGGGGCTACAGACCCATTTTAGATCTCAGAGAATTGAACAAGTTTCTATTCAAAGAGAAATTCAAGATGATTTCTCTCGGTACTCTGCTGCCATACCTTCAGAGTCAGGATTGGCTTTGTTCTCTAGATCTCAAGGATGCGTACACCCATGTCCTCATCCATCCAACACACTGAAGGTTCCTTCGGTTCCTTTTTCAAGGAAAGCACTGCCGATACAGGGTGCTTCCTTTTGGTCTGGCCTCTGCACCAAGGGTATTCACAAAATGCATGGCAGTAGTAGCTGCATTTCTGCGCACTCTAGGAATATTCGTTTTCCCATATCTGGATGACTGGCTCATTCGAGCTCCATCCCAGTCAGAGGCCCAGATTTGTCTAACCTGCACAATGCGTGTCCTTCAGTATTTGGGACTGGTAATAAACATCCCAAAATCCCATCTCACCCCTATTCAGTCCCTGGAGTTTATAGGGGCCTTGCTGGATACCACAACTGCAAGGGCCTATCTTCCTCAGGCCCGTTGCCTACGCTTGGTGCAGTTAGCCTCCCAGATACAGTTAAAGTCCCATTTAACTGCTCGAGAGATGTTACAACTATTAGGCCACATGGCTCCACCGTGCATATGGTTCCATATGCTCGCCTTCACATGAGGGCAGCTCAATGGACTTTGTCCACCCAATGGACTCAGGCATCAGGTTGCCTGTCAGACAACATAGCAAACTCCAGTTCCCTATTTTGGTCTCTCCAGTGGTGGATGTCCTCTCCAAATCTGTTGCTGGGGTCCCCTTTTCAGCAGTCGCTACCCCAAGCAACTCTGACAACAGATGCTTCTCCAATGGGTTGGGGAGCTCATCTGCAGGATCTCTCCACCCAGGGCATCTGGTCTCCACAGGAGACTTCTCTGCATATCAATCTCTTGGAACTCAGAGCAATATTCTTAGCTCTCAGAGTATTCCATTCCCTGCTCAGCTACAGGACAGTCCTCATCCATACGGACAACCAAGTAGCCATGTTCTATGTAAACAAGCAGGGCGGGACTGGCTCTCTGTCACCTTGCAACGAAGCTTTGCGACTGTGGGCCTTCGCCAGAGAGCATCACATCCATCTTCTAGCAGTATATCTTCCAGGCATTCAAAACTCTTGGGCGAACAGGCTCAGTCGAGTTCTGCTCCCACACGAGTGGTCCCTCCACATGGACCAGGTAGCCAGGATTTTTCGAATTTGGGGAACCCTGGACATAGACCTCTTTGCAAGTCCGTGGAATGCCAAACTTCCCCGGTTCTGTTCCAGAATTCTGTGTCAGGGAGTTCAGGCCAAGGAAGCCTGCCTCCTTCACTGGGGTCAAGACTTCCTTTATGCCTTTCCACCAATTCCCCTAATTCCCAAAACACTATTCAAGCTTCAGAGAGATCGAGGGACCATGATCCTCATAGCTCCACATTGGCCACGCCAAGTGTGGTACCCTCTACTTCTGCATCTCTCTCAAGCTCCTTCCCTGGACTTGGGCTCTGCACCAGACCTTCTGTCCCAGGAAGGGGGAACATTGTGGCACCCAAACCCCCAGTAGCTCCATCTCAGGGCTTGGTTGCTGAGGGCCTAGACCTTCAAGATTTTCATCTCTCTCAGCAAGTCAGAGATGTTATTCATGCCTCTAGAAAGCCTTCTACTAGGCGTTCCTATGCTTTCAAATGGAAAAGATTTATCATTTGGTGTTCAGAGAAGGGTCTAAACCCTCTTGCAATACCTCTGAATTCTCTACTAGAGTATCTCCTGCAACTATCCCATGCAGGCCTGAAAACAAATTCAGTAAGAGTCCATTTGAGTGCTATTGCAGCGTCCCTCAAGCCTCTCAATGGACAACCTATTTCCTCTCACCCTCTTATAGCAAGATTCATGAGAGGCCTTCTTTTAACTAAACCTCCCATTAGACCACATCCAGTGGCATGGGACTTAAACCTGGTTCTTGGCCAGCTTATGAAGCCACCCTTTGAACCTTTAGCCACCACCTTCTTGAAATTTCTTTCTTGGAAAGTTGTTTTTCTCATTGCAGTCACCTCAGCACGCCGCATCAGTGAGTTGCAAGCTTTGGTGGCTAATCCACCTTATACAAGGTTCCATCATGATAAGGTAGTCCTCAGGACCAATCCACACTTTATGCCTAAAGTGGTCTCGCCTTTTCATCTGAACCAGGAGGTATATTTACCTGTCTTTTTTCCAGGACCTCATGCATCAAATGCAGAGAGGAATCTTCATACCTTGGATTGTAAGAGAGCTCTCGCTTTCTACTTACAAAGAACACAGCAACATAGAAAGTCTTCTTAACTCTTTGTTGCTTTTGATCCTTCTCATTTAGGACTTCCAGTCTCTAAGAGAACACCGTCCAACTGGATTGCTCAGTGTATTTCTTTCGCCTACCAGAGTAAGAACCTTTCTCTGGAGGGCCATGTCACAGCTCACAATGTTAGAGCCATGGCAGCCTCAATGGCTCATCTAAACTCTGTGTCCATCGACCAAATCTGTCGAGCGGCCACCTGGGCCTCGTTTCATACCTTCACAGCCCATTACTGTTTGGATAAGGACTCCCGCCGGGATGCCTCGTTTGGTCAGGCTGTCCTCAAACACCTGTTCCATTCCTAATCAACTCCTAGCCACCTGCCCTGGTCGGATGCCAGAGATTCATGGGGGGAAGTGGAGCCCTCTGCAAGGGCACACAACCATGGAGTCTCTCCCTGGCATCTGCAGCTAGGGAGTCCCCATATGTGTAGACTCATTCCTGCTTATTCCTGGAGATAGCACAGTTACTTACCTGTAACAGGTGATCTCTGGGAACAGCAGGAATAAGTCTTCACAACCCACCTACCTCCCTTAGGAGTTGTATCTCTCTATCTATCTTTCCTTTCCTCTCTCTCTTTGTCTCAGCTTTAAAACTCGAACTGGAGAGAGGCGGTTGGGAAAGGCGGGAAGGCAGCGCGCAGGCGCTGTGGGATGCTCCCAAAAGCTTTCTTACTGGACGCTGGGGAGCGTTCCCACGCAGGCTCCGTCGGTACCGACGATACCATATGTGAAGACTTATTCCTGCTGTTCCCAGAGATCACCTGTTACAGGTAAGTAACTGTGCTTTCCCCACCCCATCGTGTTGATGTGCTCGTCTGCAGAAATTAGTATGTGGTAAGTATCATCCCTGTGCGGTAAGTGTTAGCACGGGCCCACACTATCATTTACCGCATGCGAATTCCCACGATAACCGCATGGTGCACCATAGTTTTTACATGTTGAAGGCAGGATGCTGGAATTGATGAACCACTTCTTATGTTCTTAACTAGGGCTCAACCATTAGGAAAACTAGGCGGTCACCTAGGGCGGCAACCTCTAGGGAGCAGCAAAGCTAAATAATAAATTTTGACCACCACGGGGGTGTAAACCAGCCCTGACTACATGCCTCTGAGAGAGTTAAAATACTGTTGTGGGTAGGGGAATGGTCAATAATGAGCTGTGGCAATCAGAGTTTGCCGGCCACCATGATTAAACATTTTTGCAGATATTCAGTGGTGGTATTTGGATATTGGCTAGCACTAAATATCCCGATACCAAGGCCAGCGTTGGCACTATCCATAGAGAAGCGATATTTAGCATCGTTACCTGGATAGCCTTAGCTGTCCTATGTTACCCAGATAGTTGTTACATAGCAGTGCGGATATCACCACTCTATGGATAATTTCTGGCTCCTCCCCAGCTCCGGATATCCGGATAGTGCCATCTGTAGCGATATTCATTGGTACTATCCATACAGTGCCTCTGAATATCCCTGTTAGTAGCAGTTATCCAGATAGCAAGTTCTCCTAACTGGATAAGGGCCACTGAATATTAGGCCCCCATTATCTCCCCAATTTAAATAATGAAAATGCACTTCATTCGTTTTTCAGCCATAGAGCAAAAGTACATTTTCCAGTGCACCAACAACTTAAGCAATCATCCCATGCCTATGCAAATGCCAGTGTCCGGGTCATGATTAGGCCTCAAGGTTGGACATATAAAAAGAGCCTTTTATAGAGTCCAGGAGGCAAACTGGTTAGATCCGTTAGGACAATAAGCTTTTCAACATAAGAGGCAACTCAAGTAGAAAGATGTCTCCGTCCATAGCACCAAAACCTATGGCCTGTTGCAGTAATGCGCTGAAAAAATATCATAAGTCCTGCCTACAGTCCAGCATAGCTTGTGTTTCACATATCATAGTGTAGAGAACCCCAAAAATCAGGAGGTAGATAAATATTTACTCATCTCTTTCTTTTGAGTCCCGATTTTCCAGTGTTCTTCACGTGGTGATAGAATAAGCCTGGTCCACCTTCAAATCAGGTGGTGTTTATGACATGCAGGAGTCTTTTTTGTTGATATTTTTCTGATGTCAATACATTCCTTGGGGCAACACCAGTTCTAGTGACATGTTTTTCAGGTGATCCTCAGACCATACTGGCTCATAGCCAAACATACCCATTTCCTGTTTGCAGAGCTTCTGTACTTCTTGCACCTTTTCAAAGCTCAGCTTTTCCCGCCACTGCTGGGCAATCTTCAGTGAGTTTCCTGAGAAACGCATTAAGCCTCTGTCATTGGAAATGGTTCCATGAGTGATGTTATAGACCCAAGACTCTAGCTTGGGAGAGATGTTGAGGCCTATATAGTCATACCACTCTCGGAGGTAGGCCAAAGGGTCCTTCACTAGGTCTTCATGACGCACCATGAGATAGCGGTTCTTGAGGAAGGGGGGAGGGTTCTGTGAGGCTGTCCTGTAAATCCTAACCTGGGCCTGGCAGATCTCCTGCATCACCACACTGATGTTCCTACTGGAGTTCTGTGTCCTGCTGATAATAGTGTCATCAACATTCAAACCAGGGAAGTGCTCCCGTGATGAAAGGACAGCCCGGGGGTCTCTCACCAAGTGAAGGATCTTCAGGTTCAATGAGGGGTCTTTCAGAAGTGGGTAGAGAGTCACAAGATCCAAGAATCGTACCACCTTTACCACCACATGACTGTAGGTCCTGCAGGCTTCCTCCATTTTCTCAAAGGGGCTTTGGCGGCAAATTTGCAAGCACTTGGGCCTGTCAATGAAGTCAGAACGCTGCAAGGCATCGCAAACTGGTGGAGAGCAAAGGGCTCGACTTTCTTTCCAGCCAAAAAGGTTAGAGACAAATGTGTGTTTCTGCATGTAGGGCTCAAAAGCAGACATATTGCATAAGAAGATGGCCTTCAGAAGGTCTCTCATAGGTGCTTGAATGAACTGTGGGCTGTTCCTGGAAAGTTTAGTCCAGACATGCCGGGTGGGTTCCAGGAGGTAGAAGACCTTGGGACTCTGGTTGAAAAGCTGACCCACAAAGGAAGATCCAGATCGCCAGGAGGAAAGGATGAGAAGCTGAGTTCTCAAGGGTCTGCTCATAAACATTTGTCCAGAATGATTGGAAAGCTTCCAGCTTACATACCATGAGGTGCAACCAAGGGTTAGAATCAGAAAACAGAACTTGGAAATGGTGGATCTTCTAGACATCCTTCCTGAGGAGCATGAAGAAGAAGAAGTAGTGATGGGAAATGACTGAAATATGGGAATACAGAGGAAGAGGAGAGAATGTCATGAATAAAGAAAGCTGGACAAGATAGTAGAGGACAAAAAAGACAAAGGAAGAGACTCAGAATAGAGAAAGAAGCATAGATATGGAAGGATTAAGAGAAGAGAGAAATAAAAAGATAAAAAGTGAGAAATAGGTAAAGACAGACATATTGGGAGACAGAGCAGCAAGGATAGAAGAGGAAGAGAAAGGAAAAGGAGGGGAAAAAGACATAATTTAATTGACAATATACATGTTATTAGTTCAATAAAAAAGCCTCACCCCCAAATTGATTTCTGATTTATCCTTTCACGCATACTCATGGTCAAACAATCCAAGTCTATTCTGTGGCTGGAGTCCAAGTCTCTCATCCAAGAGGAAAGGAAAGAAGACAGCTGTTCCTATCATGGTGACCCTTCTTCCCAAACATACTCTTAAAATATTCCCTGTTTCTTCCCTTTCATTACAGCTCTCGAGGTTTATTCTTTAGTACCCTGCTCTTATTCTGTATTGCCTGTTTTTGTACGTTCTGTCAAACAGAAAAGGCTGAATATAAATCTGTTATTCCATTAAATTAAGTTTAGGTTTGTGTCGACTTCCTCAAGTACTAGTCTTGTGGAGGATCATTTTATAACAGGTCTCCTATGTATGCAGGCCGCGTAAGCACCTAGTTTTAGCCTATTTATAGAGACACATAGGTGCTTAACGCTCAAAACCATGGCGTGTTAGTAACACCACTGCATTAACTCTTAGGGGCATGGAAAGCATACTTTTGGCATTCAACATGGTAAACCCTGCCCTAATGCGGTCTAAAATTAGCATGGGTGCACTTACCTCCACCTATGGACGTGGTGCTAAGTGCACCTGGGCTAATGGCATGCCTTGCAATTAGCGTGGGATGCAAGGACTGCAAGGCGCTCATCCCACCCGCTCTCCACCCCAACACGTGCAGCACAGTTGCCGTGGAAATCAGGACACACTAACTGGGCTGGCCCTGTATGTACTAACAGATACCATGGGTCACAGCACGGGGTTAGCGCGTGTTGTACCAACATGAACTGCTTAGCACATGTTAATAAAAGGGCCCCTATATTTCTTTATACAGTAAAACACTAGCACAAATCCAGCAGACAGCATGGCTAGACTGAGCTGTGGAAATTCACACCCGCTCGGGAGTAGGCATTAATTAGCTTAAATACACACACATTGTAACTGTACCCACACTCCACCCAAACTCCTCCCTTGAACACGTTTACTCGAAGACATGGACCACTGCATCCTTATTGTGCCGTACATACTTTTATGGGTGAGGTAATTTTATGAGGCCTTTTATGGGTGCATATGGGCTGATTTTATAAGGGATGCATTGTAAGTTACGTGCTAGTTATGCGTTTAAGTTCCTAAAGTATTTACACGTGTGAATGGGCGCTTACGTTGCTTTAGGAGGTCACTGTTCTGTAAGCGCATGCCTACATCTTACCATGCATACTTTCAGTTTGGTTGTGCACAGGAACAGACCTTTGACAGGGCCTAAATTTACGCACCTCAATTATACAATATTATACTTACGCGTGTTTCTGAACAATCTAGGCAGGTGTCTTTATGTCTGCTTTAGAGTAGGTGTAACTGCCGCAGCTAGATTGAGGCCCATTTTTATGCCCCTATTCTATAAAGTAAAGTACACGCATAGTTCACTATATAAAATAGGCCCTAGATAAGTAGACAGCAATAAGAGTTAACTGCGCGAAAGATTATAAAATTACCCTCGTTAATGCGACTGGTCCTTTATAAAATTACTTCCATCAAGGGGAACATTTTTCAACTATTATCCCGTATTTCACAAAACGTCTGAGATTCCTGCCACGGATTATTTTGTAGCCGACACAGAAACCATGGAAGATGCTGCCAACTTCCTTCACCATCCTACAATTCCTCCTGCCTTTCCTTCATGGGCCAGTCTAGAAGGGCCTCTCCATTTTTCCTCATGGAACCGCCAGCCACTTTCCCCAAGAAATGTACAAACTGTGGCAGTACAACTTTATTTTTAGACACTCACAATTGGTGTCTAACCTGCTTGGGTCCTGACCATTTTCCTCCAGAGCCCTCGGGCACCAGTATGGTGAGAAGAAGTTTTCAACATCGAGTTCCCCTCGACACGTGGTCCCCCTCCAACTTCAGGGCACCGACCATTTCTTCTTCTGCACAGGATCAGGTAACCCAAAAACAGTCTGTTAAGACTAGCCAGTCCTCGAGCGGCACTTCTCATGCACAGCATAGAGATGCCTATGGCCTTGTCCTCGAGAATCCACTGGCTTCAAAACCCCGGTGGGAGTCTTCGGCCTCCAAAGCCTGTGTGGGGTTTCAGGTTGTTCCTGAGGTTCACCCCTCACAGAACATACCTGAGCCATGCATCCGCTTCGAGCGGTACCGATACCCCGGCATCGGCACTGGTGTTGGATGAAACATTCCTCACCAAGGATCGTTGTCTGGCGTCCTCGGTACCTACGGGCCCGGTGGATATGCTTCAGACCGACTTTCCAGTATCGGTATCGACACCGATACTAGTACCGACGTCGGTACCCTCCAGACGTGCATCGATAGACTCGCTTCCTTCGATGCTGAGTCTGGAATCGATCTCCAGTCTGGAGGACTGGGTACCGACTCCCGTCGGTACCGAAGGCTCGGTTCCGATACTTTGGACCCACAACTCTTGGTTCCTCCGACACCGTTAGAGTTGCCACCGGCTGGTATTCTTCCGCCGGTATCAGATACGGTACCGAGATCGGTACCGATATCCACAGTACCATTACTGTCGGTACCTTCCATGCTTCTCTCTTCAGGCTTGCTTCCCTCGATGCCGAGTCTGGAATCGATCCTTAGCATGGACGATCTGTTACCGACTGTCGCTGGTTCTGACCTGCAGTACCAGCGACCACCATCTAAGGATCCCATACTGCACCATTCAGGATCTTCTATTCCTATATACTGGAATAGATCCCTCGGTGCCAACGCTAGTTCTTCATCAGATCTAGCCTATCCAAGGGAAGTTCCCTCTGGGATCCTTCTTTCCAGACTTTCCTCCTGGATATGGCAAAATCACTTGCCATTCCTATTCCTGGACAAGATCCTACACAAGGGAATACAGAATACCTCTCTGTTCCTAACGAATCAAAGGAGAACATAATGCTTCCTTTGCATCATTCTTTGCAGGATCTCCTTCTACGAATGTGGGAAGCTCCTTTAAGGGTACCCCCACTTTCCAGAGCAACTGATCTCCTATATCAGGTGCCCCCCTCTCCAGGGTTTCAAAGGACTCAACTTCCTCATCATTCCATTGTAGTGGAATCAGCATTGAGGCGAGTAAAGAGTAATAAAAAGCACTCTTCTTGTCCGCCAGGTCATGAGTCTAAGACACTAGATGCCTTTGGACGTCAAACCTTCCAGACATCCATGCTTTCAGCAAGAATTCTCTCATATATTTTTTATATGGGTCTATCTCTTGAGGAGGTCACAAGGAAATTACATCTTTTGACTCCTTGTCTTCAGGAGCCCAAACAAGCAGACTTCCTTACTGGTTAGTCATGCTCAGAATATCTCTAGGTTTCTTACTCGTGCTTCCCTAGACTCCTTTGAGTCTGTTAGCAGGACTTCTGCTACAGCTATAGGGGCACGATGTAGAGCCTGGCTCCAAGCTTCAGACTTGGACAAATGGGCACAAGAAAGACTGGGAAATACTCCTTGCACTGGAGAAAATCTCTTCAACAAGGAGTATTTACTCCAGGTTACTCAGTTATCCACTGACGTTCCTGTTTCCAGGGGCTATTCTACGCCGCCTTCTTTCCCAGTAGGTAGGAAATGTCCTACCAAACTTTCTTCCCCTAGGGGGAGAAGGTTTTTTCCATCATCGGCCCATCATACAGATGTTCCCAAACAGGGGAAACATCGCCCTGGTCTGAAGAATCTACAAACTCAACAGGGTCAACAAACCCAGCAGTCGCAGGGTTTCAAATAGATCTTTGTCCCTCTTGGTTGCTGGTTAGGGTAGCAGTCTGCTTCTTTTCACTTGCAGTATCTGCACTAAATTTATCCTAACCTACCTAGATATCTCTTCATGAGACATCTTTTCTCTAAGAGTCTTTATGATGATCATGCCCATACTTAACAGATTTCCTCTTCCTCTAGGAGGAAAGAGAGGTAACAACTATCAATAGACAGTTGTTTTCCCTGTATTGGCATGTATCATCTCACCTGTCGGAGACTTCCTCCATAGTTGGTCTCTTGCAACCCTGTCTTACCTCCCTCTTACTACAACATTTAGTTTGTAAGAGTGACTTTTTTACACGGGTAAGCCCTTATGGTCTTCTACCTGTTCTACTGGGGGATTCTCCCTTCTGGAGTTGTCTTCCCCCTTGTTACCTTAGGGCAGCTCCTCAGACAATGGGAAGTCCTACCATGTCTGTTTCTTTTTCCCAATCTAAAAAGAGGAGGGAAAAGAAATTCTCCATGCTGCCCTGATAGTTCCTGCAAATGCAGCAATTCCTAGTGGTTAAACCGCTGGTTTTTGTTCACTACACAACCAGGGTTTCCCCTCCACTAGCAATCCTCCTAGCCTCAGTGCTAAGTCCCAAACAGGGTATCAACCTCGTTTGGGAAACCCTATTATCACAGTTTGGTTGGTTAACTTCTATTCTTCGCCCCTTGCCCTTGGCAGAATAGCTGGTTACCTGCTGGCTTTCCACAGCCAGTTTTTTCTTCTGACCAACCTGCAGCATGCTCTCTGCAACTCTACAGAGTAGCTTTGCACTATGGGCCCTTACTAGAGAGCATTAGTATCTTGTCTAGCAAATAACCCCAGATGGTTAAAAGGGGTTCCCCCAGTCATGTTCATGCCTGGCAGGTATTTTCTACCCTTTCCATCTTATCTTAAAAATCTTTTGAGGCATAAGCCTCAGGCCTTTCATTACGTGAAAGCCTAAAGAAGGGCCAATTCCCTGGCTTGGCCCATATCTCCTGGGGTCTCCCGTCAGAGATAAATTCTTCACCGGCAGCTAGAGGATACCTAATACCCATCTTGCCCTCATAGGCGGATCACTAGGGTATCTTTCTCCTGAGGCCTCCTCTATCCAATCTCCATACTACAATTCTGGAGATATCTGGACTTCCTGTCTGCAGACTGCTGTTATCCTCTGCCATTTTCACGTAGGCCATCCTGGTTACTCAAGAGCTCAAATTCTGCAAAGAATTAAGCCGCCTTCTAGTCAGGGACACCTTTCCTCTGACTATGCCAGTCATAACCAGGATAAGAGGATTTTTTCTATTTTATCTATTCAAGCAGGTATCAACCTTCTTGCTATTAGATAAATTTCTCTCTCTCCCTATAAGGGGGGATGGGGTTCTCTGGACATTTCTCCATCCATATACCTGGAGACATGTCTCTATATGCCTGCCTATTCATCTAGGTATATATATATAGATATATATACAAATATATATATGCATATATATACATATATATATATATATTGATTATATCTATCTGTGTGTCTTCTGCCCATATATATATATATATCTTTATAGATATATGCATATATACCCAATATGTGTATATATTTAAATCTACATATATTTATATATATATATGTACATATATATTAATACATATAATGAGATATATTGTTAGATAGATCTGTATCCATCTACTTATCTATCTAGCTGTTAGGATCAGATATCCTGACATTCCTTTATGATTCTGACAGAGGGGCACTAACCCTATCAATGCTGTACCAGCATACCTAGGGGACTACACCTAGAACCACTCCTGTGGTAATTAACCTTTTCAGGTTTAGGTACTCCTCAAGCTCTCCATGTACCTTTCTTTCCTAACTGACCCCATTTAGGAAAGACATTGCGGAGCTTCCGTTGCTCTAAAGCTTAGCGCTCCTGAGTCTGTCCTTTCCTTTTTATCAGATACAAGGGTTTCCATACCCTTTCTCCTCTACATGGACTGATTCTAACCCCAGTCCAGTTGGGTCAGACTAAATTTTTCTCTTGGTCCTAAATTTATACTATTTTTGGACCAAAGCAGCTTAAGCTTTCCTTAATAGTACCTTCTACGTCTCCGCTGAAGCTCTACCCCTTATACTATCCCAGTTTTCCTCTGGGGCTATTTTTTCTCACCCTAAAGGGTTTTGACCTCCACTTGTTTTTTTGTTCTACTTTATTATCTGTACTTCTCAGTGAGGTACCCCTTGAGCACATTCACTGGCTCTTCTATCAGATCCATATGTAGCTCAGTGCACTTGTGCAATGCCAACAAGGGAGGCCCAGATTACAATATCTTATTACTAAATGCCCTCGATACAGGGTCTTCCCCTTTTGAAGCCCTGTTCTAGCCAGCTGTTCCACAGCTCTTTTCTGTATCCAACTCCTACCCTCCATCCCCAGGATGCCTGAGGTCCTGAGGAATAGCATGGCTCGTTCTAGACTTGCAACATGCTAGGACTCCCTCCGGGCATCTGAGCTTGGGAATCCCCATATGTGAAGACTCATTCCTGCTTGTTCCTGGAGATAGCACAGTTACTTACCTGTAACAGGTGATCTCTGGGAACAGCAGGAATAAGTCTTCACAACCCACCCACCTCCCCTAGGAGTTGTATCTCTCTATCTATCTTTCCTTTCCTCTCTGTCTCAGCTTTAAAACTTAACTGAGGAGAGGCAGTTGGGAAGGCAGTGCGCAGGCGTGTTGGGATGCTTCCAAAAGCTTTCTGATTGGATGCTGGGAAGCGTTCCCGTGCGGACTCCGTTGGTACCGATGTACCCATATGTGAAGACTTATTCCTGCTGTTCCCAGAGATCACCTGTTACAGGTAAGTAACTGTGCTTTATCCTTCAATCAAAGCAGTCACAACACAATTGGGGGATACATTTAACACACAGGGATATGAGAGACATACACTAATACTTACAGGGAACATGGGCAATGGAGGGTTAAGTGGCTTGCCCAAGACCACAAGGAGCATCTGTGGGACTAGAAACCCCAGTCCTTCCAGCCCAAGGTTGCTGTCCTCTAGTGGGATTTGAACCCCTGACCTTCTGGCTGGAAGTACCTTGCCCCAACCACTAGGCTACTCCTCCTTGATTTATTTAAACATTTCTTTTATACCACCTTTCAGATTATCAAGGTGGTTTACATTGAACAGTAAACTCGGTTGTACATGGAACAGTGTTTTACATAGAAACCTAGTTATACAAAGAACAAAGATTATAGGATGTGTTACAAAAATGTTGATGTTTGGGTAGGCTTGGGGAGAAAAGGAGGGTTAGGAACAGGGTAGAACTATATACAGTGATGAGTGTGCTGTGGGTATGGCTATATACACGGATGTCAGGATACTGTGAGGAGGTTATATTGAGGGGGTGGGTGGAGAGGGGTAGGAAGAGGGGGCATTTGCATTAGGTTTCAGAGCCGAAGAATTCTTGGAATAAAAAAATCTTTAGCTTTTTTCGGAAGTTGTTAGAGTCTTTGGTGTCTCTTAGTGTACTTGAGAGTTCCAGAATATGGGACCATATATAGAGAAGGATCTCTGGCACATTGCTTGGGTACTTGATGTCTTGAGAGTTGGGATTTTGAGCAAGTTCTGGTTGTGTTGTCTTCTTAGTTTTGTATTAGGTGTTTTTTGGATGAGGTTGGAGAGACAATCAGGATCTTGGTCATAGGCAGATTTGTAAGTGAGCATGATAGCTTTGTATTTGATTAGTAGCTGTATAGGGAGCAAGTGTAGATTCTTGAACACTGGGGTGATATGTTCATGTCTTGAGATGCCTGTTATCAGTCTTGCTGTGGTGTTTTGGGCAAGCTGAAGTGGATGAAGGGCATATTTTGGGAGGCCTTGAAGGATGGAGTTGCAGTAGTCTAATTGTGGAGTGATTATAGCCTGACATACTGTTTGGAAGTGGTTGGGGTCCAGGAGTGGGTGAAGGTTGTGCAGGGTCTTCATCTTGTAGTAAGCAGTAGTAGTGATATTCCTTATGTGAGCCTACATTTTCAATTGTTGATCTAGAGTAACTCCGAGGTGTTGTGACTTTTTGTTTAACTGCGAGGGCAATCTTATCCATTATGATTGTATATGGAGGAGTGAAGGAGGGATCTTTTGAGATAGATATGTCTTCAGACTTTTAATAGTTTATTGAGAGGTTGTTGTTTTGTAGCCATTCTACTACCGCATTGAAACAAGTTTTTATAGAGGTGTAGTCCGGGTTGGTTATAGAACATTCAGTCATCTGCATTGATGTGGTAGAGGATGTTGTGGTTTTTGAAAATTTCACATACTGGTTGAATGTTGAGGTTGAAGAGTAAGAATGAGAGAGAGATGACTCTTGGGGTATTCCCTGTTGGAGTTTGAATGGGCTGGATGTTTTGTTTCTTGACTTTATGTGTATGCGATCAGTAAGGTAAGAGCAGAACCAGGTCAGAGGGGTATTGTTTATGCCAAGGTTTGTTAGGCTGTCCAGAGGTTTGTCATGGTTTATTGTGTCTAATGCAGTTGAGATAGCAAGGAATATTAGTAGAAACCCTTGTTTGGTGTGTTCAACTCCCTTGAGTAGAGTGTTTAAGAGTGAGGTGAGTAGTGAGTAAACATTTTCACAACAATAAAGCCTGATTTCCACCATTCATGGCTATGGCCAGCGAGGGCAAGAAGATATATTCTCCACTTCGAGACTACCACGTTTGATGAGATACAAACATCTCATTCATATTGTATGCCAGAACCCCAGGAAAGAGCCTCAGATGGAAGCCCCCAGAGGAAAAATATCTAACCTGTATGCTCATAAATGCACGATTTATCCGGAACAAATGGCCAATAATTGGTGACTATATTGAAAGTCATAAGTTAGACATGCTCTTTGTTACAGAATCATGGCTCATTAACACTGACACAGTACTCAAAGGTCAGCTAAATTTCCCTGACTATGACCTCTTTAACTGTCCAAGAACTAGCAGAAGAGGTGGAGGCATCTTTATCATGGTCAGATCTGATCTTCAATTCCAATGCCTCACTTCACACAACTCTAACAACCTGGACGCCATCATGATCGCAAATAAGTACCTAGCAACAGCTCTATGCTATCGAGTCCCATCCACATGCGCTGACGACCTCTCTATAGTCCTTGACCTATTATGCAACCAATCAATGAAGAGTAGACCACTATGGCTGCTAGGCGATTTCAACCTCCCTGTGCTATCAACGAAGCAGTCCATTGCTTTTCTTGATGCGATGTCTTCACTAAGCTATGAACAACAAATACACCTTCCTACCCACACTAAAGGAAACTCATTGGACCTCATCTTCGCACCCTCATCCATGCTAGTAGCCAGCAACCCTGACCAACCGCAAGTCATACTAGTACCTTGGTCAGACCACAAGGCCGTTTTCTTCCACATCCCCTTATTCGCAATTGACCTTGGTACTTCTACTGCTACACCACCTTCGCTTTAGACCTTTCAATTTCCTTGAAGAAATGCTACTCAACTTTAATACTGACACCTCTGAGCTTGTTGAGCTTATACACGCATGGAATTCCACTCTAAGCAAAACTGCACTCCTACTACAGCCTATAGGATTCAATAAAAGGACTCATACAGCCATTTGTTCACAGTGGACCTACGTAAATCCCTCCTACACCTCAGGAAACTTGAGTGTAAATGGTGCCACTCTAGACTTCTCCAAGATTGCATCTTATACATGAGGACCCTGCATGAACACCACAGTGCAATTAACCAGAGAGGAAAGGAATACCACACCAAAATCCTTATGTGTTCCCTTAACAAGCCCCGTGAGCTTTTTGGAATCATTCAGTCCCTCATAAAGGACACGACAAAGCAGCATACTGAAGGCACACCCCCACCCACAGGACTTCGCTACCCACTTTCGTAACAAAACGAATGGGATTCTCCATAAAATAGGAAATCCTTTTGCAGCCAATCCTCATAGTGAAAACACCAGCATCCCTGTGCTAAACCCCTTCCTCCAATACTCCGCTGAGCACATTGAGGACATAATAAGAGGGCTGTGCTCCACCACCTCACCAGCTGTTCCATGTCCCACTCACTGGATCAAGTCAGCCTGCTCTGAATTAAGTACTTACAGTACATCTCTAAAATCATGCACCTCTCCTTCTCCAAAGGTCTGGTAGCAACACCACTAAAAACTGCCACCATCAGACCTCTACTAATAAATCCCAAAATGGACCCACATGGCATAAACTCCTACAGGCCCATATCTAGCCTTCCTTTCATGGCTAAGATAACAGAGAAGATAGTCCAGCAGCAGATTCAAGAGCACATTGATGCCTACGCTCCTTTGGACCATCAACAGCATGGATTCCACCAACAACATGGTGTTGAAACCCTGCTTACCTCCCTTATGGACAATCTAGTCATGGGCATGAACAAAACAATACAGGGATTCATTCTTAGCTTCCTGGATATCACCTCGGCCTTCGACACAGCCTGTCATAGCCTCCTTCTTAATGGACTACAACTGAAAGACATTCAGAATTTAGCCTTAGAATGATGTAGATCATATTTAGCAGACCGCCAACAATTGGTATGTATAGATGCTCAAACATCATCCGAGTACCAGCAAACTCAAGGTGTACCGCAGGGTTCTTCCTTATCCGCCTTGCTTTTCAATATATACATCAAGCCGATTTATGCAATAATCCAATCGTACAGCATAATTTACCACATCTATGCTGATGATGTACTGCTCTACACCCCATTCTCCACAGACAGTCCCAATTACACCAGAATTACAAACTGCTTTAATACAGTCTCGGACTGGCTTGGAACACACATCTTGAGAATGAACTGTAAGAAGATGGAAGTTTTATTCATCACAAAGGATCCAACCTTCATACCACCATCTGTCTTACAGGTAAAAGATGCAGAGCTGAAGACTAAACAAGAGGTGCAATATCTAGGTATCAGTTTGGACCAACACTTGAGTATGGAATCCACTTATAAACAATATTACTAAGGCAGTATACCTCAAAATATGGACCCTCCATCATCTACAGCCCTTGCTGGAAGCTGCCGACTTCCACACTGTATTCCAGGCCCTTATTATCCCTCACTTTGACTATGCAGACATCGTTCTACACGGCCTACCAGACTGCACTCTTCATCCCCTACAAATGGCCATGAACACTGCAGCACGAACACTGTACGGAACTACCAAATATGATCATGTGACACCTATCGTAGAGCAGCTTCATTGGCTCCCTATAGTTAGCCGCCTTAAGTACAAAGCCCTCCTAATGACGTTGAAAATCCTGCACAACCTCTCTACAATCTCCCTGGAAGAACTTATACACTGGACAGCGGACAATAGAGCTAGAAGGTCTATTATGGCAAATACACTTACCATCCCGTCAACAGCAAGAAAAAGCTCCCGAGCTGCCAGGAAAATAGCATTCTCCCTATTCGCTCCAACTCTCTGGAACGCCCTCCCCACCCCAATTTGCGCCATCTCCAACCTGTCTACCTTCAGGAAAGCAATAAAGACACATCCTTTCCAACTATACTATGAGCATATAACATAGCCCGCTTTGGATCCACCTCCTTGCCATAGCCCTAACCCACCTACACATCATAGTTCTCTAACCATCTTGTAAATAGTTCACCCAGTGACTACCCTAGTTGACACCCCTGTTGTAATTAAAGGTTAATGTTCACTGTGATATAAAAGGCTACTGTTCACTGTAATTCCTGTTGAGTTCTGTGTACTTGTTCTGTGAAAACCTGTTCTATGTATTGAGTGATACTTGTTCTCTGTAAACCGCGCTGATTTCAAAATAGTGTGCTATATAAAACAAAATAAATAAATAAATAAATAAATAGTGTTTTGATGCTAAGATTGGGTCTGAACCAGTGTTGTCGGTTATCAAGTGGGGCTGACATGTCGATAAAGTCCTGCAATTGGAGTTGTATTGTTTTCTGGATTATTTTGACTAAGAGGGGATGCTAGAGATTGGTTTGTAGGAGGAGGTTAGGTTAGGATCAGCTGTGGGTCCCTTTAGGATGAGTCTGATAGAAGTGGTTTTTAGATTAGCAGGCATGTGTCCTTGGGTTAGTGATAAATTTATTATATTGGTTAGGATGTAGGAAAGCTCTTTTCTAGACAACTTGATCCATGCAACCGGGCAAGGGTCCAGTGAGGAGATTGTTGTGTTGATCATGTTTAAGATTTCCTCTAGGTGCTTTGCTGACATTGGTTGGAATGATGTCCATCGGTGTGTGCTCTTTGTAGTGTTGTGGGTTGGACGGTTTGTAGTTATGCTGGCTGCCTATTGTTCTGTAGGTAGTTAGCAAATTCTTGTGAGTGAGGAGCAGGTTCAGGTTGTTTGGATGAGTCTCTTTTGAAGGATCTGACAATTTCAAATAGTTCTCTGGGTCTGTTTAGGAATTTGAGGATAAAGTTGGTGTGGTACTCTCTTTTATGTTTTATTATCAGGTTATTATACTTCTGTTGGTTGTGTAGGTATTCACTCTGGAGCTGTGGATCATGAGTCTTTCTCCATCATCGTTCAGTTTGTCTTAATTCGAGCTTGGCTTCTTTTATCTTTCAGGAGTACCATGGCACATTGGATTTATGAGTAGTAGAAACCTTTGGTGGGGACTGGGCATAAAATGAGCTAATGTTGTTCCAGTTGTCGATGATTTCTGATAGGTTGGGTGTGGATGTATCGAGCCTTAGGATGATGTTATTTAGTAGGTCCTCTTTGTCAAACTCTTTGTGAGGCCTTTGTAGTTGCCTTGTAAGTGCAGAGTTGATGGGTGTCAGTGGTATGTTGAATAATATCATGTGGTGATCAGACCAGGGGATAGCAGTGACTTTGGGAGGAGATTCTTGGGTGGCGTTGCTGAGCAAACTGGATACAAATAAGAAATCAAGGGTGTTTCCACCCTTGTGGGTGGGTACTGTTATTATCTGGGTGAGATCCAAGGTATTAATAGCATCTAGGAATGAAGAGACATGAGTTGCAGGAGCTGAGGTGAAGTTCAGGTCACCTAGGGGGATGAATGATTTGTTTTTTGTTGAGTGGGTGCAAGCTAGTTCAAGTAGAGTCGAGAGATCATCTGGGCTTGCATTAGGTGATCTGTATATAAGGCAGATGGATAATTGCTTCTTTTCAATTATAAGTATATTGGAGGTATCGATGGCTGCGGATGTGGTGGTTTTTAATATGTGGTGTCCTCTAGTAAGGATGAATATCCCTCCGCCTCTTTTAGTTGATCTGGTGCAATTGTGCAGGGTGATTCCTGGGGTGATGAGTTGGTTTGTGAGAGTAAAGTAGTCAGATATAGTGTGAATCTTGTTATGGGCAGAGCGGGCATTTACTAGGGTTACATTTCAGGTGGAGTGTGGGTGCCAGTTGGGGAATATTAGGTATGGTTCGGTATATGGTTATAAGCCTGTGTTGTCTACGTTGCTGTTGTGGGTGTGGAATATCCCAGTGTGGTCTGATGCTCTCTTTATGGAGAACTGGGATCATGCCATGAGTGTTGTTGGTTTGGCTGGAGAAAGGCACTACTGAGAGGGTGAGAAGTAGGAGGAGGTTATAGGGGTCATTTTTGTTGAGATGATTTGCATGCTGGGGTACTTTGCTGGTTTGAGTGTAAGGGCTTGAGAGCCTCCGGTGTGTGGTAGGTTGTTACTGTAGGATGACTATCCTAGTACAGGAAGCCTGGTAGCTGTTTGGCTGATGAGGGGGAGCTTACCTCTGTGTAGATTGCCCGCCTCAGTAGCTAAGTAACAAGGGGTTCTGTCCTTTGGTGTGGGGCAGTAGCTAAGTAACAAGGGGTTCTGTCCTTTGGTGTGGGGCAGTAGCTAAGTAACAAGGGGTTCTGTCCTTTGGTGTGGGGCAGTAGTTGTCCCTTGGGGAGGAAGCAGTCCACACTCCGGTCCACACTAAGGGCCACGCCTAATGGCTCTTTGGCGAGCCCCACTGGAGAGGTCTTTTAAATTTAAACCTGTTGTCAGGTTGCTGGTTAGTTGCAGCGGGGGCAGGGAGGAACTGCTTACTTCCTCGCTCTCTGCCGCTGGAAGATGTTACGGCATCGGCGCTTCTCCCGGCTGTTCTCTTCAAACAGCTTAAATTGAATCTGTTGCCTATTGGTAACCAATGGAGAGAGGTGAGACTTGTAGCGCTATGATTAGCTGTCCTACCCTAGTAATTATTCTAGCTGATGCATTCCTGTAATATCTTTGAGTCCAGACTTCATTTCCACAACCAGTCCCTGATATACACACGTGGTGGGTAATTCTATAAGCTCATGAGCGGGAAAAAGCAGGTTGCTGCGTGCATATTTGGGGCTTATTCTATAAAGCAAAGTACACATGGGCTTTACTTTACATATAGAACAGGGATGTATGGACTCGCCTTAGTCTATTTGTGGCATTACAACTGCTCTAGATCAGACGTAACTGCCCATGCCTAAATTTGCCGATTTTGGCCCTGCTTACGTTCTGCCCAAGCACTGCCCGTAGGTACACTCTTAGCGAACTGACACATGGTGGTGCCAAACACACACTTGCAGAATAGCGACCGAGAAAGGCCCACGCATAAGTGCCAATTCACGCATGTAATTCCTTTCATTTTTATTCTTTCTTTTTTTTTTTGCCTTTTTTTTCTCATTTTTTAAAATGTAGTCCAAAAGGCTGAAGGAGCTGCAATAGCCTCCTCCAGCTCCTCGGCTTCAGTGGAGAGAAGGGGGCAGAGGGAAGTCTCAGCAGCTGGCTCCTAAGTTTTGGAACGGCTTCTGAATCCAATGAAAATTTGTCAAGGCCTGCCATACGGAATTTCTACTACATGCTGCTAAAGAGCTCTTTATGTGTTGAGCTGGGATGGTTTTACTGCAGAAGTTTAAAAGTTTGAAAAAGGAACTTTTGTGGCAGCAACACTTGCAGGGCAAAAAGAGATGTGTTTGCTCACCGCCACGGTAATTTTCGCCACTTCACTGAAACATGTCTATTAATTAACGGAGATTTAATTTTACTGCCCTGCCACTGCATGTCTGCGGTTCTAAATCCAAAAACATCAAAACCCAGAGACCTTAGGGAACACGACCTGCCCCAGATAAGCCAAAAACAACAAAAAAGGGGAGGGTCCCAAACAAAGCAAGAACCCTGAGAAAGCACAATTAATTTTTTCGTCGGACCATAATCTTCAGAGGGAGACAGCGCTCCCTCTGAAAACTGCGTCCTTTTTCATCATTTGCAGAAAAAGGAACGCTAACAACATGGAGTATATTTGGGGTTAAGGAACCTGAAGCAGGGCGGACAAAGGTTTTGGCCCGAAATACAGGACTGTGTCAGTCTCCTTTTTATATGGATTCTGTTTTTGCCAGATAAGTGTTTTCACAAATGCTTTTACTGCAGATGATTAAAAGGGACGCAGTCTTCAGGGGGAGCACTCTCTCCCTCTGACGATTATGGTTGAACAAAAAATTAATTGTGCTTTCTCAAAGTTCTTGCAGTTCTAAATGGTAGACTGAACATAAGAACATAAGAACATAAGATATGCCATACTGGGTCAGACCAAGGTCCATCAAGCCCAGTATTCTGTTTCCAACAGTGGCCAATCTAGGTCATACGTACCTAGCAGTTTCCCCAAGGGACACAGGTTCCACAATGCTTGTATTGGTTCAAGCATTGATATCCTGGGTCCCTTCTTAATAATGGTTTATGGACCTTTCCTCCAGGAACTTGTCCAAACCTTTTTTAAACCCAGCTACACTAACAGCCTTTACTACATCCTCCGGTAACAAATTCCAGAGTTTGATTACACGTTGAGTGAAAAAATATTTTCTTTTATTAGTCTTAAATAGTTTACCCTGTAGCTTCATTGCATGTCCCCTAGTCTTTCTATATTCTGATAAGGTAAACAATCGATCTACGTTTACCCGTTCCACTCCGTTCATTAATTTATAGACTTCTATCATATCTCCCCTCAGCCGTCTCTTTTCCAGGTTAAAGAGCCCCAACCTTTTTAGCCTTTCTTCATAGGAGTAGCCTTCCATCCCCTTTACCATTTTGGTGGCTCTTCTCTGAACCTTTTCTAAAATTGCTATATCCTTTTTAAGATATGGCGACCAGAATTGCACACAATATTCAAGGTGCGGTCTCACCATGGAACGATATAGAGGCATTATAATCTTTTGTTTTATTTTCCATTCCTTTCCTTATCATACCTAGCATTCTATTTGCTCTCTTGGCCGCCGCTGCACACTGGGCCGAGGGTTTTAACATGGTATCCACAAGGACGCCTAAATCTTTTTCTTGGGTGGTGGTTCCTAATGTGGAACCTTGCATCGTGTAACCATAGTTTGGGTTGTTCTTCCCTAGGTGCATAACCTTGCACTTCTCCACATTAAATTTCATCTGCCATTTTGATGCCCAGTCTTCCAATTTATCAAGATCCTCTTGCAATTTTCCACAATCCTCCTGGGTTTTAACAACTTTAAATAGTTTTGTGTCATCAGCAAATTTGATAACCTCACTCGTTATTCCACTTTCCAGGTCATTTATGAATATGTCAAAAAGCAGCGGACCCAGCACAGATCCCTGGGGTACACCACTATTCACCTTTCTCCATTGGGAAAATTGGCCATTTAGCCCTACCCTCTGCTTTCTATCTTTTAACCAGTTCCTGATCCACAGTAGTACACTGCCTCCTATCCCATGACTCTTTAGTTTTGCCAAAAGTCTCTCATGAGGGACCTTGTCAAAGGCTTTCTGAAAGTCCAGATACACAATATCAACCGACTCACCTTTGTCCACCTGTTTATTCACTCCTTCAAAAAAACATAACAGATTAGTAAGACAAGATCTTCCTTGTCTAAAGCCATGTTGGCTGTCTCCCATTAGGTCATGACTATCTACATGCTGAGTAATTTTATTCTTTATGATGGTTTCTACCATTTTTCCCGGTACTGATGTCAGGCTCACCGGTCTGTAGTTTCCCGGATCACCCCTCGAACCCTTTTTAAAAATTGGTGTTACATTGGCGATCCTCCAATCCTCAGGTATTAGAGATGATTTTAATGATAGTTCACAGATTACTGATAGCAGGTCTGCAATCTCAAATTTCAGTTCTTTCAACACCCTTGGATGTATACCATCCGGCCCAGGTGATTTGCTACTCTTCAGTTTATCTAATAGTTGTAGGACATCTTCCCGATGTATCGATATTTCCTTCAATTCTTCCACACCTTTAAATACCACTTCAGTCGTGGGTAACATCCCTACATCTCCCTCAGTAAAGACCGAAGCAAAGAATTCATTCAGTCTCTCCGCTATCGCCTTGTCGCCTCTTAGTGCTCCTTTAACCCCTTTATCATCTAATGGACCAACTGACTCTCTCACGGGTTTTTTGCTACGAATGTACTTGAAAAGGTCTTTATTTCGCGTTTTTGCTTCCGCAGCAAGCTTCTTCTCAAATTCTCTCTTTGCCTGCCTTATCAATGCCTTGCATTTGACTTGCCAGTGCTTGTGCTGTTTCCAGGTTTCATCATTTGGCTCTTTTTTCCATTTCTTGAAAGATGCTTTTTTGGCAACAACAGCCTCTCTGACCTCAGCTTTAAACCATGCTGGCAATTTTTTGGACTTCCTTCCACTTTTCTTAAAGCGTGGAATACAGCTGGTCTGGGCTTCCAAGATAGTATTTTTCAACAACACCCAAGCTTGATGTACGTCTTTAACCTTTGCAACTGCTCCTTTTAGTTTTTTCTTAACTGTTTTCCTCATTCTATCATAGTCTCCCTTTCGAAAGTTAAAGGGTAGTACTGTGGATTTCCTTACTATCCCTCCTCCACTAATTAAATCAAAGGCGATCATGCTATGATCACTATTGCCAAGTGGCCCCAACACCCTTATCTCTTGCACTACATCTGGTGTTCCACTAAGGACTAGGTCTAATATTGCTTCCCCTCTGGTCGGTTCATGAACCAGCTGCTCCATTGCATGTATCATAACATAGGTGGCCCTGTCCTGAGATACCTCCATGGGCACATCTATGGGGGGGGGGGGGGTCTTCTGCATTTCTAAATGGGCTGTAAAAGTGCACATACCCAGACTTACTATATGCATGGGCCCATCTTCTGAACCGGTGGCAGGAATGGGCAATTTTTGGGCCGGAGACGGAACAATTTCAGAAGTCTCTTACACTTATCCCCCTTTACTGCCACCAGTACCCCAGTATTTTGGATGTTCTGCCCTGGACCCTCCCAGCTTGTCCCTAGACAGCCTTTCTAAATTGCCACTTCACCTCTATGATATAGAATCGCACTGCATTTTTCCTAGCAAAAAAGGTGCCGGTGCTCATATGCAGGTCTCTTTCATTAATACATGAGGACCATGGGTCCGCTTTAGCAGGCAATGAAAAAGGGGCTGGTACTCCGTACCACCAAGTATCCCCAACAAAAAAGCCCTGGATATGAATGTGATTGTAGTTTTCTGTCTGTTTTAGGGCTTAGTTACAATCAACTTTATAAAATAGGCATAAAATAGGTGTTTTTTTTAATATGGGCACAATCAGGACCAGTGCTTCCATTAGGTGAACTAGGTGGTTGCCTATAGCACTGATATTCCGGAGGTGCCCCATTTCCGCCATTGCCACACCTCTCTGGGACTTGCAGCGGTGGCAATGGCATTGAACCACCCTTCTTTTCCGGGGAGCCCACTTGTTCTCCCCTGCACCAGATCTTGCTGAGGCGAGCTCACGGTCCTTCTCAGGGACAGATCTGTGAAGCCTGTTCTGCACCATGCAAAGGGAAGAGGGTTTTACTCCAGATACTTCCTGGTCCCCAAGAGAACAGGGGCCTGAGGCCCATCTTGGATCTGAGAAACCTCAAGAAGTTTCTGGTGTGGGAGTAGTTCAAAATGCTTTCCCTTGGAACACTGTTGCCCTTCCTCCAGCAGGGAGATTGGTTATGCTCCTTGGATGTAAAGGATGCTTGCACCCACATCCTTATTCATCCCAGTCACAGAAAGTACCTGAGGTTTGTGGTCGGAGGTAAGCACTGCCAGTATAGGGTTCTTCCCTTCGGCCTCGCCTCCATCCCAAGCATCTTCACCAAGTGTCTGGCAGTGGTGGCAGCCTATCTCCACCTCTAAAAGACCTGCGTCTTTCCATACCTTGACAATTGGCTGGTAAAAGAGGACACGGCCTCAGAGGCTGGGCAGGCCATAGGCTGTATCATTCAGGTCTTACAGCACCTGGGTTTCATGATAAACCATCCGAAATCCCAGCTCACCTCAACTTGAGCGCTGGAGTTCATCAGGGCCTGCCTCAATACGGTCCAGGCCAAGGCTTTCCTTCCCCTCAACAGGGCCGATCAGCTCGCGGCCCTCGTGGCTGAGGTACAGCGGCACCACGCAGTGTCAACCCGGATGTTGCTTCACCTCCTGGGCTACATGGCCTCCACGGTCTATATGGTTTCCAATGTCCGCCTCCACATGAGGGCAGCTCAGTGGTGCCTCCGGTCCTAGTGGTCTCAGGCCACCGGCTGACTCTACGACAGAGTCATGGTGTCTTGACAGTTGATGGAGTCCCTTACCTGGTAGCAGGATGCTCAGAAACTGCAAGTGGTCATGACTTTTCAGTCCCCGAGCCCCCAGAGGATCCTCATGATGGACGCCACCCTAACGGGCTAGGGTGCCCATTGCGGAGAGCTCTGCACTCAGGAAGCCAGGTCCTCCGAGGAGAGCCAGCAGCAGATCAACCTGCTCGAGCTCAGAACAGTCTTCCTCGCTCTCAGGGCTTTCTGGCACCACCAGTGAGTGCTTGTCCAGACGGACAACCAGGTGACGATGCTCTACGTGAACAAGCAGGGCGGCACAGGCACCTACTGCCTCTGCCAGGAGGCTGTGGCCCTTTGTTTCTTTGCAATCTGCCATGGGATCCTCCTCAAGGTGGTCTACCTACCGGTCCAGAACAATGTCCTCCAACCGCACGAGTGGCGCCTAGATCCAGAGATAGCACTCAAGCTTTTTCAGATGTGGGGTTGTCCTAGCCTGGACCTCTTTGCCAGCCTGACCATTGCTCAGTTGCCCCGGTTCTGCAGCCCCCAACCCCACCCTTCCTGGGTGGTAGCAGGCACAGAGTGGAGGAGTGGCCTAGTGGTTGGGGCAAGGTACTTCAGGCCAGAAGGTCAGGGGTTCAAATCCCACTAGAGGACAGCAACCTTGGGCCAGAAGGACTGGGGTTTCTAGTCCCACAGGTGCTCCTTGTGGTCTTGGGCAACCAACTTAACCCTCCATAGCCCATGTTCCCTGTAAAATAGTTATCTCCAAGTTATAATGCCCTGTTCAATGTAATTTCAGTTTGTTCAATGTAAACCGCACTGATGCAGAATAACATGGTATATAAGAGAATGTAAATAAATAATAAATTTCCTCATCTCGTGATATGCCTTCCCTCCCACACCCTTGATAGCCCATGCCCTCCTCAAGGTCCAATGGGACAAGGTGTCAGTGATCCTCATGGCCCCAAGGTGGCCCAGACAGCTCTGGTTCCCCTTGCTGCTTGATCTCTCAATGGAATCCTCAGTCCTTCTCAGGTGCTCCCTGGGACTTTTGACACAGGAAGATGGCTCGATCCTCCACCCCAACTTGGGATCTCTGTCCCTCACAGCCTGGCAGCTGAACGGGTCACCTTAGCTTCCCTTAACCTCTCTGAGGAGGTGGAGGAAATCCTTCTAGCCTCTCATAAGAACTCCACAAGACAGGCTTATGCCTTCAAGTGGCGCCCATTCTCCGTGTGGTGCATGGAGCACAGATTGGACCTATTTTCTTGCCCAGTGCATTCAGTCCTTCAATATCTCCTCCACCTCTCACTGTCTGGACTTAAATCTAACTCTATCTGAGTGCATCTGAGTGCACTCTCCACTAACCACCACTCTGTGGAGGGCAAGCCTCTGTTGGTGCAACCTCTCATTACCAGATTCATGCGGGGCTTATTCCTCTCCAAACCCCCCATCTGGCCACCCCCAGCGGAGTGGGATCTCAATGTAGTTCTGGCACAGTTTACTAAGTTGCCCTTTGAGCCCTTGGCTACCTGTCCCTTATGCTATCTTTCCTGGAAAGTGACCTTCTTGGTGGCACTCACCTCTGCCCGCATGGTCAGTAATCTTCAGGCCTTGGTGGTCGAGCCACCTTACACCAGATTCTACAAGAACAGGGTTGTGCTAAGCACTCATCCAAGGTTTCTCCCAAAGGTAGTCTCCGACTTCCACCTGAATGAGGAGGTAGTGCTGCCTACCTTCTTTTCACGGCCTCACACCGACTTCGCATTGGCCTTTCTCCATACCCTTGACTGCAAGCGAGCCCTGTCCTTCTACCTGCAGCGGACCCAAGGCCACCGTAAAGCCTCGCAGCTTTTCATCTCCTTAGACCCCAGCCATCTGGAACTGGCTGTCACCAAGCAGACCATATCCATCTGGGTGGCGGACAGCATCACCTTCGCTCACAGTCGAGCTGGTATCCCTCTGGAGCATCGAGTCATGGCGTACAATGTCCGGGCGATGGCGACCTTGGTCGCCAGTCTCCATTAGGTGCCCATGGCGGACAACTGCTGGGCCGCCACCTAGTCCTCCGTACACACTTTCGCAGCTCACTGCTGCCTGGAGAGGGAGTCCCGACGGGACAGCACCTTCGGCCAAGCCATACTCCGTAACCTCTTTGGGGTTCAGTTTACTGGAGCCATGGTTCTCCCTGGACATTGGGGTCCCTCGAGTCTGTCATCAGGATTCGCCTGCAGCTGCCCAAGGCTGGACCGTGCCCTGTTTTATGCTAGTCCTTGGTGACCTGGAGCTAGGGAGTCCCATATGTGAGGACTGTCTTCTTGCTTGTTCCTGGAGAAAGCGTAGTTACTCACCTGTAACAGGTGTTCTCCAGGGACAGCAGGAATCAGTCCTCACAGCCCTCCCTCCTCCTCTTGGATTTGCTGTTCATTTTTGGCCATCTTATTGGTTAGGCTCTAGCTATGGCACCTGACTGAGCAAGATGGCACCCTTGGGCGGGAAGGGGATCATGCTTGCTTGGTGGCATCTCCCAAAGACTTTATTTGAAAGCTGGGGAGATGCTCCACACAGGGCTCCTTCAGCATCAACGTCACCCATATGTGAGGACTGATTCCTACTGTCCCTGGAGAACACCTATTACAGGTGAGTAAGTACTCTGAATCACCCCTAACCATCTAAAGTTAGGATAGGTGAATGGTTGTCCTAACTTTAGCCTGTTTTGCAATCCAGGCAACCCAGATATTCAATGCTGGGGCCAAGATATGGCCCCGGCTTTAAATATCTGGGACAAAATTAGTGGTGATGGTCAGCTTCTTTAAATGTGCTGCTACTGCCATTAAAAATTCCTTTCCCCTCTCCCCCCCCCCCACCCCAGTAAGTTTTAAAATTGAGAGTTCTGCATGTAAGTACTAGTAGCGTCTATGCTGCGTGATGTTGCTGTTTTTTTGAACATGTTCCTTACCTGTCTTGTTTGTAAGCTCAGTGGGGCAGGGACATGTGCAGCACTGTGTACGTCTAGCAGCGCTATAGGAATGATAAACAGTACTAGTAGTAATGTAAAATCGCTGTCCCTGCTGGACTTGCTACAATGTGCATGGATATTTCCTCTCGTCCTAAAACATGTTTTACCTAAGGCTCCGCTCTCAGTGAGACTTTTGTAAAATACTCAGGAAATTGTGCACGTCCTGAATTGGACGTTCTTTTTCCTGCCTAGATGGACTTCTGCAAAATAAAGCCTCAAGTCTGGTCAAAATAATCGCTGTCCTAAGGCTAAACTCATCCTGCTAACTTTAGCTTCGGGTATTCAGTGGCCCAACTTAACTAAATAAGCCTGCTGAATATCTCAGTAAGCTAGCCAATTAGCCTTAATTGGCTACATCCCATTGAATATTGGCCTGCATGCTGGGAATTTTCCTGTGTTAAAATGGGGGTCATATCGGATGAAAGTTTGGAAAGTACCCCTGTAAGGGAAATATCCTGTCGTCTGTGGAGTGTCTGCGCCACCCACTGGCTAAAATGTATTTGCAGTTACCTATACTTTCTTTGTCTCTGGGTTTTACATGCTATTTTTCAAAGGGATGCAGGCACCTAAATAAGAGAGGCAAGAGGATTAAGGATGTGTGGCGGAGGGGGGAGGGAGGGAGGGAGGGAGAGGAGAAGAGGAACAGGGGGCGCATATTGGTGTACATTTGGATTTCAATTCTGTGTGACCGACCATTTTCAGAAATAGCAGACACAAAGGGCCCGATATTCAAAGGCATTTACACAGTTTATAGAGCTGTAAACCATGTAAATACTGCTAAGCAAGATATTTAGCTGCACTAACCAGCTGAATATCCCCAAGTAATGCCACTATATGCCTCGATGGGGAAGGTGATGGCAATGGAGGTGTACTACCAACTGTCTGGCCAGAATAAAGAGATGGATGATGAAAACCTAAGAGAAATCAGGGAAGATAACAAAAGTTACAACACAGTAATAATGGGTGATTTCAGTTACCCCAATATCAAATGGATCAACGTCACTGCAGGACATTCTAGGGAGATAAAGGGGTATGCCCGCATCCACGCACTTTTTTATTTGTTTGATGTGTAAACCGCTTTGATTTAAGGATAAAGTAGTATATAAATCCTTATAAATAAATAAAATGTTTACTATTCGGTGGTAGCGGCTTCCGTGTGATATTTTTGATGAAATAAATGACAGCTTCTTGGTGCAGCTGGTTCAAGAAGTGACAAGAGGGGAAGCTATTCTGGACCTAGTCCTTAGTGGAACATAGGATCTCATGCAAGAGATAAGGTCATTGGGGCCGCCTGGCAATAGTGATTATAACAAGATCATGACTGATTTAATAAATGGAAGAATAAATGGCAAAGAAATCCACAGTACTACCTTTTAACTTTCAAAAGGGAAACTTTGATAAAATGAGCAAAATAGTTAAGAAAATAGTAAGAGGAACAGCTGCAAAGGTTAAAGATTTACATCAAGCATAGGCATTGTTTAAAAACGCTATCTTAGCAGCCCAGACCAAATGTTCTGGTTGTTAAGTGCCGTCAAGTCGGTCGACTCATGGCGACCCTCTGGATAGCTATCCTAAATTGTGTTCGGTCTTGAGTCAGGCGGCTCATTGTTGACAGACTGGTACCCGTAGCTGCTGTTATTGTCTCGATCCATCTCATTGCTGGCCTTCCTTTTTTGCGTTGACCTTCTATCTTGCCAAGCATGATGTCTTTCTCTAATGATCTCTCTCTTCGCATGATGTGTCCAAAGTATGAAAGGCGAAGTCTTGTCATCTGAGCTTCTAAAGAAAGCTTAGGTTTGATCTCCTCTAGTACCGACTGGTTTGTTCTTCGGGCAGTCCATGGTATACGCAGTATTCGCTGCCAGCACCATAATTCAAAGGCATCAATTTTCTTCCTGTCTTTTTCACTGTCCAGCTTTCACATCCATATGATGTTATTGAAAATACCATGGCTTGAACAAGTCGAATCTTTGTATGGAGAGAGACATCTCTGCTCTTGAGAATCTTATCTAGATCTTTCATAGCCATTCTGCCAAGAGCAATGCGTCGTCTGATTTCTTGACTGCTTGTTGCTTCTTTATTGATAGTTGATCCAAGTAGGTTAAAGTTGTTCACGATTTCAGTTTCTTCTCCTTCAACGATGAACCTGTTGATTATGCCAGTTGTCATGATCTTTGTCTTCTTTACATTAAGGTGCAGGCCCATTTTGAGACTATGGGGCTTGTTTACAAAGCCGCGGTAGCGGTTCGCGGTCGTTATCGGAGCCGCGGCCCCATTGAAATCAATGGGGTCACGGCTCCGATAACGATCGCGAACCGCTACCGCAGCTTTGTAAACAAGCCCCTATGTTCTTTGATTGTGAGAAGCAAATGTTTCAGATCAGCTTCACTTTCAGCCAGTAATGTGGTATCATCAGCATAGCGAAGGTTGTTGTTGAGTCTTCCACCAATCTTCACACCTCTGTTGTCTTCATACAATCCTGCTTCTCTGATGATTTGTTCTGCATATAAATTAAACAGGTAGGCGGAAAGTATACAGCCTTGTCTTACACCTTTGCTTATTTTAAACCATTCTGTTTCTCCACGCTTTAAGAAAAGTGGAAGGAAGGCCAAAAAATTGCCAGGATGGTTTAAAAGTGAGGTCAAAGAGGCTGTTGTTGCCAAAAAAGCATCTTTCAGGAAATGGAAAAAGGAACCAAAGGAACAGAATGGGAAACAATATAAGCACTGGCAAGTTAGGTGCAAGACATTGATAAGGCAGGCAAAGAGAGAATTTGAAAAAAAAGTTTGCTGTGGAAGCAGAAACGCATAATAAAAGCTTTTTCAAGTATATTTGTAGCAAAAAACATGTGAGAAAGTCAGTTGGACCATTAGATGATAGGGGGTAAAAAGGGCGCCAAGGGATGACAAGGCCATAGCGGAGAGACTGAATGAATTCTTTGCTTCGTTCTTTACTGTTACCCATGCCTGAAATGGTATTTAAAGGTGATATATCAGAAGAAATGAAAGAAATATCAATAAACTGGAATGATGTATTACAAGTATTTGATAAACTGTAGTAAATCACCTAGACCGGAAGGTATACATCCAAGGGTGCTGAAAGAACTGAAAGATGAGATTGCAGACCATTAGAAATCTGTGAACTATCATTAAAATAATCTGTAGTACCTGAAGATTGAAGAATGGTCAATGTAACGCCAATTTTTAATAAGGGTTCCGGGGGGATCCGGGAAACTATAGATAGGTGAGCCTGAGATCAGTAGCGGGCAAAATGGTAGAAACCATTATAAAGAATAAAATTACTGAACACTCTCCGCCAACCATGAGGGTCATGGTTTAATGGGAGAAAGCCAACATGGATTTAGCCAAGGAAAGTCTTGTCTTACTAATCTGTTATATTTTTTTGAAGGTATGAATAAACAGGTGGATCAAGGTGACCTGGTCGATTATAGTGTACCCAGATTTTCAGAAAGCCTTTGACAAGGTCCCTCATGAGAGACTCTTGGCCAAATTAAAAAGTCTATGACCCAGTGAAAAGCGGGATATAAATGCAGCTAAATAAAAAGAAAAAATTGGAGGCAGTATAGTATTGTGGATCAGGAACTGATTAAAAGATAGAAAGCAGAGACTAGGGCTAAATGGCCAATTTTCTCAATGGAGAATGGTGAATAGTGGAGTAGCCCACAGATCTGTGCTGGGCCTGCTGCTTTTTAACATCTTCATAAAAGACCTGGAAATGAGAAGAACGCATGAGGTGATCAAATTTGTAGATGACGCAAAATTATTCAAAGTTGTGAAAACACAAGAGGATTGTGAAACATTGCAAGAGGACCTTGATAAACTGGAAGACTGAATGTTCAAATGGCAGATGAAATTTAATATGAACATATGCAAAATGATGCACCTAGGAAAGAACAACCCATACTACAGTTACATGATGCATGGTTCCACATTAGAAACCATGACCCAGGAAAAAGATTTAGGCATCATCGTCGATAACATGTTGAAACCTTCCGCCTAGTGTGCAGCGGCGGCCAAGAGAGCAAATAGAATGCTAGGTATCATAAGGAAAAGAGAATAAAATCAAGGATATAATGCCTCTGGAGTGTTCATGGTGCGACCACACTTTGAATAGTGTTTGTAATTCTGGTCGCCATATCTTAAAATGGATATAGCAGAATTAGAAAAGGTACAGAGAAGAGTCACCAAAAGGATACCCCTATGAGGAAAAGCTTAAACGGCTGGGGCTTTTCAACTTGGAAAATAGAAAGCTGAAGGGAGATATGATAGAGGTCTATAAATTAACGAATGGAGTGGAACAGGTAAACATAGAGCGATTGTTTACGCCATCATAAGGGAGAAAGACTAGGGGACATGCAATGAAGCTACAACGTAACTCATTTAATTAATTAATTTTTATTTATTTATTTAACATCTATTTTATACTGTCTTTCTACTAATCAAGACGGTTTACAGGGAACTCAGTGCAGAAACGTTAATAGTTGAACAGTAAGGTGCACATTACATGGAACATATCTTATAACAGATAAACAGTCATCAAACATCTAAGGTTTAACTATTTACAGTTTGTCGAAGAGGTGTGGTAATTGCTTTGCCGAGTGCTCCTTAGTCTTTGTTAGATCCATAATGCTCTAAGCCTAAGGAATAGAAGAGTTTTTAGGTTTTTACGGAATTGGCTGGTTAACTGGATGGATCTTAATTGTGGTGGGAGTGAGTTCCAAAGGGAGGGAGCGTATAGAGAAAAAGCCCTGCTGTTGGTTCTTTGGCTGCGTGAGGGTTTGTCAGTGGGTATTTCCAATCTGTTGATTATGGCAGATCTGTTAGGTCTTTCGGAGATGTTGCTTGCTACTAGGGGGGACGAAGCTATCTGCTGATTGTTTATTAAGAATTTTGTGGGTGTGTAGAATGACTTTGTACTTGATCCTGCTTGTCGTGAGGAGCCAGTGAAGCTGTTTGAGGAGTGGAGTAATGCAAACCTGTTGAGATTTCACCAATATGGTTCTAGTTACTGTGTTTTGGGCTAGTTATAGGGGATATGGTGTGCTCTTGGGAAGGCCCTGGTAGATGGAGTTGCAATAATCAAAAACTAGGGAGATTATTGCTTGACAGACGGCTCGGAAATCCATTGGGGTGAGGAGTTTGCATAGGTTCCTTAGGGTGCGAAGCTTGAGGTAGACAGATTTGGTAATCCAGCTTATTTGTAGCTGAAAGTTGAATTTTTGGTCTAGAGTGATGCCCAAATAATTGATTTGTGTTTTAACCGTGAGTGGGATATTGTTTATTATAATTGAGGGTGGAGAATTGAAATTTTTGTTTTTTTGATATGAAAAGCTTCAGATTTGCTGTGATTAATTTTGAGATTGTGTTCTTTAAGCCAGAGGTTGATTGCTGAAAAGCAGTTAGAGATTCTGGTATAGTCTGGTGATTTAAGACTAATAAGAGAAAATATTTTTTCACTCAACGCGTAATCAGATTCTGGAATATGTTACCGAAGGATGTAGTAAAAGCTGTCAGTGTAACTGGGTTTAAAAAAGGTTTGGACAAGTTCCTGGAGGAAAGGTCCATAAATCATTATTAAAGAGGACCCAGAAAATCTACTGCTTGCCCTGGGACAAGCATTGTGGGACCCGTGTGCCTTTCGGGAAACTGCCAGGTACTTGTGGCCTGAATTGGTCACTGTTGGAAACAGGATACTGGGCTTGATGAACCTTGGTCTGACCCAGAATGGCATATCTTATGATTCTAACCGCTTAGCATTGGGGCGCGTTGGGGGTTGTACTCAGGGATAACCATGCAGCCGCAATATTCAAACGCTGCCCTCTTCTCCTTCAGCGGCAAAGGTTAGGTGCAGGAAAATCTGTCCTAGCATTTGCCACTGGAGATAACAGGCAGAGGCTGAATATCGCTGCTGTACGGTTAGCTTCTGCTCCATATGTGACTGTTTGGTGACCCCTGATATCAATGCTGGTGGTCGAATATGGTCCCTCTGGGGTTAATGTTCGGCGCCGACGGCTATGTGCCTTAAAGGTGCACAGCTGTCGCAAATGAATATCGTCACCAAAGTATTTAGGCCTTTTTTAAACCTGCATCGCTTTGTAGATTATTTTCCGTGAGAAACTCTAGTATTCATGCGACCGATATTCCAAGCACTTAGCTGGCTGTCCAATGGGAAGCCAACTGTATCAGGGCACTCACTGTCTGGATAGTGCTGCGATAGTGCTGCTGAATAGTTCCAGAAATTGTCCCAACATTATTCAGGGCTGGTGGGCGCTAACCAAATAAATGGTGACTTTATCTGTTTAGCACAAGATTCGGCCAGCACTGATCTGCCAAACCTAGGCCATTTGAAAAGCAGACCTGAGTTACAAGGGGAAGAGATACCAGCTGAATATCGATGCTAGCTCGATAAACTCACATTGATACACATAGTGCCTCTGAGCTCAGTAGCAGTTCCTAGCTCTATACTGCTGCTGAATGTCCCGCCAATATTACAGCACCACGGCCAATCTCTGTGGCGTTTGAATTGCAGCCCTTTTGAGAATCGGCCCCCATATTCATTGCTGAAAATTATCCTTCAGTGTCTTTCTCCATTTGGGGTAGATCATGTAAATGTTTTCATTGATGGAAATAGCTTCTATGCGCAAGGCTCAGAAATTAATTTGAGGTTTTGCAATCCCTGTGCTCTAGAGTCTTAGGGGGGTAGTTGCTGAGGTGCGCTATGGGAATCACGCACACTGTTTGCCCTTAACGCACGTTAAAGGGCATTAATGTGCATTTTTTCACTGCAATGCACAATTTGCCACTGTACCATGTGTTGAATAGTAATGACCTGCAAAAGCATGCAAAATACCTCATTATTATTCAAATTCATATTGCAACTTGTGGTAAATTACCACAAGCTACATTCTTATTGGAAAAATAACTTTAGCTCATTTTGAATCTGGAGCTGGCCTGAATGGAAGCAAGGGGGGGGGGGGGGTTGCTCCCGTCTGGGTCCCGGTAGACCCTCCAGCCTGCTTTCCTGTAGGCCTGAGGAAAGGCCTTAGGAGAGTGGGGGATTTGGATCAAGGCCAAGCGGGGAAGTGGGGAGTCAGCAAGGAGGTGTGGATCATAGAACATACCACTAAAGCGGTTGGGGGATTGGAGGCATATGGGGAGACGTTTAATTGGGGGGGTGGCCCTGACTCCTTGGTGGTGCTGGGGGGGGGGGGGGTTTGGCGACCCCTGGGTCACCAGCTGGATATTGCCATTATGGTTCCTTTAAGATGGCAGTCGGGAGCATGAGGCTGTGTGCTAGAGGCTCGATGCTCCCAACCAGGAAAAATAACACCAGCTTTAAGCTGGCATTATTTTCTAAGGGAATAGCACAGTGTGCAGTGATTATCTCCGGCTGTGTTGTTCCTTTAACACTGGAGTCACAAACCTGCAGTACAGAGTTAAACTAATTTTAATATAGCTTAATAACTACCCCCTTAATTAGGCATGCTTTGCCTTAACAGTAGCACCTATTGTGAGGCCTCCAGCAATCTTTGTGTTGGTTTGTCTGTCCGTAAGCAAGCACAAACAAACCTATGCGTTCTAATAAACAGAGGGACACAGGCAGCACTAGCTTTAAATTCCATCTGGGACTCCATCCCCCACCAGCAAGAAGAGCCACCTAAGGCCACTGCTGTGGCTGAAAGGGAGGAAATGGCCATGGTATTTGCCAGTAAGGACCCCATCCCACACCGGCAGGAAGAATTAGTGGCCTGAAGCTACCGTTAAAGCCAAAAATTGCAGTTTCCACTAGTAGGGACCTCCTACTAGTGGAAACTGCGGGTAGAATTAATGGCCTGAGGTCATCACTCTGGTCAAAAGCCACGTTGTCCACCAACGGGGACCCCATCCACTCCCAGCAGGAAGATTGGCTCAAGGCTACCCCTGTTGCCAAAAGCCATGGTGTCTGCCAGCAGGCACCCCATTCCCTGATAGTGGAAAAATGAGAGCTGCGGCCTGAAAATGCTGACAGGAAAACCACTGGGATTTTAAGGTTACAATAAGAGCTGGCTGCTGAAAAAAAGATAAGGGGCAGAGCATGAAGGAAAGGGGTGGGGTTAGAGAGGAGAGGAAGTGGGTGGAGCTTAATGGAAGGGTGGGGATATAGAGGATGAAGTAGGTGGAACTTAATGGAAGAGGTGGGGTTAGAGAGGAGAGGAAGTGGGTGGTGCTTAATGGAAGGGGTGGGGTTAGAGAGGAGAGGAAGTGGGTGGAGCTTAATGGAAGAGGTGGGGTTATAGAGGAGGAAGTAGGTGGAACTTAATGGAAGAGGTGGGGTTAGAGAGGAGAGGAAGTGGGTGGTGCTTAATGGAAGGGGTGGGGTTAGAGAGGAGAGGAAGTGGGTGGAGCTTAATGGAAGGGGTGGGGATAGGAGAAATGGAGGAGAAAAGGATTCGAGGGGCAGAGCATAAGGGAAGGGGCTGAGGTGAAGAAGGACAGAAGTAGACAGAGCATAAGAGGAGGGGCGAGGTTGGAGGAGAAACAGAGAAGGTGGGCTGGAAGGAAAGGAGTGAAAGTTAGGAAAGGGAGATTCGAATGCAAAGTTGGGTGGGAGGGAGAGAATCCATGGTTGGATGGAAGGGAAACAGGGATAGTGTAAGAGGGAGGGTGCTGAAGGGTAGGGAGGGGGAAAGGTGCAAGAGGGTAGGAGGGACAGTGAGTGAATGGACGCAGGAAGAGAAGAAAGTGCAAAGCAGAGACAAATTTACATGCCACAGCCACACATGCAGAGTCCCCTGACGTGTATACACACAAGCACACGCACACGCACACATCTCCTTCCCTCTGACATCTCCACAGATAAACAGCTAAACTCCCATGAAAGTCGATATGCATATCATACCACCAATTCACACACGCCTCATATACACTTCAGTCCCTACGCCCACCCAGCCTCTCATTCCCTGCTGCCCTATCGAGACACTTACATGCGCCGTCAGCCAAAACTCCCACACACACATGCCTGGTCTTTGAATGGCTGAAGGGGGAGATGCCATTTTGTCACACTCTGTGTGTGTGCACTTTTCAACTTGTTTGGTTATTACCTGGCATTTGGTTATGAGGAGATAAGGTCACACTTATTTCAGAAAAGCTAACATCATTTCCATTACACCATCCACCAGGAAGCCAGCACAAATGGGGTCCTGCGTCCTAGTAGTGATTCTCAACCTTTCTTCTGTTATAACGCTCCTGACAGGCAATGTTCATGTGTGTGACACACTGAACAGTGAACACTGCAGTTTGCAGATGAGCAAAACAAAAAATCCAAAACATTAAATATTCTTAACGGAATTAGCTTTCTTTTTAAACAAAACATATGGAAATGAGTTATTTATTTTTATTTTTCCTCCGAAGTTTTAATCTTCACTGACTTCATCAGTGAGAAATCTGGGAATGATGCGTTACACAGTTTTTCAATATATTTATTTTTTGAGATTTAGCTCATGCTTTTTCAGTAGTAGTTCAAAGTGCGTTACATTCATACAAAACTTAATGCCATCATCCAAAAACCTCTATACACAGCAGAGAGCTAGGATGGATCTCCTTACAGCTTGCCATAAATCCAAATCCAGATGTCACTTCAGTAACAGGGACCAGTTATGAGGATTTCAAGTAGTGACCAGGGTCGGCCCAACCACTGTGCAAACTAAACAGTTGCCTAGAGCAGCAGCTTCTGGAGGGCAGCAAAGAACAAAGCATTCATAGGTAAGCAAGGGAGAGACGAGGCATAATGTCTGCCTAGGGTTCCAGCACCGTAAACCAACTCTGGGGTTGGCCCTTGTAGTGACTCCCTGGCTCTTTGCTTTCCCCTGCATTCAGGTAAACATGGTTGTTAAGAAAAACATGAGCTTTGCTGTCTCTATCAAATTTTTGGTGACACACCTCACAGCTCTGGTGACCCACCAGTTGAGAATCACTGATGTAGAGAAAGACTCCGTCACTGTAACCAGGGGAGGACTCCAGGTCGCTGTAATACTGTCACATGGAGACACAGTCACATGGGTTGCCTTTTCACGTCCTCAGGGAGACTGCCTCACTGTCAGAGTGAACGCTGTTACTGCCATGAGGATATTCTATCACGTCAGAGTGAAAGGAGAGACACCATCACCTTCATGTGGGAGAATGACATGGGTCACTGAATAAACTACACCTCTAGGTCTGGCGTAACCATTAGGCAAAATAGGTGGTTGCCTAGGGCAGCAGTTTTGCAGAGCAGCAAGGAGCATCCGCATTCAAGGCAAAACAAATGGTCCACACAAACACAGAGAACCACCGGCAGGGTTGGGGGAAGGGCAACTTTTAAATACCCATTCACCTGGCTAGCTAGCATTTGGAAATTGTCCTCATGAGGCAAATATATATATAACAGAAAGCATGATGCCTCTTTTGCCCAGAATTGTTCTGGAAAGGGTGATGTGTGGGTAATCGTGATTGTCACTTCCCTTTTCCTGGAAGAAAGGCGCTGGGTCGTCTATGAAGGGTCCTTTCATTCACACATGAGACCAAGGCGACATTGTAGCATGCAATGAAAAAGCTGCATACCCCTCCAAAAAAACCCTGATAATTGTTGAGTTTAATTCTTAAAGTCTTAAGGGGAGGGAACTAGGTGACTTCAGAGTTAATTGGAAGGCAAAGCTGTAGGATTACTTAGGGTGCTCAATTCCCTGGCAGCGGGGAGATTGGCAGTCTCCCCGTCATGGGAAAGACCCCGTTACTATCACAGGGGACCTCTGTTCTTGTCACAGCAAAGTCCCTCACTCTAACCAGAGTTACAGTTTCTACTCAAAACTTCCTGCTCCCTAAGTGAGGAATTCCAGGTTATCAATTCCTGGATGCCCCTTACAAGCGTGAGTACACCATCCTAACCTGGTATGCTGACAGCTCCTGGAGTGTAAATCCTGGGTCATTGGTGGTGATCATTTTCAGCTTGACAATTCGATGACAACCATCACTAATCTTGTCCATCCATCTTCCCATCCCACCTTGCTCCCCACTCTGCAGCACACTCATATCGAGCCCCGGTCCCTGAAGACAAATCACTCAGAAAATGGAAGTCAACATATAAAGAAGAGAAGAGTAGGGAAAAGTGCTGATTTGTACTGCCAATACCTGGAGGTTGCCGCAGACCACGTCTCACTCCACAGTCTCTCTTCTCCCTAAGAACAATACCTCCCCAGCTTATAGCATTGTCCCAGCCCAGCAGGTCGGTTTGACCTCCAGCTGGAGAGAGGTCTCGGCCAGCCTGAGCTGTGCCCTGCAAGCATTTGTCATGGATCAGCAGTGCCTTGGGCGGGAATTGGATGAAAGCCAGTGGGTAGAAATGAGGGAGACAAGCTGTTTCTGAGTGAGGGCTTCTTGATGAGAGCTAGATGAGGGAATGTGTGAGGGGAAGCTGCTACGTATGATGGCTCCCTGATGATAAAATGGAAGGCGATGTGTTGTGCACTTGATTTGATGCCCATGCAGAAAGGGCAAGGTTGTGGTTGATGACTCCATGATGAGATTTAGATGAGAGAAGGAGTAAGGAGAGGGACCAACTCGTACAATGGTTTCCTGATGAGAACTGGATGAACAAGGACTTGCACAATGGTTCCCTGCTCTAGGCTGGATGGGGAAGGATCAAGGTGAAATGGCTCCCTGATGTGAATAGGATGGGGGAAAGAGTGAAGGGATAGACTAGGCATGATGGCTCCCTGATGACAGCCAGATGATAAGGAGGAAAGTATTTCTCCAATGGTAAGTTGTAGACATCCAAACCCACTCCTTAGCGTTCAAGATAAACCTTTTGTTTGTTTATGGTATTTCCTTTGTCCGAATGCCTCTGTCCTTCTGTATCTCCCCTCTCTATGTCTTTCTTCCTCTGTCCCTTTCTTTCTTTGTCTGTGTGTCTAGTGTCTTTCTTCCTCTGTCCCTTTCTTTCTTTGTCTGTGTGTCTAGTGTCTTTCTTCCTCTGTCCCTTTCTTTCTTTGTCTGTGTGTCTAGTGTCTTTGTCTGTGTGTCTAGTGTCTTTCTTCCTCTGTCCCTTTCTTTTTTGCTTTCTTCCCTCATTTTACACCGTGGAAATCTATTGAGTGAGCAATGAGAGAAGATGAGTATGAAGAGCGACAGGATGGGGCAAGAGTAAGGGAAGGGGCTATGTGGGTTGGGTTTCCGAAGACAGTTAGTTTGGAGGGTGCAGGACGGGTTGGCCATGATAGCAGAAATGGTGGTAACCAAAACCATACCAGAATCTAAGCCTTTTTGGGACAGAAATGGAAGACAGTACTAGGGGTGAAGGAGGGTAAATGATGATTAAATCAAGACTAAAGTGAAAGTCGGGGGTTCAAATCCCACTAGAGGACAGAAACCTTGGGCCGGAAGGACTGGGGTTTCTAGTCCCACAGGTGCTCCTTGTGGTCTCGGGCAAGCCACTTAACCCTCCATAGCCCATGTTCCCTGTAAAATAGTTATCTCCAAGTTATAATGCCCTGTTTAATGTAATTTCAGTTTGTTCAATGTAAACTGCACTGATGCAGAATAGCGCGGTATATAAGAGAATGTAAATAAAGTGACACAGCAAGCAGGGGGCAACTGAGCGTAATGGGTGAGCCTAGAGCTCTCTATCTGCTGACAGTTTGTTAGTACGGGGCCGATTTTCAGGCAGCCCTGAGTGGTGACTTAGCCGGCTTTGTTCTAGCTGTTCAAATAAATTTTCCAATGCAACCTTGTCAGATAGATTGTAGCTGAAACTTGTCCTAAATCTAATTACAGTATCTGTAATAGAACCAGCTACAGATTTATGCCGGCTATCCATGCTAAACATGGCCAAGAAAAACTGAAAATAGGGGCTAATTGGTTATATCCTCTTCCATGCCTCCGAGAACAGGTAATTTCCTTAGTTATCTCACTACATCCAGTTGAAAATCCACCCCTAAGAGGCAAACTTTCAAAAAAGTTGGTTAAGTTCTCTCCCTCCCCCTTCTCCCAACCGAGCCACATCTCCAGGAACACCCACTTTTTCAATGGCTAAGTGGCCACAGAAAGTTGCTTTAGTCGCTCTGCAGGGGATAGTTTCAAACCTCAGGACTAGCTCGCTGATTCCCAGCACTATTTGGATAGGTCTTCTAGAAAGTCAACCCCTCTGTTAGAGATGCAGAGCATCAGAGCGAGTAGGCTTCTGTGTTCTCATAGGCTGTGATCCACCCACCTGCTTCAGCCTCACTGTAGGGGGGTGGGGGGCTTGGAAGAAAGGTACCCAGTCCCCTTCCTCATGGCTGGTCCCAGAGATGGTTTCAGAGGTTGGTGCCTAGGCAGACCTTAAGCGTGACACCCCCCTGGCTGTCAAAATGGATTGTTTAGCTTTGAACGTCCTGCTCTTTGCTAATCCCTCCCTGCTCCCCTCAGTTGCCACCCTAGGCGACTGCCTAGTTTGCCTGATGGTTACACCAGCCATGCCCTTGCTTTCCTCCTCGGACAGTGCTATCTGTGATGGAGTGGAGGAGTGGCCCAATGGCTTTCGCAGTGGTGTGAGTGGCAGGGAAGGCAGGATTCAAATCCCACTGACGCACTTCACTCTCTGGTGCAAACTTACAGGCCAATGCAGAAAGTCAGCACTGAAATCACACGCTATTAACAGTGTATGCGTTTTTGTAGCATGTTGATAGCACGAGACTTCAGCGCCAGAATGTAGCAAAGGACATGAATGAGCTGTATACAAAACTTCGGCGTAAAGTAATAACTTGTCTGTTCCATGTATACTAGCCTAAATTATTTCAGTTCAATCACGTTAATTCCATATTGTTCTATGTAACGTTGGGTTCTAACTGTTCCAGGTAAACCGCCTTGACACCTTTGATAATGCGATATATAAAACCAGTTAAATAATAAAATAAAGTTGAAAGGAGGGGAGCGAACCCATGGGCAAACATAGAAAATGACAACAGAAAAAGACCACATGGCCTATCTAGTCTGTCCTTCCATATCAACAACTATAACAGTCCCCTTTTTTCCTTTAGAGATCCTGTGTTTGTCCCATGCTTTTTTGAATTCAGTTACTGTCCTCATCTCTACCACCTCCACTGGGAGACTATTCCACGGATCCACTACTCTTTCCGCAAAGAAATATTTCCACAAATCACTCCTGAATCTATTCCCCTTCACCCTCATCCCATGTCCCCTCGTAGCAGAATTTGCTTTCAATCGAAAGAGGCTCTCCCCCTGTACATTTATGCCACGGAGGTAGTTAAACATCTCAGTCATAACAGAGACATTTTACGAAACCACAAAAGAGACCTAGCAGTAAATGGAGAATGATATAAATAAGTCCAAGAAACACACAAGGATAAGAAGCAAAAGACATTTGTTCTTGAACCCCGAATGTTCACTTATACGCTGAAAGATACACGCAGAAAATGTTCACGTCGAAGGGAACTATTCACTGGTACATATGCTGAAACCGTCTTTCCCTACATGTGCAAGATGTTTAAGGTGTAGAGCTATTGGCGCTCCTGCTGGTTAGGTAAGCCTCTACATGTTTCTCTGCATCGGGTGCAGACTTTGTTGCCATCTTATTTTAATGCACGCAGCTCATTGCATATAAGTTAAATACGCTTGGCATTGCTGTGCATGCATACTTTTACTCCCTCTTTACGTGTGCGTCGAGCTCTGTTCTGCACTTGGCGTGGCAAAACTTGTGCGCATAAGTTGTGTTATCTGCAAGCAAAGGGTGTGCTAGTCTTTCTGCATCAGCCCTTTAGATTGTAAGCTCTCTGCAGACCTTACTCTCTGCCCCAGCCTCCAGGACCTTCACACCTCCACCTTTCAGCCCTCTTGTCTTACACCACTCTTTTATACTGAAAAGTTCGTCCAATCTCGACTCGAGAATGAGTTATGATAGGGCTATAGTAACACTGTTTATAGGTCTCAGATTCGATAAGCACTCGTTTAGGACCCGCGTCCTTTCACTCGGTGCAGTCGTTCACATCAATGACCCCAGTGTCTCTTAGCTATCAAGTGCTTTATGAATACAAGTGCTGTATTACTTTTAAAATATATAACTTAACTTAAAACCGCAGCCCTTATTCACAGCCTTAAGAACAGTGCTGGTGAACTGGATCCCGACGCTCTGCTATGGCGCCTTACCGGCGTTTCAAACTAGTTTACACCACTCTTTGGCAGATCCCTTCTCTCTTTGCCCTTCTCTTCCACTGTCATCTCAGACTTCGATCTTTCCACCTTGCTGCTCTTTATGCCTGGGACAAACTACCTGAGTCGGGAGGACCGGCCCATCCATTTTGTGGGAATGTTGCCTGCACATGGCCCCGCATCTGAGCTGATGCGGAGGGGATGGAAGAATGGGACTGGAAGGGAGCAGATGCTAAGAGGGGTTGGAACTAGAAAGGAGCTGATGTTGGGGGAGGACTAGAAGGTGATGGGGTTGGTGAGAGAATAAAATAAGCTTGGGGAGTGAGGATGGAGAGGGGAAAATAGATTTTGTGTGGAAGGGAAGAAAAATCTACGATTGGCCGAGTATTGGGAGAGTGGGGATTGAGAATTGAGGGGTGAAATTTGAGTGGATGAAAAAGGAATAAAGAAAGAAATGGAGGAAAGAGCAAAAGGGAAAGATCAGTATTTTAATGCAGAGAGAGAACAGAAAAAACTAGAAGAGAGAGGAAAGGACAAATGGCAGCAGACAATGGAGAATTAGCAGAAGACACGAAGAAACCAGAAGAAAGCGACCGGGAGAATTGCAACTGAAAAATAAAATGCCCAAACAACAAAAGATAGAAAATTACTTTTTTATTTTGAATTTATTAACTGTAAATGTCAGTTCTGGGAAAAGTGCATTGCTAACATCTTTGTGTTTTGTTTAGTACAAGAGGAAATTACTTTATAGTTTTATTTCTCCAGTGTTGTACATTCCAAGTTTGACTTTTGGGGTTCCCAGTTTAATTATTGTCTTCATATTTCTAAATTGTGATCCCTTGTTCTATGTTTGGTGAAGGTCTATGTTCTGCATGTTTAACTGAGCTGAGGTCAATGTTCCCTCTAATTTTCTGTAGGCTGTGTGCGCATAAAATATCAGCTGTGCGGCTTTTGAAGGAAGGTTAAATTTTTTGTGCGCTACATAACGACACTTGGAGTTATATACTTTAAAATTTGACTACACATTAGAATACAGTATGTACACCACATTGATGTTAATCAAATTAAATGAAAATAGACGATTACTAAATGAAGCGGAAAATTTCTAGTAATTACAATCACAAATGTGGTATTATTTCAGTTAATTTTTATTGAAAGGCATATGCTTAAAAAACAAAGGGTAATAAACTCCGCTAACTAAAAAATCTCTCGTGTAGGCTGAAAAAAACGGAAGAAATCATCACATCTATATTTAAATAAAAAGTTATGTCGTGCATAATGGAGTAACCATAAGCATTGTCAAAAATAGCTGGTTATGATAGAACATGCAGCTTAAGAGATAATTAAAAACATACACGAATATACAGAGAAATAGTATACAGACCATAACCATAAACGCGCTGTAGACAGCGGAAAAAAACCCGGTCGCAGCGATACATAAAGGTTAAGTCAAAAAATATGGGCTACAGAAAAAGTGAGAACATGCGTGGGCGAATCTATAGTGCAAAATGAATGTGGGGCGCAAATAAACTGGATCGAGCCGATATAAACACCATGGTCCAAGAAACACAGATGAGCAAAGAATAGACATGCTACCTATAAACAGCACTTAAATGTACAGCATGTACCAATTGGAAGGGAGAAAACCATTACTTATGTCTATATAAAAGAAGTTATGTGTGAGAAACCAAACGTGCACGGTATAAAAGTAGAACGCACTGTACCTGCTTGGACTGTAATGGCGGGAAAACGCCGCGCAGGAGCATAGAGAGCCTACTTAAAGGGGAGAAGGAGGCTCCTCCCACTAACATTGTGTGCTGTAAAAAGCCTTATCTAATGAATCAAAAACTAAAAAAAATGAGTCATGTAAAACTTAAAAATGAAAGTGAAGAGATCCTTGCTGAGTTTGAAGAAGTGTTATGCCAAAAAACTATAAAGAACGTAAAAAGCAACACCTAACCAAAACGTAATCAGACCGCAGACCAAATAGGAGACCGTGGCAAAAATCACAGAAGAATATATCACATACGATTACAGAGAATAAATAAAATAAGTCAAAAAAAGATATCTGCCATAAAAAAACGGATGCACCAACAGTAGAACTCTGCTCCTGCATATCAAAAAAGAAGAAGATTAAAATAAACAGAACCACATTTTTGCATCGGGGAAAAAATATTTTTGCAAATAGTGTGGACCACAAAAGACAATCCAATGCAAAAAATAACAAACTACGATTACACCATCTTCATTAAGATAATATAAATAGAAATAAAAGACTTGTTGTTTAAAAACGATATATGTAGGAAAGCCATAAAACAAACCTAAAGAGCAACACCATACCTGCACACACAGTAAGAAGCGGGAAACACCGCGCGGGGACATAGGAACGCGAGGAGGGGGAAGTGGGGGGGAAGGGGGAGGGGAAGGGGGGGAAGGGGGAAGGGGAGGAAAGGGGGGGCCACGGGAAATAAGAAAGGAGGGAGGGAAGGAGAAAGGCACGTCAAACTAAAGTGCTTAAAATAAACCATCTTATTATGGAACACGTCACCATAGCATTGAGTGGCGCCGAAACAACTCATCTAATCTATAAGTAAACCATTGCAAATTAAAAATGAAAAAAGAAAGAAAACCATTGCAAATTAAAAAGGAAGAACCGTAATACATAAAGACCCCCATGAACAATCACAAATTATGAAGGGGCAAAAAACAAACAAGCAGCGCATGGTGATACAATAAAAATGCATAAGGAAAAAAGGAAGGATTAAAATTGCACCATATAAAGACCAATGATGGAAACGGTGCTGAAGGGGCTGCGGAGGCAAATTGTGATCACCGCACCAATACTGTGTGAAATACATTAATCCATATAACCCGATTGGGACAACTTGCTCAAATTGCAAAAGGCAAATGTAAAAAATTAAATAAAAGAAAATAAGCTATAACTAATCAAAGAAGGAAGCACCACCTAAAACATCCGTGTCCCGATGCACCAATATCAACTGATAGAACCATGCACCGGTCTCTCCTCTTCTTCGCTGGTGCGGTGTGTTGCTCTCGCATCCAAGGCAGCACTTGGCACTGAAGGCTGGCTGAGGGAGGGATCCAAGAAGGTGCGTGGCTGGCAGGCAGGCAGGCACAAGAGCAGAAAGAGGCTGGCTTGCTGGCTGCCCCTCCCTTTTATTTCCCTCTAGCCTGCCATGATTCATCAATCGTCGGTCACATGTGAGAGGAGTGAGGGCAGGGGACTCAGTGCAGACAGAGGAGAGATTCGGAAGTGACGAAAATTACAGAATGGCTATAGATCGGTGGTGCAGCCGCGGCCTTAAAAAACCCGAGGTTTGAAAACTCATGAAATCAGTAATTTTTGTGCGCTCCTTTAAAAGTTGTGTGCGCGCGCGCACACGCGCACAGCTTAGAGGGAACAGTGGCTGAGGTATTCTGTTTATGTAGTTTCTATTTGACAGTGCCACTTGTTCTCTTTCCCCAGAAGGAGATGTATTGGTATTCCCTAAGATGTATTGGTTTAATATTTGCAGTGTTGCCTTTTGATAGGGTTTGGTGCTTTATGAGTCTTGGTAGTGCTGTTATGATACAGCGGGTTTGCTATGGGTTCTAAATGAGCAGGGTTTATAGTACTTCCTATTGGGCCTGGCGGTTTCACTGGAGTATAGTAATGTAGAAATCTGCTAGTATTTCTTCATCCTCACTGCCCTTGCAAATGGTATTTGGAGACCCATTAAGGGGCATGTTTACTAAAAGTTAATGCGCATTCACAAATGTTAATGTGCGCTAAGTGCAGGTACACACATTTATTTCTACTGTCGCAGTGGCACTTTACACACATAAATATTTAGTAAACATGCCCCTAAGTCATTGACAGGAGAAAAAAAAAACTGACTCCACACCAGTTTCAAAAACCTTTTCTTCGCTTGTCAGTTCACAAAACAGCATTGCCTCAGTCACCCAAAGAGTCTTCATGTAAACGCTCTTTTGGTGACTGAGGCAATACGATTCTGACATCAGTTTGGAATTCAGCAGATGATGCATTGATTTTGGGCTGTTCTGGGAACTGACAAGCGAAGAAAAAGTTTTTGAAACTGGTGTGGATTCAGGTCACAGCTCATGATTATTTGATGACACCTTAAAGATACATTGTTTCTGAAACTGAGCCGTCGGATGAAGAATCTATAGCGGGAAGTATCCATTTGAGACTCTATACAGTGTTTGTTTGTCGCTTAAGTACTTTCTTGCCTTATGTCATTGAAATATTTTATGTTAGTGTTGAGTGTTTGGGTAAGTGAATGGGTGAATGTGTAGTTGTTCATTATTGAATATGAATGTATTTAAATTTATTAAAAATAATATATAAATGTTTCTAAAACAATGTGTAAATTTTATACATTTTTAGGTGTTGATTGTTATCAAGAACATAAAAGATATATAAATATACTGCTTTGAATCAATGAACAGTGGTTTCCGACGATTGAAAACATTATTTAATTGTTGTTAGGCCTTTGAAAGCCTAGAGTTACACTGTGTCACAACTTATGCTATTGTGATTTGTAGTCTTGTGGTTATTTGTGAATTAGTCGCCAATAAAATCTGTCATTTCCACAGTGAAGTAACAGTGGAGGACAACGGGAAAGGGGAATTTTCTAAAGACATTTCCATATGTAAAGCTTATTTCCCTGTTGGAAAAGAGCTTCTATAAAACTGCTCTGTAGTATCAGTGCGTATAAGGCAGGTACTTATGTGGATGCTGAATGTAGGTTTCCCAGGGCGGCATTTGAGTGGCTCAGGGGTGGAGTTATGATGCACCTATGGATTTTATAGAATATGCTAGTAGACATATAAAATATACGCACACCTTTACGTCAGGTTTGGAATAGGTAGAAATGTATGCATTGGCATTTCTACGTACCCATGTTGCCAGGGCTGGTTCTACCATTAGGTGAACTAGGCTGTCACCTAGAACACTGGTCCTCCAGGGGTGCCCATTGCCACCACTGCCACCCGTCTCCGAGGCCTACAGCGTTAGTCATGGTTCAGAAACTGCAATGTAGCGCTTACCTCAACTCGCCGCACTGCATCGCAATTTCTGCAATCTGCTATCTGTCTTTTGCACCCTCCTCCGATGCAGGTTTCCAGTTCCCTGCATTAAAGGGGGTGGAAAAGACAGATAGCAGAGATCGGATACTGTGACCAGGGGCGGCCCAAGGGGGGTGCGGGGCCATGTGCGGAGACTCAGTGCGGGGCCTCATTTGCATAATGGGCCTTATTTGCATAAATATTTGCATAATGTTACCATACACTAACTTTTAGTAAACATGTCTCTTAATGAGTGTATGGATAAAGAAAGACTAAAAGATTTCTACATTACTATAATCCAGTGCCAACCGCCAGGCACATTAGGAACTACTACAAACGCTGCCCATTTAGAACCCATAGCAAACCCGCCGTATCCTGACAGCATTACCAGGACTCACAAAGCACCATACCCTACCTATCAAAAGGCAACACTGCAAATATTAAACCAATACATTTCAGAGAATACTGGGGAAAGAGAACAAGTGGCAATGTCAAATAGGAATTACATAAACAGAATACATCAGCTCAGTTACACATGCAGAACATAGACCATCACCAAACAAGGAATCACAATTTAGAAACAGGAAGGCAATAATTAAACTGGGAACCCCAAAAGCCAAACTTGGAAGTACAACAACACTGTAGAAATAAAACTATAAATTAATTTCCTCTTGTACCAAACAAAGCACAGACGTTAATGATGCACATTTCCTAGAGGTTTCATATTCCAGTTAATAAATTCAAAATAAAGAGATATTTCTACCTTTTGTGCATTTTTTTTCAGTTGCAATTGCTCCAGCCACTTTCTTCTGGTTTCTTCATGTTTTCTGCTAACTGTCCATCGTCTGCTGTCCATTTGTTCTTTCTTCTCTCTTCTAGTTTTTTTTTCCATTCTCTCTCTCTACATCTGCTTTAACATACTAACCTTTCTCCTTTTGCTCTTTCCTCATTCCTATTTCATCCACACAAATTTTACCCCTCCATCCTCAATCCCCACTTACTCTCCCAATACCAGGCCAATTGTAGATTTTTCATCCCTCCCACACAAAATATTTTTCCCCTCTCCATTTTACTCTCCCAGCCCCATCCCATTCTAATCCTCCCCCAACATCAGCTCCCTTCTAGTTCCAGTCTCACCCAGCATCCATTCCCTTCTAGTCCCTGCATCAGCCCATTTCCAGTCCTAGCCCACCATCAACCCATTTCCAGTCCTAGCTCCCCCATCCATTTTCAGTCTGAGTCCCTTCATCAGCTCATTTCCAATCCTAGCCCCCCATCAGCCCATTTCTAGTCATTTCCTAGCCCCATCATCAGCCCATGTCAAATCATAGCTCCCCTCCACTCAGTCCAATTCCAGTCCAAGCCCCCCCCCAATGAGCCTACTTTCAGTTCTAGCCCCTCCATGAGTCCATTTCAATTCAAGCCCCCACCACAGCCCATTTCCAATCTTAGCTCCCCCCAACAGCCCATTTCCAGTCCTATCCTAGCTGCTCCATCAGCCCATTTTCAGTCCTAGCTCCCTTCCCTCACAGCCCATTTCCATTCCAAGCTCCCTCCCCATCAGCTATTTGCAGTTCAAGCCTCCCCTTCCACTCAGCCCATTTCCAGTCATAGCAACCACCCAACCCATTACCAGTCCTAGCCCCCCATCAACCCACTTCCAGTCCTAACCCCCCCATCACCCCATTTTCAGTTTAAGCCCCCCCTATAACCCATTACCAGTCCTAACCCCCCCATCAGCCCACTTCCAGTCTTAACCCCATCAGCCCATTGCCAGTCCTAAACCCCCCCCCATCAGCCCACCTCAATTCCTAACCCCACCCTCCAGCCCATTAGCAGTCCTAACCCACCCCCACCCCCCAGCCCATTAGCAGTCCTAACACCCCCCCAGCCCATTAGCAGTCCTAACCCACCCCCAGCCCCAGCCCCAGCCCATTAGCTGTCCTAACAACCCCCCCCCAGCCCATTAGCGGTCCTAACAACCCCCCAGCCCATTAGCGGTCCTAACAACCCACCCCCACCCCCAGCAGTCCTAACAACCCCCCCCCCCCCCAGCCCAGCCAGCCCAGCCCATTAGCAGTCCTAACACCCCCCCAGCTCAGCCCATTAGCAGTCCTAACAACCCCCAGCCCAGCCCCAGTCCTAACAACCCCCCCAGCCCATTAGCAGTCCTAACAACCCCCCCAGCCCAGCAGCAGTCCTAACAACCCCCCCAGCCCAGCCCATTCCATTAGCAGTCCTAACAACCCCCCCAGCCCATTAGCAGTCCTAACAACCCCCCCCCAGCCCAGCCCAGCCCAGCCCATTAGCAGTCCTAACAACCCCCCCAGCCCATTAGCAGTCCTAACAACCCAGCCCAGCCCATAAGAAGTCCGTACAACCCCCCCCCAGCCCAGCCCAGCCCAGCCCATTAGCAGTCCTAACAACCCCCCCCAGCCCAGCCCATTAGCAGTCCTAACAACCCCCCCAGCCCAGCCCCCTAGCAGCCCTACCACCCCCCCCCCACCCCCGCCCCGCCCACCCCATTAGCAGTCCTACCAACTCCCCCCCCCAGCCCAGCCCAGGGAAAATTAAATCAAAAGAAAACCTGTCTGCTGCCGCGGTCGGGGCCGCCGCGGCAGAATCGAGCGTGCCGCGGGGCCCCCCTGTGCACGGCAGAGCCTGCCCTCCCCTGTAGCAGCTCTCTCTTTGGAGCTGAAGTCAGACGCGCCGGCTTGCAGAGCAGAGCGCGAGAGAAGAGTTTCTCCCTCGCGCTCTGCAAGCCGGCGCGTCTGACTTCAGCTCCAAAGAGAGAGCTGCTACAGGGGAGGGCAGGCTCTGCCGTGCACAGGGGGGCCCCGCGGCACGCTCGATTCTGCCGCCGCGGCCCCGACCGCGGCAGCAGACAGGTTTTTGTTGTTTTTTTTTCAATTTTACTTTTCGAAAAGAATGTTTTTTGCGCGGGGCCCCCTGAAACGCGGGGCCCTGTGCAAAAAACATTCTCGCTCAATGGACGGGCCGGCCCTGACTGTGACACAGCTCCGGTGAGTTGAGGTAAGCGCTGCATTGCAGTTTCTGAGCCCCGGAAAGGGGAAGACAGCAGTGGCAATGGGGGACAGCAGGATGGAGGGGGGGGGGGGGTTTGCCTAGGGCACCTCCAATCCTTGCACCATCCCTGCACATTGCTTTTTACAAAACGGGCTTCAAACAGGCTCCTTTTTGGATTTCCCACATAGATGTCCTGTGATAAAATCAGGCCTGTAAAGACCAAAGGCCCCCATCCAGTCTGTGTATGTGCGTTGATGTACATGAATTCCCACATGCAATGCAACCCAACTACTTCTTCCCCAATAATAATTTGGATCGTACTGATAACTGGAGAGCAGAAGCCGCAATACTCCATAGCTATTGCAGCGGAACTCCCAGGAAGCATTAACCTGAGCAGAAGGCACTGTTCCATTGTAAAGGCTATAAACCACTGTGTGAGGCTGGGAGCATCTCGGCGAGTTAATCTTCTACTAATTTACTACAGTAAGTTTGTCTGCAAGAGTGAATTGAGTAGGCTGCAGATTAGCAAACTGCAAGATATACCAGAGCTGATTTGCTGTATCTACAACCGAAGAGGTACATAAAAACCCAATTAAGAGCCTTGCGAGAGGGAGAGAGAAGGCTTTTCCCTTGACTAAAGCAGGGTCTCCTCGAACCCGACAGGCTCCTGAGGCAAAGAGAAGATGGTGATAAACAAGTTGATCTCTATGGGGTTCCTCACTCTCTGCTGCCTTGTGGCGGGTAAGTTACTCCCTCAACATTTTCATAGAAACAAGTCAGCAAACAAACAACTGTATGCTTATTTAGTCTGTCCCCTCCATATCAAAGACAATAGTCCATTTTTTTCCCTTTAGAGATCTTCTGTGTTTGTCCCATGCTTTTTTGAATTGAGATGCAGTCCTCATCTACCTCCACTGGAGACTATTCCACGCACCTACCACTCTTTCTATAAAAAATATTTCCACAGTTTACTCCTGAGTCTATCCCCTTTCACCCTCATCCTATCTCCCCTCGTAGCCAAACTTGCCTTCAATCAAAAAAGACTCTCCCCCTGTGCATTTGTGTCACGGAGGTATTTAAACATCTCAGTCATATCACCTCTATTTGCCTTTTCTCTAAAGTGTACATATTAAGATCTTTAAGTCTGTCCCCGCATGGTTTGTAATGAAGCCCACTGACGATTTTAGTAGCCATCCTCGGTACCGACTCCAGCCTGTTTATATCCTTTTGAAGGTGCGATCTCGAGAATTGCACACTATACTCCAAATGAGGTCACACCAGGGACTTATAGAAAGGCACTTTCACCTCCTTTTTTCTACTGGCCAATCCTCTCCCTATGCACCCAAGCATCCTTCTGGCTTTCACCGTCGCTTTTTCTGCCTGTTTAAGCCACTTTAAGGTCATTCGGAAACAATCATGCCCAGGTCCCGCTCCTCTTTTGTGGACAGAAGTACATTGCCCCTTACACTGTACTATTCCCTTGCATTTTTACAGTCCAAATGCATGACTCTATTTTTTTAGCATTCGGTCTCAGCTGACAAATTCTTGATCATTAGTCAAGCTTAGCTGGACGCCTCCTCATGTTGCTCGATCTAGTCTGAGATCCTTTTTCTCCTTTTATTAACTTAATGAAGATTTTTCCTCTCTAGGGTTGTTTTTTGAATGAAACCTATTTGCTTGTGGTGATCACGTTTCTCTTCATCCTACAAGCGGGACTTATGTATATGTGAGAACAGGGGCGGCTCAAGGCAATCTGCTGCCTGAGGCGAAGAATGAGATGGTGCCCCCCACCCCACCACCTTAGAGGGGGGCGGGCTTTTTCAGAAATCCAATCAGAAAATGAACCAAACCAAAAAGCCGATTAGATTATATGGAGGAAATGTAAGATGTTTGCACACAGGGCCGTATAGAACTGCAATCGCGCCTTGTGCGACTTGCAACTCGGATGCATGCCCCCTCTCCCCCCATACCTACATCCAGCACTGCCTGCTCTTTCCCTGCTGCTGCCGCCCTCTGCTTTTTTCAAGGCGGCGCCGGCAGCAGGAAAAAAGCAGGCAGCGCTGAACAGAGGTATGGGGAAGAGAAGGGGGGCATGTGCCCGATCTGAAAGGCACCAGCACTTTAAGAAGATCTGTCCCTCCTTGCTCTGACATCGCATCGGAGGAAGGAGGGACCAGACCTGCTTAAAGTGCTGTGAAAAGGCTTAGGGGCTGCATTTCGGCTGCCTGGGCAACAGCAGACAGCCAGGGCAACAGCAGACAGCCAAAATGCACCCCCCAAGCCTTTGCGCCCTGGGCAGCTGCACCACTTGCACAGGGCTAGGTACGGTCCTGTTTGCACACCAAGGAACTAAAAGACAGCAAGAACCAACAGCACAGTTTATAAAACTAAATTATAACTCATTTTTATTTTGTTGTTATAAACTGCGTTATGGTTCTTGCTTTTTCTTTTTCAACATATATTTTGCATCCACAGTAGGTGCAGAGCAGAACCAGGACATTTACCCACAGAACTCAATATTTAAAAAAAAAATCTGATTCTGATCATTGCACTAACAACAACAACCACTATTCTCCAGTACAAGGCATATTGCGAACTAATACAAAACCCTACAACAAAGAGCAAACCTACCATACCATACCATATCAGCACAAACTTCCAAAACTCACATAAGGAGCCCATCCAAAAAAAGCATCACTGTAAATACTACAGTGGGCCCTGGAACATCCATATACCTATTTGAAAAGCTGAACAAGTCAAATTACTAGAGTACAGTATAGATCTTTATGTACAAACTCCATGTTAACAGAACACCTGACCTCAGTCACACACTCACAACATCGACCCTCACCACGTACAGAATAAGTAACCACAATCTAAAGTAAAAAATAAAAATATGTAGACAAAATAAACTGAAACTCCAAGAAGCCAGTCCACATGCAGTGCAACATCAGATAAATAAGAGATGCCGTTCCCCAATACTGTGTAAAATATAAAAATAGCACAAAGTCCAATCACTAAAATTAAATAAAATTATTTTTCTACCTTTGTTGTCTGACCATTTTATTCTCTGATCATGCAGGTCCCGATCTGAGGCTTCTGCTTTCCTGTCTTCTCTTAGCTCTCTTTCTGTGGTCTGTGGTCCATGGTTCATCTGCCATTTCTTATCTCTTCTTTTGTTTTCTTCACTTCCTTCCATCAGCCCATTTCCAATTCCAGTAACCCTCCCCAGTATCAGCCCCCTTTCCAGTCCTCCCCTCCCGTTACCTTCCAATGTCAACCGCCTTGCATTCCCACGACTGTCACTGGTGTCCATTCCCTTCCAGTCCCCCTCCTTCCCCATTGTCCAGCCCCTTCCAGTCCCCCTCCTTCCCCATTGTCCAGCCCCTTCTAGTACAGATACCATCCCAGGTATCAGCTCATGTCCACTCTCAGTCCCACCCCCCCCCCAGTCAGCTCTCTTCCAGTCGTCCTACCCTCTGTCCATCCCCCTTCCAGTGCCATTCGCATGTCAGCTCCCTTCCAGCCTCCTCCCTGTTACCCAGCCACCTACCACTCCCATCCCCAAGTGTCAGCTCCCTTCCAGTCTCTCTTCAGTACATCCTAGGTGTCAGCTCCATTCCAGCCCTCTCCTTCCCCCACCATATCAGCTCCTTTCCAGCTCCCTCCCGCTGCAGACCCTCTCAGTATCCGCTCTCTTCCAGTCCTATAATCCCATCCCCCCCGCATCAGCCCATTTGTAGCCCTAGCTCCTAGTTTTCTTCCAGGGCCAGCAGCACTCTCCTCCCCTCCCCTCCCCCATTAGCCCATTTCCAGTCCTATCCCCCTTATCAGCCCACTCCAGTCCTAGCCCCCCATCAGCACATTACCAGTCCTAACCCCCCCAATAAGTCCATTTCCAGTCCTAGCCCCCCAATCAGCCCATTTCCTGTCCTAGCCCCCCTAATCAGCCCATTATCAGTCTTAACCCCCCCATCAGCCTATTTCCATTATTAACTCCCCATCAGCCCATTTCCAGTTCTAACCCTCCCGATAGCCCATTACCAGTCCTAGCCCCCCCTCCCGATCAGCCCATTTCCAGTTCTAACCCCACCAACAGCCCATTTCCAGTTCTAAGCCCCATCCCGATCAGCCCATTTCCAGTTCTAACCCCCCCATCAGCCCATTTCCAGTCCTAGCCCCGCTCCCGATCAGCCCATTTCCAGGTCTAACCTCCCCCCCCCCCATTAGCCCATTTCCAGTCCTAGGCCCCCTCCATCAGCCCATTTCCAGTCCTAACTCTTCTCCCCATCAATCCATTACAGTGCTACCCCCTCCTGCCCTCCCCCCAGAACAGCACAGCCCAGCCCAACCTTCATAGGGAAATTTAAAATAAAAATAAAAATTGAGCCAGAACCGCTGCCCAGTGGTCCCCGCGCATCCCTGGCAGAGCACTCCTTTCAGCGCTGGCCTGCTTTTCAGAGCCACGAAGGGAGAGTTTCCCTTTCTCATGGCTCTGTTATTTGAGCCTGCTGGCGCTGATGGGAAACTTCCTTCCTGTTTCCCATCAGCGCCGGCGGGCTTAAATAACAGAGCCGTGAGAAAGGGAAACTCTCCCTTTGCGGTTCTAAAAAGCAGGCCGGCTCTGAGAGCTCTGCTGGGGAGGCGTGGGGACCGTGGGGCACTTCATTCTGCTGCAGCGGCAGTGGCTCCGGCTCGATGTTTTGTTTTTTTTTGAAGGCTGAGTGAGGCAGTGTTTTTGGGGGCAATTTTTGCCGCCCCCAAAAAGTTGCCGCCTGAGGCCACCACCTCACTCGGCCTCATTATAGAGCCACCCCTGTGTGAGAAACCTAAAAAGTCAGCTAACTATATGAGGGTTATTTTAGAAGTCCTATTCGTGCTTTGGACAGTGAAAATAGGCATAAAGATGTCCAAAGCATGGAGATGTCTCCAAAAACATTTTAGAAGCTTGCTTGTGGACATCCATGTCTGAACCGGGGACATGGGAGAGGGAAGGTTGGGGTATTACCACCTGATCTCAGAAATGTCATGGGTCACATCTAATGTTCTACCTGCTCCAAGCATCAGCAAAGTGCTTGTTTTGGCCATAGAACATCCAGAGAGTATAGAGACAATAGCACTCCATCATCCACAGTGATAACAGCAGTGGTTTTTGAAACCTGGCTTCCCTGGTCCACTACTCTAACCATTAGGGTGTTCCTACAAGTCCAGAATCTGGAATACTATTCCAGGGATCTCTATGTACAGTAGACGCACCCATAGACATCAATCTCGAGCACGTCCATGTTTGTGAAATCGTGCCTGAACTTGGACGCGCCAGCTTTTTTTTTTTTCAGACATTCTGGCTTGGACATCTCAGGTTAGAGAAAACGTTATGCAGGATTTCTGTGTTCAGTAGCACCCTGACTCCTCTATAGCTCCCTGGTCCCTCCTTTCTCAGGTTATTGCTTCAAGACCCATCAAACCCATTCTTTAAAGCTTTTTTTGCATGTTAAATATGTTTTATATAAGGAATCACGCTGTGCAAGGTAAAACGTAGGCGCGCCGTAAGATTGCACCTACTTTGATGCAATTCGCATACAGGTATTCCTGGGGCCATCACTTGGGCAGGGTTGTGATGTATGCAAGATACTTATAAAATGCAGATGCACATGTGCATTGCTTAACGTGTGTGCCTACATTCACACGTTTAAAGCAGGTGTAAATCTATGTGTGGGCATATGTGCACTACTGGGGGTCATCACAGAAGTCTATTTTGTAAAGGCATGTAGGCATCTAGGTTGCATTCATAATATAGGCACCTTTTGGACTTTGCACATGCCATCATTGTATGCCATCCAGTCGATGCCTACTCCTGGCGACCTTGAGGATTGTTGTCCCTATTCCCTGGGTCCTTATTATAAAGTTAGCCCTGCTCTCCCCTTCCCCCCTCCCCCCCATGGCTGCTCTACAACTTCCTGGTCTCTACTTTCTACGGTCAGATATTTTATCTTCATGCTCTTTAGTTACTGTTTTTTTATTACTTTTGTTATGATGCTTTTATTGTTTAATGAATATTGTGTGTGTTGTTTTGTAATCTGCCAAGATCTTAGGATTGTTGCGGAATAGAAATGATTAAAATAAACAAAATAAATACAGTCACCAATTCAAGCCCTGTCAACCCCTTACAGTGGATATTTCTCCCTCAAACGCTTTCACTTTGGAAAATTTGTGTAAAGTCTATGAGGAAAAGTGCCTGCGGACTTTTACAATGGTACAAGCGGTTTGAAAGTTGCCCTCGGAACGCATTGAGCCTTCTGTGCCCCACTGGCTGCCCTGCCTTGCTCTAGCTGGTATATGAACTTAAAGGTTAAGATTTCTGTTTCTGCCGTTGACAGTGAAGGGTCTCCAGTGCAACTTCTGTGGAATGCTGTTTGCTGTCCAGCCGTGCTTCAATGCTGCTACGATAACCTGCAAGAGAAACGAGATATGTGCCACCATCTCCCACTTCACTGGTAAGTTTACCCTCCGTGGATGTTCTTAACCTCTGCCTTTTCCATCTGGGATACAGGTGTGTAAGAGCCATTTTAGTTCACTTTAGTGGAAGTTATATAAAAAGAGAAACAAAAAGGGGAAAATAAAGTGAAGGGAATAATTTAATACGTTCCAGGATGAACTTTCAAAGGTTAAAACTTTCTTCTTCAAGTCAGGACTGTTTTAATAACAGATAACAATACCATAATTTCCATTTTATCCTGCTAGACCAGTCCAGACAAACTGGTTGTGTTCCCCTTCCAGCAGATGTTGGAGACAGAGAAAGACTTCCAGAACCCTGATTGGTTGAGGTCTGGTAGATAGTGGAACACCCCTAGGGGTCCTCCTCAGTATTTCTCTGTCTCCAGCAGATGAAGGAGCGTTTGTCGTGGTTTCTCTCTCCTCACTTGTATTGCCTTTATTTCTTTTATTTCTTTGGTGCTTCTTTGGACATAGCTCCGTTTACCCTGGAAGTACTCAGGCTTCACACAAGGTGTTGCTCTGAGTTTGCCCAGGATGAATCGTCGATAGCTAGTGCTCTGCTCTTGTGAGCTCCTGATTCAGATCAGTGCAACTCTGTCCCCGCAGCCGGTCAGCCCTAACCAGGAGGGTTAGGAGGCTATCTGGCCTGCCTCTGCGCTTCTGTGGAGTCCGGAGAAAGTGCTGAGCTGGCGCGGCTTTATCAAACTGTAAGTGTCATCCCATCGACAGTCTCAGGGAAAGAGAATGGGGGAGGAGGAGAGATGGATGGGTGATCAAAGGGTGACCAGGCTGTAAGTATTTATAGTTTATAATGCGATGGGAAGCCCATATGTTTATTAAGTACTGTCTGCTCTGATTGAAAGTGCCTTATCTTAAGTTCCAAAGTTTTACATTCTTGGGCTGATTTGAACCTTCCTCTTAGGACTCTCACCATAAAATTGTCAATGCTGTGTTCTGATCCCAAGAAGTGCTCTCTAACCACTGAGGTGACAAAAGTGACACCTTGGCCTGCTCTGCGCCATGTGATCTTATGTCTCTGTGAACTGATTCTTGTCTTTAACATTTGGCCCATCTTTCCAATGTAGTAGCCCATTTCACATTTTTTGCATTGAATAATATATGTCAGCCACCAAAGAGGAAGGAAACTTCCAAAAGAACAATACAAGCAACAATTGTAGAAAGTCCAAGCCAATATTTTTATTGAAGGACCCAACTTAGCTGAGTTTCGGCAAACTCACCTGCATCAGGGGTCTAAAAACATAAATGAAATTATATATAAAAACAAATGAATATTAAGAAACACTAATCCTTTTACATAGAAAATATATATACATTGAAGAATGTGCAAGAAAATAAAACATAAAACTAAACTCATGAAAATCATGTACTGATTTGAAATTGTAGATGTACAGATGAATATCCCACTTATGGAACATCTGGGTTTAAAGTTTAGCATTGGCAGCTGCTTGAGCAGTGCTCGCTGATGCCACTGAATGTCTGGCCTGTATTTTATAAATTACCAGGTCAGTATTCAAACTCCGCGTCTTTGGATTTTAAAATTAACACAGGATATCTTCTGGTGGTGAAGATCTAGCATCAGTGCTGACCGTGGCACCGGTATGGACAGCGGCGATATTCAGCCGCTGTCCAGATAGCCAAGTCGCATAACGTTAGGCCGGCTTTTTTCAGCCTAACTTTATTTGGTTACTTATCCGGTTCATGGATTGAAAATCACCATTAACTGGATAAGTGCCAGGACCACCCTCGCCCTGCCCTGCCCCGCCCATGGAGCACCAGGTGAGGCGGCTTAGAGGGGATATTCACAGGCACTATCCGGACAGCACCACTGAATATTGAACTCAATAGGATTTATCTGCTTAGCAGAACCTGCCTGGGAGCAGGTGCAAATGTGCACAGCTAAAGTATGAGCCATGCCTTGCCCAAACTCCTCCCCCAAATACGCCTACATCAAGACGCATACAAGTATGCACTTTATTGGCATAGCATGAACTTGGATGGGGGGTGCATTTTATGCCTTATACTGGTAGATATGCATGAGACTCCTATAGAAAATGACCCCCATAGACTATATGTTTCTCCAGGACCAAGCAGGAAGTCAGTCCTCACATATGGGTGACGTCGGCGCCGACGGAGCCCTCGAGGAGCAATTTTCCCCAGCTTTCAAAGAAAGCCTTTGGGAATTGCAGCACGCATGCGCGGTCGCCTTCCCGCCCAAGGGTGCCATCTTAGCCAGTCTTCTTTTTTCCGCGGAGCCCTACAGACGTACCCATCGTGTCCCCGCTAAAAAAGTTGATTTTCGTGAGTTTTTCTCTTTTTTCACTTCGGTTCGACGCCGGTCGTTTTCCTGCCCGGACTCGCGACGCCGTTGCGAGTCCTTCTCTTATTTTTTCGGTTTTTCTGATTTTGGTCAGTTTCGTTTTCGGTTTTTCGCTGGCAGCCCGGTCCTTTGACCTTGCAGGGGCCCTTTTTTCCCCCGATGGCTGCCAGTGGTTTCAAGCGGTGTGGTCAGTGTGACAGAAATATGTCACTCACTGACACACACGATAATTGCCTCCGCTGCCTGGGCCCGGATCATGAAGAACTGATCTGTGGAGCCTGTGGCAAAATGTCCTCCAAAGCGTTGAGGAGTCAGCGGCACCAGCGGGATAGAATCTTCGCTGACCCCGGCCGTACCCGGACCTCGTCGGAGGCCTCGGCATCCAGAGGCTCCAGCTCTGACCATCGCCGAAGCTCCTCCGACAGGGGTTCTCCCTCCGGGGACCATCGACAGAAGGAAAAACCCGCGAGGGCGGCATCGGTGGACGCTCCTGGCTCCGCGAGGGCCAGGTCGCATAGCCCCGATAGCCGTCCCGGGTCTTTGGAGAAGGAGCACCTCCCGAAGCGACCTCGCCTGGAGTCGGAGTTGCCTGCTCGGGTAAGTCCTGTAGTCCTTCTGGACTCGCCTCCGAGATGTCCGACGTCGGGCCCGACGCCGTCGGGGCCCGAGTCGGGGACTGCTGGGTCACCTGAGGTCGGACTCAGGTTGACGGCCTTGGAGAGCAGACTATCTGCCTTCATGGACCAGCAGCGGGCACTGATCGCTAGCCTGGCTGGCGCCACTGCCCCGACCGCCGGGACGTCGACGTCTAAGTCGACCCCGGAGACCGAGCCGATCCTCGAGTCCATGCGAACTCGAGTCGATCCTCGGTCGAGGTCCCCCTCGGCCTCCCGTTCGGGACCGAGGTCGTCGCCGCCGACTCCCTCGGCGTCGGGGCGGCCGACGCCTCCGCCTGCCCGAGCCGACCCCACCGATTCCTCCTCGGAGTCGGCCTGGGAGTCTGAAGAGGAAGAGTCACCTGATTCGTTTCGGACTCGGTGTGTCCCCTCGGACTCACCTGAGTCCGAACCTCGGAAGCAGTCCCCTCCGGAGGATGCCCGGTTCTCGGACTTCGTCAGGGATATGGCCAAGGCTTTGGCCTTCCCTGCGGATCCCGAGGAGGAGCCTCGAGCCGAAGAGCTCGACGCCCTTCAGTACGACTCTCCCGCCCGGGAGCACTTTACTGTACCGGTTCCTCCCATGCTGGAACGACTATTCTTCCGCATGTGGGAGAGTCCGGCCTCGTCGCCGGTATTAAGCAAGCGGGTCGATTCCATCTATCGAGTCCGCAAGAGTCCTGGCTTCCAAAAAGCACAGCTGCCACACCATTCCATGGTGGTGGAATCGGCCATGCATAGGCTTAAGAGCCAAAAGATGCACTCATCGGTGCCTCCTGGCAGGGAGGCCCGTAACCTGGATGGCCTTGGTAAGAAGTGTTTCCAGGGCTCTATGCTGGCTTGTCGTGTCCAGACCTACCAGCTATACATGGGCATGTATCTCCGAGACCTGGCTAAAGAGATAGCCGGATTCTCCGCTGGACTGTCCGAGGAACCTTTGCGGAGGTTCCTTGCCTTGACAACTGGTATTCGGGAATGCTCCAAATTCATGTCCCGAGCAGCCTATGATGGCTTTGAAGCATCGGCTCGAGTAGCCGCAGCTGGCATCGGTGCCCGCCGACAGGCTTGGCTTCAGTCGTCTGACCTTGAACCCTGGGTGCAGGACAAGTTGGTCGATGTCCCCTGCAGAGGTGAGAACCTCTTTGGCAAGCCCATGGCTGAAAAGGCTGCACAAATCGAGACGGAGACTCTCACCAGGACTAGGCTTTCTAGGAAAACCTCCGCCCCTTCCCAGAAAAAGAAGGGCTCGGGAAAGAAGTCCTTTTACCCGAGAAAGGCGGCTGCCTATAAACACTACCCTCAATATCAGGCCTCCGCAGCTCCCCCACAGGGCCAGCAGGCCAAGGGACGGGGTAACGGGTCCCGTAGGCAGCAAGCCCCCAAGCCTGCACCACCAGCCCCTGCTCAGCAGGGTGGGGGTTTTTGACTTCCTCAGCATAGCCTCTCCCCCTCAGCTGGCTCCTCCCAGCACAGGAGGCCGGCTGGTTCATTTCGCCCACAGGTGGTCCAACATCACTTCAGATGCCTGGGTGCTTCAAGTCGTGAGAGAAGGATATCTTCTCCACTTCCATCAGGTCCCTCCCTCTTATTTTCCGGGAGAACCTCCTCGACTCCCTCTGCACAGGGACTTGCTCCTTCAGGAGTTAGCAAGTCTTCTTCAGGAACAGGCTGTGGAACCGGTGCCCCACCACCTGAGAGGTCAAGGCTTTTATTCCAGGTATTTCCTAATACCAAAAAGGACAGGAGGCCTCAGACCCATCCTGGACTTGCGCAACCTCAACAAGTTCCTCGTGCGGGAAAAGTTCAAGATGCTTACCCTTGGAATCCTTCTGCCCTACCTCCAGCAGGGAGATTGGCTATGCTCCTTAGATCTAAAGGATGCCTACACGCACATCCTCATCCACCCAAGCCACCGCCAATACCTAAGGTATGTGGTGGCAGGAAATCATTACCAGTACAGAGTACTGCCCTTTGGCCTATCCTCCGCACCGCGAGTCTTCACAAAATGTCTCGCAGTGGTGGCGGCCTATCTCCAGCTTCACGGCCTCTATGTCTTTCCGTACCTCGACGACTGGCTCATCAGAGCATCGTCCTCTCCGGCAGTCACCAATGCCACACACTGCACGGTGACTCTTCTGCAGTACTTGGGCTTTGTCATAAACTTCGCAAAGTACACTTTGCTCCCCTCACAGGATCTCGAGTTCATCGGCGCAAGACTGCACACTCCTCAGGCTCGAGCTTTCCTGCCTCTCGACAGGGTTCAACGGCTCATGGACCTAGCCGGCCGTTTTTGCAGCCAGTCCCTGGTCTCCGCCAGGCGCTTACTGAGACTACTCGGCCATATGGCTTCCACCGTCCACGTGACCCCCAATGCTCGCCTGAATATGCGGCCTGCTCAATGGTGCCTTCGCAAGCAGTGGCAACAAGCCACCGGCGGACTAGCCGACTTAGTGCGCATCTCCGGGCCGCTGGCCTCTTCCCTACAGTGGTGGCTTCATCGGCCGAACCTGGTGCTCGGAATGCCGTTTCAGTCGCCTCAGCCGGCTCAAGTGCTGACGACCGATGCTTCTCTCCTGGGTTGGGGAGCACATTGCCAGGGGGCATGTACTCAAGGTCTCTGGACCGCGTGGGAGTCTGCTCAACAGATCAACTTCCTGGAGCTCAGAGCAATCCGTCTGGCGCTCAAGGCTTTCTCCCACCTGACTTCTCACCGGTCCGTCCTTGTCCAGACGGACAATCAAGTTGCCATGTTCTACGTGAACAAGCAGGGGGGCACGGGCTCCTTCCTTCTCTGCCGAGAAGCTCAGAAGCTCTGCTCTTGGGCCGTCAGTCACGGCATTCTTCTCAAGGCAGTTTATCTCTCAGGCCAAGAGAATTGCCTGGCGGACAAACTCAGCAGGATACTCCAGCCGCACGAGTGGCGTCTGGATCCCTTGGTAGTTCAGAAACTTTTTCTGAAGTGGGGCCTCCCCACGATGGATCTCTTTGCCAGTCCTCTCAACCGGCAACTTCCTCGCTTCTGCTCTCGTCAGCCACATCCCCTTCGGGTAGCGGCAGATGCTTTTCTACTCTCATGGTCGGAAAGCCTTCTCTATGCTTTTCCTCCCATCCCGCTAGTCTCTCGAACTCTATTCAAGGTTCTCCGGGACAAAGCTTCCATGATCCTGGTGGCTCCTCGCTGGCCCAGACAGCCGTGGTTTCCACTCCTGTTGCAATTAGCGGTAGAGGATCCGTTCCCTCTGGGGTTTCAACTGGATCTCCTAACACAGGATCAGGGGTCTCTGCTACACCCCAACCTCAGATCTCTCAATCTAATGGCCTGGCGGCTGAAAGGGTAGTCCTTGCTCCCCTTCTCCTGCCGGCAGAGGTGGAAGAGGTCGTCCTAGCTTCTCGGCGACCTTCTACCCGCAAATGCTACGCCCTTAAATGGCGTCGCTTTTCCGTTTGGTGTGTATGGCAGTCTCAGGATCCCTTCTCCTGCTCGGTGTCGGTGATCTTGCAGTACCTGCTCTACCTCTCTAATCTGGGACTTAAGTCCAACTCCGTCAAAGTCCACCTCAGTGCTCTTTCAGCACACCATGTGCCGGTGGACGGCAGACCTCTTTCCAGCGACCCTCTCGTAGCACGGTTTCTCCGAGGTCTCCTTCTACTTAAACCACCTCTGCGCCCGCCAGCACCTGACTGGGATCTGAATGTGGTTTTACAGCGGATCACCTGTCCGCCTTTTGAACCGATGGCTACCTGTTCTCTGCGTTTTCTTTCGTGGAAAACCTTATTCCTGATAGCCCTCACTTCCGCTAGACGCGTAAGTGAATTGCAGGCCCTCGTGTCTGATCCCCCTTTCACTCGGTTCTACAAAAATAGGGTAGTCCTACGGACTCACCCAAAATTTCTTCCAAAAGTCGTCTCCCCTTTTCACATCAATCAGGAGGTGGTACTTCCAACCTTCTTTCCCAGGCCTCACTCCAGCCGAGCTGAAAGGGTCCTGCATACCCTGGACTGTAGAAGGGCATTGAACTTCTACCTTGACCGTACGCGGGAGCACCGTAAAGCTGCTCAGCTTTTTGTGTCTTTTGACCCCAATAAATTGGGGCTCCCGGTCTCCAAGCGTACTCTGTCCATCTGGGTTGCTGACTGTATCGCTTGGGCATATGGGGCAGCCGGACTCTCCTTAGAAAGTCGAGTCACGGCTCATTGTGTTCGGGCGAAGGCTACGTCAGTGGCTTACCTCCGCTCTGTTCCGCTGGCAGACATCTGCTGGGCCGCTACTTGGTCTTCGAGCCAGACTTTTGCGGTCCATTACTGTCTCGAGAGGGAGTCCCGCAGGGACAGTGCTTTCGGACAGGCAGTCCTCCGAAATCTCTTCGAGGTTTGAGCAACTCCTACCCTCCATCCCGGATGGGGGCTACCGGTGGGTGATAATTCAGTGAAGATTCCTTCCTTCTGTGCCGCTGAGCTAGAGGGAGCTCATTTTTGTGCTTAGGGTCTCCGGTAGCCTTAAGCTTGGGAGTCCCATATGTGAGGACTGACTTCCTGCTTGGTCCTGGAGAAAGCGTAGTTACTCACCTGTAACAGGTGTTCTCCAGGAGCAGCAGGAATCAGTCCTCACAACCCTCCCTCCTCCCCGTGGAGTTGCAATCATCTGCTTAAGTTTTTTTGCAAATTTTTATGCTGTCTTTTAGCTATGTCATCAGACTGGCTAAGATGGCACCCTTGGGCGGGAAGGCGACCGCGCATGCGCGCTGCAATTCCCAAAGGCTTTCTTTGAAAGCTGGGGAAAATTGCTCCGCGAGGGCTCCGTCGGCGCCGACGTCACCCATATGTGAGGACTGATTCCTGCTGCTCCTGGAGAACACCTGTTACAGGTGAGTAACTACGCTTTCACTGCACTGCAGTGAGTTCAGGACAAATTGGTCAATGTCCCATGCCAAGGAGAGAATCTCTTTGGCAAACCCATGACTGACAAGGCTGCCGAGCCGAAGACCAAATTCATGACGAGGACCAGGCTCTCTAAGAAGAACGCTGCCCCTCCCCAACAGAAGGATTTGGGAAAAAACCCTTTTACCCAAGGAAGGGAGCTGCTTACTGAAACTACCCACCCTATCAGGCCTCCCCAGCACCCCAACAGGGTCAAAAGGCCAAGGGACATGGGCATGGCCCGCGTAACCAGAAGGCTCCAAAACCCCAGGCACCGGCACCGGCCCCGGCCCAGTCAGGCAGGAGCTTTTGACTCCTTGAGCATAGCCTCTCTACCCCAAGGAAATCAGCAGCCCACAGGGGGATGTCTGGACCTCTATGCCCAGAGATGGGTGGCTATCACCACTGATTCCTGGGCACTAGAAACATAGAAATATGACAACAGAAAAAGACCACATGGCCTTTCTAGTCTGTCCTTTCATATCAACAACTACAACAGTCCCCTTTTTACCTTTAGAGATCCTCTGTGTTTGTCCCATGATTTTTGAATTCAGTTACTGTCCTCATCTCTATCACCTCCACTGGGAGACTATTCCACGGATCCACTACTCTTTCCATAAAGAAATATTTCCGCATATCACTCCTGAATCTATCTCCCTTCACCCTCATCCCATGTCCCCTTGTAGCAGAACTTGCTTTCAATCGAAAGAGGCTCTCCCTGAACATTTATGCCACGGAGGTATTTAAACATCTCAATCATATCAGCTATATCCCGCCTTTCCTCTAAGGTGTACATATTAAGATCCTTCAGTCTATCCTCATATGCTTTATAATGAAGACCACTAATCATTTTAGTAGCCACCCTCTGCACCGACTCCATCCTGTTCACATCCTTTTGAAGGTGCGGTCTCCAGAATTGCACACTATACTCCAAATGAGGTCGCACCAAAGACTTATACAGAGGCATTATCACCTCCTTTTTTCTGCTAGCCATTCCTCTCCGTATGCACCCAAGCATCCTTCTAGCTTTTGCTGTCGCCTTTTCTACCTGTTTAGCTACTTTAAGATCATCAGACACAACCATGCCTAGGTCCCGCTCTTCTTTAGTGGACAAAAGTACTTCACCTCCTATACTGTATTGCTCCCTTGGATTGCTGCAGCCCAAATGCATGACCTTACATTTTTTAACATTAAATCCCAGCTGCCAAATTCTAGACCATTCTTCAAGCTTAGCTAGATCCCTCCTCATGTTATCTACCCCTTCCTGGGTGTCTACTCTATTGCAGATTTTGGTATCATCCGCAAAGAGGCAAACCTTACCTGAAAGCCCTTCCGCTATATAACTAACAAAGATGTTAAAAAGAATCGGACCAAGGACAGATCCCTGGGGCACACCACTGATAACATCCTTCTCCACAGAGTGAGCTCCATTTACTTGTACTCTTTGTCGCCTCCCACCCAACCAGTTTCTAACCCAAGCAGTAACTTTAGGGTCCATCCCTAGGGTGCTCAGTTTGTTTATAAGTCGCCTGTGAGGAACAGTGTCAAAGGCTTTACTGAAATCTAAATACACCACAACTAGGGCTCTCCCTCGGTCCAACTCCCTGGTCACCCAGTCAAAGAAATCAATCAGATTTGTCTGACAAGACTGCCTCTGGTGAATCCATGCTGAAGGGTGCAAGGAGAGTTATCTCCTCCACCTGGTTCAGGCACCTCCCCCCTTATTTCCCGGGAGAGCCCCTCAGGTCTCCCCTCCACTGGGGCCTTCTTCAGAAGGAATTGGCATGTCTTCTCAAGGACAAAGCGATGGAACCAGTGCCCCACCACCTCAAGGGCTTCTACTCCAGATACTTCCTTGTGCCAAAAAGGACAGGGGGCCTAAGGCCCATCCTTGACCTACGCAGCCTCAGCAAATTCCTGGTGAGGGAGAAGTTCAAGATGCTCTCCCTTGGAACAATGCCGCCATACCTCCAGTAGGGAGACTGGCTATGCTCCTTAGACCTCACGGACGCTTACACTCATATCTTCATCCACCCCAACCAGAGGCAGAATCTGCGGTTTGTAGTAGGGGGCAGGCACTTTCAATACAAGGTGCTCCCCTTCGGCCTGGCCTCTGCCCCAAGGGTCTTCACAAAATGCCTGGCAGTCGTGGAAGCCTTCCTCTGGCTCCAGGGGCCTTTGTTTTTCCCTGCCTAGATGACTGGTTCATAAAGGGAGGCACAGCAGGCCACCGCGCTCATTATCCAGGTTCTGCAACACTTGGGCTTTGTCATAAACTACCCCAAGTCTCACCTCCTCCTGACGCAGTGCCTGGAGTTCATCGGGGCAAACATCGACACTCCCCATTCAAAAGCTTTCTTGCCCAAGGATCGAGCCGGTCATCTCAGATCTCTAGCTCAGGACGTGCAGCACCATCCCTCGGTGCCTGCCCGGCTTCTTCTGTGCCTGCTCAGGCACATGGCCTTCACGGTCCATGTCACTCCAGATGCTCACCTCCACTTGAGGACAGTGCAGTGGTGTCTCTGGGACAAGTAGTCTCAGGCCACAGGCCACCTCTGAGACAGAGTTCCGGTGACCCACCAGTTGGCAAACTCCCTGGTCTGGTAGCAGTCACCCCAGCATCTCGAAGCGGGCATGCCTTTTCAGGCCCCAAGCCACTTGAGGGTCCTCGCCATGGATGCCTCCCTGCTTGGCTGGGGAGCCCACTGTGGAGATCTCCGCACTCAGGGTAACTGGTTGCCCAATGAGAGCACCTAGCAGATCAACCTCCTGGAGCTCCGAGCCATACACCTAGCCATGAGTGTCTTCTTTCACCACCTGCTTCACCAGCCAGTGCTGTTCCAGACAGACAACCAGGTGGCGATGTTCTACATGAACAAACAAGGGGGCATGGGGTCCCAGGCACTGATCCTCTGCTTGTATGCAATCCAACAGGGTATCCTCCTGCGGGCAGTGTACCTCCCAGGTCAGGGCAACCTGCTGGCCGATAGACTCAGCAGGGTTCTCCAGCCGCATGAGTGGCAGTTGGACCCCAGGGTAGCCAGTCGGCTTTTCTGGCTCTGGGGCAAACCCGTGATGGACCTGTTTGCCAGTCTGGACAACTTTCAGTTGCCCCGCTTCTGCTCCTGGCAGGCCCACCCCTCCAGGGTGGCAGCAGACACGTTCCTAGTCTCATGGTCAGAAGGCCTCATGTACGCCTTCCCTCCAACACCGCTGATCGCCAAGACCTTGTTCAGGACCCTCTGCGACAGGGCCTTCCTCATTTTGGTAGCTCCTCAGTGGCCCCGGCAGCCGTGGTTCCCGCTGCTTCTGCAGTTGGCGGTGGAGGCCCCCATCCCCTTGGGGACTGCCCCAGGACTCCTTTCTCAGGAGGGGGGCTCTCTCCTGCATCCCAACCTGGGATCCCTCTCTCTGACAGCATGGCTGCTGAGAAGGTAAATCTGGCTCCTTTCATCTTTCCAGTTGACGTGGAGGACATTCTGCTGGCCTCTCGCAAGGCCTGTACCAGGAAGGCTTACGCCCTCAAATGGCGCAGGTTCTCTGCTTGTGCACCGGACATTGAGCTGACCCTTTCTCCTGCCCGGTGGCTATGGTGTTACAATACCTTCTCCACCTCTCTCAGTCTGGGCTCAAGTCTAACTCCATCCGAGTGCACCTGAGTGCCCTGGAGGCGCACCACCATCCAGTGGATGGTAAGCCTCTCTCGGTCCAGCCGTTGGTGACCCGTTTCCTTCGGGGCCTACTCTTATTGAAACCCCCAGTTCGCCCTCCGGCAACCGAATGGGACCTCAACATTGTGTTGGTGGTAGCTCACTCGCCCACCCTTTGAGCCTCTGGCTACCTGCCACTCTCGCTACCTGTCTTGGAAGGTAGTTTTCCTGGTTGCGCTCACCTCCGCTTGCAGAGTTAGCGAGCTCCAGGCCCTTGTTATTTTATAACCTACATGTGTACTTCATGACTTGGCTGTATTCCACCCAAAGTAGACCTCTGAACACATCTACCCCTGGGTTGCATGCAAGCATGTACCTACTTTGGGCTGGCCCAACCATTAGGCAAACTAGGCGGTTGTCTAGATAGGTGGCTTCTGAGGGGGACAGCAAAGAGCAGAGCATTCAGCTAAACAATAGCAGCCAGAGGGCATAAGGCTTAAGGTTTGCTCAGGGCGCCGCCAACACCTTGAATCAACTCTGTGGCCAGTCCTGTGCCTACCTCTTATAGCGCATACTTGTGCGTGGGGAGATAATTTCTATAAGGCCTTTGACACATGCATAAATTTATAAACACATGAAAAAAGCCTTGATAAAATCACCCTGTAGTGCTTTACGCATCTGGCATTATAAGGGTAATTTTATAAACAAGGTTCCTGGTTAACGGAGGTTTTCACATTTTTGTGTACACCTATTTTAAAAAGTACTCAAGTGCGTGCATATGTTAAGACCTTTGGACTGGTGTAAAAGATTGCACCTCCTATTTGCAAGCATGTTTATAAATTAATGGATTTTATAATTTACGTGTGTACCTGCTCGCACTGCCAATATTTCACCACTTATACATGTAAATGACTAACATATCAACACTGACATGCATCTTTGCCTTGTAAATTTGGTGGCCCCCTTATATATTCACCCCCAGTACATATCATGCCGGTTAATCTTTAAAAAATAATCACTTATATATTTGGCGCCATCACAGTACACAAATTTTTGTAGCAGGGATATTTTTGAGATCCTAGCGTAAAGTTTTCAGACTGTAGCTTATATTTTCTATAAAGCAGCTCAAAGCTCATGGCTGTTTTTAAACCTGTGGTCCCAATCAGCCTTGAATTTTCAAATACTCAAAAGGAAATTCCCTGAAGAATTTCCCTTTGAAACTTAGGGGCATATTTACTAAGGTGAAAGCTGGTAGCACATGGTCAGCCCCAAAATTTAGCACGTGGATGGACCAGGCCCATGCTAACAAATGGAGATGTGCTCAGCATGCCCCTGTGTAGTTAGCATGAGTTTGCGCCCTCTGTGCTAAGCAGTTTGCCGCGATTAACACAGGTGCTACCCACTGAGGTGACAGTAAGCGCACTACGCTAAGTGCTACATTGCGTTAAAGAGGTCTACATTAACCCTGGTTTGCATATTCCACCGCTGAACTGCCCAGTCTCCACCCGAACTTGCACTAAGTATTTAACACGAAATGTTAAGTGTGGCCGCTTTTTTGGCACACAGTAACAGTTATGGCATGTTTGTCATGCGCTAAATCCCACACTAAGGGACCCTTTTACTGAAGCCTACAAAGGATTTGCAATTAACGCACCAAACAAATGCATAATAATTGCAAAGCCTCCTTGTAAGTACTCTGCGATGTTATCAATATGTTCCCAGCAACTAAAGCGCGATGGGCCACTCGAACGTGCGCTCCGCTAAGGTGGGTTCACCTAATGACTCCCTTAGATGAGTGGTTAGGTGAACCCATGTTAAGAGACACGTTGCCACTGAGCATGCGCCAATGGCCCTCGAGCTAGCGGTAAAGCGCTCTCCACGCCCACACTCTACCCATTCCCCACCTCATCCCGCAATCACTGATAAATGTGCATTTTAGCATGCGGCGGCAGATGCCCTTGCACATTTGCATTCCTGATTGCTAGCTGCCACGCGTTACAATGCACGTTAACCGGCACATGGGATTTACTATAAGGGGCCCTGTTAGCGCGCTTTAGTAAACATGCCCCTTAGCTTGCAAGTCGGTGGATATAATACCCAACCATCTGCAACTCTCCCAGGCAATTTCAAAATAGCATCACATGTTCTGCGCAAGTGAAATGCCCTTAGCATCATCCCTAGGCTCTCTGATGCGCAATTAAAATCAGCTTATGCTTTACATACACTAACCTAACCCACATTGCTGCCGTGTTTTTGAAAAATTACTTCTTATCCTGATCTTTTTTTTTAGCCTGTGCCTTCCAGTATAACACACTGACATGCATCGCCAGAAGGTCATGCAACAGATCCATCAAGTTTGGTATTGGAAACTCCGTCGTACGATTTGCCAGCTGCTGCAACAGTGACCTGTGCAACACTAAACTTCGTACAATCATAAAGTATCCACAAGGCTGTAAGCCACCTTCAACTACATATGAAGTTTAATACGGTTTCCTCAGCAGTTTTCAAACTTCAAATCAGCATTCTATCTATTGTTTAATCTCTCCACCCAAAACAATATTGCAAAGTGGTTTCGGAAGAGCTCAATCTGACTTCCTCTTAAAGAAGATATAATTCTAACTACTTAAACAGTGTCGGGTCAGTATTCCAAGGGACATGGTGGAGTGGATTCCTTCTGTTGTTTCTCATTACCTCTCCCTGTGCTCCTTTTCAGGAATTCTGCTGATAAGGTAAATCTCTTTTGCCACGCCCTTTTCTTCCACTTCCAACTCCAGACTCTATTCCTTCTGCCTGGCTGTGCCATACTCCTGAAATAGACTTCCTGAGTCAGTATGTCAGGCTCCGTCTCTGGTCCCATCCAGACTAAAACCCCATTTTTTTTAGGCTGCTTTTGGATGCTGACCCCTTATTCTCCTGTTTATGCCCATATGTGTTTTAATCATTTTCTATAAGTAAATTCCCCAGTCCCTTGAATAGATTGTAAACTCTGCAGAGCAGGAACTGTCTGTTATGTGCATGTATAGGGCTGGCTTTTGAAATTCGAAAGCCCTAGGCACATTCACTACAAAATATGGATTTTTTTAATATCGCTTTCCTGTGAAATAACCCCTTATTAATATATGTATATTTTTTTAAAAATGTATTGTCTTCACAAAGATTTATGTGCTCGCTCTGTTAGCCATTATACAGTGCACGCAACGAGGCCTGTGAGAACTTTGCTTGCTATAGCATTTATGTTTTGAGGTATACACATTTGTTGTGTATTCCATGTTTTTATCATTTGGAAATTTTACCATGGATGATATAGTTTGCTTTTGATCCCTGATGCAGGTATATGCATGTCGAAACACAGCCATGTTGGGTCTGAATAAACTTACTGATTGATCTGCCATTGCTGTTTGGACTCCTTTATTCCTGCTGTGTTTTACATATTTACACACTTGATATGTTCATCAGCATTTGTGTGCAACTGGGGTTGGATCTGGGAGCCTAGTTTATAAAGGCGCGTTAAGTACCTATGTTAAGTTCATAAATTACTTCCAATAAATCAGCACTTGGTTCTTGCCCCAGGCTGAGGGCTCTTTTAAACAATTTTTTATTCTTGCGCTCATGAATTAGTCATGCAATTGGGACCTATTTTTGGACTTCAGATAGACATCCTGTTATAAAATTAGGCCTATGGAGAGTAATTTTATTATCGGATGCCTAGTTTAAGCATGCAGAACACACCTATCCTGAGCCTATATAGAAAAGCAGGTGTCTACTTTTCTTTAGAAAATAGAGGCGCATAAATAGTGCAAATGTCTAGCGAGAACCAACGCTTAATCTAGGGCAGGGTAAATGTCAGCGCCTAGATTTTTGAAGTACACACATAAATTTAGGCTCCACCCAAGCTCCGCCCCTGTGCATGCCCACACTGAAAGTACACATGATTGTACTTTTGCATGTGCTTACTGACTAGCAATCACCTAAAGCGTATGCCAAAGTGCCCATTTCTTCACATAAAATAGGGGACGTATGCGCATAAATGGTGCATATCTTTAGGCAGCATGCCTATAAAAATTAGCCCCTTAGGGAGTTATTCTGAGCTATGAATAGAGAGGAAGTTAGATGGGGGTGGGAAATTAGATGGGGCGGAGAAGGGGCAGCCCAGGGGCGAAGTCTGAGTGGGCAGTGGGTGGTTGCCAGCCCTGGACATACAGGGCCGATTCTAATGTCCAGGAAAATTATTCCACAAGTTATTCCATCTCTGAGGTGGAATAGCTTCCCTGGACATGCTCTTTTGAACAGCCTGGGGCGCGGATGGGGCAGGGGGGGCCAGGGTTTATTCCCGGCAGCCCGATCCTGGCATTTGGCGGCTGGCATCGTGGCTTTTAAATGGCAACATGACGCCATGATGCCGCGGCTCCATTGAAGAGTCTTGACTAAGTTAGCCAGGGACAATCCTTGACGTGCAGGCCAGACTGAATCGCAGTCCCAACCTGCACGTGCAGGACTGTTCGCGATTCTGATCCCGCAGGGCTAGACATGCCCCACGGGATCAGAATGGCGATCCCCTCTGTGCGTGTGGTTCAGAGCGGAAGCACAGAGGAGATCTACATGTGGGATGGAATCGAGCCCTTATTGTCTGACTTTCCAGCCCAACTTCATCTCCCCTGAATAAGGCTCTGGCCCAGACCTGGTCTTCTTTTCATACCATTTCGGCAACAGAATTATATAAGACTGTCTCCAGCTCCAGGAAGACAACTTGTCTACTGGATCCCATCCCCTCCAACTGGTTATTTGAACCATCTCTGTCTTTGTTGCCTTTCATTCTCACCATCTTTAATACCAGCTTAGCTGCTGGAATTTTTCCAGCTCCCTGGAAATCAGCTATTGTTCTGCCCCTACTTAAACAGTCCTCACTTGATCCATCTGTCCCGGCACATTGGCGCCCAGTCTCGAATTTCCCCTTCCTGGCAAAAGTATTAGAAAAACTCGTATTTGTTCAATTTGCATCCCATGTTGAGGCCACTAACATTCTCCACCTGCGCCAGTCCGGTTTCCGGGCAGGCCACAGCATGGAGTCTGTACTCCTTGCCCTCCTAAATGAACTACATGTTGCACACGACCGGGGGGGATATCACCTTGATTGTCTCACTGGATCTCTCCTCCGCTTTTGATTTAGTAGACCACCATTCATTGCTCTCTCGTCTGCATGACTCGGGGATTCAGGGCACTGTGCTGCACTGGTTTCGCTCTTTCCTCGCCTCCCGTTCCTTTTCTCTTAAATGATATGTCTTCCTCTTCAGTTCCCCTGTTGTGCGGGGTGCCTCCGGGTTCTGTGCTTTCTCCATTGCTCTTTAACATCTTTATTGCTCCTCTGCCTCTCCTCATTCAGCAATACCCAGTGTCCACGTATCTCTATGCTGATGATATAGTCCTTCTGTTTCACACATCCTCAGTTGATATTGATATCTCACCCCTTAATGACTGTCTTGCTCACATTGCCACTTGGATTTCTGCTAACTACCACCATAATAACCCATCGAAGTCCACAGTCATGTGGGTCTCGCTAAGCACTCCTTGTCCTAATGTTGCTCCCCAGTTTAATTCTTCTACAATCCTCTTGGTTTCCTCATTCCATTACTTGGGTGTAACACTAGACTCCACACTTTTCTTTCATGAGCATGTGTCCACCCTCATTCGCCAGTCCTTCTGCGCACTCTGTCAGATTTGAGCAGTCCGTCCTTTGTTGCCACCTTCCTCACTTACTACCCTGCTGTTAGCATTGGTAATGAGTAGGTTGGATTACTGCAATGTGGCCCTTGCCAACTTGCCGCTCTATCAACTTCAACGTTTACAGTTAGTGCAAAATACAGCTGCTCATCTCATTACTCATGCCAGGCGCTCTGATCATATTACTCCTCTCCTAATATATCTTCATTGGTTGCCCCTCCGCTACAGAATCCAGTATAGGTTTTGATCCTGATCCATAAAGCTATTTATAACTCCACTCCCAGTATATAGCCAATCTCATAGCACTGCATACTCCCTACCGTCAGCTCCGGTCACTACATGCAAATCAACTTGTCCTTCCATCCCCTTCTCAGGCTCATCTAGAACTAACCCGCCATGCTGCATTTTTCTTTCTTAGCCCTTCACTCTGGAATGCACTGCCATCTTCGCTCCGCCTTGAAACCTCCTACCAGAAATTCAAGACACTTCTCAAAACCCATCTGTTTCAACAGGCCCATGACATCCCCAATACCAGCCCTCATTAGCCTCTCATTCTCACTCCCTATTTTCCATACTAGCTGCTACTGTATCTTCTACCACTGTCCTAACATGTAATTGGCGTTCTTTTCTTTTTTCTTGCAGAATGGTTTTATTGTAAACCGCCCTCATGCCATGGTGTGGGCGGTATAGCAAGTGTGAAATAAAGATGCTTCATTTTTGAGCCACACTGATGGTCTGATGAACTTGTTACTCCCGATTGTTCATAGAATTATACTGCTCTTTCTTCACATCCAATAAAAGTTGGGAAACCCCTCCTACAAAAAATTCAGCCAATAGAGCTAATTGACTAATTCCCAGGACTGAAACGGCAACCTAGAAAAGTCAGGACTGTGAATATTACATTGGGTCCTATAGCGACAGTGCTGGGAAACCAGAACAAGCCAGACTGCTGCTCAGAATTTTTATTCTAGGAAAATGCCTCCTCTCAGTTACACCCACAGAACATAGTCAACAAATACAGAATAAGGAACCAGAAATAAGCACGCAAGCAAAAACTGATCTGGAAACTCCAAGAAGCCAGACTCTGCAGGCGGCGCAGCTCTGGAAGAGAAATACAGAAAGCAAAGGTATTGGAGATGCGCAATCCCAAAGTTGACGGATTCCAATCAATAAAATGAAATGAAAAATGAGTTTTTTTCTACCGTCATTGTCTAAGTCAGTTTTGAAAAGAGTATAAATTTACTGGTGGACAGTAAGGGGCTGATTTTAAGGTTATCAGATGTCCCTGATTTTCGGGAATTCTCCTGATTTTAGAGCTGTGTCCCTGACTCCACCTGTTTGGCAGCCTCCTGTCCCTGATTCCAGCGATGGGGACAGAGGGGTTAGAAAAAAATGTAGTTTCAATTTAGGGATTTCAGTATCCGTTTTTAGAATTTACATCAGTTATCTTTACATTTTGCACAGTAAGGGGGAAATGCATCGTCTTGGGCAAGCCACTTAACCCTCCATTGCCCATGTTCCCTGTAAGTATTAGTGTATGTGTCTCATATCCCCTCGTGTTAAAATGTATCCCCCAATTGTGTTGTGACCACTTTGATTGAAGGATAAGGTGGTATACAAAACTGTCTAAATAAATAAATAAAAATCGCTATTTCTGTTTCTCCGTCGATTTGTCTGCTTGGAAGGGACATTGTCGCTGTCATGGGATGAATGTGAGAGGTGGGGCAGCAGGATAATGATTCCTCTTCTCTCTTCCACGCCTTGTTGCTCAAACCAGGAACTAAGGTGTTCCTTCCTCCTTCTGCCCTCCCCACGCACTTCAAATGAGTGTCCCAGATTTACCTGAAAAAGATCTGGTAATCTTATGCAGAGGGCTGGTTGGGTTGGAGGTTTCCTTGGCCATAGAGGTTTGCTCTGGACGATGGGTTAAGACTCAGGGAAGAAATATTACTTCAGGCCAGTGATGGGCTTTGAGGAGAATGGGGTGGGATGAGGTGGGGCATTAATGGCAGTTGTTTTCCTACTGTTTTGCCCTGGCTCCATATTTTGCTGTGCAGTGATAGCAGAGAGTTAAATACAAACTTCAGTTCCAACATCCAGTAACCTGCTTCTTAATTTTCAAAGCAATTGTATTTATATAGAGCGATTATATAAACAAAACCTTACTGTAAAATAAGATGGAATTAAGGATAGCTATGCATAGCCTGTGGCTATACAACCATGATCATTTTTTCAGGATATTTGGTTGATTGAAGTTCAGTGTCAGATAATATGCAATGTCAGAGCCCTTTATCGGAAATGTGGACTGACTGCACATGCCTTGCTTCTGAGAGTGACCAAAGATGACATGCTGAATCAGGAAATAAATTCAGAGCATATCCAATGGAAGGAAAGGGAATTAACAATAACGGGAGTGGGAAATGTCCTATAGAATCAAGCACTAAAGCTCTCTGCAGTATCTGTGCCTAATATTCACATACCACAAGGTGGCAGTACAACACACATTTAGAGAATTTGAGCTGTAAGGACCACTAGAAATATTCTCATGTGTTACCAGCTGCAGTAACCTCTTAGGGTGATTTTAAATGCCATTTACCCAGATAAATACTGATTTACTTGGTTAAAAGTGCTGCTAGAAAATTATTCACCTTTTATCTAGCTAAGAGAATTCACCGTGTGCCACGGGTAAAGCCCCAAGGTTCTACCAGCTGTGGAGGTGAAGATCTCTGGCGGTTCTTATTGTACATGTGACCTTTTTATGTACCCAGTGAGGGTTCTCCTTAGCAATGAGGTAATGGTAGAAGGAGATCTCTTTGTGGAGGGAATACTCAATGGTATAAATAACAAGCCCACCAACACATGTGCCTGCTGAGAAATTGAGGTACACTAAGGAGACAGGGCAGGGGCAAGAGGAGGCCTCCCAGTAAAGGAGAATAAACGTTTCCCGCTCCCCCTAGACGTGAAGAGTGCATCCGAGTCCAGTGTTCAAAGATTCCAAGACATATGCCGGGAGTTTGATCCAAGAAGGTCTCCACTACCCTTCAAGCATAGGGTCTTTTATAATTTCCCCCAAAACTCAAGATGATAGCACACACAGGCTCCCTTCCTCCATCCCTTCACCTGAATGGCTACTCACACATTAGCAGCAGGCTCTAGAATGTTCCTTATTTCAAAAACAGATCATTTGGGAGCCCCAATTCATATGTTTGTGGAGTTTTTGGATAAAAAAAAATATGAAGTAAAAAATATTTTTTTACATGTAAATTATGAAGACGCCTTTGTTTCTGATGATCAAACCATTCTAGTATGTTAGAGGCCTGCAATTATATTCTACCTCCCTAGTGCGCTCTGACCGGAAAGGTAGAGCTATTGGTCTTTGGAGGAATCATTAGATTGAGTTGAATTTTTAAAAAATAGAAGTGATTGCAACTGAAAGGTTTAGCTGGCCAGATTTAAATGAGCTAGTCCTTAATCCAGTGGTTCCTAAATCTGTCCTGGGGGCTTCTCAGCAAGTTGGGTTTTCAGGATATCCACAATGAATATACAGGAGGTAGATCTGCAGGCAGTGTATGAAAATCTCTCTCATGCATATTCATTGTGGATATCCTGAAAACCCAACAGGCTGGACAGCCCCCAGGACAGGTTTGGAAACTACTGGCTTCCTAGATTAGTTGGCTAGTGCAACCTAACCAAGACTGGTGGCGATAGATTTTCAAAACGTCCAATCCAGCTTCCTAACTCTATGGTGAGATGGCTAAATTGCTTTGAAAATCTGTCCCAAGAGTACACAAGTTCAATCCTTGACGACCGCGAATAGGCCAAGATTTCAGACTATCCTTAATGAATATGCATGAGATAGAGCTACCCGCAGACTACCCCAATTGCATGCAAATTTATCTAATGCTATTCATTAGGGCAGGGGTTCTCAATCCAGTCCTGGGGATACACCTAGTCCTTAGGAAAACCATGATGAATTTGCATGAGAGATATTTGCATGCACTGCCTCCATTGTATGCAAATCTCTCTCCTTGTGGTTATCCTGAAAACCTGACTGGCTAGGTATGTCCCGAGGACTGGGTTGAGAACCCCTGCATTAGAGATATCCTGAAAACCTGCCTCTTTGCAACCCTTGAAGGCTGAGCTTGTGCATCCCTGATCTAACCATAGGGGTTAAATTTTCTCATTGTTTTGCAAACGAGGAGAATTGATTTCCCTGGTGAGAAAGGCATGCTCTGTTCCCAGGCACTTGAGTTCGTCCGAATGCATAGAAACAGATCACTGATCTTAGTGGAGCACCGGATGGTACCAGAACTCAATTGTGCCACTGCTGTTAAGAATTTTGACAGTCGCTCCCTGTAAGTTACCCAATGGCCCGTTCCCTTTATTTTGCCATGGGGATCCTCCCTGTGTATCCCACATGTCTATTTCTGTTATTGTTTGGGGTTTGCCGCCTTCTCTGGCAGCCCCACTGGTCAATCTTTTAGAGTGAAAAATATTGTCAAAATAGAAAAAATAATCACTCAAAAATCAAACATAGTTAACTTCAAGTCAATCAGGTGAACATTCTCGTTTACAATTGTCACAAATATAGCTATACAGGAGGTCTCAGACTTATATGGCATTTATTTAAGCAATCAGAAAACTAAATACTCATGCCTGATTGCATCACCGACCATCCTTAAACACCTTGGGAAGAGCACTTGTGCCTGTAGCTGCTGAGAGAGAAAACCGGCAGTTAAGTTCATTTGATTTTTATATGGATAGGCTGGGGGTTGTTTAAGGATGGCCGGTGATGCAATCAAGCATGAGCATTTAGTTTTCTGATTGCTTAAATAGATGCCATATAAGTCTGAGGCCTTCTCTGGCAGGACATTCAAGGCATCCTTTTTGTGAAACAGTATTTCCTGACGTAGTTGCTACCCCTTCTCTCTTGGATCTTCCTATCATGACCCATAGGACCCAACTCTGTGGGTGCCGTGAGTGCATGAGCTCCCCAGTAATGAGCAAGCTCTTTCATTGAATCTGAAAAGGAGAAACCTGGGTTGAATTTAGCACCCCCAGTCATTTTGGACAGTTGGCTCCTATCTCATGACTGCTTAGTTCTATAGCCTCTTGTCTATTTGTAACCCCAGAGGGAAGTAGATTAGTCCTGCAGGGCAGGTCACAGGGCAGTGTGTTTTTTCCTGGGTTCTCTCCTCCTTTCATCGGCTAGAACACACTCTTATTTTCAGGAAGCAGATTCTCCGCATGGGAGAAGGAAAATCCTTCAAAGTCCTTGGTACATGAATTAAAAAGGCTTGGACTCATGGCTGGGTGCTCCAGTTCCTTTATTGTAACAAACGTTTGTCCATTTCCACAATAACGAACAAATTAATTTCTTTTTTCAGCAAATACTGTCTTGTAAACATTGGGCGTGTTCTTTCCTGAATTATTTGTGTCTGTGAATGTTTTGCCTTTTCTTCTACTTCTAATAGGGATATGTGAGCAGCAGTTGGATTTTACCACTGACCGGTTATCCCCGGGTACCACCCCCAGAACACCTCGATGCTGTGTAACATCAGGATGTATAATGATGGTATCTGGGCATATTCAGAGGTGCCACTAAATATCCAGCTTAGAGGCAGTTACACAGTTTACAGTTCTGTAAACCATGTAACTGCCTTTGAATATTGGGCGCATAGTCTTTACTCCCTCCTCAATGGGATTTTTTTTCCCTAACTCTTCTGGTACTGTATTCACAGATGAAACTCATTGTACCTTTCTCCAGCAAGTTTCCTTTAGGCTTAAAACATTCCAACTATTTCTCTCTTTCTCTCCTCTCTGGTAGAGTGATGAGTAAAACCTCTGACAGGCTCTCAAATCTTCACAGACTGACAGAAACTTAAAAATATCAAGGGCATAAATCAAAAGGACAGGTATAAGTTTAAGCACATAAGTATTTTTCAAAACAAGTACATCGCACTTTGGCTTTGATATTTGCCTAAGTGTGCACAGGCAAAAGTATATCTCTAGGGCATTCTTTTTAAGATATGGCAACCAGAATTGCACACAATGCTCAAGGTGCGGTCGCACCATGCAATGATGCAGAGGCATTATAATATCTTTTGTCATTCTCCATTCCTTTCCTTATGATTCCTAGCATTCTATTTGCCTTTTTGGCCACTGCTGCATACTGGGCGGAGGGCTTCAACGTGTTAACACGACTACCATGCATGTTCTGTCTCCTGATAAGACACATCAGCATTTTACCTCTGTGTACTAGTGTCTTGGATTTTTGATTTTTGTTCCCCAAATGCATGACTCTACATCTTTTTGCATTAAAATGTTAACTGACAAGCAATCAACCGCAAGTTTTCTTAGATTGCTGTACTCTGGAACTCCCTCTGCGCTTCACTGAATCCATTTCTAACGGGGCCATAGGTCCATAAGTGAATTATAACTCCAACATCAACGTACATACTTTCTTCTCTGACATTAGTAACAATCTGTTTCATATTCCTGCTAGCTGATGATCTCAGTAGGCATATGAAGGCACATTTTATAAAAAATGAGGTAGTCAAAATCAGCGTGGGTGTCATTACATCTACAACTCTGGTGCTATTTTAGAAATTACTCTGCTGTATTTTAAAATACTGATCCAGGCGCAGCGAGAGTAGATAGGTACTTGTGACCTGGATTGTAAACAGGATACTGGGCTTGATGGACCTTAGTCTGACCCAATATGGCATATCTTATGTTCTTATGTTTATGTACGTGTGGGCAATATGGACGTAGGAACCCCAGCAGCTTACAGGTTATAATTGTAGCGTTTCAGAACAAACAGAAAAATTGCAATTACAATATCCAAGGCAGCAAAAGATTTATCAAAAATAATTTTTTATGATTAACTTTCTATTAGAAATTGAAACTCAACTCTCTTCATGGTACGCACCGGCTTAGATTGTCATCATAGCTCCGTACAGTTCATCATTCATGCTTCAAAATATCAAACCTTAGTTAATACTAGATCATGAAAAGTACAAATTTCCAAAAAATATTATCTGTTCACTTCCTGGATTCACAGTAGCACCTGTAAGTCATGATCTTCTTGAAGCCAACGATACTTTAGCCAACGATACTTTGGCTTACTGATGCTATTGTGAACTCGGCTTAGGAGTGAGGTTCATGACTGTCCTGGTATGTGTAAAACTAATAAATCCCCAAAAAAACTCCCAGTCATTTTTCTTAAAAAAAATAACACAGTCAACCTTACAGACACCCTCAAAAGCTCAACTCACTGTCTCTAATACATTTTCACATTTCTGCTTGAAGAACGACATCACAACAATAAAGTCTAATTCAAAAAACGAATACAAAGAACTAACTTTAAAAAAATGCAAAGAATTATAAAGGGAGAGAAAGGCCTCAATAATTCCCAGCATTTTCCTTCTGTACAGCAGAAACCTGCCCGAAGGGAAACATATTGCGTCTCATCATCACCAGCCTAAAAAAACTCCCAACTTTTTATTACCACCAATCATTATTTTTTTACTTTTTTTTTTTTAATTACGACGCTTTTCTTCTATGCAAATTTTTCCAAAGGAATAGCCAATAGTGCAAAAATATTATACGCTGATATGGCTTAGCAGGATTGCAGCATTGTTGCTGTTCCTGGAATAAAGAAGAAAATGACTTAACTGGAGGAACATTATATCAACGGCACAAACAGTGCTCAAAGTAACTTATCTCATGATTGCCAGCTCCTCAGATAGAACAGCCACCCAACAAGGTCCTTGTTTCTCCGAAAAAACGGCTTCATCAGGGGCAAGACTTCAAGAAGGCAATTCAGCATTCACTCCAGCAGATTTTTTAGGCCGGTGAGACACAGTACGTTCCCCTTTGGGCAGGGAAAACATTAGGAAATACTGAGACCTTTTTCTCCCTTTATAATTCTTTGAATTTTTTGAATTTAATTCTTTGCATTCGTTTTTTTGAATTAGATTTTATTGTTGCGGTGTCGCTAATGAGGCAGAAATGTGAAAATTTATTAGAGATGGTGAGTTTAGCTTTTGAGGATGTGTATAAGGTTGATTGTTATTTTCTTTAAGAAACGTAAATGGAAGGGTTTTTTTGTGATTTATTAGATTAGTACTACTGGTATGGGATTTTTCTGTTTGTTTGCTTATGCAAAAAACTAACCCATTCAGAATCTCCAAAAGAAACCCTGAATTGCTTGTAAATTCCTTGAAGCTGAATGCCATCTAAGCTTTTCAACCAGAAGCAAAGAGTCAGCTTTAATCGTTAATATAAAAAGAGACAGCCCGTATCCATGGATCCATTAACTGGAACAGCTTGAGATGTTCCATCACATGTCACCATCCGTCCTGCAGCTTGGGAAAAAGGCAATGAACCATCTCTAAGATGTTTTGCATTATTCTAACCAAATAACGTTCTCACGTGTCTTATGCAAGAATGAATCTGCTGGGTGGCTCCAGGTGAAGAAGAAGCACCACATGCCTGATTGGCTGCTGCTATCATTTATGGGATGGATATAACACCATGAACAAGCACTCCTTGAGAAATAAGGAGTGGGAACGTCTGCTGACCCAACAGTTGTGTCTTTGTTCTTGAGTGGTTCCTCTTTGTCTTGAAGAGCAAAAGATAATGAACAAATACATCCTGGTGGGATTTCTTGCTCTCAGCTGCCTAGCCATTGGTAAGTTGATACATAATAAGGCGAATTTTATAACGGACTGGCTAAAATGACGTGGTTGCTGTGTCTATTTATGCTTATCTGCATTAACTGCTCTTCATAACATATAATTTCCATATTTAATAGACCATGGAGTGTTATAGATCAAGAATTTTAGTTATCAGCTCATTTCATTCTATCATCTTATACAGGGTGGCCCAAAAAAAGTGAGAACATCTCGTAGCATATAAGTTATTTAAAAATTCAAAAAGACAGATGTAAATGATTGACAAATTTTTTAAAAAAAGATGGCGACCGGAAATTGTCGAAATAAAGACGTTATATAGCTACAAAAGGTAAATAAGTAAACTATTTAAGCTTTTAATTTCTGAGATGTTCTCACTTTTTTTGGACCACCCTGTATTCTTCAGGAGTCCATAGTTAATCAATACAAGCTTACCCCATTTATATACATTTTACGTATCTTAAAAGAATTTAATCTTTAAATTGTCCCTCATCTTTATCTAACATGCATTCATGTCTAGATCTCTGCATCAGGGACGATGGATACTCTTCTATTTTTAATTTTAGTTCTCAAAATACTGCTTTCATCTGCGAAAAAATATTTTACAAAGCATGGCATCGGCTTCTAGAAGCATCTTTGCGTTCATTTAGATACACATAGAAAAGCCTTTCTAAAGTGACCTCTGAAAAAGGGAATTTTATAACACACAAGAAAAAGAATGTAATTAGTTGACCTATTTTATGCTTATATTATAGAAGATAATTATTATTTCCACAAAACAGAAACACTATGGGGGGAGATGTCCCAATCAGAGAGACATCCCTGGAGCTATTTTAGAAGCTGCTTCTACAGGTGTCCCCACCATGAGGACATCTAAGTCATGAAGGGGTATGATGGAGTCGTGACTTGGGGGGGGGGGCATTTCGGACGTGCGCTCCCAATTTCAAAAACAGCGAGCCTGTCCCCACCCACTAGCGGGACAATCCATGTCTACTTCTGCTCCCAATGGGCATCAGAAAAGCTCTCATTCTGCCATCCAGACATCTGACGGGCACAGAGAAATTATTTTCATGCCCCTTATACATTCCATGATGATAACAAAAACTGCAGGGAAGCTTGTTTTCAGTTTGGCATGCTGATGGACGTCCCCACATGCAAAATAGCTTGCATGGACTTGCATGCGGCATAGGATAGACGCCTTTGCCCCAAATGTTTGTGGTGGGGACGTCTGTGTGGTCGCCCATTTCAGGGATGCTCAAATTACTACAGTTGGGCCAAAACAGAAATGTCCCTGGCATTTTTGGGGTATTTAATCCTGGACGTTCCAGATTTCACCTGAATGTCCTTTCTAAACTGCCACGTCACATTTTTTTCAAAAAATCTTTTATTAAACAGAGACATCAAAACAGCATATGGGCGGATCATATAATGCTTCAATTCCCCCTTACCGCAAATTTTCATCAATTGCCTGAAAGCTATTTAAATTCTGAAGTTCTTTGTACCCGGTGGCATGAATATTGCCCTTTCTGCAGACACAGCTCCAAAACGTAATCAAAAGATGCTGCAGCGATCAATGGCATCAGTCGCCTCTTACAAAGACTTGCTCCTTCTTTCCTCACGGTGCTCCTCTCACACTGACCTGGCATCGGTGTTCTGGCTTCTGCCTGCTTCTGGGGCTGGGAGCAATACAGTATAGGGGGTGAAGTACTTTTGTCCACTAAAGAAGAGCGGGACCTAGGCGTAGTTGTGTCCGATGATCTTAAAGTAGCTAAACAGGTAGAAAAGGCGACGGCAAAAGCTAGAAGGATGCTTGGGTGCATACGGAGAGGAATGGCTAGCAGAAAAAAGGAGGTGATAATGCCTCTGTATAAGTCTTTGGTGCAGCCTCATTTGGAGTATGGTGTGCAATTCTGGAGACCGCACCTTCAAAAGGATGTGAACAGGATGGAGTCGGTGCAGAGGGTGGCTACTAAAATGGTTAGTGGTCTTCATTATAAAGCATATGAGGACAGACTTAAGGATCTTAATATGTACACCTTAGAGGAAAAGCGGGATAGAGGTGATATGATTGAGATATTTAAATACCTCCGTGGCATAAATGCACAGGGGGAGAGCCTCTTTCAATTGAAAGCAAATTCTGCCTCGAGGGACATGGGATGAGGGTGAAGGGAGATAGATTCAGGAGTGATATACAGAAATATTTCTTTACGGAAAGAGTAGTGGATCCATGGAATTGTCTCCCAGTGGCGGTGGTAGAGATGAGGACAGTAACTGAATTCAAAAAAGCATGGGACAAACACAGAGGATCTCTAAAGGTAAAAAGGGGACTGTTGTAGTTGTTGATATGGAAGGACAGACTAGATAGGCCATGTGGTCTTTTTCTGTCGTCATGTTTCTATGTTTCTTGCGAGTTTTCAGCGTGTGGAGCAAACACACCAACAATGTCTCTCCTTCAAGCAGTGCTTCACACAGCATTTGAGCAACATCTAAAAGCAACGCAGATGCCTATGTGACTTTAAAAGACAAGCACTTAGAATGCGCACAAATGCAAATACACAAAGGAGCATGTTACTATAGATCACCTCGATAGCACGCATTTGGGTCCTGAAACCTGCACGGATGTGTGCTAACGTCAGGGAGCGGGTGCGTCCATCCCTCTGATGTGAACAGGCGACACTGTGGTAAGTCGATGACAACAATCGTAGTTAGCATGTGCCCGTTAAGCCTACGTTAACCATGATGTGCCATCATCACCCACGGTCTGTCTCCAACCAGCCCTGTTTCCGCCCCATCACCCACTAACCTACTAGTGTGGCGTTTTTATCATGGTGCCACGCTATATTTCAGTGCGGCGTGCTTTCTGTGTGCTGAAGCCCCCGCTAGGGGTTAGTGTGGTTTAGTACACATGCCTCTAATTTACATATTCACCATTTGTGAATGGGCATGATCTCAACTTTATATTAATTCCGCCCCTGGAACACCTATTTGCAGTATGCGTATAATGCGGTATTATGGAAAGGGTGTCCAAATGCAATTTGGGACATTCAGGGCAAAACTTGCAGAAAAATGCTGGGGACATCTATGTTTCAGCCTGAATTTAGAAAAGCCCTTTTTCTTCATGAAAAAGTGGATATATTCACGGAAAAGGCTTTCCACAATGAGCTCCAAAAACGGGAGGTTTTATAACAAACACTTAAACAATGCAATTAGTGTGTCTATTGTGTACTCAGCATGCGAATGAGCCTTGGCCCGACCTTGAGGCAAACTAGGCCGTGATCTAGAGCGGTAGCGTACGGGGGGGGGGGGGGGGAGGCGGTGGCAAAGAGCAGGGCATGCAAAGCTAAACAATAGATTCTGACCGCCGGGGTTTGTGTAAGACTTAAGATTTATCAAAGGCACCAGCGCCTTGAGACGGCCCTGCATGGTGGTTTGCACGTAAGAAAGGGAGAGTGTTCTCTGGAGCAAAGTTTATCAAGGAATTCAACTCAAAACATGATGTCAGCTGGGAATGTTATATGTCGAGAAAGATAAGTGATATTTATTACATGAAACATTTATAATTATGAGCTATTTTATAACTATTACAAGTTAAAAATATGGACACTTGAGGGGGGATTTTATATACTCCCACACAGGCAAAGTGCATTGCCGCGTGCATAGTTGAGGCCTGTTTAATGAAGTGAAGGATGTTTGTGCTTTAACTTTGTAAAATGCCGGCATATAGACGTGCCTCGACTTAGGTGTGTCTGCACCTAGATTGGGTCAGACATACGTGTAGGTCATAGTTTTCTATAATTTATGTGCAAGTATTGCGATCCTGCCTGCACGCTGCCTAAGCTCAACCCGTAGGCACACCCCAACTGAAAGTACGCACGATAGGACTTACGTCACCCGTACAGATTAATGACTGGCCAAAGTGCACATGTATGTACCCATTCACGCTCGTAAGTCCTTTAAAATAGGGATTTAAGTGTATTTCGCGCATGTAACTATTCACGCATCCTATATAGAATCTGCCCCTTGGTGGATTTAAATGAACATATTTTAGACCAATGATTAAAACATGAGAAGACATTAAAAAAGTCTCTTCTATTATGATTGTCCATTAATATTCATTTTATGGTGTTGAAGAATCTTCCATATTATATATCTTCCATATTATATATCTTCCATATTAGCGTGGCCTGGCAGAATCTTTGATATACATTGCGATGGTGTTATCTGTGCTCGTGTTTCCAGCAACTTTGACGGGTATCACGTGCTGGTGATGCCCGAAGTTACCGCACATTGCAGACACACCACTCTGCATTTTCCCTGTTAATGGGGCCTGATAGCATGCGCTATCTATTGCGTTAACAGGTAACAATAATCACCACATTCAGACTAATTAACGACATCTCTCCCTCCTTCCTCAAATCTGGAATTCAATCACAAACAGACTTCAGGAACAGAAGGAAGAGTAACCAGAACATAAAGTCTTTGCACTAAGTCTCTGTCTAGAGCTGGAATCAATAGATATTTTATTTGCCTGAAACCTCTAGTAACCTTTCAGCCATATTTTTTGTTCGGGCAGCAGCCACAGCCATCTCTTTAACAAAACTGTCCAGAAATGAAAATTGATAAAAACAAAATGAAAATTTATTAAAACAAAACAAACCTGCAAACGACAAAGAAATTAAACAAAATGACACGGTTTTGCCTGTACACCCCTACTTAAGACTTTTAAAACTGACATCTTTAGCAGCACTTCTGAAACTGTTTTAGTATTAACAAGCCAAGGAACACCCTGCCTTTTACAAGCTGAAATCTTCCCCCAGTTTAAATTATTTTTAATTTCTCGTATAAACTATGTCATTTGAATCCTGGCTTGCAGCATAGTACAGTGTAAGCGAATCTCCTTTTACATACAAATAATCAGGTTAATATCCATCCTTTGGGGTTCTTGTCAGGACTAGCTAAGTCCTCAGACTCCGACTCAGATGCTGGTCCAAATCTGAAGCAGAAGATCTTTGGAGTTGGCGGGAAGAGACTCAAATTCTTGGGATCTTGCTCATTCTGGTATCAGTGTGAGAAATTAATATAGGGGGTTACACTGGCATTCAGTTAGTAGAAGGTTTGTTTTCATACTCTGAAGTGACTATGGTAATGAAATTCATGAAGCTGCAACTGCGACTCAGTTTTTGAACAGAAAATTATCTGCTTGCATTTGAAATATTGTTTTCTCATAAATGACAATAGAAAGAAATATGAGGAATTTTAAAAGCAAGACAATTTCACATTTAAATACTTTTCTTTGCAGGTTACGAATGCATGGAACCACCAGGTAAGTATTCAGTGGATCACAAGGTGTTTATTAAACTTTAGAATCCTTTAAAAAGCCCGTCTAACTTTGAAGTCTATTTACTGAAAACTATTGGTGTTTCTTCTGTGTTTAATGAACATTAAAACAGCATGTTGATGTTCAGTTCTGAAGCCCCCAGCAATGACATCCCCTACTTCAAATTCCCTTTGGTCAATAGCCACTTCCCATGCAGACCCTCCCCTAAATGTAGCTCTTGGTAAGCCTCAGCTTCAGTCCCCACCAAAAATTCTAAAAGTCCCTTGTTGGTCTCCCCAAACCTCATCCTTGCCCCAGGTCCTCTCCTTATTAGGAGGCCCAAGTGGTAAAAGGCCAGGAGTAATCCCAAACCACTTCCGCCCCACTGGACTCTCCATTTCTCCAAATGTGCATGCAGGGAACAACCACCCGCTATGGCTTACTGAACACTATGAAAAGACGCCCAGGTTAAAAAGATCAGGACTTACCTCCTGTTTTTATGCATTTTGTTAGAAGGTTCACTGCCCACTAGCAGAGTGGAGGAATCTTTTTCTTTATCTATATCTTTATTACCAGACTTGATTAACCGCCCTTTGTAACATCAGGGCGGTATACAAAGTTGCAAAATGCATAATGGCCAAAGCTGGAAAAAGAAAAGAACTACAATATGGACAGGAAAGGACACAGTCATACCACAGGAGAGAGGAAGCAGAGAAAAACAGAAATAAGGTCCCTTTACGGATCGGGGAAGGGGAGGTCATAGGCCAAACAGAAGAGGTGTATTTTGAGGAAAGTCTTAAACTTAGGATAGGACTGTTCTTGATGGAGGGAGAGCGGGAGAGACTTCCAGAGTGAAGGGGTCAGGAAGAAGAAGGCAGAACGACGAGTTTGCTCTAGGTAGGCATGAGCTGGGGAGGGGAGGTGCAGGCGGTGATTGTGGACGGAACAGAGGCTTCGTGGTACAGAGTGGAATTGAAGGCAATCAACCAGGTACTAGGGAATATGGGTGTGAAAAGTCTTATGGGTGAGTATTAATACTTTGTATGTAATACCCTAGTACTTAGAGCAGTGGACTGGGAAGATAGGGTTCAATTCCACTGATGCGCAATGTGACCTTGGGCAAGTGACTTAATCCTCTGTTGCCGCGGGTAAAAGCTTACGGGGCATATTCAGCGGCACAGGTGAGGCAAAATAATGCGCTTAGCCAACACCATGCATGCAAGGGCTGCAAAGATCCACACTGCTTTTTACTACCTGTCTGCCGTTCGCTGCTTGCTTGTCATGTTTGGCTTACTGTGCCAACCATGCCGCCCACCCAAGACTGCCTTCCCATGCAAGTGCATAGTTTGCACAGTGGGCACGCCAGCCCTCCAGGGGAACAACCACCTACCACACTAGTTAATAATCAAGGGAAGTAAGCCAGGTTAAAACCAAGCATTAACGACTCCTGTTTAGAATTATCCTATCCAAAATTTAAAACTACACATAAAACCCATTTGTTCCAAGCAGCATTTGATCACTGCCTACATTCATTACGGGCCTGCCGAGCCCCGCCTGGTTCTTTTTCCTCTCCTCCTCTCCTTGCTCTATTCTGCTTTGCATGACCGTTAATCTCCGCATGCAATATAATTTTAATGGAGTTTTTTCCTGTTTTATCTAAACCACTCTGATTCACTGGAAGGGCGGCGTATCAAATAGTTCATAAACCATAACTATAGACCCAGATTTAATGCAGTTTGTTAAGACTGTTGTATTGTAACTCCATTAATCAAGGTGGACATACAGCCCAGTGTTTGAACAGGAGACTAGCGCAGGTGTTAGATTTCAATTGGAAAGCAAAGGCAATTCTCTTAAAGCAAAACTGAATGAAATATTTGCAAAAGTAATTCTAAATGCAAGACAATTTCAATTCTCGATGCTTTCTGTTGCAGAAGATGAATCCGTACCAGCGCCAGGTGAGTGCAGCCCTTCTCGACAGATAATCTGGTTTTTCCTTCTCCTATTTCCTCCTATTTTCTTCCAATTAAATCAAAGCATTTTACCTATAGTTTTAACCTTCGAAGGTCATACTATCTGTGTTTTGTTTTATGTTTCTGAATCAATCTTTTATATTGCATGCCATCTTGATATGTCTTTATGTGTGTCCAATCAAGTTTTTAAAATAAACGAATAAACATTAAACAGTACAGGTGATATTAGAGAACCCTGCAGACAAAATTCCAACCTCTGGAAGGAAAGCTCGAAATTGACACTGTAGATTGTTATCCTGTAATCCTCTAAACTAGCCCAACATTGTGCCAGCTAGTGCCATCTTCCTTGCAAAAGAGGTGACGGCATTCATATGCAGGGCTCTTTGACCATGGGTCAATTTTAGCAGACAATGGAAAAGGTGTCGGTACTCAGTACCACAAGGACCCTCTCAAAAATAAGCTCTGGTGCTAGAAATCCCCACATGGAAAAGCCTGCATTAAAAAAACCGGTCATGACTGAGTAGATGAAAAGCGGCTGAATTAATAATCCTGATTGTCCTCGATCTATCAACAATCAAAGATTCTACCAAAGTGCTGAGACTACATTCTCCATGCTGTAGGTTGGTTGAAATCCTGACCAAGTGAATGCTAGTCAATCAAAATTATCTCAGGAAACGTGCAATTTCTGGGTCACTACTGATTCTATAACTTTTGCCAAAAACGACAAATTAGCAATGGGATGGTGGTTATCACACTTCATAAATCCTCCTTTCCTATTTGTCAGTAATGGACACAAAATCATGTGATTTAAATCCATCGGGTAAAGTACCTGACTCACAGTATCATTCACTAAGGGAGTCATTATGAAAGTCTTAGTTGTGATTTTGGATGTATCCAGAGACATGCATGTGGACGGCGAAATCACAGAGAAGTCTTCGGAGCCATTTTCCAAATGATGTTCAGGGATGTCTACTGTGCGGGGATGTCCAGTTATGCAAGGGGCATGGTTGAGGCGTGTCCTGGAAGGTGCAGTGAACTTAGACGTCCCCGTTCGATTTCAGAAACATCAGGGACGTCTACGTTTAGACCTGCTCCAGGCATCAAAAGGCATCAGGAAAGTGCTTGTTGCAACTTTAAAACATCCAAAGGGTGTAGAGAAGATGGAGAATTGAGTGACTAGTCGAAAATCACAAAGGCTCACCCTAGGATTTGAATGCTGGTCACATGGTTCTTAACCACCTATGTTAACCATTATGCTATTAGATGAGATGCTATTCTGGGGATGTCTATGTAGATGTCCCTGTAGATGCTTATATTGGGCTCGTCCGTGTTTCTGAAATTGTGCCTGGACTTTCACGTGCCTGCTTCTTTTTCAGACGTTCTGGCTTAGATGTCCGAGATTCGCTTGGACATCCCATTGTTAAATGTGCCTTCACAGCCCTTCGCCTACTTCTCACCAATTTTTAAAGGGAAAGCCAATGCAGTTCTTTCCTTTGAGATTTGTCATGGGTATCCTGAAGCCTGACCCCCTGCATTTTGTGAGACCACTTTTTCATAGAAAATAGTGGATATTAAGAATGTGCACAGTCCAAAACGTTTTGAGTTCATTTTCGGTTCCCTTGGTATTTTTTCCTGAATTCTTATACATATTTTTAATTCATTTCACACACTAATTTTAATGATGTTTAACATGCGATACAAGTTATTAATGCATACAAATCAGTTCTATGAATGTTCATTTGTAGGTACTGTGCATTAACTGAATTTTGTGCATGTTATAATTTTATAGTACATTAGAAAACTAAATACAGGTTGATGAATGCACATTGCTAGTGGACATAGATCTGAAAATGGACATCACAAGTGTTATTTCCAACTTCCCCCCACCTAAATAGTCCCTATGCATACCTCTACTACGTATGATTTAAAGTAGGCATGATGTTCTGCACCACCAGAGGGTCATCCTCGGACAGCCAAACTCTGCACATAGGAGCATGGTTTCGGAAAAAGCGTTCCACCAGCATGCATTCGGGCACTGAAGCCAGTGTGGAAGCCCATGCCAACTTCCGGAGACATATGTGTCCATCCGTCTGCTCTTTCTGCATTGCTAACACGCAGCACTGTGGAATCCATGCATATAGGCGGACCTACACCACTCACTCAGGTGGTATTAAGTGCACCTGCGCCAGCGGCATTAATCGCGGCAAGCACACACCCATCATGCCCACACCAACAGTGATATGTGGTCAGTGCCCATGTTCTTACCTGGACCCAGTGATATGTGGTCAGTGCCCATCTCTGCCCATTTGCATGCTAATCTGTTAGCACTGGAGTTTTAGTACAGGACTCCGCACTAACGTTTAGCTTGACGTGCTTACTGTATCCTGTAGCCTGCATTAGCAGATAGCACGGGTTAGTAAATAAACCCCATAAAGCGCAAAACAGCCACATATCAAACACTGAAAATCACCCAGAGCTTTACAACCTGAAAGAAATATTTTGTGCGCGTGTGGACGCACTCCCAGTCAGAGGAACAGCGCCCTACCATACTAGTTAATAGCCGAGGGAAATCAGCCAGTTTTAAACCAAGCATTAACGGCCCGCATTTCGAATTATCCTATTGATAATTTAAGACGGCGCTCAAACCTCATTTGTTCCAAGCAGCATTGGATCATTCCAGCCTATCGAGCAAGCCTGCCTAACCCCACCACTTTCTTTTCCCCCTCTTCATCTCCTCCTTGCTCTGGTCTGCTTTGTACGACTGTTGTCCTCTGCTTGCGATGTAATTAATGGAGCTCTTCTCTGTTTTATGTAAACCACTTTATTTAGGAAGCACAGTATATCATGTTGTTTGTTTTTTGGTTTTTTAAATTTTATTTATTTATAACTTTTCATGCAACTTACAAAAGCAAGCACAATAGAAAATCAAGAGCATTTACAATCGAAATCTCACAACTAAGTGTCACATAAATCAATCTTATAAAATAAATAACCAGCAAACACTCTTGCCCTTAGCCCACAATACTGGGGAGACATTTTAGTGAAATAATTAATAACAAAGAAAAATAAGAGCAAAACTCTAAATAAATGACAGCATTTGAAATGGTTCCCTAACCCTCACCAATCGAATTACCGTGTCGTTCTTTACCATCCAAAAAACCTCCTAGCTGAGCTGGATCTAAGAAGACAAATTTAGAATCCTGAAATGTAACCAGACATTTACAGGGGTATCTAAGGAAAAATGTAGCTGGTAGGGCCAGCACCCTAGGTTTCAGAGCCAAAAAGGCCTTCCGCCTGGTTTGCGTGGCTCTACAAACATCAGGGAACATTTGCACCCGAGCACCACAGAACAGAGTCAACTTAGGGGCTTGTTTACAAAGCCGCGGTAGCAGTTTGCGATCGTAATCGGAGCCGCGGCCCCATTGATTTCAATGGGGCCGCGGCTGCGATCGCGATCGCGAACCACTACCGCGGCTTTGTAAACAAGCCCCTTAGTTTTAAAATAACTCCGAAAAACTAACATCTTGTCCTGGTCAGAGACAAAACTAACAACCAAGGTAGCCCGAGAAGCAATATTATCCTGAGAATCCTCCAGGAATTGAGTAAGATCAAGTCCATCATGGGCCTGAACAACATCAAAATCTCCTGGAGGATTTATAGAGAGCCCCCGACCAGACAAGTAATATAATTTAGATATAGCTATGGAGTCGGCCGAAGCCAATCCCAAAACTTCCCTAAAATATTTCTGAAGCAAAATTTCAGCAGAAAGAAGACGACAGCAAGGAAAATTTAACAATCGAATATTCTTAGAACGAAACATATTATCATACATCTCCATCCTGTGATGGGTGATTAAACTATGTTTAAGGCTAGAAGAGCTAACAGCTTTAAGAGTAGCACACTGATTTTCACAACTAGATAATTGAGTAGACATGTTCCCCAACCGCCCTTCCACCTCACACAGCCTTGTAGTAACCTCAAGGGAAAGACTGCAAAGCTGCTTAACTGTGGGTACTAAAGATTGCTCAATACGATTCACAACCTTCCAGATATCAGCCAGAGTCACCTGATCTGGTGGCTCAATCGCTGTACCTGGAAAGGATGTCCAAGCAACTGGTTTCAACTTTTCACCGGTATCTGCCGGGGTACTCTGTTGAAACTGCGCTCCCACAGGCCCGGTTAAAGGGGGTGAGATGTAAGTTGGTGGAGAGGGAGGAGAACGGTCCGGAGAGCTCGGGAACGCAACCGAAGAGCGCAAAACCAAAAAGTCAGGGTCCGAAGTGGCATCAGCCCCCCCCCCCCCATCACCTTAACGTGCCTGTCCATAGGGCCCACCGTTGTTTCTGTAGGAACCGCTGATGAAATTTTCTTTTTTCTCTTTCCCATCACTGATGCCTCTTACTGCTGATCTCCTGCGGTTCTCCAAGGGGCTCCCAAGGGGCCTAACGCCTCTTGTATCTAGCCCCTTAGATCGCTGCCCCCGACTGGCGCCTCCGGCTGCGCCTACCGTGTGGAGCTTTTGTAGAGGCCCCCGCTGACGTCGGGGCCACCAGAGCAGGAGCCTATCACTCCCGGACTAGAAGGCTGTCCTCTCTGGCTCTCCCGAGGCTCCACACACTCTGCTCCGCCTTTGTAGAGGCCCCCGCTGATGTCGGGGCCGCCGGAGCAGGAGCCTGTCATTCCCGGACTGGAAGGCTGCCCTCTCTGGCTCTCCCCTATCATATTGTTAAAAAACATAAACCATAACTATAGACCCAGATTTAATGCAGTTTGTTAAGACTGTTGTATTGTAACTCCATTAATCAAGGTGGACATACAGCCCAGTGTTTGAACAGGAGACTAGCGCAGGTGTTAGATTTCAATTGGAAAGCAAAGGCAATTCTCTTAAAGCAAAACTGAATGAAATATTTGCAAAAATAATTCTAAATGCAAGACAATTTCAATTCTCGATGCTTTCTGTTGCAGACGATGAATCCGTACCAGCGCCAGGTGAGTGCAGCCCTTCTCGACAGATAATCTGGTTTTTCCTTCTCCTATTTCCTCCTATTTTCTTCCAATTGAATCGTAGCTTTTTATCTATAGTTTTAACCTTCGAAGGTCATACTATCTGTGTTTTGTTTTATGTTTCTGAATCAATCTTTTATATTGCATGCCATCTTGATATGTCTTTATGTGTGGTCTATCAAGTTTTTAAAAGAAACAAATAAACATTAAACAGTATAGGTGATATTAGAGAACCCTGCAGACAAAATTCCAACCTCTGGAAGGAAAGCTCGAAATTGACACTGTAGATTGTTATCCTGTAATCCTCTAAACTAGCCCAACATTGTGCCAGCTAGTGCCATCTTCCTTGCAAAAGAGGTGACGGCATTCATTTGCAGGGCTCTTTGACCATGAGTCAATTTTAGCAGACAATGGAAAAGGTGTCAGTACTCAGTACCACAAGGACCCTCTCAAAAATAAGCTCTGGTGCTAGAAATCCCCACATGGAAAAGCCTGCATTAAAAAATCGGTCATGATTGAGTAGAATTAATAATCCTGATTGTCCTCGATCTATCAACAATCGAAGATTCTACCAAAGTGCTGAGACTACATTCTCCATGCTGCAGGTTGGTCGAAATGCTAGTCAATCAAAATTATCTCAGGAAACTTGCAATTTCTGGGTCACTACTGATTCCATAACTTTTGCCAAAAACAGCAAATTAACAATGGGATGGTGGTTATCACACTTCATAAGTCCTCCTTTCCTATTTGTCAGTAATGGACACAAAATCATCTGATTTAAATCCATCGGGTAAAGTACCTGACTCACAGTATCATTCACTAAGGGAGTCGTTATGAAATTCTTAGTTGTGATTTTGGATGTGTCCGGAGACATGCATGTGGACGGCGAAATCACAGAGAAATCTTTGGAGCCATTTTACAAATAATGTCTAGGGATGTCTACCGTGCGGGGATGTCCATTTATGCAAGGGGCATGGTTGAGGTGTGTCCTGGAAGGTGCAAAGAACTAAGATGTTCCCGTTCGATTTCAGAAACATCAGGGACGTCTACGTTTAGACCTGCTCCAGGCATAAATAGGCATCAGGAAAGTGCTTGTTGCAACTTTAAAACATCCAAAGGGTGTAGAGAAGATGGAGAATTGAGTGACTAGTCAAAAATCACAAAGGCTCACCCTAGGATTTGAATGCTGGTCACATGGTTCTTAACCACCTATGTTAACCATTATGCTATTAGATGAGATGCTATTCTGGGGATGTCTATGTAGATGTCCCTGTAGATGCTTATATTGGGCTCGTCCCTGTTTCTGAAATTGTGCCTGGACCTTCACGTGCCTGCTTCTTTTTCAGACGTTCTGGCTTAGATGTCCGAGATGCGCTTGGACGTCCCATTGTAAAATGTGCCTTCACAGCCCTTGGCCTATTTCTCACCAATTTTTAGAGGGAAAGCTAATGGACTTCTTTCATATGAGACTTGTCATGGGTATCCTGAATCCTGAACCCTGCTTTTGTGAGACCACTTTTTCATAGAAAATAGTGGATATTAAGGATGAGCACAGTCCAAAAACGTTTGAGTTCATTTTCGGTTCCCTTGGTATTTTTCCTGAATTCTTATACATATTTTTAATTCATTTCACACACTAATTTTAATGATGTTTAACATGTGATACAAGTTATTAATGCATGCAAATCAGTTCTATGAATGTTAATTTGTAGGTTACTGTGCATTAAATAGAAATTACACTTACCTGGTAATTGTAGTTCCTGGAGGGTCCAGTTTAGTCCTCCACATCCGGGTAGTGCACCTCCTCCTGCAGCAAGTAGACTTGACCAATCAACTCTTTAGTAATCTAGCCTGTATACTGCTGGAACTCCCATCAACCCTCTAGTGAACTAGTAACTAAGCAGACTCAAGAAAGAACAGATTAAAGAAAAAGGTATGGATCAGTATAGAGGATAAGTGACCCCCTCCCCAAACGAGAGGGCTCGAACTCTGCACCTTGCTTCCATCCCCGGCACTTAAAAGAAACCGGCAGGCAGAGCAGCAAGCAGAAGAACAAACAACGCAACAGAAAAAACCCGAAGGAACGAAGAAACCCCTAGAAAAAACACCAAGGGTCCTTGTCCTGCGGGGTTTTGTCTTTTTTTTTTTTTCTCTTATGAGCCGAAAACATACCGACAGCGTCTCACAACAGACTTAGCGCGCCGCCCAGACAAAGTAGTTACCGAAACCTCCGGGCGGGAATGAGGACTAAACTGGACCCTCCAGGAACTACAATTACCAGGTAAGTGTAATTTCTATTTCCTGAGCGGGTGTCCAGTTTAGTCCTCCACATGCGGGATGTACCAGAGCAGTTAACACCGGGGGGGATCTTGCCACACAGCGTGCAAGACCGTCGACCCAAAACAAGTATCCCATGCCGCCGCCACATCCAACCGGTAATGTCTACTGAAGGCATGGAGAGAGGACCACGTCGCCGCCCTGCAAATCTCCAACGGCGGGACCAGACTATGCTCCGCCCAAGACATTGCTTGCGCTCTAGTAGAATGAGCTCGCAGACCCAATGGAACAGCTCTACCCTGCAGAATATAAGCCGAAGCGATAGCCTTCTTAATCCACCGAGAAATGGAGGCCTTCGCCGCCGCCTCCCCCTTTCGAGCTCCACCGAACAGCACAAACAAGTGATCCGACTTTCGAAAGGATTCGGAAACCTTCAGGTACCAGCGCAGGATTCGCCGCACATCTAGCCTATGGAGAGCGGTGTCGGACTCCTGAGAAGATTCTGGGGAAAGAACGGGCAACACCACAGACTGATTCACATGAAAAGGAGAGACCATCTTTGGCAGAAAAGAGGGAACCGTCCGTAAAACCACCCGATCTCGGAAAAAGGACAAGAAGGGAGCTCTACAAGAAAGCGCCTGAAGTTCCGAAATACGTCGCGCCGAGCAAATGGCAATGAGAAAGACCGCCTTCAGCATTAAGTCTTTGACCGAGGCATGGCGAAGGGGTTCAAAAGGTTCCCGAACCAAAGCCTGTAGCACCAGGTTCAAATCCCAAGGTGGCAAAGTAACCCTGCGCGACGGACGCAACTGAAACACAGCCTTCAGAAAACGCCGAATGTCCACATGCGCCGCAAGAGGGACATCCTGAATCTTGCCCCTATAGCACGCCAGAGCCACTACCTGAACCTTCAGAGAACTAGCGGCTAGTCCCTTGTCAAACCCGTCTTGCAAAAAACTAAGAATGACTGCCACCGAAGAAGACGCTGCCCGAACGTCATGCCGGGAACACCAATCTTCAAAAATTCGCCAAACTCGAACATACGTAAGGGATGTAGAAGCTTTTCTAACTCGAAGCAGTGTCGCAATAACCGCCGGGGAATACCCTTTTCTTTTCAACCTAGCCCTTTCAATGGCCATACCGTAAGCGAGAATCGATCCACCTGAGGCATGCGCAGGGGCCCCTGAACTAGCAGATCCACTAAGGGAGGAAGCCTCCATGGCACGCCGTTGAGCAGCCGCACCAGATCTGCGTACCAAGGCCGAAGGGGCCAATCCGGCGCCACCAACAAAACCTTTCCGTGGTGAGCTTCGATGCGTTGAACTACCCTTCCGATCAGAGCCAACGGCGGGAAGACATACAGAAGCCTGAACTCGGGCCATGGTTGGATGAGTGCATCGATGCCTTCGGACATGCGCTCTCACCGCCTGCTGAACAAGCGACTTGTCTTCGCCGACCGGAAGGTCGCCATGAGATCCATGATCGGCGGGCCCCAACGATGAACTATTTGAGCATATATCTGCGGGTGCAACTCCCACTCTCCGGCGTCCACGTGCACCCGACTCAGAAAATCCGCCATCACATTTTCTGTTCCCGCGATATGCGCTGCCGAAATGGCTAGGAGTCGCACCTCCACCCAAGCGAACAGCGCATCCGCCTCTTCTTCCATGGCTACGCTTCCCGTGCCTCCCTGCCGGTTGACGTACGCCACTGCCGCCGAGTTGTCCGACAGAACGCGAACCGCCCAACTCCGTACCGACGACTCGAAGACTTGCAACACTAGCCGCACAGTTCGCAGCTCGAGACGGTTGATCGACCACAAAGCCTCCTGCGGAGACCACGTCCCCTGCGCGAAATGGCCCTGACAGTGGGCTCCCCAGCCTGTTAGACTCGCATCCATGATGACTGGTAACCAAACTGGTTGTTCCAAGGGGGCTCCCGCCCGAAGTGACCTCGGGCACAGCCACCACTGTAACGCCTTCCGAACCCGTCTCGGACACGGCAACCGGCGATTGAGAGAATCCGACTGATTGGACCAACGACGTAGCAGGGCTCGCTGAAGAGGCCGCATATGGAACCTGGCCCACGGAACCACCTCCAGAGTCGACGCCATGGTTCCCAGCAAACGGAGATACCACCATGGAGATGGAGCGGGACTCGCCAAAAAAAACCACACCAGATGATGCAACCCTTGTGCACGCCAATCCAGCAGAGACACCACTCCTGCTGACGTGTCAAAGCAAACTCCCAGATATTCGAGAACCTGAGTCGGAACCAAGTGACTCTTCTGTACATTGATCACCCAGCCGAGGCTCTGCAGGAGACGCACTACCTTGTCCGTAGCCTGTTAGCTCTCCTCCGCTGACTTCGCTCGTATCAACCAGTCGTCGAGATAGGGGTGTACCAGCACACCTTCCCTTCTCAAGGCCGCCGCCATCACCACCATTACCTTGGTGAAAATGCGAGGAGCTGTGGCCAGGCCGAAAGGTAATGCTTGGAACTGAAAGTGACCCCAGGGAAACGCGAACCGCAGAAACATTTGATGTGCCGCTCTGATTGGAATATGCAGATAAGCCTCGGTGAGGTCCAGAGGTCAAAAACTCCCCCTGCCGCACTGCGACGATGACGGACCTGAGGGTCTCCATGCGGAAATGAGGAACCCGCAGACAGCGATTCACGCCCTTGAGATCTAGAATAGGACGTAAGGACCCGTCCTTCTTTGGCACCACAAAATAAATGGAGTAACGACCGAGGCTGCGCTCGCTCTCCGGAACGGGAACGACCACAGCCAGCGCTAAGAGACGCTCCAACGTAGCTCGAATGGCCAGTTCCTTCTGCTGCCCTCTGCTGGGAGACAGAACAAAGGAGTCTCACGGCGGAACGGCAAACTCCAACGCATAACCTTCTCTGACAATTTCTAGGACCTACTGGTCCGTTGTTATGTGGACCCAAGAGGGAAGAAAGTTCCGAAGTCGACTGCCAATCACTTGGCCTCCCTCCGGGGTCCGCCTCACTTCATTGCAGTTTGCGACTAAAGGAAGAGGCTGAACTGGAGGAACCAGTTGAAAATCCTCTGCCAGCTCCTCGGAAACCACGAAAGGACTGCGTCCTAGATGCAAACCTGCCTCGCTGGGAACTCCAAAAGCGAGAAGACCGAAATCTCCTAAAGTCACGAAATTGACTCCGGACCACTGGTAAGCCTCTACCAGACTTAGGCCTGTCCTCCGGTAGTCTCCCACCTTTAGACTCTCCCAAGTCCTTTACCAACTTATCCAAATCGTCCCCGAACAACAACCTGCCTTTAAAGGGGAGTTTGCTGAGTCGAGATTTGGAAGAAGGGTCGGCTGCCCAGTTTCACAGCCAAATGGATCTGCGCGCCACCACCAAGGAAGCCATACTATTAGCCAACGTCCGGATCAAATCATAATGGACATCCGCCAAATACGCTGAACCAGACTCCAAGTGCGTGACCTCGAGCAACGCTTGCTGATCTAAGAGTGGATTCTGGCGCAACCGTTGAGCCCACCGCAATGAGGCTCTAGCTATCCAGGCCCCACAGATAGAAGCCTGTAACGACAAGGCATTGGTTTCGAATGCTTGTTTCAACAATCCATCCACTCTCTTGTCCTGAATGTCCTTCAAGGCCGCACTCCCCTCCACCGGGATTGTGGTCTTCTTCGTCACTGCCGATACTGCTGCGTCCACCCGAGGCGACTTAAACTTCTCCTTATCCTTGTCTGCCAAAGGATAGAGGCGATGCATCGTCCGGATCCCTTTCAAACCAGAGTCCGGCTGGTCCCAATTTGAGCCACAACCCGGTGTACAGGGAACACCACCTGGGAATCCCGAACCGCCTGAATAAGAGGATCCTCCAAAGTTTCGCCGTCCCTCGGAGGCGGCGCAGCGAGATTGAGCGTCTGAAGAGCTTCCGTAATAAGAGGAATCAATTCCTCCCTACGAAATACCCGAACAATCCTAGCCTGATCCTCAGGGTCCGGAATCTCCCTTTCTTCAAGATCATCCATACTGCCCTCCAGATCTACATCCACATCCATGTCTTGCCCTTCCAAATCCTCTTGAACTAAGTCTAAGGACCGAGGTCTCTTAGCCGGCTTGGAAACACGTCCGGCCAGGTCCGAACTAGCGGGCGGAGGGGCAGGAGACGAGGACAAGGACTCAGGCCATTTGCCCAACCGCCCCAATTTGAAGGCCTGATGCATAATCAGCACGAAGTCCGGCGAAAAATCCGTAAAGGCAGAAGGGGGGTCCCCTGGTTCTACCAGAATCCCAGACACCTGTCCCTTAGACCCAGAAGGAACAGGCAGCAACAGAGGCCCCGGAGAAGCATTTCCTTCAACAGACAATGTAGATTCCAAGGGCTCTGTCAGAGAACTGCCCTCCATCTGTTGATCTATATCACAGGAGACCACAGCGCAGCTCCCGCAGAACCCTGAAGCTGACACTGACCGCCTACGCGAACCGCAGACCACACACTGCGGTTTTGAGGACATGAAGAACAGCCTACAGCCCCCGCAGAACAGGAAGGGACAGACTGAGATAAGCAGCCCCGCAGAGAGAAAGGCAGAGGCCCAATGCAGTTATCCCTACACCGCACGTCTCTTGTCCTCTGGCTTCGGGTTTTTTTTGGTTTTTTTTTGTTTAGATGCAGGGAAACCAGTGACCTCCCGATACTGTTCGGGACCCAAAACGCCACCAAATTAGCAAGACTGACAGACCCTAATCTCTTTACCGCCAAAACCGCAAAACCAAAATGGCCGCCGCGGTCGAGCCGCGCTGGAGGAAAAACGGCACCAAAAAGAAAAGAAAAGAGCCGACAAACCTAACGTCCCCTAAAAACCAGAGAGAAGGCACATACCAGGCAACCAGCAAGAAATGAAGGGCCCGCAATGCCGCTCAAATCATGAGCGGGAATGTGCAAAGAACCTGGTTGTTGGAGGTAAGCTTAAGCGCCGGTTCCTCTGACGGACTGCTTAGTGCCGTGCCATGTGAAAGGCAACAATTGCTGAGCCTGGGAGCACACGGATCCTACCCCCGAACCATCCTGGGGGAGCGATCACAGTCTGCTGCTTACTCTGAGCTGCCAGTAGAGTACCGGGTGAGAAGAGCAGTGCCGGCTCGGCTCCTCCACCGCGCTTGCCCTTTCTTTCTTTTTTTTTTTTTTTAAAGGTATAGGCTGCAATTAAAGGAAAAAATAAAGAGAAATGAAAAATAAAATAAAGAGACGAAATGAAACAGCTAACAAGACTCTAAGTGAGCCTAGCGCGAGGCTCACACCACCTCCTGCTGCAAGGAGACTGGACACACTGGAGGGCTGATGGGAGTTCCAGCAGTATACAGGCTAGATTACTAAAGAGTTGATTGGTCCAGTCTCCTTGCTGCAGGAGTAGGTGCACTACCCGGATGTGGAGGACTAAACTGGACACCCGCTCAGGAACTGAATTTTATGCATGCTATAATTTTATAGTACGTTAGAAAACTAAATACAGGTTGATGAATGCACATTGCTAGTGGACATAGATCTGAAAATGGACATCACAAGTGTTATTTCCAACCTCCCCCCACCTAAATAGTCCCTATGCATACCTCTACTATGTATGATTTAAAGTAGGCATGATGTTCCGCACCACCAGAGGGTAATCCTCAGACAGTCAAACTCTGCACATAGGGGCATGGTTTTGGAAAAAGCGTTCCACCAGCATGCAATCAGGCACTGAAGCCAATGTGGAAGCCCATGCCAACTTAAGGGGATATGTGTGTGCATCCGTCTGCTCTTTCAACATTGCTAACACACAGCACTGTGGAATCCATGCACATGGGCGGACCTACACCACTCACTCAGGTGGTATTATGTGCACCTGCGCCAGCGGCATTAATCGCGGCAAGCACACACCCATCATGCCCACACCAACAGTGATATGTGGTCAGTGCCCATCTCTGCCCATTTGCATGCTAATCTGTTAGCGCTGGATTTTTAGTACAGGACTCCGCACTAACGTTTAGCTTGACGTGCTTACTGGGTGCTGTAGCCTGCATTAGCAGATAGCACGGGTTAGTAAATAAACCCCATAAAGCGCAAAACAGCCTCATATCAAACACTGAAAATCACCCAGAGCTTTACAACCTGAAAGAAATATTTTGTGCGCGAGTGGACGCACTCCCAGTCAGAGGAACAGCGCCCTACCATACTAGTTAATAGCTGAGGGAAATAAGCCAGTTTAAAACCAAGCATTAACGGCCTGCATTTAGAATTATCCTATTGATAATTTAAGACGGCGCTCAAACCTCATTTGTTCCAAGCAGCATTGGATCATTCCAGCCTATCGAGCAAGCCTGCCTAACCCCACCACTTTCTTTTCCCCTTCTTCATCTCCTCCTTGCTCTGGTCTGCTTTATACGACTGTTGTCCTCTGCTTGCGATGTAATTAATGGAGCTCTTTTGTGTTTTATGTAAACCACTTTATTTAGGAAGCGCAGTATATCATATTGTTAAAAAACATAAACCATAACCATAAACCCAGATTTAATGCAGTTTGTTAAGACTGTTGTATTGTAACTCCATTAATCAAGGTGGACATACAGCCCAGTGTTTGAACAGGAGACTAGCGCAGGTGTTAGATTTCAATTGGAAAGCAAAGGCAATTCTCTTAAAGCAAAACTGAATGAAATATTTGCAAAAGTAATTCTAAATGCAAGACAATTTCAATTCTCGATGCTTTCTTTTGCAGCTGAATCCGTACCAGCGTCAGGTGAGTGCAGCCCTTCTCGACAGATAATCTAGTTTTTCCTTCTCCTATTGTCTCATATTTTCTTCCAATTAAATCGTAGCTTTTTACCTATAGTTTTAACCTTCGTTCATGCTGTGTTTGTTCTGTTTTATGTTTCTGAATCGATCTTTTATATTGCATGCCATCTTGATACGTCTGTATGTGTGGTCTTTCAAGTTTTTAAAAGAAACAAATAAACATTAAACAGTATAGATGATATTAGAAACCCCTGGGATATCCTGCAGACCAAACTCCAACCTCTGGAAGGAGAGCTCGAAATTGACATCGTACATTGTTAACCTGTTCAAAAAAGGTGCCAGTATTCATATGCAGGGCTCTTTGATTCATGCATGAGGACCATGGGTCAATTTTAGAGGGAAATGAAAAAAGTGCCGGTACTCAGTACCCCGAGGACCCTCTGAAATAAAAAGCTCTGGTGCCAGCAATCCCCACACGGAAAAGCCTGCAGAAAGACAACTGTGAGTGACTAGATCAGAAGCAGCTGAATTAATCATCTGGATTGTCCCCAATCTATCAACAATCAAAGCTTCTACCAAAGTGCTGTGACTACATTCTCCGTGCTGTAGGTTGGTTGAAATCCTGACCAAGTGAATGCTAGTCAATCAATATTATCTCAGGAAATTGCAGTTTCTGTGTCACTGCCAATTCCACAGCTTGCCAAAAATGGCAAATTGGTAATGGGATGATGGTTATCACACTTCATAGGTTCTCCTTTCCAATTTTTCAGTAATGGACGCAAAATCACCTGATTTAAATCCATCGGGTAAAGTGCCTGACTCAAAGTGTCATTCACTTAGGGGGATGTTTTAGAAGCCCTCTTCATGATTCGGGCATCTGAAATAGGCGTGGAGACGTTAAATATGGGAGACGTCCCCGGAGCCATTTTACAAAGCGGACTTGGAAATGTTTCTGGCGCAGGAACGTCTTTGTAGCACCAGGGACATCTCCACCCTCGTCCAAATCTAAACCTGCTCCAGGGTGCAAATAGTCAACAGGAAAGTGCTTGTTCTGCCAGCAAAACATCTGAAGGGGCTACAGGAAATTGAACTCTAACATACCCAGCACTGCCCACAACCGTACAGAGAACTGGTAGGAAATGGGGACTATTGTGGGGACTTTTCACACTGCTGTTCATCTCCATCTGCAGAATACCAGCTGGGAACATATCCCCTGTCTGCGCTGCTGCTGTAGGGACATCTACGCAGATGTCCCTGACAACGTCATCCACGTCTCTAAAATCATGCCCAAACTTGGACTCGACCGGCCTTTTTGGGCATGTCTTCACCTGGACGTCCTTTCTAAAATGCGCCTTCTCATCGGTCAGCAAATCGTTTCATCTCAATGGCACCGATTTCAATAACCAGGAAGGACAAGGGCTTATCTCACAAGAGCTGTTAACAAATTAAGCAATTGTTGATTTTAACTCCTCAGTAGAAGCAGCTGAAAATATTGATCGACATCTATGAACGGAGAACCTTAAGAGAAGTGTCTACCTTATTCTTCTCTCTAATCCAACAAAGCTGGAAAGAATTATACAAAACGGATTTAGAATGTCCATCCGTCTGTCTGGGAGCAAAATAACGCTCCAGACATTTGACAGAATGAGATGAAATTTAGTTTGTGGTGAAATCAGGTAAAAAGAAACATCAAAATTGAAAATGGGCCAAATTGGACTTCCAGAGAAATAAGCTCCCCCTCACCCCCCCAAACAACAAACCCAATAGCCTAATATACTTCTATGGGAGAAATTCCATGTTCTGTAGCAAAGAAACTTGCACAGAGTTAAATATAGCAGATAGGCAACTACTCATTTCAAACTTCCTCTCCCTGTTCTCTGCTCTTCCAACCCCCAAACTGTACCCCCAAAACTGCCCACTCCCACAATTGTTCCCCCAGTACACACATTGCCCTACCCCCAAAAAACTACTCCCCAAGAATGCTTAAGGGGGCCTGAAACCCCAAATTACAGCCCCCTGCACTAATGGCCCTACCCATATCAACAGGGCCGGTGCTGCCATTAGGTGAACTAGGCAGTTGCCTAGAGTGCCAGTGGAGCTGCCACTGTTCTCCATTTACCAGTCTCTTCTGCCCCCATGAAAACAGGGACAGAAGCAGGAACACAGAAAACTCACTAAATGTGAAAGTTAGTAAGCACCCAGGGTGCAAAACCCCTGCCCCCACAAGAGTAATACACGGAAATATTTCTTTACGGAAAGAGTAGTGGATCTGTGGAATAGTCTCCCAGTGGAGGTGGTAGAGATGAGGACAGTATCTGAATTCAAAGAAGCTTGGGACAAACACAGAGGATCTCTAAAGGAGAAAAGGGGACTGTTGTAGTGGTTGATATGGAAGAGCAGACTAGATAGGCCGTGTGGTCTTTTTCTGTCGTCGTGTTTCTATGTTTCAAAGTTACTTTTGCTGTATCGGATTCTCTTTCAAAATGGCACCCGCTGGCCAAAGGCTCCGTTTTCCACACATATGCATCAGTGGCAGGATTTGAATCGGCAGGGAACCGGTTCAGGCCATCCCTCCAGTGGTCAGGACACATGGCTGGCAGCACTACATGCAGTAGTGTCGTGGGAACCACACCCCCAGACCACTTCCATCCTCCCCACAGTAGATTGATGCTATAGGGGGCTTCTCCCGAAGCCACAATCCCCCCTACCGATACCATCAATCTACTATCGGGTGGGGGATCCTGACTCCGCAGAGCCAGCGATGCAATGTCGTGTTCAGTCCGGTTTGGCGAATCCAGGCCGCAACAGGAACTGGTTCACGCGAACTGGGCCCAGCTGGCTGAATCCCACCACTGATATGCATCCATTCCCAGTCATGGGAAGACCCCTTTCTAGATAGGGGAATACCGAGAGGAGTAATTCAGGTTAAAACTAGGCATCAGTGCCCAAAATGAATACAGTTTGTTAAAAGACTCCTACATATAAAGCATCAAAAATTCCCTAAAAAAATTCGGAATGCGACCCCCTACCATTTAAATCTCAGATTAAACAATTCCCTTTTCCTCCTAGATTGTAGTATAGTAATGAGCACGTAGCTCACGTTTTTACAGACAGCCATTAGGTTAAAGAGCCCTTCTTCAGAGAGACTCTGGGTCCTCTCAGCTGCAGCCAAAAGGAGGTGCCGTAGCATTCAGTTAATGCGGAGGGGGTTATTTTATTCTAGTAGCCTTTAAACAGCCCTTCTGGAAATACCAACTTTCTATGCTACGGCAATTCATTAAACTACATAGCCAAAGAGGACAGTTCTTGAACAGAAAATTAGCAGAGATGTAAGCTTTGAAAAACTGAAAGCAATTTTGAAATATAGACAACTCACTTTCAAACACTATCCTTTTTAGCCAGCAAAGTCGAGCCTTTACCAGGTGAGCAATCCGATCATAACTTTTTTTCAGATCCGGGCTGCTTTTCACAGCTCGTCTAACTCTGTGCTCCGTCTACCGAACTGCACTAGTGTTACTGCATGGTTTAGTGCGCACTGAAACAAGATTACTGTATGCTAAAAATCACAAAGACAAATAAAATGCATGTTGCCTCTGTCCAGGGCCAGCGTGACCATCAGGCTAACTAGGCAGTCACCCACAGCGTCAATGGTCCAAAGGGCGGCTCGTTACCGCCGCTCTCCAGGGCCTGCAGCCGTAGCCATGATCTCGAAGTGCCCGATGCCAGCTTTCTGTTTACATGAGGGCAGAAGCGGCTAAACGTGCAAACAAGAAGGCATCAGAGGGGGCGGAAGCAGAAACATCTCACAGCACCTGAGGATTAGAAAAGCATTGCGATGCCGCTTGAAGTCATTACCGCCGCTGTAGGTCCTGGGGAGGGTTGGCAGAGATAGCAATGGGGTGAATGCAGTGGGGCATGAGTAATGGGGTTCATTTAGGGCGTCTCATATCTTTTCACCAGCCTTGGCTCTGTCCCATTAAGCCCTGTGAGTTCATATGCCCTGTAATTTTGGGATCAATTTTCAGAGGGTTTAAGCTCCTAACTTTCAGTTAGATTTCTAAATTGACCCCTATGAAAATAATACTAGGACTGGGTTGCTAAATTTATGCTCCTACCATCACTGAACTAAATTTAGGCACCTAAAAATGGGACACTGCTACAATCCTACGCTCTGTCAAGAAAACTAAATACAGGTTGAAAATCTCACTCGGGGTTATTTGCTTTACTCGGGTCTCAGACTTTACATTGGCAAATTGTTCCGGGTTTGTTTTATTCCCAGTACTATGCCTGTTAGCATCAACGACCCTTCTTTTTGCAAAATTTACCCCTTACTTCTCTTGTGTCCACAAAGACTAATATCGTGTTATAAACTTAGCTCTTGTTAATGAAATTCATTGATCATTTCTCTCTTGTGTCCACAAAAATAACGTGTGTTGTTGCTTTGACTTAGCTTATCCGTGATGCTTCTACACAAGATATTGGATCTCTGCTCTGTATTTACGTTTTCTTGACAGAGCGTAGGATTGTAGCAGTGTACCAGTGAGGGATCGTTCTGATACGTAGACCATACGGCTTGACCTAAAAATGGGAGGCAAAAGGACGAATTTAGGACAGGGAAAAATTAATTAGGGGGGGGGGGAATATTCAACACAAGTGTGTGCATGAGACAGGACCGGCCTGCCACATCATCAGAGGGCTTTCACTTCCACACACACCACTCTAGTGTAGTATGACTGTTCTCCATCAAGTGTGCCATGAGAAAAAATGATTGATAACCACTGCTTTGTTTGGATAAGATATAAATCTATATGCATATGTATATTTAGTGGTGATAACAAAATGTTACGTGCATTTCTTATCTAAATAAAGTTGTACCAATGACTTATACTTGCGAAGGCTCATTTTAGAGGGTACGTGAAGATCAGAATGATTTCAGAATGTACATGATTTCAACATGATTTTAGAAGCGGCTCTGCTAAACATGAAGCTGTTTCCAAAATACATAGAACAAAATGCAAGAACACACATGCATCTCTATGCACGTGCAGCGGAAGGAAGAAACCAGCACATGGGCAAGATGGCGGAAATTTGGCGTATGTAGGTGCTGCAAGTCTCGCTTATGGGCAAAAAGAAGGCTAAGGATGGCAAGAAGCCCTCTGGGGACCCTTCTGCTTTACCTTCGGTTAACCTCTGTTGGTCTGTTGGATTCATTCTTGTTTGCGCACCTCAGCAAGCTTGCAGTTTACCGGTGATTATATCCCTATCTTTCTTCTCACCAGAGACAGGATGCTCGTCAAGCAGTTTGGGACTAGATCTTCTTTTGCCGGAGCAGCTACATGCAGCAAAAGTCTGGGTGTTGGAACCAACCTGCTCTGAGAGCCTGGACTCGTCGGGTATATCAAGAGTTGGTGTGCTAACGAATCCTAGAGGGCAGACTTCGGAGCAGTTGAGGAGGGAAGTTGAAACCCTTCCTGGTCAGCGCTCTGACGGACTGGTGCAAGTTGTCCTAGCTGGGGGTTTGGAGAGCCTGACAGGAATGGCCTCGGCAGTGGTGTCTCCAGAGGTCTTGGAGCTGAGCACCAACATGGAAGGAGGTTCTCTTGGATTCCGTTTACAGCGTCCTGTTGAATTCACATTGGAAACAATTTGGTTGGCTATTCAACAACTTGGAGAATCTATATTTCATCAGGTACAATCTGTTTCAGCCCAAGTGCAGTCTAATGTAGTGTCTATGCAACAGCAGGTTGGAGAGTTATCTGATCTGCAGGGGTCTTTGTCCTCAATGCTGGAAAGAGTTGGTCGACTGGAGGACTCTGAGGCTACCTTCTTTAAGGACGCTATGGGGATGAGGACTTCTTTGGAACATCTAGAGAACCTTTCCCGATATCAAAATCTGCGACTCGCTAATTTTCCTAAATCAGTACATGTTAATGCTAGAGAAATGTTTAAGAGATATATTACTGAGGTACTTGGTGTTTTAGTGAGTCACCCCCCCCCCCCCCCCTGTTACTAAACTATATTATTTGCCAACTGGTCGGAGATCCTCAGGGTCCAGAGTTATCTCAGGGGTACAACAGGCAGACTCGCTCGAGGTCTCAGCTATATTGGAGGCATCTGGAGAGGAATCCTGTAGTCTGGCTACACTTTTGGTGACTTTTACATTATCTCATGATAGGGACTGTTTTTTGAAAATGTTTTTCCGAAAACATTTGATTTTGTTTAGAGGTCTTCAAGTACGGGATTTCACAGATTTATATTATCTTTTATCAGGAGCCATCTGGGCGGTTTACAATAATATTTATTAGAAAAGCCAGAAACAGAAAAGGAACTACAATGCCAGACAGGAAAGTGCACACCCATACAGGACTAAAGAGAACAAGAGCCTAAGTGGAAGGAAACAAGGGGGTCAGGGAAAGGGAGGTCATAGGCAGTACAGAAGAGGTGAGATACTTGAATTTGGGAAATGATTCTTCTGGACAGATTAGTGTAGAAGGGAATTCCACAGAGATGGGGCTAGAAAAAAGAAGGCAGAATGCCGGGTTTGCTCCAGGCGGGCACGGGCAGGAGAGGTCGAGGCGGTTGGTGTGCAGGGACCGGAGGCTACGAGGTCTGTATGAAAGTGTATTGAGTATGCGAGATACTGAGGGGTGTGCTGATGCCCTGTGTGCTAGGATTAGGAGTTTGAAGGTAATGCGGTAGGGGAAGGGGAGCCAGTGCAGGTGGACCAGGGAGGGAGTGATGTGATTGAAGCGAAGAGTATGATTGAGGAGACGAGCGGCGGTGTTCTGAATTAGCTGTAGACGGTGAAGTTGATGGTGGGGGATACCAGCAAAAACAACATTACAATAATCGAGATGCAAAATTATATTGGGAGATACAGAAAAGGAGGTGTGAGTTCCTCCTCTTGCATCCAGGAGTCCAACAGTTGGGGGGGGGGGGGTCAATTTTTCTTAAAATTTCCATGTAAGTGCATTGTCAAGTTGCAGGCTTTTTCCTATATTTTTTTTGACCCATCCCAACTGTCGGCGTTTCTAAGTGCCCGGAGAGCTCCTGTGACAGAGGCAGGAAATGTTGCTGAAGGTTAATATGTTATTAGTCTAAGCCTTACTGATGCATTTCCTTTCAAACTGTGGTTCATTGTTATTTCTTGCCATCTCCCCCCCCCCCTTCATTTGTGGGCTAGTGGAGGGTGGTCTTTTGTTATTTGTAATATTTCCTTAAGAGTTTGGTGGTTGCTTAATGGTGTTATAATTGCCAGATCACTCTCTTTTTCTTTTGAGTGTATTTATGTGCTTGATTTCATTGTAAAGTGCATAAATATAAAATTAAAAAAAAAAAAAAGCACCTGGGAAAAACTGATGGAGGAAATGCAAAACTTCAGGCGTGTAAATGCCGGCATTTCGCAACTTACACACGCATGTGAGCCATTCTGCAAAGTTAAATATGTAGATGCTGCCTAATTAACTACAGAGGACAGGATGGGACATGCTTATTAAACTGTGCTAGCTGTTAAGGCGGCAGATTTGTAGAGAGCGTGGGTGGCATTACCTACATCCTGGCTGCTGTCTGACTGCGGTCATTGCCTTTTTGGCATGGTATCTGCTGGGGGAATGCTGAGCCTGCTCCCAACAGATAACAAGACTTTTGCAGCTAATATATTGCTGTTTGTACTAACCCACCGCTTTAGCAGATAAAACCTAATGGGGGTTTAGTCAAGATTCCCCTATGCAGTAGATAGTCAACGTGTTTTAGCCGGTTAGCAGAGCCCGATGTTCAGTGCCTCCGTATATAGCCACAGACCATGTAAAAAATGCCTGGTTAAACCAGGGGCACTCTGTGGAGAGATCAGGGGCGTCGCCGGTCGCTATCTGGTTCGCTTAGCCAGTCAAAGTTAGGGCAGGTGAATGCTTGTTCTAACTTTCACTGGCTATCTCTATCCACTTAGTGACTGACTATCGCTCCTAACTACATGCTGAATGGTGAACCCAATATTCGGAACCAGATGCTGGACAAGTTCCAGGGCCGAATATCCGGGTTTTATTGAACGGCAGTAGCTAGGTGTTTTAAATAGCATAACCGCTGTGACTGCTGAATATCCCCCTCCCCCCATATTTAAATTGTTCCAATTCAGAAGAAGAAATAAACCTAGAAAGCTAGCCCCCTTAATACGAAGCTCCTGCAAAGGACTGGCTGAACACACGCCGTTTTAAAATGTACACGTTTCAGAGTGCAGATGTTACGTCTGAATAGAGCTGACTTGGGGTTTACACTATATAAAATAGGCTCTACAGATGTCATTTTTTGTACTGTCCAGGCCATACCCCCTTGCAATTTGGGCTTATGGGTGCTCTTTTCATGTCTAAATGCTGATATTTTCATGTGGAAATGTGACTAAGATTTCCCAAATAAACTCTTTAACTTAAACGGACAGCGGCTACATATTGCCACTGTCTGTATATGTTTTTGACTCCCCCCCCCCCCCCAGACTGCCCCAAATTATTTTTGAATTTAAAACAGCTATCCTTAGTCATATAGCCATTTATATGGCCAAAAATTAGGCATTCCCCATGGACCCAAAAAGCTTTTAAAAATGTACATTTGCAGTGGGCATAAATGCTTCTAAACCTTGAGCTGATGCTGGCAAATATTTGCTTCTGATTTGTCTTGGCAGGAAAGAGTCTTCAGTGCTATACTTGTAAAAAGAAATATCCTATTATTCCCTGCTTGTCTGGTTCTGGTAAAAAGGTCTGCAAACCTGGGGAGATGTGTGCCACCATCTCTACCTTTGCTCGTAAGTGTTCGCTTTCTCTTTTTATCGCATGCTAGACCCCCATCGCCCTGGCTATGTGATTTCAGGGCGCTTAAAGGGAAAAGGCCAACCTCCGTGATCTGCTGGCAGAATCCAAGCGGCAATCCCGAGGCCTTCTCAGAATGCCACACACTACCCCACACCAGTAAGGACTGGGCACTCGAGATGTTCCATTCTATTAACAGATGCAGAGCTTTTCTTTAGTTCTGTTGTTAGATGCTGTGAGAGCTTTGCTGCTGGTAAGGGTCCTAAAGGAATAGGTGTGTGGGTCTTACCCACTTTTCTTTTTGCCTTTCTCTGCTTTATAGCTTGGGTTTCCTTACATCATATTCAGTTTCTTATTCAGCCTCTTTTCCCCTCTCTAATCTCTGCCTCTTTTCTTCGTTATGGCAATCCCTCTTCTTCCCTTCTTTCCTGTTGTTAAAGTGCACTGAATAATGACTAGGAAACCAACAAAGGGAACAGAGGTCGGAGTCATGTGTCCCTGTCGTCCATATCACGTCAGTAGGCATGCAGCTGCATTCTGCGACAAAACATAAGGGATCCAGAGGCAGGTTTAACCCTTCTTTTGCCCCGAGGCACAGTCTATCGAGCTCCTCCAAGGTCATAGTCAGCTGTGGAGGTCCCTCTGCAAAATCACACATTGAAGCGGTCCTGGGAAAGGTCTCCCTCCCCCCCCCCCCCACCAAGCAACTTGAATTGGCCAGTCATCCCTAAATAATGCACAGGTCCAGCAGAAGCACTACTGATGGTGCTGGGATGAACTTTGGTTGGCAGGATGCCTGTCCCTAGGCAGTTGCCCTACTCTGCTTCTCTCATACCTCCATTACCAGTTTTGCCTCCCCCATCTCTACCAGGAAAGTGTTCCATGCATGCATCAACCTTTCCATGAAGAAATATTTTTATGATATTGCTCCCGAGTCTTCTCCCTCGGTGCCTCATACCGTGACCCAGAGCCCTGTTCCCTGAAAAACGATTTGCTCATTTTCCATTCTGGAGCATGGACACTAAAGTATGTTAACAATCATGTGAATTGGAGTGGAGACTGGGCAGGTTAGGGGTGGAAAGTGGGTGTGGCATGCACATGGTGGTTAGCGCAGGGGAAATTAACGCACGCTAATTGTTAATGTTGCAGTTAAATGTGGGTGCACTTACTGCCCCACCAGTAGGTGGCATTAAATACACTGTGTTAATTACAAATGAGCTGCTGTGCATTAAGGATCATTTCAGTGTGGTCACTGCTGGTAACATTCTGGGCCCGCCCCTGACAAAACAGGGCCCTTCCGTTTACCATGTGTTGTTTTGCATCGAAGTTATGGAAAGGGCAAAACTTTCATGTGCTTTAGTAAATATGCCCACTCTATTTCTTCTGACTGCCCTCCATAATACCTCTTTTCCCCATCACGGTTTTATGTCTCCACTGATCCAGCTGACACAACCCAGGGCAAGCCTTTCAACCCAGATCCCATCACTCAGAGTCACAATGACATTGCCAGTCGACCTGATCCACAAATACCACTTTTCCGCATCACTTTCTCCTTTTTCTCCCTCTTCCTTCCATGTATTTATTTCAAGTTTATGCTAATTCACTGTCTTGCTCTACATTTTCAGTATGCAAGACTTTATCCAAAAAACTGAAATGTCTGAAGCCATCACGATGCGGCATTAAAGAAGAACAGGGTCTTGGTGTGAAAGGCTATGCCAGCTGCTGCGATAGCGACCTCTGTAACGACATAGCCAACGATGGCCTTCCACCAGATTGCAAGTAGCGCTCAATGCCAGGCAAGGCATACCGTGGCCTCTGCTCCACCTGCATCCACATAATCTACCCGCCACCCAAGTTCCTATCCCACGGTCTTTCTTGATTCTCGGTGTCCAAGTGCCACACAGTGACAGGTGAAGGCAGAGAAAAAGTTTTCCAAGCTCTTCCCAGTCAGTGGGGGCAACATGATTTCAGCCGCTTCTGAAACTAGACTGAAGACATTTGGTCAGCGAATTGTACTTCAGAGTATTCTGTGAATATTTGTGTGAGTCCCTGTCTGAATCCTTCATTAAATAAGCAAGATGTAGCCCTTCTCTGTCCTTGTGCTGCTTTGGGAGGGTACGCTTGCATGCATGCGCACTTTGCGCAGGGTAATTCTAGAAAGTCGTGTCTAGTGAGCGTGCATTCTCAGGCACCTATTTAATCAAGCACTTTATCAAGCATAGGTGCGAAACAAACCATGTGTACAGGTAAACACCGCACTCTAGCTCCAGAGCTGGTATAAAGGTTAGCATGGGCCTTCATGCATATGCACGTAAATGATGGTCTTCTATAATCTACAGGTATAAGGGCATATTCCGCCTACCCTCCGCTCAAACTCTGCGTCTGCGCATGCCCGTGGTGGACGTACGCACCATGCAAAAAAGGTGTGTACTTTTACGCTATGTGCAGAGCATCTTTACTATTCCCCATTTGTTGTGGGGTCTGTCTTGATTAGACTTTAAGCTCTGATGAGCAGGGACTGTCTCTTACTTGTACATGAACAGCGCTGCGTACGCCTTGTAGCGCTATACAGATGATAAGTAGCACTAGGAGTAGTATGCTCATTGGTCTGTTATAAGAGGTTACTTACTCACATAAATGAATAAAATATTGACATTTATACACATGCCCTCACAGTGGTGCCATTAGATGCACTCACGCTATTAGCCAATAAGCATGTGGCAATTTACCTCATGCTAGAGAAAAAGGGTCCGATTTTTGAAAGACATTTACATGGTTTACAGCCCAGTACATTGTGTAAATGTCTTAAATAGGGATATTCAACAGAACTTACACGGTTAGTGCCGTTGACTATCCCCTTCTAACTCCCCTACGTACCCCGATGCTATCCAGTTAGCACTGGGGTGTGTTGGGGACGTTCCAGTGAGGAGCAGAGGTGGAGACTGCTGCTAACCAGTAGGCGGCGATATTCCACCGCTACCCGGTTAGCAATCTGCGACTAAAACTAGGCCAGCTTTTGGATCGCCTAGTTTTAACCACGGATCGCTAACTGGGTATCGGTGCAATATTGCCGCTACCTAGTTCGGCTCCGCAGCTGTTTCCTCTATGCACTAAACTTGGATATTCGATGCCATTGCCGCAACATTGAGTATCCAGGGTTAAGGGTCAGTAGGCAGGGCAATGCACCATAGCGGCGCATAGCCTGTCCAGATGAATATCGGGCCCAATATGCTCTCCACGCCCTTCCCTGCTCTATTGTGCCGTGGCTGATTGCCAGCTGCTTTAACGCACAGTCACTGGCAGGTCCCAATGTTAGTGTTCCCAGCTGCCAGCAGCCATGCGTTAAAACACACACTGACCAGTTACTGGGCTATAGTAAAAGGGCCCCATAATTACCTAAGCTAACCACATTAACGTATCTGGCTAGGTTTAGAAAGCCATTTGACTAGTTTACAATGACCAAACAGAGCTGAGATTCAAAGTTATCCGACTAAAACAGTGAGCAGGCAAGTTGTGAGGATGTCCCAGGGAGCCTGCCTGCTCGTCACGATTGACACTGTGATATCACTGTAGGTGGTTCACTCCCATGCACCTTAGAGCAGTGATTCTCAACCCAGTCCTTTGGGCACACCCATCCTGGGCTGGTGCAAAGGGATGAGTTACCACAGGCAAAACTCATCTCCAGCGACGCCCCTATGTGCATTGCCACCGCTGGTACCATAGTATCAGAGTTACCTTCTGTTCCAGCATCATGGTGCCATTCATGTTTCTGCCCCCTCCAATTCCACTTCCTTTAACAAGAAGGACGTGGAATCAGAGGAGAAGCAGGCGTGTGACTGGCACCATGACGCTGGAAAAGAAGGTAGCTCTGCTGCCACCGTGACATTTGAAATGTATTGCCACCGCTGCCCAAAGAGGGGTGGCAGCAGTGGTAATGGGCACTCCCTGACCATTGGCGCTCTAGGCAATTGCCTAGTTTGCCTAATGGTTGCACCAGCCCTGCACCCATTCAGTCAGGTTTTCAGGACATCCGCGATGACTGTGCATGAGATGGATTTGCAGTCACTGCCTTCTTAGCATGCAAATCTGTCTCACGTATATTCCTTCTGGGTATCCAGAAAGCCTGGCTGGATGGATGTGCCCCAAGGATTGGATTGAACACCATTGCTGTAGAGGGAATGTTAGCTGTCTGCCTTACCATGGGCACCCTTCAAGCAACCAGTGCAAGACCCCACCTGAAGGAATCTTCTACACTGAATCCAATAATGACAAATGATGACATCACAGTAAGGACAACTTTAGGGTTCTAATGATCGCCATATCATGTGGTTCACTATTAAGCTACAGCTTGAATTGAAATGTATTAAGACTAGAGTCTTGGACTCAGGACTGGTGCAATATGAAGTGATCTAGGTGAACCTCATCCATGTGACCCTCTCTGGGACGTGCAGTGCTGGCATTGGCCTCAAACAGCTCTGCCGCGCTTACCTCAAACCTCTGGCACTATAAGGCTGTGTAATTCTGCTCCTGCTGATACTCAGTGCTGACCCGTATGGGACAGAAGCTGCTTCTGCCCCCATGCAAATAGGAAGTCGGCATCGGGGCAAGCCAGTATAATACCCCATCAGCCACTCTAAGGATACACAATCTTTCAAGTAATACAGTATGCAACACAAAACCCCGAACGGCATGAGCTTAACCTCCAACAACTTTCCCCCTTTTCTAGAGCTCATCTGGGGCCTGATTTGCCTGCTAATATTGATAGGACTTGGTGCCCACCAACTCATACTTAGCCTGGAGAGTGGCAAAGCCAAGCCATTTCCCTTGCTCAGACAGCTGTCCTAAATTTGTGTTACCCTTTTCTTCCTATCTCTTACACACTTGGGGCCCGATTCTGTGCCAATGGACATCCCAACAGGACTTCAGCCGCTACTATTCGTGCCTCCCCTCGCCACATCTAACTTCCCCAGTGGCTGTGCGGGGAAGTTAGACAGGGGCGGGGAAAGGGCTGGCAGGCAGTGGGCAGTCACCAGCCCTGGAGTACAGGGCCAATTCTAATGTCGGCCCTATACGTCCAGGGCTGGCAACATGTGTCGGGATGTTATTCCACCTCTGAGGTGGAATAACTTCCCTAGACGTGTTATATTTTCAATGCTGGGGTGCGGATGGGGCAGGGGGGTCGGAGCACATTCCCTGCAGCCTGACCTTGGCCTTAGGAGGCCAGATCAAGGGTCGGGCTGCGTGGAATAAGCTTTTGTTTCCGGCGGCCAGCATCTCAGTTATTCAATGAAGCCGTGGTGTCATGGCAACATGGCGCCATGGCTCCACTGAAGAGCCTTGACTGAGTTAGCCAGGAAGGTCCTGTATGTGCAAGCCAGACTGAATCTCAGTCCCAATCTACACATACAGGGATGTTTGCTATTCTGATCCTGTGGGCTAGACATGCCTCACGGGATCAGAATCACGATCCCCTCTGTACGTTCGGCTCAGACCGGATATACAGAGGGGATCTACATCCGGAACGGAATAAGCCCTTTGTGATTCCAGACTTGATAGAAACATAGCGTTATTTTGTATGGGTAGCAAAGAACATATCTCATTAGCCAAATTCAACCCATTGTTCTCCTTATCCCATACATGGTCTTCCCACTATTTACAACAAAGTCAACATTCTCTATAGGAAGTCTTCCACACACTCCTATTTGGTAGTACCCATGAAGGAGTTTCCCCTCTATGAAGCATAAAATTAGGTAGCCTCAGGCCCCTTTCACACTTGGTTTACACATCTCTGAGGTAGCCACTCAGGGTTGCTTCCCATCCCATATGAAGTCAAATATTTTCTACTGAATTACCTTTACAGGCACCAAGATTTGAAGGGTCTGAAACAGAAAACTGACTCTGAGAAATACATTCATTTTAAGACAAGCTATCCTACCAATCCAGGAAATTTCATATACCCTCTTCTGCTCTAGATCTCTATGGAGAGAGACCAGCAAAGTCAAATAATTACCCTGAAAGGGAAGTTTCCAATTATGGGTCGATATGACTCCTAAATAATCTGATTCCCCACTTACCCAATGAAAGGAAAGGAGAAATTAGCCCTTATCTGATCATTTCCTTTCCTGGAGTCTTACCAGACTCATCCAGACCATTATTTCTCTAACTCCAGGGTCTGCGCTGTGCTGGTGAAGCCAAAGAGATTGTAGACCAGGAGAGCAGAGAGGACTCTTAGTTTTTCATGACCCTGGTAACCTTGAAGCCAACGTCTGGCACCTCCCACTCTGCTGACACAATCTCTTGTATGTGCGGAGGGAATGGAAAGGTGTGAGACTGCTTGCAATACTCCATTATTACTCAATTGAAGATCTATATGATGGACAATCTATGGATCTGCAATTGGGTAAAAATGGAGTATATATGGATTTGCAATTGAGTACAAAAGAAAAAAATGGGCCTATGACGAAAAGACAGCAAAGCACATTAGCAGTCATTTTGTCTTTGTTAAGTTAGTGAAATCATTTTGATGGTCTGCTATAAAATTCATATAGTATAATAATTCATAATTCATGCTATAAAATTCATATTGTATAATATGCATACATGAGCATAGTTTGGAAGGGCAAGGGGGGGCATTACCTCTGCCTGCTCTCAACTGCAGGTCAGCTCCTGGCACTGGCTGGAGGTATGCTGAAGATGTAGAAACCATGGACAGAAACAGACCATAGGGAGAGGGTAAGTAGGGAGATGATCTAGGAAGGAGGTGAGGGAAATGGATAGAAATCTGATAGGTGGGTAAAAGATTAAAGAGGGAGATTGAGAACTGGAGTGTGAGAAAGAGGGATGAAATATGAATTTTATAGAAATGCAGAAAAGAAAGATATGAAGGAAAGACCTAAGACAGAAAGATCATTGTCAGGGACAGATATAAGGGAGGCACGGAAGAAGACAGGAGGAGAAATGGAAACTGGACAAGGAACCCTGCAAAGAGAGTCAAGACATGACAGACGAAAGCAGAAAACATAAACTAAGACCAATACAATTCGGAACAATAAAGGGGAGCATATTTAAAGAGATTAATACAGTTAGCAGACCTTCTAACCGGGTTAATCATGCTGACTGGGATATTCAGTGGTACAGAACCAATTAGAGCCACTGAATATCTTTGTCGAATGTTACTAGATGTCTTGACGTTAACTGCTTAGCATCGGTGCATTCCGGGGGCATTTTGAAGGTAGCACCAAAGATATTCAGCCATTGCCTGGCTATCTTAAACTGGCTAAAATTAGGCAGAAAAAAAGCTTTCCTGACTTTAGCTACTGTTGTTAATCTCACCGCTGCCCAGTTAGCTTCAATGCCAGTGGCCGGAGATGACCCCAGCACTGAATATCCAGGTCTAAGTTAAAGCAGCAGCCAGCCACTGTCACCGCTGAATATCGATCCTAAAAGGTCCAGCTAACAAAGGTAGACAATGCATTTTGTTTTAAATTTATTAAAGAGGAATAAGTCGGCTTTTAAAGATACAGGGGTTATTCTGTGCCACGAATAGCGGGGATGGACGGCCCAAAGGACAGTTTGGCGGGAAAGTTAGACGGGGGCGGGGAAGGGGTGGCTTGGGGGCAGAGTCTGGGTGGAGTCTGGACAGTCACCGGCCCTGGATGTACGTCCAGAGCCAGCGACATGTGCGGGGAAATTATTCCACCTCCGAAGTGGAATAACTTCCCTGGACGTTACTTTATTGTACTGCTGGGGAACGGAAGGGGCAGGGGGACATTCCTTGCAATGCGACCATGGCCTTAGGAGGCCAGATCCGGGGTCGGGCTGCGGAGAATTCCCTTTATTTTGCGGCAGCTGGCATCGCAGCTCTTCAATGGAGCCACGGTGCCATGGCAACGTGACGCACGTGCAGGCCGGAATGAATTGCAGGACCGTTCGCAATTCTGATCCCCTCTGTATGTCTGGCACAATCCGGACATACAGAGAGGATCTACATCCGGGACGGAATCGGGCCTATTTCTGCTTAGGGTCTATGGAGGGGGGGCATAAGGAACTCCACCAGGCAGGAAGGAGGGAAGGGAGGGGGGAATTCTGTATTGCATTGTGTGGATGGGGGAGTGTGACAGAGTCTGGTGCACCTCAGTGTCCCTGCATTTTTGACACTTGTGGGTAGTGGAGGTCTTGTTTCACGTGGAGGGGAGGCGATGAAGATGTGTGTGTGTGCTGGGTGTGGGGTAATGGGTGGTGGGATTCAATGAGGGGAGGGGTGGAGCTGTTCAAAGGAGTGACAGAACGAAGAAGCGACATAACAAAGGAGTGACATAAGTAACATATTGAAGGAGTGTCCTTTGATACAGACCCGGAACAATGAGTGAAAAATATAAGATGTATAATTGGGGGCCCACACTAGAGAGATTTTTCGATGTAGACAGGACTCAACTGGGATTGTTATACTACCTCTTGTGAATATCCTGTTTTTGCTTTGGTGTTAATAAAAGGTTTTGACATAAAGGAGGCAGGCCAGCAGGGAGACAGCGCTACATCCTCTCATACCACAAGCCCCACGCTGCCACTTCCAGAATGCTTAACTTCAGCTGGAAGGCAGGCAGGGGTGGCCAGGGAAAAGTCACCATCACCTGATGAGACTCAAGTATCCCTAAAACAGGCAGGAGCTCCTTTCCGAGCACATGCGTAGTCACACAACCGTCTCTTCTTCATAGATACACTCTGAACTCTGGGGTGTGGGAATTAACAGGCAGCATGGAGGTCACAAATAGTCAGGCTCTGCTTTGAGCAGCACAAGGCATCTCCTCCTCTCCCCTCCTTTGTCTTATCCTTTTAGCCCTCGTCCCAAGAAATGCAATCAGAAATGAAGAAAATGTGGCAGCAAGAATTTCCAAGCACCTCCCCTCCCTCCGCCCGCCGATATGTTGGCTGTAGATATTACAGATTACTAATTTAAGAAAGAGGCACAGTGCAAATATTGAGGGAGGCATTAGCAGTACGTCTGAGAGACTAACTACCTCTTGCCACTGACAGCCACTTGCTGAGTATGGGGAGGGGGGAGGGAAAAGTCAACCCCTCCCCACATTTAGAAACTATATTTGTAAGGTTGGCATTGCCATGTTAGGGAAGAGAGGATGTTAGGGTGATAGGAGAGGGAAGGGAGAAAGGGAGGGGGAGTTGGAAAATGGGGGGGGGGGGAGGGGAAGTACTGACGTCAGTTCTAGGGAGAGAGAAAGTGATCCCTCTCCAGCTAATTCACAGGAATCTGAGTATGGGGAAGGTAAGAGAAAAGTCAACCCCTCCCTGCAAATCTGACCCCCTGTCCTTTACCCCCCTCCTATATGAAACAGTCAGATTTTGCCTATGCATATATATCAGCCCACAAAAATACACACACATATACAAAACAAGACATATGTGTGTTGGAAAGAATGCCATGAGTCCTGCTCTGCATGCTTTCCCCCCTTGTTTTTTGTTGTTTTGAACATTGTACTCTCATCTACGACATTATGCCTGATTTAGTGATATACAGGGTGGCCCAAAAAAAGTGAGAACATCTCTAAATTAAAAGCTTAAATAGTTTACTTATTTACCTTTTTAGCTATATAGCGTCTTTATTTCGACAATTTCCAATTGCCATCTTTTTTTTTTTAATTTGTCAATCGTTTACATCTGTCTTTTTGAAATTTTAAATAACTTATATGCTACGAGATCTTCTCACTTTTTTTGGGCCACCCTGTATAAGAATTTAAATTAGATCATGTAACCTCCCTTTCGCACTTTAAATAATTTTAAGTGGAAAAGTACATTCCCAGACCTAGGAAACCCAAATCCTGTGTCCTTCCCTTTCTTGTTACTTTTGTCCATTCTTTACTTACCAATCAAATGGGCCAATACAGAAAGGTTAGCATGCCCTTTACGCATAGATATCGTAAGTTATACGCACAAGTTACACCAGGCCAAATGCAGAAAAGAGATTGACGCATGCATAAACAACAAAGGAAAAGTATGCACATATAGTAACGCCAAGCATATTTAAATAATATGCAAATAAGCTGTGCATATTGAAATGGCATGCTAATATGGTCTGTACCCAAAGCAGAGAAAGGCATAGAGGTTTACATAACCAGCAGGAGCTCCAATATCTCTACCCTGGCTTAAACATCTTGTGTGTGTAGGGAAAAACGGTTTCAGGGTACTGTATGTACCGATGAACAGATACCTTCGACGTGAACATTTTTTGCATGTATCTTTTCAGTGTATAAGTGAAAGTTCAGCATTGAAGAAGAAATGTTTTTTGTTTCTTATCCTTGTGTGTTTTTTGCACTTTTTTATATTATTTATCTTTTAGTTTAAGTCTCTTTCTTGTGATTTCATTGAAAAATGTTTTGGGGCAAAATAGTATTGGTTATTATGCGGTGAGGGCCAAAAAACCCTGCATGTCCTGTGCGTATAACGCGAGCATTAGACATGTACGTGCATGCACACATGGTCACTTGTAGCGCGTCTCTTGATTGCGCATGTGTTGGCTCCCCTCCTTTCAACTTTACACCGATGTTTTGCGCACAGCTCATTTGCATACATGCCCTTTGCTGCAAACCGGTGCTGAAGTCTTGCATTATCGGTGCGCTGCGAAAATAATAGCATGTGACTTCAGCACCGGCTTTCTGCATCAGCCTGTTAGTGCTCTTGGTATGACCCCAGTCTGGATCATGCACCACTGCCATTGGTTGGAGTTTCGATGAGCCACACACAGGGACAGCCAGTATCCATTCCCCTCAGCAGGATGCAGTGTTCCTTTACACGCCACTACTCATCCTGCCACCCTGGGAACAAATGTGCTGGATGGAGGCACTGGGCCATCGATAACTCATCCTGTGTTATTGACAACAAACCTACAGACCGTGTCTTGTGGAAGGATACATTTCATAGGTTGGTTAAGGGGAAAATGTAAGGAACATCAAAGCTGATTAGTTGCTGCTCCCTTCACTGGGGTATATAGTTACCGTGATCTGGTGCGTCTGCCCCAACTCTACTGCAGAGTCTCCGCATATCCGAGAGGTTGCACCCTGCTTAGAAGAAAATGAACAAGCTCGCCTTGTTAGTATTCCTCATTCTCAACTGCCTCACAGTCAGTAAGTCAGTCCACAATAGGCCTAAGAAAGGTTTGGGACTATGTTGGGTTTTTAAAAAAAATGTTATTTATGAAATTTCAAAGTATTACAAACAAGATTATGCTTGCAAAGGAAACTGGCAGGAATAAGCCATTTGAATAAAGGATATAACCCTTGGTTAGCTAAAACATAAAAAGACTGCAATTTGGAGGTGAGGGGGGAGGGGAGAAAAAAAGAAAGAAATGTAGATAAGTCCATGAAGAAAATTAATAAATAAAAGGTTTGGGAACATGTTAATGTTCAAAATATGGCTGACAGAGCAGGAATGCAACAGTGATGCTTATTTTTATGAAGTTTAATTCCTTTTCCATGCATGCCAAAATGTTTATCTTGCACTAGAATACGTGCATGCTAAATTCTAGTGTGCACCAAAAGAAATAGGACAGGCTATTTCAGTTTGCAAACATTATTTTGTTTTGGTGATTTTGAAACCACACACACTTAAGTGAAATGAAACAAGTGGGGAAAGCATGCAGAGCATGGCTCATTAAATTCTTTCCAATCCCTCTACATGTGTGTGTGTGTATGCACACACATGTCTGTGTTTGTATCTGCACTGCCTCCCTCTCTATTTGTATTATCTATTTTTTGCACAAGTTTGTGTGCGTGTGCATCTCTCTTTTAGTATGTTTACCTGTTTTGTTTCTCTGTATGTGTAAATGCATGTTTGTATGGGTGTTGGTATGTGTGTATATCTACAGGGTGGCCCAAAAAAAGTGAGAACATCTCATAAATTAAAAGCTTAAATAGTTTACTTATTTACCTTTTTTAGCTATATAACGTCTTTATTTTGACAATTTCCGGTCGCCATCTTTTTTTTTTAATTTGTCAAATGTTTACATCTGTCTTTTTGAATTTTTTAAATAACTTATATGCTACGAGATGTTCTCACTTTTTTTGGGCCACCCTGTGTATCTATGTTGGCTTTCTGTGTGTCTGTGATCTAGAGAGGAGATGAGAGGGGAGAACAGTTTGAAAGGTGAAGTTCTTTAATCGCTATGTTATAGTAGATATGCTGCACCAACAAAAAACTAGACTAAGTCAGTAGATCAAAACTTGAAAATACCTCTTTTGTCAGACCATTCAATTTTTGGAAATGCATTTCCCATAAAAATGGATTGGGTCATTTTGGGGAAGCTTCACTGTATGGTCTGGAGCAAGTGTAACAGCTGCCCCTCCTCTAGTAGTCCTGTAATGGGCACACTTAATGCACTCCAAGGAATTATGTGCCAAAAAAATCAAAATAAGGCACCAAAATAACATCATACTAAATAGTCTGGAAATATATAAAGGTATGTTAATTAAAAGATTGGCTATACCATCCTCTGATTCAGCAGAGGGATGCATGTAATAAAATCTTAAAAGTAGAAAAAGAACTCCAATAAAAAAACAGAAAAGAGGACAGTCACATTCAACAGCAAGACATAAGAGAAGGGATGAGATCAGGTGGGATTATGGAGAATGATGCAAGAGGAAAGACAGGAAGCTGTTCCAGTGTATAGTGTCTTGTGGACTATGATAAGGATTTTGTATTGGGACATGGGTAACCAGCGAAAATGGATGAGCAAAGGTGTAACATGGTAGAACGTAGAGGCATGAGCTAGTAGCCTTATGGCTGTGTTTTGAACAGTTTGCAGACATTTAAATTCATAGTCAGGAAGGCTAGCATAAACGACATTACAGTAATCTAAGCAGGACAAAACTATGGATGGAGAGCATAAAAGGAATGCTTGACCACAGAGCTAATGTATTTGTGACAAGAAAGAGTAGTGGTGAGTATAACCTCAGATATTTGAAAGGCAGCTTCAAAGGAATGGGTGTGCTGTTAAGTAGCCATAAAATGATTTGCCAATCAGTTCTTTTGGCAGGTTGCCAAATGGCTACCAGCTTCAGCTCTGCTGCCCCTTAGTTTATTCTTGAGTTACCAAACATGCTTGGAATATGTATCAACTGTATTAGCTGTACCAATGCTTATGAATACAAGCCCTCCCCAGTATCCGGCAACTTATGAAGTAACATCAAAACCCAACAAAAATCACTTAGAACCTACAGAGCAATTCTACCATGCTACAATAGCACGAACTTCCAGGAGTCACACAATGAGGACCTACTTAGGAAAAGGTATAACCGTAAACATTGCAGTGGACACTTGAACATCACTACACCTAACGAGAAAACTAAATTAGCCGGATCACTACAGATTAGTCAATCCAGATAGTCAATGCTAACAGAATATCTGGCCTCTTTCACACAAGCAGAACACAGACAGACCTTTACCAAGTATAGAATACATAACCAAAAATAAAATAGAAATATGTAGACTAGATTACTTGACTCGCTGAACCCATTCCCTCGACTTATTACTTTGTCGCACAAGACTATTTGCCTGGCTGATCCCATTCTCTCATCTTGGCTTGCCACCCCCTCACTGGCTCTACTACCCTTGATTCTATCAATCCTCAACAATAGCCTGTCCTCGGGTACCTTCCCAGCCCCTTGGAAGCATGCCTTAATCTGTCCTGTCTTGAAGAACCCCTCACTGGATCTCTCTGTATCTGCCAACTACTGCCCTGTCTCCACTCTCCCCTTTCTCTCGAAGGTACTTTCTGTACATCTTGACTCCAATCACGCCCTTCACCTACTCAATCTGGTTTCTGTCTGGGGCACAGAACTCAGTCTATCATGCTGTTCTTCTTGAGAGAAATACATGAATCCCATGACCATGGTGACATCTCTATTGTGGTTTCTCTAGATCTTTCTTCAGCCTTTGATCTTGTAAACCATGTTACTCTCCTTTCACGCCTTCATGACTTTGGTCTTCGTGGCATGATGCTCCATTGGTTCTGATCTTTTCTCTCCCATTAGTCTTCCTCTATCTCTGCTATTGCTGCTGCTTCTTCTTCTTCTGCTTGCCCTCTTCTCTGTGGAGTCCCTCAAGATTCTGTGTCGGTTCCCCTCTTATTCAATATTTTCTTGATTCCCCTCACCCTCTTGGTACAACAGCATGGCATTTCAGCACACTGCTATGCTGATGATATTGTTCGCCTTCACCACACCAGCCCAGTTGCCCCTGATCTCACACCTCTTAACTCCTGCCTCTCTAGTATTTCTTCCTGGATGTCCAATAATTTTCTTCAGCTTAACCCCTCTAAGTCCACTGCTATCTGATTTCCCTTCTGCAGTCCTTTCCCAACATTGGCCCTTATCCTCTCTAGTTCTTTGATCCCATTGGCTGACTCAATGCGATATCTGTCCTTTCACGTACACCTTGGCTCTCTGGTCTGTCATTCCTTTCTCTCACTCTATCATATTTGCGTTGTTTGCCTTTTCCTCTCTCCCTCTTTGCTCACTATCCTTCTGCTTGCACTAGTATTCTCCAGATTTGACTGTTGCAACATTGTTTTCTTTGACCTTCCCAAGTATCAGCTTCACTGGTTCCAGCACATTCAAAATACTGCCATCTGCATCCTCTCACACGACTCTCACTTCGAGCATGTCACTCCAATATTAATCCACTATCACTGGCTCCCCGTTAAATACCAGCTTCAATACAAACTTCTCACATTGGTCCATTGAGCACTATGAGTACACACAGGTTCTCCTCGTTATCTCTCTGCCGTTCTGCTCCCTCATGCCCCGCATCACGTCCTCTAAATCATCCACACAAACCGCTTACATCTTTTCTCTGTTTCTCAGGCCCAACTAGAATCCACCCACTCCTCAGCCTTCTACTTTCTTGCACCTGCCTCCTGGAATGCTCTTCCCCCTGTCTCTGGCTTGGACCCTCTTACCTCAAGTTTAAAGCTCTCTTAAAGACTCACCTCTTTGATGTTGCATATGACCTGCCCGGTATGTGACTATGACCATCCATGTCTCTTCTCCTTGCTCCTCCTCCCGCTTCTCTCCCCTCCTTCCCCCACCTCCTCCTCTCCAGTATGAATGTTCTAATCTTTTTCTGTCCAAAATTGGTGTTCTTTTCTGTCTCTAATTTTAACTTGTTTTTAAATTGTACACCACCCTGCTGCAAATGAAAGGCAGATTTTCAAGTCAAAATAAACATAAACATTAAACTGAAACTCCAAGAACCAAACTTGGTATGCATTACAACACCTGAGAATACAACCCAGATGCATTTCCCCTGTACTGTGAAACATATAAAAATAGCTATGTTAATTTAAAAAACGGACATATTCTAACCACTTAGTTAACAATAAAAAGTATGTTCTCTCTTTGTTGTCTGGCTATTTTATTTTTCGAATATGTTGGTCTCAATCTCTTGGGTCTCATTTTCTCAGTCTCTTTACTCTTCCCGTCCATTAATCATTTGTCTCACTCCACCTGTCTTCTTCACTTCCTCCCTACATCCATTTCTGACATTGATCTTTTCCCTTCAGCTTTTTTTCCATTTATTTTTCTTTCCATTCTCTGCTTCTCTATCCACTAAGATTTCCTTCTTACTATTCAGTCTTCAATTTCTCTCTTTTATTGCATCTACCTATAGCTTTCCATCTCTCTTTCTCCCCCATATCCATCCAGCATCTTCTCTCCTCCCATCCCAAACTCCATCAGCACTACCCCTCTGTCTTTCTACTCCTCCCTGTGTCCAGCCATGGGTAAGGGGGCATTGTCCCCCAGATGAGTTGCCCCAATGGCCATCCCCTTTTATCTCCAATGGGCAGAAGAGAAGGGGCTGTTCGCAATCTTAGCTAATCTCTTGGGATCAGAATGATAAAGATGTAACCCCTTAGGGAGAGAGAATTATCTAGCATCTTTGAATCAGTGTGTATATGCTGTATGCCTGTATGTGGTGTGCATAGTTTTGCATTTGTGTTTCTCTCTTTTGTGTTGTGTGTGTGTTGTGCATATGTTGTGTATGCAGAAGAAAAAAACTAGACATGGTTGGAAGTTGGGGAGAATAGTTTGGGGGTTTGGGGCAGTTTGGGTTATGTTGGGATAACTATGGATAATTTGTGGGGTATACTTTTTGGGAGGGGCAATTTGTGGATCTAGATTTTGGGGACAGGGCAGTTTGCATGGTGGTAAGGCAGGTGTGGGTAGCTTTTGGGAGTAAAGCAGTTTGTGCTGTGGTGGGAAGGTTAGTTTTTTGGGGTAGGTCAGTTTGTAGGGCAGTTGTGTGTGTGGGTGTAGGTTTTGCAAGAGGGGGGAGTTTATGGGGTGGTGGGGTGGTTATGTGAAGGAAAGAATTATACAAGTGAGCAAAACATGCAGAGCACGGCTCATGAAATTCCTTCCAACCCCTCTGCGTGTCTGTGTCTGTGTACAGAAGCACACCCACCCGTTTATAATTGTGCTACCTGTGTGTGTGTGTGTGAGTATCTTGTGTTGTGTTTTGTCTCTGTGTGTTGTGATAAGGAAGCTTATCATAGCTCAGGTAGGAGCTATAGAAAAGATGATGTGACTCTGAACAAGCAACCTGTCAGTTCTGGTAGAAGCAAGAAAACAGAGTTTTCACATAAAAGACTACCAGTCCCAGAATGCACCAGGTTTCCAGCAGCCATGAGAGGGGCTGAAGTGAGGAAATGTGTGTGCAATCAAGAGAGCTATGAGGTAATCCCTAAGCACTCATCTCAAAGGGCAGGGCCTGATTCAAGACAGCTGCGCTGTGTTAGGGAGCAGCACACATTAGGAAAGAATAAGAATAGAGATTATTCTTCAGATAACAGCTTGAGGGAGAGCTTCAGCAACGGCTACAAGCACCAGTATCACCTGGAGAAACAGAAGCCAAGCCAAGCAGATAGAGAGAGAAGGAAACTCTCTGGAAGGAAGAGAAGAAAGGCCATTGGAAGGTCTGGGAGATTCCAAGGCAGTACTCATACTGGGAGGTATTCCAAAAGCCAGCAGAGTCCATTGGACTGGATTCAGCCAGAGGAATGGAGTGGCAGAGATAGGAATCACCAGTGGCTACCTGGAAGAGAGAAGACTGCATGTGGAAGGGACTTTCAGACCAAGGCCAGAAGGTATGTGAGAGAAGATCCAGCGTCCGGGATCAAGATTGGAAGGCTGGACATCAGAATTGGATTACATATTGGCCAGGCTATACAGAGAGGAATAATGATAGCAGGAGAGGTCAGGTATGAACACTGATCCAGACCCTATCTATAAGAGAGAATGGCAGCAAGGGAATAAGCATTCTCATGATAGTGCCTTAATGAAAGACTCATCTGTGCCAATGTATGATATTGACCCTATGATTGTTGATGCAGGGGGAAATACAGCAGATGAAACTATTTATATGGACTGTTCTCTATCTAAATGCTAGCTTTCTGTGAGCAAACACATCAGCCATCACAAAGAAACCTAACTTTGTTCTTTATTTCCACTGCAAACAGCTCTTAAAGCAGGATTTGGGCTCACACAGTAGCAGCCAGCCAGCTAAAGGCTTTCAGCTGGTCCATTGATAGTAATTAAAGCTGCACCTGATTGTGTGTGTGAGCAAGGGAGAATCACTGCTGAGATCTGCGTGGAAAATAAGCAGAAGTTAACCTAACCAGCAAAGTTTATTCTTTACTTTGTGCCTTTGTATTTGGTAATTATTTGCTAAGAAAACATTAGCTAATTGCCTGACAAGCTGAAGGTGGTTTCTGGTTTACCTTTGTGACTTTTTGTTATCCATTTTAAACACTGCAAGCAAGTAACCTCATTTATAGTGCTATCAAGCATACATGTGCTGGGTGAATTAAACCCCCATCAATAAAAGAAGTATTTTATTGATCTTACCACTTGGTTTTCACAACTCAAATTATTGTCATCAGCTGTGTTTGGGAGTGAATGAACTACAATACCCACAATACCTTGGAAGAATCATATGAATATATGCATCGTCAAGATTGTGTAAGTTCTCACCCTAGGCAGCCGTCTGACAGTGTATATCTTTGTTTTGTGTGTGCTTGTATCTTTTTGGCTGGTATGTCTGTGCGTGGTTACAGAGTTGCCAGGCTTCCCAGTTCTCGGCGTGATATTTCTTGCCAGTTCTGGTGTTACAGCTGCATTGCAGTGCAGTATGGTGTTTGTAGTCCTTGATTTTACCCATTGGAATCAGTGTTGCAGGTCCCATAATGCAACATCCAAGGGTGGTGAAAGAACTGAAATATGAGATTGCAGACCTGCTATTAGTAATCTGTGAACTACCATTAAAATCATCTCTAATACCTGAAGATTGGAGGATCGCCAATGTAACGCCAATTTTTAAAAAGGGTTCCAGGGGTGATCCGGGAAACTACAGACCGGTGAGCCTGACATCAGTACCGGGAAAAATGGTAGAAACCATCATAAAGAATAAAATTACTCAGCATGTAGATAGTCACAACCTAATGGGAGACAGCCAACATGGCTTTAGACAAGGAAGATCTTGTCTTACTAATCTGTTATGTTTTTTTGAAGGAGTGAATAATCAGGTGGACAAAGGTGAGTCGGTTGATATTGTGTATCTGGACTTTCAGAAAGCCTTTGACAAGGTCCCTCATGAGAGACTTTTGGCAAAACTAAAGAGTCATGGGATAGAAGGCAGTGTACTATTGTGGATCAGGAACTGGTTAAAAGATAGAAAGCAGAGGGTAGGGCTAAATGGCCAATTTTCCCAATGGAGAAAGGTGAATAGTGGTGTACCCCAGGGATCTGTGCTGGGTCTGCTGCTTTTTGACATATTCATAAATGACCTGGAAAGTGGAATAACGAGTGAGGTTATCAAATTTGCAGATGACACAAAACTATTTAAAGTTGTTAAAACCCAAGAGGATTGTGGAAAATTGCAAGAGGATCTTGATAAATTGGAAGACTGGGCATCAAAATGGCAGATGAAATTTAATGTGGACAAGTGCAAGGTTATGCACCTAGGGAAGAACAACCCAAACTATGGTTACACGATGCAAGGTTCCACATTAGGAACCACCACCCAGGAAAAAGATTTAGGCGTCATTGTGGATACCATGTTAAAACCCTCGGCCCAGTGTGCAGCGGCGGCCAAGAGAGCAAATAGAATGCTAGGTATGATAAGGAAAGGAATGGAAAATAAAACAAAAGATATTATAATGCCTCTATATCGTTCCATGGTGAGACCGCACCTTGAATCTTGTGTGCAATTCTGGTCGCCGTATCTTAAAAAGGATATAGCGATTTTAGAAAAGGTTCAGAGAAGAGCCACCAAAATGGTAAAGGGGATGGAAGGATACTCCTATGAAGAAAGGCTAAAAAGGTTAGGGCTCTTTAACCTGGAAAAGAGATGGCTGAGGGGAGATATGATAGAAGTCTATAAATTAATGAACGGAGTGGAACGGATAAGCGTAGATCGATTGTTTACCTTATCAGAATATAGAAAGACTAGGGGACATGCAATGAAGCTACAGGGTAAACTATTTAAGACTAATAAAAGAAAATATTTTTTCACTCAACGTGTAATCAAACTCTGGAATTTGTTACCGGAGGATGTAGTAAAGGCTGATAGTGTAGCTGGGTTTAAAAAAGGTTTGGACAAGTTCCTGGAGGAAAGATCCATAAACCATTATTAAGAAGTGACCCAGGATATCAATGCTTGAACCAATACAAGCATTGTGGAACCTGTGTCCCTTGGGGAAACTGCTAGGTACATATGACCTAGATTGGCCACTGTTGGAAACAGAATACTGGGCTTGATGGATCTTGGTCTGACCCAGTATGGCATATCTTATGTTCTTATGTTCTCAGAAATCCAGGACTGGCTTAAAATCTCACTCATAGAACTGGGTAACTTGGCAAATCTGTGTTTGTATGTATGTGGGCGTGTTTATGAAAGTCAGTTGATGGGTGTCAGTGCTTGCCGGTATGTGTGCTTATGAATGACTGCATGTATTTGTTTGTGTGTATGTATGTCTGTAGTGTGTGTGTGTGTGTGTATTTGTATCTGTGTTGATTCTCTGTGCGTCTGTGATCTGGAGAGGAGATGAGAGGGGAGGGCTCTTTGACAGGTTCACTTCCGCATTCGCTGTATTACTGTGAATCAGTGTTAGGACGTTGCAGCTGTTGGAACTCCTTCTCACACAAAAGTGCACTGAGGCATTTTTTGGAGGTGGATGTTGCAGGGGTGGGACATTAGTTTGTTTTAGTGGATGCCATTTTGTAACAGCCACGCTAAAATGAAATGAAAGAAAATACGAAGGAAATAAATTGAAGCATAGAACCGAAACAGCAGTTTCCTGCCAACATGTCCCTAGATTTCAGCACTGGGACGGTGGGTTGCCTGTGTACAGTTTTGTCATCGAAACAGGACGAACTGAACAGCAGGAAAGAAGTTGTTGCCAAACCTGAACCATTTTATAGAGATGTTGGATTTGATTATGTGTCTTCAGGGCTGGCCCATCAACTAGGCAAACGAGGTGGTTGCTTAGGGTTGCAGACCTTGGTGGGCTGCTCATCCTGGACAGTACTGATGTGTTGCCCCCAGCACACCGCGTAGCATTGCCGTGCCATCCTCAACATCCAGCCTTTCACTTCTTTGAAGCCTCAGCAGTCTTTAAGACATGCGTGTTTGCACACTTGCATCATGCTGCCCCTGCCCCTTCCGACAGGTCATGAATGTGTGTATGTACTTTAAGGCCTGCCGTGGCTTCAAAGTGGTGATCACCGTGCTACCTTTCAACCCCCAGTGAGAGGCTTGAAGCCGGGAGTTGTAAGGCAGCGCAGCGGCAGCAGAACAATGAGCCTGCCTAGGGCGGGAAGAACCCTTGCGCGGCGCCTGCGTGCCTTTTCAAACCCAAACTGAAGGTGCATTATACTTTAGATGTACTTGGCATACGGTTTGTGTTACCGTGGTACACTGAAGCCGTTGCCCCTTTAACAGAGGCGTGGGTACATTTCCTTCACAGAAATTTCAGTATAGCAAGGGCTCATCAGATTCATCCTGATTCAATTCCATGTTTCATTTCTTATTTCTGCAATGAAAAGATCAGCTGAAGCGCAGTAATACACCGGTGCTACAAAAGTATTTATCAGGTCAAACAAACAAGAGGAGAGCTGAGAGACGCTGTGCTCGGATGTTTGTAAAACCCTTTTAATAGAGTTCATATGAATGTGAAAAACATATCTTATAAACGGCAGTGTCGGAACATCCCTTCAATCGCTAGTGAGTTGCCAATACACAACATGCATGTTTTGGGCCAATGAAAGGCCCTGCTTCAAATGTAAAAACAGCTGCAGGCTGGGATCCGTGAATGTCCGGAAAAACGCCGGGAATCATGCTGTTTTTATGCTTGAACTAGGGCCTTGATTTGGCCTAAAACATGCATGTTGTGTATTGGCAACTCACTAGCAACTGAAGGGGATGTTCCGACATCGCCATCTATAAGATATGTTTTCACATTCATGTGAACTCTATTAAAAGGGTTTTACAAACATCTGAGCACAGCGTCTCTCAACTCTCCTCCTGTTTGTTTGACCCGACAAATATTTTTGTAGCACCGTTGCATTAGTGCGCTCCAGATGATCTTTGCTTTGCAATTATATTGTGGTGGTCATTCTGATTATTGAGGTTTATATTTATAGTATCTTGATAGGATCATTTCTTATTTCAGCAGTTATGGGCCTCTATTGTCATAATTGTCTCAGAAAATTTCCACTTGTACCCTGCTTTTATGACAGCAGTATTGAAACGTGTAAGGCCAATGAGAGATGCGGGACTATTTTAAAGTTAAAAGGTAAGCACTCATTCTTTCTTTGTGAAGACCTTGGCCACTTGGGCCAGGTAATTTTAGGCAACTTACATGAGGGCATTATTCACTAACCCAAAATATCTGAGACCATCCTCTGCTAGAAGGGTGCTCAATAGCAGGGCCATTTTCAAAATGTGTGCAGTGAGATAAGATTGGAAGGATCCTGAGACTCATGGCCATACCAAGGGCTGGGTGAATGAGGCGGTCACACCGGGCACAGTTACAGAAAGGGGCGATGTCATCAGTGGGCTTCTAGGAAGCCTGACGAAAGTGAGTTCCTGTGCGTGGCCATTGCTGGAGGGGGGAGGGTGCGCCAGGTTCATGAGCCTCACAGGGGCATTTCCAGCTTGCTATGGCCCTGCTCAGACCTGCAAAATTTGCACCGCTTCCTTAAAGTTTGTACGTACTGTTTATTTGCTTTCAAACTTGCTGTGACTATAAAATACCAGCTGAACCTTTTGCCGTTGCTTTTTTAATTGAAAATTAAATCCGTCTCATTGCCTTTCTTCCCCAATCAAAACATCCCCCCAATGTCTCTCCCAGTGGTGTAAACTCTGCCTAAGCAGCCCCTGAAATGTGTGTGTTGGGGGTCCAGGTTGGAAGGGGGCCCACACGGCAGCACGACAACTTACTTTCTTTTCCACGCAGCCTCCCTTCCAGGTCCAGCAGCTGTTATCTCCTGGGTTGGAATCTCCCAATAACTGCTGCACTGCGAGACTTCGGTCCGGGTGAAAACCTGAAGGGCCTGGAACGGAGGTACGTTAGAGACATGCGGTCATTTAAACCAGTTCCAGGGCCGGTATAAGCAATTGCACTTTAAAGCACATTTTTGGCCACACATGCTGGTATTTTATAGGGGTCACATAGGCACTTGAAAACACACATTATCCAGGCTTGGCTTTATAAAATTAGCCTTAAGCGACTATAACTGTGCAATGAAATAATAAAATGATTAACCCAGACAGGCCTTTGGTTATTTCATTGTTTATATCTTTAGGTCTCTTTCCTTTGTCTTCTTGACTCTCTGCAGAGTTGATGTTAAACACGCAGGGGCCCAGGGGAGAAACTGCTGAGCGGGACCCAAAGCCCACATTCAGGCTATTTTTCTTTCAGTTGAGAAAGACTTGAGGCCCCTATGGCATAGAGCCCAGTGCAGTTGCTATGTTTGCCACCCCTAACAAAGACCTTCTATCTCAGTCTCTTTTGCCCCTTATCCCCAGGGCTGGTGCTAAATGAAAGAATGGAGATTAATGGGTAATTTTGTACTAAACTGGTGAAGGGGCTGGAGTAGTAAGCAAATTGCCATCTAGGGAATGGAGAACTCAAGAAAGCATGGAGGGTGTGAGGTGCGATCAAAAAGTATCGAGACTTGTACAATAACACAAGAAGAATAACCCTGAGAGTTACTGCACTCAGGCTCCTTCTAAGTAGTCCCCTTCCGATAAAACACACTTCCTCCAGCGTTCCTGCTACTGCTGGAAACAATTTTGAAATGCCTCTTTTGTTATGCTGTGAAGCTGCTGTGTTGAATTTTGCTTAATGGTCTCCAGATCATCAAACGTCCTTCCCTTCAGTGATAATTTCAGTTTTGGAAGCAAGAAAAAATCACAGGGTGCGAAGCCAGGTGAGTACAGAGGCTGACAGACTCGCTCGATTTGATATTTGGCCAAGAACTACTGGACAAGATGTACTGGGGCGTTATCATAATAAAGCAACCATTCACCATTTATGTGCAACTCTGGCCTCTTATGATGAACTGCATCTCTCAAATGAGTCAGAACTTGGATGTAGTACTCCTTATTGAAGGTTTGGCCTTTTGGATCATACTCATGATGAACAATACCTTGGTAATCAAAGAAAACTGTGAGCATGACCTTGACATTGCTGCTGACCTGACAGGCTTTCTTGGGTCTGGGAGAGTTTGGAGTCTTCCATTGTGAGGATTGAGCTGTAGTTTCTGGGTCATAACCATAAACTCATGATTCATCACCAGTAATATCTTTTTGGTGAAATCTGAGTCATTTTCAACACATTCCAACAACTCCCTGGCTGCACAGTTGATCTTCGTTTTGGTCAGATGATAGGAGTTTTGGCACAAATCCCCAAATTAACATTAAGAATGGGCAATACTGACCTGAAACTGATGCCCATGCCCTCAGCAAGCTCCCTGATAGTCTATTGACAATTTGTGCGTTTTGCAGCATGTACTGCTTCAACTTTGTTTTCATTCCTGCTCATGGATGACCTTCCAGAATGTTTGTCACTGTCAACATTTTGGCAGCCATCTTGGAAACATTTGTACCAGTCATAAACCCGAGCACGACTCATGCATTCATCACCATACACTTGCTGTAACTTGTCATAAGTTTCTTTGCACAAATCTCCAAGTTTCTGGCAGAATTTAATGCAGACTCGCTGTTCAATTTTTTTCACTCATTGTAAATCTGACAAACTGCTTTTGCAGGATACCAAACATCATGTGATTAAATAGTATAGGTGTGCTGCAGCCACACTACACTCTGCACATGCAGAGCACATAACTAGGTCACTGCACGCTTAATAGCATAGTGGTGCGACGTATTGTTATATAGCTACACAACAAATCTTGATAATTTTTGATTACATCTCGTATTAGAGAGTCTGATAGATAGGGCCAGTCCAACCACTAGGCAAACTAGGTGGCCACCTAGGACAGCAAAGAGCAGGTCATTCAAAGCTAAATAATAGATTCTGACAGTCAGCAGAGTTTAAGGTTTAAGATTTGCCTAGAGTGCCAACAACTTGCACCAACTCTGGGGCCAGCCCTGCCGATAGATATTCTGGAATTTCATACTGTCAGCCAATGTTCTGCTATTAGTAATGGACTAATGTAGCCAACTTTGTATTTGGTATAAAGCAGGTTTTCACTTTCCGTTCATTTTGCACTCATCAGATCTATCTTTCCAGGTTGTGAACTTCTCTATAAGAAGCAACGTTGTGTCGAGAAATCTGACTGCAAAACTGTCGAAAATATAGTATTCAGCCTTCGTGAATACACCACATGCTGTGATACAGATTTGTGCAACAAGAGTATCACCGAGGAAGAGAAACCAGCCGACTGCTTTGAAAACAAAAGACTTGGCAAGTGAAAGTGCAGCTTCGGAGGCTGCCAATAGCCCATCCTGCATAGAGTCCCACCCTCTCATAATTTCCCCCAGTTCTATGTTTTTGAACTCCTACTTACCTGCTGCAGTAACCTTTTGAGAACTCATCAGGAGATGATTTGAGTCCCATGTGAGACTCTTTGTTGTTGATTCTAAATATTATGTTGCAGTCTACCAAAAGTGGGACATTTTCCCAGAGTTTGGCATCTTACAAACTTCTGCTAGAGAAACAAAATAAATACAGTGATTCTGGCAACTTATCATGGGTGTGGGCTCAACACATTGGGGTTGATATTTGAAAGGTTTGTTCATTTAATTTCAAGAAAATAATTTAATCGGAAGAATCTTCACTTTCAAATTTCTTTCCCTGACCATCAGTTAAAATATATCCAGCAACTTAGGGGGACCTTGTTGCAAATAGCATGCGTTAACCGTTAGCCCCACTTAGTAAACGTGCCCCTTAATGTACATTTGAAATGTATGTGGTTATCTTGGGTAGTGGCACATGGAATGCCAAGGGTCAGGGCTGGCCCAACCACTAGGCAGTTGTCTAGGGCAGAAACCTGTGGGAGGGGCAGCAAAGAGCAGGGCATTCAAAGCTAAACAATAGATTTTGTCACCCAGGGGGTTAGGGGGGTGTAAAGCTTATGTTTTGCCTAGGGTGCCAACACCTTGAAGCAACTCTGGGGCTGCCCCTCCCAAGGGTGCAATTATTCGTTAACTGGATTGCGCTGCTTATTACTATTACTACTATTTATCATTTGTGTAGCGCTACAAGGCGTAGGTAGTGTTCTACATATAGATGTAAGACATAGTCCCTGCTCATAAGAGCTTACAATCTAATCAAGACAAACAGCATCACAAAACTGGGGCCTGGAGTATGGTAAGACACTCATAAGTGGTGAACAAAAGAGTGAGGGGCATCAGGATCCAAAAGCAGCCTCGAAGAGGTGTTGTTTTTAGCCTGGATTTGAACAGAGCCAGAGAAGGAGCCTGTCGTACTGATGCAGGTAGTTTGTTCCAGGCATAGGGAGCAGCAAGGTGGAATGAACGAAGTCTGGAGTTGGCAGTGGCAGAGAAGGGCACAGATAGAAGGGATTTGCCAGAGGAGCGGAGGTCCCGAGGAGGAGTATAGAGAGAGACGAGAGGGAGGCGACTAGAGAGTGGATAAGGATCTTAGTAGAGTGTTCAGAAAGGAAGGGACACATTTTGCTGATGTTATAGAGAAAAAAGGGACAGGTTTTAGCTATCAGTTGGATGTCTGCAGAGAAAGAGAGAGTAGAGTCAAAGATGACCCCAAGGTTGCGATCTGAGGAAACAGGGAAGGGAGGACGGGGGAGGTGTGTTCAGTGCTATCCATTTAAAGATAATCAGTTAAATCTGGTTTTATTTGGTCCTAAAGTAATCTGGGGGAGTGGAGGAGTAGCCTAGTGGTTAGAGCACTGGTTTAGTAACCAAGAGACCAGGGTTCAATTCTCACTAGTACTCCTTGGGGCCTTGGGCAAGTCACTTAATCCTCCACTGCCTCAGAAGAAAGGCCTGGCAATCTACTTCCAGTCACACTGCCAAGAAAGTCACCATTGACTCAAAGGCACACATTGCATTGCATTTGCAACATACTCTGGATAATGCACAGTTTTTGCAATAAATGGTCTTTAATGCAGGTTTTTTGGCACAGTGCAAGTTAAGTAATAATGACAAGCTAAGCACACAGATGCATAAAAATGAGATCAGCATTACATGAAATGAATAATGTGGCTTGTTTTATTTGTGGAAACATAAAAACAGCTTTGAGCTGCCATTTTCTTTCCTGCCCCAGAGCACTGAACTGTTAATGCTAAATTTCATGCTTCTGAGAACCTCTTAAAGGGATCAGTGCAGGGTATAAAGCCTTCCACAGTTCCCACAAACATGATGGCCACTCGATTGTTGTATAGATAAATCTGTATGTGCAGGTGCAACATAACTTGTGAGCAGTTCCCCCAAGTTCTTACCCCGTTTATAGGCGATCCGCAAAGGAGCCGTCAATACGGGATGTAGGCTCAAAATAATTCCAATGTTTGTAAATAGATTTCACAAATTGACGGACACCCACTGTATATGGCAGAACACAAACCAATGTGTCCTCTTATTCAGAATGTTGATACTGTAGCAAGTATTCACGTTGGGCATACTTAGCCCACAAATAGGCTTTCCAAACAGCTGTGGTTGGGGCCAATCTGCAGTCACGGGTACTAGCTGGACTCGTTCTGATGGGAAAGGTTATCATTTCAGATATAACACAACTTGTAATTCTGATTTGGTGATTTATATGATTGTCTGCCCCTGCCCCTTAGTAATATTCGAGATGCACAAGGAGAAAGGTGTGCCTTCGACTAATGGAACATAAAAGCCATCTGACCACTTGTTCTGAAACAGTGCCTCTAGTTTCACACTGGCTACGGTTTAATCATCAACTATTGGATCTGAAGTGGCGGGTGCTTGATCATATAACAGCTACTTGGTGGGGCAGCAATAGATTACAACAATTGAATTTACATGGGCATGCGTGAATGTTCCATCTAAAATCAATTGAGCCATCTGGCCTTAATCAAGCAGTTGATTTGACAATCCTCCTGTGATTGATTGTGTGACCATCTGTTTGCCTTTTACATTTTTGGTGCTGTTAGTTTGGGTATGAACGTCCAGCTGGCTGGAGGATAGCTCTAGGGATATCATGATATGAATCTTGTTCCCGTGATGTAGATAAATTTGTCTTATCGAAACACAATATTGTGTCGGGATTAAATTGTATTGCTCTATATGGGGTTGGATAAGTTAATATTATCATGAGTTTGTGTTTTAACTGGACCTATGATGACATTGAGCATAACTAGTAATGGCCTTCATTTGGCTGTCATACTAGAAGGCTTTTTTGGCCTCTGTTGCTCTTAATATTTGAGGTCCTTATAGTAATATGTTTAGAGGCTTATGAATGGATTTTTTTTGTTTTTTTATCCAAAATAAATTCAGTCAAAGTCTGGGTCACTGAGAACGAAAATAATGCCATTGATAAAAGGAATCCTGGAAGCATTCATGAGCTGGACTAAGTTGTAGTTGAAGAATGGTAGAAACTACCAGCAACAAATGTACGAAACTTATAGATGGCTACAAAAACTGTTTGGAGGCTGTCATTGCTGCCAAGGGTTGTGCAACCAAATATTAGTTAAAGATGCCAGTAATCCTGTCTAGGGAAGATTTTGTTTTGGCTGTTTTTCTCAGAAATTACTACATTTAAGTTGCAAAGACATCTTGTTTTTTGTTGTATACCTTTGAAATTACTATTGAAATATTATGATGACATACAGTTGGAATACTGCATCAGATTGCTGTAATACTATATGGTTTTTATTGACTACAGCAAGGCTTTTGACTGTGTAAACCATGAGAAACTGTGGGCCACATTAAGAAGCATGGATGTACCAGAACACCTAATCGTTCTCTTGCACAATCTGTACATTTATCAAGAAGCAACAGTTTAAACAGAACAAGGAGAAACAGAATGGTTTAAAATCAGCAAAGGTGTACAACAAGGCTGCATACTTTCCCCCTACCTCTTTAATTTATATACAGAACAAATCATCAGTGAAGCAAGATTGTATGAAAACAACAGAGGTGTGAAGATTGGTAGAAGACTCATCAACAACCTTCGCTATGCTGATTATACCACATTACTGGCTGAAAGTGAAGACAATCTGAAACATTTGCCTCTCAAGATCAAGGAACATAGTCTTAAAATGGGCCTGCACTTTAATGTAAAGAAGACAAAGATCCTAACAAATGGCAAAATCAATGAGTACATTGTTGATGGAGAAGAAATTGAAATAGTGGACAACTTAACCAATTTGGATCAACTATCAATAAAGAAACAAGTAGCCAAGAAATCTGATGACGCATTGCTCTTGGCAAGGATCTACAAAAGATTCTCAAGAGCAGAGATTCGACTTGTTCAAGCCCTGGTATTTTCAATAACATCATATGGGTACAAAAGTTGGACAGGAAGAAAATTGATGACTTAGAATTATGGTGCTAGTGACAAATACTGCATATAGCATGGACTGCTCGAAGAACAAACCAGTCAGTACTAAAGGAGATCAAACCTAAGCTTTCTTTAGAAGTTCAGATGACAAGACTTCAACTTTCATTTCTTGGACACATTATGCAAAGAGAGAAATCATTAAAGAAAGACATCATGCTTGGCAAGGTAGAAGGTCAACGCAAAAGAGGAAGGCCAGCAATGAGATGGACCGATACAATAACAGCAGCTATGGATGCCACTCTGTCAACAATGAACCGCCTGACTGAGGACCAAATGCAGTTTATGACAACTATTCATATTGTTGCCATGAGTTGACACCAACTCAATGGCACATAACACAACACAACAATAACACAGTTGGAATATTTCCAATAATTTCTCAAGATATTGTACACAACACACCTAAAATGCAAGGATGCCAATAATGTTGACCACAACTGTGAATGGGATAGTTGTGTGAAAGATTCCCACTTCATCAAGAGAAATTGGTCACTCTGACAGTCATTGGAGCCTGGAAAGGAAAGTGTGCAGCATCCACCACTTGTTGAGTCAAGGAAGATTTTGTTACCACCCTTACACATTAAGCTGGGTCTAATGAAAAAATGTGTCAAGGCCAAAGACAAAACCAAACCAACTTTCAAGTATCTCAGCAGGAAATTTCCAAGACTAATGTGAACCTAAGATAATGGAAGGTGTCTTTGTTGGTCCTCAGATTCGTGAACTTCTTCAAGATGATGCATTTAACCTTGCACTACATGGCAAAGAAAGGATGGCATGGAAAGCCTTCCAGTTAGTGACTACAAGTTTTCTTGGAAACAGCAAAGCAGACAACTACAAGGAGTTGGTGGAAAAACTCCTCAATGCATACGAAATTCTTGGCTGCAACATGTTACTAAAGATGCATTTTTTCCACTCTCATCTTGATTTTTTTCCACCAAACTGCGGAGCAGTGAGTGATGAGTATGGCTAGCAATTTCATCAAGACTTTGCAGTGATGGAGAAAAGATATCAAGGCAAACAGAGCCCATCAATGTTTGCAGACTATTGCTGGACAGTGACAAGTGATATTCCATTTACAGAGTACAAGAGACAAGCCAAGAAATGCCGATAGACACTGAATACGGTCTGAAATGAATACTAATGCACACATAGTTGTTTCTTGCTTTCTGTTTCCTACTAACTTTTTAAATAAATTGTATTTAAATAACTCCTTGGCTGATTTTTAAACTTTTAAACAAAGATGACAGGTGAAATATTTTCAAAGTCATATATATGGTAACCACAGTCTGGCCCTAAAGTTGGTCCATGGTGTTGAAGCCCTAGACAAACCTCAAGCTTTATACCCCATCTAGGTGTCAAAATCTATTATTTAGCTTTGAATCACCTGCTTTTGCTGCCCTCCAGAGGTTTCTGCCCTAGGTGACCGCCTAGTTTGCCTAGTGGTTGGGCTGACTGTGGGTAACCATAAACAATTGAAAGGACCTAGGTTTATAATAATTTCTCTTTAAAACTCTACTCCCAACACACTATATATATGTGTAAAATGGAAAAAGCGTAGCTATCTTGGAAGCAGTAGCCAATCAGCACTTTTAATTGCCATTTTTTAATTCAGCACATTAAAATCCATAAGAATTGACAGATTTTGTCTCTGAAGCAGACATTTAAAAAATTGTAGACCAATGTTATCTTTTTATTCTTTCCAAAGCAATTAAAGTTGGAAAGTGTTATATAAAAGGGGTTGAGAATGTCTGTCCATCAGTCTGCTTGTCTGTTTGTCTTGGGGCAAAATAACTCTCTGAAAAATTGGCAGCATGGAATGAAAGTGAGAGAAACTGTTCAAAAGACTGAAAATGGCCAAATCAGACTGGGGGTTCCAGAGATATAAGCTCCTCCGAAATACAGCCCAATGCATTTCTGTGGGAGAGGGAGCTCCGGCTTCTGTGGCACTGAAACATACACAGAGTGAAACACGGCAATTAGGGAGTTGCTCCTTTCAAACAAACTTCCCCCTCTCTATTCTCCCAACCCCCCCCAAACTGCCCCACCCCTAAAAATTGTCCCCAATTGCTCCACCACCCCACAAACTGTCCCATCAGCAAGAACACTCTCTCACAACTGACCTACCAATCCATAACTGTCCCACTACAAAAAACAAAAACCTGCAAATGCCCCACTGCCTTACAAACCGTCCCACCACCAAAACCTAACCTGTGACTCCCCACCACCCTATAAACTTCTCCCAGTCCCAAAAATATCTCCTGCATCTACTACTGCTACTACTACTGAATATTTGTATAGCGTTACAAGATGTATTCAGCGCTGCACAGACACATGTAAAAGACAGTCCCTGCTTATCAGAGCTTACAATCTAGTCAAAACAGACAACACAGTAGCTGTAGACATGGGATACATCTACGGGAATGATAAGGAAACACAAAAGAGACCGGTGGCAGTGAAGAGATGAGTTTTCAGCCTGGATATGAAAGGGTCAGAGAAGACATCTTTATAGCAACAGGATAAAATCAAAATAAACGTTAACTATCTCTTAAATCTCAACAAATAGGGGTGACCTGCACGGAGAGGTGGGTACACCCCTAAACAAAGGCAAGGGAAGGGGTGATCTGCACGGAACGGCAGATACACCTACTCTTGCCACCTTGCTGGGCTGACTAGATGGACCATGCTGGTCTCTATCTGCCCTATATAACAAAATATCCCCCAAGGAGCCAAGAAATCAAAAACTCAAACTCCAAACTCCAAACAGTGATCGAAAAGACTCAAAAAGACATCAGTGGTCAAAAAAACCTCTGGAGAACCCAAATAGGTAAGGCGTTCAAAAAACTTCAGCAATCACAGCACGACAATGTAGCAATGTAGCAGCTTAACAGCATGAGACATCAACTCTACAGACACAAAAAGATGTTGAAAGACTTATCTGAAGAGCAGCAAACCATCAAAGTAATGCACCGAGGCAGTCAAGTTCATCATCTTTTCGATCACTGTGGCATGATTGTCCATCGATTGGCTCTTCCACCCTGTTGATATTGGTCGGAGGGTTGGCTGAGGTCTTCTTTCCTTTATATCTGAATTTATTTTAACCCAAATTGGTTTGGCCTTTTTGTTTTTCTCTCACATGTGGTTTATATTTATTTTATATATATATTCATTATTTTTCTTTTTCTTTTCATTACCTTTTGTGCCAAGTTTGGAGTTTTGAGTTTCAGTTTTTGATCTCTATCTGCCGACATATACTATGTTACTATATAGAGACTCGGGTAGTTTGTTCCAAGCATAAGGAGCAGCAAGGTGAAAGGAGTGAAGTCTGGAGTTAGCAAAAGAAGAGAAGGGCACAGATAGAAGCGATTTACCAGAAGAGCGGAGTTCCCGAGGAGGAGTGTAGGGAGAGATAAGAGAGGAAAGGTATTGAGGAGCCGCAGAGTGAATGCACTTATAGGTCAGCAGGAGAAGTTTGAACTGGATGCGGAAACGGATAGGGAGCCAATGACGTGACTTGAGAAGAGGGGTAATATGAGCATGACGAGGCTGGCGGAAGATCAGCCGCGCAGCAGAGTGTTGAAGGGGAGAGAGATGATTCAGAGGGAGACCAGCAAGGAGTAGATTACAATAGACTAGATGGAAGATGACTAAGGAGTGGATAGGTGTCTTAGTAGTGTGTTCAGAAAGCAATGTATGAATTTTGTTGATGTTATTGAGAAAGGACTGGCAGGTTTAGCTATCGGTTGGATGTGTTTGGAGAAGGAGAGAGAGGAGTCAAACGACCCCAAAGTTGTGAGCTGAAGAGACAGGGAGGAGTAGAAAGTTATCCACAGAAAGTGAGAAAGGAGGAAGGGGAGAGGAGGATTTAGGGGGAAAAATAAGAATCTCAGTTTTTGACATGTTCAATTTCAAGTGATGGTGAGAAATCCAAGCAGCAATGTCAGAAGGGCACACAGAGATCCTGGCCTGGATTACCTGAGAGATTTCAGGTATAGAGAGGTAGATCTGGGAATCATCAGCGTAAAGATGGTACTGAAAACCCTGGGGAGAGATGAGTGTACCAAGGGACTGTGTATAGAGAGAGAAAATGAGTGGACCCAAGAGAGATCCTTGGGGTACACCATCTGAGAGCGGGATAGCAGTAGAGGAAGATCCACCAGAACAAACACTGAAAGAGTGATGGGAGAGATAAGAGAGCCAGGATAGCACAGAGCCCTTAAAACCATGCAAAGACAAGGTATTGAGAAGACTGTGGTCAACCATGTTAAAAGCAGCAGAAAGTTCAAGAAGGATTGAATAAAGGCCCTTGGATTTAGCCAGGAACAGGTCACTGGAGACTTTGGCAAGAGCCGTTTCAGTAGAATATAAAGGACTAAAGCCAGATTGTGAAGGATCCAGTAGGGCTTGAGAGGAGAGAAAGTCGAGGCATCGGGAGTGAACCACACATTCAAGTATTTTAGAAATGAAGGGAAGGAGGGAGATGGGTTGATAGTGAGAAGGACAGGTAAGGTCTAGTGAGGGTTTCTTGAGGAGAGGTGTGACCACAGCATGCTTGAAGGCTGCAGGGACAGGGAGAGTGATAGATTGAGAATATGAAAGATGGAAGGGACAACAGTGGAGGAGATGGACTCGGAGATGGGTAGGAATAGGATCAGAGGAGCAGGTGGTGAGTTTGGATGAGGAAAGAAGGTGAGTGGTTTCCACCTCAGAGATCATAGAAAAGGAAGAGAGGGTAGCAGAGGTAGGGGGGAGGGAACTGGGAGTGAAGAGGGGGAGGGAGGGAAGTAGCTGACTTTGTTGGGAATTGGAGTATGATCTTGTGAAGTTTGTCATGGAAATAGTCAGCCAGGATTTGAGCAGAAAGGGAAGGAGAAGTCTGAGGCGGATGCACCTTCAGGAGAGAGTTGAGAGTTGTAAAGAGACAGTGAGAATCGGAGGCAAGAGAGTTAGTCAGATGGATATAATAGTGTTTGGTGAGTGCTATGGCTGACTGGAAAGAGAGAAGCAGGAATTTGAAGTGTAGAAAGTTTGCAAGGGAACGGGATTTGAGCCAGCTGCGCTCAGCTGAACGGGAACAGGAATATAGATAGCATCTGCCCACCACCCCAAAAAATTGCTTGAACCCACCAAAGCTGCTAGGCTGCAACTGCCCCACAAGCTGCCCCACTCTCAAAAAATATCACCACGCCACTGTACCACCAACCAGTACACATCCCCTAACCCTGGAAACACTCCCTTGCAACTATCAGGCCACACCACAAGCTGCCCAACCTTTAACAAATATCCCCTCAACTGCCCCACCTTCCTGCAAACTGTCCCACCCCCAAAACCTATCCCCACAACTATCCTACCACTTCACCGTGCCCCTGCTTTGCCCCACCGCCCCACAAACTGTCTCTCTCAAAAACTACTACCGTGCAATTGCCCCAACAATCTGTCAACTTCCCCACTCACAAAAAATATCCACCCCATAATTGCCCCACACTCATAAACTCTCTCCAAGGAAATGGTCCACCCCCAAAAACATTACCCCCTTCCCCCCCCCTGCCAAAAAAACCCTACGTCTCTACCACTGTTACCAACCTTCAAAGCTACATCCACCCAGAAATGCCTTATCAACCCTGGCTACATCAGCACGGAATAAACACATGCATAGCACACAAAACACACAACAGAGGCACACACACAGGGATAACAACTAATTCCCTAGCCATGATGTACTGCATTTTACACTATTGACATATATTTCATTGTACTGTTTTCTTATTGATGTTATCTGTACCAGCAGCTAATATCTGTTCCCATGGGCAGGGGGCAGTGGCGTCAATGCTGCCCAGGCAGCCCCCTGCCCAAAAAATAATATAAAAAAGAGATGATAGGGAGAAAAGAAGGTGTGATTTGGCTGAAATAGTACCAAACAAGCATTGTGCTGATGCCTCTTCTTCTATTTATGCATATTGAGTAATTTCATGGTATATAAAGATAAGAAGATGTCTCGAAACAATGTAGTTTAAAAACAGGGAACCTTTTGTTTGAGATTTAACTGTGGTTTCCAAATCAAGGTACTGGATATTGTTTTTTTTGCTGTGACATAGTCTTAGATGATGATGTGTTATCCGTGTCTGGCCATACACTGCTGGGACTCTGAGGCGGAACAGGGAGAGCTGTCTAATACTTGCCAACACCCCAAATGAGGTCGCACCAGAGACTTATACAGAAGCTTTTTTCTGCTAGCCATTTTTCTCCCTATGAACCCAAGTATCCTTCTGGCTTTCACCTTTGCCTTTTCTGCCTGTTTAGCCATTTTAAGATCATCAGAAAACAATCACACCTAGGTCGCGCTCTTCTTTTATGCACAGAAGCACTTTGCCCCCTACACTGTACCGCTTCCTTGGATTTTTGCAGCCCAAATGCATGACTCTAAATTTTTTAGCATTAAATCTCAGCTTCCAAATTCTAGACCATTCCTCAAGCTTAGCTAGATCCCTCCTCATGTTATCTACTCCTTCCTGGGTGTCTACTCTATTGCAGATTTTGGTATCATCCGGAAAGAGGCAAACCTTACCCGACAGCCCTTCTGCAATATCACTACCTAGTGCAACAATCTCTAGGGGGGATGGGTGCAAAGATAAGGGGCATTCAAAGTTAAAGAACTGATTTTGACAGCTAGGGGGCTGTAAACCTTAAATGTTGTCTGGAGTGCCAACATCTTGAGCCTGCTCTGGGGCCAGCCCTATCTGGAAAAAGCAAAGTAATGGCGCCACACTTAAGAAGGGGACTGAAGCAGTAGACCCACCAGCAGGATTTCAAAACACAGTGACATCCTGAACAGCCAAGCTCGCCTTAAAAACCCCACTTGAGTTTAAAGGTGTCCACAACCTCGCCTTCCTCTTTCAAAACCACTAAAACTCTTTCATAAAAGTAAGCACCTGGAGACGTCCTGAAGGCACTGAGAAGCTAACACTCAGGGCTGATTCCCAGAAGAGCATCATCCATAAGACTCAGATCTGGATTTCCTAGTGGGGATGGAAAACTGAAGTGATAAATGCCACGGTCGAGGGGAGAAGGGAGCTCTCTCTGTAGTCACTTATTATTCAATTGCTAGCTGCTGCTTCCCTCTTCCGGCTGTCTCCTGCAAAGTGCAGGACCCAAAGCCCCCCATCCATTCATGCCACGGCCGCCCGTCCGTCCCTGCCCCAGATGCAGGAGCAGCAGCGTGGGCTTTGGGGTCTTCTACACGCTTCCTATGTTAATGGAAGACAGCGCTGCATTCACTAAGACTGTGAGGCCCATCCTCCACTCCCTTTTTGCTTAATTTCAGTCGGAGGACAGACAGGGAGGGGCGGCTGTGGAAAAAGCCAGCATTGTCTGATGAGACTCAAGTACCTCTTTAACAAGCAGGAGCTCCTTTCTGAGCACATGCGCAGTCACACGTTCTTCTCTCCTTCATAGATACACTCTGTGGGAATTAACAGGCAGCATGGAGGTCACAGATAGTCAGCTTTGTGCTGCACAGTGCATCTCCTCCTCTCCCTCCTTTGCCTTATCCTTTGAGTCCTCAGTTCCCAAGAAATGCAAACAGAAATCAAGAAAACGTGCCTGAAAGATACAGCAATATTCCCATATCCCTTAGGAATTACTAAGCACGCCACACCTATATGTTGCCTGTGGATTACACATTACTAAGGTCTCAGTGTAAGTACTGAGAGAGACATTAGCAGTACATCTGAGAGACTAACTACCTCTTGCCACTGGCAGCCACTTGCTGAATGAGGGGAGAGGAGAAAAGTTAAGTCCTCCCTGCAAATCTACCCCCCCCCCTCCTTTACTCACGCCCCCCCCCAAAAATAAAACAATCAAACTTTGCCTAGACATATATATCAGCCCACAAGAAAACGCAAACGCATACAAAACAGATAAACATATAAAACAAGGGATATGCCACACACAGAGGGATAGGAAAGAATTCCATGGGCCCTGCTCTGCATGCTTTCCCCATTTGTTTTTATTGTTGTTTTGAACATTGTACTCTGATCTGCAACATTATGTATGATTCAGTGATATATAAAAGAATTTAAATTTGATCATGTAACCTCCCTTTCCCATGTTAAATAATTATAAATAATTATAAGTGGAAGACTACATTCCCAGAACTAGGAAACCCACATCCTGCTCTGTTTCCTTTCTTGTTACTTTTGACTACTCCTTAATTACCAATCAAAGTGCTCTTGGCGTGGCCCCCAGTCTGGGTCATGCACCACTGCAGTAGGTTGGAACTTTGGCGAGCCAAACCCAGGGACAGTCAGTATCCATTCCCCTCAGCAGGATCCAGTGTCCCTTCACATCCTGCCACCCTGGGAACAAGTGTGCTGGATGGAGTCCTGAGCCATCGATAACTCATCCTATCTTATTGACAACAAACCTACAGACCGTGTCTTGTGGAAGGATACATTTCATAGATTGGTGAAGGGGAAAATGTAAGGAACATCAAAGCTGATTGGCTGCTGCTCCCTTCACTGGGGTATATAGTTACCATGATCTGGTGCATCTGCCCCAACTCTACTGCAGAGTCTCCGCATATCTGAGAGGTTGCACCCTGCTTAGAAGAAAATGAACAAGCTCGCCTTGTTAGTATTCCTCATTCTCAACTGCCTCACAGTCAGTAAGTCAGTCCACAATAGGCCTAAGAAAGGTTTGGGACTATGTTGGGTTTTTAAAAAAAATGTATTTATGACATTTCAAAGTTTTAAAAACAAGATTATGCTTGCAAAGGAAACATGATTAAAAGAAAAAATCACTCCACTTGCACATAAACTCCAAACTTATTGTACATAAAAAACTACAAAGAGGAGAAAAGGCCTCAGAACTGCATCAACAGAGAGCTAACACAATGGGCTTAAACTGCCCCAAGCCCAATACAGAAACATCAGTGGCCTAAAAAGCTCCTCCAATCTTACACATAGTTCTGTTCTCTACTGGAACATAAATGGTATAAAGCATATCAAAATCCGCACTTATCTCAAAAAGTCTTCCATCACAGCATCACAGAAAGGTAAACCCCGACGTCATCAACAATGCTGGCTAGGCGTTTCGCCGAGCGCTTTATCAAGGGGAGCATTATATGCTGCAGAAGAGAACAGAAAAATAAATTAAACAACAACTGGAACAGATGGCAGAACGCAAACATAGCCCATAGCAATATATCCCACAAACAGACACCAGACTGACCTGAAAAAAACGCAAGGAAAACTTCTCATACGATCCAACAACAGACACCAGAATACCAACGCTCCAGCCAAACCACAGGAAACACCGCCCATGTGCAGAGGCATAAACCCGAGGTGCTCCACCCACTGACCGACGTCAAAGCCCCAGGCAGGCATAATTGAGAATACCAAAACTTTCTACAGAAATCCCATAGACAATACAATTCAACAGTCTAGCATAGACGTACAATCAAATAACCACCCACCCATCCCTTCATAGGGAGCAACTGTCCCAACCCGGAAAATCCACTCCTGTTCCTGCCGGCCCAACAACCTCGCTTCATAAGAAGTACCACTAGTGAACACAACTTGATCAATACAAAAGCGGCGCAAGTCTGAAAACGTATGGCCAGCGCTCAGACAATGCTGCACAATAGGGGCCTCAGTCCGACCACACCGCAATCTACTCCTATGTTCACCCATCTGAACCCGAAATGGGCTGATGGTCTTACCAGCATATATCAAACTACATGGACAGCGAATCACAAACACCACAAAACTCGAGTCACACGTAGTGCTGCTTCTGATGGTATAAGTTATACCCTTATGAAGAAAAACTGAAACTTCATCAGATATCTCACAAACAGAACAAGCACCACAAGCCCGATGTTCCACTGAAAGATCCACGTTCCTGGACTCAATATCAGGCAAAACAGTGGGGCTTAACAAATCTCCGAGGTTCTGATTCCATTTCCACACACAATGGAAAGTTTTACCCCTAAGGCCTGGCACCACCTGTGTAACATGAAAACACCGTTTAACTATCCTCTGTAGACGATAACTCAAAGGTGAATATTTTGTAATGAAATGTATAGGCTGCAAATCACACAAGGTTTGATTAGAATGATGGGAAGACAACAACCAGTCTCTGTTGTTAAACTTTGCCCACTCATAAGCCCGTTCAACTACCCCACGTGGATAACCCCGTGCTTCAAAGTTATGCTTTAAAACATGAGGACAGCATTGAAAATCAGTTATGTCAGAACAATTCTGACAAAAATGTAAAAACTGGGAAATGGGTAAACCCTCAACCAGTCTTCGGGGGTGGGCACTACCAAAGTGCAGGTAGGTATTTCTATCAGTTTCTTTTTGATATATTGTGGTCCCCCACCCAGCAGATTGTTTAAAAACCCAGACATCCAAAAAAGCAATTTTAGATGCATGATATGAAAGGGTAAATTGTATTGCTGGATTGGATGGCAGCCATTCAACCACTGATGAAACCCCATTAGATATTCAATCGACCACTGCCACAACAAAAAACATCATCATTGAATCTTCGCCAAACTTTAATATGAGACCGAAAAGGGGATACAGTTAACCATTTATGTTCAAAAACACCCATGTAAAGATTAGCCACCGAAGGAGCGAAAGTGGCCCCCATGGCTACTCCTGAGACCTGTTGGTACATCTGTCCCTCAAACACAAAGAAATTCTGAGTCATAGCTACCTCAGCCAGTTGCATCAAAAAATCTAGAAGGGAATCAGACACATCCCCTTGAGAAATCAATGCCTTCCAAATGACTAATAAAGCTTCCTGCTGGGGAATACTGGTGTATAACGAGGCAACATCCAGGGTGACCAACAAAGTATCAGGAAGAGGGCCAAAGCATTAACCTCAGATAGAACACTGAGGAAATGGACAGTGTCCCTCAAAAAAGAAGGGATAGTGGTCAGCAGCGGGCGTAAAAAAGAATCCACAAACATAGATAACGGCTCCAAAAGAGAGCCTCTCGTGGAGACAATCGGCCATCCAGGAGGTGTGATCAAACTTTTATGAATCTTCGGTAAAAGATAAAATCGTGCCGGTCTAACACATGGCGGATTTAAAAAAGAGGACTCCTTCTTGGTAATACACTGGCACCGCAATGCTGACATAGTCAAATCCTGTATATGTTTTTGTACAAACCCATACTGTAAGATCACTCAATTGCCGATGTGCTTCAGCCAAATAATCAGTCTTGTTAAGTAATACAATAGCCCACCCTTGTCGGCCCTCCTAATGACCAATCCGGGCATAGACCATAACTCCTGTAGGGCTTGTCACTCAATTTTGGGTAATGCCCAGTATGTTTTCCTCATACTGGAGCGTTAAAGGAGGGCCACTTCCCACAGGACCAGTTCATGAAAAGTCACCAGAGCTCGATGCACAGGAGCCAGAGAGCACCATGTGGATCTAAAAGGTAAACTCACTCTCTTAACAGAAACTGGTGCAGAACTGGCAAAATCAGTTGAAGACACAGTAGACTGTGAAGTAGAAAGAGGAATCTTCACCAGGTGTGGCAGAAAAAAACTCCCTCAAACAAAGTTTCCGCATGAACTGTTCAAAATCCACACGGAATTGAAATGAGTCAAATGCCATAGAAGGAAAAAAAGACAAGCCTTTATTCAACAAAGATGTTTGAAAAGGAGTCAACGGAACATCTGACAAATTCACCACTAGAGATCATGCGGTGTCTTCGGAGGACCTCGTGCCCTTCTGCCCACCATAGGTGGTAAGACATTGTCCGTTTGTCTCGCCCCGCAGGTTTCTTCTTGTTGTGGTCCCGTCCTAAAAAATCATCCTTCATTAGTCGATCATCATCAGTAGAGAAGACTCGTCAGAAGTCAATTCAAAATCTACTCACCTACGACCTCATAAGAATATAAGAATATAAAATATGCCATACTGGGTCAGACCAAAGTCCATCAAGCCCAGTATCCTGTTTCCAACAGTGGCCAATCTAGGTCATACATACCTAGCAGTTTCCCCAAAAGACACAGGTTCCACAATGCTTGTATTGGTTCAAGCATTGATATCCTGGGACCCTTCTTAATAATGGTTTATGGACCTTTCCTCCAGGAACTTTTCCAAACCTTTTTTAAACCCAGCTACACTAACAGCCTTTACAACATCCTCCGGTAACAAATTCCAGAGTTTGATTACACGTTGAGTGAAAAAATATTTTCTTTTATTAGTCTTAAATAGTTTACCCTGTAGCTTCATTGCATGTCCCCTAGTCTTTCTATATTCTGATAAGGTAAACAATCGATCTACGTTTACCTGTTCCACTCCGTTCATTAATTTATAGACTTCTATCATATCTCCCCTCAGCCGTCTCTTTTCCAGGTTAAAGAGCCCTAACCTTTTTAGCCTTTCTTCATAGGAGTATCCTTCCATTTATTTATTTATTTTATTTATTTATGCTATTCTTCTACACCGCTTTTTCCAGAGATCAAAGGCGGTTTACATATAACAAATATTAAACAAGGTTTTACATGGAACAGCGTTTTAACTATAATACAGTTAACCTTTCATGAACAATATCAAATTGTAGTAACTTTTTACATCTTGAAATTAATTGAAGTCAACTCAAGCAACGATAACAATGCATTAACATGCGATAGCATGCCATTAACTATTTACAAACATTTCTCATTAATCGTAGTTCTGTAAGACTTTCATTTTTCTTTTTAGGTGTATTGGGGGTTTTTTAATCTGGGGTTATGGTGGATTGTTAGCGAGGTGTAATATGGAGGATAGGGGGATTTATTTAAATTTGCAAAGTGTTCTGTGAACAGGTGTGTTTTTAGTTCTTTCCGGAATAGATGAAGGTCTTTTATCTTGCGGAGGTTTAGTGGAAGTTTATTCCATAGGGTGGGGGCTGCATATGAGAAGGCTCTGGAGCTTGTGGTTTTCTTTGTTTTGCGAATGGATTTTTTTCTGTCTAGAGAATAGGTTACGTTTTGTCTGCGGGTTCTAAGTTCCTTTGGAGCATGTAGTAGAGTGGTTAGATGTGAGGGTGAGATGCCATTGAGAAGTTTAAATGTGGTTAAGAGTATTTTATATGATATTCTGCTATTTATGGGAAGCCAATGTAGTTCAGCGAGAATGGGAGTTATGTTGTCAGTGAGGTGAGCTTTTGTTGTTACTCTGGCACAGATGTTTTGAGCTCTTTGAAGTAGGTTGGTATTTGTGAGTGGGAGGCCAATTAGGAGACTATTACAATAGTCGAAATGGGGAGTGATAAGTGTACTGATGACAGATCTGATGACAGCGATTTTAGAAAAGGTTCAGACAGTACTGATGACAGCGATTTTAGAAAAGGTTCAGAGAAGAGCCACCAAAATGGTAAAGGGGATGGAAGGATACTCCTATGAAGAAAGGCTAAAAAGGTTAGGGCTCTTTAACCTGGAAAAGAGACGGCTGAAGGGAGATATGATAGAAGTCTATAAATTAATGAACGGAGTGAAACGGGTAAACGTAGATCGATTGTTTAAGTTATCAGAATATAGAAAGACTAGGGGACATGCAATGAAGCTACAGGGTAAACTATTTAAGACTAATAAAAGAACATATTTTTTCACTCAACGTGTAATCAAACTCTGGAATTTGTTACCGGAGGATGTAGTAAAGGCTGTGAGTGTAGCTGGGTTTAAAAAAGGTTTGGACAAGTTCCTGGAGGAAAGGTCCATAAACCATTATTAAGAAGTGACCGAAGATATCAATGCTTGACCCAGTACAAGCATTATGGAACTTGTGTCTCTTGGGGAAACTGCTAGGTACATATGACCTAGATTGGCCACTGTTGGAAACAGAATACTGGGCTTGATGGACCTTGGTCTGACCCAGTATGGCATATCTTATGTTCTTATGATCTGAAATCATGTGTGTCTAGGAGCGGTCGTAAGTGTTGTATGGTCTTAGGTTTATAGAATATGGTCTTCACTGTTTGTTTTATGTGAGGGAGCATACTAAGGGTGTGATCTAGTATAATCCCTAATTAATTTACCTCTTTTTTAACTGGAATTTTGGTGTTATGATTATTATAGTTTCTGGGTGAATAGTGTCTGGTTTTCTTGACACAAACATCGCTTCAGTTTTTTTTTTAGGTTAATGCTGAGGTTATTATTTTCTAGCCATGTATCTGCCTCTCTGATACAATTTGATAAGTTCTGGTAAGTGGGATTGTTTGTGTTTATTGGTAAGGTGAGCATGATATTGTCTGCGTATATGTAGTGGTTGACTTTATATTTTTTGAATATATTTGTGATGGGTTGAAGGTATAGGTTGAAAAGGAGGGCTGAGAGAGCCGAGCCTTGTGGAATACCTTGTCCTTGTGTGAATGATTCTGAAGTGTTTTGTCCTAGTTCGACGCGTATCCCCTTTGCCATTTTGGTGGCTCTTCTCTGAACCTTTTCTAATAACTCTATATCCTTTTTAAGATACGACGACCAGAATTGCACACAATATTCAAGGTGCGGTCTCACCATGGAACGATATAGAGGCATTATAATATCTTTTGTTTTATTTTCCATTCCTTTCCTTATGATACCTGCACACTGGGCCGAGGGTTTTAACATGTTATCCACAATGACGCCTACATCTTTTTCCTGGGTGGTGGTTCCTAATGTGGAACCTTGCATCGTGTAACCATAGTTTGGGTTGTTCTTCCCTAGGTGGATAACTTTGCACTTGTCCACATTAAATTTCATCTGCCATTTTGATGCCCAGTCTTCCAATTTATCAAGATCCTCTTGCAATTTTCCACAATCCTCTTGGGTTTTAACAACTTTAAATAGTTTTGTGTCATCTGCAAATTTGATAACCTCACTCATTATTCCCTTTTCCAGGTCATTTATGAATATGTCAAAAAGCAGCGGACGCAGCACAAATCCCTGGAGTACACCACTATTCACCTTTCTCCATTGGGAAAATTGGCCATTTAGCCCTACCCTCTGCTTTCTATCTTTTAACCAGTTCCTGATCCACAATAGTACACTGCCTCCTATCCCATGACTCTTTAGTTTTGCCAAAAGTCTCTGATGAGGGACTTTGTCAAAGGCTTTCTGAAAGTCCAGATACACTATATCAACTGACTCAGCTTTGTCCACCTGTTTATTCACACCTTCAAAAAAACATAACAGATTAGTAAGACAAGATCTTCCTTGTCTAAAGCCATGTTGGCTGTCTCCCATTAGGCCATGACTATCTACATGCTGAGTAATTTTATTATTTATGATGGTTTCTACCATTTTTCCTGGTACTGACGTCAGGCTCATCGGTCTGTAGTTTCCTGGATCACCCCTGGAACCCTTTTTAAAAATTGGCATTACATTGGCGATCCTCCAATCTTCAGGTATTACAGATGATTTTAATGAAAATTCACAGATTACTAATAGCAGATCTGCAATCTCATATTTCAGTTCTTTCAACACCCTTGGATGTATACCATCCGGCCCAGGTGATTTGCTACTCTTCAGTTTATCTAATAGTTGTAATACATCTTCCCGATGTATCGATATTTCCTTCAATTCTTTTTCACCTTTAAATACCACTGCAGTCATGGGTAACATCCCTACATCTTCCTCAGTAAAGACCTAAGCAAAGAATTCATTCAGTCTCTCCACTGTTGCCTTGTCACCTCGTAGTGCCCCTTTAGCCCCTCTATCATCTAATGGACCAACTGACTCTTTCACATGTTTTTTGCTATGAATGTACTTGAAAAAGTCTTTATTTCGTGTTTTTGCTTTCGCAGCAAGCTTCTTCTCAAATTCTCTCTTTGCCTGCCTTATCAATGCCTTGCATTTGACTTGCCAGTGTTTGTGCTGTATCCAGGTTTCATCGTTTGGCTCTTTTTCCCATTTCCTGAAAGATGCTTTTTTGGCAACAACAGCCTCTCTGACCTCACCTTTAAACCATGCTGGCAGTTTTTTGGACTTCCTTCCACTTTTCTTAAAGTGTGGAATACAGCTGGTTTGGACTTCCAAGATAGTATTTTTCAACAACACCCAAGCTTGATGTAAGTCTTTAACCTTTGCAACTGCTCCTTTTAGTTTTTTCTTAACTATTTTCCTCATTTTATCATAGTCTCCCTTTCGAAAGTTAAAAGGTAGTACTGTGGATTTCCTTACTATCCCTCCTCCATTAATTAAATCAAACGCAATCATGCTATGATCACTATTGCCAAGTGGCCCCAACACCCTTATCTCTTGCACTAGATCTGGTGTGCCACTAAGGACTAGGTCTAATATGGCTTCCCCTCTGGTTGGTTCATGAACCAGCTGCTCCAAGAAGCAGTCATTTATTTCATCTAGGAACTTTATCTCCCTAGCAAGTCCTGCTGTGACACTGACCCAGTCGATACCGGGGTAATTGAAATCACCCATTATTATTACTCTGCTGTGACATTTGTTAGCTTCCTTGATTTCTTTGAGCATTTCATCATCCATTTGTTCATTCTGGCCAGGCGGTCGATAGTACACCCCCACTGCCATCGCCTTCCCCTTTTTACATGGAATTTCAATCCATAGAGATTCTGCAGCAAATTTTGTTTCCTGCAAAACTTTAATCCTTTCTGACTCAATGCCCTATCTAACATAGAGCACAACCCCTCCACCAATTTGATCAGCTCTATCATTATGATATAGTTTGTACCCAGGTATCACAGTGTCCCACTGGTTGTCCTCCTTCCACCATGTCTCTGATATTCCAATCATATCTAACATCTCATTTAGTGCTATATATTCTAACTTTCCCAGCTTATTTTTTAGACTTCTAGCATTTGCATACAAGCATTTTAGAGACTGTATTTTATTCATATTAATCTGGCTATTGGTAGGCATGGGTAATTTGGGAGTCTTTTAAGCTCTGTCTGCTCCATACTGGCGAGATGTTGCACAACAAAGGGACATAAGCCAATTGGCATTGAGTTATGGGTGTTACTGCCACAGTCTCATTTCTTTTTTGTCGCACCTCGTATACTATCCAGTCCAGGTGATTTACTACTCTTGAGTTCATCAAATACTTGCAATACATCTTCCCAGTTTATCGATATTTCTTTCCATTCTTCTGATATATCACATTTAATTACCATTTCAGGCATGGGTAACTTCCCTACATCTTCTTCAGTAAAGACCAAAGCAAAGAATTCATTCAATCTCTCCATTATGGCCTTATCCTCTCTTAGTGCTCCTTTTACCTATCTGACATCCAGTGGTCCAACCAACTCTCTCACATGTTTTTTGCTATATGTTTTTGCTTCCACGGCAAGCTTTTTTTCAAATTCTCTCTTTGCCTGCCCTATCAATGCCTTACATCTAACTTGCCACTGTTTATGTTGTTTCCAATTTTCATCATTTGATTCTTTTTTCCTTTTCCTGAAAGATGCTTTACTGGCTACAACAACCTCTCTGACCTCACCTTTAAACCATGCTGGTAGCTTTTTAGCCTTCCTTCCACTTTTCTTAAAGAGTGGAATACATCTGATAGTATTTTTAAACAACCGCCCATGCTTGATGTAAATCTTTCCAGGTGCTCCGCTTAGTGTTTTCTTAAATATTTTCCTCATTTTATCATAGTCTCCCTTTTGAAAGTTAAAAGATAGTACTGTAGATTTCCTTGTCATCCTTCTTCCATTTATTAAATCAAACATGATTATGCTAGGATCACTACTGCCAAGGGACCCCAATACCCTTATCTCTGCCACCAGATTTTGTGTTCCACTAAGGACTAGGTCCAGAATAGCTTCTCTTCTTGTTGGTTCATATACCAGCTGCTCCAAGAAGTAGTCATTTATTTCATCTAGAAACTTTGGGGCTTGTTTACAAAGCCGCGGTAGTGGTTCGCGATCGCGATCACAGCCGCGGCCCCATTGAAATCAATGGGGCCGCGGCTCCGATTACGATCGCAAACCGCTACCGCGGCTTTGTAAACAAGCTCCTTTATCTCCCTAGCATGTCCTGCTGTGACACTGACCCAGTCAATACTGGGATAATTGAAATTACCCATTAATATAACTGTGCTGTAACTTTTGTTGGCTTCCTTGATTTCTTTTAGCATGTCATCATCCATCTGTTCATTCTGGCCAGGCAGTCGGTAGTATATCCCCACTGCCACCGCCTTCCCCTTTTTACATGGGATTTCTATCCATAGAGATTCTTCAGAGTATGGTGTTTCATGCAAAACTTTAATCCTGTGTGACTCAATGCCCTCTCTAACAGAGTGCAACCCCTCCACCAATTTGACCTACTCTATCATTACGATATAGTTTGTACCCAGGTATCACAGTGTCCCACTGGTTGTCCTCCTTCCACCATGTCTCTGATATTCCAATTATATCTAACCTCTCATTTAGTGCTATATATTCGAGCTCTCCCATCTTATTGTTTAGACTTCTAGCATTGCATACAGGCATTTTAGAGGTTGTATTGTATTCATATTAATCTGATTATCAGTAGATAGGTGTAATTTGGGATCTTTTGGCTCTGTACCTAAGGGCATCTGGGATACTTTTATCTTTATTGGAACCTCTCTGCTGATATGCCCTAACTTCCCTCTTTTGCTAGTATCCTTCAAGGATACATCTTTCCGAACCATGCGCTCTTGGGCGACTGTCGGCTTTCCCTATTATCTAGTTTAAAAACTGCTCTGTCTTCTTTTTAGAGGTTAATGCTAGTAGCCTGGTACCGTCCTGTTTAAAGTGGAGCCCATCCCTTTGGAAAAGCCCCTCCTTTCCCCAGAATGTTGCCCAGTTCCTAATGAATCCAAACCCCTCTTCCTTGCACCATTGTCTCATCCACGCATTGGGACTCCGGAGCTCTGCCTGCCTTTTGGGTCCTGGCATGGAATGGGAAGCATTTCGGAGAACACTACCCTGGAAGTTATGGATTTCAACTTCCTACCTAAAAGTCTAAAATTCACCTCCAGAACTGTCCCACTATAAAAAAAAAACAACCACCTTACAAACTGTCCCACCCCCATAACCTACCCCATGACTACCCCACTATTCCTCAAACTTCTCCCGGTCCCAAAAATATCCCCGCATCTGACTCACCACCCCAACAGCTGCCATGCTGCAACTGCCCCACAAGTTGCCCCACTCTCAGAAATATCACCACACAATTCTACCACCGACCAGTACACCTCCCCTAACCCTAAAAACACTCCCTTGCAACTGTTGTGCCATACCACAACCTGCCAAACCTCTAACAAATATCCCCTCAATTGTCCCACCTTCCTGCAAATTGTCCCACCCCGATATCTTTCTACACAACTATCCCACCACCTCGCCAAGTACCCCTACATTTGCCCCATCACACCACAAACTGCCCCTCCCAAAAACTGCAATTGCCGCAACACCCTGCAAACTTCCCCACTCATAAAAATATCCCCCCATAATTGCCCCACCCTTGCAAACTCTATCCAAGCAAATGGTCCACCCCCAAGCCCCACCCCCTCAAAAAACATACCTCTCTACCACTGTTACCAACCTTCAAATCTACGTATACCCAGAAATGCCGTAACACCCCTGGCTATCTCAGTACAGAATAAGCACATGCATAGCACACAAAATACACAACAGAGGCGCACACACACACACACACGGGGATAACAATAGTTCCCTAGCTGAGATGTACTGTGTTTTACACTATTGACATATATTTCATTGTACTGTTTTCATATCTGTGCTGGTAGCTAGTTTCTGTTCCCATGGCAGTGGTCACTTGCATAAATTCTGCCCAAGCAGCCCGCACAATGCAGCAGGAGCAGCCAGGCAGGAAGGGGGGCCAAAGAGTGGCAGTAAAGGCAGAGCCGCAAACAAATTTTAAATTGCTTTCTGTGCACCCTCTGCTCTTCTTTTAAGTCTTGAGGTAACACAGCAAACTTTTTAAAATAAGTTTGTCAATGTGGGGGAGGGGGGAGGCTGCACTGCCTCTACCAGGACAATGGTGGGCCCCCAGCAAACTTTTGACTGTGTAAATCATGCAGAACTCTGGGCCACATTAAGAAGCATGGGTCTACTAGAGCACTTGATCGTTCTCTTGCGCAACCTGTACACTGATCAAGAAGTAACAGAACAACAAGGAGAAACAGAATAGTTTAAAATCAGCAAAGGTGTATGACAAGGCTGCATACTTTCCCCCTACCTGTTTAATTGATATGCAGAACAAATTATCAGAGAAGCAGGACTGTATGAAGACAACCGAGGTCTGAAGATTGGTGGAAGACTCATCAACAACCTTCGCTATGCTGATGATCCCACATTACTGGCTGAAAGTGAAGACAATCTGAAACATTTACTTCTCAAGGTCAAGGGACATAGTCTTAAAATGGACCTGCATCTTAACGTATAGAAGACAAAGATCCTGACAACTAGCAAAATCAATAAGTTCATCAATGATGGAGAAGAAATTGGAATAGTGGACAATTTTAACCTTCATGGAACCACAATCAATAAAGAAACAACAAGTAACCAAGAAATCCGATGACGCCTTGCTCCCTGCAGAACGGCTATGAAGGACTTAGACAAGATTCTCAAGAGCAGAAATGTCTCTCTCTATACAGATTTGACTAGTTCAAGCCATGGTATTTTCAATAACAATGACCTATCTGACTGAAGTCTGAACGCAGTTTAAAACAACATATCCAGAGGTCGCCATGAGTCAACACCATTTCAACGGCACTTAACAACAATATCAACAATCTGTTAAACAGCTCTCCCCTCTCATTTCCTCTCCCAATCACAGACAAGCAACACAAATGTAAATACATGCACACACACACATATACCAGCATGTCCACACATGTACACATATATTAAAGCATTCATACATACACATACAAGCATGCATGTAGTGACGCACATTCATGCAAGCTTGTACAGACATACCAGCCCACACACAAGCAAAACAGAGGTACACATGCATAAGCCCCTCCTCTTCCCCTTGAAAAACATGCAAAATAGATCTATGCACACACACACACACGCGTGCGCACGCATGCACACTCAGAGGGGTTGAAAGAAATTCCATGAGCCATGCTCTACATGCTTTCCCCACTTTTTTTTGTTGTTGTTTAGAACAATGTACTTTCAACTGCAACATTATGCCTGATTCAGTGATATATAAGAATTTAAATTAGATCATGTAACCTCCCTTTCCCACTTTAAATAATTTTAAATAGAACAATACATACCCAGAACTAGGAAACCCAAATCCTGCTCCGTTCCCTTTCTTGTTACTTTTGTCCATTCTTTACTTTAATCAAAGTGCTCAAGGCGTGGCCCCCAGTCTGCACTGGGGACCACTGCAATCGGTTAGAGCTTTGGTGAGCCAAATAAAAGGACAGTCAGTATCCATTCATCTCAACAGTTCTTTCTCATGTCACTACTCATCCTGCCACCCTGGGAACAAATGTGCTGGATGGAGGCACTGGGCCAACGATAACTCATCCTGTGTTATTGACAACAAACCCACAGACCGTGTCTTTTGGAAGGATACATTTCATAGGTTGGTGAAGGGGAAAATCTCCCTTCACTGGGGTATATAGTTACCGTGATTTGGTGCGTCTGCCCCAACTCTACTGCAGAGTCTCCGCATATCCGAGAGGTTGCACCCTGCTTAGAAGAAAATGAACAAGCTCGCCTTGTTAGTATTCCTCATTCTCCACTGCCTCACAGTCAGTAAGTCAGTCCACAATAGGCCTAAGAAAGGTTTGGGACTATGCTGACTTTTTTTTAAAAAAATGTCATTTATGAAATGTCAAAGTTTTACAAACAAGATTATGCTTGAAAAGGAAACATGGCAGGAACAAGGAATATAACACTTGTTTATAGTTGATTAGGTAAAGCATAAAAAGACCGAAATTCGAAGGGAGGGGAAAAAAGAAAGAAAGGTGGATAAGTCCTTGAAGAAAAATGATAAATAAAAGATTTGGGAACATGTTAATATTCAAACCATGGGTAACAGAAGGAATGCGGCAGTGATGTTTATTTTTATGTAGTTTAATTCCTTTTCCATGTATGCTAAAATGTTTTATCTTCCACTAGAATAAGTGCACGCTAAACATTTTAGTGTGCACGCAAAGAAATAAGACAGGCTATTTCAGGTTTGCAAACATTATTTTGTTCTGCTTATTCTGAAAAAAAAACCACACTTAAATGAAATGAAACAAGTGGGGAAAGCATGCAGAGCATGGCTCATTAAATTCTTTCTAAAGTAACACGGTTAAACTTGGAGGCGTGAGCTGGTAGTCCTATGGCAGTGTTTTGAACAGTTTGCAGACATTTAAGCACAGTTTCTAATGCCAAAATAAAATGTATTATTTAGTTTGGTGTTCGAAACTGCGCTGTTGTTCTCTTTCTCTTCTTGTCCCTTGGTGTGTCAGCACGTTACATTTCCTTTCTTTTTTGCAGAATATATATTTACAAGTGTCAGTAGTGTTTTAATCTTGGAGTGAACAGGCTAAGTGATTAAACTGCTACAATTGTTGCTGCATTTTAATTATATAACCTGGGTATATGTTCCTTTCCTTTTCTTTTTGGGCAAAACCACCGAATGAGAGCCTCTACTCCATCTCTGAGTATTTTTGGGGCGCCAGCTCATCCCTCGCCTGTTTGATATACTAGCTTCCTACCCATCTAGTATTTTTTTGTAAATAGCTATAATGAATATGCAAATATGAAACTGATATGCAAATATGTCAGCCCATCCTTTGCCCCCCCCAAATGAAGCAGTCAAACCGTCCATGTGTCCAATGTCTTTTCTTTACCTCTCTACTCCCCAGTGCCTATTATTTTTCCTCTCTCTTCTTTATTTCATCTCCCTTCTGTCTCCTTACTCTCCCCTGCCCAGCATCTTGCTCGTTTTCCTACTCCAGGCATGTCCTGCAATTCCCCTCCCACTTTATTCACCCCTCCATGCCCAGCGTCCTTCTTTAAGTTCTTAGCCTTTCTTCCTCTCTCCCCTATCCCACATCTTATTTCCCCCCACCTTCCTGTTGCTGCCACTAATCCTTCCCCCCCCCCCACCGCTGCTGCCACTGTTTCCCCCTCCCCCCCCCCCCCCTCTGCTGCTTACCGGGACCTGTGGCGGCAGCAGCAGTACACAGCAAGAGAAAAGCCACAAAGCTATTCCATCCATGCCCCCAACTCCTGAGAGATTTACGTCCGCATTATCCTACAAAGCTGCTGGATTGTGTGGAGGAGTGGCCTAGTGGTTGGGGCAAGGTACTTCAGGCCGGAAGGTCAGGGGTTCAAATCCCACTAGAGGACAGCAACCGTGGGCCAGAAGGACTGGGGTTTCTAGTCCCACAGGTGCTCCTTGTGGTCTTGGGCAAGCCACTTAACCCTCCATAGCCCATGTTCCCTGTAAAATAGTTCTCTGTGTGCTGTGCTTTCCTGTCTAATCAATGTGTTTATACCTCAAAAATTTCCTGTCATGATTTGACAATTTCCAATCTGTAATCAAACCGCTGCTGATCGCTGGAAGTAGTGGTATACAAATGTATACTAAATAAATAAAATAAAATAATAAATAAATAAATAAATAAATTGTGGGCTAAGTCACCTATGAAAAAAAGAAGGTCTTTCTTCTGCATTATCTTTTAGGAAGAAGTTGAAGACTTGGCTTTTTGAATTGTAAATCGTTTCTAGGGTTCCTGTTTCTGTTCTGATAAGATTTATTTGTCTTGTTGTCACGTACTTTGGGAAAGTAGCGGTCTAGAAGTATATATTAGAATAGAATAGATAGGACCAGCATCACTCTTATCAGTCACATGGAGGTTATAGCCCCGTGGCTTTTTGTGTTGTTGACTGGCAGGCAGAGTAAATAGCTGTGCTGCTTAACAGTCATGGGGGAGAGGGAGGTTGGGTTTCCAGTCCAACAGGCAGCTCACATGGGAGTAGGATGCAAGGCCTGAGAATGTCCATTGAGTAACTGCCACTACTGGGCATAGATCATAGAGGAGGTCCCGAAAGAGAGGGAGCAGGTCCTGTTTCTGTTGCCCCAGCTACCGATAATATGACCCCATTTGGGGTTCTGGCCTACAGTTTGAGACCAGTGCCCTAAACATTTGAACCCGATGGAGGGGCATCCTTTGCCAATATTGAACCTGGCCCAGTCCATGACAACAGATATTAGATGGAAGTACACATACTGTAGCAACCAGGAAGAAAACTCTATGGTTAAATCAACAGTTTTCAAAGTAGAATTAACAAAAAGGAAAATGAAATATAGATCACTGCGATAAAGTCTATCCCGCTAGGGAAAAGGAATTATCTATAACATCTGAATGTATGTTTGTGTGTGTGGTGTGCATATTTTTGCGGCTGTCTGTGTTTCTCTCTTGTGTTGTGTATGTGGAGTAGGAAAGCTGGACATGGTTGGCATTTGGGGAGAATGGGTTTGGGGGATGGGGCAGTTTGAGTTGTTGTTGTTGTTAAGTGCCGTCGAGTCGGAGTCGACTCATGGCGACCCTCTGGATAGCTATCCTAAATTGTGTTCGGTCTTGAGTCAGGCGGCTCATTGTTGACAGACTGGTACCCGTAGCTGCTGTTATTGTATCAATCCATCTTATTGCCGGCCTTCCTCTTTTGCGTTGACCTTCTATCTTGCCAAGCATGATGTCTTTCTCTAATGATCTCTCTCTTCGCATGATGTGTCCAAAGTATGAAAGTCGAAGTCTTGTCATCTGAGCTTCTAAAGAAAGCTTAGGTTTGATTTTCTCTAGTACTGACTGGTTTGTTCTTCGGGCAGTCCAGGGTATACACAGTATTCGCCGCCAGCACCATAATTCAAAGGCATCAATTTTCTTCCTGTCTGTCTTTTTCACTGTCCAGCTTTCACATCCATATGATGTTATTGAAAATACCATGGCTTGAACAAGTCAAATCTTTGTATGGAGAGAGACATCTCTGCTCTTGAGAATCTTATCTAGGTCTTTCACAGCCATTCTGCCAAGAGCAATGCATCGTCTGATTTCTTGACTGCTTGTTGCTTCTTTATTGATAGTTGATCCAAGTAGGTTAAAGTTGTTCACGATTTCAATTTCTTCTCCTTCAATGATGAACCTGTTGATTATGTCAGTTGTCATGATCTTTGTCTTCTTTACATTAAGGTGCAGGCCCATTTTGAGACTATGTTCTTTGATTGTGAGAAGCAAATGTTTCAGATCATCTTCACTTTCAGCCAGTAATGTGGTATCATCAGCATAGTGAAGGTTGTTGATGAGTCTTCCACCAATCTTCACACCTCTGTTGTCTTCATACAATCCTGCTTCTCTGATGATTTGTTCTGCATATAAATTAAACAGGTAGGGGGAAAGTATGCAGCCTTGTCTTACTTACACCTTTGCTTATTTTAAACCATTCTGTTTCTCCTTGTTCCGTTCGAACTGTTGCTTCTTGATCAATGTACAGATTGTGCAAGAGTACGATCAGGTGTTCTTAATGTGGCCCAGAGTTTCTCATGGTTTACATAGTCAAATGCCTTGCTATAGTCGATAAAGCACAAATAGATATCCTTTTGGTATTCTTTAGTCTTCTCAAGGATCCATCTCACATCTGCAATGATGTCTCTGGTTCCTCGCCCTTTCCTGAACCCTGCTTGCACTTCAGGTAGTTCTTGTTCCAGGTATGGTTGTAGTCTCTTTTGAATAATCTTCAGTAGAATCTTGCTGGCATGTGGGATCAGAGCGATTGTGCGATAATCTCCACAGTCAGTTGGATCACCTTTCTTTAGTATTGGTATAAACACAGATCTTTTCCAGTCAGTTGGCCATGATGTTGTCTTTCATATTTCTTGGCAGAGCCTTGTAAGTACGGTAACAGCTGCATCAGATTGCTGTAATACTTCCATGGGAATGCTATCAATGCCTGGTGCTTTATTCTTTGATAAGGCTTTCAATGCTGCTTCAACTTCTTCTTTCATCACCAATGGTTCCCGATCATAAGGTACAGGTTGAAACGGCTTTTGTTCCACATGATTTTTATCATATAAAAACTCTATATTCCTTCCACCTTTTCTTGATCTTCTCAGCATCATTCAACATAGAACCTTGAGCATCTTGTAACATTCCATTTCGAGGCTGGAACTTTTTCTTTAACTCTCGTAGCATTAGGAAAGCCGATCTTGTTCTTCCTCTAATAGTTTCTGCTTCTATTTCCTTGCATGCGTCATTGTAGTACTCAGCCGCGTGACTGGCACGGCCGCCTCGTGTTCTTGCCTACCCCCCTACCCCGTCAACCCTCTCCCTCCCGTCCCCCTAATAACATCACACTTCACCCGATGTTTCTCTTTCAACAACATTAATGTTATTTATTTTTCGACAATGGTTATTAACAGTACAATCAAACTGTTGGCCACAGCATGCACGTAACATCAACAAAACACTGTCCCATTTCTTTCTGCCCCCTCGAGAGACACAGCCCATGTCCCACAGTCGTAAGTGGCAGGAGGAAATTTGCTGTCAAAGCTTTTCCTCGGTCCTTGTTCTTCTCTATATCCTTCATCCGAAAAGCTGTTACGCCTGCCGTTCAAGCAGACTTGGCAACCTTTCTTACTTTTGCCCCCCTTTTGCCCGCCATCCAAGCAAGGCAAGGGGGCCCTCTGCACGGTGTTCTTTTCGCCTTCTCACTCTCTCCGGGGGCAGGTCCGTGTTTCTCTCCTGCCCCCTCTCCCACTTTACTTAAAGCCTAGGCTGTGTTCTCTCTCACCGGGTGCGTTTTTTCTGCTGCTGCACATGCCGCGACTATTCCCCCCCCTTTCTAATTAGGGTGGGTCGGGAGGGTGTCGATCCTCCTCTTGCCAGGTGGGGGGGGGAGAGCGGCAAAAGAGGCCGAAGCCGCGCTGCGCGCGCTTTTTTATACTTGGGCTTCCTGCCTGCCCCCCGCCGCCCCCCCCTCCCCACCCTCGGCTCGCTCGCGCGCGTCTGTGTCCGGCTGCGGTGATTCGCGGCCGGGTCTCAGCCGCGCGACTGGCACGGCCGCCTCGTGTTCTTGCCTACCCCCCTACCCCGTCACCCCTCTCCCTCCCGTCCCCCTAATAACATCACACTTCACCCGATGTTTCTCTTTCAACATCATTAATGTTATTTATTTTTCGACAATGGTTATTAACAGTACAATCAAACTGTTGGCCACAGCATGCACGTAACATCAACAAAACACTGTCCCATTTCTTTCTGCCCCCTCGAGAGACACAGCCCACGTCCCACAGTCGTAAGTGGCAGGAGGAAATTTGCCGTCAAAGCTTTTCCTCGGTCCTTGTTCTTCTCTATATCCTTCATCCGAAAAGCTGTTACGCCTGCCGTTCAAGCAGACTTGGCAACCTTTCTTACTTTTGCCCCCCTTTTGCCCGCCGTCCAAGCAAGGCAAGGGGGCCCTCTGCGCGGTGTTCTTGTCGCCTTCTCACTCTCTCCGGGGGCAGGTCCGTGTTTCTCTCCTGCCCCCTCTCCCACTTTACTTAAAGCCTAGGCTGTGTTCTCTCTCACCGGGTGCGTTTTTTCTGCCAACTCTGACAACAGCGAAACCTCGCTTGTTGACAGGGCCCCACTTCTCAAAATGCAGCTGTGGCCAACACCTGCTTCCGCCATAACAGCTCCACCATGTCCTGTACATCGCACAGAAAGATGTCCGTTCCTATGTCTGACAAATGAACTCCATCTGCTCGATACAATCCTGGGCATCTCTCTTCTATAAGGTCATGCTTGATGCTGTATCCCCCTATTGCCGCCATGAAGCGGGTCATCCACTTGTTCACTTTTTGTCTCGTCTTTTCCAATGCCTTGTGTGAGTTCTCGCCCCTCCACACACGCCGCGGTATGATGTGCGACCATGCTAGCGCCGTCCCTGGGAAGGTGTTTGCTATTGTCAGCATATCCCTTTGCATCTTTTTGGTGAGCTCTACGCTGCGTGTGGACGCTAGGTCATTACCTCCCAGGTGGATCACCAGCATCCCTGGGTTCCCGTAAGATCTCTGCCTTTGCCTCAGGTATGGTACCAGCTGGTCCCACATAATACCCCGTCGTCCCAGCCACACCACCGAAACCTCGGCGCCGGGTAATCCCAGATTCAACCCCTGTGGCCTGCCCCGCGTCCGCTTCTGTGCCCAGTGAACGAATGAATGGCCACATATCCATGCTTCATGCGGCCACAGGCAGCCCCTCGTTCCTGCATTGGATCAGAATCAAAAGATATTATAACAACCACACACTGGTACCATGCTTTTTTAGATGTTACTACATTGCCTGATAAATGTTTGTTCTTCCCTATGTATATATATATTTTTTTTTTTTTTGATATCCTATCTAACCTCATTGCGCCGGACGTATATACAGTTTGTATCTATCCGAGCGCCACCGTCCTATCTGCATGATTTGTTCCCTGGACATCCCAATGCTGGCTGCCGTTGAAGCAGCTCCAATGCGAAAGGAGTGCGAGCCGTAAAAGCTTGCATCCCGTCCTGTTAGTTCTATTACCAGTTTGAGTACTCTGGTGAATTGGAAGCATGATAGGGGGGTGCCGTTGGCATGAACGAACCATTGATTTCCTGATTGTGCCCGCACTTGTTGGTAGGCTAAGGCATTTCTTAGCGGGCATGAGGGGTCATTGTGCAACGCTTGCAAAACCACCTGCGCCCCTTTTCCTTGCATGTCCGTTTTGGATCTGCGCAATTGGAGTACTACCACTCCTGTGAGTATGTCCACATCGCGCTTTGCCATGCCACCCCCCGCTGTCCTTTGCTTTGCGGATGAGGCAGCCACTAGCTCCCCTACCCGAAATGCCCCATAAAAGGCCCAGGAGAAGGCACATCTAAATAGCCTCGTCTCGTACTCATCATAACACACTTTGCTAGTCGCTACCATGAGTTGTTGTAGCATCGTATGGGTGATCGGGCGGCGTTGGTCACTTTTCCGTGGCTGCCCCAATGACCAACCTCTCATTACTTTCTTTATGACAAACTCTGTTGCTGGACCCCGTTTACCCATTGCCTTTGCGAAAAATGATATGGCGGCCAGGCGGGCTTGCACTGCTGCCTTTGTGTATCCGTTGTTTTTGCAGTGCAACATCCAGTTTAGGATCGTTTCCACTTTCAGTCTGTCTTCTTGTCTTATCAGGGCTGCTCCGCAAAATGCTAGGTATTGTTCCCATGCTTTTATATATTTACGTCTGGTATTCTCCGCTAAGGAGGCTAACAGGAGCTCCCATACTTCGGTGGACCATATTCCCAGATCTCCTCGGGCACCGCTGTCTTGACCGCGTCCGCCCCGGGCGCCAGTTGATGAAAGAGCTTGATCTTACAACGAGAAAGAGCATCGGCAATGTTATTACTTTCGCCTTCAATATGTTCTGCTCTCAAGGTTATATTATGTACCAGGCATAGCAACACTATTTGTCTTAATAGTTCTACTACCCTTGGTGTCTTAGCTCTCATACTGTTCACTGCCCATACCACAGCTAGGTTGTCGACATGGAAGGTGATGGCCCTGTTGGCCAGCCCGGTTGCCCAGATGCGCAGTGCTACCATCAGCGGGAAGAGCTCCAGGAACGTGATATCCTTGGTGGTCCCTTCCGCCTGCCATTCGCTGGGCCATGTCTCCGAGCACCACGCCCCTTTATAGTAGATGCCGAAGCGTCAGTGAAGAAATCAAGTCCGGCATTAGATACTGGTAGCGCTTGCCAGAAGGCAAGGCCGTTGAAGGTGCGGAGGAATCGAAGCCAGATCTGCATGTCTTCCCGGATGTCCTTGGTGACCCTTATGTGATGTTACCTTTTTGTGACACCTCTCGTTGCCCATGCCATACGGCGGCAGAAAACCCTACCCATGGGTATCACCCTGCATGTGAAGCACAGCAGGCCCAACATTGCCTGAAATTGTTGCAATGTCGCTTTGCGCTTGCTGCGCAGTAGTTGCATATCGCCCCTCAACTTCAGCACCTTATCGGCCGGCAAGCATGATATGTGCGCTGGCACGTCTAGCTGAATGCCCAAGAAAGTGATGATCCCCGTCGGGCCCTCTGTCTTTTCTTTTGCTAACGGGATTCCGAATGACTGCGCTATTCTCACAAAGATATCTAGTATCCTTTTGCAGTCGTCATAGTCTTTTCCTACGAAGAGGAAGTCGTCCAGGTAGTGCACCACCGTGTTGGGGCCCGCCAGGTCCTCCACTACCCAGTGTACGAAAGTACTAAATTGCTCGAAGTATGCACATGATATTGCACATCCCATGGGCAAGCATTTATCATAGAAGAACTGCCCATTGAACGAGAAACCCAGTAAGGGCAAGGACTCAGGATGTACCGGCAATAGTCGGAACGCGGACTCAATGTCCGCCTTCGCCAGCTGTGCTCGCGGCCCTTTACTTCATATAAGCATGATCGCTTGGTCAATGGTTGCATATTTTACCGAGCATAACGCCGGATCGATATAATCGTTGACTGACTTGCCTTCGGGGTATGATAGATTATGTATTAACCGGAATTTGCCCAGCTCCTTTTTTGGGATGACCCCCAATGGGGAGATGATGATGTCCCTGAATGGGAGTGACTGGAAAGGGCCCGCTATGCGCCCCATGCCAATTTCCTGTGCTATCTTGCCGTGCGCGATGTCATTGTATTTTTGGACTGATGGTGGGTTATTTACACAGCGTGTTTGTGCTGTTTTTATTGTTATTATGGATGGGATGCGGAAACCCTTCGCGAAGCCGTCTTCAATTCTGATAGCCATCTCTCGCTTAGGGTAGGCTCTCAGCCATGGCCGCATATTCTCAAGCCTGATGGATGTTGGGGCCAACTCCCTCGGCTGCGCGTTGCTGCAGCCCTCTGAATGGTTTGGGTTCCCTTGATGCCCTGCAGGTGAAGGCGGGGTGTGCATTTCCGCACACCGAGCATGAATGTTTGAATTTGCAAGGCTGCCATGCACAACTCCCTGCATTGTATTGCCGGCATGTCTTTTTTCCTGCCCATTGAGGTGCCGGCCGCCATTGTGTGTTCGGCGTAGGCTGCTGCCATTGCGTACTCTGCAGGGGCTGCGGCAGCCCGTCTTGCCACAAGGGCCTATTGGGCGCCATCTCTTTTGTCCAGATGTCCAGAATCCTGTGATGCCATGCTATGGTGGGATCATCGGCCATGCTTCTCCTGAACCTCACGTCATAGTTAAGCCAGGCCCATCCCCTGTATTGCTTATGTGCCCTGGTGATGGTGTCCAGGTACTTGGTCAGATATGGCCCCGATTCGGGTTCCTTCTCCATTACCACGCTCATAAAGCTATGGAATGCTGTCACCCAATTGTTGATTGATTTTGGAATTTTTGGTTTCTTATCTCTCTCGCTTCTTCTATCCCTATCTTTTCCAGTGTTAAATTCATCTTCCTGATCCCTAAGCAAGAGCGAGAACATGTCTATATATTCCCGTTTCCAAATCCGTTTTCTTATCTTTTTGGGAACTGACACCGCCAGGGAGCTCACTCCGCATCGTGGATCACGACTGGAATCGCGCCAATCCGTCTGCGTTCTTTGATACGCCCCGGCTGGCACGCTCCCTCGGTCCTCCCCCCTCTGACTCTGCCCTGCCCATGCCTGCTTTAGGGGATTTGTTTGCTTTGCACTCTTCTTCCTTTTAAATCTTTTTAATGCATATTGCATCACTTCTGTCCATGTTGTGTCCCCGTCACTCTCCGATGAGGCATCATCAGATGATGAGGTGGACCACTCTGGACCCTCTTTCTCGCCCCTGGACTTACCCTGAGCTGCGTTAGGTGTTGCTGCGCAGCCGCTTGTTGTCGGCAGCTCCTCCCCCGTGAAGCCTGGCAGTCCCAGTCGTTGTCCAACTGCGGTCAGGCCGTGTTGCGCCACCTGCTCCCGAACCTTCTGGATCAGGTCGTCCAGCCCCTGCCCCTGCGTAGGGGCCGCGGTGTCCTGTGGACCCTTCTTCCGATTGCTGCGTCTGGGTTTTCCCGCTGCCACTCCTCTGGTTGCGTCCTGGGTGGTCTTCTGCGCTCTTCTTCTACCTGCACTAGCCTCTGCCTGTGCTCTTGGTGCTGGAGCTGCCTTCTGTGTAGCTTTGAGGCCCCGTGCCCTGGGGGCCTTTTGCGTCTCCTTTCTCGGAATCTTTAAACTAGCACAAATTACTATGCAGAGGTAATGGAAGGTGTCATTACTATATGTCCCACTACACCCTCAATCCCGCGCTCCCCTCAACCCTTATATGTATGAGGCAATGGGGATTGATAGCTATGGTTACTGCTCTATGCATATCCATATACATTCACCTATCTCACAAGTATCTATATATAAATGTAAGTATATATATATATATATATAGAAATGTAAATATAGATATATACACATATAAATGCAAATATATATATCTATCCATATATACATTTACCTATTTCCATCACATACATCTCACCTCCTTATATCCGTATCCATCCCTCTACCTCATATATCTATATATCCGTGTATTTCAACATTACCAGTTAAGTAATTCACATATACATATATCCCTTTCCTTGTCCCCTTGACCTAAGAGCACAAACTAAAAAAAAAAAAAAAACACATTTTTATTGCCTACCCTCTCGCCTGTATCCACTAGATGGCAGTCACGCTACATTAGTTGTTCCTCCATATTTGCCAATAAGCCGTTCTTAACGTTGTTTTCTTTATTTTATTCTCTTTTTTCATCATTATTATTCTGTTTATTCCTGAGCACCCCCACAGTTTATGCCTTCCTCCCCTGTTTCTTATCTCTCTTCTATTACGGGCTTAGCTGTGCATGGACACGTGTGCCTGCCGTACATTCGTATGCCCCCCCCCCACGTGGCTCGCCTAGCTCGCCCCAACTTGGGATCGCCAGCGATTTTAGCCAACACTGTCCCTTCCACTGCTGTCCTACGCGGTTTCGCCTCCCGGTAAGAGTCTTTTTTGTGTGTGCGATGCTGGCGCTTACCGTAAGCAACTCCCACACTGTATGATACCCCGGTCCCCGTGACCCCCGCCATGCTCTCCCTTGTTCCCTCTATCCTTTCTGCCCCCTCGTACCGGTACTCCGGTGTCTGCATGCGCTTCCTTTCCCTGCCCATTTTGTGGTACTTGCCGTTCCGCTGTGAACGTCACGTACTCCTCGCTTCTCGATCCTCCTTGTCGATCCTCCTCTTGCCAGGTGGGGGGGGGGGAGAGCGGCAAAAGAGGCCGAAGCCACGCCGCGCGCGCTTTTTTATACTTGGGCTTCCTGCCCGCCCCCCGCCGCGCCCCCCTGCCCCCCCCCTCCCCACCCTCGGCTCGCTCGCGCGCGTCTGTGTCCGGCCGCGGTGATTCGCGGCCGGGTCTTTTCCTTGTCCTGTCTTGCTGCACGTTGGAAATCTCTGTTGAGTTCTGTTATTGTCTTTCTTTCTCCTCTGGCTTTAGCTTCTCTGCATTTCTGGGCAATTTTCAGAGTTTCTTCCGTCATCCATTTTGGCCGTTTTTGCTTTTTCACCTTTTCTAGAGACTTCTCACTTTCTTCTATTACAACCTTCTTGATGTCATTCCATAACTCTTCTGGAGCTCTGTCATTTGTATCTAAAGCAGCAAATTGATTTTGCAGGCAGTCTTTAAATTCCAGAGGTACATTCTCAAGGTCATATTTGGCTGCATTCATGAGTGGTTTGCTCTTATTGAGTTATGTTGGGGTAATTGTGGTAAAGTTTGGCATGTACTTTTTGGGAGAGGGGAAGTTTGCAGGGTGGTGAGGCATTGAGGGTAGCTATTGGGGTAGGGCAGTTTGTGCTACGGTAGGGCAGTTCTGGGAAACTAGTTTTTTGGGGTGGGTCAATTTATAGGGTGGGGTAGCTTTTAGGAGTGGAGCAGTTGCAGGGTGATGGGGGAGTTGTGTGGGCGGTAGTTTTTGTGAGGAGGAAAGGTTTATTGGACAGTGGAGTGGTCATCTGCAGGTATTTTTTATTCTTTGTTTTGCATGTGTTTCTGAATCCTTTTGGCAGGTGTGTCTGTGTGTGTTTATGTAAACATAGAGGTCTGTGACTATCAGTAGATGGGTGTCAGTGCATGATGGCTTGTGTGCATGTATTTATTTGTGTGTATGTGTGTATGTGTGTGTGTGTGTGTGTGTATTTGTATCTGTGTTGATTCTCTGTGCGTCTGTGATCTGGAGAGGGGAGGGCTCTTTGACAGGTTCACTTCCACATTCGCTGTATTACTGTGAATCAGTGTTAGGACGTTGCAGCTGTTGGAACTCCTTTTCGCACAAAAGTGCACTGAGGCATTTTTTGGAGGTGGGGGTTGCAGGGGTGGGACATTAGTTTGTTTTAGTGGATGCCATTTTGTAACAGCCACACTAAAATGAAATGAAAGAAAATACGAAGGAAATAAATTGAAGAATAGAACCGAAACGGCAGTTTCCTGCCAGCATGTCCCTAGATTTCAGCACTGGGACGGTGGGTTGCCTGTGTACAGTTTTGTCATCGAAACAGGACGAACTGAACAGCAGGAAAGAAGTTGTTGCCAAACCTAAACCATTTTATAGAGATGTTGGATTTGATTACGTGCCTTAAAGATTGTCGTAGCTTCAAGGAGGTGATCTCCATGCCACCCATCAACCCACGGTAAGAGGCTGGATGTCAGGGCAGCGAGCTGGTGAAGTGGGGGTGGCACATTGGGCAAGAACCCTTGGGCCTCTCCGCATGCCTTTTCAAACCCAAGCTGAAGGTACGTTACACTTCAGATGTAGTTAGCATACGGTATGTGTTACTGTGGCACACCACAGCTGTTGCCCCTTTCACCGAGGCATGGGTACATTTCTTTTACAGTACTGTCAATATAGCAAGGGCTCATCAGATTCATCCGAACTCAGTTCCATCTTTCATTTCTTCTTTCTGCAGCTGTGGGCCTCCAATGTCACAAGTGCCGCAGAAAGTTCCCACTTATACCCTGCTTTCAAGATAAGGGTATTGATACTTGTCAAGAGGATGAAACGTGTGCGGTTATTTCAAAGTTAACCGGTAAGAACTCATTCTTTCTTTGTGAAGACCTTAGCCGTTCGGGCCAGGCAATTTTAAGGAACTTATTCGCCAGCCCCAAATTTCTGAGACCATTCTCTGCTAGAAGGCTGTCCAATAGCAGGACTTTTTTCAAAGTGTCTGCAGTGGGACAAAGTCGGAAGGATTCTGAGACCTGCAAATTTTGCACCGTTTCTTAAAAGCACAGGTTTGCATGCATGTGCTTTCAGACTTCCAGGAATATAAACTACCTGTAGACATTTGCAGCTGAACTCTCTGTAGTTAACTTTTTAAATTGAAAATAATACCCATGTCCCTATTCTTCACCAGTCAAAACATCCCTCATATACCTCTTCTGGTGGCATAAATTCTGCCAGAGCAGCCTCCGCAATGCGGGGGGACCCAGGCGGAAAGGAGGCCCACACTGCAGCACGGCAACTTTCCATGCTACCTCCCCTTCAGGCCCAGGGGCTGTTATCTCCCAGGTCAAAATCTCACAATAATAGCCGCACTGCGAGACTTTGGCCTGCTGGGCCCGTTGCAATGGAGGGGGCCATGACAATGGGGGGGTCACCGAGGGAGAGCGACAATGGGGGGCCCTCTGTAAAATTTCTTTTGGGGGCCCTCATTAGAACTTTCACCACTGGCTTCTTCTTAATGGGGGCCATTCTGTAGGGAACCACCTAGTTTTAGGAGCCAAATATGCATGTAAATGGCAGCATGTTAGTTATTGATACATGTAAGTAGCTGCTTACATGCAGAGAAGACATCATTAATGCTGGACACACCACAACACAATACCGGAGGCTTGAGGTAAGTGTTCCATCACGGTTTGAAAGCCACTGCTGTCCCTGCAGGCCGTGGAGCGGGGTGTCAGTGGCAAGAACGAATGCTCCAAGGGAGGGGCAAGTGGATGGAAGGCCCACCTAGGGTGCCTCCAATCCTTGCACCGGCCTTGCGTATCACCCTTCATCAATCTCACTTTTTTCACCTCCTCCCACTCCCATGTTTCAGGTCAAGACCCTTTATCCCAATCCACTATCCCCTGAGTCTCCAGCAAACTCTTTCAGAGTAAATCTTTCAGCTTGGACTTCTACCTGCAGTAACGTATTGCCATCACTGGTTGAACTGAGTAAATATTTTGCCTACGTGCCAACACCTTGCACCAAATCTGGGGCTAGCCTTGCTGATAGATATTTTGGAATTTCTGTTGAAATCGTTATATATGCAAACAGAAGGATTTTGAATTTCATTCTGTAAGACGCAGAAAGCCAATGTTCTGCTAATCTAGGCAACTTTGTATTTGTTATAAGACAGGTTTTTACACTCGTCCAATCTATCTTTACAGGTTGTACTCTTTTGTATAAGAAGCAACGTTGTGTCAAGAAATCCACTTGCAAATCTATAAAAAAGAAATTAGTGGTCTTTCGAGATTACGTCACATGTTGTGATACTGACATGTGCAACGATATAGTCACTGAGGAAGATAAACCAGAGGACTGCCTTATAAAAGAAAGCGAGTGAAACTGCAGCTTCGGAGGTTGCCAATAGCCCGTCCTGCATCGATGGTCCCATCCTCACATAATCTTTCCCAGTTCTATGTTTTCGAACTCCTACTTACCTTTTGAAAACCCGCAAGGAGAAGATTTGAATCTCGTCTGAGCTTTGTTGTTGATTCCAAATATTATGTTGTAGTCTACCAATAGTGGGGGATTTTCCCCAAGTTGGGCAGATAATAGGCTTCTGCTAGAGAAACAAAATAAATGCAGTGATTTTGGCAACTTAACATGGGTGTGGTCTTAACGCATTGGGGTCGATATTTGAAAGGTTTGTTCATTTAATTTCAAGAAAGTTAATGAACTGGAAAAATTTTCACTTTCAAATTTCTGTCCCTGACCACCAGTTAAAATTTATCCATCAGCTTAGGGGGCTCTTGATGCAAACAGCATGCGTTAACTGCTAGCCCCGTTTAGCAAACATGCCCCTTACTGTACAGTTGAAATGTATGTGGTTATCTTGAGTGCAAGCCAGTGGTATACCAAGGGTCAAGGCTGGCCCAACCACTAGGCAAACTAGACAGTCACCTAGGGCGGCAACCTCTGGAGCCAGTCACACTCTTTAGGATCTTCAGGATCACGATATCTCATGCTTAAGTGTTGAATTGTATGTATTGGTGTAAGTTCTTAAATGCACATCAGAGTAATATTCTCATCCGATTACTTCCTAAAGCCCTCCATTTGTGTTCTTCCAAAAGTGAATTAAAATGCAGAACTAATGTCATGTTATTCATGCTTTTGAATGGAACAATAAAGACCGGAAAACAGTCCGCAGATTTAATTTTTATAACAGAGGATCAATCCTGTACAAATTTTATAATTTAAACAAAACATCAAGAAAAGGGGAGGGCACTATGAAAAATGCATATCCAGCCATCCAATGGCACACAATTTATGTGATAAAAGTCAACAGCATGGCAGTATGAAATATATTCACAGAGCGGCGACCTGGACATTTCACCACCATGGTCATATGTATATCTGATGGCCCAAATATCCACGATACCAGTAGGGGTGAGTGAATTGAATTAAAGAACAAAAGTTGATCTAAGGACTCCGATATAACAGTGACCAATTTATTTATTTAACAATCATTTCTATACCGCGCTTTCCACAAGATCAAGCGCGGTTTACATGGAACGGAAGTTCTGAATAGGACAATGAACATATTGATTGAAATAAGAAAACTGTAAAAGGTAAAATGCTTAGGGAGCCAGTAAATTGGACCCCACAAAGTGTAACTACACTATAAAAACAAAACCCATATGTGACTTGCAAATGGCAGCTAAATGCTTTTGTGGATTAGAGGTCTCATCTCATGTATCTATATAACCATTAAAATTTGTTTTTTAAACCAACGAGGGTGTATAAACAAACAAGAAGGGCTATACATAAAAGGTCTTTCACCGACCAAAAAACAAGCCAGATAAAAATTAAAATTATGAATAAAAGGGGGGTTTTAAGAAACAAGAAAAGATAAAAATTGTAAAAAAACTTGTATGCGCTGTTTGTTGGAGGTCTGAATACATATATACCCCCTGATGAAGACATCTTGTGCCGAAATACTGTCAGTGTGGGGGTTACTAATAAAGACTGATTCCACATATAGAGAATCTTGTCCTTTTGTCGCCTTGCTCCTTGGCGTCTCTGTTCCCCCTGCAAGAGCAAGTGCCTCTTTTGGACGCCTTAAGTTTTGCCTAGGTCATTAACACTTTAAAGCAACTCTGAGACTGGCCCTACCAAGGGTTGTATTCAGGACCGTACCTAGCTAGAAAAATGCCCTAAGTGACTCATGAACCTGCCCCCCCCCCCCCCATTTGTATGATTTTGCTCTTTTTGAGCTTCCTGGAAACCCTAGTGGGCAAGTTGGCACCCCTTTCATACTTGCCCCCTGTGCAGCCGCGCTGCTTGCGTACCCTTTGCTACAGCCCCGATGGTAATTATTCTTTAACTGGGTGTTGTTGTTTACTACTGCTGCTGCTATATAGCGCTACAAGGCATAGAGAGTGCTGTACATATAGATATAAGACACAGTCCCTGCTCATCAGAGCTTTCAATCTAATCAAGATGAAGAGCATCACAAAACCGGGGATTAGAGGATAGTAAGATACACTTAAGTGGTGAACAAGAGAGTGAGGGGCATCAGGATCCAAAAGCAGCCTCAAAGAAGTGTGTCTTTAGCCTGGATTTGAATAGGGCCAGAGAAGGAGCTCGATGCACCGACTCAGGTAGTTTGTTCCAGGCACATGGAGCAGCAAGGTGGAATGGACGAAATCTGGAGTTGGCAGTGGCAGAGAAGGGCACAGATAAGAGGGATCTGCCAGAAAAGTGAAGTTTACAAGGAGTGTGTAGAGTGAGATAAGAGAGGGAGTTGAGTAGTGTGGCAAGGAGGCCTATCCAGAGTATGAGGGAGGACAAAGAGACAGGGAATTCACCCTAGTAAAGGGCCCCCTTTTACCGAGGCAGAATAGGAAAGACACAAACACAGCTAGGATTCAGAAAACTTCCACATGGCCCACATTCCATGCTCTCCCTACTGGAAGGGAGGGGAGAGGATACAGAGCCCAGAACCCCTTAGGCAGGGAGTGCTCCAAGTATGCAGGTGCACGAAATCAGGCTGATTGCCATCACCTGGCTAGGGAGGGGTGGAAGAGAGAGCCCTGGAAGTATAAATTGAAGCCAGAGTGTGAGAGCAGAGTTGTTGTCGTGAGGAGAAGCAGCAAGGACGGAGGTAGCAGCAAGAGGAGCAGCAGGGGAGAAGGAGAAGAAGGAAGCCAAACTGCCACGAGCCGAGGCACAGCTGCAAGCTGGCGAAGCTTGACCGGTGCAGAGCCGAACAGAGCCCCTGAGCTGCCAAGAGAGGAGAGTGCTAAATGGAATATAGCACATCTGCCAGAGGGTTTGAAGCCAGGAACAGGAGAGACTCCAGGGTTCCCCGGGAGGCTGGTGGCTGAGGACTGTGAGCTGGGAGAGTCTGAGCCTATGCAGCTGGGAGAGCCTGAGGTAAAGCTAAATGGGGAAGAGATTCCTATGGACTGTTCTGTGTGCAAGGTTTTAAACCTGAGGAACAAGGAGAAAACAAGCCAATCCTGAGAGAGAGTTTACCAGGGAAGGGAACCCATAGTCCACAAGCCGGTGGCCCTGTTTCCCTCACGTTGGTAAAGGGAAAGGTCACAAAGACTAAGGAGTAACCCTGAAAGCTGTGAAAAGCTTGTTAAGCACCTGCTGCAGGAACAAGGATGCTGGGGTAAGAAAGTAGCTTTTGTAACAGAGCTTTCGTGTGCCCTGAATTGTATTTGTTGCTTGAAAGTTTATGCAGCTGAAGAGAAGCTATACTATCACGGGCAGTGAATGTGATTTTTGTTTGTGCTTTTGGCCAGCAAGGTTACAAAGGAAGTGAATTATCCATTCTGTTAAAAAGACTGTGTATCCTGCAATATGGAAAACCTTTAAACAGACAATTTCAGTTTGTGTTTGTTTTTGGGAGAATACTCTGTTTCACAGAGACCTGAACCACTATCCTGTAAGTGGTGAGAACGAACCACTGTGTAAAATAAATTCTGTCATTTGCCTTAACCCTTGGAGCCTAACTACAGCTTTTTTTGTCTGATGCACACATACAGCCAAGCAAAGACTACCTTTCCCAGAAGGCACTACGGGGAAATAGTTGAAAAGGGCTAAAAAAGCAGACAGCAAAAAGTTCCTATAAAATAACCACGCCCCTCTTAGCTTGAGGCGAGCGGCGGCGGCGTGACAGTAGTTAGTGGATAAGAGTCTTAGTAATATGTTCAGAAAGTAAGAGACAAATGTAGTAGATGTTTTAGAGAAAAAAGCGACGGGTTTTTGCTATCAGCTGGATGTGTGCGAAGAAGGAGACGGAGGAGTCAAAAACGACTCCAAGGTTGCAGGCTGAGGAAACATGGAGGACTGTAGTGTTATCCACAGAAACAGAGAAGGGAGGAAGAGGGGGAGGTGGGCTCATCGCTATCTATTAAAAGATAATCAGTTAAATCTGGTTGGATTTGGTCCTAAAGCAAACTAGATAACTTTATCTGGTTAACTCAAAGTAGTGATTTTCATTTGCCCGACTTAGAAGAGTGGCTATTAAATATGCATTCTGGAAATAATGCCCAGTTTTTGCAAACGACATGCCATAAATGTCTTTTAATGCAATTTTTTTGAGCACAGTGCAAGTTAGGTAATAATGGAGCACAAAACATACGGCTGCATGAAAATCAGATCAGCATTATGCAAAATGAATAACGCAGCTTGTTTAATTTGAGAAAATATAAGGTCAGCCCCCGGAGCAATGGATTCCTGACACTAAATTTCATGCTTCTGAGAAACCTCTTAAAGGGGTCGGTGCAGAATATAAAGCTCTCCAGCCCCTCATACCCTTTTTCAAACTGCCCCACCTACAAAAAACCCTTATTTGGCAGCTTGGTAGATTTCGACACCATTTTGAACCTGGGCACCAACTGAGCAGACACAAGTGCCTGTCCTCCACCTCCCACCCCACTAGCCAACCTCTAGTGGGTTTAGGGAGGAATGGTAGTTGACGGTTGAATAAGAGACAGATGAAGGGTTTGAAGAAAGGGATCACAAGTGGGGGAGTCCAATCAGGGAGATTTACAATCTCCACCACGCATTGCATTGCCGAGGTCCCGAACGTGCAATATTCCTGACCTCAGCAATGCGATATTCAGTTTACTGTGGTAAATCTGCAAATTTTACCATAGCTTAGTAACTACCCTTCTTAACTGATTATGTTTTTATTCTTTCCAATGCAAAAAAAGTTGGAAACTATTATATAAAAAGGTTAAGAATGTCTGTCTGTCCATCGGTCTACCTGTCTGTTTGTCTGTCTGTCTTGGGGCAAAATTTAACAGACAAGCAGACCGATGGACAACAGGAGCTCTCTGGGTACAGAGAAATGCCTACAGTACCTGAGGCTGGAGTCAGTACAGAGGATGGCTACTAAAATGGTTAGTGGTCTTCATTGTAAAGCATATGAGGACAGACTTCAGGATCTTAATATGTACACCTTAGAGGAAAGGCGGGATAGAGGTGATATGATTGAGATGTTTAAATACCTCCGTGGCATAAATGTTCAGGGAGAGAGCCTCTTTCAATTGAAAGCAAGTTCTGCTACGAGGGGACATGGAATGAGGGTGAAGGGGGATAGATTCAGGAGTGATATGTAGAAATATTTCTTTACGGAAAGAGTAGTGGATCCGTGGAATAGTCTCCCAGTGGAGGTGGTAGAGATGAGGACAGTAACTGAATTCAAAAAAGCAAGGGACCAATACAGAGGATCTCTAAAGGAAAAAAGGGGACTGTTGTAGTTGTTGATATGGAAGGACAGACTAGATAGGCCATGTGGTCTTTTTCTGCCGTCATGTTTCTATGTTTAGAATGGAGCTTGCCTTGCTACTGTTGCTTTATATGGACATCTGACCCCGTCCGGTCAATCCCAGGATGCACAGCGTGGAGCCAGGTGCCACCATTATTCAAGATGGTGGCACAGGAGCGGCTGCACATGGTCAGAGCTCCCAGCCCTTTGTTAAGATACTGGATGGGGCTTCAGTGCCACTGGGCCATCAGGGTTATTTTTAGTGGGGCGGGTGGGGGGATTGGGGCCGCTGGACCACCAGGGATTTGCTTTCTGTTGTGGGCGCTGGCTCCCTCACAGTATTTTGATGGCTTCAGGGGCGTTCCTTGATGCCTGGATTATCTGAGGGGAAGTCTGACACCCCTGATGCCACCAAAATACTGTCAGGGGGCATGCTCAAAACATTTAAGCCACCTCAAGACCAGGCGTAGAGATATTGATGCTAAGGCTGGTTACAAAATCCTAACGCATTTCTCTGCATCAGGTGCAGACAATATTAGCCTGCCGTTTTATTACGCGCAGTTTATTTGCATATAATTTAAATACTTTCGGTGCACTTGCTTGTCCTTAGCTGTTTCGCGGGCGTCCCTCTCTCTTAGCTGTGGCAGTAATTATGCCTAAAAGTGGTATTATCTGTGCTTAAAGTCCATGCTAGCTTTCTGCATGGGCCCAATAATGAAGGGTTATGTGATTTGCCCAAGGCCACAAGGAGTGCCAGTGGGAATGGATATTGGTCTCTTGTTTACCAAACCCAGTGCTCTAACACGAGGTTAGCAGGTTTTGGCAAACACAGAATCGGGTGAATAAGGATCTGGGGGATTTCCGGAATCATGCAAAAACGGAAAGCTTTGTGTCTGAGGAGGGTCTGGAGAAGCTGGCTGCCGGCATGCCAAGGGGTAAGGAGCTAGGAAGTGAAAATGCCAGAGCCAAGAGCCTCTCACTGGTGCCAAGAGCCTCCCACGAGTAGAGCAGATAGTGGAGAGTGTGAGAGAAGCCTCTAGTCACAGTTCCAGTGGCAGCAGTTTCCAAGAAACAGAGAGGAAATCACACAAAATCCAGATTTCAGAAGCAGTGACAATTTTGTGTTTGTCAACTGAATTGGTATGTATCACTGATATTTTTCCATACTATTTTATCTAAGGTTGACAGACATAATTACTTTGTATGTTTTGTTTTTACAGTGTTAAGTCCTGATACAGGCTTGCCGAAACACAGCCATATTGGATCATACAATATAATTTATATGTTTAAATACATTTAAGTATATTAAAAAAGAGATGCCCCAGCTGCTTCCTGCTTCTCAAGTAGCTTACGCTCAGCCTTCACTCTGCGACTTTACCCACTTACCAATCCAAAGCCTCAGGACAGGGCTACCGTTTGCCTTGCTCCCCAGGCGCAGGGAGTCTCAACAGCCAGGTGCAGCATGTGTGTAAAGCATTAGATCACATAAAATTACCCCTCCTTCCTTGACTTAACCACGGTCTGTTACAAAATAGCCAAGAGCCATGGTTGCTCTCTCTAGCCTGGCTTCTAGCCCTTCATCTAGGCCTCATTTCCGTTGATATATGGACCGAGGTATAGCTATCATACATCATCTACAGTAGGTAAGTAGCACAACCAACCCGTAGCCTACTCCTGGTGTGCTGCCGGTGTACCCACAGTGTGTTCCTGCCTCGTCCAGCTGCTACCAGTGCCCATCAGGAGAAGTGGGCGTGTATAGCATTTTGACTGGTCCAGCTGTTGGCGATGAAATGGAAGCTACTAACCTCTGTCTTCAGCAGCTGTGCCTGATTATGCGGGCTGGGGATCAACCACCTACTAACAGTTATCCCAGAGGGCACTTGGTATAGATCCTGCCATTTAAACCCTATGTTCTCAACCACCGCTTTGACCCGGTGAAAAGCGGGATATAAATGCAGCTAAATAAATAAAACCAGAGAAATCATTTCCCCAATGCACCATGTCACCACCCTCGATGCTGCCTGTCTCTTGCCTTGCGACAGTGATGTCAAACCTCATCTCCTCCACGGTGACTTGCTTTCACAGGCATCATGGCTCCTCCTCTGCCCCCCATGGGAAGGAAAAACTATGGGCTCAGCTTGAGAAACAAAGGGATGCTTATTTTTGCAATTTTCAAGAAAATCTGTCTGTCTATCCATCTCTCTGGGTAACGCCAAGAAATTGAATGGAATGGGATGAAACTTGGCATGTGGGGGAAAAAAACAAAAAGACTCATCGAGTTTGAAAATGGGGCACATCAGACTGGGGCTTCCAGAGAAATAAGCCCCCCAAAAACAAGCTTAATGCATCTCTATCGAAGGAGTTCCAGCTTCTGTAGCACAAAAACTTACATACAGTGACAGCAGAAGGTTATGAATGAACATGGGGACTGGGCAAGCACCTGCTTTGAATGGAGTGGCCCAGGACCTCCCCCCTGCCTCACACCCTCCCTTTTTGTGACTAGAGCTTCCATCCACTACTTCTGCTGCCATCGTCTTCCCGTTAGTTGGATCCTACACCCAATCTCTGCTAATAGTGGCACTGGAAGCAGGGAGGGAAAGTTCGTTCCCACAGGAAGAAGGATTGAAGAGGTGCCGATATAGATTTTAAATCCTGAAAAAAATGTCAAGACACATTAGCCATGCTTCTAGCTCTGGGACATTAATGAAAAAATCTGTAGAATCATGAAAAAAACCAGATGGTTGACAATCCTAGCCTCCTCGGTACAACCAACAGGCCGTCACTCCCGAAACATTTGGTACCTAGGCATTTTCCCAATTTGCTTATGCCTTAATCAGCTCTGTCCATGGCAATAGATATTAATATTGGCAGTATTGTTTATTAAAAACTTGATATACCGCTCTTCATAACATCCGAACTGTTTACAATAAAAATACAATAAAATCTTAAAAGGGAAAAGGAACTCCAATTAACAGATAGGGAAGCAGCATTCGTACTAGATGGCAGAAGAACGAGTTATGATGGGGAGGATAAGAGGGAACTATGAAAGTGATGCAGATGCGCAGGGATGCAGGCTAGTCGTACACAGCAAAGAGGTGAACTGGCAGACTGGTCAAAGGCGGTAAGAAACACAAGCATCAAGAAAACTATACAATTCAGTCAGTAGGTTTCATAATTAACAACAAAGAAAATGAAAGACATATCTGAATTAATTAAATGTACAATTAATTAATGTACAAATCAGACCAATCCTGAAGAATAACACACTTGACAAAATCTCTCCAAAATCTTACCGACCTATCTCAAGTATACCATTCTTAGCAAAAGTCAATGAAAAAACTGTGCAACTACAGACACAAGAATTCCTCGATTCATCCTACCCGCTTGACGACCAATAATATGGATTTCGTCCCAAGCATGGAGTTGAAACACTCCTGACTGTCCTAACTGATACACTACTAAGAGGAATAGACAACCACAAAAATGCCTTCATCCTCTTATTTATCGACATATCAGCAGCTTTTGATAGTGTCCACCATTCAATAATGCTTAACAACTTAAGACATATAGGAATATACTCTACAGTTCATAAATGGTTCACTTCTTATCTGAGCAATAGAACCCAAAATGTTAGAATTGGCAATCAAACATCTGAATCATATAACTTTGAAACAGGTTTACCACAAGGCTCAGCGCTCTCTGCTCTCCTATTTAACATATACATAAAACCAGTTTTGCAATATTTTCAAAAAATATGGTGTACTCTATCATCTATATGCAGATGATATTATGATGTACATCCCATTCACAATCCCCAACATACCGTTGCAACTACTATTGGATTGCTTCAATGAAATAACATTATGGCTAAATGCCCACAATCTCCAAATAAACCAAGCAAAACCGAAGTCCTAATTGTCACTAAAAATCAAGATTATACCCCACCAACACATATAACACTTCAAAACCAGGAAATTAAAATAAAAAACGAAGTGAAATACTTAGGAGTTATTATAGATAAACATCTCACATTAGATACCCATATCAGAAGCACTACAAAGAAAATTTACTTCAAACTCAAAATACTTAAACAACTTAGACCTCTCGTATATATACATGATTTCATCAGTATAATTCAAGCCACCATAACCCCCCACTTTGACTTTGCTAATCTTATATTATTAGGTACATCAAAACAAAACATTAAAAGACTCCAACTAGCACAAAATTCAGCAGCTAGGATAATAACGAAAACACACTCTCATCAACATATAACACCGATACTAGCATCCCTTCATTGGTTGCCAATTCAAAGCAGGATAATATACAAAACATTAATAAACTACATTTAAAACACTATTCGATATGGCACCAAGCACATTAAGTAACTTAATTACTAAAGAACATTCAAAACCTACTCAAAGAAAAGGTCAATTAAAGAAACTAAAACCCCCCAAAGATTTCATAAAAACAAATAAATCAACAAACAACAAAGCGTTCTCACATGCAGCCCCAATAGCCTGGAACTCCCTTCCAGTTGAACTAAGAATGTTAACAGAGATTAACGAATTCCGCAAAAGATTGAAAACCCATCTATTTACAATACACTACAATAGTACAGACCATTCCTCAAAAGAATTAGATAAAGGCTAATCAGTTTTTGTCTGACATATCACAATAACATAAAAAGAAACCCCCCCCATATGATTCTGAACTACTCATTACGATTATACTCCACATAATATGTATATGTATATATTGTATATAATGTTGCAATGTATATAGTGTTGCACTGTTCTGTGCTATTCTGTTTAATTTTTTTCTGTTTACTCTACATTGTTTATTGTTATATGACGTTATATGTAAAACAAACTTAGCTTTGTTGTCTGTTGTTATTTGTGAACCGCAGCTGATCTCTGGAAGATGCGGTATATAAATGCTTGTTAAATAAATAAATAAAGGCAACCCATCAGAGTTGATGTTTGTATTGTTGTGCGTCAATCTTGTGTGTATATGTGTTATATCTGTGCTATGTATGTATCACTAGTGTATATATTTTGCATGTTTGAGGGTGTGTATCTGTATTGTGAGTTTTTTGTGTGTGTAGATCAGGGGAGTATGTATATATACAGTATGGGACCGATTCTGGACCAAAATAGCGAGGATGGACCTCCCAACAGGTCGTCCAACCATACTATTCATGCCTTCCCCCGCTGGCATCTAACTTCCCCACCGGTTCTGCGAGGAAGTTAGGCAGGAGTGGAGAAGGGGTGGCTTGGGGGTGGAGCCTGGGCGGGTGGTGGGCAGTCGCCAGCCCTAGACGTACAGGGCCGATTCTAATGTACGTTTTTTGTTTGTGGGCCCGGGGTGCGGATGGGGCAGGGTGGGCCAGAGGAAATTTCCTGCAGTCCGACCCTGGCCGCAGAAGGCCAGATCGGGGGTCAGGCTATGGGGAATAAGCTGTTTTTTCCAGCGGTCGGCATCACAGCTTTTAAATGGAGCCATGGTGCCATGGCAGCCGGATGCCATGGCGCCACAGCTCCATTTATAAGCCCTGAATGAGTTAGTCAGGCTTTTCCTATACGTGCAGGCCGGGCTGATTGCAGTCCCAGCCTGCACATACAGGACTGATCGCGATTCTGATCCCGCGGAACTAGACGTGCCCTGTGGGATCAGAATCGCGACCCCCTCTGTACATCAGGTCAAACTGGACGTACAGAGGGGGTGTACGTCTGGGATGGAATGAGCCTGTATGTGTGTGTATATTTGTACGGTGTGTATTGTATATGTTGTATATGTTTGTGGGTGTGTTTGTATCTGTGTTGTGTGTACTGTGCTATTTGTGAAGAGTGTTGGGTGTATCTGGGTGGTGTGTGTCTGTGTCTGTGGTATGTACATTTGTATATATTGTCCCCGTGGTTGTCTGTGATCAGAAGAGGAAAGATATAGTTTAAAAGAAGCAAAGCCCCTAAAAGCTATGTTTCACTGTATCAAAGCTTCTGTGCTTCAGAAGAGAGAACCTCTCCTAAAAATATTTGGGCCATTTTTGGGGGGAACTTATTTCTCTGGAACCCCTGGTCCAATATGGCCCATTATACAGTTTAATGTACTCTTCTGCCATTTTTTCCCCTGTGCCAAATTTGGTCCCATTCTGTTAAAGTTTGCCCCCAAACAAAGATGGCCATTTTTGATCCCTCATGTATAATTCTTTCTCTCAGCATACCCCCGGCTGGTAGCCAAGATAATCAAATCAAGTTTAATTGTGCAATGAGTTGTCTGGATAAATTTTAACCTGTGGTGGGGGCAGGAGATTTATTTCTTTATTTTGCAATCTGGAGAAAATCGTCAACCTTCGGAGGATTACAACATAGTATTTTGCATCAAAAACAAAGATCAGGCAAGTCTTGAGTCATCTCATTGTAAGTCTTCAAAAGTGCAAAAGATCATTAGCAGTTAAGAAAAACAGAACTGGGCCAGACTGTCAGACGGTAGGATTTTGGGCTCCTCATAAATTCAGACGCTGCAGTCTCACTTGCTCTCTGTTCCTTCTAATAAACATTCTTCTGGTTTATCCTGTTCAGTGAGTTTGTCGTTGCACAAGTCTGTGTCACAGCACTTGATGTGTTTTCTAATGCCCAATAGTGGCGTCGTAAGTTCATTGCATTTGCTTTTTCTGATACATTTTTGCTTCTTCAAGAGAAAGGTGCAACCTGAAAACATAGATCAGGACACATTTGGTTAATGTCAAATGAATATAAAGTAAGAAACAATATATGAAGTAGTGTGGAAAGAAGGGAAGGAGGGCAAGAGGGAAAAATAACATTTCCTTTGCCAAATCCATGTTGGCTTTCTGCCGTTAAGTCATGATTATTTTACCTGTTCAGTTATTTTGTTCTTTATAATGGTACCATTTTACGCAGTACAGACGTCAAGCTCACCAGTTTGTAATTTCCTGAATGACCCCTGGAACCCTTTTTAAAAATTGGCATTATATTGGCCACTAAACCAGCAAGAGAAGGAGGTATCTGCAATTTATACAAGAAAGGACAAGAGCAGAACACCAAAAACCACGGCCTGACACAGGAAAGGTTTCTGGAATTTTTCCTGCGTCAGGCCATGATTTTTGGTGTTCCGCTCTTGTCCTTTATTATATTGGCCACGCTCTAATCCTCAGGTACTACAGATGATTTTAAGGATAGTTCACAGATTACTAACAGTAGGTCTGCAATCTCATATTTCAGTTCTTTCAGCACCCTAAGTTGTTTCCTTCCGGTCCAGGTGATTTGCTGCTCTTTAGTTTATCAAATAACCGTATTACGTCTTCCCAATTTATCAAGATTTGTTTCAATTCCTCTGATACATCACCTTTAAATATCATTTCTTGCATCGATAAGTTTCCCACATCTTCGTTAGTAAAAACTGAAGCAAAGAATTCATTCAGTCTCTCCGCTATCACCTTGTCCTCTCTTAGTCCCCCTTGTACCCCTCTATCATCTAATGGTCCAACTGGCTCTCTTACAAGTGTTTTGCTACGAATGTACTTGAAAAAGATTTTATTATGCGTTTTTGTTTCCATGGCAAGTTTCTTTTCACATTCTCTCTTTGCCTGCCTGATCAATGCCTTGCATTGAACTTGCCATTACTTATGTACTTTCCTGTTTTCATCATTTGGCCCCTTTTTCCATTTTCTAAAGAATTTTCTCTTAGCTATAACAGCCTCTTTGACCTCACTTTTTAGCCACGCTGGCTTTTATGAAATCAAATGCAATCATGCTATGATCACTATTGCATCAGATCCTGCATTCCACTAAGGACTAGATTTACCTGAACCAGCTGCTCCATGAAGCAGTTATTTATTTCATCTAGAAACATTATCTCCCCAGCATGTCCTGATGTGGCATTGACCTATTCAGTACCGGAGTAATTGAAATCTCTCAAAAAAACGTGTTGTGAAGTTTATTAGTTTCCATCATTTCTGTTAGCACTTACATGTGTATCGTTACCATTTGGCAATTCTGGAGGTGTAGATGCTGATAATTAAATATAGAGGTTTCTGGCTCTCCCTCACTGCAATGAAGAGAAGTGATGTAAACATTGAAAACGATGGGATATCCTCCTTAATCCCTCTTGTAAAGGGAAGAGCAGAAGGAGCACTTTTTTCCCTGTTTACGTCAGGGAGCAGTTGCAAATCCGGATGTAGACAATTTCAGTCTTGCACATGCATCCCCTATATGAAACTGGGGAGTGCACATGTAGACTTTAATGCTGCCCTGGCCACGTCCCCACCTATGGGCCTCCGTATGTACAATGGCCCTTTCAACCTTTAAGTAGTTATATTTGCATATGTAAATCACAAATAAAGTTTATAAAATAACCTTCTAAATACTAATTTATAATTCTCAGCTTCTCTGCAGATTTTCTTGGAAATTGTTAGGGTGATTTTTTTTTAAATTCTCATCTCCCCAAGGTGTGGACTATCAGGAATTATAGACTGCGGGTTTTGGTGCCGTCCTGGCCACGCCCTCACTTAACACAGACATATCATGAGCCTCCATGTGTAAAATGCGCTCTTTCTAAAATGCAATTTCCATGTGTAAGTAGTTATATTGAAAAATCACAAATAAGGTCTATAAAATAACCTTCCAAATGCTACTTTATAATTCTTGGCTTCTCCACAGATTTTCTTGGGACAACTGCTGGGGTGATTTAAAAACGAAATTCTCACATCCTTGGGTATGCACAATATCAGTAGCTAAAGAGTGGCCTTATTATTCTCCATTCAGCCTAGGCAAAATATTTTAAACTTACTGTCTGTACCTTGCCCTCAGACATGTGAGGGGGATTTGATTCTCAGGATGCTTTTGTGAAAAGTCCAAAAAGCGGCTATTCTATCCCCGTTTGACAAAGGCAACCTAGGCACCTTTATAAATTAGACAATGAGGGCTAGCTCCAATAATGCACACATTTTCTTGCACAAATGTATACATTTGCATATCCTTGCACAGTTTATAAAATAACGGCCCTATATTCAATGTCATAGCTAGGTGTGAGCACAGCATCTAGCTTTAGGGGCTGGACCTTAAACCTGGATATTCGATGCCGGGGTCATATCCGGTCCCAGTATTGAATATCCGGGATTGCCACCCAGCCTCTGCCATCGCAGAAGCTAACCGGGCGGCAGCTCAATATTGCCGCTGCCCAGTTACTGACTGGCGCTGCCCCCCAGAATGCCCGTGAGAAGTCCTGAGGCTACACGGGTAGCGTCGAGTCAGGTAGTGGCGTTACTCATGTAAGTGCCTTTGAATCTCGGTCCATAAGTGTCTATAGTGCAACGCTGTCCAGCTCTGCCCAAACCATGCTTCTGGGACTAGCTACTTGGAAGGCGCGCATAACAATGCGCCGTCTTGAACACACACATTCACTTACATTATTCTTCAAGACCTTTTTACATGTACAAAGCAATCATTATAGGCAGAAAATGCTTTATAAAAGTATCTTTAATAAAGGCAAGTTCCAGAATGATTTCTTTGAGTAAAGAGCTTGTCTGTCCAAGAGGATAACTTTGTAAGATGGTGCCTGGGCTGGAAACCTCATAAGCACAGAAGCTGTGCCTGTCTGCTGACGGTTCCCTTCGTCATGCAGCAGTGTCAAACTTCTTTATCATGTTTGCCACCCTGCCTCCGCTCTTGTAAGTTTACAGCAGCGCCAGTGGCCGTTACCCTCAATGCGACTAAAAGCTCATGCATTACTCCGCAGTGTGCACAGTTATAGTCATAATAAGAGGCAACATTCGGGGGGACGTTTTAATTGAACAGGGAATAATCGCACGGGTTTCATTTTCAAATGTTTGCAGAATATCTTTATCTTTATTTACATTTAATATACCGCCCTTGTCGAAACGTGAGAGCGGTTTACAATAAAATAATATAAATAAAAGCATCGACAAGAAAAGAAATCCATTAAAATAGAGAAAAGATGGACCAAAGAGGTCACAAAACAAACAATCGACAGACCAAACAAACCATAAGTAAGCAAAGACAAACAAAACAATTAGACAGGACTACTTAACTGCAGAAAACCAAATTTCTGAAGGTACTTTGTACTTGTGGCAATATTCAAAACAAATACATAGCAAAATTTGCTTCAGTGCCCCCTAATACCCGCAAACTCTGTCCCTCTGTGGGCAGTTAGAAAATGGCCGTTATTAGACACCTTTCTAGTATAGGATGGTCTCAGATTTCCTCTTTGGTGAATGATGCCCTCATTTAAGTTTCACAAAATTATGCAGGCAGACAATGTTCTCTCTAATTTTCTGTAGGCTGTGTGCGCATAAAATATCAGCTGTGTGCAGCTTTTGAAGGAAGGTTAAAATGTTGTGCGGCACATAACGACACTCCGAGTTCTATACTTTAAAATTTGACTACACGTCAGAATACAGTATGTACAGCACATTGATTGCACTAGATAATATTGTAGAACTTGTGAAAACCGTAAATACACAACAACTTTTAAATTTTAAGATGTCTGTGTTGTTTTCTATCAGAATCAGAACCGTAATTTTTGTGCGCTCTGTTATAAAGTATGTGCGCTCGCTCGGCGAGGTGTTTGCGCGCACACGTGCACAGCTTAGAGGGAACAGTGCAGGCAGACTAGCCAAGGCTCAGTAGCTGATGCATAAAAATCATCAATGCTTACCAACTACTTCAGAAATAATCCCACACACTTGATCCTCTTTGCATGTTACGATATCACTGTCAGTCACACATGCTAGGAAAGGAACGCTTACATCACACATATGACACTTCAGGCTTATTACTGCAGACATAAGAAATGAAACATAAAAACAAGTTAATGCAGCTCTGAGGAGACCTTGTTATATGGAAATTTATGTAGATGAAACTTGGCTGTACGTGAAGAGAGCAACAGCTGCTGTGTACCAGAATAACACATATATACTGCAACCAAAACAAAATTTGAAAAGGTGATTATTGGATAAGCATCATAAGAATGTAAGAATTGCCATACTGGGTCAGACCAAAGCTCCGTCAAGCTCGTGTCCTGTTTCCAGATCACAAGTACGTGTCAGGTTCCCAAAAGGTGCACAGATTCCAGGCTGCTTATCCCAGAGATCTGCAGTGGATTTCGCAAGTCCACTTTAATAGTGGTTTATGGGTTTTTTCCTCCAAGAACTTCTCCAAACCATTTTAAACCCAACTTCACTTACTGTTTTCACTGTATCCTCCTGCAATGAATTCCAGAGTTTAATTCCATGTCAAGTGAAAACATAATGCCTCCGATTTGTTGTAGATATATTACCAAATGGCTTCATTGCGTGTCCCCTAGTCTTTGCAATTTGCAAAAGAGCCAGCAGTCAGTTCACATTTACCCATTCCGCTCCACTCATTTCTTTAGAGACCTCTATCATCTCTCCCCTCGGCCGTCTCTTCTTCAACCTGCAGCGCCCTAAGCTCTTTAGCCTTCCCTCAGGAGTCCTCCTATCCCTTTTATCATTTCGGTTGCTCTTCTCTGTACCTTTTCTAACTCCAGAATATCTTTGGTTAGATGCAGAAACCAGATCTTCACACAGTACTCAAAGTGCGGTTGCACCATGAAGCGATACAGAGGATCGTACATATTTGGTTCCACCAGAAAAGATACCCAGCCATAGTACTGTGGCGTGAAAACACCGATAAACGGTGTTCTATCGAAGCCCTGGTTAGCTGGAAAATAAACACCTACATTTATAGGGGGCAGGGGATATTCAAAGTGATTAATGCGGTTAGCAAACCTGCTAAGCATGTGAATCATGCTGACCGGTATGTTCAGTGGCACTAACATGGTTAGAGCCAGTGAATATTTGCGGGTGCTACGGCTGCACACCCCAAAGCCGGAGGCTACACCTGGCAATAACCGGGCAGCAGCGAAATTGAGCCGATGCCCAGTTATCGCAAAGCAGTGAAAGTTAGGCCCCTGATAGGGTGGCCTAACTATTCCCGTTAAAATTAAGGAGACAGCAACTGAATATCGCCGCTGCCCGAACAGCTTCTTTGCTATCTGGCCAATGACTCTGGCACTCAATATCCGGGTCTTAGTTTCAGTGATGACTGCAGCTGAATGTCCCCTCCCATAGCTTTTAAACACTAAAAACAGAAGCCCAACCCCAAGAAGTGGAGGAGTAGCCTAATGGTTAGAGCAACAGCCTAGTCCCCAAGAGATCTGCATTTCATTTCATTGCTTATCCCTGGAATAAGTAGCATGGAAACTCACTACTTCTGGGATATACCAGATACTGGTAACCTGGATTGGGCACTGCTGGAAATGGACCTGTGGTCTGGCCCAGTATGGCAGTTCTATAGTCATGATTTGGATGTCTGAAAACATGTAAGTGGGTGTTCAAAACATGGAGATGTCCCTGGAGCTATTTAACAAATGGCATTTAAGGATGCCTCCAGTGTGGGGACGTCCAAGCTGTCAGAGGGTATGTCTAGACTTAGACGTCCCCGCTCAATTTCAGAAATGTTGGGGACATCTGAGACTGTCAATGTTTAGACCAGCTCCAGGCATGGTAATAAATATTCAGAAAGTGTAGAGAAGATGAGGATGAAGTGATCTGTCCAAGATCACAAGGAGCAGCAGTGGGATTTCTACCCTGGCCTTGGCCCACGACCAATGTTCCCTCTAATTTTCTGTAGGCTGTGTGCGCATAAAATATCAGCTGTGTGCAGCTTTTGAAGGAAGGTTAAATTTTTGTGCGCCACTTAACGACACTCGGAGTTATATACTTTAAAATTTGACTACACGTCAGAATACAGTATGTACACCACATTGATTTTAATCAAATTAAATGAAAATAGACGATTACTAAATGAAACGGGAAATTTCTAGTAATTACAATCATAACTTTTAAATTTTAAGACGTCTGTGTTGTTTTCTATCAGAATCAGAGCTGTAATTTTTGTGCGCTCTGTTGTAAAGTATGTGCGCTCGCTCGGCGAGGTGTGTGCGCCGTGCACACGCGCACAGCTTAGAGGGAACAGTGCCCACGACTCTATTAGACATCTCAGTTCTGACATACTCTTCTATATAGATGTCCCCATAGACATCTATATCAGGCATGTCCCTTTTGTGAAATCATGCTTGAACTTAACTTTCCACTAGATTTATCCTAGTCCCCAGTTTTGTTGTCTGTCTTGACTAGATTATAAGTTCTTAGAGCAGGGACTATCTCTTATGTCTGTACAGTGCTGTGTATGCCTTGTAATACAATATAAATGATAAGTACTAGTAGTAGTAACTTAGTCATGCCTGCTTTTGTTACAGATGTTCTGGCTTGGACATCCTTTGTAAAATAAGCATTCACATGTCCAAACCTTTTCTACTGATTTTATTGATTGACTTACCTACCACCAAGCAGCTGAAAATGAGGAATGTAAACAGGATAAACTTATTCATGTTTTTCTTTCCTTCAAAGTAGGGTGGAACCTCTCAGATATGTGGAGACGCTCCTGTAATCTTCCCTCTAGCTCTCCTGGAATATCAGATCCTGCTACTATATACCCCAGTGAAGGGAACAGTAGCCAATCAGCTTTGATGTTACCTACATTTTCCCCTTAAGCAACCTATGAAATTTATCCCTTCAGAAGACATGGTCTGTTGGTTTTTGTCAATAAGACATCACAAATTTGGCCCCATTCCTCCATCCAAGCACACTTGTTCCCAAGCAGTAAATTGAGTGGTGGTACGTGCAGGTACGCTGGATCCTACTATGACAAATGGACACTGGTTGTCCTTGTAAGAAAATTTTTATTTAACAGGTTTGAGGCGACTCACTGAGGCTGTAACTAATTGCAGTAGTGCATGGCACAGACTGGGGGGGGGGGGGGGTCCATGCCAAGAGCACATTGATTGGTACAAGGAAAATGGACAAAACATCACGGTAGGGATGTGTGCAGGATTTGATCTGAGCATCATTCTACACTATCCTGCTATGCCGGAATCCTGATTCAGGGATACGTAAGGGTTTGCATTAAATCACATGGCTCCCCTCCCACTTTGAATAATTTTAAGTGGAACAGTTCATTTGCAGAACTAGGACCCTAAAATCCTGCATGTTTCCCTCACCCAATGCTTTTGTCCATGCTTTAAAGTGCTCTTGCTATGACCCCGGCCTGTGTCATGCGCCACTGCAATTTGCTGGAACCTCGGTAGGTCACTTCATATCCCATCGTCTTTGGATAGGGGCAGCCACTGTACATTGGTCTTAGCAAGATCCATTATTCTTGCAATGCCTGCTGGTATGGAAGGGCAGACTGGTCTTTATCTGCCGTCATGTTTCTATGCTTCATTCTTCCACTTGAGAACAGGTGTGCTTGAATGGAGGCCCTAGGCATCATCAACACATGCTGTCTTATTGACAAGCTTACAGACCGTATCATGTGAAAGGACAGATTCAATGGGTTGCTTTAGAACAAAGTACAAGGAACGTCAAACCTGACTAGCTGCTCCTTTGTTCATTGGACTGTATAGTGGCATGACCTGCTACTCCAAGAGAGCCTGAGGCAAGATTTTTCCCAAGCTCTACAGGAGGGTCTGCACTTATCACAGTTTCCACCCTGCTTTGAAAGAGAAGTGGAATATACAGATCTCCTTCCCAGGGAGAAGAAGTGGACAGAGATTTAATAGAAGAAATACACAGTATTGCCATGAAAGTGCTACTGCTAGGTGATTTCAACATTCCAAATGCTGATTGGCACATCCCTGCTGCGGTGTCCTCTAGCAGTAAGGAGATCCTGGATTCTCTACAGGGAGAACTATCTTGGCAACTGGTAACAGAACCCACACTTGAAGCGGCCATACTGGACTTGGTGCTTACCAATGGAGAAAGTGTTTCTGATGTTATAGTGGGAGATCATTTCGCATCTAGTGATCACCAGAGGGAGCTGGAAGAAAGCTGACAGGGGGAAGAGAGGACTGGAAGGGAGCTAACAGGGGAGGAAGAGATGGCTGGAATGGAACTCAGAGAGGGGAAGGAAATGGGTGGAAGGGAACTGACATGGGGAAAGGTGGGGGCTTTAAGGCAACTGACATGGGGGGAAATTGAGGAATGGAAAGAAACTGACATGGGGAAAGAGGGGGATGGAAGGGAGCTGACAGCTGGGGTGGGACTGGAGAGAGCTGACATTTGGGGATGGGACTGGTAGGTGGCTGGGTATTGGGGAAGAGGCTGGCAGGAAGGGGGCACTGGGACTGGAAGGGAGTGACACGGGTGGAGAGTCAATGGGACTGGAAATAGGCTGATGGAGAGAAGTGAAGAAAACAAAAGAAAATACAAGAAATGGCAGATAGAGTGCTAAGAGAAGACAGGAAAGCAGAAGCCTCAGATCAGAACCAGCATGACCAGAGAATAAAATGGTCAGACACCAAAGTTAGAAAAATTAATTTTATTTTCAATTTAGTGATTGGACTTTGTGCTATTTTTATAGTTTGCACAGTATGGGATACTGCATCTCTTATCTGGTGTTGCACTGCATGCAGAGTCTGGCTTCTTGGGGTTTCGGTTTAATGTTTGTCTAAATATTTTATTTTTACTTTAGGTTGTGATCACTTATTCTGTACTTGGTGAGAATCTGTGTTCTGCGTGTGTGACCAAGGCTGTGTGTTCTGTTAACATGAAATCTGTACTCAGGGATCTGTACTGTAGCAATTTACCTTTTTCAGCTTTTCAAATAGGTGTTAGATGTTCTAGGCGGGACCTACAGTATTTATAGTGCTGCTTTTTTTTAATGAGTTTTGGAAGTTTATGCTGGTAATGGAATGGTAGATTTGGCCTTGTAGATCTTTGGTGACATTTGTAGGGTTTTATATTAGTTCCCAATATTCCTGGCACTGGAGAATATTTGTTACTGAGATGACAAGAATCAGATTTTTTTTTTTTAGTTCTGTGGGTGAATGTCCTAGTTCTGCTCTGCACCCACCATTGAGGGAAGTGGTTTTGTGGATGCAAAATATATGTTCAAAAAGAAAAAGCAAGAACCATAACGCAGTTTATAACAAAATATAAATGAGTTATAATTTAGTTTTATAAAGTGTGCTGTAGTTCTCACTCATTCTTTTAGTTCCTTGTGTGCAAACATCTTGCATTTCCTCCATATTATCGAATCAGTTTTTTGGTTTAGTTCAGTCCCTGGCTGGAGTTTTGAGAAGGCGCCCCCCTCCCCTCCCACAAACACACTATGGGGGGGGGGCGCCATCTCATCCTTCGCCTCAGGCAGCAGATTGCCTTGAGCCGCCCCTGGGAACGGGTAAACGTAGATCGATTGTTTACACCATCAAAATATAGAAAGACTAGGGGACATGCAATGAAGCTACAGAGTAACCTATTTAAGACTAATAAGAGAAAATATTTTTCACTCAACGTGTAATCAAACTCTGGAATTCGTTTCCGGAGGATGTAGTAAAAGCTGTTAGTGTAGCTGGGTTTAAAAAAGGGTTGGACAAGTTCCTGGAGGAAAGGTCCATAAACAGTTATTAAAAGGGACACGGGATATCACTGCTTGACCCAGTACAAGCATTGTGGAACCTGTGTCCTTTGGGGAAACTGCTACTGTAGGTACTTGTGACCTTGGCCACTGTTGGAAACAGGATACTGGGTTTGATGGACCTTGGTCTGACCCAGTATGACATATCTTATTTTCTTATGTAGATTTATTTTTCCTATCATTTAGTGATATTTAGCACACTATTTTTGATGTGATTATTTTTCTTATCTCGATATTTTATTTCTTTTTTATGTATTGTTTAAATTCTTTTGAACATAATAACTATACAAGTTCCAGAATCACATTTTACTTGGTTTTGATTATGGTTGTAGTATTACATTTTAATTTGGAAGCTCTACAGTATGTATATTATTTTTTTATTGATTTACTCTTTGGTTTTATTTTCATTCCTTGTCTTGTAAGTCTGACACCCCTGAGGAAGTCCTTGTGATGAAACATGATTGTGCAAGGTGGAACTGGAGTAAATTTTGATGTAGAAATAAAACTCTGTTCTTGTTGTATCAACGCTTGTGTGTTGTTGTGGACCTGTTCCACCTCGCTCCTTTGGGTTGGCAGTGCACCTCTATGATGGAATCCACTCTGGCTTCTGAAGCATAGAAACTATGTGGGGCATTTTTAAAGCATTTTAGCTGGCTAGCAGACATGCCAACTGGCTAAAATGCGGTCACCACGATATGCTTTAGGTGGTGACATCCATCAAAATTCTTTCGATTCTATCGACCCTTTGGATGTTTTGAGATTCAGCGAGCTACTCCAATAGTTGACTTTGTATTAGAATCTAATGGTGACTAGATCTTATGTTTATTTTTTCACAGGAGATCAAAACTGTTTATGGGTACTAAAATGAATGTGTTCCCGATGTTTCTAGGGAGTATATAGGAAATTAAAAAGCTTCATATTTGCATTTATTCTCTTTTTAATTTATTGTCCATTGTGCTACATTTCTTCTCCCCTCTGACTTCTCTACTTTCTTTGCCATCTTTCAGATTTTCCTTTGCTATTTGTCTTGAGCGACAAGGCATTAGCTAAATCCAAGTACAGACAGAAAATAAACAGATTTTTCCTTCCTGCGGCCCCTTTTTCCTCTTGATGATCCCATTCCCCAGTCCTATGTTTTTTTATGTTGTTTATTTCCTCTTGTTTTAGTTTTGTTTCTCTTCATAGTACCCTATGATGTACCCTACGCGCATCCCCTTCCTCCTCGCACACTTCTGACTCCTCTCTCGCCAACACACTCATCTCAGCCCAGTTCTCTCAAACATACAGTTTACACCCATTTGTCTCACCTTCTCCTCCCCCTAGCTCAGGGGTTCTCCAGCCAGCCTCGGGACACACCAAGCCATGAATATGCACCAGAAGGATTTGCATACGCTGCCTCCATTGTCTGCAGGTCTCTCTCTTGCATATTCGTTGTAGTTATCCTGCCTAGGTGTGTCCTGAAGACTGGGTTGAGAATCCCTGCTCTAGTCTAGAGTGAATTATAATTATTTTACATATTTTGGTTTTACAGTATTAACTCCTGATGCGGGCTTTGCTGAAACACGGCCATGCTGGGCTTGATGCTATAATTTATCGGAAGCCTCACGACATCGTTTGCCTGGGTCCGCAGGTTCAGGGAATCTCTTACAGCCAGGTGCAGGACGTGTGTAAAGCATTAGATCCTCCTTCCCTGACTCTAGCGTGTTCTTCCTACCTTCTGCTACAAAATAACCAGGAGTCATGGTCACTCTGTCCGGTCTAGCTTCAGCATCATTGCATTATTTTGTGTGTATTCTTTTATCAGACATGATCAATCATTTCTAAGCCATCCATTTTTAATTGGGAAGGGGAATGTTTATTGGATATAGTAATCTCAAGCTGTCTTTATAGAAGGCTTTGCTGCCATTTTCTTCAACTGAGAAATTGACATTTTAAATCGAGGCCCTTTTATCCAGATCAGGAAAGAAGCCCAAACACAGACCTTGTGGCAGAGAATCGTTTTGTCCCTATCCTTATGTCACATGACTTGCATCCTACCGATATCAATGGAGCTAAACTATGCCATGAAAAATAGCCTTGGGATTTTTAAAATGTAGTCTTGTTGAATATGGGATATTCTTCCTCTTTCATATTTATGCGGGTATTTAAATCTCACTACGCTTGTCCCGAGGGGGTGAGAATGACTCATCTTTTTTAAAACGCTGCCCAGCAGTTTCAGTCTCTAATGAATGGGCTGTAAAAGAAGACTTTGTAGCATCCTTACCGGGACATCTTCGATAGCCCTTCATCGTTGGCCTCATTTCCATTAACATATGGGCCAAGGTATAGCTATCATACATTACCTACAGCCGACCTGTAGCCTACTCTTGGTGTGCTCCCAGTTTACCTTCAGTGTTCTCCTGCCTCGTCCATCTGCCACCAGTGCCCATCAGGTGAAGAGTCAAAAAAACGTCGTTCACTATCAATGTGTAGAATCTGATTGGAAACTATCAATCAGATCAACTGAATTTTCCAGAGGTTTTTAACATCAGATTCTTAACATCTTATTATTTAGTTTTTGACCTTTTATTATTCAATATTTAATATCATAATGCTCACATAGTGGATGAGCTCTTTAGACAAGGAGCATAGATAGGTAGTACCTGCTTTAGATATGTATGATTATTAGTATGGATAGTAGAATATATTTTTCTGTGTATTGTAGTTAGTAAGAAGAAAGTGGTTGGTTATATTCTAACGAGGAAAGAGGTCTGAGAGAGGGAGCGTGTTTCTTTAAGAATGAAGTGAAAGATCAGCAACACAGATGAATGCGGAGGAGTATTAGTTGGAGAAATCGTTAAAAGCATTGCTAGGAGAGTCAGTAGTCATGCGTGGCGTTTTTCTTGAAGTTTGATATCTTGCACTTTGAAAGGGTGTATATTGAAACGCGGGCAGCATCTTTGGTGAGTCTGGTTTTTATAGTTTTTATATTAGTTGATTGAGATAGAGAGGTGTAGTGAAGAGGTTAAGGTATTTTTGATATTTTGTAGAGTAGGATTGGAACTGAAGAGTATGTTGTTGTTTGTAGATTTATCTTACGGTTCCCTGAAGAAACAGAATCGTGAAACGTCCAGTGGTACCGGGGATTGACATTGGAATCGAAAGTAGAGAAATATGGAATTATGAAATAATGTGGAACATCCAGCAAGACCCCTAGCAGCTTTAAATTGAAGGTCGTGAGCATTTCTAAACAGAAGATAGAGACGGCCAGTAGTTAGTTCTTACAATCAAAATAAGCATATCGTTGCTAGTACAAGGGGAAGCTGATTTTCTGCTTAAAGAGGTCATTGATGTGATTTGGCCATAGGTTGAAAGTAGAAGTGATTTTACAAACACCTAGCCATATTTTCTACTGAGACCTCTGGAAAATTCAGTTGATCTGATTGATAGTTTCCAGTCAGATTCTACACATTGATAGTGAACGACGTTTTTTTGCTTGTTCAGTATTTATCGTTCAAAAACAGTGGGCCATTAATTTTGCATCAGGTGAAGAGGGCATGTGTAGCATTTCGACGGGTCCAGGTGTTGCTGGTGAAATGGAAGCTAGTACCCTCGGCCTTGAGCAGCTGTACGTGCAGCTGGACATAGCACAGAGGATGCGGGCTGGGGATCGCACCCCTACCAACAGTTATCCCACAGGGCACTTGGAATTGGGGGCTGAGATCCAGCTTCTGTAGCATAGAAACTTACACACAGTGACAGCAGCAGGTTATGAGTGAACATGGGGACTAGGCAAGACCCTGCTTCAAATGGAGTGGCCCAGAGGTCAGAACAATGGGCTGAGAACCAGGAAACCTGGGCAAGTCAGTTTCACCCTCCACTGACTCTAGTACCAACCAGAGATGCCAATGTTGGACTGTCCCAAAGACCAAAGGCCAAAGACGGAAATTTACAGATGATGTTGTCAGGGCTATATACTGTCATGATGTGGGTATCAATAAAGATGAGAACTTGAAAAGAAATCCTGTTTCTTTTAGGAATCTAGAGGTGCAGTTACCTCCAGGCACAGCTAGAGGGAGCAGGAATGACCATACAGGAGCTAATGAGCCTAAGAGGGCTAATGATTTGCACCTGGGAATGACCCCGGAACTCTTGAAGGAAAGATTCCTTTATAAGCCAGAGCTGAATGCCAGCAAGAGGGAGGAGCAAGGAGAGGAGCAAGCAGAGAAGGAGAGAGAGCAAGCAGAGAAAGGAGCAGAGAAGGACCTGAGAAGGAACAGAGACAGAGGAACGTCTTCACAAGGAGGAACAGCTCTATTAAGAGGATCAGCTCCAAGAGAAGGAGTAAGTGAAAGACTCCTATGTGAGCAAGCCCAAAGGAACAGAGTTCACAAGGGTGAAGTTCAGAAGGGCCAGGCTAAGTGTGCAGCTGTTCAATGGGAGTTTGTTAGAGCCAGCACTGAGGCTAGAGTGTGTGCCACTCCCTGTTCTCATAGCGTTCCTGACTCAAGAGCAGAGAGACATAAGCCAAGAACCAGAGAGAAAGGTTTTGAGGAAAGCCTGCAGTCTCTGAGAAATACTAACCAAGTTTTACCAGGCAAGAAAGGAAAAGCACTGTCTGGAAAAGCTAAGTTCTTACCAAAGGAGAAAAGGGAATCCACGTCAGGTTTTACCAAACTGCCAGAAAGCACAGCCTTGCCTAAAGCTTACAGGCAGAGAACCTGCTACGTGAGGAAAGTGTCTGAAAGTGAAAACTCCACGGATTCAAACCAGCCAGACTCCAGGTATGAATGCTTTATTGATGATACTAAATGCTTGAGTCCTAAAAGCCCTGTTAAAACAAATGCTCACTCTGTAAAGAAGAAGAAACCAGAGTGGTTTCAGAAAATCCCTAAAACACTTAGAACACAGTGGTATTGGAGACAAGACCCTAGAGGCATTTCACACAGACCTGTATCAGGCAGGGACAGTGATTATTCCAATGATGAATATAGTGATGAACCCAAGGAAATAGAATGTGTAAATACTGTTCCCACTCCTCAACCTGAACAGATGGATTGTGATTTGTGTATGGCATCGTGCCAGGAGTCTGTAGCCTCTGGGTAACTTAGAAGAAGCTTGTAGAATGCTTATGCTATTGAAATGAACTGAATTCCTCTGATCAAGCCTTGCATTAATTGTGAAGTTTAACAATTAAGCAGCTGATTTAAATGCTGGTACCTTTTGAAACAAAGGACTTTCTGTTTCATTATCAATGTCTTATTTTGAACCCTTGCACTGACGGGGAATAAAAGCCTTGTTTCCCTACACTTGGTTTCGTTAATGAGTTCTCTTAGGAAGCTGGAATAAGTAAGAACATTTTCTACGTCAAGTGAACCTTACATTCCCTTTGGCTACCTAAAATAATCTTTGCCGTGGAGCATACCCATAATTCTAATGGCATAGACGGGGCTCCCCACGACAATATATAGCATGATTTTAGCACAAAAAGGCTTCAGAAATGGAAGAAACAACAGAAAATAAGTACTGGTGGCCCTGCAAGGATAGAGACATAGAAACATGACGACAGAAAAAGACCACAAGGCCTATCTAGTCTGTCCTTCCATATCAACCACTACAACAGTCCTCTTTTTACCTTTAGAGATCCTCTGTGTTTGTCCCATGCTTCTTTGAATTCAGTTATTGTCCTCATCTCTACCACCTCCACTGGGAGACTATTCCACGGATCCACCACTCTTTCTGTAAAGAAATATTTCTCCAGAATCTATCCCCTATCACCCTCATCCTATGTCTCCTCGCAGCATAGCTTGCTTTCAATCAAAAGGATATAGACAAAGTGGAGGAACTTCAAATGAATCTGTCCAGGTAATGAAATAGTAACTCTGGTAACCCGGACGCCCTCCTCGCCTCCATCCCCCTCATTAACGCATCCCCACCAGTACTTCGCCCCCCCCCCCCCAACAAAGTACACAAACAACAGTATTTGGTACAAACATTTTTTGGTCGCAGCTTTATTTACAACCTGTAAACCGACCCAAAGGGCCTGCATAACAATTGAACATAACCCAGCCCCGCACCCCTTTACCGGAGGATGCCCCCCCACCCGCCATCTTAGTAGCAAGGCGGAGCATCCTCCTCCCCCCCAAACCCCGCCGCCTGCCTCGCCATCCTTGTAGCAAAGGCCGGCTCCCACCCCCCCCGCTACCGGGTCGAGACCCCCAACCGGGCTGTCTCGCCCCACCCCAAGGAGCACTTCGCCCCCCCGGCGCATAACCAGGTCAAGCCCGCGCCGCGCCTGCGAGCGCGGGCTCAGGGCCCCCGCCCCCCCCCAGCTGCGACACCCTCCAAACCACCATCAAAGGGGGCGGGCGGGCGGACGCGACCGTTCCTGAGGAGCCGCGGCCAGAAAGAGACGGCCACGCGGCTCCTCGCTGCCACAGCGCCGCCCCCAGCCGGCCGCCGGCCAATGAAATCGCTCCGACGGTGTGTGCCGGAGCGATTTCAAGAGCCGCGCACGCCGCATTTTTTAAACACCCTTCCCCCCCCCCCCCGCCGACAGCGAGGTGGAGGCCGAGGCCGGGCCCGGGCCCAGGTTACTGGCAGCGGGACCCGGCCCGCGGCCTCGAGCACTAAGTATGGTAACCCGTACGCCCTCATCGCCTCCTTCCCCCTAATCACGGCATCCCCACCTGTACGTGGCCCCCCCCCCCCAACAAAGTACACAAACAACAGTATTTGGTACAAACATTTTTTGGTCGCAGCTTTATTTACAACCTGTAAACCGACCCAAAGGGCCTGCATAACAATTGAACATAACCCAGCCCCGCCCCCCGTTACCGGGGGATGCCATCTTAGTAGCAAGGCGGAGCATCCTCCTCCCCCCCAAACCCCGCCGCCTGCCTCGCCATCCTAGTAGCAAAGGCCGGCTCCCACCCCCCCCGCTACCGGGTCGAGACCCCCAACCGGGCTGTCTCGCCCCACCCCAAGGAGCACTTCGCCCCCACTGCTCATAACCAGGTCAAGCCCGCGCCGCTCCTGCGAGCGCAGGCTCAGTCCCCCCCCACCGTGCGAGGTATGAACTATCCTCGCACCGCCCCCCCCATAAAGCTGCGACCAAGCAGTTCCAAAATTTCCTGCCAATCATTAAGCAATAAGTCCTGGCCGACTGGGGACAAATGTACCCCGTCTGTACGATACAGGCCAGCGCACCGGGGGTCCGCCCAGGGATGCTGGACCTGCCACCCGCCAGCCTGCTGCAACCAACGTCCGATCTGCCTGTTGACCTTGGCGAGCCCTCGCGACCACCGCCGCTGTGACAAGCAGGCCGGCCGCGGGATGATGTCCGACCACACAATCGCCAAGCCCGGCCACTGCTCCAGCAGCGACCGCAGATCCCGTTGTACAGCACGAATGAGTTGCCGGCACGTCCAACCGGAAAGATCATTGCCTCCCAGGTGTATCAGAAGTCCCAACGGCCGCTGCCGCCGCTCCGCGTGCTCACGAACTACCGGCAGTAGCTGCCACCAACGCATGCCCCGCTGGCCGAGCCACACCAGCCGAAAATTACAGGAAACCAAGCCTAAGTGCAGACCCAGTGGACGAGTTGAGGCTCTGCGTTCCGCCCAGTAGACGAAGGAATGTCCCAGAAGCCACCATACGCCCGGTGGGCCCCGTGCAGCACCCAAGGTCGGCACGCTCAGCAGAACACCTGGAAAAGAAACACAGCATTAATACCCCCCCCGCACCCCCCCCCCGACCCCCCTGCAGATCACAACTGTTCCGGGCGCACATAACCCGTGTAGGCCCGAGAGCTCCAACGCCCGATGCGTTGAATTACCTCACCCCCAAGGCCCGCGGCCGCAGCACTGGTCGCCGCGCCTATCCGGAAGGAATGAGAAGCATACCCGCGCTCATCCACTCCCAACCGCCGCAAGGCCAGGCGAAAAACCGCCGTGAATTGAAACTGGGTGACTGCCGACCCGTCCGCATGGCAAAAGAAACAGTCAGCCCCAGCCCGACGCTGATGCCGATACGTCAGCAAGTTCTGCACCGGACAAGATCCCAGACCAGGGATGGCCCGCAGCAGCACCCACCGACCCCGCCCCTGCGGGTCGGTTTTCGAGCGGTCCAGAAATATCCGAACCAGCTGCTCCTGCAGGTCCACCTGATGCTCCCGCAACCCTCCGCGACTACCCCGCCCGCCCGCCGGGGGACCAACTCACTAACTCGGAAGGCCCCAAAGAAGGCGGTGACAAACAACGCCCGGAACAGGACGGCCTCAAACGAAGAAGCCGCGACCTCGGGCAGAACACCCCAAATACGCAACAGCAAGTCATGCGACACGGGACGGCGCCAATCTGAGACAGGGGGGCACTCACGAGCCCAACCGGCTAAGAGCCGCTTCACTGCAAACGAAGTGCCCGGACTGCCCCAGCCCGCCGCCCTGCAAAAGAAGGAGAAGCCAGCTAAAGCCGCCCGTGCCGCCGACCGGGACCAAACATACTCATTCGACCATACAATGAAAGCCAGCCAGGAGGTCCCCAACACTGCCGCCCCTCCATCCCCTACCCCACAGAAATTCGTGAACCCGTGTATACCCCCGCAGATAAGCTTTCCCGTACCTGGAGCCAGGGAAGAACGCAGCAACGCGATCATTCCAGCGTCCCAAGCTGCCAAAGGTGCTCCGGCACTACCGCCGCGGTCTCGTCCGCCCCCGGTGCCAATTCCCGAAACCGCTCCACTGGAAACGAGACAAAGCGTCAGCAATACCATCTGAACACCCGGCACATGACGTGCCCGAGCCGTGACATTAAGACGAAGGCAAGCCAGCACGAAACCCTCATCAACGCTGCCACACCCGCGGACACTTAGGAGAGTGGCGATTAATGACTTGCACCACCGCAGCGTTGTCACACCAGAAAACAACCCGCTTGTCCCGTAACCTCTCCGGCCAAACCCATAAGGCCACCACATCGAAACAGTTCCAGGAAGGTCACGTTACGTGTCAAACCACAGGAACCCCCAGAAGCCGGCCACGGCACCGCACACCACGCGCCCTGGAAATACAAACCCATACCCAAACCACCGGCTGCATCAGAAAACAAGTCCAAATCCCGGTTGGATAATTCACTGGACTGTAACACCGAGCACCCATTGTAGCCTGCCAGGAACGCATCCCACACCCGCAGATCGGCTCGCATCCCCGCATTCACGCGGATGCGATGGTGCCCACATCTGACCCCTGCCATCGCCAGAGATAATCTCCGCGCAAACGGCCGTCCAATCGCAATGACTCGACACGCGAAATTCAGGTGACCCACTAAGCGTTGCAGCTCAGTCAAAGTCACCTTTGCCGAGGAGCCCACCTCTGCTACCAAGAGCCGCAGCCGATCTATTTTATCCGCAGGCAACCGGACCACGAACTCTCGCGAGTCAATCTCAATCCCCAAAAGGAGAGACGAGTCACCGGTCCGACCGTCTTGCCCGATGCCAATGGAATGCCAAAATCCACCGCCAGGCCCAAAAAAAGCTCCAGCAAGATCCGCACACGGCGGACTGGGCCGGCCCAACGAACAAGAAGTCATCGAGATAATGCACGATAGTCCGCCGCCCAGACCTCCGAGCCAGCACCCAGTGCAAGAACGAGCTAAAGGCTTCGAGTAAGCACACGAAATCGCGCAACCCATGGGCATGCATTTGTCATAGTAATACTGATTGTCGAAACGAAAACCCAGCAAGGGGAAGGCGGACGGGTGCACGGGCAAGAGACGAAAGGCGGACTCAATGTCCACCTTCGCCAACAGAGCCCCTTACCACACTGGCGCACCAGCTCCAATGCCTCGTCAAAAGACGCATAGCGGACAGAGCACAGCTCCCGCGGGATATGGTCGTTTACCGAAGCCCCGAGGGGGCAAGAAAGATTATGAATCAGCCGATAGCGCCCCGGCTCCTTCTTAGGGATGACCCCCAGCGGTGATACGATAAAAGGCGAGAAGGGGGGCCGGTCAAAAGGCCCAGCCACTCTGCCCAAAGCACACTCTGCCGCTATCTTTGCGCGGGCAACCTCCGCCAATCGCCGTACCGACACCGCATTCCCCTCTCCCCTTAAGCTCCCCCCACACACCGGAATACGAAAGCCCTCGGAAAACCCCGCCCATAACAACGTCCCCGCCTTGCCATGCCTGGTAGCCGCATAGAGCTCCAGCCACGGCTGCAGCGCCAGCCTCTTAATGGGGGTAGGCGCCAGACCCCCCGCATTCCCATCACTTACTGGCGGCCGCCGCCCCAGCACTGCTCTACGGCTGCACTTGACGGCCGAGTGACCGGCGCCGCAAAGCGAACAGGCGTGCCGGAACTTACAGTCCGGGAAGGGGCAGGACGTTTATTGAAGCGCCAGCACAGGTCCCGCCGGGACCACCTGCCCCCGTTCTGCTCGTCTCGGGCCCCGGGCCCGCTGACCGAAAGGGCCGAAGGCCGGCTGAGCTGCCGTGCCCGCCGCCTTAACCCACCCGGTTCCCCCCCCCATGCCGCCCCTTTTAGCCGACATTTGAGTGAGCCAAAGGTTGATATCCTTCATTCCCCACGACAATTGCCTGTTCTCCTCCATCCTATCCCGGAACTCCTCATCGTAATTAAGCCAGGCCCAACCTTCGTGCGCCTGGGAAGCCGACAAGATAGCATCAGCATATGCCAGAAGCTCACCGTAACAACTCGGTCCCTCGTGGCCCCATACGCTCGCCAGCCGCAAGAAGCCCGCTTCCAATTCAACGTGTTCCGTGACACCTTCCGCACCCTCCCAGCCTTCTCGTCCTCTTTACGCTTCTTGCGACTCTCTCCCGAACGTTTTCCTCCCCTCCAACAACCGGAAAATATCCAGGTAACGCCGCTTCACGATCCGCCTCCGCAACTTGCGCGGAACACTCTCCCACAATTCCGCGCAACGGACCACCACAGACCCCCACCCCCTCGGACCCCGCCCCTGCTCCCGCCGGCGGGACGACCGTGGAGTCCGCCGATGAAGTGGCGGGAGGACCCCGAAGACGAGGATGAAGACGACGCGCTCCTCCGCCGACGCCGTCGGTGCTTCCGCTTAGCCTTGGCTTTTTGTGCCGGCGGAGCAGATGCACTCGGTACCACCCCTGCCCCAACTCCCCCCGCAGAACCCCAAGCACTCACCTGCTGCCACCTGCGCCGCCGTCGCCGGCACCTCTGACGTGGACCCCGGCTGCTCCACGAAGTCTGGCCAGGCTGGCCGCCATTGGACGACATCACTGTGGATCCCGCAGCCGCCACTGTAGGACCCACTCGGAGGGACCTGAGCAGACCCCGACACCTGCAAAGGAGAGGAGAGCCAGCACACGGGAAGGAGAAAGCTCGCTCCCGAGGGACCCAACCGTAAGGCCCATCCCCCAGCCCCGCACCCCGCCCCTGCGCCCCTCCAGAGGATCCCAACCCTCCAGCCGCCCAGGCCGCAGCCCCCCAGGGGGCTGCCCCACCGCCGAAAGACCGGCGCCCCACGGATCCCCGCCCCAGCCCACCCCCCAGGCCATAGCTTGCCCAGTGATGGGGACCAAGTCGGCCACCCGCCCCCATGCATCCCAGCTCCACTCAAACCCCAGCGGGAAGGGGCCCATAAGCGCCAGCAGGGGCCGGAACCCAACCGGCCCGCCCCCTCCTATACCCTCAACCCCATCCACCACCCCCCCTCCATTCGCCTCCCCCCCACAACAACCCTCGGCCTCCAAGGCTCCAGGCCCCAGCGACCCCCCCAAGAGGACTCCCGCCCCCCTCCCCAGGAACCAGAGGCAAACCGTAGGGGTAGTGAGAGCTCCACGCTTCCCGGCCCCCACCCGACGCTTCCCCGCCTTTCCGACCACCCCCCCGCGCCCCCCCACGACCCGCTCCAGCGCCCGGTGCCGCCCCCCGCCCCGCGGGATCCCCGCAGTAGTGCCCCCACCCCGTGCCCCCGACGTCCTACTGGCTCGGCTACCGCCAGCCATGGTGGGCCGCCCGCAGTGCCCCCCCAAATGACTAAGGGGGCCAACGTAAATCGGCAGCCCTACAAGCTCTGTCGGTTTCGGTTGTAATAATCGTTTTTTTTTTTTTTGTTTTTTTTTTTATTTGCTTAAAGGGCCCTGCAGCCCAGAATCCCCCCCCCCCCCACCGAAGGCGCCACCCCGCGGTACCAACTACCCCCCCCCCAACCAACCCAACTCACAGGATCGCCAGACGAGGAACGAACGCGACCGTTTCCTGAGGAGCCGCGGCCAGAAAGAGACGGCCACGCGGCTCCTCGCTGCCACAGCGCCGCCCCCCCAGCCGGCCGCCGGCCAATGAAATCGCTCCGACGGTGTGCCGGAGCGATTTCAAGAGCCGCGCACGGCCGCATTTTTTAAACACCCTTCCCCCCCCCGCCGACAGCGAGGTGGAGGCCGAGGCCGGGCCCGGGCCCAGGTTACTGGCAGCCGCGGGACCCGGCCCGCGGCCTCGAGCACTTACCTAAGAAAATTCCCCAGACGGAAAACTTCCTTCCACATAGAATGCGTATGGATACATCTATTGCCATGGATTTCTCTAGTCTGCATTTTTTAAGGGAAACTATATTTGACTCTGGCCTCAACAGAGAAAGACAGAAACATGCTCACACGCGTACTCTTCACACACAAACTCCTGGGGTTGTGTTCCTGTCTGATGCCCCATGTTCTCACTCAGTGAGAGCCTCACCCCATCGTCATCTCTGCTCAGAATCATATACGGTTCTTGCATTTGCTGACAGATTTCTTTTCCTGAGACTGCAGCATTCCCTTCCCCTTGTCCCTCTCCCATTTGTAGCCTTCTTACACACACTGACCTTTGCAAGGTCAGCCCAGTAGTGCCTCTTGCAGAGCTCAATACCTCTACCCCCACCTCACGAAGAAGCTCCACTTTTATAGCACAAGACCTCCCTCCAGCCTCACACCCTCCTTTGTTGGACTAGTGCTGCCTTCCACTGCTTCTGCCTCATGGGCTAGATCCTACCCCACCAATCTTTGCTAATCATGGCACTGGAAGCAGGGAGGGAAACCTCACTCCCATAGTCAGGAGTATTAAACATAGAAACATAGAAACTTGACGGCAGAAAAAGACCACATAGCCTATCTAGTCTGCCCTTCCATATCAGCCACTACAAGAGTCCCCTTTTTTCCTTTAGAGAGCCTCTGTGTTTGTCCCATGCTTTTTTAATTTAGATATTGTCCTCATCTCTATCACCTCCACTGGGAGACTATTCCACGGATCTACCACTCTTTCTGTAAAGAAATAATTCATATAAATTATTCCACTCAAGAGAAGCTTGATTGCTAAATAATTTGTCATAAACATACATCCTTAAGGAAGAGTAATCAAGTAAAAACTGTTTATCAGATTTATATAATCTTGTCCGCTTACAAAAATTACAATAAGACATAAAGATTCAGGTGCAAAACCAGGTAAAATTGTATACACCAGACACATTAATTTAAACCTTATCCTATTTTTTTTTAATTTTATATTTAATTAAATTTTACAATAAACCAAGATAAAGAATATCACAATCCATCATGCACATGCAAAAAATAAGCAAAAAAGAACATAAAGCAACCAATAATATACACCATAGGAGAATGGTTACAAACAAAGAAAAGTAGGATGTAAAGCGAATACATCTTATAAAGAACTGCAGATAGAGGTTTTAAACACTGAAAAATGTCTAGATGAATTAGCCATCCTTCTAACTTCAGGACATACAGGAAAAACCTGAAGAATCATGAAAAAAGCCAGATACTTAGCAATCCTAGCCGCCTCGGTACAAAAGACAGCCCCTCCCCCCTCCTCCAAAACATTTGGCACCTAGCCCAATTTGCCAATGCCTTTATCCTGCTCTGCCCATGACAACAGGTATTAGCAGTACACAGAGGAACCATTAAGAAAGCTATACAATTCAGTCAGTAGGTTTCATAGTAGAATTAAAAACAAAGAAAATAAATGCATATCTGAATTTATTAATTAATTTTATTTATTTATTTGGCATTTCCTATATACCAAGAAAAGAAGAGGAGCAACAACCCTCCGCAGAAATCACAGAAGTCACTCGAACAGCGCAGAGAGGACATGGCCACACCTCTTAAAACAAAGAAACCTTTTATTTCGTAAAACTGTCAAAGGTACAGACCCGACTTGGCCAAGTTTCGGCAGTCAGCCAGTACTTGAAAGCTTTGGCATACCTGAGAAGTGCTTTTTGAGCTTTCAACTACTGGCTGACTGCCGAAACTTGGCCAAGTCGGGTCTGTACCTTTGAAGGTTTTAAGAGGTGTGGCCATGTCCTCCCTGCGCTGTTCTAGTATCAAGGTGGTTTACAATGAACATGACAGTTTTACATGGAACAGGTAAATTCAACAACTATTTTACATGAAAAGACTTGATTTAGTGTAATATATGACATTGTGGGCGGAATAACTTAAAAACAACACATCAGGAATAGGGAATTATTTCCAATTCCTGTGCAAGAAAAATTGTGTATATGTATTTTTTTATTTCACAGATATTCTCTACCACTTTATACATCAAGCAAAACATAACATAAAACAATGTAACCATGTAACTAAATTACAAACATTTGTACAAAAAATAAAAGATCAAGGGTGATGTAGGAATAATGTTAAGATAAGTATAAAGTATAATAACAAGAGATTAGAATATATTCTGTGCACAATTAATCTTCAAAATACTTTACAAATAAATGAGTCTTTAGGGCCTTACGAAATGAAAGTAAGTCCTTGATTCATACATTTGGTGAATATAGTGAGAAAGCTCTTCTAGAAATAGTTGAGATAGATTTAGCAAAACGTATTGGCAGGGATAATATGTTTAGAGATCCTGTTCTCCTTGACCTGATGTCTTTGGACTCTTTGAGTACAGAGCGAAGGTAGGTGGATGGCAAATTGTTCATTATCTTGAATGTAGTATACACATTTGTATAATATATTTGTGTTTGTTGTGTGTGCATTTGTGTTGTGTGTCAAGGAGGGTATATCTGTAATGTGTATGTGTTATATCTGTGCTATGTATGAATCAGTGGTGTATATATTTTGCATGTGTGAATGTATTTTTCTTGCGTGACTGTTGTATGTGCACTCTGTGAATATTTTATGGGTCTGTGTATCTGGTATATGTGCATATATCTGTGCTGTCTGTGTCTCCTTATTTTGCATGTGTGTGTGAGTAGGAGGGTCTATCTGTGTTATGTATGTTGCGTGTGTACCTGTGTTTTTGTTTTGTGTATATCACAGTGGCGTGTGTACATATATGTTTGTACTGTGTATACCATGTATGCTGTATCTGTATTGTATGTGTGTTTGTTTGGGTGTTTGCGTGTTTGTGTATTGTGGTAAGGAGGGTGCAGCCCAGCTAGGGAAAACTGGGAAAAAGAAGGATTTTTCTTCTTTGCGGGGGATGGGCGCACAAAACCACATACTCCATACTAGAAGCCCTGAAAGGAACCTAGAGGGCAGAGCTAAGGGTAAACCAATCCCAGACCACAGGACAACCCTGCATAGGAGTAGGAGGTCCAAGTGGGAGGAGCTAGGAAGGGAGTTGCCCTGCTCAGCAGTTAACAGAGAGAAAACAAACACAAGAGGGAGAGCCAGTTTGAGTTTGGAAGGGGCTGTGAGCAGAAGGTCCAGGAGGAGTGCAAGAGCAAGCACAAGTGGCAGCTGCAGTTCAAGGCCTAGCCCAGGTTCGAGTCCAGTTCCCAGGAGGCACAGACAGGAAAGATCTGGGGCCAAGCTGAGGAGAACCTTTGCAGCCAAGGAGAGCAGCAAAAGGAGGAACCATTATAAAGGCAGCCAAGAAAGGTACGCAGGAAACAAGCATTGCCAGCAGGATAGTTCTTGCTCTGACTCAGAGGAGACTTTCATACCCCTGAAGGCTCAGCACAGCAAGAAATATCTCAAGAGGGAAGTTAAACAGGAGAGACCCCCAAGAGACCGGCTTGGAGAAGGCAAGGCCAGGCAGTGGGAGAGACTGTTTAATCTTGTGAAGACTCTTAAGGAAAAGACACCAGAGCACTTTCAGGAAGCACCCAGCTGTAGCTCAATAGAGAGCATGGAGGTAGGCCCTGAGGAAAGTGTTATTGAGTCTGAGGTCTCTGAGATGGAATGCGAGCTGTGCACTAAGATACACTAGTAATGTGAGCTAGAAACAGTGGAACATAAAAAGAGGCTGTTGCAATTTAAAGACAGTTTCAGAAGCTGGAAGAGAGGTGTAAGCCTAAAGATAAAGGGTTAAGAATCTCTCCTAGGAAGCTAAAACTGCAGAACCTCAGTGAAGGCCCAAACGGCTGAAACTGTTTGTGTGTGTGTGGCAACAGCAGGCTTGAAGCTGAGGACCCATCCACTGTGTGAAGAGTTTTACAAATGCTTTTGTTTTATAATGTTAAGCAATTGCAGTGAGGAACAGAAACTGCTGTGAGTTTTGTTCCAGGTTACACTGTTTTGGACATTTTGATTTTGGAGAAGTTATCCTGTATTTTCTTTTGTCTGGAAAAAAAAGTTATGCTTGAAGAAATTTTATGTTCACCACTTACCAGCCTGGAAACCGAATAAAATTTCCTGTGCGCTTTAATAACCACTTGGCTCTTCCTTTCGGACACAACTACACAAAAATCCTAGAAGGGATATAAGATGGCCAGCCGTCCCTACTAGGCAACCGCCTGGTAGGGGCGCGAGCGTCACAGTATGTTTGTGTATGTTTGTATTTATATTGTGTTTTTGTCTGGCTATGTGTATTTGTGTGTTGTAAATATGTACCTGTGTTATTTGTGTAGAGTATGTTTGTGTTGTGTGTATCTGGGTGGTGTATGTTTGTGTCTGTGGTGGGTATGTTTGTATATATAGTCCCTTTGGTTGTCTGTTATCAGAAGAGGAAAGATGTAGTTTAAAAGTCCCTAAAAGCTATGTTTCACCATACCAAACTTCCATGTTACAGAAGGTGGAACTTCTCTTTAAAAAAATATTTGTTTCATTTTTTGGGGGAGCTTATTTCTCAGGACCTCCTGTCCAATATGGCCCATGTTTGATTTTGTGTCCTTCCACCGGTTTATCCCATGTCAAATTTGGTCCCATTCTCTTAAACTTTGCCCCCAAACACAGACACAGATATTTTCAACCCCTTAGATATAATTCTTTCCATCCTCTGATGGCTTGGAAAGAACAAAAACTCTTACTTTGGGCTGATGAAAAAACGCTGCTTAAAGTTAACCACATAGCTATCAAGTTTGCTTTTCAATCAACACCAGGCTTAACTGATTATCTTTTAGCGGCAGAGCATAGTGACATAGTAAATGCCGGCAGATAAAGACCAGTATGGTCCATCTAGTCTGCCCCAGGCCAGCCCTCCCCACGTCCCTGTTTAGGGGTGAACCCACCACTCCATGCAGGACACCCCTATTTGTTGAGAAATTAGATGGTTCAGTTTATTTTGATTTTATCCTGTTGCTGTAAAGGGATCCACTGTGTCTGTCCCATGCCATTTTGAATTCTGTCACTGTATTTGCCCCTACCATTTCCATCGGGAAGACATTCCAAACATCCACCACCCTTTCAGTGAAAAAGTATTTCCTGACATTGCCTTTCAATTTACCATCTTGCAGCTTCCTGTTATGCCCTCTGGTTTTACAGCTTCCCCAGATTATCAATGCAATCCAATTAAATAATAATTTCACTCTCAACATACTCCTGGCTGATATCCAAGATAATCAAATACAGTTTAATTGTGCAATGAGTTGTCTGGATAAATTTTAACCTGTGGTCGGGCAGGAAATGTCTTTGGAAATATTCCCCAGATTGCGAAATAAATAATCTTTGGCGGATTACAACATAGCATTTTGCATCATTAACAGAGATCAAGGCAAGTCTTAAGTCATCTCATTGTAAGTCTTCAAAACTGCAAAAGATCATCAGGGGTTTAGAAAAACAGAAATGGGCCTAACGGTCAGAGGGTAGGATTTTGGACTCTTTATAAATTCAGAAGCTGCAGTCTCACTTGCTCTCTGCATCGTCTATAAAACAGTCTTCTGGTTTATCCTGCTCAGTGAGCTGCTTGTTGCAAAAGTCTGTGTCACAGCACGTAATATATTGTCTAGTGCCAGAAAATACAGATGTAAGCTTCGAGCATTTGGTTGATTTGATACATTTTTGCTTCTTAAAGAGAAGGGAACAGCCTGAAAACATAAATCGAGGTACATTTGGTTAATGTCAAATGAATGGCAAGTAAGAAGCAATATATGAAATAGTGCGAAAAGAAGTCAAGAGGAAACAGGAACATTTTCGCTCAGTTCGACCAGTGCTAACAACATGTAAGGTCTCTGTTACTTCAGAAAGAGAGGCCCAGGCTGAAAGATTTTGTCTGGGATTTGCTGGAGATTCAGCAGAGGAACGAAGGGATGGTGGGGTGGGATGTTGAAGTCATGGCAAGAAACAAGGGAATGTGGGGAAGGAAAAAGGCAAAGATAGATGAGGGGGCACAAGAGCAGTAGGAGAAGAAAACAGAGACAACGCAAAGAAAATAAAAGAGAGCGAGACAAAGATACACAGGCAGGTAAATGTGAAATAATGGAATTTTCTGGCATCCAGTAACCAAAAAACGTACCTAGATTAGCCACACCTTCGTCTTCGTGTATTACTGCAGACTCCAGTTGATCTTCAGCTATATGAATAAATTAGACTTACCTGCTAATTGTCTTTCCTTGAGTATTCTCCGTGCCAGTCCAGGAACAGTAGGGTTGTCAATCTCCTTCAGCAACTGAGGACTGAAAACTTCAAAGCTTTGCTGACAGCCTCCTAGCTCCCCCTGGTGTCAGAGAGCCAGTCTACGAATGTCCAAGCAGGGTATAAAAACAAGAAACAGCAAACTAACCACCAGGCAACCCACGAACTCGCAATAGCCGGCAGTTAAAGCCCCCTGAACGTCGAACAAGGAGCCGTAAGGGAGCCCCCTAATCCAAACCTGCACGTCCACAAGAGACCTCCTAGAGAAGGGAACACCACCTCGCTATACCTGAAAGAACACGGCGGACGAACGCTGCTGCGCGGTCTACCCCCGCACCGAAAAGTGCTATCAAATCCTGGGTGGGCGCTGGACTGGCCCGGAAAATACTCAAGGAAAGACAATTAGCAGGTAAGTCTAATTTATTCTTCCTTTTCGTCTCTCCGGGCCAGTCCAGGAACAGTCGGGCAGTACCAAAGCAGTACCTACTCTCGGGAGGGTCCCACTAAGCCCCCCAAAACTACGGACGCCCCGACACTAGCGTCCGACGCTGCTTACACATCCAAGCGATAGTGCTTCGCAAAAGTATGCAAGGACGACCAGGTCGCCGCCCTACAAATGTCCACCGGAGGAACCAGAGTTCTTTCGGCCCAAGAGGCCGCTTGCCCCCTCGTCGAATGAGCCCGCAAACCCTCCGGCGGAACTTTCCCGCTCGCGTGATACGCTGTTGCAATCGCCTGCTTGACCCAGCAAGAAATGGAGGCCTTGGAAGCCGCTGCTCCCTTGCGGGCTCCGCCAAACAAAACAAACAACCTATCAGACTTCCGAAAAGACTGAGTACGTTGGAGATACCTATGCAACACCTTACCAAGATCCAAGCGATGAAGCGAACATTCCCCCGCAATAGCTGGGGTCGACCGAAAGGTAGGCAGCGAAATGGACTGATTCATGTGAAAAGTGGACACCACCTTCGGGAGAAAAGAGGGCACCGGCCGTAAAACCACCTTTTCCGATGAAAACTGCAGGAAGGGCTCCCTGCAAGAAAGAGCCTGCAAATCCGAAATACGTCTAGCCGAACACAAGGCGACCAAAAAGGCGGTCTTCAAAGTGAGCTCTTTTAGGGCTATCCTCTTTCCCGGCTCAAACGAGGCGCGCATCAAAGCCCGAAGAACCAAATTCAAGTCCCAGGGCGGAACCACCGTTCTCCGAGGAGGACGAACGTTCCTAACCGTGTGGAGGAACCGACGCACATCCGAATGAACTGACAAACGACGACCCTGCACCTTGCCACGATAGCAAGCCAGAGCCGCCAGGTGAACTCTCAGAATACTGAATGCCAAACCCTTGTCCAACCCATCCTGGAGGAACGACAGGACTTCCGACACCCCTGAGGAATGCGGAAGCACCCCGCGCCTTGCGCACCATCCTTCAAAAATCCTCCAAACGCGGATATAAGCCAACGTCGACGACGTCCGTCTTGCCTGTAACATGGTGCCCACCACGGCCGCGGAATAGCCTCTCCGCCTCAACCGCTGCCTTTCAAGAGCCAAGCCGTAAGCAAGAAGCGATCCACCTGCGGCATGAGAATGGGTCCTTGGTACAAGTTCATCCGACAGGGCAACCTCCACGGCCAGTCGGCCAACAGACGTATGAGATCCGCATACCATGCCCGTCGGGGCCAATCCAGCACAATGAGAATCACGCGCCCCTGGTACTGGGCGACTCTGCGAATGACTCGCCCGATCATCGGCCACGGAGGGAAGACATACAGAAGCTCCCCCACTGGCCAGGGTTGAACCAAGCCATCGAGGCCCTCGGCCATGTGTTCCCTGCACCGGCTGAAAAATCGGAAGGCCTTGGCATTGGCGCAGGTCGCCATCAGATCCATCATCGGTTGGCCCCAATGCCGCGTAATGTCGTGAAAGACGGCGTCGTTCAGGCACCACTGTCCGGGGTCTAGGACATTTCGACTGAGGAAATCGGCCTGCACATTGTCCTTTCCTGCCACATGCGCCGCCGACAGGGCTAAGAGATGATCCTCCGCCCAACCTAGCAGCGCCTGACTCTCCTGCAACAAGATCGCACTGTCCGTGCTCCCCTGTCGATTTATATATGCCACGGTGACCGCATTGTCCGAGAACACCCGCACAGCTCTGCTGCTGACCAGACGAATGAACTCTTTCAATGCTAACGATACCGCTCTCATTTCCAGTTGATTGATGGACCAGGAGGCCATCTCCGCCGTCCAACCCCCTTGAGCTACGTGAGACAGACAATGAGCCCCCCAACCGGAGAGGCTGGCATCCGTGGTGACTAACACCCATTCCAGGGGGTCCAGCGGCAGCCCGACCCGAAGGTGCGCAGGATCGCTCCACCACCTGAGACTCTCCAGAACCGGAACCGGACAACTCAACCGCTGACTGAGAGGATGCCGCTGCAGAGACCAACGAGACAGCAAGGAGTGCTGGAGCGGACGGATATGCGCTCTGGCCCACGGCACTACGTCCAGGGTAGCCGCCATGGAACCGAGAAGCTGCAAGTATCTCCACGCCGTGTGGGCCTTGAGGCGCGAAAAGGCGGCCACCTGCCGCAAAATCTTTTGAATTCTGCTTTCTGGCAGAAACACCGCTCCCCGCTTCGTGTCGAACACTACCCCCAAATACACCAGGGATTGCACAGGCGTCAACTGACTCTTGGACCGATTGACCACCCATCCTAAGCTCTCGAGAAAGAATGCCACCCTGGAGGTGGCTGCTGTCGATTCTGGAATCGAGCGAGCCCGGATGAGCCAATCGTTCAGATAGGGATGAACGAGAATACCCTCTTGGCGCAACGCCGCTGCCACTACTACCATGACCTTCGTGAAAGTGCGAGGAGCCGTGGCCAGCCCAAACAGCAGTGCCCGGAATTGAAAATGTCCCATGGGAACTGCAAAGCGCAGAAACCGTTGATGCTGGGGATGAATGGGAATGTGCAAGTACGCCTCCGTAAGATCTATGGAGGACAGCACCTCGCCCGGCCTCACGGACCGGATCACGGATTGCAGCGTTTCCATGCGAAAGTGCGGCACCCTTAAACAGCGGTTCACATGCTTTAGATCCAGAATGGGCCGAAAGGAACCCTCCTTTTTGGGCACCACAAAATAAATGGAGTATCGACTGAAGCCGCACTGGTCTGGAGGCACCGGGACCACCGCCTGGATCTGCAGCAACCGCTGAAGGGTTTGTTGCACCGCCAACGTTTTCGCTGGAGACCCGCATGGCGACTGCACAAATGCCTCCGGGAGCGACTGCTCGAACTCCAGAGAATAACCGTCCCGAATGATCTCCAATACCCAGCGGTCTGTAGTGATGGCGGTCCAGGCGGAAAGGAAGCGCTGCAAACGTCCTCCAATGAGGCTTTCCCCCTGGACCTGCCTCACTTCATTGCAGCTTCTTTGGGGCATTGGACTGAGAACCGCTAAATCCCCGTCCAAATCCTCTAACCCCACGAAAGGACTGACCCCTGGGGACAAACCGCCCCCTCTGATAAGGCGTAAACCGAGACCCTCGGAATCTGCGAAACTACCTAATCAGTCCTCTCTGCACCGAGGCCTGCCTGGGCCCCTTCGGATGGTCCTCCGGCAAACGTCCGCCTTTGGAGTCCCCTAGATCCTTGACAATCTTTTCCAATGCCTCCCCAAAGAGCAGCTTGCCCTTATAAGGCAACTTACTAAGACGCGCCTTTGAAGAAGCGTCTGCCGCCCAATTCCTCAGCCAGAGGAATCTGCGAGCAGCAATCACGGAAGCCATGGACTTGGCTGATATCCGAACGAGATCATAGAAGGCGTTGGAGAGATACGCCGCGGCCGATTCCAACTTCGCGCCCTCCGGTGCCGATGAGCCGTCCAAAACCGGAGAAGACTCCAACTGAAGCCACCTAATCGAAGCCCTGGACACATATGCCCCACAGATGGAAGTCTGCAACGCCAGGGCACTGGTGTCAAAAGCCTGTTTAAGAAGGGACTCCAGCTTTCGATCCTGCAGATCCTTAAGAGCCGCTCCGCCTTCCACAGGAATAGTAGTCTTTTTAGTCACCGCGGAAACCAATGCGTCAACCTTCGGCATGCGCAACAAATCCCTCTCGTCCTGAGGAACCGGATACAAGCGGCCCACGTCCGTGCCCCTCTCAAGGTGGCTTCAGGATACTCCCACTCGGACTCAACCATCTGCTTAATCACTCTATGGACTGGAAAGCACTTCTGTTCAGCCTTAAGCCCCTGCAATAAGGGATTCTCCAAGGGTTCAGCCTGGGCTGCCGGCAAGGCAATATTCAAAGCCGCCAGAGAATGGGAAATAAGCGCCCCGAGCTCCTCCTTCCGAAATACCCTAAACAGATTAGGATCATCTCCAGGGGCAATCTCGCCTTCCTCGAGATCTTCCGGCCAGAAATCTAGACCAGACTCTGAAGGAAGCTCTCCTTCCTCTGGACCTGAGAACCCTATAGCCTGTTGGTCCAAATCCCCCGGAGCCACCCCGACAGACAAACCTGCATGTGAAGGCCCTTCTCCGGGGTCCCCCGCCATGCCAGGGACAGTGGGCAAAGCTGGAGGGCTGGGCGCAGCTGCTGTATCTGGTCCCCGCTCCAATCTGAGGCAGTAAGCCTTATGGAGCGATAAAATAAAATCGGGAGAAAAAATGGCAGGAAATCCCTCAGGCACCTGAGCAAAAGGCGCAGGGTCCACCCCCAACTCGGTAGCTGATAGTTTGGACTTCGATTTCCATTTCACAGAGGTTTGTGACAGCTCGGGAGAAACTGCAGCAGCCTTTAAAATGGCCGCCGTTCCCGCCTTGTCACTGGCGACGGGAAGCTTTCCCACCACATTTTGCACCCCCGCAGGCTCCTCTATGAGCCCAAAATTCAGAACTGGGATCCCCGAGGCCTAACCCCGACGCCCTCCGAGGAACTCTACACGTTGATAAAAACCGCCGACTGGACCTACCGACAGCGCCGCTGCTCCCCCGGCGTCTTAGCGATCGCGGCCCGCACCAAGAATAGGAACCCCGAAAGACACGCACCTGATCACACAGTGACCCTTCAAGCACCGCTGCTCGCGGCAGAGAAGGGGAGAGGTGGACGCAGAGACTTGATTCTGGGGCTCCCAGGATCCTGCTCTTCTCTCAAGCACGGCTCAGGTCGTCGAGGCAGGCTCTGCCTCTACTGCTCTAACAGGCAGTGTACCGCCGGCTGCCCAGCAGAACCCAATGAGGGTCGTAGTTCTGCGGCTGTATGAGCTATGGAAATTGTATCTTATTTTATTTTTTTTAATCAAGGCAAAATCAATGCATCCACAGCCCTCATTACACCAACCCAGCTAGGGCCAGGCAGGAGAACCGGATAAAAACAAAAACAGTTTTCTCTCTCGGAGCCTGTCAGAACAGCTCCTTCAGCTGCTGAGGACTGAAAAGACTGGCTTTCTGACACCAGGGGGAGCTAGGAGGCTGTCAGCAAAGCTTTGAAGTTTTCAGTCCTCAGTTGCTGAAGGAGATTGACAACCCTACTGTTCCTGGACTGGCCCGGAGAGACGAAAAGGAATCACATTTTCCCACAGCTAAAGATCTCTGCAACCTTTGGACTCCCACTAAAAACTGATTACTTTTTCATTATCTAAGATAGGTAATGTTTCTATCGTAAGTATCCTTTTTTTACCTCCTTTCTAAGGAGCCTGTTTAAGCTCCCAACATTCAGCGCGCCGGCAGGCTCAACTTTAACAGAGCCACGGAAACAAACAAAAACACTGTTGTTTCTCACAGAGGTGAGCCAGGGGAACAGGGTTTGGGCCTCCCCGGTTCCTCTGAAGCCAGTCAGGCAGACAGTCCAGGGAAGGGAGCTAAACGGTAGGGGGGGGGGGGCTAGGACTGGAAATGGGTGTCATGGGGGAATGAGAGAATGGGACTGGAAGGAAGCGATGCTGAGAGGGGCTGGAACTAGCTGATGTTGAGGGAGGACTGGAAGGGGATGGGGCTGGGGGAGTAAGGATGGAGAGAGGAAAAGAGATTTTGTGTGGGAGGGAAGAAAAATCTACGATTGGCTGGACACTGGGAGAGGAAGTGGGGCTTGAGGATGGAGGGGTGAAATCTGAGTGGATGAAAAAGGAATAAAGAAAGAAATGGAGGAAAGAGCAAAAGGGGAAAGATCAGTATGTTAAAGCAGATGTAGAGAGAGAATGGAAAAAACTAGAAGAGAGAAGAAAGGACAAATGGACAGCAGACAATGAAGAGTTAGCAGAAGACACAAAGAAAACAGAAGAAAGCAACTGGGACAGTTGTGATGGAAAAATAAAATGCCCAGACAATAAAAAGGTAGAAAAATACTTTTTTATTTTGAATTTATTAACTGGAATTTGTCAGCTCTGGGAAATGTACATCACTAACATCTTTGTGTTTTGTTTAGTACAAGAGGAAATTCATTTATATTTTTATTTCTCCAGTGTTGTTGTACATTCCAAATTTGGCTTTTGGGGTTTCCAGTTTAATTATTGTCTTCCTATTTCTAAATTGTGATCTCTTGTTCTTTGTTTGGTGACGGTCTATGTTCTGCACGTGTAAACCGAGCTGCGGTATTCTGTTCATGTAGTTTCTATGTGATAGTGTCACTTGTTCTCTTTCCCCAGTAGATGTATTGGTATTCTCTGAGACATATTGGTTTAATATTTGCAGTGTTGTCTTTTGATAGGTAGGGTTTGGTGCTTTATGAGTCTTGGTAGTGCTGTTATGATACGACGGGTTTGCTATGGATTCTAAATTAGCAGGGTTTATAGTACTTCCTAATGTGCCTGGCAGTTGGCAATGGAGTATAGTAATGTAGAAATCTGGTAGTCTCTTTATCCTCACTGCCCTCGCAAATGGACACTCATTAAGAGGTATGTAAACTAAAAATTAATGCGCATTCACATATGTTAATGTGCATTAAGTGCAGGAACACCCATTTATTTCTACTGTCACAGTGGCACTTAATGCACATTAATATTTAGTAAACATGCCCCTAAGTCATTGCCAGGAGAAAAAAGAGGCTTGTAAAGAGCTCTTATGAAAGTCGCCTAAAATTGTAGATGGGCAACATACACATTTTAAAATAAAATAAATTAAAATTATGCAAATGAGGTCTAGTGGATATGTAAATGAGGTCCTGCAATGAGTCTCCGCACATGGCCCCGCATCACCCTTGGGCCACACTTTCCAGCAGACTTTGTGGCTGAGAAAGCCCATCGAATAACTGCCCGTCCTCCCAAGCAGTCTAACAGACCGCAAAGTATTTTGTTGAATGTCACAAAGAACTTGTTTTGCAAAGAGCTAGGAGAAGCGGAGGGCTGAGTTACATGAATTCCAGAATTATGCTGTTCCCAGACTTTTCCCTGAGATATACAAGCTGAGACTACAATACCTGAACACACACAGGGCCGGACCAACCATTAGGAAAATTAGGTAGTCTCCTCAGGTGACAGCATCTCAAGGGAGGCAAAAAGCAGGGCATTCAAAACTAAATAATGGATTCTGACAGCCGGGGGGTGGGGGGGGGCAGCGCGTAAGGCTTAAGGTTTTCCTAGGGTGCCAATACCTTGAACCAATTCTGGGTCCTTCTTGCACAATTGTAGGAGAACCATTTTCCCAAGGCAAAACCATCTTTATGCACAGAAAATTACCTTCAAGGAAGGCAATTTCCAGAATGATTTCTTTGAATAAAAAACATTTCACTCGCATTAATCGATGGTCTGAAAATGTCCCTTAATAATGACAATTTGATAAGGGGGCACCGAGGCTGGAAAGCTCATAGGCGCATTTGCTGTGCCCGTTTTAGAAAGTGAATATTTGGCCTATGGGCTTTTACACAGTAACCCCCAAAGCAGGCATAAGATTGAGCATGTGTGTGCTAATCCTACGATGCCTATTCCCTGACCCTAAGAGCCTCTACACATATAGCCAAGGCTCGCCTGACCACTAGGTGAATTAGGCAGTTGCCTAGAGTGGCAGACCCCAGTGGGTGGCAATGTCCCCCATCCCCTCTAGCGAAAGAGGCAGTTCAGTGCCACCTTGCCTGCCATGCAGCCCCCTCCAGCATCCATCTTCTCCTTTGGGGGAGGAAGGGTGGCACAGTGATCCTTCCGCAGTGTCAGGCTTTTAAGTGCCCGCACAGGCGCGCTCACGGCCTGTCGCTCCTGTCCCCTTACGGTGCAACTTCCTGTTGGAGGGAGCAAGAGCGTCAGCATGGGCACTTTAAAGCCCAACGCAGTGGAGGGATCACCACGCCATTCCTCCTCCTCCTCCTCCAGGCGAGAAGATGGATGCCGAGGGGGTGGCATGGCAAGCCGGGCAGCGCTGCAGTCCTCAAAGGGAAGGCATGGAGGATCTGCATATAGCAGCATGTTTCCACAGGATTTAGCAAACGGCACCCTAGCACAAAAAGTCCCATGATACCTGGGTTGTGTGCGATGGGTCAGGGACCGGACAGGGCGGAGCAGAACAAAACCATCGCTGACCCACTGTGGCTAGTGGGTGGTGCTGCTCACGTGCCAGCCAGCAGAGCACAGCGTCTTTGGCCTGCACTATCTGAAAGGGGAAGGACGCGTTTGTCCCCTGAGGTCAGCACGAGCCGTAGGTGCTGGTAACGCAATCCATATGTGCATTAGCAGTGCAGGGTTCAGTAAACATACCCCATATAGCATAAAAGTAGGGCTATTCTTTCCTAGTGCCTACTTTTTTATATGTTTACACCAGAGTGGTCTGGTACAACCCCTCCCCCTGCTCTTCGCCTGGAGCCCCCCCCCCCCCCCCTTCACCAGCTTCAAGTCCCAGCTTAAAACTCTCCTGTTTTGAGGCCTTTGACATTCCCATCACCTGACCCGCTGGACCCTGCGAACACCATTCCTCCCCTCCCCCTTCCTTTCCACCTCGCTGTAAGCATTCCTGTGACTCTTTCCTGTCCATGATGCTGGCATGCATTGATCTGCAGTCTAGTACTACTCCGACAGCATGAACCACAGACCGATGGCGCCTCTTTCACTGCGGGCGAGCACAGGGGCAAAGCTCGGAAAGAGCGTAGACAGTGCGTAGGTGTACGTTCATACTTTACAGCCTAGGTCTCCAACAGGTGTAAGAAACACACGGTCATTTACTCCTGCTCTAGAAATGGTCGACCATTAACGTATCTACACACGTAGGACACTCACGCCAATATTCTATAATGTAAAATCTGCAAAGAATTGATTTTATAGAATAGGCACCATCAACTTGTGTAAACCTGTGCGGAAATCTAGGCACCACTTACAGACTGATCCTCAATGCGACTAAAAGCGTATGCATTATCCCACAGTGTGGACAGTTATAGTCATAATAAGAGGCGGAATTTGGGGGGACATTTTAGTTGAGGAAGGAAAATAATGGCACAGATCTCATTTTCAAATCTTTGCATGATATTTTCAATGAAAACATTAACTACAGAAAAGGCAGCTGGAAACATCTGAAGGTCCTTCATACCTTTGGAAAATTTTCAAAGCAAATGCATGTCAGCTTGTGATTCAGTGCCCCCTAACACCCCCAGACATTGTCCCTGAGTGGGCAATTAGAAAATGGCCATTACTAGGCACCTTTCTAATATAGGAGGGTCTCGGATTTCCTGGTTGGTGAATGATGCCGTGTGTTTCGCAGTATTATGCAGGCAGAATAGCCAAGGCCCAGTAGCTTATGCATAAAAGCCATCAATGCTTACCATTTAGTTCGGAAATAATCCCACACGTTTGACCCTCTTTGCATGTTACAATGCCTTTCGAACCCATACATGGTAGGAGAGGCAGGCTTATGTCACACTTATGACACTTCAGGCTCAATACTACAGACATAAGAAATGAAACATAAAAACAAGTTAGTGCAGCTCTGAAGAGACCTTGTTATATGGAAATTTCTGTTGATGAAACTTGGCTGTACAGAATAACACATATATAAGCAAAACACATTTTTAATAAGTGTTTATTAGATAAGCACATAACAACATAAGATATGCTACACTATGTCAGACCAAGGTCCATCAAGCCCTTATCCTCTTTCCAACGGTGGCCAATCCAGGTCACAAGTACCTGCTATGTCCCCAAAAGTTAGACAGATCCCAGGCTGCCTAGCCCAGGGGCAAGCAGTGGATTTCCCCAGTCTGCTTTAAAAATGGTTTCTTGACTTTCCTCCGGGAACCTGTCAAAAGCTTTTTAAACCCAACTACACCAATACAGTAGTTCTCACTACATCCTCCGGCTACTAATTTCAGAGTTTAATTACATGTCAAGTGAAAAATATTTTCTCCGATTTGTTTTAAATATTTTACCTCGTTCTTCATTGCATGTCTCCCAGTCTTTGACATTTTTGGCAATAGCGTCTTTCCTGCTGTTCTGTTTGTCCTTGCAAGGTGCACGTGTGAAGGTCGTCACTTACACGTGCAGCTTTGCCGTTTTGCACACAGACAGGCAGAAACTTTGTATAATTACAGAGGACTCGATCTTTACCTCAGTTCCACTGTAAGAGGGGAAACAAACACTGGGCGTTTAAAGTGATGACCAAAAGAAGCACTTCCGAGAAACCTCTTCATGCCAGAGAGCAGGTGTAAATCTGGACATGGTTATACACACAAATTCCCTATATGAAGCGAGGTGTATGTTCTTCTCCTCTCCAGAGCGCACCCTTGTATAATTTGGACATCACTGGGACAGGCATGTGAAAATTCTGGCCTTTCTAAAATGGTATTTGCACGTGAACAAAGTTTCCATGTAAATATGCCGGTACATCCACCTGCAGAAAGTGAATGAGGCTTCTCAAAGAATCCCAAAAATAATCAAACTATTTTTGTCTCTCAACGCACAAGCTTTGGAACTCATTGCTGGAAGATGTGGTAAAAGCTGTTAGCATAGCCGGGCTTGAAAAGACTTGGACTAACTCCTGGAGAAATGTACATGAACCATTATTAAGGTAGCCCTGGAGAAACCACTGCTCATTCCTGGGATAAGTAACATGACAACTCACTACTTCTGGGATATACCAGATACTGGGGACCTGGATTGGGCACTGCTGGAAACGGACCTTTGATATGGCCCAGTATAGCAGTTCTTAGTCGCGATCCCGATGTCTGAAAACATGTGTGTGGATGCTCCAATCACAGAGACGTCCCCAGAGTCATTTAATAAATAGTGTTTAAGGATATTCGATTAGGCAGAGGACATGTCTTGATTATTAAGATACCACCTTGATTATTAAGATACCACCTTGATTATTAAGATAAGGCAGTTTAGAAATACTGTTAAATAAAAAATAAATAAATAAATGTCTGGGGTGATGCAATGGACTCGATTTCAGAAATGTTGAGGATGTCTGCAACTCCATCAAAGTTTAGACCAGATCCAGGCACAGTTACAGAACATCCAGAGAATGTAAAAAGATGGAGAGTTAAGTGACTTGTCCAAGATCACAAGGAGCAATAGTGGGATTTGAACCCTGGCCGTGGCCCATGACTCTAACTATGAGACATCCCACTTCTGAAATACCCTTGCGGGTACGTCTATGTAGATGTTCCCATAGACCTCCATATCGGACATGTCCATGTTTGTGAAATCATGCCTGAACTTACCATTCCCCTAGATATATCCTAGACCCCAGCTGTGTTGTCTGTTTTGACTGTTGTGTTGTCTTGACTAGATCATAAGCTCTTAGAGCAAGGACTGTCTGTTATATCTGTATAGTGCTCTGTACGCCTTGTAGCTCTATACAAATGCTAAATAGTAGTAGTGGTAACTTGAACGTGCCTGCTATTGTTACAGAAATTCTGGTTTGGACATCCTTCACTTGTTCAAACCTTTCTACTGCTTTCGTCGATTGACTTACCTACCACCAGGCAGCTGAAAATGAGGAATGTAAACAGGATAAACTTATCCATGTTTTTCTTTCCTTCAAAGCAGGGTGGAACCTCTCAGATACTTGAAGACGCTCCTGTAGAGTAGAAGAATCTTCCCTCTAGCTCTCCCGGAGCATCATATCCTGCTACTATATACCCCAGTGAAGGGAACAGTAGCTAATCAGATTTGATGTTACTTACATCTTCCACTTAAGCAACCTATGAAATGTATCTTTTCACAAGATGGTCTGTAGGTTTTGTCAATAAGACATCATGACCTGTATTTGTCCCTGTGTCTCCATCCGAGAACACTTGTTCCTAAGCAGTAGACTGAGTGGTTCCAAGTGCAGGAACACTGGATCCTACTAAGGTTAATAGATGCTGGTTGTCCCTGTGTGAAGATGATGGACTATGATGCGACTCACTGAAGCTGTAACTAATTGCAGTGGTGCATGACACAGACTGGGGTGCTCGGGCCAAGAGCATTTTGGTAGGTGGAGAATGGACAAAAATATCAGCCACACCCATGCCCTCCCACCCTCAACCACGCCCCAGCCTACATCATCGGAAATGACATCACCGGAAACAGTGTGTCATCAGAAATGGACACTGTCCATTTCCGATGATATCAGCGGAAGCAGAGTGACTGACTCCGGAAATGTGTTTTGCTTCTGGTTAATGCTGACATCTGCAAAAGCAGGAACCCTGGAAAACAAAACAAAAAAATGCTTTCTCTCCCCCCTGCCCCAGTTCTTTTTTCTCACAAAGCAGTGCAATGCTTTTATTTGTTGTTGTTGTTGTTGTTGTTAAGTGCTGTCGAGTCGGAGTCGACTCATGGCGACCCTCTGGATAGCTATCCTATATTGTGTTCGGTCTTCAGTCAGGCGGCTCATTGTTGACAGACTGGTACCCGTAGCTGCTGTTATTGTATCGATCCATCTCATTGCTGGCCTTCCTCTTTTGCGTTGACCTTCTATCTTGCCAAGCATAATGTCTTTCTCTAATGATTTCTCTCTTCGCATGATGTGTCCAAAGTATGAAAGTCAAAGTCTTGTCATCTGAGCTTCTAAAGAAAGCTTAGGTTTGATCTCCTTTAGTACCGACTGGTTTGTTCTTCGGGCAGTCCATGGTATACACAGTATTCGCCGCCAGCACCATAATTCAAAGGCATCAATTTTCTTCCTATCTGTCTTTTTCACTGTCCAGCTTTCACATCCATATGATGTTATTGAAAATACCATGGCTTGAACAAGTCGAATCTTTGTATGGAGAGAGGCATCTCTACTCTTGAGAATCTTATCTAGGTCTTTCATAGCCATTCTGCCAAGAGCAATGCGTCATCTGATTTCTTGACTGCTTGCTGCTTCTTTATTGATAGTTGATCCAAGTAGGTTAAAGTTGTTCACAATTTCAATTTCTTCTCCTTCAACGATGAACCTGTTGATTATGCCAGTTGTCATGATCTTTGTCTCTTTACATTAAGGTGCAGGCCCATTTTGAGACTATGTTCTTTGATTGTGAGAAGCAAATGTTTCAGATCATCTTCACTTTCAGCCAGTAATGTGGTATCATCAGCATAGCGAAGGTTGTTGATGAGTCTTCCACCAATCTTCACACCTCTGTTGTCTTCATACAATCCTGCTTCTCTGATGATCTGTTCTGCATATAAATTAAACAGGTAGGGGGAAAGTATGCGGTCTTGTCTTACACCTTTGCTTATTTTAAACCATTCTGTTTCTCCTTGTTCCGTTCGAACTGTTGCTTCTTGATCAATGTACAGATTGCGCAAGAGAACGATCAGGTGTTCTGGTATACCCATGCTTCTTAATGTGGTCCAGAGTTTTTCATGGTTTACACAGTCAAAAGCCTTGCTATAGTTGATAAAGCACAAATAGATATCCTTTTGGTATTCTTTAGTCTTTTCAAGGATCCATCTCACATCCGCAATGATGTCTCTCATTCCTCGCCCTTTCCTGAACCCTGCTTGCACTTCAGGTAGTTCTTGTTCCAGGTATGGTTGTAGTCTCTTTTGAATAATCTTCAGTAGAATCTTGCTGGCATGTGGGATCAGAGCGATTGTGCGATAATTTCCACAGTCAGTTGGATCACCTTTCTTTAGTGTTGGTATAAACACAGATCTTTTCCAGTCACTTGGCCATGATGTTGTCTTCCATATTTCTTGGCAGAGCCTTGTGAGTACGGTAACAGCTGCATCAGATTGCTGCAATACTTCTATGGGAATGCTATCAATGCCTGGTGCTTTGTTCTTTGATAAGGCTTTCAATGCTGCTTCAACTTCTTCTTTCATCACCAATGGTTCCCGATCATAAGGTACAGGTTGAAACGGCTGTTGGTCCACTTGATCTTTATCATATAACAACTCTGTATATTCCTTCCACCTTTTCTTGATCTTCTCAGCATCATTCAACATAGAACCTTGAGCATCTTGTAACATTCCAATTCGAGGCTGGAACAGTTTCTTTAACTCTCGTAGCTTTAGGAAAGCCGATCTTGTTCTTCCTCTAATAGTTTCTGCTTCTATTTCCTTGCAAGTGTCATTGTAGTACTTTTCCTTGTCCTGTCTTGCTGCACGTTGGAAATCTCTGAGTTCTGCGATTGTCTTTCTTTCTCCTCTGGCTTTAGCTTCTCTGCGTTTCTGGGAATTTTCAGAGTTTCTTCCGTCATCCATTTTGGCCGTTTTTGCTTTTTCACCTTTTCTAGAGACTTCTCGCTTTCTTCCAACACAACTTTCTTGATGTCATTCCATAACTCTTCCAGAGCTCTGTCATGTGTATCTAAAGCAGCAAATCGATTTTGCAGGCAGTCTTTAAATTCCAGTGGTATATTCTCAAGGTCATATTTTGCTGCATTCATGAGTGGTTTGCTCTTTTTCAACTTTAGCTTGAGTTTGCATACTAGTAGTTAATGATCTGTACCACAGTCAGCTCCAGGTTTTGTCTTTGTTGACGTTACAGAGCTTTTCCACCGTTGACTTCCACAGATGTAGTCAATTTGATTTTTATACAATCCATTGGGTGAAGTCCATGTGTACAGTCACCGCTTGTGTTGCTGGAAGAAGGTGTTTGAGATGAATAGATCATTGGTCTTGCAGAATTCTATCAGTCTTTCTCCAGCTTCATTTCTGTTGCCAAGTCCATATTTTCCAACTACTTTGCCTTCTTCTTTGTTGCCAACCTTTGCGTTCCAGTCACCCATGACTATCAGGATATCCTGTTTGCATGTTCTGTCAATTTCAGCTTGTACTTGTTCATAGAACTCTTCAATTTCATTCTCTTCTGCAGCTATTGTTGGGGCATATACTTGAATTATAGTTGTGTTGATAGGCAATCCTCGTAGACGAATAGAGATTAAGTGTTCGCTGACTGCATTGTATTTCATTACAGTTCTTGCAAGTTTCTTCTTTATTATAAATGCAACACCATTTCTTCTTTGTCTTTCATTTCCAGCATAGTAGACCATGTGATCATCTGACGCAAAGTGCCCCATGCCAGTCCATTTCAGTTCGCTGACACCCAACAGATCAAGTTGTACACGTTCCATTTCATTCTTGACCACCTCCAACTTCCCTTGGTTCATGCTTCGTATGTTCCATGTTCCAATGTTTAAGACATCTTTATAGTTTCTGACTCTCATTTCATGCGCAGCTACATCAGCAGCCAGACTTCCCGAGGGCTTTGATCCAACCACATCATAAATGCTGGCTTTACTCTGAAAAGTCTTCAGCTCTTCCCCAGTAGCTAGTTGAGTGCCTTCCGACCTGGGGGTCTCATCTTCCAGCACCATAGCACAATTTGTTTTGTTGTAACTATCCATTGGGTTTTCATGGCAAGATACAGAAGTAGATTGCCGGGCCTTTCTTCCGCGCAGTTTAAGTTTGGTGTTGTTGCCGTTGTCACAAAAATGTGATCCTCCGCCGTCAACACTGTCCCATTCTGCTGCTGCCCAGATGGGTGGTTTGTCTTGGTCTGGCACCTCAGCTGAGACCTGTACATCTTGGGAGACCCTGCCAGTAGTTAAACTACCGATAGTTTAGCTCTCAGCATCACTGGTGCACGCAAGCCCTCACAGCACGACAAGCTGCAAACCAAGTGAGAGCTTTTATGTGTATTGCTGGCTATTTAGAACTGATTGTTAAAAATAACCCTTTGGTAGCAGCAGCAGGAACACAATGCATTTGGTATACAGGCTTTTCGCAGAGACACAGCACTTGGGTATACAGGCTTTTCACAGAGACACATCCCTTGGTATAGTTCAGAAGCTTTTCTTTCTAAAATGTTAAACCGCAATTAACATTGGAGTGGAGGAGTGGCCTAGTGGTTGGGGCAAGGTACTTCAGGCCTGAAGGTCAGGGGTTTAAATCCCACTAGAGGACAGCAACCTTGGGCCGGAAGGACTGGGGTTTCTAGTCCCACAGGTGCTCCTTGTGGTCTTGGGCAAGCCACTTAACCCTCCATAGCCCATGTTCCCTGTAAAATAGTTATCTCCAAGTTATAATGCCCTGTTCAATGTAATTTCAGTTTGTTCAATGTAAACCGCACTGATGCAGAATAGCATGGTATATAAGAGAATGTAAATAAATAAAATCAGAGAACACATCTTTGTTAGAGAAACCAGTGCTGTCCATGTGATAGAATTTTGCTTTTAAGACCTCACTGTTAGAAAGAAGTATTCTGGCAGTCCTGTAGTTCAGACTGAAATACAGAGAGAGACCTGAGTTCAAATCCCACATCAGCTTTTTTTTAGTGGCTTTGAAAAAAGAAAAAAAATACAGAGAGAAACAAGTCTGAGCATGCTTCTAGGATATGGTAACACGTGATTGGCCGAAACAAGAGACTTGTTCTGAGCATGCTCCTGGTATAAGGCTGTGTGTCCTGTGTGGGGAAAATTCTAACACAGAGATTCAAAAAGAAAAAATGGCTCTTTTTGGAGCACCAAGCAGAATTTCCAACAGGGTGAATAACATTAATTATTTTCTTAAGGATTGTGATGCCGCAGCAGAGGGTTATCCACCGATAGAAAATCCATTTGAACAACAGGAGAGTCCGGCAGAGTCTGAACATGAATTATCAGGGGTTGAATATTTACCAGATGCCCAAAAGTTGTTTGACTCTCAAGATCTTTGTGATTTAGGCACTGAAATTGACTTACCGGATGACAACGCAACGGATCCAGAGGACATAGAATTATATTATGCCGTGGCAGCTGCAGAAACAACCTATTTACTGGGAGAACTAGAATCAGCAGAGGTAAGAGAAGTCTTTTTTGTAGAAAAGTGTTATAGAAGAGGTAGTTCATTTCACACCGACATTGTTTGGTTTTTGTAGGGAAGTAACGAATCTCCGCTCCTACAAGAGCTAGAGGACATACAGGCAACCAATCTACGTTGTTTGTGCTTTCTCTGTACATATCAAAGGGAGACATTTGATGTCACAGACAGCCAAAAGGACAACTCAAAACCTGAAAAAATAAACACATTTAAATCTGTTATACAAGCAACGGTGGGCTGTATTATCAAGAAATGCTGGCAGGACGTTATGAATAGAGACTGTGCAGCCTGTCTAATACATGCTCCAGGACAAAGACATCACAATTGCCTGAGGTGGGGACACAAGGAAATACAACAGAAAATCCATAAAACTTGTAACAGGTTGTGTCTAGGACCTATTGTAAATGTTGCCATATGATAAGAATGTGGAGAACGTCTGGGAATGGGGGGAATGTGTATTAGCCACATAGGTCCACATACACAATATATAGTATCTATTACAATGTATTGTCTGCGAAAAAAAAAATGGTGTGGTGTGAATTAGCTGTGGGGGTGGGGGTGGGGGTGACACATAAAACAATAGGCCAGAGATCCAGAGATGTTTCAGTCAAAGAGTCTGGGGTTGTAAAGCCCATCAAAGAATTTCATTTAAAAAGGTGCAGTACATTTCAGCTGACAGAAAAGATCACATAGTCTCTATAACTTGTAACATCGGCACCTCTTCAGACATCAACATGGTGAGTAGATATGAGTCTTACTTTTTAAAAATATTGGCTATGTAATGTTTCTGTCTCTGAATTTATGATTGTCTTTAAAAATAGGAGCAGAAACCAGATTTTACAAATAGGCTGTCTCTTACAAAACGAAGACAGCAAAGAAAGTTAAAAGGTATGTCGTGTGTTTTTTAATTTGCCAGTAGCCATGCTCTTTATAATGTGTCTTATGTTTATTTTTTAAATATTAAAGACCAGGAAGCTGCTACAAAGCAGATCACGCAGTCTATTAATAAGGAGGCCATATCAGAACCATGTGCTTCAGACACCAACATTGTGAGTAGATATGAATCTTACTTTTTAAAAATACTGGTTATGTAATGTTTCTGTCTCTGAATTTATGATTGTCTTTAAAAACAGGGGCAGAAACCGGGTTTTACAAATAGGCTCTCTCTTACAAAACGAAGACAGCAAAGAAAGTTAAAAGGTATGGCATGTATTTTTTAATTTTCCAGCAGCTATGCTCTTCATAATGTGTCTCAACCTTTAATCTTTTTTATTTTAGACCAAGAAGATGCTACAAAACAAGATGACCAACCTAATCAACAGACGGTACCTTACCGAAAGCCAAAAGACAAGCAAAATAGTAAGTATTCAGGCTTTATCCCTCACCTAGATTTTAAGGCCGCTGTAAAAGAAAAAAAGTATTAGCCCCTACGTTTTCTTTTTCAGATCGAGAAAATGTTAGACTTCTCTCCCATAGTCACTGATTTTCTAACAGGAAAAGATCATACAGCCAAAGTTTTTCTGACGGCGAATCTACACACACCGATTCAGAATACGGAGAGCGTGGTGAAAGCCGTGTCTTTGATCATCGTGTTTCAGAGGACAGAACAAATAATCTTGCATTAGACCCCTCTGAAGAATCAGAACCAGTTAGCTATGTTGAGTTTGTGAAAAGGTGGGATCGTAAATTGGACAAGTTTAATGGTGTAATTTATTCAGAGGAATTTCGGTTTATTAATTTAGACAGGTTAACATCATTATCTGAGGCTCAAAACACCATTCGGCAAGGTAGTCAGTATATTCTGGATGAGGTTAACAGCAGAGTTTCACCTGGTGATTATGTACAGGTGCATCTACATTCATCTCTTTTTCACAATTCCTTGTATTCTGGAAAGGTAAACCCAGAAGCATTAGATGCGGATGATTTCTTAGATCAGATCGCTAAACTCCTTCAGAGTCACAGAGAAATCCAGGTTTGTGATATATTCCGTGTTGTTGTACTTGTCATAAGAAATCAGGGTGGGGGGGGGCTCGTAGGGTCTTAAAGACTATACCATTTAGCTAAATTATTCATAAGAAAAGGATGTATTTGATAGACTTGAATAACACTGATAATAACCTGTGTTTTGCAAGTAGCCTCACAGCCCTCATGTCACTGGTAAAAATGACAGATGTCAAACTGTTAGAAGGTGCTAAAAAACTACATAATGAGTTGGGATGGCCGGTACATAGAAAAGTCATGCTCGATGATGTAGCAATATTTGAGCAGCATTTAAAGATAAACATACGCATTGTGCTTTACACAAATTCATGGGTTTGTTTTAAGACATCAGACAGACCCATGTTCCCTAAGACTGTTCTTGTTGCTACACGATGACCATTTCTATGGTATAACCGATGTCAAAAAATTCTACGGGGAGCGCAAACTCTGTAGTTACTGTCAGAAACCGTACAGTCACGATCATAATTGCACATTATGGTGTCGTCTTTGTTTGACACTAACGTGTCTGAATAATGTTGGTGTACAACAGAGATGTCCTATTTGCAAACTCTTTTGTCGTTCTAAAGAGTGTTTAGATAGACACATGTATTTGGCTCTGAAAAAAGAAGTGGCGTGTTTATCTAAGATACTGTGCCAGAAATGTGAGTCTTATGTGGACAAGAAACATAAGTGCAAGGGTCGGCATTGTAAACTATGCCGTGAACCCCTAACCGGGGATGTCGTCCACTTATGTTTTATGACCCCTATTGGTAAAACTGAAACATCTGAAAAGTATATTTTTTATGATTGTGAATGTATGCAAGAAACAGGCTGGCATGTCCCTAATTACATATACGCGACGGACTTAAATGATGAAAGAAACTGGGAATTCAAGGGCCTCAAATGTATTTCTGCCTTTATATAGATTTTTTTGTGACAAAAAATTTAAAGGCTACACCTTCATAGCCCATAATTGCAAAGGTTATGACAGTTATTTTGTTCTTAAACAACTACTAAAGGAAAAGATGAGCACAGGGCTGCTGGTTCAAGGTGCTAAACTTTTACAAAGACATCTCTGTTCAGGGTGCTAAACTTTTACAGGACATCTCTGTTGTACACCAACATTATTCAACATATGCAACATCACTTACGGACACAATGCATTACAACATAGATAAGCTGCTCTCGATGGTATACAACATGACGGAACAATGATCACCCTTGAAACTAACTTGGTGGGGGAGATTAGAGACTATAAAAATGAGCATAGCTCCCAAGATAAATTATGTTTTGGCTATGTTACCCTTTCTACTACCAGACACACATATACAACTTTGGAGAGGACTCTGATACGTTTCCTATGGAAGGGTAAACCACCTAGGATAGCCACATTGAAGTTAAAATGGGGTAGAGAGGCAGGAGGGGTGCATTTCCCAGATTTTCGTTGGTACCCTTATGCTTTTCTTTTGCCACAGGGTCTGCAATGGGCCCAGGATAATAATTCGGGACACTGCCCAAGATGGTGTAAACTAGAGAAGCGATTAGTAGACCTCATACCAATTGAGTTACTCCTCGAAATGTCCTCTCAAGACGGGGAGGTGCCCTCAGTGATAATTCAGGATACGCAGTGCGCGTATCAATTTTTAATTAATAAAATCGGCATCGAAAGTAATCCCCTTTATGGTTTAACCCGAAATTTAAGATTCAGGGTAAGACTGTTAAATGGAGGGCCTGGTATTCACGTGGTATCTGGTCTTTAGGTCAACTTTTTTGAGATTCTAGGTGGAAACCATTTTCCTCGTTACAAGATGAATACGCCTTACCTGGCTCTTGTTTCTTTCAATGGATACAGTTAAAGCATTGTGTCACTAAGTCCAGGGTGGCTCTACCACCTTTGGAACTGGAAATGACTAGTCAGATGATATCCCCTGAAGAGAACTCTGTGGTCGCCTCAAAACTATACAAATTAATACAGGAACATGCTCAGCATCGCCCCATAGCAATTGAAAGGATTTGAGAACAGGAGATCGGTGAGTTGGCTGCGCCACAGCTATGGGCTAAGTTTGGGACTCACTAATAAGAGTGTCTCAGTCTGCCTCCCTAATGCAATCTCTGTATATTTTGGCGCATAAGGCATTTATCATGCCGGTCAAATTAGCCAAATGGGATAGAAAGGCTGGCAATGTATGCTGGTCCTGTAAAGCTGTCCCCGGGACATTCTCACACATGATATTAGAATGCCCTTGTGTTCAGTTTTTTTGGGAACCTGTATTGGAGCGAATTCAACAAATCCTAAAGTTCCAAGCACCTTTGACATGGCAAATCCTTATTTTCCGCTCTATAGCGGGTATTTCCTCCCTAATAACTGAGAACCATTTTCTATTCAATTTTATGTTGGGAGTGGCTTTGAGTCTAATTTTTAAATATTGGAAAGATCCTTTGCAGCTTAATTGGTGTCTCTGGTGGAACCATCTATGCTTATACGGTAAGTATGAGCGCATACAGAAGGTTTCCCGTAGTCCACACTCCCCCGAATTAGGGAAATGGAGAGCTTTGGACAATTATATCCAACACTCGTCCTAATGGTGCTTTTGCTCTACATTCCTCCTTTTCTTCTTTCTTTGCTTCCCTCACCATTATCTTTCTTCTTCGCCCTTCTCTTTACCTCACTTTAGGGTTCCCCCTAGGGTTCGATATTGATTTATAAGCAGATGAGTTCACCTCAGGAGCACTATTTTATTTATTTATTTATTTAACAGTCTTTTCTATACCGCCCCTTCCAGAGATCAGGGGCGGTTTACATTGAACATTAAACAGAACAATTGTATACTTCTGTATACATTTACAGGGAACATTATGCTTTAACTATGTACAGGTGTACTTACAGGGAACATATTTTGAACAGATTAGAACGCAGAGATTGAAGCTGTTGGGGAAGCAAGTGTTCCTTGTTCTACATGTAAATAAAGGAGTTGGGCGGGTGGGCTAGTTAGGTTGGTTATGCTGATGTCATAAGTGGTAAACTTGACGTTTTTTTTCTGCTTGTTATATAATTTTCTTTTCTGTTTGTAATATTTCCAGTTAAAATGTATATAAATAAACGCATTAAAAAAAAGATAACCAGTTACTTTGGGTGCTGATGAATAATCGTTGTTGAAAGGTAACCAGATAGCTATCCAGTTTGCTTTTCAATCAACACCACACTTAACTGATTATCTTTTAGCGGATAGCACAGAATATCAGTGTGATCCGGTTAAATAATAATGGCACTCTCAATATAACCCTGGCTGGTATCCAAGATAAGCAAATAAAGTTTAATTGTTCAATAGGTTGTCTGGATAAATTTTAATCCGTGGTCGGGACAGGAAATGTCTTTATTTATTTTGTAACCTTCAGTGGAATACAACATAATATTTTGCATCAATAACAGATCAGGCAGGTCTTGAGTCATCTCATTGTAAGTCTTCAAAACGATACTGCAAAACATCATTAGGAGTTTAGGAAAACAGAACTGGGTCAGACTGTCAGAGCGTAGGATTTTGGGTCGTTTATAAATTCATAAGCCGCAGTCTCACTTGCTCTATGTGCCTTTTGCAAAACAGTCTTCTGGACTGTCTTTCTTAGTGGCCTCGTCTTCGCACAAGTCTGTGTCACAGCGCGTGATGTGACTTCTACTACCGTGAACTGGGATCGTTGGTGCATTCGCTTTTTTTGACACACTGGTACTTCAAAGGTAAAAGGGAACAGACTGAAAAAATAGATCAGGACACATTTGGTTAATGCAAAATGAATGGCAAGTAAGAAGCAATATATGAAATAGTGCAAAAAGAAGTCAAGAGAGAACAAGAACATTTTCGCTCAGTTCGACCAGTGTTAACGCCATGTAAGGTCTCTGTTACTTCAGGAAGAGAGGCCCAGGCTGAAAGATTTGTCTGGGATTTAGTGGAGATTCAGCAGAGGAACGAAGGGATGGTGGGGTGGGATATTGAAGTCATGTCAAGAAACAAGGGAATGGAAGAAAGGAAAAAGGCAAAGATAGATGAGGGGGCACGAGAGCAGAAGGGGAAGAAAACAGAGAGACAATGCAAAGAAAATAAAAGAGCGAGACAAAGATACACAGGCAGGTAAATGTGAAGTAATGGTTACTGCTTGCCAGAAAATTCCAAAAATCTTACCTTGGTTAACCACTTTATCATCTTGGTGTACTACTGCAGACCCTCATCGATCTTCAGCTATATTCACATTTTCCCCCCAGTTAAAGATCTGTGCAACATTTGACTTCCACTAATACTGCTTATTTCTTCTACTGTACATTATCTAAGGTAGGTAATTTTTCTATCATAAGTTCTCTTTTTTTCTCCTCCTTTCTAAGGTGTTGTGAAGGAGTATATGGGAAACTTCCCATCCCCGCAGGGACTCTCCCCAGCCAAGGCTAGACGGGTAAGAAGAGCTTAAACCCCCATCCCTTTAAGAGAAAAGGCTGGAGAATGTCTGGGGAGGGTGTGGCCTGGCTTCAAGACTAAGCCAGGAAGCAGGAAACCAGGGAGGAGAGAGAGGAGCCTGCGGTTCTGGAGCATACCTGAAGACCCCTTACTTGTAAAAGAGGCTGCTGGGGAGGTAGGAAGCATTTGAAGTTTATTACTGTCTGCTCAGTCTTGCTGCTGGAGTTCTGCTGGGTTGGAGACATTTTGCTGGGCTGTGCTGCCCGAAGTGAGGAAACTTTGAGGAGCAGTTTGTTTGATTTGGAAGTGCCCTCTGTGCTGAAGCAGCCCTGTTGAGGGCAATTAAAGACTTATTACAGCTAGGGGAGAAGCCTAGGGTTATTGTCTGGATGCTGGTTGCCCAAATAAAAGCTATTTTTTTTAAAACCTCTTGTGCCTTACTCTGGTCACATCTATCACAGATGTGTGTATATATGAGAAAGCTAGGAAAATGGTTGAGCGGGTCTATCAAGACCTCTAAGAGGCAAGACTTAAAACCTTTCTATAGCTAGTTGGGAGGATTATCTTAAAAAAAGGAGGGGGGAATCTGGTCAGTTGTGATTGAAGGCTCAAGGGGCTGTGGTCCAGGAGTGGTCAGTTCTGGTTAATCTGGAAGCCCAAAAGAACAAGAAGAAAATGCCCCTCCCCCCAACAAAAAAAACCATCTATGATAAGGTGGACATGCTGATGAAGAGGGAGAAAAGAGCCGTATTCGAACTTCTAAGCCAGCTTGAGGAGTAGCTGAGAGAAAACAAAATTTAACATGAGGTCACATGATGGCTGCCTGAAAGGTTGGATGAATCCTACTGGCTCCCGCTCTCCTTGACCTACAACTGTTGCTCCCCACTACAATAATGTTTGTTTGGACTCTGACAAGTGACAGGAGAGTAAGCGGTCATCTTGCACCCCAGCTCTCTCTGGAAAATGAATTAAATGGGTTGGCAGCGAACAAAGATGGAGCACTTAGGGTTCCAAGAAGGCATTCACACCGCTGCAGAGGATTCAACTCAACCCTCGCATGCAGCTGAAACTACCCGCCCTGCATCAGAAGCTTCCTTTTTCTTAACCATTCATACTGTGCTAGATGATGACCACATTCACGACTTGGATTTCAATGACCATCTTAAGCACATTTAGTCAGCGATCAGCGTGGTCAGAAAGAAGGTGCAGGAGGCTGTGGGCCAGACTGAGCAGGCTAAGCAGCAACGGTTGGCCGAGAGCAGTGACATACTGCCACTTTCTCAAAACAGAGATGATCTGGGAAACTATCCCAGAAAAAATGATCTAAGGTTGGTGGGAGTAATGGAAGAGACTGAAAGCAGGACAATGGAATAATATGTTGGTAATTTTCTGTGTGACCTTTTCTCGGATCCACCCCTTCCGGCAGACTTTGTGATTAAAGATCCCACCGAATAACTGCCCATCCTCTCAAGCAATCTAACAGACCGCAAACTCTTTTGTTGAAGGTCTTGAACTACTGGCACAAAGAAAGTGTTTTGCAAAGAGCTAGGAGAAGCGGAGGGTTGAGTTACACAAATTCCAGAATTATGTTGTCCCCAGATTTTAGTCCTGAGATGAATAAATTGAGACGACAATATGATGATGGACATTCCCACAATATCACACAATCAATGCTTTACCTAGCAAGGTTTGAAATTCAATGGAAGGGGGAAGCGCAGATCTTTTTTATATCGATACCTTGTATACCATGTATTCCACAGTACCTCACCCTCCTCCCATTGTGTACAGCTCAGTACCTCATCCTCCCATCATAGATTATTGCACCCCAACTGAAGACTGGACAAAAATATTCTAGGATTGCACTTCAACACTCAGTTTTTTGTTCTTCTATTTGTAATTGTTTTCAGATTGCTTTAGCTCTGTATATCAGATTTGTTTATGACTTAGCAGGCCCAATATTTCCTAGTGTAGAATCATTTAAAATGTTTATATTGTTAGTTTAGCATTCTTTCTTTTATTGTATTATGCATATGAATACTATTTATATTTTTCTATTTTATTACACTTTTTATATTGTAATTTTATATTGTTTTGTTTTGTTTTCATTGCTTGTCCCCTAGTCTTTCTATGTAGTGAAGCAGTAAAGACCAATCTATATTTTATAGACCTCTATCATATTTCCCTTAGCCATCTATTTGCTAAATTGAAGAGTCCTAACCTTTTAAGCCTTTCCTCATAGGGGTATCCTTCCATTCCCTTTACCATTTTGGTGGCTCTTCTCTGTACCTTTTCTAGTTCTGCTATATCCTTTTTAAGATCTGGTGACCAGAATTGCGCACAATATTCAAGGTGCGGTCACACCATGACACGATACAGAGGCATTATAATATCCTTGTTTTCATTCTCCATTCCTTTCCTTATGATTCCTAGCATTCTATTTGCTTTCTTGTCCACCACTGCACACTGGGCGGAGGGTTTCAAAGTTTTATCCATGAAAACGTCTAAATCCTTTTCCTGGGTGCTGGATCCCAATGTGGAACTTTGCATTGAGTAACCATATTTTGGGTTGTTTTTCCTTAAGTGCATAATCTTGCACTTATCCACATTAAATTTCATCTGCTATTTGGATGCCCAATCTTCCATTTTTATCAAGGTCCTCTTGCAATTCTTCACAACCCTCTTGCATTTTAGCAACTTTGATTGTTTTTGTTTCATCTGCAAATTTGATCACCTCACTCATACCTCACTCCTTTTTCCCATTTCTAGGTCATTTATGAATATTTATTTATTTTATTTATTTATTTAGTGTACATTTATATCCCGCTACTTTCAGCGATCAGCAGCGGTTTGCTATACATAACAGCATGGTTGTACAGGCCATGGATTAAAAACATACATAATGATTCAGTACAGGACACAACACTCAGATTACAGGTTTACACTTGATTGCAAGACAGTGATTTCACATGTATGTACATATTTACAGGTTGACGGATCTATTGGTGTTTGAAGTGTAGTGTTCTTTCCTTGTGCATGGTGATTCACTGGGGTTAGAACATAGAGGTTATGTGGGATTGAAGTGCGTCTGGAAAAGATGTGTCTTTAGCTTTTTTCTGAAGTCCAACAAGTCACTGTTTGCTCTCAGCTCGCATGGTAGTTGGTTCCATAGCAGTGGCGCTATAAATGAGAACGCTCGGTTGCTGGTAGTTGCAGTGACAGATCTCAGGCTACCCGGGACGATGAGGGTATTGAGGTGTGTGGCTCTTCTGCTTCTGTTATTTGGCTGCGATGTGATAAGGGCGTTGAGATACGAGGGTGCTATATTATGAATGAGCTTGAATGTGGTGATTAGGATTTTGTATTGTATGCGTGCAGTGATGGGGAGCCAATGTAGGTCCATTAGTATTGGTGTTATATGCTCCTTTAGGCCTTTCCTCATGATTAATCTAGCTGCCACATTTTGCGCCATTTGGAGGATGTTGAGGGTTTTTTTAGGCAACCCTTGTAGTATAGCGTTGCAGTAGTCCAGGTGAGGAATGATGAGGGCTTGAGCAACGGTCCTAAAATCAGAGTGCTCTATGATGCTACGTAGTGGTTGCAAGACTTTTAGTTTGTGGAAAATGGTTCGATTGGTAATTCGGAGCTGCTTTTCCATCTTTAGGTTGCAATCCAGTGTCACGCCTAGGTATGTTAAAAAGCAGCGGGCCCAGCATAGATACCTGGGGTACTCCATTACTTACCTTTCTCCATTGATAAAATTGGTCATTTAGCCCTACTATTATATATAATTATATGTATGTATATGTGAGTGAAATTGCTGAAGGACTGAATGGGGAAAAGTCTCTTTTTGCAGATGACACAAAAATTTGCAACAGAGTGGTCTACCCTGAGGGAGTGGATAATATGAGGAAAGATCCACAAAATCTGGAAGAATGGTCTAATGCTTGGCAGTTAAGATGTAATGTGAAGAACTGCAGTGTCATGCACTTGGGATGCAGAAATACAAGAGAATTGTATGAGATAGGGGGCAATAGGTTGGTGTGCACGGACCAGGAGAAGGACCTCGGCGTGATTGTTTCTGAGGATCTCAAAGTGGCAAAACAGTGTGACAAGGCGGTGGCCAAAGCCAAATGGATGCTGTGTTGCATACAGAGAGGAATTACCAGCAGAAAGGAAGAGGTACTAATGCCACTGTACAAGTCGCTGGTGAGGCCTCACTTGGAATATTGTGTTCAGTTTTGGAGACCGTATCTCACAAAGGATATAAAGACTGGAAACTGTTCAGAGGAAGGCGACCAAAATGATTTGGAGCCTACGCAAGAAGACGTATGAAAAGAGACTCCAAGACCTAAATATGCATACCCTGGAGGAGAGGAGGGACAGGAGAGATATGATTCAGACCTTTAAATACTTAAAGAGTATTATAGAACAAACAAACCTCTCCCAAAGACGGGGAAGCTGTAAAACTAGAGGATATAACATGAAGCTGCAAAGGGGTAAACTGAAAGGCAACATCAGGAAATACTTTTTCACTGAAAGGGTGGTGGATGCTTGGAATGGAAGTGGTGGGGGCAAATACAGTGACAGAATTCAAAATAGCATGGGACAGACATGGTGGACCCCTTTATAGCAACAGGATAAAATCAAAATAAACTTAACTGTCTGATATCTGAACAAATAGAGGTGACCTGCACGGAGTGGTAGATATAGCCCTAAACAAAGGCATGGGTAGGGGTGACCTGCACAGAGCAGTGGGCACATCTACTCTTGCCGCCTTGCTGGGCAGACTAGATGGACCGTGCTGGTCTTTATCTGCCATTATATACTATGTTACCATATCTTGTAACCAGTTCCTAATCCACAATAGTACACTGCCTCCTAGTCCTTAACTTTTTAATTTCCCCAGGAGTCTGTCATGATGGACCTTATCAGAGGCTTTCTGAAAATTCAGATATGCTAGGAGGGTCATTCCATAATATGAAAAGACCATTTGGACATGCATGAAAGAGAGGTTTCAGAATACAGCTATAGATTTTGTTGGTCAAAACCTGTCTCCCGTGTGCATCCACGGCGTGAAAATGGGGATCTCAGAATGTCCCCGAGAGGGGTGGAATGTGGGCGTGGTTTGCCATGGAGACGTATAAGCATATTCAAGAAAGCGCTGTGTACATTTCCTGTGTTTCCCTTGGATGTACTCACTATTCCTGCCGATACGTGGAATAAGGCCAGTACTTAGAAATATTTCTGCTTTGTTTGTATAGCGGTTGTGACAAGACTGCCTCAAACTGGGATGACAGCAGTCTGTTGAACACAGATGTATCTTTCATAAGGTGTGAGAAGCAAGCCCAGGGGCCTTAATAGCTACCCCTAAAGATTTATTTATTTATTTAACTGTATTTATATCCCGCTTTTCACCGGGTCAAAGCGGTGTTACATATAAGGGTGGGGAGAATTAAGTATCAGGGTGGGGCCATCACCAGGTGGGCTACGTTGATGATTTCGACATAAGACAGACTTCAGACATGGACAGTATAGTGCAGTTGTCACTCAGAGGTTCATGATGGGTGAGTTCAGGGGTTGGTGCGTTTTTTGGTGGAGGTTGTCTTGAAGTATTCTTGGAATAGGATGGTTTTTAGCTGTTTTCTGAATGATGGGAGATCGTTATTGTTTCTGAGGTGGCTCGGTACAGAGTTCCATAGGGAGGGTGTATATAGTTCAAAGGCTCGGTTGCATGTCCGTTGAGAGCATTTGGTTCTTTTGTGAGGGACGGTGAGGTAGTTGCTGGAGGCCTGTCTGGCTGTTTTGCTGTGGGCTGGACGGGTCAGCAGGGTGCGAAGCTGGGTGTTTGGTGCTTGGTGGATGGCTTTGTGGGTGAGTAGGATGGATTTGTATTTAGTTCTTGCTTCGAAGGGAAGTATGTGTAGGTCTCTTAGAATTGGGGTGATTGGTCGCTTTTCTTTGCTCGCTGAATGATTCTTGCTGTGGTGTTCAATGCAGTTCGGAGGGGGTTGGTCTGTGTGGCTGGTAGTCCATGGTAGATTATGTTGCAGTAATCCAGATGTGGGAGTGTCATAGCTTGCATCACGTCCTGAAGTCCTGAGGTTCGAGGAGAGGTCTGAGGCGTTGCACTGTTTTTGCTTTATGGAATATATTTCCTGTGGTTTTGGTAATTTGTTGCTTGAGGGTTAGCGCTTGGTCAATGATAATGCCTAGATATCTTATTTGAGGCTGTATTTGGATGCATGTGGTTCCTATGTTGAGGTGTGTAGGTGGTGTGAAATCTGGGTCTTTTGTTACTATGAGGGCTTCAGTTTTCTTTATGTTTATGGATAAGTTGTTTTCTTGTAGCCAGTGGGACACTTCGGTGAAGCATGCTGAAAGATGTATATTTGTTGGGTTTGTGGTTGTAATTGGGGCGTAGAGCATGATATCGTCAGCATATATATGGAAGTTGATGTTGTGGGTACGTATGACTGAACAGAGTGGTTGTAGGTAGATGTTGAAGAGCATGGCTGATAGCGTGGATCCTTGAGGTACTCCTTGGTGTTGCTGGAATGGGGGCGAGGTCGAGGTGCTGGTACGGATCAGTTGTTGTCTATTGGTTAGGTAGGATTTAAACCATTGAAGTGCGGTGTCTTTGATCCCAATTGACTGCAATCTTCGTATGAGGATGTTGTGGGAGATGGTGTCGAAGGCTGCTGATATATCAAGGAAGATCATGGCATATCCAGAGTGTTTTTCTTGGGTTCCTATGATGAGGGTGTTCATCAGTGTGGTCATGAGGGTTTCGACACCATGTAGACCTTTAAAAAAGAGCAATAGTGAATCTGGTGGCTATGCTGACAGGTGCTGTGGGTGCTAAAGGAGCCATTCTAGGGGGCACTAACAATTCCTGTGTTCTGTCCAATGGGACTGTTGATGCTAGACCATGAGTGTCTGCAATAGGGGTTTGTTTGCATGAGAATGGGGGGGTTAGATATGCCATAAAAGCACGGGGTGCCACAACTAGATATTAACTTATATCTATAGAGGCTGAGCATCTGTTTCCCAGAGAGCTCGGCGGTTTTTCAGCAGGCCTCGGGGCGACCACCTTCTCAGGTTCCAAACCCTCCTGAGGTCAGTCGTGGACTACTCGAAGTACCTCTCCCGCTTTGCATACAAAGGGTTCCTCGGCCCGGGAGGCAGCACCCGGTATTGGGGCCCGGCACCAAGCATGGCTCCAATCCTCAGACCGGGAACAGTGGATCCAGGAGAAGCTCCTTGACGTACCCTGCCTCGGTAAAAAGTTATTCGGCAAGCCCATAGAAGACAAGGCGGCCAAAATAGAGACGGAGTTTGTAACCCGCATTCGCCTCTCTCGGAAGACTTCCTCCCTTCCGCGGAAGAAGCAACAGATTAAAAGGCCCTTCTACCACTGGAAGGGGCTTCCCTACCATGGGTACCTGCTATACCCACCCACTCCTGCATCAGCACCTGCTGCGCAGGGCAAGGGAGGGACCCAGGGCCACCGAAAGCCGAAAGGGCTTAAAGCCCAACTACCGGCGCCACCCCAACCGGCCCAGGGGTTTTGACACCGAGCGCATAGCCTCTTGCCTCCCGACGGCATCGCCGTCCGTGGGAGGATGCCTGTCCCTCTTCATACCCGAATGGGAAATTATCACATCAGATGCCTGGGTCCTCCAGGTGATCCGGGACTGTTACAGTCTTCACCTAGCCATGCTCCCTCCCGCCTTCTCCCAACTCAAGCCTTCTCGGCTTCCCGTGCACCAGGTCGTCCTGCAGCAAGAGTTGGACAATCTTCTTGGCCAGCAGGTGGTCGAAAAGGTACCGCACCACCTCCGAGAAGGGGGTTCTACTCCCGATACTGCCTTGTTCCGAAGAGGACAGGGGTCCTGCGCCCCATCCTCGACCTCCAGAACCTCAACAAGATCCTGGTGCGGGAGAAGTTCAGAATGCTATCTCTTGGCGTTCTACTGCCCTTCCTTGAGCAGGGCGATTGGCTATGCTCCTTGGACCTCAAGAATGCTTACGCTCATATACCAATTCACCCCAAGCACAGGCAGTGCCTACGCTTCAGGGTGCAAAGGGAATACTACCAGTACAGAGTGCTCCCCTTTGGGCTCACATCCGCTCTGCAGGTCTTCACAAAGTACCTATTGATGACTGCAGTGTACCTCTGGAAGCAGGGCATGCCTGTTTCTCCATACCTGGATGATTGGCTCGTCATGGGGGAGTCCACGGAGGAAACTCGCCTCGGAGCATCCCGCATGGTCCTCCTCCTCGAACGCCTCGGCTTTCCTAATCAACTACTCCAAGTCCCACCTTGGTGCAGATTCTCGAGTTCATTGGTGCCCTCTTTGACACGGAACGGGCCATCTCCGCTCCCTGGTGGCCGAGGTCCAATGTAGGACGAGGGTACCAGCACGGACCATGCTGTGCCTGTTAGGGCACATGGCATCAACGGTCCACATTGTTCCCTATGCCCGCATGCACAGGCAGACAGCACAGTGGTGCCTAAAGGCGCAATGGACCCAAACCTCAGGTCACCTTTGAGACCTCGTCAGGGTCTCTCGCGAGCTACGCAGCTCCCTAGATTGGTGGCAGAACCCCCGGAGTCTTCTCCGAGGCATGCCCTTCCAGGCCCTGCGACACGAGCTCGTCCTGACAATGGACACCTCGCTGATGGGCTGGGGAGCCCACTGCGCCGACCTCTGCACCCAGGATCAGTGGTCCCTCGGAGTCGGAGTAGCAGATCAACCTGCTTCAGCTTAGAGTGGTCTGGTGAGCCCTGAAAGCCTTCAAGGCCCACCTAAAGGGGAAATCTATACTGGTACAGACCGACAACAAGGTCGTGATGTTCTATATCACAAGTCACCAACCTCCAGAGGGCCGCGGGCCGCACAGCCGACTACCGGGAGCCTCGCGGGCCGCACCCCCCTTCTCCCCGCCCCCCGTGAAAAAAAACAACAAACGCAAAATTATGAAAACAATGGCTGATCACCTGATAGCCATGAAGCGCGACTTCTGTGCGTCGTCACACTGCAGTTCGATCAAGTCCATTTGAAGGTCAGAGGGCACGTCGGTGGGGTTCATCTCGAAGGGGGCACTGAAGAGGGCAAAGTCTTGCGAGTGCTTGGTGAAGTCTTATTGCTGATTGGTCCTCTAATTTGCGCGCTGCTCTTGGGAAACCGGTCACGTGCCGTTGAACCCGCCGAGCATGCCGCGGGCCGCAGATACAATGGCGGAAATCCTTGGCGGGCCGCACGTAATGTTAACCGGGGTAGAGCCTCGCGGGCCGCACGAAGGGACCTCGTGGGCCGCATGCGGCCCGCGGGCCGCAGGTTGGTGACCCCTGTTCTATATAAACAAGGAGGGAGGGACGGGCTTTTGCCTCCTCTGCTGGGAAGCGGTCCTCCTCTGCTCCTTTGCTGTGCGCCAGGTATGACCCTCAGAGCGGTCTACATCCCGAGCCAAGACAAGACAGACTCAGCAGGTTCCTTCAACCTCACGAGTGGTGCCTGAACCCAGAGGTGGCTCTCCTGTTCCAGCAGTAGGGGACTCCATCTCTGGACTTGTTTGCCAGCCCGGCGAACATGCAGCTCCCCTGCTTCTGCGGGCTGGTCCCGCACCCACACAGAGTGGCCCCAGATGTGTTCCTCCTGGACTGGACCTCTGGATTGCTGTATGCTTTCCCTCCCACCATGCTCATCATGAGGACTCTCCACAAAATCCATCGGGACCGAGCCTTTGTGATCCTCATGGCTCTCTCATGGCCTCGACAGCCCTGGTTCCCATTTCTTCTGCGGCTCTCATCGGAGCCTTCGATTCCCGCTGGATTGTGCCCTAGACCTGCTAACGCAGGAAGAGGGGTGGGTGTTTCACCCGAACCGAACCTCGCTATGCCTCACAGCCTGGCAGCTGAATGGGTCTCCTTAGCCCCACTGCACCTCCCAGGAGAGGTCGAGGAGATCCTCCTCGCATTGAGGAAGGACTCGATGAGGCGGGCTTATGCCTTTAAGTGGCAGTGTTTCTCGGTTTGGTGCTCCAAGCTCCAGATCGATCCATTCTCTTGCTCTACCAGGTTGGTACTCCAGTACCTCCTTCACCTCTCGCAGGTGGGACTGAAAATCCTAACTCGGTCAGGGTTCATCTGAGTGCCATTTCGGCCAACCACTTCCTGATCGAGGACAAGCCCCTCTCGGGCCAACCCTTGGTCTCCCGCTTCATGCAGGGCCTCTTGCTTTCCAAACCCCCCCCATCCGTCCTCCGCCGGCAGAGTGGGACTTGAACATCGTGCTCATTCAGCTGACACAGCCGCCCTTCGAGCCGATGGCGATTTGTTCGCTTCGGCACCTTTCATGGAAATTAGCATTCCTGGTGGCTCTGACCTCGGCTCGACAAGTCAGTGAACTCCAAGCCCTCATGGCTGAGGCCCCCTACACCAGGTTCTACGGGAATAGAGTGGTCATCCGTACCCATCCTAAGTTCCTCCCAAAAGTTGTCTCAGATTTCCACCTCAACCAGGAGATTGTCTTGCCGACTTTCTTTCCGAGACCTCACGCCAACCGGGCATTGGTAGTCCTGCACACACTCAACTGCAAGAGGGCTCTCACCTTCTACCTGCCATGGCGGCCTCGATGGCCTCACTGCACTCAGTGCCTCTGGCTGACATCTGCCGGGCTGCATCCTGGTCTTCGGCAAATACCTTCGCCTCGCACTACTGTCTGGAGAGGGAGTCCCACCGGGACAGCGCCTTTGGCCAGGCTGTACTCCGTAATCTGTTCGGAGTATAAGCAACTCCTGCCCTCCGACCCTTCTTCTGCAGCTACTGAGAGCTTGCCCCCGAGGTCCCAAGGACTTGGGCTTTTTCAGACATCAGCTTCTGCTCATGGCCTTGCGGAGGCGTTTTATAACTACAGGTTTGGGAGTCCCATAAGTGAGGACTGACTTTCTGCTTGCTCCTGGAGAAAGTGTAGTTACTCACCTGTAACAGGTGTTCTTCAGGGACAGCAGGAATCAGTCCTCACTACCACCTCCCCTTAAGAGTTGCCAATTTTATTTTTCTTCCCTTGCCATCTGCTTAGTAGGGCTCTAGCTATGGGACCTGATTGAGCAAGATGGCACCCTTGGGTGGGAAGAGGACCATGCATGCATGCATGGCAGCAATCCCAAAGGCTTTCTTTGAAAGCTGGGGAATTGCTCCGTGCGGGCTCCGTTGGTGTCGACGTCACCCATAAGTGAGGACTGATTCCTGCTGTCCTTGGAGAACACCTGTTACAGGTGAGTAACCTCGCTGTCTTGCACATGTATCCCCTGTAGGGAGGAGTAGCTTAGTGGTTGGGGCAAGGTACTTCAGGCCAGAAGGTCGGAGGTTCAAATCCCACTAGAGGACAGCAACCTTGGGCCGGAAGGACTGGGGTTTCTAGTCCCACAGATGCTCCTTGTGGTCTTGGGCAAGCCACTTAACCCTCCATAGCCCATGTTCCCTGTAAGTATTAGTGTATGTGTCTCATATCCCCGCGTGTTAAATGTATCCCCCAATTGTGTTGTGACCGCTTTGATTGAAGGATAAGGCGGTATACAAAACTGTCTAAATAAAATAAAAATAAAAATAAATCCCCTATATGAACCTGGGGGATACACTTGAAGGGTTTGTGCTGGCCATATCCACACATAACAAAGACATAATATGAGTCGTTTCTAATGTGCTTTCCACATGTAAATCGCAAATAAGTTCGCATTTAGAAGGGTATTCTATAAACCTTATAACTCTTGGCTTCTCTGCAGATTTTCTTGGAAAACTGGTGAGGTGATTTTTTTTAAACTTCTCATATCCTTGGGATATCGACTATATCGGGAGTTAGGCTGGCCTTTTTATTCTCCATTCATCCTATTCAAAATATTTTAAACTTAGTCTGTACCTTGCCCTCAGACATGTGGAGACTATTTTATTAGTAGATCGCTTAGGTGAAAAGTCCAGAAAGTGCTTATTCTATCCCCCATTTCACAAAGGCAGTTGCCTAGGGTGGCAGACCTCGAGGTCGGAAGGCCATGTGCTTCGGCACACATGACCTGCCACTCCCTTCTCTCCCATGCTGAACCACAACGCCAGCCCAGCTGCTTCTGATTCAGGCAGTCGGGTGGCTTGGCAGTAGCGGCAAGTCATGTGCATTGAAGAGGGGGTGCAGCAGCATGGCTCAGGACCGGGGGGGGGGGGGTGCGGTGTGGTATGGCTGAGGCTTCTGCCTAGGGCAGCAGAAACCCTTAGGTTGCCTTTGTTAGTTCTCAATGTCTAATTTATAAAGGTGCATAGGAGCAGCCCAAGTAACTGTCTCCAGTAGCGCACAAATTTTCTTACACAAATGTATACATGTCTGTGTGTACTTGTAGAGTTCATAACACAAGTGTCTATATTGCAAAGTTGTCCAGCTCTGTGCAAACTATATGCTTCTGGGAACATCGACTTGCAGTTACATGCATAACAATGCGTCAACTCAAACACATACATTCGCTTCTACTATTTTACGAGAACTGCTTTCCACATGCAAACAATCACTATAGGCAGAAAATGCTTTATAAAATGATCCTTAATAAAGGTAATTTCCAGAATGATTTCCTTGAGTAAAGAGCACGTTCCTCCATGAGGATAACTATGTACAGGGGCGCCGGGGCTGGGAAAGTTTACGGCCGCATAAGCTGTGCCTGTTTTAGAAAGATTTACATTGTGCCTTTGTGCTGTAGACTCCAAACCAGGCATAATGCTGAGCATGTGCACTAAACCTACTCTACCCGTTCCCTGACCCTAGGAGCCTCTCTGCATATAGGGGCATCAGTGGCATGAGTTCCTGTTAGGGGTCTCCGAGCAAAACTGTGCTGAGGACCCCCCTCCTTGTCCGGCAGTGGCAAACTTACTTTATCATGTTTTCCACCCTGCCTCCGCTCTTAAGTTTAGAGCAACGCTGGTGGCTGTTATCGTGAGACTTCGGCCTGGTAAGTAACAGCTGCTGGGCCTGCTGGAAATTTACAAGAGAGGAGGTGCTGCTGTGTGGGGACCCTTACTGCCCCCCACATTGCCGGGCTGCTTGGGCAGAACTTATGCCACTGAGGAGCATGTTTACTAAAGTGCACTACCTGGGTTGTGTGCGATGCAGCAGGGACTGGGCAGAGGGGAAAACCAAAGCAATTGCAGACGCATTGTGACTATCACACGTGTTAGGCATCCACGCTAACTGCGCTTGCCACTCTTAGAGCAAATAAACCAAATAACAAATGTTAGGCAAAGGAGGAGCAATAGTCCATTGAAACCACTCATATAAATGTTGGAATCTTTTGTTTTGAGAAGCGCAGCTGCTCAAATAAGTTTCCTGTTTTCTCTTTTAATAGATGCAATGATCCTCCATCTAAGCTGATCAATGCTATGGTGATTCCCTATACTTATTTATTTATTTAACTGATTTTATATACAACGGGAAACCATAGATGCAGTAAGTCTTTTGACCTTTAAATGTGATCAGTGTTCATCTAGACGCAACTTTATAGAATGGGTTGTTCTACCAACATAAAGTTTGGGACAGGGACATATTTATTATTTATTTTATTTATTTATTATAATTTTCTATACCGTGTTTTCCAAACGATCAAGCATGGTTTACAATTAACAACAATTTAAATAGTACAATAACAGGTATATACTCAGTTACATGGAACGTTGTAAAACTAAATACAATAGTAAAGAATACACTGAAATATATACATAACCATAGTTGACATAGCTTAATAGTGAAGACATCTTAACAAGAACTATATACAGCTCAGGATGTGAGGTAGAGTAGTAATGCCCTTGATGAGTTTTACGATGGCGGTATTGTATCAGAAGTATTGTATTCATCTTGTATGCCAAAATGGTGGGTAAATAAGTTTTTTCTCGGAACGTGTGGAAGTCATTTAATTCTCTAAGGTTGTCTGGGAGAACGTTCCAAACGTTAGGGGCGATTGTGGGAAAATACTTTGTTATCTTTCTGGATTTCCTGAAATCCATAGATATAACAAGTTTATTTTTGTTCTGGTTCCGTTGAATGCAATTGTAGGTTTCCTTGGAGATGAGCATGGATAGATACGAAGGGGCAATGTCATTGATTAATTTGAAAGTTGATACAAGTATTTTGTAATTTATGCGACTTTGAATAGGGAGCCAGTGGAGAGCATACAGTGTTGGGGTGATGTGTTCCATTGAATTGACATTCATAGTTATTCTATCTGCCACATTTTGGGCTAGTTGGAGTCATCTTAAGACCTGTTTTGTAATGCCTTGTAGAGTAGTATTGGCAAAGTCGAAGTGAGGTATAATAATTGTGTGGATGATCGATGTGAAGTCATGGTGATGGAGCAGAGGACGGAGTTGATTTAGCAGTTTGAGCTTAATATCTTTTTAGTTGTTTGCTTTATATGAGATGTCATGCTAAGGGTGTGATCAATGATTACTCCTAAGTATTTCATCTCGTTTTTGACTGAAATGTTAATATCCTGGAACCTAATCTATGTTGGGGGAAAGAAGCTCTAGTTTCTGGTTACATACATGGCATCTGTTTTTTTAAGTTAATATTGAGGTTACGGTTCTCAAGCCATTTCATTATTTCAGAGAAACAATCAGTAAGTAGTTGGATTGATGGGTTTGAGATGTTAATCGGGAGATATGTGGATTATATCGTCCATGTAAATATACCCGGAATCTTTTAAAAATGGAGCAGATGGGTTGAAGATAAATATTAAAGAGTAGGAATGAGAGGGCGGAGCCTTGGGGGAGACCTTGTTCTTGTTTGTATGGTTCTGAAATTTGTTGTTCAATTCTTACCTCTTGTGTTCTGTCAGATATGTCTGAGGAGAAGCATTTTAGGACTGTTTCATTGATCTCTATCTGCTGGAGTCGAGTTGCACTGCTTCCTTTGTGGTCCATGTTAACAAATGGACCACAAAATAAGTAGTGCAACTAGTCTACCATAGAGCTCGGTAAACTTTTGCTGTTAATGGATCAGTCCAAGTGTTCCTTCCAATGTAGTCACACAATAGTCACAACGGGAACATGAAAAATGGCCTAGATGTTGGCAGACTGTTCTACTTGGTTGTCTCTTGATGTTATACTCGTGCAGACTATCCAATCCCTAACATTCTTCCCCCAGGAAAATGCTATAGTAAGGACTGATTGGAAACATCCATGAAGTGCTAATACATGCCAATGTTTCCTTAAGATGGAGACCCCTGCGGAGCATTAGTCATGTATGGTAAAACACCTATGATATTTTCAGGGACAATGTGATTAAACTTTTGCACAAGTATTAGCCCATTTGATAATATGTTTTAGGTATCCCCTCTCCAATAGTTTGCTAAAAAGGTTAGATGCATGTTTTTGAAACTCTGCAAGAGATGTACAAGCCCTCTGTAATTGGAAAATTTGACCTACTGGCAGACCTCTTCTCAGAGGACCCAGATGGAAGCTACAGTATCTGAGAAGGTTGTTTTTCTGAACTGATTACCATGTTGTATAGAAAACCTATCGTTCTTCATCTTTATAAATTGTCGGATCCAAAAACTCAATCTGAAAATAAAGGGTTTTCATTGTGAACTGAATGTTGGACTTCACCGTGTTAAGCCATTGAAAAAATTGTTGTAAATCTGCTGCAGATCCTTGCCAAATAAAAAATATATCATCTAAAAATCTAACCCAAAAGGGTATATGAGGAAACCACTCCGATTTGTAAATGTACTCAGACTGAAATGTGGCAATATAAAGTGTAGCCACTGATGGAGCCATCATTGCCCCCATCGCTACTCCAAAAATCTGCTGGTAAAATTGAACATCAAACTGGAAATAATTTCTCGTTAACACGAGCTCTAAAAGATGCCATTTTCAAGTCTCTCCAGGTCAGCTAGAGCTAATTTATGATATACTAAAATTGTTGGATCTGGAGGGATACATTTTGATGGATTAAACAATGATCCATCACTGCGTGTAGATGGCTGATTAGAAATAAATGTTACTTGCAACTTCCAAAAAATTGATAGAATCTCGTCTCATATGAAATGATCATAAAAATTAACAGCACAAAGTTCGAAAAACTCTCTTGCATTGCAGTAATAGGATTACCTGTCAAGTTAACGATTGCTGTTTGGTCCCGGAGCATGTGTTGGGACCTCTCCAACCCAAGTAGAACAGGTCTGTCAACATCTAGGCCATTTTTCCTGTTCCTGTTGTGACGATTGTGTGACTTCTTTGGAAGGGAACACTTGGACTGATCCATTAACAGCATAGGTTTTACAGAGCTCGTTGGCAGACTAGTTGCTCTACTTCCTTTGTGGTGTATTTAATATGCCCCTGTCCCAAACTTTATGTTGGAAGAACAACCCATTCTATAAAGTTGTGTCTAGATGAACATTGATCATAATTAAAGACCAAAATGTTTACTGCACCTATTGTTTCCAATTGAATTGAGAATCACCATAGCTTTGATCAGCTTAGATGGAGGATCATTGATCATGTCCCTCCTGATGCTCAGGGAGGGGGGGATGATCGCATATCACGTTTGCAATACCGAGAACAAAGGTGGATTTACACATTGAATTGGTCTCAACATGGAAATTGATTGGTGGAGTCTTCTCTGATGGACTCTTCTATTGGTGGTTATGGCTCAGCTGGGTTTTTTTGACCAGCTGTGTCGTCATTTTATTGGCGCCTTTAAAGGGCTGTGGTGCATTGTTCTTAGACTGCAATTTGGATTTCTCTGGCTGTGATCCTTTGAAATGATGTTCTGTTGCTAAAAAAGCCTGATGCAGAGCCCATGGAATGGTTCTGAGCTTGAAACCAGTGCTAGTGCTACTAAGACTGGAAATTCCTATATATGGATTTACATCTCACTCTTCAAAACCTTTGAGGCACAGGTTTTTGTATACATAAGTTAAGTGGGCTGTGTGTTTCTTTTTTTGTTCCATTATTTTGTGTTTTCGCTTTGTGGTGTTTACACTTTCTGTGACACATTTTGTATCTATTGAAAGAGAAAACAGGAAACTGTCATTTGAGCAGCTGCACGTCTCATAACAAAGATTCCAACATTTATAGGAGTGGTTTCAATGGACTATGGATCGTTTTTTTTGCCTATCTTTTGTTGTTTGGATTATCAAATCTTAGTGAGTTAGGCTATATGGCAGTTTTTGATTGCTCTTAGAGCAAATGCACTTAACCCCACAGCACAGGGTCTTTGGTCACATTAACTGCATAGGGATGGACACATGCACCCTTGAAGTTAGCAAGGGTCACCCACACTGATAACATAGTCTTTACACATGTTCCCAGTGCAGGCTTTAGTAAACATGCCCCATATTGCATGAAATAGATGTAACTAGAGTTCCGTATAAGTTTTTATATGCGTAAACTACAGTACTTTAGTGAGTTCTGCATGGGTTGCAGTCTGGCATTATTCTGATAGCATGAGCCATGACCGAAGATGCCTACTTTCACTATGTTTGAGCATAGCGGTGAAGCTTGGGAAGAGCATAGACGGTGTGTATATGTACATGCGTACTTTACAGCCTAAGCCCGCAACAGATGTACGATACACACAGTCATTTACACCTGCTCTAGAGATGGTGGTCCATAATGTTGTGTATGCATGTTCAGACCATGCGCATTGGATTTCATAGAATTGGTACCATCAACGTGTGTAGACTTGTGCGGAAATCTAGATGCCACTTACAGATTTACCCTCAATGGGACTAAAAGCGCATATATTATTCCACGATGTGCACAGTTAGTCATAAGAACAGAAAGCATCTGGGGGACATTTAGCTGAGAAAGGAAAATCGCATGGATTTCATTTTCAAATTTTTGCAGAATATTTCCAATTAGAAAGTTAACTGCAGAAAAAGCAAACGTCTGAAAGTACTTTGTACCTGTGGCAAGAGTCAAAGCAAATGCATGTCAACTTGTGCTTCGGTGCCCCCTAAAACCCCTAGTCTTGTCCCTGTGTGGGCCGTTAGAAAATGGCTCTGTTATTAGGCAGCCTTCTAGTATAGGAGGGTCTCAGATTTCCTGGCTGGTGAATGATGCCCTCATTTTAAGCTTTGCAAAATTATGCAGCCAGAATGGCCAAGGCTCAATAGCCAACGCATAAGTCATCAATGCTTACCAACTTGATGGGAACGAATTCCACAAGTTTCATCCTTTTTGCATGTTACAATATATAAGCCCCTCATACATGACAGGAGAGGATCAGCGCCGAAGTTACAGGTATAACACCTCATGCTCATTACTGCAGACATAAGACATGAAACAAGTTAGTGCAGCTTTGAGACCTTTTTTTATATGGAAATTTCTGTAGATGAAACTTGGCTGAACATCAAGGGAGCAACAGCTACTTTGTACCACAGTAACACATAAATAAGCAAAAGAAAAAATGTAAATAGGTGATTATTGGATAAGCATCATAAAAATGTAAGAATTGCTATACTGGGTCAGACAAAAGGTCCATCAAGCCTATGTCCTGTTTCCAACATTGGTTATTCCAGGTCACAAGTTCCTGATAACTTCTCAAAAGGTCGACAGATATCATGCTGCTTATTCCAGGGATAAGCAATAGATTTCCCCAGTCCACTTTAATAATTTATGAACTTTTCTTCCAGGAACTTGTCTAAACCTTTTTTAAATCCAGCGTCATTAACAGTTTTAACTACATCCTCCAACAATTAATTCCAGAGTTTAATTACACATTTAAGTGTAAACATTTCTCCTGTTCATCTTAAATATATTTCCTTATAACTTCATTGCATGTCTCCTAATCTTTGCAAATTTTTAATGAGTCAACAGCCAATTCACATTTACCCATTCCACTCCACTCATTACTTCATAGCCCTCATATCTCCCCTCAAGCACCTCTTCTCCAGCCTAAAGCACCCTAAATCTTTTTAAGCCTTTCTTCAGGAGTCATTCTTTCCCTTTTATCATTTCGGTTACCCTTGTCTGTATCTTATAGAACTCCTTAATATCTTGCCCCAATGCTAGCGGGAGACGGCACCTGGCAATATCGCTGCTGCCCAGTTAACTACTTTGCTATCTGGTTGATCCAGATATTCAGTATCTGAATATCTGGGTCTTGGGTATCTTTCACCACTGAAACTAAACTCAAGGAGTGGCGTAGCCTAATGGTTAGAGCAAGAGCCTAGTACCCAAGACACTTGGGGGATTATTCCACTACTTATTCCTGGGATAAGTAACATGGAAAACACTACTTCTGCGATCTATCCGATACTGGTGACCTAGATTGGTCCTTTGGTCTGGCCAGTATGACAGTTTTCAGTTGCCATTTGGATGTCTGAAAACATGCATGTGAATGTTAAATTCATGGAGCCAGTTAACAAATATTTAAGGCTGTCTCTAGTGTGGGGACATCCAAATAGGCAAAAGGTGTGTCTGGGGTGGTACAATGGTATTAGATGTCACCACCCAATTTCAGAAATGTTGGACATCTGAGACCTTGTCAAAGTTTAGACCAGCTCCAGGAATGGTCATAAAACATCCAGAGAGTGTAGAGAAGATGAGGGTTAAGTGACTTGTCCAAGATCACAAGGAGCAACAGTGGGATTTGAACCCTGGCCATGGCCCACTACTCAAATGATTAGACATCCCAGTTCTGAAATAATTTTTCGGGGATGTCTATATAGATGTGTCCATAGACATGCATATGTTTATGTTTATGTTTATTAGCAAACTTGATATACCGTCCATCACAATAGCGTCTGAGTGGTTCACAAAATAAAACAAAGCTGCTAGAAAAGGAAAGGAACGCCAGTATGTTTGATAGGAAAGAATAGAGTAGTAGCTAGTAGAGGACAGATGAGGAGCAGAAAAGCGAGGAAGGGAAAAGTCTGTCTTTTTGCAGATGTCACAAAAATTTGCAACAGAGTGGACTCCCCCAAGGGAGTGGTTAACATGAGGAAAGATCTACAAAAGCTGGAAGAATGGTCTAATGCTTGGCAACTACGATTTAACGCGAAAAAGGGCAGTGTCATGCAATTAGGTAGCAGAAATCCAAGAGAAATCTACGCAATAGGGGTTGAGAGGTTGGTGTGCATGGTTCAGGACCTTGGTGTGATAATCTCTGATGATCTCAAGGTGGCAAAACAGTGCGAGAAGGCGGTGGCAAAAGCCAGGAGGATGTTGGGCTGCATACAAAGAGAGATTACCAGCAGAAAGGAAGAGGTACTTATGCCACTGTACAGGTCACTGGTGAGGCCTCACCTGGAATACTGTATTCAGTTTTGGAGACCATATCTTGCAAAAGATGTAAAAAGGCTGGAAACTGTTCAGAGGAAGGTGACCAAAATGATTTGGAGCCTGCGTAAGAAACCCTATGAGAAGAGACTTGAAGATCTAAATATGAACACTTTGGAGGAGAGGAGGGATAGGGGAGATATGATTCAGACCTTTAAATACTTAAAGAGGAACGATGAACAAACAAACCTCTTCCAAAGACGGGGAAATTGCAAAACTAGAGGGCATAACATGAAGCTGCAAGGTAGAAAATTGAAAGGCGATGTCAGGAAATATTTTTTTCACTGAAAGGGTGGTGGGTGCTTGGAATGCTCTCCCGATGGAAGTGGTGGGGGCAAACACGGTGACGGAATTCAAAACAGCATGGGACAAGCACAGCGGATCCCTTTACAGCAACAGGATAAAAACAAAATTAACTGAACCATCTAACTTCTCAACAAATAGGGGTGTCCTACATGGAGTGGTGGGTCCACCCCTAAACAAAGACATGGGGAGTAGTGGCCTGCACAGAGCGTCAGGTGCACCTACTCTTGCCATATTGCTGGGCAGGCTGGATGGACCATGCTAGTCTTTATCTGCCGTCATTTACTATGTTACTATGACTGTTAAGCATCAACGAGGGAAGGGAGAGAGAGGAGATGGGGGTAGAGGAAGCTGTACAGAAGAGGTAGGTTTTAAGTTGGCCTTGAAATTTTTGAGGGATGACTCAAGCGGAGGGCTGGGGGAAGCGAGTTCCAGAGTCGTGGGCCGAGGAAATAGAAGGCGGAGGAACGGGTGGATTCCAGGTGGGCTTGGGATGGGGAGGGGAGGAACATGTGGTTTGCGTGTATGGAGCGGAGGGAGCGGTGGGGGGTGTGGAGTCGGACCAAATTGGCGAGGTAGAGGGGAGTGCCAGTGTAAATAGATTTGTGGACAAAGATGAGGAACTTGTATTGAACTCTAAAAGTGAGTGGGAGCCAATGCAAACGGATGAGGAGAGGAGTAATGTGGTTGAAGCGGGAAAAGCAGGTAAGAATATGGGCAGCAGTATTCTGAACTCGTTGCAGGCGTAAAAGCTGTGATTGAGGAAGATCGGCCAGGGAGACATTGCAGTAGTCTAAGTGGGAGATGACAAGGGAAAGAAGGGTGGTCATGGCGGAGGAAGAGAGGAAAGGGCGGACAGAGCGGAGTTGTCTTAGGGTAGAGAAGCAGCATTGGACAACCGAGGAAATGTGAGCTTTAAAAGATAGTGAGGAGTCAAGGGTCACACCCAAATAACACAGGGAGGAAACTATTGGGATAGGAGAGGAGGAGAACTGGGGAACAAGAGGGGGGTGGGGCTACCAGCATTGAACCAGATGGCTGATGTTTTAGAAAGATTGATGTGGAGGAAGTTGGAGGAGAGCCAGGATGACACAAATGAGAGGCAGTCATTGAGAGGAGAGATGTCAGGGGTGGCAGAGTCGGTGTGGTAAAGAAGAAGGATATCATCTACGTAGTAGTAAGCAGAGACTCCGTGTTGTTGAACTAGAAGAGTGAGAGGGGCAAGAAAAATATTGAATAAGAGAGGCGCGAGAACAGAGTCCTGGGGGACACCACAGGGAAGAGGGGTGGAGGGGGAAGAGAGGGACCCAGTGTGAACAGAAAAGGAGCGGCCTGAGAGGAAAGAGCAGAACCAGAGAAGAACAGTGCCTGAGAGGCCGGCGTCATGCAGACGAGAGATAAGGGTTTGATGATCGACGAGGTCGAATGCGGCGGAAAGATTGAGTGCGACAGCAAGGGAGAAGGAACCATGATCATGAGCAGTGTGCAATGCATTGAGGAGAGAGAGAAGGACGGATTCAGTACTGTGGCCGGGGTGGAAGCCAGATTGCCGAGGGTGCAGTGCGAGGGACATGTCCATGTTTGTGAAATTATGCCTGAATTTACCATTTCCCTAGATATATCCTAGTCTCCAGTTGTGTTGTCTGAATTGACTAGATTATAAGCTCTTAGAGCAGAGATTGTCTCTTATGTCTATACAGTGCTGCATATGCTGCAAATGAGGAGGAGTAAGAGTAGTAGTAGTAACTTGAACTTTCCTGCTTCTGTTACAGAAGTTCAGGCATGGACGTTCCTTGTAAAATAAGCTTGCACGTGTCCAAACCTTTCCTACTACTTTCGTCAATTGACTTACCTACCACCAAGCAGCTGAAAATGAGGAATGTAAACAGGATAAACTTATTCATGGTTTTTCTTTCCTTCAAAGCAGAGTGGAACCTCTCAGATATGTGGAGACGCTCCTGTAGAGTAGAAAAATCTTCCCTCTAGTTCTCCCGGAGCATCAGGTCCTGCTACTCTATACCCTAGTGAAGGGAGCAATAGCTAATCAGCTTGGAAGTTCTTTACATGTTTCTCTTAAGCAATCTATGCAATTTATCCTTTCACAAGACATGGTCTGTAGGTTTGTAACTAAGACATCATGACCTGTATTTGGCACTGTGCCTCAATCCGAGCATACTTGTTCCCGAGCCGCAGATTGCGTGGTGACATGTGCAGGTACACTGGATGGATGCTGATTATCCTGTACAAAGATGATGGACCATGAAGCGAGTCACTGAGGCTGCAACTAATTGCAGTGGTGCATGGCACAGACTGGGGTGTCCATGTCAAGAGCACTTTGAATGTTAGGCAGAGAATGGAAAGAAATATCAAGGTAGGGATGTGTACAGGATTTGATCTGAACATCATTCATCATTATTCTGCTATGCCGGATGCCTGATTCAGTAGTATATAAGAGCTTCCATTAAATAAGAGCATAAGAGATACCATACCGGGTCAGACCAAGGTCCATTAAGCCCACTATCCTGTTTCCAACAGTGGCCATACTAGGTCATAAGTACCTGGCAGTTTCCCCCCTCGCCACTGGATAATTTTAAGTGGGGAAAAGTTCATTTGCAGAATTAGGACACTAAAATCCTGCATGCTCCCCTGACCCGACGCTTTTGTCTAGTCTTTAACGTGCTCTTGTTATGGCCCCAGCTTGTGTCATGCACCACTGCAATTCGCTGGAACCTCGATAGTCACTTTGTATTCCGTCATCTTTACATAGGGGGCAGCCAGTGTCCATTAGTCTTAGCAGGATCCAGTATTCTTGCAATGCTCTGCGGTATGGAAGGGCAGATCGGATAGGCCGTATGATCTTTCTCATATTTTCTATATGTCATTCTGCCATTTGGAAGCAAGGGTGCTTGAACTAGGGCTCATCAACACATGCTGTCTTATTGACAACAAGCCTATAAAGCATATCGTGTGAAAGAACAGATTTGATAGGTTGCTTAACAACAAAGGAACATCAAACATTATTGGCTGCTGGTTTGTTAACTGGAGTGTATAGTGGCATGTCCTAGTGCTCCAAGAGTCAGAGGCAAGATTCTTCCCCAGCTCTACAGAAGGATCTGCACTTATCAGAGGTTCTACCCCTGCTTTATAAGAGAAGTGTGATATACAGATCTCCTTCATAGGGAGAAACTAGCTCAACTTAAAGTAGACAGAGCGATGGGACCGGATGGGATACACCCTAGAATACTGAGGGAACTTGGGGACATTCTAGCAACTCCACTGACTGACCTTTTCAATGCCTCGTTGGAGTCGGGAGTGGTGCCAAAGGACTGGAGAGAGGCTCATGTGGTGCCTTTACACAAAAGCGGAAGTAAGGATGTGGTTGAAAACTACAGGCCGGTTAGTTTAACTTCAGTGGTGAGTAAATTATTGGAAACGCTGCTGAAAGAGAAAATAGTGAGTTTTCTGGAGTCCGGCGGATTACAGGATCCGAGGCAGCATGGATTCACCAGAGGCAGGTCTTGTCAGACAAATCTGATTGATTTCTTTGACTGGGTGACCAGGGAGTTGGACCGAGGGAGAGCTCTAGATTTATTTATTTATTTATTTATTACAGTTTCTTATATACCGCGCTATTTAGGATCAGCGCGGTTTACATCATAGCATAACGACCATAACGACAACTGTCAGGTTTTTACAATGCTTTATATGGTCACAATTTCTACAGAATATATATCTATAATAAAAGCACCTCAACTCTGTATCGTAGTTAGAAAGACTGGTATGTTCACTTATAGACTAGAAAACTTAATGGGTTGAGTGTTCATAAAGCACCATTCTGAATCGGAAGCTAACGTGGTCTCAGTATATTGTAGACAGGAAAGAGATACTTCTAGTTCACTGTCACGGACTTCACATCAACGATCACACTTTCATAGCAACCAATTTTCAAATATATTTCTTAAAACCTCTCTCCATCAACGTAAGATAATCCAAAGAATTTGCTTAGCTTATAGTGATCGAGCTTCAACTTCGATCTACTGCCACTGGTGTTATCGTTTCTTCCCAAAGACTCTCACCATTTGTTGTTCCCGACGCTAACCAGCGCTAGGCGTTTCGCCACTCAGGGTTCCTCAGGGGAATTGCTAAGCTTTTTTTCATTGTCCTGCTAGCGTTCCCATCACACGTAACTGCTGAACTCTTGTTTAGCGACAAAGAGTACAAGTAAATGGAGCTCACTCTGAGGAGAAGGATGTTACCAGTGGTGTGCCCCAGGGATCTGTCCTTGGTCCGATTCTTTTTAACATCTTTGTTAGTGATATAGCAGAAGGGCTGTCGGGTAAGGTTTGCCTCTTTGCAGATGATACCAAAATCTGCAATAGAGTAGACACCCAGGAAGGTGTAGATAACATGAGGAGGGATCTAGCTAAGCTTGAAGAATGGTCTAGAATTTGGCAGCTGGGATTTAATGTTAAAAAATGTAAGGTCATGCATTCGGGCTGCAGCAATCCAAGGGAGCAATACAGTATAGGAGGTGAAGTACTTTTGTCCATTAAAGAAGAGCGGGACCTAGGCATGGTTGTGTCTGATGATTTTAAAGTAGCTAAACAGGTAGAAAAGGCGACAGCAAAAGCTAGAAGGATGCTTGGGTGCATACGGAGAGGAATGGCTAGCAGAAAAAAGGAGGTGATAATGCCTCTGTATAAGTCTTTGGTGCGACCTCATTTGGAGTATAGTGTGCAGTTCTGGAGACCACACCTTCAAAAGGATGTGAACAGGATGGAGTTGGTGCAGAGGGTGGATACTAAAATGATTAGTGGGCTTCATTATAAAGCATATGAGGACAGACATAAGGATCTTAATATGTACACCTTAGAAGAAAGGCGGGATAGAGGTGATATAATTGAGATGTTTAAATACCTCCATGGTATAAATGTTCAGGGAGAGAGCCTCTTTCAATTGAAAGCAAGTTCTGCTACAAGGGGACATGGGATGAGGGTGAAGGGAGATAGATTCAGGAGTGATATGCGGAATATTTCTTTACGGAAAGAGTAGTGGATCCATGGAATAGTCTCCCAGTGGAGGTGGTAGAGATGAGGACAGTAACTGAATTCAAAAAAGCATGGGACCAACACAGAGGATCTCTAAAGGTAAAAAGTGGACTGTTGTAGTTGTTGATATGAAAGGACAGACTAGATAGGCCATGTGGTCTTTTTCTGGCATCATGTTTCTATGTTTCTAAGTGGGAGGAGATTTACTAGAAGACCTACCTTGCATTGCAATGAAAGAAGTGCTACTGATAGATGACTTCAATATGCTGGATGTTGATTGGCACATCCTTGCTGCGGAGTCTTCTGGAAGCAAGAAGATCCTAGATTCTCTACAGAGAGAACTATTCTGGTAAGAGAACCCACATGTGAAGGGGTCATATTGAACTTGGTGCTTACCAAAGGGGAAAGTGTTTCTGGTGTTACAGTGGGATATCATCTCGCATCCAGTGATCACCAGATGGTGTCGTTCAGTATTAGGACTAGTTCTGAAAGTCCATTCAAAAGCGAGAGCCTTAGACTTTAGGAAAACTAACTTTGCCAAGATGGGACAACACTTCAAGGATTTCCAGAAAATATTTTTGAGGAACTAGCTAAACTAAAAGTAGACAAAGCGATGGGACCAGATGGGATGCCAAGTGCTGTCAAGTCAGTGTCGACTCATAGCGACTCTCTGGAGAGCTATCCTAAATTGTGTTCGGTTTTCAGTCAGACGGCTCATTGTTGATAGAGTGGCATCCATAGCTGCTCTTATTGTATTGAGCCATCTCATTGCTGGCCTTACTCTTTTTGTGTTGATCTTCTACCTTGCCAAGCATGATGTCATTCTCTAATGATCTCTCTTTGAATGATGTGTCCAAAGTATGAAAGTCGAAGTCTTGTCATCTGAGCTTCTAAAGAAAGCTTAGGTTTGATCTCTTCTAGTACCGACTGGTTTGTTCTTCGGGCAGTCCATGGTATACACAGTATTCATCGCCATCACCATAATTCAAAGGCATCAATTTTCTTCCTGTCTATCTTTTTCACTGTCCAACTTTCGCATCCATATGATGTTATTGAAAATGCCATGGCTTGAACAAGTCGAATCTTTGTATGGAGAGAGACATCTCTGCTCTTGAGAATCTTATCTAGTTCCTTCATAGCCATTCTGGTAAGAGCAATGTGTCGTCAGATTTTTTGACTGCTTCTTTATCGATACATCTAAGAATATTGAAGGAATTTGGGGACATTCTAGCGGTTCCACTGACGGACCTTTTCAATACTTCTTTAAGGTCAGGAGTGGCCCCAGAGGACTGGAGACAGGCAAATTTGTTCCCTGTACACAAAAGTGAAAGTAAGGATGAAATTGAAAACTACAGGCCAGTTAGTCTGACTTCTGTGTTCAGTAAATTTTAATGAAAACACCACTAAAACAGAGGATAGTGAGATTTCTGGAGTCCAAATTTGGAAACTCATTACTTCTGGGATATAGTAACATAATAACATAGTAAATGACGGCAGATAAAGACCAGTATGGTCCATCTAGTCTGCCCAGTAAGATGACAGGAGTAGGTGCACCTGCCACCCTGTGCAGGCCACCCCTCCCCATGTCTTTGTTTAGGAGTGAACCCACCGCTCCATGTAGGACACCCCTATTTGTTGAGAAATTAGATGGTTCAGTTTATTTTGATTTTATCCTGTTGCTGTAAAGGGATACACTGTGTCTGTCCCATGCCATTTTGAATTCCGTCACTGTGTTTGCCCCCACCACTTCCAACGGGAGGGCATTCCAAGCATCCACCACCCTCTCAGTGAAGAAGTATTTCCTGACATTGCCTTTCAATTTACCCCCTTGCAGCTTCATGTTATGCCCTCTAGTTTTACAGCTTCCCCGTCTTTGGAAGAGGTTTGTTTGTTCATTAATTCTCTTTAAGTATTTAAAGGTCTGAATCATATCTTCCCTATCCCTCCTCTCCTCCAAAGTGTACATATTTAGATACTGGTGTACATATATTAGATACTAGTGACCTGGATTGGGCACTGCTGGAAATGAACTATTCTGGCCCAGTATGGCAGTTCTTAATTGCAAATTGGATGTCTGAAAACATGCATGTGGATGTTCAAATCATGCAGAGATCCCTGGAGCTACTTAACAAATGACTTTTAAGGATGTCTCCAGTGCAGGGACATCCAAGTAAGCAGAGGGTGTTTCTGGGGTGGTACAATGGTCTTACAGTAGATGTCCTCACTCATTTTCAGGAATGTCGGACATCTGAGACCCCATCAAAGTTTAGACCAGCTCCAGGCATGGTCATAAAACATCCAGAGAGTGTAGAGAGGGTTAAGTGACTTGTCCAAGATCACAAGGAGCAGCAGTGGAATTTGAACCCTGCCAGCAGCCCATGACTCTATTAAGACATCCCTATTCTGAAATAATCCTCCAGAGATGTCTATATAGATGCCCCATAGACGTACAAATTGGGCATTTCCACATTTGTGAAATCATGCCTGAACTTTCCATTCCCTTAGATATATCCTATTCCCCAGTTGTTGTCTGTCTTTGCTAAACTGTAAACTCTTATGAAAAGGGACTGTCTTTCATCTCTGTACAGTGCTGTATATGTCTTTTAGTGCAGTACAACTGATGAGTAGTGCTAGTGTGCTCCCTCCCTTTATTGCCCTGGTCAGAACTTTCCAGGACCATCCCCAGTCATGCATAGTGTGTCTTGAAGGTGCTGCCACACAGTACAGTGCCACAGTACCTACATCTGAAGGCCCCAGCCGCAGACCTGATCAGTCTCTCTAGCGGTAATGCCAAGCCAGGGTTTTGTTGACTAGCTGTGCCAGTCCACTCTCTGCCCTCACAACACCCCTCCTTGTGAACTCTTCATCTGGTGGTTTGCTGCTGTCTCTGTCCATTTCATCCACAGCCAAATCCAGACTCTGGTTCCTCATCCCTGCATGCTGAAGGCTCAGCTCGTTGTGGTTGTGTTAGGTTCTAGATCTGCTCCATCTGAATGTGTGTCCGTACCTTCCCCAGTGAAGTCTGTGTCTGCAGTTGTTGGACTGCTACCTAGCATGTTATAAGGAGGCTGTTTTCAACAACTGGACTGAGTTGTGGACTTTATAGATGCTGAGGATATTGGATTATGGGGAAGCCTGGGTGCTTGGAGTATGGCTACAGGGCTGCAAAGTTGTATAGCTTTGCTTTGAGCAGAGATGTGTACTGGGCTGTTGTGGGTGTTGGGTGCCTGTTGTGGGTGGAGTGCTGCTTGAGTTATGTATCAGGTTGGTGATTGATAGTGTCTTGAGAGTGCAGCATAGGAATTGTCTCAGGACAGCTAGATTGTGGTGGGGCATGTTTCTTCCTTTAGTCTACCAACTGGGAGAACATAAGAACATAAGATAAGGTCATATTGGGTCAGACTAAGGTCCATCAAGCCCAGTATCCTGTTTCCAATAGTGGCCAAACTAGGTTATAAATACCTAGCAGTTTCCCCAAAAGACACCGGTTCCTCAATGCTTATATTGGGTCAAGTAGCAATATCCTGGGTCCCTTTTAATAATGGTTTATGGACTTTTCCTCCAGAAACTTGTCCAAACCTTTTTTTAAACCCAGCTACATAACAGCTTTTATTACATCCTCCGGTAACAAATTCCAGAGTTTAATTACTCATTGAGTGACCAGAGGGGGTGGGGCAGTGGGCTGGAGGAGGGGCAGTAGGAGGTAGGGAGGGTTGGAGGGAGTGCCAATAGGGTTGACTTTGTGTGTAATGCACCTACAGATGGCTCTGCCAATCTCTCTCTCCCAGGCAGTGATGGTTTGGAGACCAGTGCCAGTGTCCCAGTTCGCAGACTAGGGGGGGCAGAGAAGAGTGGTTTAGGTAGCCATGTTGAAGCTTTAAAGTCAAGGGTTTCAATTTGCCCAGAAAGCGCTCCCTTCTTCAAAGAACTAAGGCTCTTAGCGGGGGGTTGATGTGATTTCCTTTGCTCAGACCCACCTGAAGATGAGCTGTGTGAAGTGGCTGAGGAAGGGAGTTTTTGGGGAGCTGTAGGCAGCAGCTGATAGTAAAGGGGTGGCGGTGCTGCTCCACAGGACTCTGCAATATGCTGTTGAGGGAGCCCTTAGACAGAGGGCAGGAAGATGGCTCTTTCAAAACATAACAATCTCAATGCAACTGTATACCATCACTAACATATATGCTACCATGAAGGCCAGGCTCATTTTCTTGAGGAATTAAAAGCAGCTCTGGCTGACTTCACTAAAGGTTTCTTAATTTTGGGTGGGGATTGTAACACATGTTTATAGCCGTGGCAGGAGTCCATAGGGCAGGGAGCCCAGAGTGGGTGGGGATAGTAGGGTGTTTTTCTGTGGTACTGGGTGATTTGGGCCTACTGGGGCCAGAAAGGATATACTTATTGCTCACCAGTTCATCAGATGATCAAATTACCTCCTTGTGGACCAGCGACCGATGGGCTGGCTCTGCGATTCTGAGCTGAGTTATCACTTGGTCGGGCCATGCCCTGTGCTGGGTGTTAGATGAGGATGGACAAGAAGGGGGAGATCAGCAATGGACCCTGCACAAAATTATTATTATTTTTGTATCCCCTGGAGGCAGTCCAGAAGCATGAGATCTTTTTATTCTGGAATGTTTTGAGTTGCATAGTGAAACTGAAGTGGTTTTGCCTTTGTTTTGGGAAGCCAGGGGGTGACTGATAGCGGAGGCGGCAGGGTTTGAGAGGCACTGTGAGAAGGAGATGATGGCTTTCTCGCTCACATTACTGCAGCATGCCGAAGCGGAAGGGTAAACCGAGGGAGTTCCCGTCTGAACCCTCGGCTGGCCCGATGGATCGGTTTCTTCATGTACCGGAGGTGGTGGTTCGGGAGATTAGAACTGGCGGTGGAGATCCACGTGAGGAGGTGGTTTCCTTAAGTCTTGACATCACGCTGTCTTCGGAGGTGAGACTACCGCCGCTGCCCCTGGCGTCGCCCCCGGCATCTACCCCGCCTGCGGTTGACTTCCCCTGCAGAAGCGTCGGAATGCGGCAGCCCTGCAGGGGTTGGGCGGGAAGTCGACAAGACGGACTGGATGAATTTGACCTGTGTCGTCGGAGGGAAAGAAGCTGTGGAGGAGTCCCTTCATTCAAGTCTGCAAATCCCTGGAGAGGTAACTAAAACACCTATGCCTTTAGTGTCAGTTTCCTTAGGGTTCGATTTCAAGATAACTCGCCCCAAATCTATTTCCTTGGAGAATATTCGGGACGCTATCATTGGTCTTTCGGAGGTTGTTTGCAGCTCAGTCTGCTGGAACTATGGCAAGGGTTTCTCAGATAGAAGATAATCTTCAGGAATATCGAACTGAAATGGATCAGTTAAAGATTCAACTTGAAGATAGTCATCAGAAACTTGCTATTGCCTCTGATTTTAATATGGTTCTCGTTAAAGACTGCACCTTGATTCAGGCTAAAGTTGAAAGTTTGGAAAACGCTGCTCGGTCTTCAAATTTAAGAGTTTTGAACTTTCCAAAAATTTCTGGGACAGCGCCACTGGAATTATTTAAGAAATATTTGTCTGAGATTTTGTTAGTTCAGAGTTGATGCCACCTATTTCAAAAGCTTTTTACCTTCCTGTGGGTAAAAGGGAGTCTGGGGCTGCTAATGTCGATTTTTCTACTGATATATTGAATGTTTCTGTGCTGATGTCTACTCCTACTTCCCCTCCTGTTAGTGTATCTACTTTGCTGGTTATTCTTGCCCTAGTATCTGACAAAGTAGTTACTGAAAATGTTTTTTAAGAAGCATAATTCTTTATTTCATGGGGTGAGAATATCAACGTTTCCAGATATATGTAAAGACACGCAAAAAAGATGTAGACAATTTCTCTTACTGAAAAATGGGGTGCTGCAGTTACTTCATGTATATAGCATATTTCAGGTTATAGGAATTTTACTTCATGTATATAGCATATTTCATGTAAATAGTTCTTGTATATAGTTCAACCCCGGTTATACAAGTTTATATTCCTGTTCGATGTAAAACCAAACAGAATGTGTGTATTTGGTAACTTTGTTATACTGTAAACCGCGCTGATGCCGAATAGTGCGGTATATAAGCAACTGTAATAAATAAATAAATAAATAAGGGGTACCTTTCAGTTGCATTTTCCTTGCACATGCTTAGTTGGGTTTCAATCTCAGAGATTTGTTGTTTTTTTTTTATCGGCCAGAAGCATTATCAACTTTTATTAGTTCCAGGTTACCCTCTATAAAATCCTTGGCTGAGGGTTGATGGTCTCGCAATTATTATATGTCTGCCTTCCTTATAGCCATCTTTTTTTCCTAAAAGATTTTAAATGTAATACTCACTTTGTTTTCCCCGACTTATGTGAGTTAAATTTTCCTTTTCCCTTCCCTCCTTTAATGTGGACTATAAAGGATATTCTGTTCTGGGTTTTTTTTGCTCGATATGATTATTCCTTTTGTTATTAAGTTCCAGATGTTTTTTTCTATCAAGCTTGTTTGCTTGATTTATTGTAAAAATTTCATAAATATATAAATTTAAAAAAAAAAAAGATCTGTGCAACCTTTGGACTTTTCTACTAAAACTGATTACTTCTTCATTATCTAAGGTAGGTAACATTGCTATCATTTAGTTCTCTTCCTTTCTAAGGGGGTGTGTGTGTGTGTATATCTATCTATCTATATCTATATCTATATCTATATATATATATATAGAGAGAGAGAGAGAGAGAAGAAAGCTAGGAAAATGATTGGGCGTGTGCATTATGACCCCTAAGAGGCAAGACTTGAAAACATTCCTATATCTAGTTGTGCTGGTGATCTAAGAAGAGGAGGGAACCTGGTCTGTTGTGATTGAAGGCTCAAGGAGCTGTAGTCCAGTAGTGGTCAGTTCTGGTTAAGCCGAAACCCCAAAAGAACATAACGATCTACTATAAGATGGCTATGCTAGATGACCAGGGAGAAATGAGACATCTATTCTAACTCCTAAGCCAGCTTGAGGAGCAGCCTAGAGTTAGAACTACGTTGAGACCTTTCTCCATGACCATTGCTTAGACCCATCCTTTCCAGCAAACTTGGTGGCTGAGAAAGTGCATCGAATAACTGCTCATCCTCCCAAGCAATCTAACAGACTGCAAACTGTTTTGTTGAAGGTCTTAAACTACTGGCACAAAGAACGTGCTTTGTAAAGAGCTAGGAGAACCGGAGGGCTGAATTATATGAATTCCAGAATTATGCCTTTCCCAGGCTTTACCTGAAATATACAAGCTGAGACTACAATATGCCATCTTGTTAGTGTTCATACTTGGAACACACACAGGGCCGAGCCAACCATTAGTAAAACTAGGTTGTCTCCTCATGCGGAAGCTTCTCAGGGAGCCAAAAAGCAGGGAATTCAAAGCTAAACAATAGATTCTGATAGCCAGGAGGGGCATATGACTTAAGGTTTGCCTAGGGTACCAATATCAACTCTGGATCCCAATACCAACTCTGGGTCCTCCTTGTACAATGTTTTGCCTTTGGAAAATGGTTCTCATAAAAATCTTTTATGCACAGAAAATGCTTTATAAAATTACCTTCAAGGAAGGCAATTCCCAGAATGATTTATTTGAATAAAAACACATTCCACTCGCATTACTCAATGGTCTGAAAATGTCCCTTAGTGATGACAATTTTATAAGGCGGCACCGAGGCTGGAAAGCTCATAGGTGCATTTGCTGTGCCCGTTTTAGAAAGTGAATATTTGGGCCTATGGGCTTTTACACAGTAGCCTCCAAGCAGCTGTAACGTTGAGCATGTGTGTGCTAATCCTACTCTGCCCATTCCCTGACCCTAAGAGCCTCTACACCTATAGGTAGGGCTGGCCTGTCAACTAGACAGCTGCCTAGGGTGGCAGGCTCCAGAAGGTAACATTGCCAGCCATCCACCCCCGCTCTTCTCTCCTGGGGGACGGAGGTTGGCACAGTGATCCCTCCACTGCATCGGGCTTTAAAGTGCCTCTGTCTGCATGCTCACAACTTGCCGTTCCTGCCCCCTCCAATACAACTTCCTCCTCCCACAGATGGGAAGACAGATGCTGAAGCAGCAGGCAGGTCAGGCAGCGCTGCAATCCTCAGGGGGAGGCACGTAGGATCTGCCTACGGTGGCAGAAGCCTTTGCGCTGGTCCTGCATATAGGAGCATGTTCACTGAAGTGCACTAGCTCGTAGCACAGGATTTAGTGAATGGCACAAAAAAAAAAAATTGGCCTAGTACAAAACATCTAATGGTACATGGGCTGTGTGCAATGAGGCAGGGACTAGACTGGGCACAGCAGAAAGAAAAACTGCTGTCAATACACTGCGGCTAGTGGATGGTGTTGCATGTGCTCACGTGGCAGCTTGCACAGCGCCAAGTCTTTGGGCTGCACTATCTGCAAGGGAAAGGACGCATGTGCCCCCTGAAGTGAGCACGGGTCATGCGCGCTGCTAATGCAGCCCATCTGTGCATTACCAGAGCAGGCTTTAGTAAACATGCCCCATATTGCATTAAAGTAGGGCTGCACGTTCCTAGTATGTGCACCAGAGTGATTTTATCAAATTAACCATTGCTAAGGTAATTCTGAAAGGTGCAGCTAGAGTTCTGTGGGAGCTGTCTTATATGCATAAATTACTGTATCTTAGTGCGCTCTACATGGGTTGCCGTCTGGCACTATCCTGACAACATGAACCACCGACTGATGGTGCCTCTTTTACTGTGGGGGAGTTGAGAGGCAAAGCTTGGAAAGAGCATAGACGGTGAATGTGTACATTCATACTTTACAACCTAGGCCCCCAACAGCCGTAAGATACAGACGTCATCTACACCTGCTCTAGAGATGGTCTACGATTCAGATATGTGCGCATGTCAGGACACTTACACCAATATTCTATAATGTAAAATTTGTGCAGAATTGATCTTATAGAATAGGCACCATCAACTTGCATAAACCTGTGTGGAAATATAGGCACCATTTCAAGACTGACCCTCAATGCAACTAAAAGCGTATGCATTATCCCACACTGTGCACAGTTACAGTCATAAAAAGAGGTGGACTTCAGGGGGGATATTTTAGCTGAGGGAGGAATAATCGCACAAATTTAATTTTCAAATCTTTGCATAATATTTTCAATTAAAGTATTAACTACAGAAAAGCAAACATTTGAAGATCCTTCATACCTGTGGCAAGATTCAAAGCAAATAGATGTCAACTGTTGCTTTGGTGCATTCATACCCCCAGACATTTGTAGTAGAGGAGGGTCTCAGATTTCCTGGTTGGTGAATGCTGCCCTCATTTATGTTTTGCAAAATTATGCAGCCAGAATAGCAAAGGCCCAGCAGCCTAAGCCGTGAATGTGTACCAGATGGGCGTAACATGCAGAGTCAAGCATGTGGGATTATTTCACAATGCTATTGTCACCTGTACAGGGCTGGAGCAGAAGACTTTTCTTATATTTCTAACACTCCAGACATAAGAAATGAAACATAACAACAAGTTAATGCAGCTCTGAGACACTGGTATATGGAAATTTCTGTAGATGAAACTTGGCTGTGTGTGAAGGAAGCAACAGTTGCTGTGTACCAGAATAACACCTATATAAGCAAAACACTTTTTTAATAAGTATTTATTAGTGTAGCATATCTTATGGTGTTATGATGCTTATCTATATCAGACCAAGGTCCATCAAGCCCTTATCCTGTTTCCAATGGTGGCCAATCCAAGGCACAAGTACCTGCTATGTCCCCAAAAGGTAGACAGATTCCAGGCTGCTTATCCCAGGGGTAAGCAGTGAATTTCCCCAGTCTGCTTTTAAAAAAGGTTTATTGACTTTCCTCTGGAAACTTGTTGAAACCTTCTAAAATCCAACTACACTACAGGCCAATGCAGAAAACTAGCATGGCCTTTAAGCACAGATAACATCTCATTTAAGCACACTTGAAGCACTTTTCTTAGATCATCCTGGGATGATGGATGAAGGGTGAACCATAAGCAAAGCTCCTGGGGATGAGGAAAGGGGTAATGATAGCATGCATAAGACTCTATGGGAGGATTCGGAAAAGAAGCAATGGGTACCAATGTGAGGCGTCACAAATGTAGAGTTGCCTAAAGTCCAATATAGTGTTAATTCATCCCTATGATTCAACTGTAAAAATCCATCCTTTCATATGCTGTTGGTGACATCTAAAGGTTTCACATATGACACTTGTTTTATCTTTTTAATTCTTTCAAAGCAATATAACGTTTGGATGCTGTGGTGCTGTACCTATGTTCTAACCTTAGTTTGGTAACTTGCCCAAAGCACAAAGTGAGAAACTAGTTCCTCTTCTTCTGTCAAACCACATAGGTGCCCCTCCTCCTTGCAGAGATCATCCTCTCCAGCAGGGGTCTCCCAACCAGTCCTGGCAGGACACAAACCAGTCAGGTTTTGGGGATATTCCTAATGAATATGCATAAGATCATTTCAAAGACAATGGGGGCAGTGCATTCAACTATATCTCATGTTTATTCAGAAGGGATATCCTGAACACCTGACTGGTTTGTGGCCCTCCAGGCCTGGATTTGGAGACCCCTGCTCTAAAGCAGAGTTCTCAGCCCTGTCCTTGGTACATACTTAGCCAGTCAGGCTTTCTGGAGCAGCACAAGGAATGTGCATGAGAGAGATCTGCACAACACTGAGGCACAGCTTGCAAATCTCTCTCGCATATTCAGTGTGGAGATCCTGAATTCCTGACGGCTAGGTATGTCCTGTGGATAGGGTTAGGAACCCCTGCTGTAGGGGGCAAGGGGAAGGACTTACTCTCCCCCCTCTCAGTAAACACCATGCCCTGCTTCCATATAACTACTCTCACTGATAGCAGCAATCAAGCTTACTGTACTTCTGAATGCGATTAGAGATTATTCTTTTTTGGCCAGCCTCAAGCTTCTTCTAATTGTGTGTGGCATGGCTTGGAGTGGTAATTATAACAGAACACAGTTTTCTGTGCGGATGGATGCTTTCTAAGACAGAACAGCACCTGTTTTGCCTAAGGCATAGCTCAGAGATCAATGCTAAGGTACTGGGAAGTTTTGTGCCCAGGTAGTTACCAGGTCAACTCTATGACAGCACAAGATTTTGAACAAGTCAGTTTTCATGCTTAGTGTAAGCATATAACTGGCCTCATGGGGCCAGGTGTGGGAACATTCCCCCCCACCCCTCATCCCCATAGGGGCCCTATTACAAATTTCCCTCTTTGTGCCTATGTCATAAAGACATGTTTGTTTTTTTTAAAGACACACACTAGCATAAAACCAGCAGTGCCTAGATTACTGGCACTGCTCTTTACGCCTGTCTAGGACAGAGGTAAAAGTCAGCACGTAAAGGAAGGGTGTAGTTTATAAAGTGTGTGCATTAATCAGCATTTTACACACAAAGATTTTTAAAAATTACCTCCAAAGCGGCCTCTATACTAAAACACATCTACAAAAAAGGTTTTATTATGTACTAAGTGTAGAAAGGAACCTGAAGTGGGACTACGCTTTCACGGGGATGTTGGGAGTATAGAACCGCTCTGACTATGCTGACAGTTTCACAGAGGGCGTATATGTGTAAGTGAGACAGTCAAGGTTATATCTTGCAAGGCAGGGAACTTCTGTTTGCAAGAAGCTTGTCCTAATTAAGCACAAGCAATACATTTGTGCTTGGCATGACCTGCAATACATAGATATTGATAAATAAAAGTAAGGCACAGAAATATAGCATGTGGCAGTTTTTCCTTAATAAAAATGTGCTGTAGACAAGCAGATTAAGGGAGTTATGGGAGACTGCTCAGGTTTGCAGGCCTGGGACAGCCTTCCTAAAGCTTTAGCAGGACTTTTTTTTTATTGCTACTGAATAACTGTATGGTGTATTCTTTTCTTTTCACTTGCTTCTAGGATCAGAAATAAGAAACCGAGGAAGGATTCCTGAGTTTGTCACCTCTGGCTCAGACTGCTTTACAGTACATGCAAATAATAATGGGGGCATGTTGAGATCTAGTACATATGCCCACTACAGTTTTATGGTAAGGTGCACGCTATTTTTTTGCACTTCTTTTAATAGCATTTCACAGAATGCACAATAATATTCAAGAGGCATTTACTAACAGCATGTCACTGACCATCCCAAAGTGAAAGGATTGGTTAGTGCCAAAAATATCAGTCACCCTCCCAAGAGAGGCAAAGAAGCATGCTAAGGTACAGCTGAGGAAAGGGACTGCTCTGAGCTCCTACTACCCACCCTTACTAAGTTCAAGGCTTCACCATGGTTTTAATCTTTTCCCATCCAGCTTCCAGACTCCAAAATCATGGACCTGCAATGATGCAATCCTCCCCGCACCACAAAGTTGAGCTGCCATCATGGCTGAATCATACTTCTCCATGACTATATCAAAATCAAGAGGGCTCTGTACCCTAAATCTACATCCCCCATTTCTTCCCATTCCAAGTGATGCTCCTGCATAGTGTTTTTAATGACAGACTAGGAAGATAGTGGCAAAGGAAAACAGGACTTCTTCCTGTCCTCCTGCTGCTGTTGCCTTCCAAAATGGTGCTGGCTAAGCTCTTGTGCTACTCTGTCTCACGCACAGGCATGCCAACAAACATTTAGGTTAGCAGGACATCACATAATAGCAGATGTAGGAAGACCGACCACTGCTGTCCCTGACTATAACTCACCTTGAACTACCACTGAAAAAGCACAAGCGAAATCTAAACACATGTGCCCATTAAAACCAGAGTGAAGGAGTGGTTAGGGCAGCAGCCTAGAAGCAGAACTGCTCCATGCAGGTGTACCCCAGGGATCTGTCTTGGACCCCTCCTTTTCTCTCTCTATACCTAATCCCTTGGCGCGCTTATCTCCTCCCGTGGCTTTCAGTACCATCTCTATGCCGATGACTCCCAAATCTACATCTCTACACCTAATATCTCTCCAGCAATCCAGACCAAGATCTCTGCCTGCCTTTCTGACATGCTGCCTGGATGCCTCACCGCCGTTTGAAATTGAACATGGCCAAGACTGAACTCCTTGTCTTCCCCCTTTCTCAGTCTCCGTGGATGGATCTATGATCCTTCCTGTTCCCTCGGCCTGCAATCTGGGGGTTATCTTTGACATCTCTCTCTCCTCCACACATATCCAGCTCGGAGCTAAGACCTGACACTACTTTCTCTACATTAGTAAAATCCGCCCCTTCCTTTCTGAACACACTACCAAAACGCTTATCCACTCCTTAGTCTCCTCTCGCCTCGACTACTGCAACCTACTCCTTGCTGATCTCCCCTTCAGTCTATACAAAATTATGCGGCTCGCCTAATCTTCTGCCAGCCTCGCCATGCCCACACTACTCCTCTTCTTAAGTCGCTTCACTGGCTCCCTATCCAATTCCGCATCCAATTCAAACTTCTCCTACTGACCTATAAATACATTCACTCTGTGGCCCCTCCGTACCTTTCATCTCTTGTCTCTCCCTACACCCCCTCTCGGGAACGTCACTCCTCTAACAAATTGCTTTTATCTAGGCCTTTCACTCACACCACCAACACCCAACTTCGCTCCTTTCACCTTGCTGCACCTTACACCTGGAACAGCCTACCTCTCCCCATACGCCAGGCACCCTCTCTGGCTCTCTTCAAATCCAGGATGAAGACCCACCTCTTCTCTATTGCTTTCAGATCCTGACCTCTATACTTTATCTTGACCTGACTCCTGTCAATTGTCATGACCGAATTGGAAATACCATATTTTGTTTTGCCCCGAATTGACTAATGCTCTGTATTGTCTTGACTAGATTGTAAGCTCTGACGAGCAGGGACTGTTTCTTACATGTATGTCTGTACAGCTCTGCGTGCATAGCCTATATAAATGCTAAATAATAGTAGGAGTAGTAGCAGTAGAGTTCAAATCGCACTAGCACTCCCTGACTGAGGCCTTTGGAGATGGGGAAAAGGCCTAATATACATGAATGTAACTCACCTTGATCTTCTCCTGGAAAGGTATGAGCTAAATCAATAAAGTGTGAAATTTTCTCTTTCCTTATGTACATAGAGGTAAGTGCAAATTTTATCATGGGCCTACTAAGATCTCTGGGGGATCCATTTAGCACAGGAGCTTTGGGGTAAAGCCCGATGTTTAGCATGCGTGATAAATAATCAACCTAATGTACACAGTGCTCCTAAACTTGAGAAAATAAAAACACATCATTGACATGCGAATGACTAGCTTGCACATGCTAAAGGCACTGTTAGACAGGCTTTTGAGCTAAATCGCCAAAACTATGCTGGAATCATGAGATGTAAATTATACAAACCAGCTCCTTGCCTACGAGTGCACTAATACAGGTACAGGCACTAAATGCTTCAAAGATGCCTTACCGTGAGAGACTTCACCACATTTCAGAGAAATGTAGTTAGAATTTTGCAATTAAAGTCTGTAGGCAATATAGGTGCATAATTTACCCCCTTTGCGCACTTGTTTGCCATTCTGTAGTGTGTGTCTACGCAAGGGATCTTAGCACACTGGCCTTGTTGTATGCACATTAAGCTTTAATGTTAGAAGGGTTTCCAGTTTGGGAAAGTACACAACACCTTAGGCTGTTCCTCTCCAGACACGCGTCAAGAAGGAAGCCACAGATCAGACTGCTAATATGATAATTTATCCTGACTTGTAAGCATTCCAATTTTGTTTTTTGTCAGGTATATAACACAGTGGTAGTTCCTACTTTCTGACTGCACAAAGGTCTCCAAACTGTGGCCTGCAGCCTGGATGTGGTACTTACTTTTCCAGACCGCTGTACTTTTTCCTGCATGTGGTAGAGAAGAACCTCTGAAGGACATTTTGCTGTTAGTTTTGCCGTCATTTACTATGTTACTATGCTTCATGAGGGCAGTAATAAAGGTTGGCAGGACACTCACGCTCCACCTACCAAAGACATGGTGACACACCCAGTGAACTCTGGGCAGGGCTGTCCTGTGTCCTCACTTAGAGATTTGCTTGACCGCCTTTTAAACAACAAAGCACTTAGTCTGTTTTATCCCCTTTGTCTAGAATAGTACAATGTGTAAATACCACAAAAGCTAAAAAAATGACACTGTTCTCCTTAAATAAACAAAAAAGGCAACCAAACCCACCTCTCTCTCTGCCCATGACCAGAAGCCTACTGTCTTTGACGAGGAGTGCTCTACAGAGGTATATGAATTAGTGAAAGACCCGTAGGAGGGTACTGTTCTCAAGGTGAAAGGGTACTGAATTCCAAAGTGACAGGGCTATAACTTTAAAACAAAAGGGACATGAAACGTCAAGTCCTATTGCTGATGGCAGCAGAATAGTCTGATTCTGCTGTGAGGATCTAAGAGTGCACACAGGCTGGTGTGACGGCGGCAAGACTGAATAGCCAGTATGTAGTCGGCGCTGGGTCTTGGAAATTTACCTGTGCAGCCACAAGAGGCCGGAGCTAGTCTATCAGTACGGGTGTAACAAGCTCAAAGTTCTTGAGACCACAGAGCAGCTTATATGAGCTGTAGCCCATTAATGGATCAAACGTTTGAGTGCTTTAGATTGCTCAAAGCAATTAAAGGATGAGGGTGCGGAGAAGGGTTCAAGTGTCTGGCTCTAAAATAAAGGCTGGATGGCAAAGATTCTTCACAAAGCCCAGCAGGATTTCTTGATCATATGCTTTTCATTTTTATAGTGTTGCTGGATGTATGCAGCACCGTACATTAATGAGTATTCAGATACAATATGTCACTTCCCCTAGGAGCTTATGATCTACGCTGGTACCTGTAGGTACAGAACCGGCTCCATCACACAGAGCTTACCAGAAAACCTATTGGCCTCTAAGTGCTCCCAACACCTTTGAGTCAAAGGTTACGACTAGGAATTTACACATCACTCCTTTAGCAATATACCCTTGTGTATGCAGTAACTGCAATATGCTGTATGACCAGGGAAAGCTCTATTTAAAAACAGGCCACAGCCTGGAGTTCTGAAAAGAAATAGTGAAAGTGCCACACCTTAGTCACTTTAAAAAAAAATAAAGCAAGAGGCCAGTAGTCAAGCAAACAGTGAGCTAACTCAAACATTGACTTATAAAGTTATTTCTCACATTCTTTAAGTGCAGCTTTGGAGGCAGTCGCAATAAGAACTCATCACTCATGACGCCAGAGATACATGTTACAGTATAAGGGGGAACTATCTAGGTAGATACTTAAAGCCCACCTCAAAAAGTCAAAACACCATCACGCTTTCCAGGAGGCTCTTTATAAGATCACCATTACTAAGAAAAAATGCAGCAGTTTCATTTGGTGACCTATTAACCAAGTCTCTTTACCATAAATGCAGTGATTCAATGACAATGTCTGTAAAAGTCAAGCCAGCCACTGCCGTAAAGCAACAGCAGGCCATCCCACCACCGGCTAGCCAAAGACGCTAGTGCTCAGGCCTGTCTCTGCCTAGACGTCCGCGTTCATGTAGGCCCGTAAGTCCCTCTCCCAGGCCCGGGCCTTTTCCTCTCTCCTCTTCTCCTCCCGTCTGCTGATAGTGGCCACTCTCTCTGTTCGGGCTTTCTGCAGCTTTGGATTGTCAGCCACCGCCGCCTCATCATTAGCCCCAAAGTGAGTCACTTTAGCCTTTTGGCTTGGTTGGAAGCCCAGTCCTGCTTGGTCACGTTTTAACACAGTTCCAACAGGAAACTTCCTTCCTGCTCCTATGGGCCCCAGCCCAGCCTCAGGGTCCCAGCCATCCTTCAGCAGAAGCCGATACCCCACATTGTGTGCAGGGATGTGGTAATGGGTGGGAACAGAAGCATGTCGTTGGCTGAAGAGGTGAACAGTTGAACGTTCATGCTGCTCAATGCTATCTTCCTGGTAATATACTTTGCAGACAGCACAGTACTTCAGCTCCGAAGTGTCTCTCCTGTCAAGGAAAAAAAATAAAAAATACACCATGTCAGCGTCTCGCACACTGAACAGATGTGGCATAGGTAGAAGCAGCAGTGTAAATTTCTCTCACAAACATACACAGCACAGAAAGCAGCATAGCAAGCGCAACTCACACACTAGCTGTCTCCTCCTGTAGAGCTGCCCCATATTCTCTTAAGAGATGGACTACTTCCTCATGTCCAGCCTCCTCTGCCAAATCCAGAGCATCGCGACCCTGTGTCTCGCAGACTCCAACCCAGGCAGCGCCGCTATCAAGAAGGTATTTCACCACATGAATGTGCCCAGCATAGGCAGCACACATCAGCGCTGTCCAGTAGTACCCATCCCGAAAATTCACATCACTCAGGCCCTTCTTAAGCACTTCCCGAAGGACCTTCAAGTTCCCTTCCTGAGCGCACTGAAGTAGCCGATGCCCACCACGCTCTGATGGACCTTCCCGTGGCACAGGCTCCTCTCTCTTTGGGCGTTTTCGGCATGCCTTTCGTCTTCCTGAGTTCCCTTCACTAACAGAGGCTAGTAGACTTTCATAAAAGCACCTGGCTTCCTCCCCACTTCCTGTGGATTCAGCAAGATGGTGTGGGCCACGGTCCTCTTGGCGCTTACCATCCTTCCAGAGGTCAGAGGCGTCCCGGGCATGGGTGAATGAAATTAGGGGGTGCTGGTTCATTTGGCACTAAAATCAAAGATGACAAGAATGTGTTTAGATAATTACTTTAAAACTGAATTAACAAATCTTGCAAAAATCTAGAGTATTTAATGACAAACTTCAAACCTGGATGAAAACTAGTTAAGTATTATTTATGCCTTGTATTCTTACTACCACAGTGCTACGTATCCAGTGTTTATAAGCCTAGACATTCTATCAGTGCCCCTTGTCCTAATTAACTTAAAAAAATATTAACACAGGAAGTAAGTAGAGCCCTATTTATTAAAATAGGATGAGCAGTTAACATGAAACATAAAACATACTAATAGCACAATGGCTTGAAATTCCCATGTAAACTGAACGGAGTGTGGACAGCTCCTCACAGCTAATGCAGAAGTAGATATCCGCTACACTAGGTTAAGGTATGGTGTAACACAGAGCAGTCAACATCACCTCAATAGGTGGTGCAGACTACAAGTTGATGCAGTTAATGAATAATAAGTGTTGTCTCTACATTAAGTGCATTATAAAGTGTTAAGCACACCCCCAACAGTTAACACACAGTAACTGCAGAGCCTCTGTGCTAATTTTAGTGATTAGCATGCTGTAGCTTCTAAACCTTACCAGGGCCCAAAGTGAATAACAGAGATAGAAAGATATGTTAAATACCCACACTGAATTGCAGAGATGGGAGGGGGGGGGGGGGGGGCTAAATGGTTTGGTGCAAGGCACTTAGTAGCCAAAGCAAACTTTCTAATCCTGCAACTCTGTGTACCAATTACTGCTAGACTCTGAAACAAATGGAGGCCTCCACCTTGCTCCCAAAACAAATAAGCAAAAATTGCTAAATCATGTCATATTCAACGAAAAGGCTGGGTGTGAGCTGAAAAACGTGTTAAGATCCCCCGGTATACACAAAGGTAGGAGGCTAGAACAAGAACATGACCCGTTATTATTACTCCCCCCAACGCAAATCCAGAAAAAGGACACCAAAAATCTTCCTTCACCATCCCCCAACTTCAAATGATGATCCGAAACCAGCCACCAAAAAAACCCTGCAGTAGCCCCTAAATCAATTAAAACGCCACTGATACCTCTCTGCCTAGCTCCTGCAAGTATTACATAGCAAACGAAAAAAAAACCCAAACAAACAAACCCCAGAACAATCCACAGCAATAAAAACAAACTCACACTAAGACTGAAACCCAGTTCCTCTATGAGCATGCCGGGGAAAAAAAGGCCACAAACCCTGAACGCATGCGTACTAAGAACCAGTAACATTTCTTTCATGAACATGCTGGGAATTATAGTTTTCCTGAGGACGAAGAAATGTTACACATGCGCAAAAAATAATTCTTTTATGAGCATGCCGGGAAACTAGTATTCAGTCCCTCAAGCTAGAAAAATAGTTCCTTTATAGAGCATGCTGGGAATTGTAGTTTTCCCTAGCACGAAGAGATGCTACGCGTGCGCACTGAGAATCAGAAAAATTGCTATTTCTTGAGAGTGCCTGAGCTGAGATTGGATTTTTTTGTAGGACGAAAACCGTCTGCGCGATGTTATAGCTCACGACGAGTTATTTCCCTGTTCTCAAAGGGTTCACAAGTTAGTACCTGAGGCAATGGAGGGTTAAATGGCTTGCCCAAGGCCACGAGGAGTACCAGTGGAATTTGTAATAGTGGGGGTTTTTTGCCTTTTCCAAGCGTGATAGCGTGAAGGAGGCGTGGGTTAATTGCAGTGCAAGCCTGTTTGTCAATTTCTGTAAGCCTTCTGGGGACAGGGAAATAACCTGTTCCCAAATAAATAATACTATAATACACGCGTGCAATAAATACTGAGGTTAAGACATGATCATTTTATGTTATCGCTGACCACCAAGCTACTTTCTCACCTGTAATGTGTTGTAATGGTATGTTTTCTAGCTGCCTTCTTTGCATGTCTTTCTGAACTTTTTGTATACAATTGTTTTTGTTGTTTTAAATCTCCTTAGGCAGGCCCGTGTTGTATTGCTTTATGTGTTGCTGTTGAACCTGCATGAAGTTCTAACAAACGACTTGCCCTTCCCAAAAGCAGGCACCAAGGGGTCACCCAAGACGCCATTGAGATTAAGGGCGCCCAAGGTGCTCTTGATTCATTGGATTGTTCAGCACAGTATATGTTCAATTTTGCACTATGAACGGGTAGTCTGGAGGCATAGCTTGTTGGACTCTCGAATTTCCTTTCAAATTTCTGCCCTGGGCTCAGTCATGTACCCCAAATAATGTCAATATGTAAATAATGTATATAAGTTGCACTGTTCTGTGCCATTCAGTTTAACTTTACTCTGTTTACTTTATATTGTAGCAGCAAAGCGCAGACAAACCAATGATACCAGGAGTCTGTTCAGAAGGTCCAAATCATTTATTTGTGCACAAGTCTCGAACCAATCAATTTCAAAATGGCTGAGTAAAGTTTTCAAGCATTACAACAACTTTTATAGACTTCTGTTCCATTCTAGGTATAGAAAAACATTTCATTGGTCCCGGTAATCTCCCGTACCTCTTCTATTGGTCCCGGTACTGATAAGTTTATCCAGTTATATCCCTCCAGTGGGCATGACACCTGCATACCCCCCTTCTAGTCCCAATTACAATGGTCAGTTCATCAACTTGTTACTTTCACACTTTCAAGGTTATAGAACCAATTTGTACGTGCAGAGGAGCTGGGCTCTGCAACTCATCTGTCAGCACTCCCAATTATTTCTTTGCAGATGTACTTTTTCTTATCAGTAACTTTTAAACATGTTTTTCTGTATTTTTCCATCTTTCAATACTGCAGTTCTGCTTACCTAAGCTAATTCAATACTTCTACTGAGTTCTATCTTACAATAGCAGCATATTGGGGGATGTGCAATCCTATATGCCTCTCCACAGGCCTCATTTACAGGTCAAGCTAGCCATGTTGGCCTGCTTATGTTCGGACACTGTGGGTCACAGGCCTGCACCTGCCACATTATTGCTTATAGTTATCTGATGTTATATATAAAACAAACTACGTTTTGTTGACTACTGTTATCTGTGAACCGCAACTGATCTATGGAAGCTGCGGTATATAAGTTCTTGTTTAAATAAATAAATAAATAAATAAAATAAATGTCTAGCACTGGCTCTGCACTGTAGTTTTTCTCCGTTTCCCCCTATTTTCTCTTCTTTAACAAATCAGGGAAATGGAAAGGAGAAACGAGAAGGGGCAGTACTGCATAAGGTTACCCGATGTTTTATAGGCAAATCTAGGACACTCATTTGAAGTGTGGGAAGGGAGGAGAAGGGGCCATCTTACAGTAGTCCAGGTTTGAGTAACAAGTTGTGGAAGAGGGAAAAGGAGTCATTACCCCCCCCCCCCCAACACTCACTTCCAAGCAGACAAATTCATAGAGAAATAGAAACACTGCAAAAATGTGTGCCTTTGAGTCAGTGCTAGGGTTGCCAACTGGCTGGTTTTCAGCCGGCCTGGCCGGTTTTTCCATGGCCAGGCCGGCTGCCGGCGCAGAGGCAAAACCGGCCCTTGAAAAGCCGTTTTTTTTGTTCTGGCTGCAAGATCGGGAGCGGCCAGAGCAAAAAAACCGGCTTTTCTCCCAACGCGGAGGGCTTCAGAGGGAGCCGGGGAAGCCCGCGCGAGTCCCCGGCTCCCTCTGAACAGCCGCCAGCGTGAAGAGCCTTTTCCTTCACGCTGGCTGCTGTTCCTGTGAAGCCGCGAATGCTGGGAAAGGTTAAAGGGCAATGCCTTTAACCTTTCCCACCAATCGCGGCTTCACAGGAACAGCCGCCAGCGTGAAGGTAAAGGCTCTTCACGCTGGCGGCTGTTCAGAGGGAGCCGGGGCCTCGCGCAGGTTTCCCCGGCTCCCTCTAAAGCCTCAGACAGCCGGGGTTCTGGGGGGGGAGGCCACGGACTGCCTGGGCTGTGTGGGGGGCGGGGGCCTGGACTGGAAAAGGGCTAGGAGGGGGGAATTTGACTGGAAATGGGTTGTGATGGGGGAGGGGGGGACCTGGACCGGAAAAGGGCTATGGGGGGGGGGGACTTGGACTGGAAAGAAATGGGCTGTGATGGGAGGGGACCTGGACTGTAAAAGGGCTATGGGGGGGGGGGGCATGGACTGGAAATGGGTTTTGATGGGAGGGGGACCTGGACTGGAAAAGGGCTAGGGGGGGGGGACATGGACGGGAAAGGGGGTGTGATGGGGAGGGGGACCTGGACTGGAAAAGGGCTATGGGGGGGGGGAACTTGGACTGGAAGAGGGCTATGGGGGGGGGGGAAATTTGAAGGGAAATGGGCTATGTTGGAGGGAGGGGGAACATGGAATGGAAAAAGGCAGTGATTAGTGGGAATTGTACAGGAAATGGGTTGTGAATGGGGGGGGACAGGGGCTGGAAAAGGGCTATGGGGGGGGGCATTGGACTGGACTGGAAAGAAATGGGCTGTGATGGGTAGGGGGACCTGGACTGTAAAAGGGCTATGTGGGGGGGGGGGACATGGACTGGAAATGGGTTTTGATGGGGAGGGGGACTTGGACTGGAAAAGGGCTATGGGGGGGGGGACATGCAATGGAAAAGGGATGTGAAAGGGAGGGGGACCAGTAAAGGAAAAGTGCTATGGGGGGGGGGGGGAACTTGGACTGGAAGAGGGCTATGGGGGGGGGGGGGGGAACTTGGACTGGAAATTGGCTATGGCGGAGGGAGGGGGAACTTGGACTGGAAATAGGCTGTGATTAGGGGGGACATGGACTGGAAATGGGTTGTGAAGGGGGGGGACCTGGACTGGAAAAGGGCTATGGGGGGGCATTGGACTGGAATGTAATGGGCTGTGATGGGGAGGGGGGACCTGGACTGTAAAAGGGCTATGTGGGGGGGGGGGACATGGACTGGAAATTGGTTTTGATGGGGAGGGGGACCTGGACTGGAAAAGGGCTATGGGGGGGGGGGGGACATGGACTGGAAATGGGTTGTGATGGGGAGGGGGACCGGGACTGGAAAAGGGCTATGGGGGGGGGATCTTGGACTGGAAATGGGCTATGGTGGAGGGAGGGGGAACTTGGACTGGAAATAGGCTGTGATTAGGGGGGCTAGGACTGCAAATGGACTGTGATGGTGGGGGGGGGTAGGACTGCAAATGGGCTGTGATGGTGCGGGGGGGACTCCGACTGCAAATGGGATGTGATGGGGGGGGGGCTAGGACTGGAAATAGGCTGTGATGGGGGACTTGGACTGGAAATGGGCTGTGATTGGGGGGGGGCTAGGACTGGAAATGGTCTGTGATGTGAGGGCTAGCACTGGAAATGGGCTGATGAAGAGCTGGAATAGGACTGGAAATGGGCTGATGTGGGGCATGGGAGAATGGGATTAGAAGGGAGTGGATGCTGGGTGGGTCTAGAACTATAAGGGAACTGATTTTGGGGGAGGACTAGAATAGATGGGGAATGAGTGGAGAGGGGAAAAATATTTTGTGTGGAAGAAAAGTCTATGATGGGCTGGGTATTGGGAGAGTGAGGGGCTTGAGAATGGAAGGGTGAAATTTAAATGGATGATAAAGGAATAAGGAAAGAATTGGGGGAAAGAGCAAAAGGGAAACAATCAGTATGTTAAAGCAGAAATAGAGAGAGAATGGAAAACATCTAAAAGAGAAGAAAGGACAAATGGATAGCTCGCAGAAGACACGAAGAAACCAGAAGAAAGTGACTGGAGCAATTGCAACTGAAAAATAAAACGCCCAAACAGAAGGTAGAAAAATACTTTTTATTTTGAATTTATTAGCTGGAATATGTTTGGTCTGGGAAGTGTGTATTGATAACATCTTTGCGTTTTTGTTTAGTGAAGAGGAAATTACTTTATAGTTTTATTTCTCCAGTGTTATACATTTCATGTTTGGATTTTGGGGTTCCCAGTTTAATTATTATCTGACCAAGGAAGTTAGCCTACACGTATCCTCGGTAATTTTTGTGGGTGGGGCTGGGGGCGGGGCAGGGGTGGGACTAGGGGCGGAGAATGGGTGGAGCATGGCGAGCCATAGGTGTCGGGTTTTTCTCAGTGAAAAAGTTGGTAACCCTAGTCAGTGCTGCCTCGTGGCGACCCAGAAGCTCCTGGGTTTTCTTGGCAGTGTGACCGGAAGTAGATTGCCAGACCTTTCTTCCGAGGCAATGGAGGGTTAAGTGATTTGCCCAAGGCCACAAGGAGCGCTAGTGGGAATTGAACCCTGGTCTCTTGGTTCCCAAGCCAGTGCTCTAACCACTAGGCGGCTACTCCACTCCGTGCATTACTGTGCAAAATGTAAAAATAAGGAAAGTAAATTTTAAAAGCTGACATATTCAAGTCATTATATTGAAAATAATATCTTTCTATCCCCTCTGTTCTCATTGATGGAATTGGGTACAGGAGGCTGCCAAACAGGTGGAAGTCGGGGCCACAGCTCTAAAATCTCTGCCAGAAGATGTATGAGAAGAAACTTGAATACCTAAATATGTATATACTAGAGGAGAGGAGAGGAGGGGGGCTATGGTACAGACCTTTAACTACTTAAAGGGTATCAATGAAGAAACAAACCTTTTTCAAAGAAGGGGAAGCTGTAAGACTAGAGGGCATACGATGAAGCGGCAAGGTGGTAAAAGCAACATCGGAAAATACTTTCATGGAAAGGCTGGTGGATGCTTGGAATGCCCTCCTGATGGAGGGGCAAATACAGTGACTGAATTCAAAATGGCATGGGACAGACACTGGATCTCTTCATAACAAGAGGATAAAATCAACGCAAACTTATACATCTTTCAATAGAGGGGGGTGACCTGCACGGAGCTGCGGTTACAACCACTCTAGCCACTTTACTGGGCAGACTGGATGGACCATACTAGTCATTGTCTGCTGAAACACCACCTCTTTCTCCTACACTACTCCAAGCCCAGTATCTCAGCCACACCCACCACAAACCCTGCCAGAAATCAGTAAATCTCAATCTCCTCTTGTAAATGTTGTAGATAGATGTAGTTTCCCCAATTGAAGCCTGAGTTATATCTTCCTGTTTTACTGTAAATGCTCAGCAGGCGACTGTTCTGCACAATTTTGTTGTATGTAAACCGCACTGATTTTAAATAGCGCGGTATATAAAAGCAATAAATAAATATAAAATATACTATGTTATGTTACAATCCCTGAAAATTGGGAACATGTGGTACCTTAGTGCTGCATTAAGTGCTTCTTCCCATCTCCCATCAGGACATTTGGAGAATAACTGTCTTCGATGCTGCTGGTTTTGAAGGTTTGCCAGCAGCTAGTTGGGCAGCGAAAAATACAGCCAGTCTAACTAGTTGACAGCATTAGGCTAGCTTCATGTTTCAATGTGTCAGTCAGTTCAAAGCTTACAAAAATCTGCTCTTCAGCAATCACCCTACTCACAGCAATGGAGGAGGAGCCTAGGGAATAGGGTAGCATCCCAAAGACCGCCAAGAGTGGAGGTCAAATCATTAACACTGTAGCTTTGAACAAGGCACTTATTCCTCTGTTGCCTCAAATACAGATTTAGATTACAAGTCCTCCAGGGACAGACAAATACTAACTGTACCTGAATGTAAGAACCGGAAAGGTGTGGTCTAGATAAATATCTTAGTGAAATCAGAAAACTGAGACATCTGTGGTGCTGCTGTCTGAGAAATTACATTTTTAAGGATTCTGGAGTTTTAACTACCAAATTAAGTACTAGAATATATGTGTGCTTTGAGACCAGAAAGTAAGGTTATCAGATGTCCCCAATTCTCGGCTGTTGTCCCTGATTTTTAGAGCCGTGGCGCCAACTCCTATCTCTGTGGTAGTCTCTTGTCCCCGATTCCAGCAAAGGGAACATAAGGGGTAGGAAAGAAAATTATTTTCAGTTTAGTGATTTGAAAATGTCAGTTTTTAGAATTTAGATCCAGGATGAGGGGAATACATCACTGTTTCTTTTCTCTGATTTGGCTGCTTGGAAGTTATAATATAATGAGATGAATGTGGGGAGGGGGACAGGATAATGACTATTTGTTCCTCTTCCATGCCTTGTTGCTCAAAACTAAAACTACAGCGTCCCCCCCCCCCCCTTTTCCAGTAAGCATCCCAGATTTGCCTGCAAAAATTCTGGCAACCTTACCGCAAGGCCCATCCAATTTCTGTCCTTTCTTCCTTTTCCTTTAATTTCAAGCATTACCCTCATAAGAGATGCCAAGGGTGAACCATCCCAAACAGTGAGACTGAAGGCTAAAGGACAACATTTTCAGACAGTGTTCCCAAGGTATAAATCTAGAAAGATATGTGTAGTATTGCTTTGCGAATGTAAAAAGCACAATAAAATGATATTTGCTTTTCTTTGGAGCCTCTCAAAGCATACCAAAAGAGTGAGTAAATTCTCTGAAAATATCTCACCATTTAGCTGCTAAAAGTATTTGCCTAGATTTTAGAGCAGCTGTATTTGCAGGTATAAGGAAAAAGGGTGGGGTAGGAACAAGCATTATACAGGGAAGTGCACTCCTTTTTCCTCCTGCTAGTTGGGCCACTGAGGCTCTCTCCTCTTGTGCTGGTTTCTCGTGAAACCTGTGATCAGGATCAGTTCGGGGCATACACTGACATGATTGTGGAGATTTAAGGATTGAAGTCCCTTTATGATCAGTGGCTTATGTTTTTAGCAAGAGGATAGAATTAAAGCAAACATAAAACGTTTACACTTGAAAAAAGGGGACGGAAGGTAGAACCCTAAACAAAGGCATAGAGAGGTGGAATTTGCTCAGAGAAGCAGGTACCACTAGCGACCTTACTGAGCAGACTAGTTGGGCCACACTGCCATCATTTAGTATGTTACTATGAGGCTGTAATGAGTGAGAGAAGGGTCAAATAGTGGGAACATGAAAGTCTGCAAATAATTGTCACACGCTCCTAATGAGTGAGGCTTGGCGTCTCTACCTCAGTTTCCTACAGCTGAGGATCCTTTGTGCTTGTCCCAAGCTTTCTTGAATTTCACTACTGTATCTGTTTCCATCATCGCTGCCGGGAAGTTATTCCATGCATTTGCCAAGCCGTTCTGTGAAGAAATATTTCTTCGCGCGCGTGTGTGTATGTATGTGCATATATTATATTTCTTCAGATTATTTGTATGTCTAAATCTACTCTTCCGCCACTGTGTTATTTACATTTGTTCCACAACTGCCTTTCCACCAAAATAATTCTTCTTGCACATTATTCAAAACATATAGGACTCCACATCACTAGGGACCAGCAGATCCTATCTTGGTGTATCTATTGTATCTCTGGGACTTATGGTTCCTGATTTTCTTTAATTGGAATTCCAAGCCTACTAATGCAATGAGAGGCAAGTCAAACTGAATTTATAATGGCATGGAGTTATACGGAGGTATAACAATATTTCTTCACACAAAGGAGTAGTGTGTTCATGGAATGAACCTGCCAGAGTAGATTATTGGGTCAGAATCGGGAACTGAGCTCCAGAAAACATGGGATATGCACAGATTCCTAGATGCAAATGGGGATCTGCGGGTATGAACAGTGCTACCCAACCATTAGGCAAGACTAGAAAATTGCCTAGGGCCACTGATTCTTTATGGGGGGTGGGGGAGCAATAGCAACAGTCAAAGCAAAAAAACGGAGTTACTTACCTGTAACTGGAGTTCTCCGGGGACAGCAGGATAAGTCAGCCACACTTGGTGATGTCATCCGACGGTGCTGAGACGGAAGTACTCTCCATAGCTCAAAAAGGCTTTTTGTCATTCTGAGTATGGGCCAACTGGCCCCGCCCCTAGCTAGCCAGTATGTCACTAGCTGAGCCTTTTGCTGCTAGGAGGCGGGCACCAGGACGGAAGCCGACCCCATCCCAGGGGAGGTGGATGGGTATGTGTGGCTGACTTATCCTGCTGTCCCAGGAGAACTCCAGTTACAGGTAAGTAACTCCGTTTTCTCCTAGGACAAGCAGGATGAGTCAGCCACACTTGGTGCCTCCCAAGCTGCCATGCGCTGTGGTGGATGGGGGAAGGCCGAGACACTTCTTCAGGGCTAGTATGCACCCTTGTGGAGCAGCATGTTGCAACAGGAGCCTGTAGGACTGCAGTTGCAATGCACGCAGGTGCAGAGGGTGTAGTTACAAGGTACACCTGTGCGGTACAGAGATGTTGGCTTATCGAGCAGTAGTAGTGTGGGATTCGCCATCGAGCAGTAGTGGTGCGGGATTCACTATCGAGCAGTAGTAGTGCGGGATTCACCATTCATGATGCACGCATGTGCAGAGGGTGCGGTTACAGGGCACACCTGTGCGGTAACAGAGATGTAGGCACATCGAGCAGTAGTAGTAGTGCGGGATTCACCGCATGAAGAAACAATGGCATCAGTATCGCTGGGCTACGGCATTACTATAGCTGGCCACGAGAGCATTAATACATCATTAATAAGAGAGGTTTTGTTTTTTTTGTTACCGGAGGATAATGAGAACCGTTAGCATAGCAGGATAACGGGGGAAATCGCTGCTTGGCCAAGCATTGGGGAATCTGTGTCTTTGGGGAGACATGACATGTTGTATATAGTTAACCAGGATATCCTTTATCAGATAACCCTGCATTGTATTTAGTTTCCCCTATTTCGCCAAGTTATACTTCCTGTTAAATGTAACGACCAGACATGTGTAAACTGTCGGATGTTTTCTGTTCAATGTAAACCGCGCTGATGTCTAATAGTGCGGTATATAAGAATTGTTAATAAATAATAAATAAATAAATAATAAATGACCTAGATTGGCCACTGTTGGAAACAGAATAGTGTGCACAACAATGCTGCAGGCTTGGTAATCTGCATTCAGGGTGCATGGCCCCACTCCCTGCATGCTTGCGCATCGCTGCTGGTATATGCGCTGTGTCCAGAACTGCTTGGCTGAAGTGGTATCTGAGGCAGCGGTGTTGTCAGAAGACCAGGTGGCGGTTTCACCAATGCTGGTCCCCGGCACGGTATGCATGGGGCGAAGGTGGTGGCCTGTGCCTGGAGCCGGTGCATGAATTTTCCTGCCTGACTGAGGCTCCTGTCTGGCCTAGGCAGAAGGTGCTGCAGTTAGCAACAGGGCCTCCTTGGTGAAGGGGTGTCCTGTGCTGAAGGAAATAGGGTTGGGTCCCTTGACGCTAGTGTGTTTATCATGCGACAGTGTGTTATCCTGTTTCAGTGGGGCTCCGTTCCTCCAAAGAAGCATGGTGCGCAACTGATCTGGGGAGTGGCTCAGTCCTGGAGGACTGCGCGTAGGATGAGTGCACCACAAGGTTTGTAGTTCAACGATCCTCTTGGTGGGTGATCGTCCTGCGAGAGAGACCTTTGGAGAAAAGGCATCCTGTTTGGCCAGATCGGTTAAGGGGGGGGGGGGCGGTAATGAGGTGGATCCATACAATCGCAGCAGCTGCGGGTGCCTGTCTGCCACAATGAGCCGCCTGACAGAAGACCGAACACAAATTTGGACAACTATCCAGAGGGTCGCCAAGAGGTGACAGCGACTTGACGGCACTTAACAACGCAACTTCATTTCAGCAGTTAACATGAGCAGGCATGGCTCACGCATCGGCTGATTGAGGACGATGCTGAGCTACCGAAGGCTGGATAGCCCTTGTTAGGTCCCTCCTGAGACATGTAGCTCTCCCTGAGGTGGCAGTGGGAGGGTGCGACGGGCGGTGCTTACTGCAATCTACAGTAGAGGTGAGGCACTGGAGTATTTGTGGAAGGGGTCCAGTTGGTGCAACCTGACAGGAGAAGACATCCAATTGCTGCCATGAGATTTGGGAGCTGAAGCATCACTATGTCAGGTGCTGGGCCTTCTGTCGATGGGCCCTTGGCTGTCAGTACTAGGATTGTTTGTTAGTACTAGGATCATTTGTCAGAGGGAAGGTTGAAGGAAGGCAGGGCTGGCTTCTTAGTACAAGTGCTGGTGCATGTTGTAAAGAGACTTGCCCAGTTACGGCACTATGCAGTGGTCCTAACCACTAGGCTCACGCCCCCATTGAGAATGGACCAAGCTTTGTCCAGAGCGTTATTGAGAATGGCCCAAGCTTTGTCTAGGGTGATGTTGATATAGGCAATGCCAGGAAAACAGGGATGCTTTGTATTCCCCTGTGGCAGGTGCCGCCACCAGAGAGACAGGGTGGATGACAGGAGTGGCAAGAAGGTGGGGTAGTCCACCATGACAGAAGTGTCAACTCGCGCAGGAGGGTGGGGGAGTCCACCATCAGTCAGTCCCTGTTGGACGGGTGGCATTAGCCCACCATTAGTCAGACACCGTCTGCGAGGGACGGGTGAGTAAGACCATTAAGCAAGGTAGTAACTTTAGGGCACTCTGGGGAGGGACCCCCTTATGTCCTCGTCGTAGGTTATCTAAGACCATGCAAAAAGCTTTAAGTATTCTCCAGCTACTGTACCGTGTTGGGCGAGGTGTGGCCCGTGAGTTTGACTGTACCCGATTAGGGTGTTTTGGTACTAAGGTATCGATGGTAAGGGTGCCAACTATGGGGTAGGTTCTCCTTTTCTGCTGGGAGATGTCAGGACGATGTCAGGAAGGGTGCCAACTATAGGGTAGGCTCTCCTTTTCTGCTGGGAGATGTCAGGACCGAAGAGATGGCAGAAGTTTCCTGATCTTTGTGGTTGTCCCGGTAGGGGTAAAGGATCTCTGCATGGCAGAGTCCCCTTGTCTGAAGGTGATCATCTGGTCAAGTCCTTCCCCTATGTTGAGGACCTGGAGTGATTGCACATATGTGAGGCCTAGCCTTGTGCTTTTTTTTTATTTTTTAAAGGTATGTAGCTGTTGAGTCAGCTTGTTGGCCTTATATATTTAGGTCCTCTGGATGGCCTATGTTGAGTGACCTAAATATGATGAGAGCCATCCTGCCTTGAAGATGGGCGTCACCTAACATGACCTGTGAGGGTTGCCCATGGGCTGAACCGGTACGCATTGTTCCCTTTAGAATCAGGATAGTCAGCTATCTGGATTGTGTTGGGGACTAAGCCAGGGCTGGCATAGGGCATTGATAACCTTTGTCTTCCCACTTCCACCGCTGCCATGGCCAGTCTCTGGAGTCCAGCAGGGAAGTAGAGACGTGTAAGTGCCATGTGGAGGGAAGCCTCTTACTCCCTGAGCACAGTCTAGAATTCTTGTTCCCAGTGGCCCAAGGTCACACTGCTGGAGGTTTATTTATTTATTTATTTAGCATACATTTGTATACCGCTACTTCCAGCGATCAGGAGCAGTTTGATTAAGTAAAAAGGAGTGTCTGATCAAAGACAAATTTCAAGAAATTACGGCGTGATTTACAAGGTTATATGATGGTTATCAGTACAAAGCCAGTCATTTTCAATAATGTATACAGTTTGATTCGTAGGATAAGCACACCACACAGTTAGGGGGGGGGAGAGAGAGAGATTTACATATGTACAATTTTACACTTGTTTCATTTTTGGGGTATAAGTACAATTTAGAATTGGCTACATTTTGGTGACGCAGCTGATGCTTAGAATGTATTGATGTTCAGGACACATTGTAGGCTTGTTGAAATAAGTATGTCTTCAGTTTTTTTCTGAAGACCATAAGGTCGTTGGTTGAGTGTAACTCAGGCGGGAGTTGGTTCCAAAGTGAAGGGGCAGTGTATGAGTATGCCCTGTTGCTTGTGGCTATTTTAACTGATCTTATACTTATTGGTACCTGCAGGTTGTTTATGGTGGTGGTTCTCCTATTTCTGTTAGCAGGTTGCAAGTTGATTAGGTTAGAGAGGAAAGTTGGTGCCAGGTTGTGGATGATTTTGAATGTGGTCACTAGGGTTTTGTATTTTATACGGGCTATGATGGGGAGCCAGTGTAGTTCAACTAGCACTGGTGTGATGTGCTCTGCCACACCTGTTTTAGTGATGATTCTGGCTGCGACGTTCTGTGCCAACTGGAGTATGCTTAGGGTTTTTTTTGGAAGGCCCTGTAGAATTGCATTACAGTAATCGAAATGAGGTATGATGAGGGCTTGTGCTACTGTCCTAAAATCGGTAGCCTCAATGATGTTCCTTAGTGGTTGTATGACCCTGAGCTTGTGAAAAATGGCCCGGTTCACTAAGCGGAGGTGTTTTGCCATCCTTAGTTCGCTATCAAGTGTTACTCCGAGGTATTTTATTTCATTCTTTGTGTGATAAGTATTTTCACATAGGGAGATTGTAGCTGGTGGTTTGAATTCTGGTTTTCTTGAGATGTACATGAGTTTGTTTTTTTTATGGTTTATGGCTATGTTGTTTCGTTGGAGCCATGTTTGCATCTCTTTTAAGCATTCTTCTAGCTGGGAGTAGTTTGGATTGTCTGCGTCGAGTTGAGTGTATAGCATAATATCATCAGCGTATATGTGATAGTGGATACTGTGCTTTTTGAATATTTCGCAGATTGGTTTCATGTACACGTTGAATAGAAGCGCAGATAGTGCTGAGCCTTGCGGTATGCCCTGTGTTTGCAGGAAAGCTTTTGCTTTTTCGTTGTTAAACTGTACTTGTTGCATTCTGTTGGAGATATACGATGAGAACCATTTTAGTGGGGTTCCCGTTATTCCTATAGCTTCTATCCTGTTTAGTAGTGTTTGATGGTGAACTGTATCGAAAGCTGCTGAGATGTCAATGAATATGAGAATGAACATTTTCTTTTTGTTTTCAATCCCTTTGAGTAGGTTGTCCAGTAGTGCAATAAGCAGGGTCTCAACCCCATGGTGTGGCCTGAAGCCGTATTGGTGCTCGTCCAGTGTTCTGTTGTTGTCCAGGTGGTCTTGTAATTGTTGTAGAACCGCTTTTTCAATTATTTTTTTTAGCAGGGCTATGCTGGATATTGGGCGATAAGATGCTGGGTCTTCCTTGTTGAGTGTTTTATTTTTTAGTATTGGTCTTATGATGGATTTCTTAAGTTGAGTTGGCATGGTACCCTGTTGGAGTGATTGGTTTATTATGTGAGCAATTTGGTGGGTGGTTTCTGCTTTCGTTGCTTTAACCCATGCAGCTGGGCAGGGGTCTAGGGGAGAGGTTGTAGTGTTAATGTTGGCAATTATATTCATGACGTGTTTGTCTTCAATGCTGCAAAACTTGTTCCAGTGGGTGATGTGGGTTTGTGTCGTCATCATGGTGGGTTGTGGTGTGTTGTGGGTCACATCCAATGGTAGTGAGGGTTTAGGTCCGATCTGTGGGTTTAGTTTGCCAGCATAGTGATCTGCTAGGGCTTGGACCTTGATTTTGTCGTTGTGTTGATCCTCTTGTGCCATTTTGGTGAGGGATTTGACCAAGGCGAACAGCTCTCTGGGCTTGTTTAATGCTTTGTTTAGTAAGTTTGTGTGATGCGTTCGTTTTGACAGGTTGACTTCGTTTTTGTATTTGGAGAGCAGTGTTAGGTATTCTATTTTGTGTTCGTTGGTTTTGCTTCGTCGCCATTTTCTCTCAGTTCTACGTAGTTCTTTCTTTAGTGTGGTCAGAGTATCTGTGTACCATGGTTCGGTTCAAGCCATGGGATCATTGGCTCTGCACCACCTCCTGAAGACCTTGCTCGCAGTGACCAAGATCACACTGAACAAAGTTCCGGTTTGTAGGGTTGTGGACTCCGCACCCCCCGGAGGCTTCCATGGTTAAGGAAGGTGTTGCCCCGTCCCAAGCTGGAGGCTCACATAGTAAGAAGGTGTTGAGTCTGAAGGAGGTCAGGTTGGAATTCAACCCCTGGTACTGTGTACAAGCAGGAGCTCAGGTTGGGATTCGACCTAGTGACCCAGCCACCCCCTGTGGGCATTGCACTCAGGTCTCCAGGGTTTAGGCTGCTGTCTGAACCCTAGGCTATTCCGCCAACATTGGTACCCTGCGCCCGCAGGAGAAGCAGGTTTAAATCTGCCACACCACTTGGGGTAGGTATATTCCCAATATATCCCTGGCTGTGGCCGATACATGGTGGTGGTTTGTGCAGGAGCTCTAGTTGCTACTGTCTTGGTTGCTGCTGCATGGGGTAACTGTAATGGACCCCACAGAGGGGGGTATGCGCACCCATCAGCAGAGTAGATCCCTCCAGCGCTGGGTTTATTTATTTATTTACATTTCTTTTATACCGCGCTATTCAACATCAGTGCGGTTTACATTGAACATAAAACATACACGTTGCATATAATGAAACAGTGTTTACAGGTAACAGGAAATAGAACTTGGATAACTTGGGGTAACCATTTACATCAGATTTTCATATTGTACAAGCTAAACTAATAAGTGTCTTATAGCAGAGGTTTTGTCATGATATCTATATTAGACTGTAGGTGACGTTACTGTATCTTCGTCTATCTTGTAGTGCTGAAGGAATAGGTAGTGTTTCACTGCCTTCCTAAATTGGGCCAAGTCAGTGATTGCTCGTATGTTGGGTGGGAGAGAATTCCAGCTTCTCGGTGCACATAGTTTGAAAGCTCTGTTAGCTGTAGCGTGAGTGCAGTGGGTTAATTCTATTGGGACAACTAATGAGTTTATCGCTGTTGATCTCCTGGACCTGTTGGATGGTGTGGTATGAATGAGTTCCACTAGTGATGTAGAGGCTAGACCATTGATTGACTTGAAAGTAAGCAGCAGAATTTTGAACGATAGTCTGGATTGAATGGGGAGCCAGTGAAGATGTTTTAGGATGGGTGTGATATGATTCCTCTTAGGCGATCCGATTAGAACTCTCGCTGCAGAATTCATTGCAAGCTGTAGAGGGTTTAAAGTAGACAGAGGGAGACCATGCAGGATTGAATTTGCGTAGTCAAAATGAGGCATGATAAGTGCCTGATAGATAGTTCGGAAGTCGCTTGGATCGAGTAGGAAACGAAGATGTCAGATGGGCCAGCAACTTACTGGGGAAGCCATCACTCCTGCACCCCTGGTCTGTCTGAACCAGTGGTGGTGTTCCAGAACTTCCTTCCTGCTGCTCCCCTCCAATGGGGAGATCGAAGTGGGGATTGCACACGTATCTGTTTCGCCGGCTGAGGAGATGCTGGAGGCCAATGTTAAACCTGGAGCCTGAGGTCCTCCCTCTGGGCAGCTGCCTTACCTGTGCCCGGGAGTGATTTCCTCAACAGTGCTGAGGCAGGCAGGCACACCGGTTCAAGACGGACTCCACTCGGCACCGAGGCAGGTATGTTGGGTGTGACTCACCCCATCCGCACCGAGGCAGGCATGCCAGAAGTGAATTTCGCGCCAGAGAAATTCCCCATCGGCGCTGATGGAAGAGGCTGATCAAACGCGCAAGAGTGAAGAGGGGGTGTGGCCGGGTACCGCTTAGGCAAGTGGGACGTGACACGCCAGAGGGGTTCCCTTTCGGTGCCGTAGAACTCAACGCGGAGGTAGATCAGTGGAGCGAGCGGAGAGCAGGTCTGAACTCTCCGGCTGCTTCGGCATCGGCGAGCGGGAGCGCGATCGGCTTCGCTATAGTGTGGAGCGGAGAGCAGGTCCGTCGGAGCTGAAGGGAGCCAGAGCCAATCGCATCAGGAGGGGTGGAACTTGTGGCCGCTGGACGAATAGCAGGCGAGGAGGAGCCAGGGTGCTGCTAGGAGCAAGATGGCTGCCTCCTGCAGAATCCCCACGTGTGCAGGTATGCTCCAATGGATGGAGAAAGTTGGAGAGGCCCGTGGGGGACAGAGGCCGGCCTCGGCGTGTCCTGGGGGCTGCCTGTGTCCCAGTGAAGCGATAGTGTGCCTGCAAGGGGATCCGCTTTAAGCAGGTATGTGTGCTGGAGTGGCGGCGGCCTCAGGATTTCTGCGGCCAGGGATGGAGGCCTGGGGGCGCATCCCGTGCCACGTGTCTCCTCGTGGTTGCAGCCCAGGCAGATCTAGGGCGAATTGCCGTGGCCGGGTGCTCTAGCCATTAGGCTATTCCTCCACTCCACTTCAGTGTAGGGTCAAAGGCTTTGGGTGGTGGGCGACGATCGAAGCTTGCGACTGGGGATGGAGGCCTTAAAGGCACATCCCGAGTGGCAGCGGCTGCAGGAGCAGGTAGTGTTCCATAGGCCCACGTGCAGCATGTTCCGGCTGGAGTTAAGAAGATCTTCAGAATGTAATTCCAGCCATCTCCCTTTGAACGGCATTATCTGAACAAAGGGAGAGAAAAAATTCAGAGATAGCATTAGACATTTTAAACAGAGCAAGTAAGGGGAATTCCTCTTCAGAATAAGTAGTATTTGGTAATTTCAGTAGGAGAGTAGAGAGGTCCGTCTTGCTGGCAAGGTGGAAGAACTGAAAAAAACTGGCTAGCTAGGGGCGGGCAGGGGGGTGGGGCCAGTTGGCCCATGCTCAGAAGGGCAAAAAGCCCTTCTGAGCTATGGAGAGTACTTCCATCTCGGCGCTGTCAGATGACGTCACCAAGTGTGGCTGACTCATCCTGCTTGTCCTAGGAGAATAGATTCTGACTGCCAGACAAACTTGTAAGTCATCAAAACATTCTTTCACCTGCAGGAAGAGCTGGCAAACACATCAATACAAAGAAAAGTTTAATATTTAGAAGTATGGTCCAATTATGCATTTTAGAGCATTATTGTTGGAAGAATGGTGTTCAGATGCTCATGATGAGTTTATCAAAATCTTGCGGGGGGAGGGAGGAGCGGTAGGGCAGCAGCTTAAGGTTAAAGATTTTTCTAAGGTGCCCAATACCTTGCACCAACTCTGAGGCTGGCCCTGGGTACTAGGGAAGTTTCTTAACCAAATTAATTCTTGTGTGTAGCAGCAGACAGTCAGGCACAATGGATCCCTCTGTGTCCAAGCTTTAAAACTGTCTCATGGTCCTAAAAAGGCAAACAGCACAGCATGAGCAGTAACATCACTGCTGGGGTCACATTGTTAGATAAGGTGTGACATAGGAAGCAAGCTCAGACCACTGTGCTGCTGAGTCATAGCAGATGCTGGAGACGACTGTATGAGTGAAAGTCCATCAAAGAAGAGAGGAACCCACAGAAGGAGAAACTCAAGTGGATTCTTCAAGTAATGATTAGCGGTCCCTGGGTTACAACACAAGCAGAGCGGTCTCCAAGGTAAGCAGCAGAATTCATTTGATCTGTAGGGACAACACCAGCAGGGGTCTTACCTGCAGGAGACCCAAACTGTATCATGCAGCTTTGTGAGGCCTGGCCTGGGATTGTGATGTACGCTTATGACCTCAGAGAATTCTAAACTCATTCCATGAACGTGTTCTAGATGTGATGCGGTGCCGTTCCAGCTACAATCAGTTACTGTGACATGGGCCTGCCACAGCAGAGTTCTGATTACATACAGGGGCTGGAGTCACCGTGATGTGGGGCTGTGACAGCAGGGCTCTAGTTAATACAAGGGTCAGGGTTACCTTGATATGAAGCTTCCACAGCCAAGAGTTCTAATGACATAGAGAGGCTAGGGTTACTGTGAAGTTTGGCTCTCACGGTGAGGCTGATTCCTGTTACAGTATGCATAGTGAAGACACTGCCGCCCCCTCCCCCCCCACACACACACAGTCCACCTCCCCCACCCCCACCTCAGAGTGCTAGTTCTATATGGAGGCCAGGGAAAGCTCTGATCAGATTAGAGGCTGGGATATTGTGACACTAAGATGTTAAGAGCCTCCACCCACCTCCTTTCCTGTATCTTGTTTCCGATAGGTTATGAGACATGGAGGAGCTTGAGAGAGAGGAGGAAAGAAAGATGAGGGCAGATGTGCTGGCGCAGAAGAAACAGGAAATAAAGAACTTAGAGCAGGAGATAGAGACAATGGTAAGCAGCAACCAGCAAAGAAGAGAGACTCTGCCATAGCCGGGGAAAGACTCCATTCTTGTTACAGGAGAGAAGACAAAGTTACTTACCTGTAACGGGAGTTCTCCGTGGACAACAGGATAAGTCAGCCACACCTGGTGACGTCCTCCGGGCGGTGCCACAGGTACGGAAGTGCTCTCCAGAGCTCAGAAAGGCCTTTCTGAGCATGCACAGGTAGATCCTACCTCACCGGCACGCCCCCAGCCTGGCCAGGGTTTTCCCAGCTCTGATCCTCTAGGCTGAGGCATGTGCTGGTATAGGCCGATATTCTCCAGGGGAGGCGGGTGGGATTGTGTGGCTGACTTATCCTGTTGTCCATGGAGAACTCCCGTTACAGGTAAGTAACTTCGTCTTCTCCATGGACAACCAGGATTGCGTCAGCCACACCTGGTGCCTCCCTAGCTGCGCAGAGTGTGCGTTAAGGTGGAGAATGAGGCCTGAAGAGCCAGGAGTGCTAGAATCCACTAGGAAGACACGGGCCATGTGTAGTGAGCGTGATCTTTATTCCAAGGTGCATAACTGTGCCAACAGTGCATAAGCAGTGTACATACAGTGCAAATGTGTTAACAGGTGTAACAACATAACCATGCAACGTAATCAAGGCTACTTAATTGTGCAACAACAGAGTAATGTCAAGCAGGCAGACCACTGGAGCCTTTTCGTCACGAGGCGTGAGATGGTACAGCATTGGCGCTTTCCAGCGCCGCGGTCAGCACAGCTCTGCCAAAGGCGCAGTCTTGATGTGGTCCGAGATCAAGGCAGTAGTGTTTTTGAAAAGAGTGCAGTGAAGACCACGTTGCTGCCTTGCAGATGTCAACCAACGGGACTGAGCGTAGGTTAGCCAAGGAGGTGGCCATTGCTCTGAGATGGTGTGGGCCCACTGTGGGTGTTTTGTGGGTACCGGTTGGGTCGAGGCAGAAGGTAATGCAGGCGGAGACCCAGTGGGAGAGTGCCCTTTTTGTGACAGGAATGCCTGGCCTGTTCGGGTTGAAGGACACAAATAGCTGTTCTCCCTTGCGGATCGGTTCTGTCCTGCGGAGGTAGATGCGAAGGGCTCTTATGCAATCCAAGGTGTGCAGCTGTTCCTCGTCTACTGAGGCATGGGGCTCAGGAAAGAAGGTAGGGATTTCAATAGTCTGGTTGATGTGAAAAACGGACGATACCTTGGATACGAACACCCCGGGGGTGAGTGCGCAGGGAAGCGCGGTCGTGGTGAAGCTGAGTATAAGGCGGTGGGCCACGAGCGCTTGTAGTTCACCGACCCTTCTTGCAGACGTTATGGCTATGAGGAAGAGGGTTTTCCAGGAAGCGAACTTGAGGTCTGCTGCTTGGTGGGGCTTGAAGGCTTCTCTTGTGAGCCGCTGGAGAACGAGGTTAAGATCCCATGGTGGTACGGGTGGCTTGATCAGTGGTTCGAGAGGCCTTTCATAAACCTGGAGACCAGAGGAAGCGTAGCAATAGAGTTGCTAGTGGACCTGTCCGCTGGGTCGTGATGCGCGGCGATGGCAGCGAGGTGGACCCTGATTGACTGACTGGGTCTTGAGGCTGAGCTCGGAGAGTGAGGTGAGGTATTGTAGGACGCTGGGCACTGGGCAAGTGGTCGGGTCCAGGTGGCGGGTTGCGCACCAGATGCTGAACCTCTTCCATTTGAGGCCATATGATTTTCAGGTTGACGGCTTTCTGGCCGCCAGGACCACGTCCTGCACTTCAGGAGACAAGGTTGAGAGGCTCAGCCTTTCAGTCTCCAGGCTGTAAGAGCGAGGGCTCCGAGGATGGGGTGCTGCATCGTGCCCTCGTTCTGGGTGATCAGGTCCAGACGTTGTGGGAGCTGTATTGGAGGCACGTGGGCCAGGCGTAGTAGGAGTGCGAACCACATCTGGCGGGGCCAGTGGGGCACTACGAGGATGATGTTTGCTTTGTCCTGGATGATCTGCTGTAGGGTCGCCGAGATCAGGGGAATGGGTAGGAAGACATACAGCAGAGACCACTCCCCCCAGCACACGTCTAATGCATCTGCTGCTATCCCCCGAGCCGATGGGCGCTTGGAACAGAACAGGGGGCATTTGGCATTCTGTTCCATGGCAAATAGGTCTACCTGAGGCGTGCCCCACTGCCTGATGTTGTTGGTGACCTCGGAAAGCAGAGTCCATTCGTGTGGCTGCAGTTGCTTGCTCAGCCTGTCTGCCAGGATATTCTGGTCCCCGGGGAGGTAGGACGCTCGCAGTTTGCAATTGTTTTTGAGCACTAGGGACAAGATCGCTAATGCCTCACTGCAGAGGGAGCGTGATCCTGTCCCTCCTTGTTTGTTTATGTAGAACATCGCCACCTGACTGTCTGTCTGGATCAGGATGGAGGTCCCGTGCAGCTGTGGTAGGAATGCGCACAGGGCGTACCTGACTGCGCGTAGTTCGAGGAGGTTGATGTGCAACTTTCTCTCCTGTGCAGACCAAACCCCTTGAGTGTTGAGCTGAAGGAGGTGTGCTCCCCAACCCGTGCTGGAGGCATCCGTGGTGAGCACCGTCTGATGTTTTAGTTGGTGGAGATCTTTGCCTTCCGAGAGGTTCTTTGGCAAGGTCCTCCACTGGAGCCATTTCTTGATGTAGTGAGGGACAGGCACACGCTTGGATAGGGATTGGGAGTGTTGGTTCCAGTGACAGCGAAGGTGCCACTGGAGGTGGCGCATGTGCATTCTCGCCAGGGGGAGGACAGATGTTGTCGCCGCCATATGGCCCAGGAGGCACCGTAGGGTGCAAGCGGAAGTCTGTTCCCTCATGGATATTGCCTGTGCTAGGGAAATGATGGTAGCCCACTCTGCATGCTGGAAGGTACTCCCTTGAGGAGCGGGTGTCGATCAACGCCCCAATAAACTCCATGTGTTGAGAGGGATGTAGTTGTGATTTTTCGTGGTTGATGACGAACCCCAGGGTGGACAGTAGGGACATCGTGTGGCGCAGTGAGTCCTGAAGCTCTCATGCGGAGGGCGCTGTGAGGAGCCAGTCGTCCAGATAGGAGAAAACATTGATCCCTTGCCTGTGGAGGTGCGCTGCTGCTACAGCCACACACTTTGTGAAGACTCGTGGGGCCAGAGAGAGACCAAAGGGGAGCCCTCTGTACTGGAAGTGCTGTCCCAGGACGTTGAATCACAGGTATTTCCTGTGAGATTCATGGATGGGGACATGGGTATACGCCTCTTGGAGGTCCAGAGACACCATCCAGTCCGTGTTGTATGAGAGGCAGGATGGAGTTGAGGGAGTACATCCTGAACTTCTCTTTTGTGATGAATTTGAGTTTGCGAAGGTCTAGGATGGGGCGAATGCTGCCTGACATTTTGTGGATGAGGAAGTATCTGGAGTAGAAACCAGTACTTATCTTGCTGGGAGGTACTTTTTCAATGGCTCGAGAGAGAAGGAGGTGGAGTAGCTCCCGTGCCATGAGTGTTCGCAGATGGGCTGGTGTGTCGCTGCAGGGGCGGCATAAAGAAGCGCAGGCGGTATCCCTCTCAAATTATCTGGAGGACCCACCTGTCGGAGGTGGTGGCTTCCCAAATGTGTCTGAATTTCGTCAGGCACCCCCCCCAATTGGGAAAAACGCCTTCACTTTGCTGTCAAAATGATGGTCCAGTTTTGGTCGCTTGGTAGTTGTTGGATTTCTTTTGTTTGCGCTCCCTTTGGTTCTGTTGTTGATGCGGGGGGCCTTGGTAGGTATTGTATTTGTACCTGGGCCCTTGCCACGTTCGCTGCGAGTTATAGGATGTGTACTTTTTGTTGGATGGGTAGTAGGGCTTACGTTGGTAGTTGGCCCTCTGGTAGTTGTTGTTGTTGTTGTTGTTGCGGCGTTCAAGGCCGTCCTCTGCTAGGGTGTGAATGGTCGTGCAATGATCCTTCATATTGTTTACTGCGTCCGTCACTTTGTCGCTGAATAGGGATTCCCCTGAACAGGGAGCATTGGCGATCCTGTCGTGTGTATCGTCTCGTAAGCCAGAGGCCCTTAGCCATGCCCATCGTCTGGCGGATATGGCTGTCCCCGCTGTTCTGATGGAGTCGAAAGCCGTGCTAGCTAGATGCTTGCTTCATTCGGCTATATCCGTGATGGTAGCAGATATGGACGTCTGTGTCTCCTTGGGGAGGGATGAAAGGACACTCTTGACCCCGGCCATGAGAGCATCCTGGAAGAGGATATGCTGAAATTGATGAGCCGCAATCCTGGCATTGAGCATGGCTCCTAGACTCTTGCCAATGTCGTCCAGGAGTTTGTGGTCCTGGCCGAGGGGGTTATTAGAGTGTGTGCGTGATGACTTTATTCTCTTCAGTGCAGATGACACCACGATGGACTGGTGTGGAAGCTGCGGCTTCATGAATCCGTGCAGGGGCTGGACTTGATACTTAGTGTCGAGTCTCCTTGAGAAGGGACCGCCTGAGGCAGGGGTTTGTGAAAGTCGCAGTTGATTGTACCGTAGTTCCTGGTGAATGGGCAGTGCGAATGAGGGCTTCGGTGAGTTGAGATATTTAAGTACCTCCGGCTTGGGTTGGCCTGAAGCATCCAGTCCACCCAGGGCCAACGTGGCCGCCACCTTTCGTATAAATTTTGGATAGGTGAGGTCCTCGGTGGGGGGAGGCTGGCTCTCTGTGTCCAGGGAGGGGCCTTCGTCAGGGGGAGGTAGGTCGGCTGAGGCGGAGCCTACGACCGCCTCAATCTCGTGTCCGTCCGCTGTGCTGTCTGGGGAGTGTGACTCTGGACATAAAGAGGCGGAACGTGTGCATCCATGGGTCCTGTGACCCGAGAGGTCCTGGGTGCTGTGCACTAGTGAGAGATTCGCATTGGCGAGCTTAGCTGTGGTGGGTGGAGGGGCTGTCTGGTCCACAAAACATGTGAGAAGGCTGAGGATGGCAGAAGAGTTTGTCCTGCTCCTCTCCCTGCGTCTTTTGCAGCTGGAGCGGTGACTGGAGCTAGAGGAGGAGGAATCTGTTCGGCATTTGTGCCTGGAAGGTCCCTTCTCTTGTTTCCCTGGAAGGGGGGCATAGCTGGCGCGGCGGTGTTTACCTTTATGCTGTCTTGGTCTGTCACTGGTACTGCCATCGATGGTAGAGATGTGCCTCCTCCTCTCCCCACGTCCTCGATGTCTTCGGCTGCTGCTGGAGGAGGTATGGCGCCAGGAACGGGCTTGATTGGTGCTGCGTGGAGCCCGCAGGAGAGACAGCCGTTCAACGCCAAGGGGGGAGGAGGTCCTTGTAATGCTGCTGCGGCATCGCTGGAGATACGCGTCATCGCGGCTGTCTGTGCGATGACGTTTTCTTCCTGGGCTGCTTCGCTGTAGACCAATCAGAGGAAGCTGGGCGGAGCCAGAAGCCACGTTGGAGGCGCCATGATGAGAGGCCCCATCGCCATGCTGAAAGGCCTGATTTCGTGCGCCGGGGGCGGTAGGGATCGGGTGGCCCCGTTCAGAGGCACCGGGTGTTGCAGGAGAAGGAAGGCAGCATGCTGAGGTGGAGGGCTCGGCAGGAGCAGGCGGAGCCGGCGGGTCAGCAGTCTCACGGCCGGGGATGGAGGCCTTGTCGTGCGCATCCCGTGCCGAGGTTAAAATTGGAAGAGGCGTCTGTGGAGCCGGTTCTGGGGCAGAAGAGGCAGCCAGGCATTCTTTCAGTTTGTGTCCTCTGTGTTTCCTGGCTCGCGGAGACAGTCCTCGATCCTGTGGCCGGCTCCTAAGCATCGGACAAAAGCCGTGTGTGTCGGTGCTGTTCATCTTCTTGCAGTGAGTGCATTTCTTAAATCCTGGTTTAGGCATTTGAAGTTTTTTTGTTTGTTTCTGTGATGAGGTTAAGCTGGAGAGCAGATCCGTCTTGCTGGCAAGGCGGAAGAAAAAAGAATGGCCAGGCTGGGGGCGGGCCGGTGAGGTGGGGTCTACCTGTGCATGCTTAGAAAGACCTTTCTGAGTTCTGGAGAGCACTTCCATACCTGTGGCGTCGCCTGGAGGACGTCAACAGGTGTGGCTGACGCAATCCTGCTTGTCCATGGAAAAACACTATTACTGTGATAGGGAGATGCCATCTCTGTCACAGGGGAAAGACTTTGTCACAAGGCAGGCCTGGTCATTGTTGACAAGGATACTCAGCCATTGTCACAGGGAGATGCTGTTGCTGTCCCAGTGGAGACTCAGGCAGTCCCTCATTGTAGTTCTAGGGGAGGCTTATCACTGTGATGAGAATCAGGGGACCTACAATCCTCTTAACTCTGTTTCCTTTCTGGCAGCAAAAAGAATATGAGAAGCTGGAAGAGGAAGAAGAACAAGCTTATCAACAGGTGAGCAAGGGTGTAAAAGTCTCTTGAAACCTATCTACGCAGCTCCCATTGAAGAATACAAAATAATATAATACATTTTATACACCACCTCCTTCAAAAGAAAACTTGGAGTGGTGACCTGCACAAAGCGGTGCACCTACTCTTGCTACCTTGCTGGGCAGACTAGATGGATCATACTGGTCTTTATCTGCCGTCATATACTATGTTGCTATGTTCATAACCTAATAATCAAAATACCAATACCATCACAATATTACAAAATATTAGCAAATACATAAAACCCTTCAACATATCCTCCAGTGCCAATCCCTTCTCTTATTAGGGACGGAAGAAAGCAAACATTATCAAGTCCCCAAACAATGGAAATGACATTCCCGATTACTCTTGAAGGAGTTTCTAAAAGGGGAGTACTTTGGGTGGTGCTCCGTCATATGCAGTGGGTCTTTTCTTCAGGCTTGTTGTTAAGAGAACTACCTTTTCCTGAAGCTGGAATCTGAGTATCGTTTAAGGAGAACTGCTCTTTCATTGGGCTAGCATCAACATGTAGTGTCAATGGAAACATATCTTTTGCTCAGGTGGAATCAGCATGTGGAACATTAAAAGAGATTTGCTCCTTCCTTGGGTTGGGGGTCAACTGCAATATTATAGGGATTGTGAATGCCCCAGCAATGAATGTGGGGATTTGTTAGGAGGTGTGGGAGAGGTCTAATGCTGACCTGTTCTTTGCATGGTAGAATTATCAGCATGCTGTATACCAGGAGACGCTGCAGGCAGATATCCAAGCACTAGAAGCCAAGATTGAAAAGCAGAAGGTAAGGACCAGGGTGGGGCCCATATCATATAAGTAAGAGCACCCAATCCTCTTTCATCTTCTAACATCTCTCAACCTCTTCTCTGCTCAGTAGCAGAAATACATTTGTAAGGATTCCCACTAGGCCCTTACCAGGTAAACATGTCTCCATCAGGGGACAATCTGGATAAGGTTACAGGAGGGTAGCATGCTACAGTGCAGCACCCCATTAGGTGATACCTGAAATGATGGAGAAGAAATTAAATCTGTTGCGGATTCCGAGTCCCAGGAGACAGTCTCTGGGTTCTCAAGTTCCTGAAGCAACCCATGAGGGGCTTCAGGAAGAAATTAGGAAAGGCTTCCTGGAGAGGGGTAATTCATTAGACTTCTTGATGTGCTTGGGGACATTCAACTGGTTTGTGAAGACTGAGCGAAAGTACATAGGGGAACAGTGATGCCTGTATCTGTTGGAGTTCTACCAAGGTATGAAAGAGGAGAACCTAAAGGGTGAAAGAATTAATTTTATCCAGGGAGTCCTATCCTGTTCATTCTCATAGATTTAAGGAAGGAGGATAACCACAAAGAGAGGAGTCAAGTTCGACCACTTATCCCCGCTACTCATTCGATTACATTGGTTACCTGTTACTCACCAAATCTATTACAAGATGCTCACACTCATAAACAAAATTCTCCACTCCGGCATTCCTACATATTTATCTTCTCTTCTCATTTTACATGCCCCTCCTTGAGTTCTACATTCAATTCATGGTCACCGTTTGCACCTGCCGCCTTCTTCACAGGTTTGCTTCAAAAGTACTAGACATGTGGCTTTCTACTTTCTGGGACCTCACCTCTAGAATTCTCTCCCGGCTGATATTAGCCTGGAAGCCTTCTATCCCAAGTCTAAATCTGCTCTAAAAAGTCTTCTTCTCAGACTAGCCTTTGACCTATCCCTTTAACTGTTCTTGGATTCTGCAACCTCCCATGACGCGCCCTTTCCTGCCCTCTGTCTTTCCTATTTAATTGTTCTTTTCATTTTAATTGTAATTATTGTAAACTGTTCTGTTCCTTATCGTCTCTCCAGTCCAGTCCCGGAATCTCGGGATATAGGTTCCTCCAGCAGCTTGGAGACTGAACAATGACATTCTTTGATGTCACCAGTACAAATACCCGAGGGACCGCCTCCTTGCTCCAGTTTGTTCAGTCTCCAAGCAGCTGGAGGTTGAGGAGCCTAGGGATTCTAGGCTCATTGGAGGGACAATTAAGTATTTTTGGTTTTGTTTTTGAATGTATTTAAATTTATTTAGATTTATGTAGTTAAATAATTCACTTACTGTGGCTTTAAAGCCAGAGATGTGCCCCCCTCTCTCCTTTAAATGTCTTCTCTGCTGGTTTTTAAAGCCGCGTTTATTTTCTGACTGGCTCAATTCGTTTTAACAAGTCTCCCAAACCTACTTTCCATAGGTGAGGAGCGCTTATTGGCAGAGTCAGGACAGCTGTGAGCTGTTGTCTGAGAAGTGCTGTTTTCTTACTGTTTTTTTCTGAGAGGCGCATATTTAATTGAGCTGCTGGAGCTTTCAATTTCAACTTCCCGGTTATGCGGCACTTCCGGTTTCTCCTCCGATGCTGAAAAAGCTTAGCGTCGGGGAGCCGGTTGATTGAAAGTAAGTTCAAGGAATTTTTTCTCCTGGATGCGGCATAAAGGTGGTGGTTTTCTGCTGTGCAGTTACTCTGCGTTGGCAGTTGGTTTCTCTGCAGGCCGCGCCGTTTTAGCGCGTGCACGGGGAAACAGCAAATAGTAAGTGAATGGTGTTTTCATACTTCGGAAGTTTCTTTGCAAGAAAAACTTTGTTTTCGTTTTTAAAAAGAGAAATTTATTTATTTAGTTTTATTTCATTTTAAACTATTTGCTAATGTGTTAAAAAAAGGATACTAATTAAAGATATTGACAAGAGTGTTGTTTGAAACTAGAGCAAAGTAATGCCTTCTAAGCCACAGTGTTTGGTTTGTGGCTCTAGGAGAGGAACATTATCTGACTCGGGAGTCTGTAGATCCTGTGTGCAGGAAACTGCAGATATGGAGCAGGTTTTAGAAACCAGTGCTGAGTGTGCTAGGCTTGCTTCCTTATCTTTAGTGGATGCTAATTCTCCTCCACAGCTCTTACCAGAGCCTGTTGCAGGGCCGCCTTCTGTTCCAGATGTGCCGCAAGTGCCATCAATTTTTTCATCAGGTTTGGCGGCGTTGTTTTCACAGGATTTTGTATCTCTGCTTCAGCAGACTTTTGGAAATGGTCAAAAAAGCTCACTACCCTCTGTTGTAGGAGATCTTGGGAAAAAGCGGTCGGCTATTCCTCTGGAAGTTGTTGGGGGTCCTGTTCCTGTCAAGAAAGTTAAAACAGGGAAGGATCCACAGGAGCATTCTATAACCTCTGAAGAGATTCATTCGGATCCTTTGGAACCAGATTTGGATGTTGAAGACGAATTAGAAGAGGGAGAACTCATCAGGAGGATCAGTCCAGAGTAGTTCATGTTTTCCGTCGAAATGAGTTACCAGCGTTGATTATGGAAACACTTAAAGCACTTAATATGCCAGCGTCAGGACCAGAGGAGGACTCTGCATTGGAGGATCCTTCGTTGCAGGCATTTAGGAAGACGCAAAAGGCTTTTCCAGTTCACAGAGTTGTAAGGGAGATGATTCAACAAGAATGGGATATGCCTGAAGCTGGACTAAAGGGGTCCAGGGTCATGGCTCAATTATATCCTCTACTGGATCAGGATCGGGAGTTGTTTAAATCTCCGAAAGTGGATGCAGCGGTATCAGCTGTTACCAAAAAGACTACAATTCCGGTGGAAGATGGTGCCGCTCTTAAGGATAGCCATGATAGGAAATTGGATACTTTGTTAAAACAAGTGTTAGGGCATTAACATCAATCTATTCAGGCTTCAATTTGTGGAGCATGGGTAGCCAGAGCATATCTTCGTTGGTCTCAGCGGGTACATGGAGATAATGTAGAAGACTGCGACAGAAGCGTCTAGGTTAGAGACTGGAGCAGCTTATTTAGCTGACATTCATTATGACCTTATTAGAGGTTTATCTAAGAGTATGGCCTCTGTTGTTGCAGCTAGAAGATATTTATGGTTGCGTAACTGGGCTGCAGATGCTTCTTCTAAAGCAAGACTCACTAAGCTTCCTTTCAGGGGTAAACTCCTTTTTGGTGAGGACTTAGATAAATTAGTAAAGGACTTGGGAGATTCTAAAGGTAGCAGGCTGCCAGAGGACAGGCAGAAACTAGGGCGTCCAATTCAGGCGTCTAGGGGCCTGTACAGAGATTTTTGTCGTTTTCGTTCCGCACATTTCGGTCAGTTTCAGAGAGGGCGTCAATATTTCAGGAATCAGGGGTTTCGAGGTTTTCGAGGTGCAAACAGGGGATTTGCAACCTCCTCTTCTTCTTCAAACTCTAGAAAGTCACAATGAAATAAGGAGGACCCAGGCAGATTTTATTCCCTTGGGAGGTCGGCTACGGGAGTTTTATCCAGCCTGGGTTCAGATCACATCCGATTGGTGGGTGTTGGAGATCATTCGAGAGGGTTATGCGCTGGAGCTTCAGCGTCCTGTGCTCGATTTGTTCATTCAGTGTCCTTGCAAGGCACGCATCAAGTGTGCAGCGGTGCGCGAGACCTTGCAAAGACTTTTGGATCTCAAAGCTGTCGTTCCTGTACTGCCAGATCAACGCGGTTCCGGTCGATACTCCATCTATTTTGTAGTTCCAAAAAAGGAAGGGTCTTTTCGTCCACTTTTGGATCTCCAAAAGGTAAATTGTTGACTTTGGGTGACTTATTTTTGCATGGAGACGCTGAAGTCGGTAATATTGGAAGTAAGAAAAGAGGAATTTCTTACCTCTCTGGATTTGTCAGAGGCGTATCTACACATTCCCATTCGTCTCGAGCATCAGAAATTTCTGAGATTTACAGTTCCCATGGGTTATTTCCAGTTTCGAGTGTTGCCGTTCGGCTTAGCAACGGCTCCACGAATGTTTACCAAGGTAATGGTAGTAGTTGCGGCAGCATTGAGAAAGGAAGGTATTCTAGTTCACCCATATCTGGACGACTGGTTGATTCAGGCAAAGACCAAGAAGGAAAGCGAGTTAGCAACAGCCAGAGTAGTGGAGTTTTTGCAAAGTCTTGGTTGGGTTGTCAATATGGCAAAGAGCAAGTTGATTCTGTCACAGAATCTAGAACACATGGAAGCTCGAGTCAATACAAGAATAGGAAAAGTATTTCTTCCCCAGAAGCGAGCGTTAGCATTGAGAAATCTTGTGCGCAGTTTTTTGACCAAAAAGAATCCCACTGCATGACATTTACAGTTGCTCGGAACCATGGCAGCAACGTTAGACTTAGTTCCATGGGCAAGAGCTCATATGCGACCATTACAGAGAGCGTTGCTAAGAAGGTGGTCGCATCAAAGGGATCCTCTCTCAAATAGGTTACCCTGCCTTCCGGAGACGCGTCAGGTGGATGAAACCGGAGATTCTAGAGGTGGGAATGCAGCTAGAATAATCTGTTTGGATTCCTCTTACGACAGATGCCAATCTTGTGGGCTGGGGTGCTCACTTTGAAGGAAGATTTGTTCAAGGTCAATGGACCGATCAGGAGAAGGTTTGGTTGATCAACAGATTGGAGTTGAGAGCAGTAACCTTAGCTCTACAAGCGTTTCAATGTTATCTTCAGGGGAAAGCTGCTCAAATTCTGTCAGACAACACAACCACAGTGGCTTACATCATCCGTCAAGGGGGCACAAGCAGTGTCGCTCTGGAGGCCGAGGCCGAAGCCGAGCAGTTGTTTGTGTAGGCCGAGAGGAATTTGAAAGCTTTGTCTGCGAGTCATGTAGCGGGGGTGGACAATGTGGAAGCCGATTTTTTTTGAGTCGGGTGAAAGTAGATCCAGGAGAGTGGATTCTGCATCCCCAGGTGTTTCAATTGATAATAAATCGTTGGGCAGTTCCAGTAATGGATCTCATGGCAACCTTCAAGTTGGCAAAGGTCAATTGTTTTTTCAGTCAAAGACGAGAGAGAATGTCGGAAGGTCTGGATGCACTCATTCAAAGTTTGCCAGAGGAACAGCTTCTGTACGTCTTCCCTCCGTGGGTATTGATAGGGCGTGTTTTGCAAAGAGTAGAATGACACAAGGGTCTAGTAATACTGATAGCGCCAGATTGGCCAAGACGACCATGGTACGCCGATCTCATAAGGTTATTGGTAGACCGTCCATGGCTCTTACCGATGAGAGAAGATCTGTTGCGTCAGGGTCCGTTACGCATGCATCAGGTGGATCGATTCTCGCTTACGGCTTGGCTCTTGAAAGGGCGAGGTTAAAGGCCAGGGGTTACTCTTCGGCGGTGATTTCCACTTTGTTGAAAGCAAGGAAGAGATCTACCTCTTTGGCTTATATTCGAACTTGGAGGATATTTGAAGCTTGGTGTGAAGACAAGGGTTTTGAAGCATTAAAAGCTTCTATTTCTCAAATTCTATCTTTCTTGCAAGAAGGATTTGAGAAAGGATCAGCACCGTCATTGAAAGTGCAGTTGGCAAGTCTTTCTTGTTATACAGGAAAAATAAAGGGTGAAGTGCTAGGAGCACATCCGGATGTGAAGCGTTTTTTAAGGGCGGTTTTGTTGTTGAGGCCACCGTGTAGACCAAGCGTTCCGTTTTGGAATCTCCATTTAGTCTTGGAGGCTTTATTACATGAACCGTTTGAGCCATTGTCACGAGCGTCATTAAAGGATCTTTCGCTCAAGGTAGTTTTTCTAGTAGCTATTTCGTCGGCACGAAAAATTTCAGAATTGCAGGCATTGTCATGTTGAAAGCCTTTTCTATTATTTTACAAAAAAGAAGGTGGTCTGAAGACCAGTGCCTTCATTTCTACCCAAGGTGGTGTCGGCTTTTCATATCAATCAAGATTTTATTTATTTTATTTATTAACAATTCTTATATACCGCACTATTAGACATCAGCGCGGTTTACATTGAACAAAAAACATCCGACAATTTACATATGTCTGGTCAATTACATTTAACAGGAGATATAAACTTGGGAAATAGGGGAAACTATATACAAAGGTGTGTTATCTGACAAGAGATATCATGGTTAACTATATACAAAGGTGGTGCAATAGTATATGGAACTGTTTGTATTTACATTGTGTAGTTGGCCTGTTGCGATGGTCTGTCTGTTTGGCCACTCCTGCTATTCACCTGGAGGTTATGTTCTGAGCTGTCATTGAGATATTTAAGGAAGATGTTGAGATATTTAAGGAAGATATTTAAGGAAGATGTTTCATTACCAGTATTTGAAAATGATACTAAGGAGATTCAATTCAAGAGGTTGCATCTGTTAGATGTTCGTAGAGCGTCAAAGACATTTTAAAACGAACACAGGAGTTCCTAAGACAGATAGGCTGTTTGTTCTTTTTGGAGGTGCAAAGAGAGGTCATGCAGCTTCTAAGGCATCTATTGCTAGGTGGCTCAAGGAAGCTATAGTTTCAGCGAATTTGTTAAAGGGTAGAAGAATTCCTGATGGGCTTATGGCGCATTCAACAAGGGCGCAAGCTGCGTCCTGGGCTGAGTACAGTTTGGTGCCGCCTGTGGACATCTGTAAAGCGGCTACTTGGTCATCGTTAAATTCCTTTGTAAAACATTATAGATTAGATATACAGGCAGAAAGAGATACCTGTTTTGGTTCGGCAGTGCTTCAGGCTGGCCTAGCAGGTCCCACCCATTAAAGGTTTTTACTGCTCTGTTATATCCCGAGATTCCGGGACTTGGGCTGGAGAGACGATAAGGAAGGTGAAATTAGACTTACCTCCTCCTAATTGTTGTTCCTTGAGGAACTCCAGTCCAGTCCCGCATCCCTCCTTGATATGCGTTTAGATGGACTACAGGTCTGAAGCACAGAGGTATGGTATGGTCATGGTAAGCTTTATGGCCCATATAGGGAGAGTGATACTTTTGGGTGATCTTTGTAAACTATTATTCCTCTATAGAGACGGAGGGCAGACTATAATAGGAAAATTATAGTGTCACTTTAAGGGCACATTATGTGTCTTAATTTATAGTTGAAGTTTGCTAATGTTTGTTATAGTTTGTTAAAGTTTATTAGCTATGATAGCTACTTAATTGTTGCTCTGGTGAGTCTGCTTTGTCAGTAGGTAAACTGGCATTGGGAAACAGATTGAAAGCTAAGCACTGCTTTAATTCTATTATAAGTTCAATACAATGGAAGCTAAACATTTTGAATTATAACATAAGTTGATTATTATTAAGCAACAATAGAAAGGTCATTGATGCAATATGGGCATTTATTCAGAAAACTGATTACAGCCTGAGTAAGTTATTTGCCCGGAGAAAGTATGAGACCTGTTGCTTATATAGCATAAGTTTCATGCCTATCGTTTGAATCACATTTCATCTTGATGAAAGTATCAGAGAGTTATTAAATTGATTGACAGAATAGGTAAACTGGAGCAAGGAGGCAGTCCCTTGGGTATTTATGCCGGTGACATCAAAGAATGTCATTGTTCAGTCTCCAAGCTGCTGGAGGAACCTATATCCCGAGATTCCGGGACTGGAGGTCCTCAAGGAACAACAATTAGCAGGTAAGTCTAATTTCACCTTGTAACAAAGGGTAGTATATCAAGTTTTTAATAAACCATACCAAAGAGAATCTGGAAGAGTAGTTCCCTAGAGCAGGGGTTCTAACCCCACTCCTTGAGAAACTCCTAGCCAGTCAGGTTTTCAGATTAACCACAATGAATATGCATGAGAGAGATCTGCATGCACTGCCTCCATTCAATGCAAACCTCTCTCATGCATTATCCTGAAAACCTGACTGGCTAGTTGTGTCCTGAGGAATGCGTTAAGAATCCCTGCCTTGCAGTAGCTGGCCACGCTTTGCCCAAACAATGCCCCAGGGAACACCTACTTCTTTCATGCACCTGTATTTATGCAATCTTTAAGAGCCCTCCTCCCTGTGTAAAGCATGCTTCACATACCTGATGATATCTGGGAGGCATTCCTGGAAGTGGAGATGGGGAGCGTGCACTTACATGCTTGCTTTTGGATTTCCAAAAGTACATATGTTTTCACAGAAATAGGAAGTGAAGATTAGTACACGCACTTTTTCCAATCTGATATCCAAAGGGAATGTTTTCCCTTTGAAAACTTATGTAAAATCTGCAGATAAAAAGAACCTGCTTGGTTTGAAAGTTGCCCCCTACCGGGTAAAAGCCCTTGAAGCATTTCCCTCATGGGGGAGACGTTCCCTGGTAGCGTTATGAAAGCATCCAAAAAAATGGCCTGGTTTTAAATCTCAGCAGCAACAACGAGGATTCTTGGCAGTGGAGAAATAGCCTAGTAATTACAGCAGCAGACTGATAACCAGGGTTCAAATCCTACTAAAGTGTAAACTAAATACTAAGAATAAATATTCCTTCCGCCTTTCTTTGTCTTTTGCAGAAGGAGCTTCAGATGATGCAGGCCACCGTGATGGACAGAATGTGGCTCCTTCAAGAGGTAGGGTAAGCCTTCAGAGAAACCCCATTCTCTCCGTTCAATCCTAAAGGCTCAGGAGTTGAATAGGTCAATTGAATTTCCTTCAGAATCCCAGCGAATTCATCATAGCTGTTAGCAGCAAAACTTCATGCCAAAATAGCCTCCATGGGGACATGGCTAGGCCTTGATCTAAAGTCTGCTAAAGAGGGATCAGGAGGCCTCTAGGTGCCAATGCTGTAGTGTCTTCCAACAAATGTTGCTTACAAAGCGTTTGCCAAGTTCTTTGGATTCATTTCTCAAGTACTTTCTTTTTCTGTGGTTTCAGAAAGAGCTGGAGTTGGAAACTGTGGCCAGAAACAGGAAAAATTGTGCATTGGCAAGAGAGGTGAGTCATGACGAGGGGATACTACTACTACTACTCAACATTTATATGATACCCATCACAGGCTTGTTAGCACGGGAATAATTTGGGCTATAGATTCCTGCACAGACTATAATCTCTAACTCGGTGTTCTGCTCAACCACTGGTTCACTTGGGTCAAATTACTTAACGCTGCGGTCAGCGTTTTCAACAAGTGGAAAAATAGTTAAACACAGAAACCGGCCAAACATTTTAGACATAAGAAAATTGTTTTATTTCCCTTTCCCCCTTCCAACTTAATTTTTTTTATTTTGCTTTTTCCTGTATTTTAACTTTCCTTCTCCCTCCTTGCAAGCATTATGCCTACTGCTCCCTGCTTCTTCCACTGCCTTCAGATATTCTCTCCCTTTCTCCTTCCCTCCAGGTACTTTCTACCCCAACCTCCTTTCATGCACTCTCTCCTTCCTATTCCTCACTCCACAGGCAGTCATTCCCTCTTTCTCCCCCACTAACTAACTTCCTTCCTTTCGGGCACTCTACTAAAGACACGGAGCAGTTCTGGGTCACAGCATCTCAACTGCACCAGAAGAAATTTTATCCTAAGTCTTAGTGGCATTGACCTCTTTTATCCTCAACTCCGCTCCTGACACTGGCAACAACAATTGCCTCTCGGACCCAGTGCCCAACATCTGCGTCTGTGTTGAGCCCTAGCAACAGGCATCGAAAAATACCATATTTGAGGTGCTTGGCCACCCTGGTGACCATTGTTTTCTGGCCCTTGTGTATTCTAAAAATGATGAAGTTAGTCATAATGACTGGATTTACATTGTCTTCCAGGCCCTGCTGAGGGACGTTGAAGTCAAAGAGCAGTGTTTGGTGCAAGTGAAGCAGCTGTTTGTTCAGTAAGTGCCCTTTCATGGTGTAGTGCTACGGAGTGTGCAGAGCTACTGGCGTTATTGTTGTGTAATGCTACTGAAAGATCGCAAATGGTGGGACGATTCACCTTTTTCATGCAACACTTTATAACTGGATGACGTTATGAGTTGTAGACGGGAATAAATGCTGACCTGAATATATAACATGGAACATTATAACTATGCAATTTAAAACAATAGCATAGCTGAAGCAATTATGGAATGAAAAATAATTATAGCATGAGTGGGCTTGAACAACAATTTCAAATGGCAGCAGAAATTGCCTTAAACTCCTTAAGACCACTGCACATTTCATCATAATCCCAATTTAAACATTTTGAGGGGAATTTTAAAAGGGACGTCTAAGCCAAAACCTCTGGAAAAAAGCAGGCAAGTCCAGGTGGAGATATGATTTCACAAACGTGGATGTGACCAATATGGATGTCTGGAGGGGTGTTTACATTGATTGTATTTCAGAACCCAGACATTAGGAATAGCCTAATGATTAGAGTAGTGGGCTGGAAACGGAAAAGCTACGGTTCAAATTCCACCACTGTTATTACTGAAATTGTGCTGAGTAGTGGGGACGATGGCATGCTTTCTCCTCCACACTCTCTGAATGTTTTTCTGTCAAAATGAGCACTTTTCAGGTGCCTGGAACAGGTCTAAACCTAGATGCAATGCCGGACGTCCAGGGTCCTGGGAACGCCTCAGCTATGCCTCCACTACACCCACGTTCAGACTTGGACGTCCACAGAACCAGCTTCTAAAATGGCTTTGGATGTATCTATGCCCATTTTCAAACATCTAAAGCATGAATAGGGCTTCCAAAACGACCCCCTTTGTAATTTTCTGTGCAGTTTATAAGGAACACCACCTTCCAATTTCAAGACAATGGAAAGACTAATAAAAAATAAAAAGACAAAAAGGGAAAATAAAGCTATACCTTCCTATTGGACTAACTTCATACATTTTTGGACTAGCTTTTGAGGGTTAAAACTCCTTCAGGTCAGGACAGCATGAGCAACAGATGTAGAGACAGATATTTGAAAACACTGATAGGCAGCTGGCACTGCCACTGATCTTAAGTGTTTAAAAAAATACCCAGGAGCTTTTACATATAACTTTGCCAGAAGTTACACATTTAAAAAAGAGATGTGGTTTTGGGTGAAGCTAGGGTGGGTGAGATTCAGCCACTAAATTTATAAGCTATGGAGGGTCATTTTAGAAAATGCTGTTTGCGATTCCCACATCTGCAAATGCCCGTTCAGATGAGTGCATCATCACATTGATGTCCCAAGAGCCAGTTTGGAATGCCCTGAGTTTCCACGTGTCTGGTGCAGTCATATCTGTGTCTGGGGCATTCCTAAAAAACTAGAATGGCATTGCATGTTTGAACTTGGCAGAGGACATGTTCATGTCTATACCCACGCCTGGGTACAAATAGGAATCTCCAAAGTGCTCGTTTCGGCAACCAAAGACCTGTACAGAGAAGAGGAGGAAGTCCTCTCACCGCTCCACAAAAAGCATATAGGTAAAATAGACCTTTATCGTGGCTGCCGCATCACTGTACGTCTCTGCTTACAAAATGGCCAGCCAGTAAATGTTATGTGACAAGAGATACCATCATGGACATGTCTATGTACTGGACCCACCGTCATCCATACTGAACATGTGCAAGCTTCTAAAATTGCTTCAAATCTTACACGTGTCTGGGGTATAATTCTGCATGTCCCTGTCTTTTTCTTCTATCTAACAGAGACATTTATCTTTTAAGGTGGAGATGGGCCGATTTTAGAAAACACTTAGACATGCCCACTTTCACTGCTGTTCCTCCTATGAAATTTCAAACGTTTTGACTTGGACGTCCCAGATTACATCTACTTGGTCACGACCCTTCTATTGATATGTTCAAGTGGTGGGGGGTAAAGAGCAGGGAAAAGGCTAAATGGATAAGAAACCTGTACATCGTTATTCCTACATTTTTAGTGGCACCACCTACATGTTTTACGTTACTAAAAATATGTATAACTTTAAACAGATAAGTAACTGACTGCTTAAAATGGACCTTATAATGTTCAAACTATTTTAAAAGGCCATATACTTAACTTGGCAAGTTTCAAAGAGAAATCATACTTTTTTTCCAAAAGACCACAGGATTCAGCTACAGCTTCAGTTAGTCGAAGAGGAAGAGACTTTGCTTACCATTTAATAATTTAAGATCAGAGGTGTATTTCCCAGCTGCAAACACTGGGCCATGTTTACTAAAAGTTTTAATGTGCATTAATTAAGTTAACATATGTTAAGTGTCCACAGCAGGGCGCTTTGTGTACATTAACTTTATTAATGCTAATTATTGTGCATTAATGTGCATTAATTAACCTGTTTTTAAACATGCCTCACTATTTCCTCATGGACTTAACCCGGATCTTGAACAGGTGAATTTTGTTAATGCTAATCATAGCTCCTTGAGATAAACTGAATAAATAAATAAATATCGTCATAAGGTCTATTTACTAATTTGGGAGAAGAGGAAGATCAGAGGTAGAATTGCAAGACTCAGAAGTGCCGAGAACGGATTCTATTCTGTATTAACTAAAGAAAATCCTGGAGAAGGACCACCTGTGACTGACAAATATACAAATGGGAATGGAGTAGATACTACACCATTCAAAGAAGATGATATGTTTGAACAGCTTGCAAAACTGAAAGTGGACAAGACCATGGGATCAGATGGGATACATTCAAGGATACTGAAAAAACTAAGAGAGTTTCTTGCAGGACCGTTAAAGGATGTTTTTAATAGATCCTTGGAGATAGGAGAAGTTCCACAGGACTGGAGAAGGGCTGATGTGGTACCTCTTCTCAAAATGGTAATAGGGAAGAAGTGACAAACTAAAGGCCAGTAAGCCTTAACTGGGTGGTGGGAAACGTAATGGAGGCGCTCCTGAAAGACAGAATCATGGACTTTCTCAAAACCAAAAGGTTGCATGATCCAAGGCAACATGGCTTTACCAAAGGACGACCATGACAAACAAATCTGATTGAGTTTTTGACTGGAAGACCAGAGAACTTCATCAAGGGCATGCAATGGATGTGATCTACCAAGATTTCAGCAAAGCTTTTGATACTGTTATTCATAGGAGACTTATCAATAAATTGAACAGCCTGGGGATGGGTCCCAAGGTGGTGAACTGGATCAGAAATTGGTTGACTGACAAACGACAGAAGGTGATGGTAAATGAAACTCACTCGGATGAAAAGAAGGTGACTGGTGGTGTGCCTCAGGGATCAGTCCTGCGACCAGTACTGTTCAATGTATTTGTAAGTGATATTGCTGAAGGACTGAATAGAAAAGTCTGTCTATATGCAGATGACATGAAAATTTGCAACAGAGTAGGCTCCTCTGAGGGAATGGATAACATGACGAAAGATCAGGAAGAATGGTCTAATGCTTAGCAATTAAGATTTAATGTAAGAATTGCAGTGTCATGCACTTGGGATGCAGAAATTCAAGGGAATTGTATGCGATAGGGAGTGAGAGGTTGGTGTGCATAGACCAGGAGAAGGACCTCTGAGTGACTGATTTTGAGGATCTCAAGGTGGCAGAACAGTGTGACAAGGTGGTGGCCAAAGCCAGAAGGATGCTGGGTTGTATACAAAGAGGAATTATCAGCAGAAAAGAGGAATTGTACTAATGCTACTGTACAAGTCGCTGGTGAGGCCTCGCTTGTAATATTGTGTTCAGTTTTGGAGACCATATCTCACAAAGGATATAAAAAGACTGGAAATGGTTCAGAGGAGGGCAACCAAAATGATTTGGAGCCTGCACCAGAAGACATATGAGAAGAGACGTGAAGACCTAAATATGTATACACAAGAGGAGAGGAGGGATAGGGAAAATATGATACAGACCTTTAAATACTTAAAGGGTATTAATTTATTTATTTTATTTATTTATTTTTATTTAGCATATATTTATATACCGCTACTTCCAGCGATCAGGAGCGGTTTGATTAGGTAAACAGGGAGAGTCAGATCAATTGACAAATTTCAAAATTTACAGCGTGATTTACAAAGGTTGTCTGATAGGTTGTCAGACCAATGTCAGGAATTTTCAATAAACGGGGAAAATATGATTCAAGGTATTCACAGCATACATGTATAGGTGGGGGAGAGGGAGATATTTACATATACATTTTATGCTTGTTATATTCAGGAGCATAAGATTATTTTACATTTTGATGAAATTTTGTTGGAGCAGATACTGGGTGGAGAGTGTTGTTGTTCAGGATATGTTGTAGGCCTGTTGAAATAAATATGTCTTCAGTTTTTTTTCGGAAAGCCATCAGGTCGTTGATTGAGCGCAACTCAGGCGGGAGTTGGTTCCAGAGTGAGGGGCAGTGTAGGAGTATGCCCTGTTGCTTGTGGTTGTTTTAGCTGATCTTATACTTATTGGTACCTGGAGGTTGTTTATGGTGGTTAGTTCTCCTATTTCTGTTGTCAGTTGCAAGTTGATTAGGTTGGTGAGGAAGGTTGTTTGTCAGGTTATGGATGAGTTTAAATGTAGTCACTAGGGTTTTGTATTTTATCCGAGCTATAATGGGGAGCCAATGTAGTTCGACTAGTACTGGCGTGATGCTCTCTGCCACGCCTGTGTTTTTAGTGATGATTCTGCTGCAACGTTCTGTGCCATCTGGAAGTATATTTAGGGTTTTTTTTGGAAGGCCCTGTAGTATTGCATTACAGTAGTCGAAATGGGGTATGATGAGGGCTGAGCCACTGTCCTGAAATCGGTAGCTTCAATGATGTTCCTTAGTGGTTGTATGACCCGGAGTTTTGTAGAAAAATGGCCCTGTTTACTAAGCGGAGTGTTTTGCCATCTTTAGTTCGTTATCAAGTGTTACTCTCGAGGTATTTTATTTCATTCTTTGTGTGGTAAGTATGTTCGCATAGGGAGATTGTAGCTGGTGGGTCGAACTCAGGTTTTCTTGAGATGTACATGACTTCGGTTTTTTTATGGTTTATGGTCATGTTGTTTCGTTTGAAGCCATGTCTGCATCTCTTTTATGCATTCTTCCAGCTGGGCGTAGTTTGGGGTTAGTTGCGTCGAGTTGGGTATATAGCATAATATCATCCGCGTATATGTGATAATGGATTTTATGCTTTTTGAATATTTCGCAGATTGGTTTCATGTACACATTGAAGAGAAGTGCGGATAGTGCTGAGCCTTGTGGAATGCCCTGAGTTTGTGGGAAAGCCTCCGCTTTTTCGTTGTTTAAACTGTACCTGTTGCATCCTGTTGGATATATACGATGAGAACCATTTTAGTGGGGTTCCTGTTATTCCTATATCTTCTATTCTGTTTAGTAGTGTTTGATGGTGAACCGTATCAAAAGCTGCTGAGATGTCAATGAATATGAGAATGAACATCTTCTTTTTGTTTTCAATCCCCTTTGAGTAGGTTGTCCAGTAGTGCAATCAGCAGAGTCTCGACCCCGTGGTGTGGCCTGAAGCCGTATTGGTGCTCGTCTAGTGTTTTGTTGTTGTCCAGGTGGTCTTGTAATTGCTGTAGGACCGCCTTTTTGATAATTTTCGCTAGCAGGGCTATGCTGGATATTGGGCGATAAGATGCTGGGTCTTCCTTGTTGAGTGTTTTATTTTTGAGTATTGGTCTTATGATTGATTTCTTAAGTTGGGTTGGCATGGTGCCCTGTTGGAGTGATGGTTTATTATGTGAGCGATTTGGTGGGTGGTTTCCGTTTTCCGTTGCTTTAACCCATGCAGGCTGGGCAGGGGTCTAGGGGAGAGGTTGTGGTGTTAATGCTGGCAATTATGTTTATGACGTGTTTGACTCCAATGTTGTAAAACTTGTCCCAGTGGGTGATGTGGGTTTGCGCCGTCATCAAGGAGGGTCGTGGCGTGGAGGGGGTCTCGTCCATTGGTAATAAGGGTTTAGGTCCGATCTGAGGGTTTAGTTTGGCCGCATAGTGATCTGCTAGGGCTTGTACCTTGATTTTGAACAAACAAGCCTTTTTCAAAGATAGGGAAGCTGTAAAACTAGACAGCATAACATGAATCTGCAAGGGGGTAAACTGAAAGGCAACGTCAGAAAATATGTTTTCACTGAAAGGGTGGTAGAGCTTGGAATGCCCTCCTAATGGAAGTGGTGGGGGCAAATAGAGTGACAGAATTCATAATGGCATGGGACAGACACAGTGGATCCCTTTTATAGCAACAGGATAAAATCAAAATAAACTTAAATATCTGTTAGATCTCAACAGATAAGGGTTACCTGCATGGAACGGTGGGTACACCGCTAAACAAAGACACGGGGAAGGGTGACCTGCACGGTGCATCAGGTGCACCTTCTCTTGCCACCTTGCTTGGCAGACTAGATGGACCATGCTGGTCTTTATCTGCTATCATATACTGTGTTACTATGTAATAACTCACATTAATCACATTAATATGCATTAATGGAAAATTAACATGTACTTATTCATTAACACGGGTTAGTAAGTCTAGCCCTAAGCTTGTAATTCCTCTTGGGACAGGGAAATACCTAAATGTGACTCACTTTGAACTACCACTAAAAATGCATGCACTAAATCTAAGTAAATAATACGTTTTCACTGTCATTTGAAACTACTGTTGAAATGCACTCGTGCCATTTCTTTTTTCATTTTTTTTGATTGCTTTCAATATCCTACCTTTTTATTTTTGTTATTTTGACATTATTATTACCATGCAATACTATGGAGGTCATATACTAACAGTTACTAGTGCATAAATGTCTGCCTCAGGACCCATTTTATTCCTATTGGCCCTGCGGCATATAGCCGCTTGCTAAAGGCAAGTCACTTTACCCTCCACTACCCCGGAAGAAAAGGCCTGGCAATCTACTTCCAGTGCCACCTTGCCAAGAAAACCCAGAAGCTGCTTGACTTGCTGACACTTCTAAAAAATATATAAATAAATAAATAACCCATTGTGGGACATAGATAGATCTAGTGTTGCTCCTGCAATGTTTGTTTTCCTAGCCTTCATGAGGGTTTATTTTTTATTTTTATTTATTTGAACTCACTTCTATACCGCTCCTTCCAGTGATCAGGAGCGGTTTACATTAAACATTTAAATTCTGCAAAATTAGCATTTTACATAAAACAAACATTTGCAGGTTACATAAAACAATAGTAGGGTGCATTGAACATGTAGAAAAGGCAACATTAAGTTCGTAACTCAAACTATTTACATAAAGGGAATACATATGATGATATATATATGATTAAAATCTATATACAATGTATTTGCGTTGATAAAGTAAATGAATTACATACATGTAGGATTTACAGTTAGTTCAAAGGTGATTTGTAATTTTCATATAATAATGGATGTGATACACTTCTTTCAAAAGCACCTAGGTAGCCAGCATCAGATACAGATTGCAGAAGTGCTTATTTGAATGTTTCAGGCCTCTTAAAGGATAATTAGTTTGGCTATCAATATACAGCCAAATGTTATCTGCATAAAGTGGAGTGAATTCAGAGGTGGTGAACTAAGTTTAGCCATTTAGCAGCAATATGCAGTTGCTCTATGGATACATTTATCCTCATGTCTTGACCACAGATATAGCAGGAGGAGAGGAGTAGCTAAATGATTAGAGCACTGTCTTGGGACCCAAGAGACCAGCGGTTAATTTCCCACTAGCACTCCTTGTGGCCTTGGGCAAGTCACTTAACCCTCCATTGCCTCAGAAGGATCCAAGTTATCAATGTCCCTACATTACCAAGTGTAAGTTACAGTGTAAACCACTTTGACTGATAAAGCAGTATAAAAAAACCTCTTAAATAAAACAAATATACAGACATGTGTCTGCATTTTCAGTGGCAATGAGATATCTGGCTATCAAGCTCAATATTCACATAACTAATCATATCCCTTTCACGTCCACATAATTGTTTTGTAACTGAACATTTTTTTTCTGTTTTTTTTATTAAGATTTGAGCTAAAATGATGCAGAATATAAAGTTTTTTTGAAAAAAATTTATTTCTAAGAAACAATATTTACTATTGCCATATGGCAACTACGGTCCTGAATGGCTGAAAATTAAAAACAGTCTTGGCATCGGTTTCATTTACTGCTGGGTGTGATAGTTTAAATAACAATTTTTTTCAGATGTCAAGCACAGATACACATCACATTTCACACACAATGTGTGGATTTTTTGGAAATATAGAATCTGGGGAAAAATTTGGGGGAAAATTTGAAGGTTGCCATATGGCAACAACAGCCATGAAAGGGATATACATTTATGCCCCTATATGGCTGCTTAATTTATTTATTTAACAGTTTTTCTATACCACTCAATCCTTCAGAGTGCTTTACATTGAACATTAAACGTATGCAGAAAACAAATAGAACAGTGTTGTCTGCTACAGTAAACATAGTTAGAACATAATAACATTGTTAAATTCAACTTGTATAGAGGAGAAGGGGTGGGGGAACTATGTACAGTACGGTATATACAGTAAGGCGGATTGTTGGGTGGCATGTGTCAGAAAGTTAGGTATGGTTAAGTAATGTGTCCAAAGTATTCTGAGTAGAGGTAAGTCTTTAGTTTTTTGCAAAATATCTGTGATTGATCTGATGTCTTCAGGTAGGGTGTTCCATAGTGTTCGGGCAGAGAGGGAACGTGCTGTAGCGTAGGTGGTCTGGTTGGATTTTACGTTGTGTTTTAACTTCTAATTCACCCTCACCCTATTCTCCCAGCCAATCTATCAGGGCCCTCCCTATGGGTCCAGTCGCTTCTGCCCCAGTCTGCACTGGATGGGGCAGAAGCAGGAACAGCACATAGCACCAGAGGTTATAGTAAATACCATGTTCACTTGGATGCACAGAAATAAATGTCTACAAGTTGAAGATTAGACCCTTTTATTCGCCTAATGATATAACACGTATGTGACTTGCTTTTGGTAGCTACACCCTTTTTGTGATTTCAAATGAGTGAGGAAAGCATGCAGAGTATGGCTCTTGGAATTCTTTCTAATCCCCCTGTGTGTATGTGTGCGTGCACACACCTCTCTGTATTTATTTACATTCTCTTATATACCGCGCTATTCTGCATCAGTGCGGTTTACATTGAACAAACTGAAATTACATTGAACAGGGCATTATAACTTGGAGAACACTATTTTACAGGGAACATGGGCAATGGAGGGTTAAGTGGCTTGCCCAAGACCACAAGGAGCACCTATGCGACTAGAAACCCCAGTCCTTCCGGCCCAAGGTTGCTGTCCTCTAGTGGGATTTGAACCACCGACCTTCCGGCCTGAAGTACCTTGCCCCAACCACTAGGCCACTCCTCCACTCCATCTGCATTGTCCCTGTGTGTATGTGTGCACGCAGACACCTGTCTGTATCTGCATTGTCTGTGTGTGCGTGTGCGTGCACACACCTGTCTGTATCTGCACTGTCTCTGTATGTGTGCATGCACACACCTGTCTGTATCTGCATTGTCCGTGTGTGTGTGCACAGAGACACCTGTCTGTATCTGCACTGTCCCTGTGTGTATGTGTGCACACAGACACCTGTCTGTATCTGCATTGTCTCTGTGTATGTGTGCATGCACACACCTGTCTGTATCTGCATTGTCTCTGTGTGTGTATGTGTGCACGCACACACCTGTCTGTATCTGCATTGTCTCTGTGTGTATGTGTGCGTGCACACACCTGTCTGTATCTGCATTGTCTCTGTGTATGTGTGCATGCACAAACCTGTCTGTATCTGCATTGTCTGTGTGTGTGTGTGTGTGCGCGTGTACACACCTGTCTGTATCTGCATTGTCTCTGTGTGTGTGTGTGTGCGCGTGTACACACCTGTCTGTATCTGCATTGTCTCTGTGTGTGTGTGCGTGCACACACCTGTCTGTATCTGCATTGTCCCTGTGTGTATGTGTGAATGCACACACCTGTCTGTATCTGCACTGTCTCTGTGTGTATGTGTGCACGCACACACCTGTCTGTATCTGCACTGTCCCTGTGTGTATGTGTGCGTGCACACACCTGTCTGTATCTGCGCGTGCACACACCTGTCTCTATCTGCATTGTCTCTGTATGTATGTGTGCACGCACACACCTGTCTGTATCTGCATTGTCCCTGTGTGTATGTGTGCGTGCACACACCTGTCTGTATCTGCATTGTCTCTGTGTATGTGTGCATGCACACACCTGTCTGTATCTGCATTGTCTGTGTGTGTGTGCGCGCGCGCGTGTACACACCTGTCTGTATCTGCATTGTCTCTGTGTATGTGTGAATGCACACACCTGTCTGTCTCTGTGTGTATGTGTGCGTGCACACACCTGTCTGTATCTGCACTGTCTCTGTGTGTGTGCATGCACACACCTGTCTGTATCTGCATTGTCTCTGTGTGTGTGCATGCACACACCTGTCTGTATCTGCATTGTCTCTGTGTGTGTGCATGCACACACCTGTCTGTATCTGCATTGTCTGTGTGTGTGTGTGTATGCACACACCTGTCTGTATCTGCACTCTGTGTGTATGTGTGTATGCACACACCTGTCTGTATCTGCATTGTCTGTGTGTGCGTGCACACACCTGTCTGTATCTGCACTGTATCTGTATGTGTGCACGCACACACCTGTCTGTATCTGCATTGTATGTGTGCACGCACACACCTGTCTGTATCTGCATTGTCTGTGTGCACGCACACACCTGTCTGTATCTGCATTGTCTCTGTGTGTATGTGTATCTCTGTTTATCTGTTTTGTGTATGTACATATCTCTATTTTGTTTGTGTGTGTGTGTGTGTATTTTTGTGGGTTGGTATGAATGTCCATGTGTTTGTGTGCTTGTATGTGTGGCTGTTAGTATGTGTGTGTTTATTTCTGTGTTTGTTCTCTGTGTCTGTGATCACGAGAGGAAATGAAATTGTTGATATTTTATCAGATTATTCATCAACGTGGATGTTACTGTATTTGTATCTCTCGTTGTGGATTTTCTAAAAAGCAGAGATGTATTTTAGGGACAGGACAGTTGATGGATTTTCCCTCCTATCTGGGTTACATCCAGAAATCAAAGCAAACTTGAACCAAGCCAAAGTCTGCTTGAATCAGGCTTGTGAACTGTTGACCATGTACTAGCACCCACAGCAGGCTGTGTCCTTTTTCAGGAGGATACTTCAGAGAGAAGAGACCTTCCGCCAAGAATCTCCCCTGACTCCCTGCCCTGAAGATGCAGTAAATGTGGTAAGAAGAGGGGAATCTTGCAGTGTATACAACACAGAACTCCTACTACAGGGCTGGCACTTCAGAAGAGAGGCTTAGGACTCTCACTCAATTGCAACCCATCCCTCCTCAATGTTAGGAGACTCCCCAGGCATACTGCTCTCTCCATAGTGTTACATCTTATGAACTCCAGCAGGAGGCTCTCTTTGGCACGATGCAAGTATTACGCCGAAAATTATCAGTAAATTTGAGATTAAGATCATATTCCACATACCCTGGCTTAGAAGTGAGGTTCACGACGGCTAAGGTATGCGCAAAACTAACCCATTAGGAGAAACTAGCCTGAGTGAAATACTCTCTGAGGCACATTCCTCTCATCCTCTCTCTCTAGTGCTAGATTCACTGAGGCACAACATTACACTCTTGCCCCTCTCTTCTCAGTACTGGGAGACTGCTCCAGACGCACCCCTCCACCCCTATTCTCTACTGCTGAAAGCTAGGGACTACTACCTGAGACACAGTCCTCCAATTCTGTTCCCCACACCTCAGCCCCAAAGAAACTCCCGTGGTTATATCTCTGTCATTCTGACCTTTCTCCTCAGTTCTGAGATGTTTTTAGGGTTATTAAATCTCTGAGCAGATCACTCATTTGTCTCATTTTCCACAGGCCAGAAGACTGTATACAAAGTCCAAAAGGAAAGATCTCATAGGGTAGGTTGGACCTAAAAAATCTGGGATTCATGAATGAGCACCATGTAGACAGAAAGGGGAACAAGAAGGTGCACAACGCGAGATGAGTGCACAGCAGAGCACACAGAAAGTGAGGAGAATGCAAGGGGGGAGGGGACAGCATGCACAGAGGAATTTGCAGGAGCGCAGCAAGCAGTGTGAAGGAGCACAGTACACAGATAGGACATGAGTAAAGGAAGCATAAAAGGGCACAAGAGGGAAGGAGCCTGCGATACAGACCGAAGCAATGATCAGAGAGGGGAGAGTAAAGGAGCATGAGTGTAGAGCATAGGGATATGCATTCATCTGAAATAAAATGGGCAATGACAACATTTCCCACGCTTTTTCTTATCATTTTTAGCCGGAAACGGCACAACCTCCCCTCCCCCCCTGAATTTTGTTTTCCTGATATCAGCATTGTGCACTATTGCTTAATCATGTGCCTTATTTCTCTGTAATGTGCCCGATTTATCACTTGGTACACTCTTGTGCACCCTTTTGCTTCAGTGTGCCAATAAAGCAAGGGACGCACTCTGAGCTTAATTTCCGGGGGAATGACCTTGGAACGCAATTCTGCCACTTCTTTTCATATTCCAGAGCGGCAGGCCTTAAACTTAAATCAAATGAAGAATCCCGTAAACAAGTGAAACAAAACTGAATGAACAGTTTTGCCTTGCACATCCCTAGAAGGACATACCCGGAAACGGAAGTATGAAAGAGAATCCCGAGTGTGAAGAACTGCTTAGATAGAAAGAGAACTGGGAGCAGAGAGTGCACAGAAAGAGGATTCGCATGAAGCAAACCGAGAGGAGTGTGAGAGGAACCAGCGTGGGGAGGTGTGAGGGAGCATAGTACAGAGAGAGGCATATGAAGGAACACGGAGGGGGAACGGGAATATGAGGGAACACCGCAAGAGAGATGGGGTATGAAAGACTAGGAAGCCAGGGCCAGCAGTACCATTAGGCAAACTAGGCAGTAGCCTAGAGTGCCAATGATCAGGGGGCAGCCCATTGCCTCTGCTGCGACAGAAATTACTTTTAAACGGTTTCAAAGCGCTTACCGTAACTTTTGATGCTGTGTGCTGTTCCTGCTTCCGCCCCCTCCGGTGCAAATGTCCTGTTTACATGAGGGCAGAAGCTGGGGGGGGGGGGGGGGGCTGCAGGGATGAGGTTCACCTAGAGTGCCTCATATCCTTGCATCGGCCCTGCAGGAAGTGCACAGAGAACCAATTCCAGAAATTACATTGTCTCTTTCTTTTTTTCTGTGTTTCTCCTTTCCCTTCAGAGTGCTGCTTTCTCTTCTGGTACATCTCATCCTTCTTCTCGTAAAACTGATGCTACAGCTTCTGATGAGAGTTGCGATTGTCTCCATATTCTGCTATGTTTCCTTCACCGACCCCATGCTTCCCATAGTGACAGTGTTGCACATCCTGTCATCACCACTGGATAGCGCCAGCCTGGTGCCGGTATGAAATTAGCTCCAAACCTTCTCCAATGGCCCAAAACAACTTTTCTTTCATGTTAAATATCTTTTTTAGCTCCATGTGAAATAAACATTACAGTACACGCCAGACACATCTTCTGCAGCTGGATTAGGAGCTCAAGCGTGTACACCCCAGAGGACAGAGGGAGTCTGACAGACATATCCTGATAAGTCAAAGATAAAATAATGCAGAAGTCATGAGCCTTTTTTGATAGCAAGGACATTCCAGAACAGGAAATTCATGATATGAGTTTCAAAGGGGATAGAATCAAGGGTAATGCAAGCAAGCATTTTTCACCAAAAGGTTGATGGGTGGCTGGAGAAGCTTCCCATGGACGTTATGGGAGTGAAAACAATCATAATTCAAGAAAGCGTGGGATAAACACAAAGTGTCCTCCACACTGTGAGAAATAAAACCTGGGAGAGGCATAGAGGATCCCTCGAATGGACAGCGTATGTTATAACTTGGGATAGGCACAGAGAATTCTCAGTAAAGGATGCAGAGACGGAGGGAACAAATTCTGGATCCTCAGTGGTGGGGATCTAGGGTTAAAATCTGTGGCAGGCAGAGAGGATCATCAAGGTGACAGAGTGAGGGTAAAATCTCTAACAGCCACAGAGGATCCTTGGCAGTGGTGAGAGTGTGAGGTAAGCTGGAAATCAACTTGGGTTTGCAGTATAGAAGTAGAAAGAGGAAATGGTCAGACGTTTTGATGGGGGGAGGAGTTGCTCCTCATATGTTTATTAAACACTTTGTTAAATCCAGAAACACTGAATTTAGAAGACAACTGCGGACACCTAGATCATCTTTGGCATTTCAAGCTATATTCGATGGTGATACTGTAATCGTGCTGCTTTTTTATGTAAAATATAAGTTTGCCTCATTTTTATGCATCAACGGGAAACTATATTCCTTTTACTGTATTCTACTCAGAACAAGCTATTTGGATTGGGAGATAGACATTTTGAAAAATAAAACAGATAATTCTGTCTCTTTGTGGCAGAAAGAATTTATCTGACAACTTGATATATGTCTCCATGTTAGCGATTACAACAGGGCAGTTGATTTTCGCATGCAACCCACACAGATCTACTAGGATATTAAGGCCCAGAAATCTAAGAAACTATGGTGCCATCAGAATGCTGGAAGGAACTAGGAATGGATATGAAAATTCATGGTTACAGAATGGAAACTCATTTGATTTATGAAAATCAATGCTTGGCATGAAATGTCTCTTTTTTGGGCCAATACCATCTATTTCTGCACGTCTGTTTTTCAAGCTAGCTGCAAAGAAGATTTATCAAATATGATGATGTTGTAAGTGCCATTGGGTCGATGGCGACCCTGTGAACAATTGCGATTCAAAGCTACATATCTTCCATATAATACATTTCTGCAAAGAAGTCTTGGGTTTTTTTCTCTATCGTTTTTCATTGCATGTATTTTGTAGAATAAAAATGGTTTGAAAACAAATCACAGAAAATGTACCATGTAAATTGGGCCGGATGGGTGGGAGATGTCACATGATTCTCTACCACTGAAGGGCCGTGTGATCGGAGCTGTTCCCGCCCAGTTATTTAACCAGTCTAGAAGCCCCTGGTTCTGAATCCAATCCTGGTGTACCCTTGCCCAGTCTACTTTTCAGAATATCCACAATGAATAGGCATGAGATAGAGCTACATGTAGTGGAGACGGTGTGTGCAAATCTAACTCATGCCTATTCATTGTGGATATCCTGAAAAGCAGATTGGTTAGGGGGTACACCAGCACTGGGTTCAGAGCCACTGCTATATTAAAAGAAAATTCCAAATACTACTTGAACATTTGTATAGCACTACAAGACGTTTGCAAATACTACAGGACAAACAAATCGCACAACTTTAGAAATCACGTAAAGTAACCACATTGAATTACATTACTATGACAAAACAATTCAAATGCCATGTGCCATACCCCTGCACTTGATTGCTCTGAGTCATTCCTTAAGTCTAGAGGAGCTTCTACTAGTAATCGTTTGTGTAGAGCTATAAGGCATACGTAACACTACACGAACACATTTATTTATTTTTATTTATTTATTTATTTGTGTGCTTTTCTATACCGCCCCTTCCAGAGATCAGGAGCGGTTTACAGGGAACATGTCAAAGAATTAACACTAACATTACATGGAACATTAACACATAAGACAGTCCCTGCTCCACAGATCTTATAGTCTATTCCACTACTGCCACTGCTACCATTTATTATTGGTATAATGCTACAAGGTGTATCCAGCGCTGTATATATACAAGTATGAGACAATCCTTGATCGTCATTCTAATCAAGACAAACCATACAACAACTGGGGACTAGGGGAATGGCAAGCTACAGACAGGTGATAAGCAGGGCAGACAGCCTAATAATTTGTAGGCAACATATTCATCTCACCCATAAAATATTTGTTTTTCGTATCTGTCTCTTACATAGAGGTTAATCGGTTCTATAGTAAAATCTTCTTGGAAGGAAGGTTGCCAAACATATCTTGAGAGTCTGCTAAGAAATCTACCTTGATGATACAGGCCAAACACATAGCGTAACCTAAGAGATCCAGTGAAAAAGTCAGACTTATAACTCGGGAAGAACAACTTTTTGAAGAAGAAAGAATAGCTGAATCACCTTTGTCTAGTAAGATGGTGGAAATAGTAAAGGCTATAAAGTACCAGACTGGAGCTAAATACACGAGTCATGATGCTAAGCTTGAAACAGTTGTAGACAAAGTGGTTCAACTTGTCCCCCAGTTGGCACAAGGACAAAGGTGGGAATCCTAAGATGCATGTCACAAACTAAGATGGTCAGTAACAGATCTTCTTATAGTTTCTAGGAATTGCTCCTAAGATCTATCAGACCTCTTTGGGCCCCTTAATTAGTAAAATACAGAGGAATCTTCAGTCTCCATGACCATGTAACCTCTCTTCTGAAGTCACTAGATTGGCTCCCCACTGCTTCCACATACTTGCTAATTTTCTTTCCATTAGGACCTACAGTCCAATCCAGACTCATGGGTTGTGTTCCTCTTCCAGCAGATGGAGACAGAGCACACTAGCTTTTGGTAATGTCATCACATAAGGAGGCAACGCTCCTCCCACCAAGCCAGTATTCCTATGTCAAAGCAGAAACTTAAGAACCAAGAACCACTAAGAAAGAGAACTAACTACATTGATTCATTTGTGGTGACGTAGAGCAGCCCAAGCAGATCAAAACTACGTCCAGAAACTTCAAGCACCCAGAATCAAATCCTTTGGTTTGGACTGGACCCTTCTGAACAAGCATGTAATATATAGATCATCACCCTTAACCTACTACCATTCGCCCCGGGCTTGCTATCTTACCAGAAACGGGTGGGTTCTCGATTGGACTGTAGGTCCTAATGGAAAAAAAATTAGCAGATAAGTCTAATTTCACCTTCCATGATATCCCTACAGTCCAATCCAGACTCATGGGATGTACCAGAGCAGTACTCAAACACGGGCAGGACCAGCAAGCCCGGCCTCCAACACCCAAGAGCCAAGGAGGCCTCTGCACGCGCCTGCAAATCCAGTTTATAGTGACGCACGAAACTATGCAAGGACAACCAAGTGGCGGGCCTGCAAATATCCGCTGGAGGTACCAATGCACACTCTGCCCAGAACACCACCTGCGCTCTCATGAAGTGGGCCCATAAGCCCTCTGGCACCTGCCTACCCTTCAAGACGTAGGCTGAAGTGATTGTTTCCTTTAACAACCTGGCAATGGAGGCCTTTGAAGCCACCTCCCCTTTGCGAGGACCGCCAAAAAGGATGAACAAGTGATCCAACTTCTGGAAAGACTCTGTAGTCTTCAAGTAGTGCCTCAGCACCCTCCTCGAATCCAAGGATAGAGTCGTCTTGCACACGGTTCCTTCCTTTCTTCCCAAGGTGGTCTCCCTTTTTCATGTCAACCAGGCAGTGGTGCTTCCAGAGTCGAGAAGACTGGAAGCACCACTGCTTGGTTGACATGAAAAAGGGAGACCACCTTGGGAAGAAAGGAAGGAACCGTGTGCAAGACGGCTCTGTCCTTCGCCAACAGTAAAAAAAGGTTCCCTACAAGACAGCACCTGCAGCTACGAAATCTGCCGAGCCAAACAAATGGCCACTAGGAACACCACCTTCAAGGTAAGATCCTTGAGGGATGCCGCCACCAACGGCTCAAACGGCACCCCAAAGAGGACTCCCAGTACCAGGTTGAGATCCCAAGTTGGTACACAGGATCTCTGAGGTGGTCTCAGGAGTTTAACTGCCCTGAGAAAGCGGCCTACATCTGGGTGAGCTGTTAGACTCCTTGCACGTGTCCCCGATAGCACACTAATGCAGCAATCTGCAGCTTCAGGGAATTCAATGCCAGCACCTTGTCGAACCTCTCCTGAAGGAAGGCTAATACATCCAGAACAGATGCCTCAAAGGGCTGTCGTTGCCGCTCTTTACACCACACCTTAAAAAATTCTCCAGACCCACGCGTAGGCTAAGGAGGTGGACCTCCACCTTGACTTAAGCAAGGTTGCAATTACCGATGGCTCATATCCTTTCCATCTTAATGACGCCCTCTCAAGAGCCAAGCCATAAGCAAGAATCGATCCACAGAGGCATTCATACCGGACCCTTCATCAACAGATCTGGCTCCTCCACCAACAATCTCATGAAGTCGGCATATCATGGACGCCGCGGCCAATCTGGAGCTACTAGAATCACTAGCCCCGCATGCGCCTCTATCCTCTGAAGAAGGTGACCTATGAGAGGACACAGAGGGAAGGCACACAGCAGCCCTTCCATGGGCCAAGGCTGGGTTAAGGCATGGAGGCCTTCGGACATGTGCTTTCTGCACCTGCTGTAGAAGCAGTCGACATTGGCATTTCCTGCTGTTGCCATGAGGTCTAACACTGATGTACCCCAGTGCCATGTCAACAGCTGGAAGACTGTGCCCGCTATGGCCTACTCCCCCGGGTCCAACTGATGTTTGCTCAAAAGGTCGGCCTGCAGATTCTCTTTCCGGCCATGTGTGCTGCCGACAGCTGGGCGAGTTTGCCTCGCTTCTTCGGTGGGCGGAGGCCAATCTCTTCTGCCAGCACTGAATGCCTGTTTCCCCCTGCCGGTTGATGTAGGCGACAGTGGTTGCATTGTGTGACAACACTCTGACCACCCGATGCTGTAACAGGGATTAAAATTTGAAGAGAACCAGATGCACTGCCCTCATCTCCAGTCGATTTGATGGACCACTGCGCCTGGTCCGGTGACAAGGTGCCCTGCATGATTCTCATCATACAATGCACTCCCCAACCGGAGAGACTGGCATCTGTCATGAGAATCGTCCATTCCAGAGGAACTCCCCTTGCTAGATTGGCCCGATCCAACCACCACGTGAGACTGTCTCGGACTTCCAAGGAGCAGAGGAGCTGGCGGGACAACACATGCCGCTGCAGAGACCAACGGGAGAGCAGAGCTGTCTGTAGTGGATGTATGTGGGCCCGTGCCCAGTGCACCAACTCCAACGTCAAAGCCATGGACCCCAGAACCTTCAGGTAAGACCATGCTGACTGTGATCTCCGAGCCAAGAACCGCTGAACCTGATCTTGCAGCTTCTTGCTCCATTCCTCGGGCAAGAAAACCATCCCCTGCCAGGTGTCAAATTGTACCGCGAGATAGAGGAGGGTTTACGAGGGAGATAGATGGCTCTCTTGTATTTACCATCAACCCCAGGCATTCGAAAAGTTGAAGGATTCATCCAATGGCCTCCTTGCTTTCGGAGAATGATTTTGCTAGAATCAACCAGTCATCTAGGTATGGGTGCACCAGCATGCCCTGCTTGTGGAGATGGACTGCCACCACACTACCATGATCTTGGTAAAAGTTCGTGGAGCCGTAGCGAGGCCAAACAGCAGAGCTTGAAACTGGAAATGACCCATGGAAACTGTAAAGCACAGATACTGTTGCCCCCCCCCTTCCTACAGGGGCCCTGAGCACACTGCTTTATCCTATAATTCCCTCTGACCATTCTTCAAGCTTAGCTAGATCCCTCATGTTATCTACACCTTCCAGGGTGTCTACTCTATTGCAGATTTTGGTATCAACCTTACCTGACAGCCCTTCCGCTATATCACTAACAAAGCTGTTAAAAAGAATCGGACCAAGGACAGATCCCTGGGGCACACCACTGGTAACATCCTTCTCCTCAGAGTGAACTCCATTTACCTGTACTCTTTGTCGCCTCCCACGCAACCAATTTCTAACCCAAGCAGTAACTTTAGGATCCATCCCTAGGGTGCTCAGTTTGTTTATAAGTCGCCTGTGAGGAACGGTGTCAAAGGCTTTACTGAAATCTAAATACACCACATCTAGGGCTCTCCCTCGGTCCAACTCTCTGGTCACCCAGTCAAAGAAATCAATCAGATTTGTCTGACAAGACTTGCCTCTGGTGAATCCATGCTGACCCGGACACACCATTAGCAATAATGCTGTTCATTTTATTCCCACAATACATCATAATTTCACATACAGCACACTTAATTGCATTACTTATATCTGCAGAGCCCTGCACAGGTAATGTTCTGCCTGAATAGGAATATGCAAGTAGGCCTCTGTGAGATTGAGGGAGATGAGAAACGCCCCCTGTCGCACGGCCACAATGACCGAACGCAAGGTTTCCATTTGAAAATGGGGTATGCAAAATGCCCGACTGACATGCTTGAGGTCGAGAATGAGACGAACGGACCCTCTTTCTTGGGAACCATGAAGTAAATGGAATAATGATCCTGCCTGCACTGGTTGACCGGTACAGCCCTTACCACACGCAGTAGAATCAACCATTGTAGCATTTCAGAAACTGCCTTTGCTTTCACTGGCGCAATGCAGGGCGAGATGAGGAAGGCATTTCTCAGAGGAACTGCAAACTCTAATGTGTAACCCTCGCGGACGACCTCCAGTACCCACTGGTCAGAGGTTAGCTGGACCCATGCTGGGTAAAAATGCCGAAGGCACCCACCGACCAGCATGAGTCCCGCCTGAGTCCCCCTCATCTCATTGTGATTTCTTGAGGCCCACACCGGAAGCGGTGAAAGAGCCCCTACCCCCTCAAAAGGAGTGTCCCCTATTCGAGAAGGTGGGCTTCTGGTAGGGTGCAAACCTGGTCACCCAAAACCTCCAGAAATCCCTTGTGTGCCCTCTTCCCGAGGACGCAGGTTGCTTCTGAGAATTAGGCTTATCCTTTGGTAGGCGAGCCGGCTTGGACTCCTCCAAGTCCTTTACCAACTTCTCGAGGGCTTCTCCGAACAGAGGTTTGCCCTTGAACTGCAGCCTACAAAGGTGTTGAAGGAGACGTCCGCTGACCAAGCTCAGTCACAGCAGGCACCGAGCAGCCACAATCACTGCCATACCCTTAGTCGATGCTCTGAGAAGATCATAAAAGGCGTCTGCCACGTATGCAACTCCCGAGTCAATACGAGCCAACTCTGGGAGAGCTGCTACCAGCCCCGAATCTGCTGCTGACAGACTCTGAATCCAGCGCATGTAGGCCCTTGCCACATAGGTGCCACAGACTGAAGCCTGCAATGCCAAGGCATTGACCTCAAAAACTTGCTTCAGCAGCGTCTCCAACTTCTTATCCTGAGGATCTTTCAACAGTGGGTAGAGGGTAGAGCCGCTGCATGGCTCTTGTGCCCCTTAAGCCAGCCTTGGGGGAATCCTACTCGAGCTTGTTCATTTGCTTTAATTCCTTGTGCACCAGAAAAGCTGTCTCAGTTTTGTGAATCCCCTGGAGTAAGGGATCCTCCAACAGTGGCTCTGCCACTGCAGCCTCCACTGCCAGGTTCAAAGCCACTAGGGAGTCAGTAATCAAGGCCAATAACTCCTCACGGAGGAAGACCCTTACAATATTAGGGTCTTCCCCGGCTTGCATTGAATCCCCACGGGGCTCCAGCAGATCTGCCTCCAAGCACAAGGCCGAGGGACTCTCCAGAGGGTCCTCTGACCCTCAGGAGTGTACAGATTGCTGCTCTTGATCCTCCTGCATGACTGAAAGACCACTCTGGACCCTAGCAGAGTCCAGGATTCCAAACTCACTGCTCTGCTGCTGCTCCTGAGTGCTGCTGTTATCCTGCTGCTGCACCAGGCCTGCTTAATGCAGTAAGCCTGATGTAATAACAAAACAAAATCCGGCAAAAATGGCACCGCTGCAGCCATCCCTTGTGGGAGAGAGAGAGACCCTGCACTGAAACGCGTCATCCACGCAGCCTCTGTTGTCCTTGCCACTGCTCCACAGCTGCCCCGGGGGGAGGAGGAAATGTCCGCCGATGGAATTAACAAGATGGCTTTGGTTCCCGGCTAAACGGCGGGAGCCGCGGCTAATGCCGCCGATGCTCCTGATAATGCAACCAAGGAAGAAGCCTTCTCCAGCGATAGCACTTTGCCGGAAGAGGTCCCTGCCTGGTGATCTTTGGCCTCACAGAGTTCTACCTCCAACAAAAGAGATCTCCGGCCTCCACACCCAACACAAACTACCTTACCCGACGACATTGTGAGGCGGGAACATGAAAGACACAGGTGAGACAATAATCACAAAGCCTAATTAGCCAGCCCTCTGAACGACAGAAATATACCCGCGATCCAAATGGAAGGCTCGGGGAAAGGGAGAAGAGGGGAAACAGGGAGGGTTATATTACAGGCCCACCACATGGAAGGGATAGATTTTTGGTCCTTATTGCTCTAGTCTTTTGCCTCTTCAGAGGTTACTAGTAGATCTTCTCCTATAAATGTGTGGTACACATATTGGAAGCTGTAGCAGGCAGGTTCAAATTTAAGATTTTGTCACCCGTAGGCAAAACTAAAGAGCAGGTCCCAGAGAATTAGGGGCAGAGATCCCAAAGTTTGGAGAGCCAGAAGAGGAGAAGGGGAAGGTTATAGCGCAGCAGTGACACCTCTTTGAAGCAGCACATACGCACATAACTCTTGGGAGCGGGCTACTCTTTGGCATCTTAGGCAATTGCCTAGATGTCAAATTGTTATCGTGCCAGTGCCTAGATCCGAGTTTGGTGGCAGGCAACATGCAAGGGTTTGGATATCCTTATAGGTTCCCTTCATTCATTTCTCAAAGAGAAAATTAGACTTACCTGCTAATTGTTGTTCCTTAAGGAACTCTAGTCCAGTCCCGGAACCATAGAGTTGTCAACCTCCACCAGCAGCTTTGGAGACTGAAAGATGTCATCGCTTTGATGTCACTGGTATAACTAGGCAAAGACCGCCCCTTTTCACCAGTACCTAATGACAAAGCAGACTAAGCAGAGCAACAAATAAGCAGTTACAGAATTAACCAATAACTGAACAGTCGTAGGGCAAAACACTACCCAAAAACCTCGCAAAAAAAATTTACAGTTCAGGAAGACAGAGAAAAAACCCGTGCTGCAGAACGCACACGGTACTGCTGCGCAAAAAAGCTATGGTCTCTTCGAACCTCTTGTACGCCTCCCATCTCCCCTATGTCGTATTTACAGTTGCACTGTGATGAGCCTGTTATGTATGTATGTATGCATATATTAACCTTCTGGCACACTTCAGGCTGCACGCTGCGCAATACCCTGGGTGGGATCCGGGACTGGACTAGAGTTCCTTAAGGAACAACAATTAGCAAGTAAGTCTAATTTTCTCTTCCTTTGCGTCCCTCTAGTCCAGTCCCGGAACCATAGAGGATGTGACAGAGCAGTGAATATCAACGGGAGGGACCTTGAAGCCCAGCCTGAAGCAATGTTCCCTCTAATTTTCTGTAGGCTGTGTGCACATAAAATATCAGCTGTGCAGCTTTTGAAGGAAGGTTAAATTTTTGTGTGCCACATAACGACACTCGGAGTTATATACTTTAAAATTTGACTACACATCAGAATACAGTATGTACACCACATTGATTGCACTAGAAAACATTGTAGAACTTGTGAAAACCGTAAATACATAAGAACTTTTAAATTTTAAGACGTCTGTGTTGTTTTCTATCAGAATCAGAACCTTAATTTTTGTGCGCTCTGTTGTAAAGTATGTGCGCTCGCTCGGTGAGGAGTGTGCGCGCGCACACGCGCACAGCTTAGAGGGAACAGTGGCCTGAAGTATTGCTGAACCAAATCGTCCATCCCCTCTCGCTTGTACGTCTAGCCGGTAGTGCTGCGCAAAGGAATGCAGCGATGACCAAGTTGCCGCTCTACAAATGTCCGCGACCGGCACCAAACTGAACTCTGCCCAGGACGCCGCTTGCGCCCTGGTAGAATGCGCTCGAAGACCAACCAGGACCACCTTACCCTTCAACAGGTAGGCCGATGCAATGGCCTCCTTCAGCCACCGTGAGATCGAGAACTTTGCCGCTGCCTCACCCTTCCGCGGTCCTCCAAAGGCGACAAACAACCGGTCGGTTTTTCTGAAAGAGGCTGTTCTACGGAGATACGTTTTAAGCACCCGTCGAACGTCCAGAAGATGTAATCGCCCGCCCGATTGGGCCTTCTGCTTCACCGAAAACACTGGCAGCGACACCACCTGATTAACGTGAAAAGCCGAAACCACCTTTGGTAAAAAAGCTGGGACCGTGCGCAACACAACCTTGTGACTGAAAAAGGAGAAGTACGGAGCCTTACAGGACAGCGCCTGCAGCTCCGAGATCCGTCTAGCGGAACAAATGGCGACCAGGAACACCGTCTTCAAAGTCAAGTCCTTGAGCGAAGCCTCATCTACCGGCTCAAAAGGCGCCCTGATCAGAGCCTCTAACACCACGTTGAGATCCCACGGAGGAATCTACGTCCGCCTCGGCGGCCTCATAAGCAGCACCGCCCTCAGGAAACGCCTAATATCACTGTGCGCCCCTGAATCTTTCCCCGGAAACAGGAGATGGCCGCCAACTGGACCCGTAAGGAGCTAGCTGCGAACCCCTTTTCCACGCCATCCTGCAAAAAGGAAAGAATATGGGGCACCGATGCCTTCAACGGTTGCACCGCACGCTCCGCACACCATGCTTCAAACACCCGCCAAACACGGATGTACGCCAATGACGTAGACCGCCGTCGCGCTTTCAGCAAGGTAGAAATAACTGCCGATGAGTATCCCTTGGCAGTCAGCCGAGCCCTTTCAATAGCCATGCCATAAGCGAGAATCGACCCACCTGCGGCATGCGTAACGGGCCCTGCAGTAACAGGTCCTCTTGAAGCGGAAGCCGCCACGGATCGCTCACCAGCAGGCGAATCAAATCGGCATACCAAGGTCGTCTGGGCCAATCGGGCGCCACCAGAACCACCAGGCCCTGGTGCTGTTCTATGCGTTGGACCACCCTGCCTATGAGCGCCCAAGGCGGAAACACATAGAGAAGCCCGTTCCTCGGCCACCGCTGCGCCAACGCATCGAGGCCTTCCGACATTCGCTCTCTCCGTCTGCTGAAAAAACGCGCCACCTTGGCGGACTCGAAAGTTGCCATCAGATCCATTATCGGGGTCCCCCAGCGCTTGACGATCAGAGCAAAGACCTCCGGGTGGAGGCTCCACTCTCCCGGATCCACTCTGCGGCGGCTTAGAAAATCTGCCTCTACATTGTCTACTCCAGCCACGTGCTGCGCCGACAACCCCTGCAAATTCTGTTCGGCCCAGTGCAACAGCTGACTCGCCTCCGCCTCCAGCACCGCACTCCCCGTGCCGCCTTGACGGTTGATATAGGCTACGGTCGTCGCATTGTCAGATAGAACGCGTACCGCCACTCGACGCAAGAGCTCCTGAAACTCCCGAAGCGCCAGATACACCGCACGCATCTCCAACCGGTTGATGGACCACTGCCGTTCCTCCACGGACCACAGCCCCTGGGCCAACTGGCCCTCGCAATGTGCACCCCATCCCAGCAGACTTGCATCCGTCGTCAGCAGTCGCCAGGAAGGAGCCTCTAAGGATACGCCCCCTTCCAGGTTTTCCGGCCGCAACCACCACCGAAGCTCCCGCTGCACTTCCGGAGGACACACGAGCCGTTGAGACAGAGCATCCCTCTGATGAGACCACCGTCGCAGCAGCGCGCTCTGTAAGGGCCTCATGTGTAGCCGGGCCCACTGAACCACTTCGATCGTGGCCGCCATCGTTCCGAGCAACTGCAAATACTGCCACGCCATTGGCGCAGGGCAGTCCAGAAACTTCTGCACTAACCTTCGCAACGCGATTGCTCTCTGGGTCGGGAGAAATACTGCCCCGAGCCCCGTCTCGAAGCGCGCTCCCAGGTATTCCAGAGATTGAGAGGGAAGCAGCTTGCTCTTTGTAAAGTTGACCACCCAGCCGAGACGTTGTAGAAAGCTCACTACCCGAGCGGTGGTCGCCTCGCTCTCCGTTCCGGACTTCGCCCGAATTAACCAATCGTCGAGATAAGGATGCACTAAAATTCCATCTCTGCGAAGCGCCGCCGCCACTACTACCATGACTTTGGTGAAGGTCCGAGGCGCCGTCGCTAGCCCGAAAGGCATCGCTCGAAACTGAAAATGCCCCATCGGTACCGCAAAGCGCAGGAACTTCTGATGCTCCTGTCGCACAGGAATATGCAGATACGCCTCCGTAAGATCTAAGGATGTCAGAAACTCCCCCTTCCTGACCGCCACGATAACGGAGCGCAATGTTTCCATCCAAAAATGCGTTACCCGAAGGCAACGATTTACCCTCTTCAGATCCAGAATTGGCCGAAAAGTGCCGTCCTTCTTTAGTACCACAAAATAGATGGAGTATCGACCGCACCCGTATTGGCCCACCGGCACGGGCACCACTGCTCCGAGCTGCCTCAGTCGCTGCAGCGTGTTGGCGACCGCTCGCAACTTCCGGGGAGCTCTGCACGGGGAAGGGACAAAGGAATCTAAGATGGGCCGATGTAACTCCAGCGCATAACCCTCTCGAATGACCTCCAACACCCACTGATCCGAGGTAATGTGGACCCAGGCAGGGTAAAACTCCCGTAACCTTCCTCCTACGGGCAGCACCGCCACCTGGGTCCGCCTTATCTCATTGGGTCTTCTTGCTACCAGACGATTGGAAGGAGGCAAAACCTATACCGGCCCCGCGGAACCCGCGAAAGGGCAGACCACGAGAAAGAAACCGTCCCCTCTGAGGCTGACCAAACCGTGCGGATCGAAACCGACGAAAATCCCTCAAGAGCCCTCGAGATCCGGTAGCCCCGCGGTTCTGCCTAAGTTTATCTTCCGGGAGGCGACCCCCTTTGGACTCCCCGAGGTCCTTGACCAACTTCTCTAAATCCTCTCCAAACAAGAGTTTTCCCCGGAACGGGAGCTTACTAAGCCGCGCTTTAGAAGAGCTGTCCACCAACCAATTACGTAACCAAAGATACCGGCGAGCCGCAACAACCGAAGCCATACTCTTAGCCAAACTGCGAATAAGATCGTAGTGGATATCCGATAAATATGCTGTGCCCAACTCCAGCCGCGCCAACTCCTCCGCCTGCCCGGCCAGGGGCTCACTCTGTAGCCGCTGGGACCACCGCAAGCAGCCTCTCGCCACCCACGCCCCCGCGATCGAGGCCTGCAAAGAAAGGGCAGCCATATCAAACACCTGCTTCAACAGGGTAAGTTACGGTCCTGCCCATCCTTTAACGCTGCGGCCCCTTCAACTGGAATTGTGGTCTTCTTAGTGACTGCTGACACCGCCGCATCCACCTTGGGTGAGCGAAACAACTCTCTATCCTGGTCGGAAAGCGGATATAACCGGGACAGCACCTTGGTCCCCCGCAACGCCGCCTCTGGCGTGTCCCATTCCTCCTGTATCATGCTCCGAAAGACTCTATGAACCGGGAACACCCGCTGGGACGTTCTAACCGCCTGCAACAGAGGATCCTCCAACGCTTCCTCCACCATCGGCGCTACGGCTGGCATATTCAAGGTCTTAAGCGTCTCAGCAATCAGCGCCGGCAGCTCCTCCCGCCGAAACACCCGGACCATTCTACTCTGCTGCTCCACGTCCGGCAACTCACCTTCTTCCAACTCCTCATCCGAGGCACCACCTACCTCTGACGTCCCCACCTCATCGTCCACCACAGACGACGGACTCTCCTCCCTCGCCTCTCTGCGTCGTTTGGCCGGACCCGTCTCCTCCTCCGGGAGAGTCCCTGACCGCGCGCGCTTCATATCCATAGAACCCGGAGACGGAGCTCCCAACCCGGGTTGCAGCAATGAAAAAGCCTTTTGCATGAGTGCAAAGAAATCTGAGGGCACCCCCGAAAGGCCTCCGCCGAGGCTCCCCCCCACAGCCGGAGCACCCCCGCCGGATGATGAGGGCCCCGCCATCGGTTCAGGGAGACTCAAGGAAGGCGGACCGGGCTCTCCTACATCTGAAGGGACCGCTGCCGGATCCCCTGCGGCTCCCCCACACGCCTGTTCCAGCACGACCGCCGCCACCGAGCAGCCTTGACAAACACCCGCAGCGAGGACCTCACTGCGCTTAACTCCACAAACCAGACAGCGGGTCTTAGCCGGCATTGTAAGAGAAGAGCAGAGCAAAACACTCTCCGCCAGAAAACCCCCCGGCACCCCTGAGGGCTTCCAGAGCCGATGAAAAGCCCCACTGGCTTATGTTATGTTTATCTTAATTGTGGTATTATTATTGATTTTTTTTTTTTTTTTTTAAACCCGATTAGGCTACCCTTGACTAGCTGCAAACTGAAGATCTGCTTGAAAAACGAAGCTCCCAAGCCAGAAAACGAAGCCAAGAAAACGCTGCCGCTAAACCCGCGGTTTGCAAGATGGCCGCCGGCACTTTCCCGCTCAAAAAATGCGGTCAAGGATCACACGCGGCGAAGGCCCGAGCTACCCAGAGACCCGGGAGCCGCCGCGATTTCACCCCTGCCAACCTCAAGCACCTCTCCAACCCCGGATTACTCACCGCAATCGCCGAAGGTGAAAAGAAAAAGGGGGGGGGGGAGGGGGGAGAGAGAGGAGGCACAGGACACCGGAGCACAGCCTACTCACAGCTTCAGCTCCGGTGGTTCACTGCCTTCAGTGCACCGGGGGAAAGCCTTTCCTGGCTTCTGTAGCTCCCGCGTCGCTGCTGCTGCAGACTGCTGCCTTCCACCTGCTCCTCACTCCTTCAATGCGGGTTCGGGAGCAGGGAGGCCACTGAGCAGTACAATTGCCCCCTTTGCTCGTCTAAACGCTGGGGATTGAGAGAGGGAGGGGGACGAGAGAGAACAAGAGACAAATGCTAAAGGTTCACAGATACAGGAACCTGTGCAGCAGCAGATCTGAAAAGAAAAACCAAAGGAAACAAATCAAACAAAAATAAAAGAAAGGCAAATAAGCTCCAAAAAAGGAACTTTCAACAATCAAGCTCTGCTTATTTGCTCCCACTGAGCCCAGTCCCGGGCTCAGAACCTCCTAGCTGCTTGGAGACTGAAAGTACTGGTGAAAGGGGCGGTCTTTGCCTAGTTATACCAGTGACATCAAAGCGATGACATCTTTCAGTCTCCAAAGCTGCTGGTGGAGGTTGACAACTCTATGGTTCCGGGACTGGACTAGAGGGACGCAAAGGAACCTGACATAATCCAGTTATATCACTGCACACCTTCCACACTAAAATGGATGACCAGTGTGAGGTAGATTTGTGAGTTCTGGGATGATTATGAGATAGATTCCAAATATTTCAATACCCTATGGTCAGAATATGGAATGAGGAGATAATCAGTCTATTTATATGTGAATTAAAAAGTCTATACCAAGACTAGAGATTGCTGAATGGGTACCAGCACCCCTCTTAGTTTAAATCTGTGCTCATGCAGGGATAGGTCTTGATATCTGATCATCTCGACACTGTTCACCCTGAGAGCTCCATGGACACAAGCATCTCCAAATTTAATGATAAAAAAACCTTTTGTACTTAAAATGTAATTCAACCACACACCAAAATATATGGGATTGATTTTATAAAGGAGCCACAAAAAGATATATACTATTTAGGAGCATTAAGTCCCTATTTTAAAAGATATATGCACGTGAATGGGTACTTAGCATTGTACTTTAAGCAATTGCTACTCTGTAAGCACGTGTAAAAGTCATATCAAACACAGGGCTGGCCCAAGGGTATCTGCTGCTCTAGGCAGAAGCCCTGGCCGCACCCCCTTCCTGTGCTGAGTCATGCTGCCGCTGTCCCCCCGCTGCTGTTGATTCCAGTGGTGGGGGGGGGGGGGACAGCTCTTTCACACACATAAAACACAAATAGACTTCACCAAGTATTGAAAAAGTAACTATAAACTAAAAATAGAAATACTGTATGTAGACAAAAAATAAACTGAAATCTCAAGAAGCCAAACTACATAGAGAGCGACACCTGTGAAACAGAACCACTGAAGCATTTCCCCTGTACTGCCAAATATAAAACTAGAAGATGTAGATTTCAAAAACTGACATATAAGAACATAAGATATGCCATACTGGGTCATACCAAGGTCCATCAAGCCCAGTATTCTGTTTCCAACAGTGGCCAATCTAGGTCATACGTACCTAGCAGTTTCCCCAAGGGACACAGGTTCCACAATGCTTGTATTGGTTCAAGCATTGATATCCTGGGTCCCTTCTTAATAATGGCTTATGGACCTTTCCTCCAGGAACTTGTCCAAACCTTTTTTAAACCCAGCTACACTAACAGCCTTTACTACATCCTCCGGTAACAAATTCCAGAGTTTGATTACACGTTGAGTGAAAAAATATTTTCTTTTATTAGTCTTAAATAGTTTACCCTGTAGCTTCATTGCATTGCATATGCTTCAGGGGATCAGAAGCTGCTGCCCCAGCTGCAGCGGCAGTGGGGCCATCGGCATGGCTCAGCATGGGGGGCAGGCTACATGTGCTGAAGCATATGGCCTGCCGCCTGCAGAGGTCTGCCACCTTAGGTGACAGCCTAGCCCTAGTGGACAGGCCGGCCCTGATCACACTTTCAGTGTGGATGTGCAAAGGGGCAGACTTTGGGCTGTGCATAAATTTACGCAAATAAGTTCCAAGATACTAGAATTTACGCTTTTTTTTTAAAAATCCCGGCAAGAGCATTTGGTGGCATAATTGCCATTGCCAACAATTTTACTCTGCTTATACCCCTATCTTATAAGGTACACACGTACTTTATAGACTCTAGATATGTGAGTGGCAATGGGTGTTCATTTCATACTGGGCTGAATGGACCTCAGTCTGACCCAGTATGGCATTTCTTAAACCAAGACACGAGCAAGTAAATATTGACAGCAGTCAGCATTAGTGAGGTGCATCCAGGGAAATGTCCCTGGGCCCCCATGCCACATGGGGACACCAAAACCTTCCCATAAGTTAAAGAAAGCACAGCCTGATGGTGGTCTTTGGGGTCTTCCATCCTAATTTCTGCCCTGGGACCACCCCCAGCGTATCTAAGGCCTGCCTGAAAGCATTCTAAGACTGAGCATGCAATGTTGGTGTCCTTGGCATTGCCTCACAATACTAGGGTTGCCAACTGGCTCCAGATGCACCCAACAGGCATGATCCAGTCTTGGGTTTACCCCACTGCATGCAGGGACATGTTGCCTTGCTTTTCTTATGGAGTGCTATATCAGAACTACAAGTCTCTGCATGCAATGGGTAAACCCAGGACTGGATCAAGCCTACTGGGCGCATCTGGAGCCAGTTGGCAACCCTACACAATACAAGGTGAAATTAGACTTACCTGCTAATTGTAGTTCCTGGAGTGTAGCCAGGCTAGTCCCGGACCTCTGGGTTCCCTATCTTATCCAGCAGCTTTGGAGACTGAGAAAACTCCTCCTCTTTTTTTCATGATGTCACCGGTATATCCATTCGGGATCTGCCTCCTGCCATCAGTAACCTATTCACAACTAATAAAAATCACTCCAATTCAACCAATTTTCCTTCGTGGAGAATAAATTTGATGTCAAAATCAAAATGGTGTAAATATTAAGGTAACTGATAACACTGATGTTTAGAACTTTTGTTAGTAGTTAGTAGTTAGTATTATTAATAGCCCAGGGGGTTTCAGCTCCTTGCAGCGCTTGAAAATGCTTTTCAAAAGATTGTTTTGAGCATTAGCGCATAGATAACATCAGCAACCACCCTGGAATTTTTCAGAACAAACACCCGTTCTCCGTCACCAAATAAATTAGGGGACTACTGAGAAGATCTTAATTTGACTACCATATGTTCCTCGTAGGAAACTTTTTACATTGAACTTCTTCAAATGCACTGATCGTGCTCAATTTTTACATTGAACTTCTTCAAATGCACTATTTGTGCTCAATTCGTAGTGTCATTTCACTCTGTTGTCCCAATATGAACACCAATCTTCTTTTACCAAATGTCCAAAAAACTATTGCACAAAAAACTTTTTAAAACCTATGTTTCAACAAGAAGCTTTGCCTCGCTTAAAAATTCTGAAATCTTATCTTCTCAAAGAATGGCCAGCTGCTTGTTTTTCATTTTCATTTCCTCTACGCTTCAACCGGCGCCCTCATAGTGTTTCACTCTCTTGATAGAGTTTCTTCAGGAGGGTCTGCAAAATACGAGTATGGCAATAGCTGCTAACTAATCCACTAAAATCGGAAGAACAGCATTCGTACAAGATGTCAGAAATAAATCCTCAATTACTTACAGGAGAATGTTGCTGCCCACGTTTGTCCAAGTCATATTCTGAGAATGTGGGAAAAAACGCCGCGCATGCGGACTTGCAAACTGAAGCCGTTTTTATCCTAGATACTGGAACTCCTCCCAGAAGAACTAGGCAGCCTATTAGAGTTCACCATTAAATGGTCTGAAGTTAAAGGCACACTTGCCAGTCTGTAGTAGAATTAAGTCCAAAGGGCTGTATAGTGTTCACTAGAAAAATCCAACGTTGTTCAAAAAATAACAGGGTTTCATCTAAACTTTTCCCTTTCATCGGTGAACAAATATGGTCAATACAAAAGCAGCGCAGTTGATCAAAGGTATGTTGTTCCTCAATGCAGTGTTGAACCATCGGAGCTGTTAGAACTTGACAGCGTATTCGACTTTTATGCTCTAAGAGACGAGTCTTGAGAGATCTATTGGTTTTACCAATGTAGTTTGCTGCAAGGACACTTTATAGCATAAATCACGCAGGTGGTGTTACAAGAGGTTGAGTGCCTTATACTATAAGTTTTCTCTAAATAAGTGAATTCAGTGATGGTTTCTGACACATGACAAATCAAACAGTCTCCACATGGTCTATGTCCCCGTTCTAAGACAGGGGAATTACTGCCTATGAACCTGCCTTGACAATGAGCGCCCCAGCCGAACAGACTGGCATCAGTCATCACAGTGACCCAGGCCGGAGCTTCCAACGGCTGTCCCGCCGCTAAGGACGTGGGACACAACCACCACCGGAGCGACTGGCGCGTCTCCTCCAGACATAGCAATCTCCGGGACAGAGGATCTTCTTGATGCGACCACCGGCGAAGTAAAGCCCGTTGTAACGGCCGCATGTGCGCTCTTGCCCAGGGCACCATCTCTATGGACACGGCCATCGTCCCCAACAACTGAAGATAACTCCAGGCCGACGGCGTGCGGAAGCGAAGGAAATGGGTCACCAGACTTCTGAGATTCCGAGCCCGGTCGTGCGTGAGGAACACCTTCCCGACCTTTGTGTCGAAGCGGGCTCCGAGATATTCGAGATCCTGCGAGGGAATCAAATGACTCTTCGCCAGGTTGACAACCCAGCCGAGCTCTTCCAAAAACGCCACTACACGAGCCGTGGCCGACACGCTCTCGGCACGCGACTTCGCCCGAATCAACCAGTCGTCGAGGTACGGAAGCACGAGAATACCTTCCCGTCTCAGTGCTGCCGCCACAACCACTATGACCTTGGTGAAGGTGCGTGGAGCCGTCGCTAAACCGAACGGCAGGGCGCGAAATTGAAAGTGTCTGAACGGGACTGCGAATCTGAGAAATTGATGGTGCTCCGGCCGGATGGGGATGTGGAGATACACCTCCGACAAGTCTAGAGAGGTAAGAAACTCCCCCTGTTGGACCGCCACTATTACTGACCGCAGGGTCTCCATATGGAAATGCGACACACGGAGACACCGATTCACCCCCTTGAGGTCCAAGATAGGACGGACCCCTCTGTCCTTCTTTGGAACGATGAAGTATATGGAGTATCGACCGCCTCCGCGTTGGTCTGGAGGAACCGGTACGATGGCCCTGAGCTGCAACAGCCGTTGGACCGTAACTCTCATGGGCGCGATCTTGGAGGGGGACCGAACAAAGGCGGGACGGACGGGCTTCCGCAACTCCAGCGCGTAACCTTCTCGAATCACCTCCAGAACCCACTGGTCTAACGTTACCCGGACCCAGGCTGGATAAAAGTATTGCAACCGGCCCCCCACCGGCACCAAGTTTGCCTGGGCCCCCCTTATCTCATTGTTGCTTTTTGGCCGGGAAGGCAGAGGACGAGGAAGGGCCAAAACCTCTTCCCGCCCCTCGAAACCCCCGGAAACCGTGACTTTTGCTAGCGTAACGGCCTCTCTGACTGGAAATGAACCGCTGCGACCGAAACCGACGAAAATCTTGCAGCTGTCCTCTACCCGCCTGATAAGGACGGGCTGGCTTGGCCTTATCTTCGGGCAGCTTATCCCCTTTGGACTCGCCCAGATCTTTGACCAATTTCTCTAAGTCCTCTCCAAACAAGAGCTGCCCTTTAAACGGGAGCTTGCTTAAACGAGCCTTGGAGGAACTATCCACAGCCCAGTTACGAAGCCATAAATAATGTCTTGCCGCTATTGCGGACGCCATGCTGTTGGCCAAGCTACGCATCAGATCATACTGCACATCGGCCAAATAGGCTGCTCCGGATTCTAACTTGGCCAGTTCTCCAGGCCCTTCTGCGTCCTGGCCACCCTGCACCCGCTGAGACCAGCGGAGACAGGCCCTAGCCACCCAGGCTCCACACATGGCTGCGAGTGACAAGGCATTGACATCAAAAACCTGTCGCAAGAGAACATCCAACTTTCGATCCTGCGGGTCCTTGAGAGCTGCACTACCCTCCACCTGGTAGTTTTCTTAGTGACCGCCGAAACGGCGGCATCAACCTTAGGGGACTTAAAGACTTCTTTATCCTGATCTAACAAAGGATACAGGCGGCCCATGACTCTCGACCCTTTCAGCGGAGCTTCTGGCATGTTCCACTCCTCCTGAATCATCTCCCAGAAGACACGGTGTACCGGGAACGCCCGCTGAGTCTTACGGAACACCTGTAGCAAAGGATCTTCCAGGGTGTCATCGTCGGCCGCACCGGGAACCGGCATATTGAGAACTTTGAGAGATTCCACTATCAAGGCTGGAAGCTCCTCTTTCCGGAATACGCAAACCACTCTGGCTTGATCCTCCTTTTCAGATAGCTCGCCTTCCTCCAGCTCCTCCTCTGCTTCGAAGTCACGGACGTCCTCCTCTGACAAGTGTTCCTCAGAGGCTATAGAACAATCCGCCGTTAAAGCTTCAGTCCGCGGTCTCTTGGCTCTGACGGAGAGCTCCTCGGCTGGGGAAGCCATTGCGGTTCTCTTCAGTCCCGCCAATGGCTCCTGTCGCTGCACCTGCTGCGAGCCAGAAAATAAGGCGTTTTGCAGAAACATAACAAAATTGCTGGAAAATATGGTTGTCCAGTCCTTGGGCAGAGGAGCTGTAGGCCTAACAATATCCGGGGCAGAAGAGGGCCCTGCCACTGGCTCCTCCCGGACTGCCTCCACCACTGGTGCAGAAGAACTGCCGGACTCAGGCAGATGGACCTCCTCCTTATCTGACTTGGAGGGGTCCATGCCAGAGGAATCTCTTACACAGGCTTTACAAAGGACTGAGGAGCTTTTCCTCAAGCCACAAACTAGGCAAAGTGGCTTAGAGGACATGGCAGCCCTGAGGTCTAGAGAAACAGCCTTTTCCCCCTAGGAAAACGTTTCCCCTACCCCAGACCGACAGAGGTGCCAAAATCACCGCGGGCTGTGTGGGAGTCCCCGATGCCGTTTATTTTTTTTATTTTTTTTTTTTATGACCCCCTCACCTGAAGGGCAGAAGAAACCCCCAACTAAGCCCCACCGGAGCAACAAAAAATAAAGGAGAACCAGACCTGAGGAGACTCAGGCCGACGTACTGAGAGCAGCGTTTACAGCCGCGCGCGCCACGCAGCTAGGCCCGACGTGCTGATTTGCGCGCCAAAAATAATCTCTGCCAGCAAAGTCCAAATTCAGGCCTTCTTACCTTGGTGCACTGCGTAACAAGTGTGCCTCAGGAAACAGGTCACAAAAATCTGATAATGTGAACTGCTTGGCAGCAGCCTCGGAGAAAGACTGACCCCACTAGCAGTCTGCTCCGGTAGACGCAGTGAAGGATCGCCCCGAGCCTGCCAGCGCACTTACAGGCAGCCTTCTGTGTGGCGCTGGCTAGGCTGAACTGCGAGTCGCTCCCACCGGGAGTGTGTGGCAAAATCCCAGGAGCCCCCTAAAACAGGAGAGCTCTGCTACTATGCGATACTGCAAAAGATCCAAGCTGGGGAAAACGGGAGGGAGGGGAGAGTGCAGGAGGAAAGAAAGCGAGACGCCTGCAAGAAATCCCTTAAAGGCACACTGCTTTTAAGCAACGTCAGCCCTCCCTAGGCTGAAAAGTTCGATAAAACACTATCCCAAATTAACTTAATTGCCTCTCCAGTGAGCCCGGGACTCCAGGCTCCTATCTCACATGCTGCTTGGAGACTGAGGTAACTGATGGCAGGAGGCAGATCCCGAATGGCTATACCAGTGACATCATGAAAAAAAGAGGAGGAGTTTTCTCAGTCTCCAAAGCTGCTGGATGAGATAGGGAACCCAGAGGTCCGGGACTAGCCTGGTTACACGAACAGGAAAGAATAATCTGTGATGTCTTTTTTATCTTCTTTCTAAGTGCCTTCGAGTCAATGCTGACTCTTGGCGACCCAGAAGCTCCTGGGTTTTCTTGGCAGTGTGACCAAAAGTAGATTCCGAGGCAATGGAGGGTTAAGTGACTTGTCCAAGGCCACAAGGAGTGCTAGTGGGAATTGAACCCTGGTTGCTTGATTACCAAGCCAGTGTTCTAACCACTAGGTTAATCATCCACTCCATGATGTCTTTGTTAACTGAAAATTATAATAAAGGGTGGATATACTCAAATAATTTTTCATAGACATAAACAGAAAAACAATACTGAACTGCAGAAAGGCTCGACTGATTTTATACACGTAACGAATGGTGTACCTTCCCACCATTTTGTAATAGAGTTTTGTTACAGCGCAAGCGCAGGAGCTCCAGCTGATGGGAGGCCAGAAAAAAACTGGGCGGGGCAAGAGAACTAAGTTCGGACTTCGACGTTCGAGGGGTCGATATGAAGAAGGCCAGCGCGAGACAAAGCCAACCGTCTCTTTTGCTGGCGTCCAATCAGAGAGAGCGTCGCGCGAGCCGTTTGGTAAGAAACGGCAGCACGTGACGTTCCCGCTTTTTTTTTGTTCCTAGTCGTTGTGCCGGAGCATGGACACCTGCAGTGACGTGAAGCGGAGGGCGGCGCGGACGTTGGCTAGAGAAGGTAGAGAACAGAAAAGCTGACCGGCAGCATGTTCTAACTTGTTACTGACCCATCTCCTTTCCTCCGTGATCCCCGTTATATAATATCCCCTCGCCTAATCCACTCCGCCTTGTCTTGAAGCTAGAAGAGAGAGGCGGGACCCGACAAGCTCCGCCTCTTGGGTGGAGCGAATCCGAGGATAGGCTGCCGTGCTAGTCCATCTCTACTCTGGTGGTAGGGGAGGTTCTCTTGTTTCCCCCGCCCCTTCACACCTAAACATTGGGCAATGAATGATGTTATTAAAGGCCCCACACCCTTTTTCAGCTAATGGTGTTGCTTTGCCTACATATTAGTTTGTGTATGTCCGGAGGCTTATCGTTTCTGAGCTGCAGGACTGCCATAGCCTCTGTCTAAAGAACTAAGAAAATGAGGGACGTTGAATGGCTTGCAAGAAGATGGCGGTTTTGAGTTGGAGTAACTTGTGAGAGGGGAGCTTGAAAGGCCTTCCACTGCCCTGATGTATAATTTGTGTATGCCCACATGCCACAGCATGTACAGATCTAAACGGCAGTAGTCTATCTTGTTGGATGTTGAAAATATAGATATGTTCCATATTTTGCAACTTAAAAAAAAATTCCCCCTTTCATAATGTGAGCTAACTTCTTGTTGGGGCTGAGTTTGGACAAACAGTTTGTGGGAGAACCAGGGCCGGCCCACTGGTTTATGCTGCCTCAGGCAGAAGCCCCAGCTGTTCTGCCCCCATCCTTCTGCGCCAGCCCGCCCCTCCCTTTTCAAGTCACCCGCCCCCCAATTACATCGGTGGAGCGGAGAAGGCTTGGCTTGGTCCGGCGGTGGCAGCAGCAGCCAAAGATAGGCCATGTGCTTCGGCACACATGGCGTGCTGATTTTGACTTCAACACAACTTCCTGTTGGAGGGGGGTCAGAAGCAGCAGGCCATGTGTGCTGAAGTATGTGGGTGCCATGCCGCCCACAGAGGTCTGCCAACTAAGTGACTGCCTACCACAGCTATTGGACGGAGCAGCCCTGGGAAGAACTGTGCTCATCCCTCAAGTATTGAAAATCACCTCAAAATTAAAAAAAAATAGAGATTTGTAGTTAGACTCTTTAATTGATCCTCTTTATAAATGCAATATTTGGAGATCTGGAACTTACGGGTGTAGGTAGCAAAATCCACCACTTTCATGTGTAAGCGCTACTTCTGACGTATATAAAGCACCAAGTAATGCTACCCTTTTCTTAATGTGTTTTTTTTGTAAAACGGTTGTTCCCTCTATATGTGCCACTATATACACATACCCAGGGCCGGATTTACCTTGAGTGAGGCCCTACGCCAACAAAAATTGTGGGCCCCCAGCAGGGTCGGCCCAAGGGGGGTGCGGGGCCTCATTTGCATAAGGGGCCTCATTTGCATAAATATTTGCATAATATTACCATATACTAACTTTTAGTAAACGTGCCTCTTAATGAGTGTATGGATAAAGAAAGACTAAAAGATTTCTACATTACTATAATCCAGTGCCAACTGCCAGACACATTAGGAACTACTACAAACACTGCCCATTTAGAACCCATAGTAAACCCGCCGTATCCTAACAGCACTACCAGGACTCACAAAGCACCATACTCTACCAATCAAAAGGCAACACTGCAAATATTAAACCAATACATTTCAGAGAACAACAATACATGACCTACTGGGGAAAGAGAACAAGTGGCAATGTCAAATAGGAATTATATAAACAGAACACCTCAGCTCAGTTACACATGCAGAACATAGACCATCACCAAACAAGTAATCACAATTTAGAAACAGGAAGACAATAATTAAACTGGGAATCCCAAAAGCCAAACTTGGAATGTACAACACTGTAGAAATAAAACTATACATTAATTTGCTCTTGTACTAAACAAAGCGCAGACGTTAATGATGCACATTTACCAGAGCTGACATATTCCAATTAATAAATTCAAAATAAAGAGATATTTTTCTACCTTTTGTGCATTTTTTTCAGCTGCAATTGCTCCAGCCACTTTCTTCTGGTTTCTTCGTGTCTTCTGCTAACTCTCCATCGTCTGCTGTCCATTTGTCCTTTCTTCTCTCTTCTAGATTTTTTTCCATTCTCTCTCTACATCTGCTTTAACATACTAATCTTTCTCCTTTTGCTCTTTCCTCATTCCTATTTCATCCACTCAATTTTTACCCCTCCATCCTCAATCCCCACTTACTCTCCCAATACCCGGCCAATTGTAGATTTTTTATCCCTCCCACACAAAATATTTTTCCCTTCTCCATTTTACTCTTCCAGCCCCATCCCATTCTAATCCTCCCCCAACATCAGCTCCCTTCTAGTTCCAGCCTCACCCAGCATCCATTCCCTTCTAGTCCCTGCATCAGCCCATTTCCAGTCCTAGCCATCCATCAGCCCATTTCCAGTCCTAGCAACCCCCCCAACCCAATACCAGTCCTAGTCCCCCATCAACCCACTTACAGTCCTTAACCCCCCATCACCCCATTTTCAGTTTAAGCCCCCCTATAACCCATTACCAGTCCTAACCCCCCATCAGCCCACTTCCAGTCCTAACCCCATCAACCCATTTCCAGTCAGCCCCCATAGCCCATTGCCAGTCCTACCCCCCCATCAGCCCACAGCCCATTACCAGTCCTAACCCCATCATCCCACCTCCAGTTTTAAACCCCCAGCCCATTTCCAGTCCTAGCCCCCCATAGCCCATTACCAGACAACCCCCATCAGCCCACAGCCCATTACCAGTCTTAACCCCCCCAAAGCCCATTACCAGTTCTAAACCCCCCCCAACAGCCCATTACCAGTCCTAACCCCATCAGCCCACCTCCAGTCTTAACCCCCCAGTCCATTTCCAGTCCTAGCCCCCCCATAGCCCATTACCAGACAGTCCCCATCAGCCCACAGCCCATTACCAGTCTTAACCCCCCCCCCAAAGCCCATTGCCAGTTCTAAGCCCCCCCCAACAGCCCACAGTCCATTACCAGTCCTAACCCCATCAACCCACCTCTAGCCTTAACCCCCCCAGCCCATTTCCAGCCCCAGCCCCCCCAATAGCCCATTACCAGCCCTCCCCCCCCCCTAGCCCATTACCAGTCCGACCCCCCCCCCATAGCCCATTACCACCCCTACCCCCCAGCCCATTTCCAGCCCCAGCCCCCCCAATAGCCCATTACCAGTCCTACCCCCCCATAGCCCATTACCAGTCCTACCCCCCCCCCCGTCGGCCTAATGTAAAATTTAATTTAAAAAAAAAAACTGGTGGCTGCCGCCGCGGGGCCCCCTCAGCAGCAGTGCTTCCAATGGACCCCGAAAACCCGGGCCGTTTTTTTTTTTTTTAATCACACCAGTAAGCAGGACCCCGTGGGAGTCGAATCCCACCAGAAAGAATTAAAAACGAGGCTCCAGAAACAAGCTACAAGCGCTTGTTGCCCCACTCCTGCTGTCGGCGTTTTCACGCCGAAAACAACCACGCGCCGTGGCCTGCTGTCCAGCATGGCGGTAGGAAGGCACCCGCTGCTATGAAATAATTCAGGCCTTACCTGCTGCCCGATGCAAGTCTTAGCCCTGCAGCTCGGCTCTCAAATGCCCACTGTGCTCTGATTCGCGCCCCCGGTCCCGATTCCCCGATGCAGAGAACCGGCAGAAGCAGACAGCTGTGCAGCGCGTCTTCACACACTTCTCCCGCTCAACTCCTCAGACGCAAACAGGCAAGTACTTCTGTGTGGCGTCGGGAGAGAGCTGACGAGCACAAGCACAGATCTGCAACCCGCAGACTTGCACCCGGACACTGCCTCCTTCACCGGAGCGCCAAAGCTAGCCCCCAATTAAGAAGCTAAAGAGAGGGAGGCCCTTCACAAGTTCATTTTTTTTAATACAATTTTAAAAAAAACCTGGTGGCTGCCGCCGCGGGGCCCCCTCTGCTGCCGCGGCAGCACCAACTGACCCGCGGGGGCCCCGTCTACAAGCTGAAGCCGTCGGAGGTTCTTTTTTTGTGGGCCCCTGCCGGCTGTGGGCCCTACGCCATGGCGTACATGGCGTATAGGTAAATCCGGCCCTGCACATACCTTTTATGCACCCTCGTACGTATTGTACAAAAGACTTTGTATTCAAGCATTGTGGAACCTGTGTCCCTTGGGGAAACTGCTAGGTACGTATGACCTAGATTGGCCACTGTTGGAAACAGAATGCTGGGCTTGATGGACCTTGGTCTGACCCAGTATGGCATATCTTATGTTCTTATGTTCAGCAAGCTTTTTGTAAAGTACAAGTTTTTAGTGTCCTGATTTGGACATCCCTTTCCAGATCTAGATGACACACAAAGGCACCCAGTATAAGAGGTTTGGGGAGGGTGGGCCAGTTCGGCCAAGCTAAGAGCAACAGTCACGGCCTTCCTGGCTGCTGCAGAGCCAGTCTTCAGGGATAAGCTGTGAAATCTCAGAGATCATCATGAGACTGGCTCTGTGGTAGCTGGAGATTACAAGTAATTAAGCTCGTCTCCTGCAGCTGGAGATTACAAGTAATTAAGCTCGTCTCCTGCTGTGTAAACGTGTTAAAAAAATGAAAGAGCAGTGGAACATATCTGCCTTCCAGTTTTGCAAGGTCATTGATGCCGAGGCAGAGAGGATGATGCTGGATACAGTCTGGAGAACAAGCTCTATTTGGATCAGCTGTGGGTGCAAGGACCAAAAACTGAGGAGCCTGTGCTGCCATCCAAGGGCCCTAGGCTTATGCAATGCTTATGGAGAGCTTCTTGCATATTTTTGAAGTATAAAGAACATGCAGAGTGGAAGAGCCAGAGGTGGCTGATAGCCTTTAGGAAGAGGGAGAAGGTCAGAATGGACTCGGATTGGAGGCAGAGAGGTCAGGAGTGGACATCAAAGGAGGAATAAGGCAACAGAGTGGATATGCTGGATCAGGGGAGGGAAAGTATGGTAGTGTAGCAGCAATCGCTGTGAAAAGCTCTTATTCAATCACTCACCCACAGAAGGAAAACTCACAGGCAGGCTGGAATGCAAACAGGATCTTTAATGTGCACAGGATCAGACAGAGATACCAGCAACCTCCACAAGGGTCTGAGCCCCGAGGGACGGCCTACAATGCCTTATATACAGTACAGTTTTTAACTTATTCTACAATCCCATTTGCCACAGGTATTTCCTGCCCACCAATCAGCAGCCCCTGGGGAGGTACCTGGGTGACCTGTCCAAACCGGTATGCTCTGGTCTGTTGGTTTCAGGGCTAGGGAAATACTGTGCTCTGACCTGGAGTGGGGGAAGGGTGCCTACTGGAATCTCAATGTCTCTCTTAGCAGGCTGATTACCTCATGGCTTGCGGGGGAAGGGTCAGGCTGATCAGAGCCTCATGGCTTGCAGCATGGCTTGGGGAAGGGCTATCTACAGTTCGCAGCATGGCTTGGGGGAAGGGCTACCTATAGCTACCTCATGGCTGCCTCATTCCCCCCTTTTTAAGTAAGACCTCAACCGCTAGAGGCGGTTGAGGGCTGTATTACTAGAGGCAAGCCGCAGAGGAGTATTTGGGACTGGGCCAATATCTGGGGGCCGTAGCCCCAAGGGTTAAGGCATGGGTAAGGGCAATGAGTTCCGCCTTCTGTGTGGATATTCCAGGGGGGTAAAGGCTGAGCTTTCCATCGCCACCACCGCATACCCCGCACACCTGCGGCCCTCCAGCATCAGACTGCTTCCATCTATGTAGTAGGTCTCATCCGGATTGCTTAGCGGCTCATCTGTCAGATCAGGGCAACTGGAGAAGACTGTATCTATCACTTCCAGGCAGTCGTGATCAGGTGGTCCTGGGCCAACAGGCAGGAATGTAGCAGGGTTTAGGGCTTGGCTGGTAGTTATTTGCACTCTGGGATTTCCCCATAACATGCTCTGGTATTCCAACATCCGGGAGCTGGTGAACCAGTGACTTCCTTTATGCTCCAACAATGTTTGGACTGAATGTGGGACGGTGACTAGAAGGCCTTGGCCCATGGACAGTTTATCAGACTCTTCCACCAACAAGGCTGTTGCTGCTATTGCTCTCAGGCAAGGTGGCCATCCCTTGGCCACTGGATCCAGCAGTCCAGACAGGCAGGTGACTGGTCGCGGCCAAGACCCCAGTTGTTGGGTCAAGACCCCCAAGCTGTTCCTGCTGCTTCGTGTACATAGAAGGTGAAAGGCTTGGTGACATCCGAAAGGCCCAGGGCTGGCGATGACAGTAATGCCCTTTTCAAATGTTCAAAGGCCTCCTGTTGGTCTCGACCCCTTTCAAAGGGGGCTCTTCTCTGGGCCCTTTGTAGACTCATAGAGTGGCTTTGCGATCTCATATAACCGCCATTCTTCTTCTCGGGGGACGGACAGTACCAAAACTGTTGGGCCCAGGCTGGGTATTTCGAGCTCAGCCTGGCCATCAGACCCGAATGAGATTTGGGCCTGGAGTTTTGCCAGAACATCCCGACCCAGCAAGGGTATGGGACATTCAGGCATATATAGGAACTGGTGAGTGATGGTCCGTCCCCCTCCCAACTGGCACGTGCGGTTTTGCAGAAAAGGTCTCTGGGCGCTCTCCCTAAATTCATGTTTGACCATAGGCTCCTGGGGACCCAACAGAAACTTGGAGCCCGGTCTGGCCTAGTAGTCATCTGAGAGTCATAATGTTCTATAGCTGCAAGGCCTTCGAAAGCTGGTCCCGGTGAAGGCGGGAAAGCATCATGCCGATCTTGCTCCCATGTGGTTTGTACGGGTGCTCTTACACCCCTCGTGGATGGATATCTCCCTCGCCTTGTGTTACGATTTGGACAGTCATTCTTCCAGTGTCCCTCCTCTTTGCAATAGGCACATTGAGTGGGGCTTAGGGGAAACCTCGGCCGCCCATATCCGCGTCCTCGTCCCCTATTTCCTTCTCTGGCCCAGGCTGGAACTGGTGGTCGCTCGGCTAAGGCGGCTGCTAGGAAGTCTGCCTTTTTTTTCATCCGGCGCTCCGACTCTCGCTTCTGCTCCTGGTCACGATTTACATATACTTTTTGTGCCACTTCCATCAATTGCGTTGCATTCATGCCCGCAAACCCTTCCAGTTTCTGCAGCTTCCGCCGTATATCACCTTGTGCCTGGGCCACAAAGGCATTATTCACCATCTTAAGATTCTCAGGGTCTGCTGGATCATGGGGGGTATATAATCGGTATGCTTCAGTCAGACGCTCATAAAATACCGCCGGACTTTCGTCAGGAAACTGGAGAACTTCTGCGACTTTACTGATGTTCATAGCTCGTTGCCCCCCTTTCTTAAGGCCTTCAAGGAGTGCAGTCCGGAAGCGAGTGAGAGACGCTGCTCCAACAGGGTCATTCGGGTCCCAGCGGGGGTCTTTATTCGGGAATTCTGCCTCTGCCTGCTGCCGTGGATTTACTTCTCCCTCTTGGGCAGGATGTTTCTCCAGCACTTGAGGGCGGCCCGTACAATGCGCGCCCGTTCTTCTGTATTGAATAAGGTGGCAAGCAATTGTTTAATGTCCGACCAGGTAGGCTGGTGTGTTTGCATAATACTGGTCATAAGATCTGTCAGTTCTTGGGGCTTTTCAGTATATGAGGCATAGTGGGTTTTCCAGTTGAGCAGGTCCGTTGTGGAGAAGGGGACATAAATCAGGCTTGATGGTCCCACTGCCACCTTTCCAGTAGCATCAATATACGGGAGCCCCTGTACTTGTCGTAGTGGTAATTGGAGATCTCGCGACCGCAGGCGGTGGGCTAACGGGGGTGACGATTCTAGCCCAGCCCCTGTACTCTCGGGGGAGGAGATGGTGCCACTGGAGGTGGCACCAGATGTGAGAAGGGACTCTGAAGATGAGGGCCGGAGTCTGTAGAACCTTCCCTAACTCTGGCATCACCCACCCCAAGAAGTCCTGACCTTTCAGCTGTGGACGGATCCTGCTGTGGTGCGGAAGGGACACGGGGTTGAAGTAGAGGGAGGGGACGTGGAGGAATATCAGGAGAGTCCCGTCCCTGGTAGATAGGGGCGGGTGTCCGTCCCTTTTGGCGACAGATGGCCGCCACCATTACTCTACACTGATCCTCGTGACAGCGCTGGAGCCACTTTGGTCTGAGTTGGCATATGGCCAGCCATGAGTCAATATATGGGAACTGGTCAGGGTGCTCTTTTGCTACAATTTGATGGACCAAGGACACAGTGGCCAAATCAATAGACCTGAGGAGGCCATAACTTAACTAAGGCTGGCCATTCCCTCTCACACAAAAGGGTTAATCTGGAGGTGGAGAGAGGTACCCCATAATCTTCTCTAAACCCAGATTTAAAATGGCGAAGCATGTACTGTAGGGGCGTTTTCTCTTTAGACTTTCCCGACCCCATGCTCTAATTCTAGTTCAATATCTAAGTGCAGTATACAATGTAGAGCAGATCTTCTAGCCTAATCTCAATTTGGAGAGAGAAAAAAATGCAATTTACAGTAAGAGAGAGAGAAAAAATGCAATTTACAATACAGATCCTATCTAGACTTAATCCGGGAAAAATAATACAATTTATAATACAGACCCTATCTATTCTTAATACAGGAGGGGAGAGAGAGGAAAAAAAAAAACACAAAATTTTTATAATATAGGTCTTGGCAATTAAATATATACTTTGATTTAGACAAGAGTTAAAAATATATATATAAGCTAGCTATTCTTACAATGTCCACCAGATGGAGCTCCAGGATCACTTAAAACACAGAGAATGGTAGTAATTACAGCTAATGTCCACTAGATGGAGATCCGGAGTCGCTTTATATATATTGGAGTGTAGCTTACACGTGGCCTTTTCAAGATGGCCGCCTCCACGTGCGTCCCGATAGTTGCTCCTGGGTGCAGGGGAATTCGCACACGTGGTGTTCCCAAGATGGCTGCCACCCCACCGGGCTCCTTCACACAGGCTCACCCTCTACTCCACAGATGGAAAAAAGAAAGTGATGGACCTCCAAGCGACCACTTCTTCAATCGATTAAAAAAAAACAAAAAAACAAAAAGGTTAGCATTTTATTTATTTATTTTTGTTTAAAGGCAGGAAACCCAGCGGGGGGCTCAGCGTGCATCGGGACAGCTCGGGAAGGCACAAAAAAAATCGCGGGGGCTCAGCGGCAGGCACAGAAATTCAGCGGGGGCTCAGGGAGGCACAAAAAATTCAGCGGGGGCTCAGGGAGGCACAAAAATTCGGCGGGGGCTCAGGGGGGCAGAAAACTAAGCGGGGGGCTTAGCGGAAGGCGGGAAAATTCGGCGGGGGGTCAGAGCAGCACCGGGAGACTACCGGGAGGCAGGGGATTGCAGCGGTAGCTCAGAGCAGCACCGGGAGACTACCGGGAGGCAGGCAACTGCAGCGGGGGCTCAGAGAAGCATCGGGACAGTACCGGGAGGCAGAGGATCTCAGCGGGGGTTCAGGGGAGCACCGGAGCACATGGGGAAGCAGAAATTAACATCGGAGCAGAGAAATTACATCGGGGGTTCAGGGAAAGGCAGCAGATCCACACCGGGGCACATGGAGGGCAGAACTCACACCGGAGCAGAAATCAACACAGCGGCAGCATGGGGAGGGACAGAAACTTACATCGGAGCACAGAAATTACATCGGGGGTTCAGAGAAAGGCAGTAAAACCACACCGGAGCACATGGAGGGCAGAATTCACACCGGAGCAGAAATTAACACAAATTAGAAACGGAACGGAAGCATATTAGAGCCCTCTCCTTGCAGTCACGCTTCAGAAAACTCTCCACAAGCAGAACGGAAAGAAGAGAAGCAGCGATCTATTCTTTATCTCAGGTATTAACTTATCAAGTGCTATATTTAGTTACATTTTTTTCTTTCGGCAGCGCTTTTAAAAGATCTCAGATTACTGCAGTTTCAGATATTCAGATTTTACCGGTATTCAGATTCAGATACAGGACGAGCAATGGCTTCAGGGCCACTAAGGCCCGTACTAGGACTGCTCGTGCAGTTGATCAGGCTGCTACAGGTTCCCAGAAATTACCAGGACTCACAGATAGAGTACAGAACTAGCCCCAGACAAGGTAGCAGTACTCACCAGAACTCTGATCAGACAGGAAGTTTGGAGCCAGTCTATCCAGCTGGTTTTTCAATCGGGGATTCAACCGCAGGGACCAGCTGTCCAGACAAATCAAGGTGTCCTTCCGAGCACAAAGTGGCCCGGGGGCGCCAAGGACAGTTAATCACCTGGAGGGGCCGGTCCCTGACTGGTGGAGGCCCAGATGCTGCAAAAGCAGAAGTCTTCCCACCGTGGGTGTGATGAGAGAGGCTTTTCTTTTAATATTTCCCGGCCAATGCACCAAAAATGTAGCAGCAATCGCTGTGAAAAGCTCTTATTCAATCACTCACCCACAGAAGGAAAACTCACAGGCAGGCTGGAATGCAAACAGGATCTTTAATGTGCACAGGATCAGACAGAGATACCAGCAACCTCCACAAGGGTCTGAGCCCCGAGGGACGGCCTACAATGCCTTATATACAGTACAGTTTTTAACTTATTCTACAATCCCATTTGCCACAGGTATTTCCTGCCCACCAATCAGCAGCCCCTGGGGAGGTACCTGGGTGACCTGTCCAAACCGGTATGCTCTGGTCTGTTGGTTTCAGGGCTAGGGAAATACTGTGCTCTGACCTGGAGTGGGGGAAGGGTGCCTACTGGAATCTCAATGTCTCTCTTAGCAGGCTGATTACCTCATGGCTTGCGGGGGAAGGGTCAGGCTGATCAGAGCCTCATGGCTTGCAGCATGGCTTGGGGGAAGGGCTATCTACAGTTCGCAGCATGGCTTGGGGGAAGGGCTACCTATAGCTACCTCATGGCTGCCTCAGTAGCACAAGGGATATGCTGGCTCAGAGTGGGGAAAGGAAGACTAGGGACACAGAGAGAGGAACATGCTGGGAATGAATAGGGTTGATACAGCAGGAGAACTAAAGACAAGGGAGATGCTGGACGCAGTAGAGTAAGGAGACAGGAGAGATGCTGGAGACAGAGCCGGTCCCAGAGTTAATTCAAGGTGTTGGTTGCCTAAGCAAACCTTAAGCCTTACTATTACTACTATTATTAATCATTTATATAGTGCTACAAGGTATACACAGCACTGTACAGATACATATAAAAGACGGTCCCTGTTCATTAGAGTTTACAATCTACTCAAAACAGACAGTGCAATAGATGAGAGCAAGGGTACAGAAGGGAAGGGTAATAAGACAAAAGGAGAACAAAGGATTAAGATCTAAAAGCGGCCTGAAAGAGGTGAGCCTTTAGCATGGATTTGAAAAGGGGGAGAGAAGAAACCTGACATAAAGATATAGATAGTTTGTTCCAGGCATAAGGAGCAGCAAGGTGAAAGGACTGAAGTCTGTAATTGGCTGTTGAAGAGAAGGGCATAGAGAGAAGCAAGCCAGAGGAACAGCAGAGTTCTCCATGGACAAGCATTATGAGCCACCCACGCATAGGTGTGTCATCTCCTGGGACAGGAATAGTTCTCCCAATAGCTCAGAGGAATTCAAATTCTTTGTTTTTTTAAATTCCTCTGAGCTCCCTGCCTTCCCCTTCCTGTGACTAGTCCCGACCCTTCCTGCCTCAGTATTTTTCATCTGCCATCTTGGACAGACGGATACCAACGCTGTCCCTCTAAACTACAAAATATATATATATATATATATCTCGTATATATATACACACATACATACAGGGTGGCCCAAAAAAAGTAGCTTATAAGTTATTTAAAAATTCAAAAAGACAGATGTAAATGATTGACAAATTAAAAAAACAAAGATGGCGATCGGAAATTGTCGAAATAAAGACGTTATATAGCTAAAAAAGGTAAATAAGTATAAACTATTTAAGCTATTAATTTACGAGATGTTCTCACTTTTTTGGGCCACCCTGTATGATATATATGATATAAAGAAAGTTGAAGAGGAAGACTTCCTACAGGAGATGGGGCAAACAAAGTGCAGCAGCTGTAAACGGGAAATCAGCTACAACGCTGCCACAAGTGCCTGAACTCACACGTGCTCAGCAGAAAAGGAGGAAAGGAGGAAAAGGAAGAAGCCAGCCCATAGCTGCACCCACAGACACTCAGAGGTCCGAACCGGCCCATCACTCAGTTGGGGAACAGATAGAGCCCCCTGTGATCTCCCCTGCATGCTCCACGATCCCGGAGGTAAGCCATGCCCCTCCCGTACCTTCCAACCTGCATGCCTCCGTCCTCAGAACCTCCGCTGATATCCTCAGTGCTGCCGCAATGATGCAGGTATCTCTGGAGCACCCTCTTCTTCAGCAAACTCCTGCCCACGCGGCTGCTTCTGCATGCCACCGGCACCACCGCAGCAGCAGGAACTCCTCCCCTGCACATCGCAGACACTGCAGCAGCTCCAGTCACTCCTGTGACAGCCGCAGATCTTCCGACATGTGCCGCCACCGCGGGAGCAACCCCCATTGACACAGCAGGCCCTCTCGATCCTCTGAACAGCCTTCCTCTAAGCGCCATAGCTCCCGGAGTCCTCAGCACCACAGGCCCAGCAGCCCCTCTGCTGCTCCCTCTGGCCAGGCGGTACCATTGCAGCTCCTCAAACCTGCACCCTCGAGCACAGCTCCCCTGTGCCATCTGCAGGCCACTACCGGAGAGCTTCAACCCCAGATCTGGATAACAACAACAAATGTGAACCCAGTAACGCCACGCAGCACCCAGAATTGATAGAGCTGTGGGGCAGATTCATGGCACAGTAACTCCTGGGACCCCAGGACCCTGCACTCCAGTCCACCGGACCCCTTCCTCTTCAGCCAACCAGAAAATCCTGATTCCCCACTCCCCTCCTCTCCCACCCGGAGGATTCACGTTTGGGGGAGGAGGGCGAGATCCTGGACTCTGCCTGGGAATCAGATGGCGAGGCATCCCCTTCACCTTCTCCAGGCCCACTTCTGGACGTGCCCACGCCTCCCACCACACTTGCCTCCACCACCTGAAGACGTGGCATACCCTAAATTTCTTCAAAAGATCGCGATGCCCCTTAGGCTATCTCCGGAAGACAACCCCGACCCTAGCAATGAGGTTCCAGGGATCCTCAAATGCCTGAAGACCCACAAGACCATAGTGACAGTCCCCATACATCAAGTGCCCCTGGAATGCAGGGAGTACCTCTGGCAGTCCCCCGCGTCTACCCCGGCGACCTTTAAGTGACTTGACCTGAAATACCAGGTCCAACCCATACCTGGCTTTGACAAACCACAGCTGCCCCACCAGTCCATTGTGGTTGAATCTGCTCTGAAGTGCAAAAAACTTCACGCTCTCAGGCCAAAGCACCTTTGGGGAAAGACCCACGCACCTTGGATGGGGTTGGGAAAAAGGTCTACCAGGGCATCATGCTTAACGCAAGAATTGCTGCCCATCAGTTCCAGATGGTGAAGTACCACAACACCCTCATCATCAAGGCCAGGGATGCCCTAGCTGCATTAACCCTGGAAGCTCACGATACTCTAAGCTCCATCCTCCAAGACCTCGGGGACTGTGGGAAGCACCTCATCAAATCATCCTTCAAAGGCATCCTTCACAGGCGGGTAGCGTGGTTAAGAGCGTCTGACCTCTGCGATAACACGCATAAACGCATAACGAACGCCCCCTGCACAGGGGACAGCCTCTTCAGCAGCAAGGTCAAGGAGACAGTGGATGGTCTAAAAAAAGACTTCCCGACACTGCAGACCCTGTCCAATGAGGGACTCACCCGCCTGCGAACCCAAAAGAGAAACAACTTGCAAAAACAGTACTATCCAACACGGAAATACAACTCTTACCGCAACCATAACAATGGCTATAAAAAAACAGCTTTACCAAACCTACATGAACAAGTCACGACAAAGAGATAGAAAGCAGCAGAAACCTCAATCCTCCTCCGCCTCCAAGGCTACCCCGGATTTTTGACCATCTGAGCACAAAGGCCACTGCAGTGGGGGGCAAGCTGACCACTTCATGAAGGCCTGGGCGGATATCACAACCAACCACTGGGTGCTCAAGATCATCCGCATCAGACTTCGCATTTGCTTCCAAAAGCACCACCCTCAGCGCCACCCAGGAGGGTGACACCAGGGCAGCACCTTCCGCACCTGTTCATGGAGACTCAGCACCTCCTACTACTAGAGGCCATAGAACTGGTCCCACCCTCCCAGTGCAACCAAAGTTTCTACTCACATTTTTTCCTTGTGCCATAAAAGTCAGGGGACTGGCGCCCCATCCTCGACCTCAGACTCCTCAACAAACAAGTCCGCAAGGAGAAATTCAGAATGCATTCCCTCGAAACCATCCTTCCCCTCATTCAAGACAACGACTGGCTTGCATCCCTGGACCTCCAGGATGCTTACACTCACATTCCCCTCCACCCCTCCCAGAGGCAATTCCTACGCTTCGTGGTGGGCGACCGACACTACCAGTGCAAGGCGCTACCCTTCGGCCTTTCCTCTGCACCCAGAGTCTTCACGAAGTGCTTAGCAGTGGCTGCTGCTCACCTACGCAAGGCCGGCATCTGTGTCTTCCCATACCTAGATGACGGGCTGATTGTGGCACATTCGCAAAGGGAAGCACGGGAAGCCCTTTCCGCTGCGGCGGCCCTCCTATCGTCCTTGGGGTTTCTCATCAACCACAAGAAGTCACAGACAGAACCCACGCAAGCGCTGGAATTCATAGGCGCCTTGATACACACTACACAGTCCAAAGCCTTTCGGTCATCCCAAAGAGTGGACAAAATCATCACTCTGGCAGCCTGCATTGCAAGGGCAACTACGACCTCGGCGCATGCTCTCTTACGCCTTCTCGGCCATATGGCAGCAGCCGTCTGTCATCACGCACGCCAAACTCCACATGCGTTAGCTTCAATGGCACCTCCGCCACCACTGGGACCAGCACAGTCAGCCTCTGTAACACAGGATCCCCGTGGACACCCACACCAGGAGAACCCTCCATTGGTGGTGGATGAGGCAGAACCTTTCACCCTCACCACCAATGCATCGAAGAGGGGATGGGGGCGCACACCCTCGACCTCTGCACTAAGGGGACTTGGTCTCCGGTCGGGTCACGGCTGCACATCAACCTACTGGAACTCACAGCCATCGAGAATACCCTGCGTACCTTCCAAGCATGGATCCGGGGCTGGAGCATCCTGATTCAAAAGGACAACCAGGTGGCCATGTTCTACATCAACAAGCAAGGGGGGACAAACTCATGCCCCCAGTGCAGGGAGGCCTACAGGATCTGGACCTTTGCCATCTCCATAGGGGTACACCTCCAGGTCTCTTATCTAGGGAGGAGTGGCTCAGTGGTTGGGACAGGTTACCTCAGGCCGGAAGGCCGGGGGTTCAATTCCCACATGGGGAGAAGCAACTTCAGGCCGGAGGGACTGGGGTCTCTAGTCCCATGGCTACTCCTTGTGGCCTTGGGCAAGCCACTTAACCCTCCATTGCCTCAGGTACACTTAGATTGTGAGCCCTTCGGGGACAAGGAAATAAAAAGTACCTGTTAGTATATACATGTAAACCGCACTGATTCTAAAGAGCGCAGTATAAAAAAAAAAATCAACCCGGAGACGACAACATGCTGGCGGACAACCTCAGCCGACAACTTGCGCCCTACATGTGGTCTCTGAAACCCTCCATTGCGTCACACCTCTTCTGCCTCTGGGGCAGCTAACAATGGACCTCTTCGCCAGCAAGAACAACTCCAAGTGTCAGGCCTTCTGCACCAGGCAGCCATCCAAACACAGGACAGCGGTGGATGCATTCTCAGTCTCCTCAGAGTGGAGGAGTGGCCTAGTGGTTGGGGCAAGGTACTTCAGGCCGGAAGGTTGGGGGTTCAAATCCCACTAGAGGACAGCAACCTTGGGCCAGAAGGACTGGGGTTTCTAGTCCCACAGGTGCTCCTTGTGGTCTTGGGCAAGCCACTTAACCCTCCATAGCCCATGTTCCCTGTAAAATAGTTATCTCCAAGTTATAATGCCCTGTTCAATGTAATTTCAGTTTGTTCAATGTAAACCGCACTGATGCAGAATAGCACGGTATATAAGAGAATGTAAATAAATAAATAAAATAAATAAAAATAACTGGGGCTCTCAAACCTGCTATGCCTATCTGCTGACCCCAGTCATTGCTAAGGCACTCCTAAAAATCGCACAAGACGGGGCAAAAGTCATTTTCATTGCCCCCTTCTGGCCCAGGTAGCCATGGTTCCTGCTGATCCTGAAACTATCCATCGGGCATCTGCGACTACCTGATCACCCAGGACAAGGAACAGACACTCCATCCCAACTTAAAATCATTGACACTCACCGTGTGGATATTGAGCGGGCAACTTTAAGGCCTCACCTGCTATTGCAAGATGTCATGGAGGTCCTCCTGGCAGCCAGGCGGCGGGCAACCCAAAGATCCTACGCCGCAAAATGGGACAGATTCACCGCATGGTGTGAGGCTTGCCAGCAAAATCCATTCACTTACCACACCCCAGCGCTTCTGCAATACCTCCTCTCCTGGGGAGGATTGAAACCCTCCTCCATCAGGATTCACTTGAGCGCCATAATGGTCTACCACGACAGAGTCAATGGAAAACCAGTCTCGGGTCTCCTGCTGGTGGCCCGCTTCATGAGTGGCCTCAACCACCTACCCCCCCCCCCCCCCCCCCGTGAAGCCTCCAACACCGGGGTGGGATCTCAACACCGTCCTGCAACAACTTATGGGGCACCCATTTGAACCCCTTGAGTGAGCGACTCTGAAGTTCCTCACATGGAAGACCCTCTTCCTCGTGGCTATCACATCGGCACGACGCATCAGTGAGCTTCAAGCCCTGGTCGACTATGCTCCCTACACATAGATCCATAACAACCGGGCCATCCTCCAGACCCACCCCATGTTCCTCTTCAAGGTGGCATTGACGTTTCACATTAACCAGGCTATCGTTCTTCACAGCTTCCACCCGGAACCACACGACACTGAGGAAGAGCGCCGCCTCCACACGCTAGACTGCACACGCGCCTTCAGGACCTACCTTGACTGAACATAGGCCATCCTCAAGGCATCACAACTGTTCATTGCCTACAACCCAAACAGGCCGGGAACACCAGTGACCAAACGGACCTTATCCAGGTGGTTATCTGACTGCATCGCATACTGCCACATCCGTGTGGATGCCCGTCCAGAGGAAAAGGTATATGCGCACCAGCTGCGAGCTATGGCGGCCTCCCTGGCGCACCTGCATGCTGCAGCCCCAGTGGACATCTGCAATGCAGCCACTTGGGCCTCCATCCATACCTTTACCAAACACTACTGCCTCGACTGTCCACTGAACGCCTCCACATCCTTTGGACAGGCAGTCCTTACCCTACCCAGTGACACCATCGCTACCTCTGAGCTCATACTTTGAGGCCGCGTTACTGTTGTTGACTGTGCACGCCACTGCCATTGCCCTGCACTGTTGTTACGGCTACTGACTTGCACTTTTGCCACTGTTGGCTGGTTTACTTGCACTATTATCCTGCACTATTTTTTGACTTGCACTATTGTTGACTTTCTGTTTTGTTGCTGGCAGCCCTCATGGCTGCCCCTTAGGTTTTGTTTCAGTGTTTTCATTTCACAGTTGGTATACAATTTAAGTGACTCATTTATTGTCTTTATTAAATCTCATGTAATAGCAGATCAGCTACAGCCTCAGTGACTCTATATCTAGTCTTTAAGAATCCTGGTCATGGCCTCTCCTTTCGCAGGCTCTCCCCTACCACAGCTCCCTCGGATGTGGTAGGGAACCTCTACTCATATCAACACATCCACCGATTCCCCACCTCATCCCTGCTCGGGTGTCACCTACACGTGGCTGACACATAATGCTAGTCAATGGAGAAAGTGAGGTTACTTACCGTAATGAGGGTTCTCCGTGGACAGCAGTATGAGTCAGCCATGCCTTCCTGCCCTCCTCAGTCAAGCCTGCTCGGCTAGGAATCCACTGAGGCAGGAAGGGTCGGGACCAGACACAGGAAGGTGAAGGCAGGGAGCTCAAAAAACAAACAAAGAATTTGAATTCCTCTGAGCTATTGGGAGAGCTACTCCGGTCCCACGGGATGACACACCTACGCGTGGCTGACTCATACTGCTGTCCACGGAGAATCCCCGTTATGGTAAGTAGCCTCACTTTCATAAGGAGGGGTGTAGGGAGAGAGAAGAGAGGAAAGGTAGTGAGGAGCAATAGAATGAATGCACTTACAGGTCAGAAGCAGAAGTTTGTATTGGAAACGGAAGGGAAGCTAATGAAGTGATTTGAGAAGAGGTGTTATGTGAGTATATTGGGGCTGACGGAAGATTAGCTGCGCAGCAGTTTTGAACAGATTGAAGGAGAGAAAGATGACTCAGGGAAACCAGCAAAGAGGAGGTTGCAATAATTAAGGTGCGAAGTGATTAAAGAGTGGATAAATGTTTTAGTAGTGTGTTCAGAAAGGAAGGAGTAAATTTTGTTAATGTTGTAGAGAAAGAAACAACTGGTTTTTGTTATCTGTTGGATATGTGTGGAGAAGGAGAGGGAGGAGTCGAAGATGACTCCAAGGTTGCGGGCCTTACGCCCTCCTAGCTTTCAGAATCTATTGTTTAGATTTGAATGCCCTGCTCTTTGCCGCCTCCAGAAGTTGCTGCCTCAGGCAACTGCCTAGTTTGCAAAATGGTTGGGCCGGTCCTGGTTGGACTTGAGGGGAGGGAGGCAGAATAAGAAAGCAGAGGGAAAATGCTAGACACAGGGAATATTAGAGAAATAGACAGGGGAGATGATGGGCATTGGAAAAGCTGGAAGACAGAGGGTGATGCTGGATGAAATACGAAAGAGAGAAAGAGGATACTGAATGGAACAGGGTGGGTAAAAGAGAAAGATATGCTGGATAAGGGGAATTTTATTTTTAATTTAGTGACAGGAATATGTCAGTTTTTGGAATTGCATCTGCTAACTTTATATTTTTGCACTACAGGGGGAAATGCTTCTGTGGTTCTAGTTCTCAGGTGTAGCACTGTATGCAGTTTGGCTTCTTGAGGTTTCAGTTTATTTTTTGTCTACATATTTCTATTTTTAGTTTGTAGTTATTTTTTCAATATTTGGTGAAGGTCTATTTGTGTTTTATGTGTGTGAAAGAGACCAAGCATTCTATTTTCAGTGAATGTCTGTTTATAATGCATTTGTAGTAATCCAGCTTGTTTAGTTTCCAACTATGTGTATTGGTGTTCTAGTATTCACTACAGTGTTTATGGTGCTGCCTTTTCCTAGGTAAGGCCCTTGTTGTGTGACCACTGCTACAGCTAATACAGATGATACATATTCTAAGCAAGTTTGGTAACAAACAATAAACTAAAGGGCAGCAAAGCCTAGTAGCCATTTGTTTGGCAACCTACAAAGAGAATGGACAGTTACTTTATGGTTGCCAATATTTCCAAAATATTGCAAACGCTGTTCTGTCTAATATGTTGTATTATTTTGGTGTATTACTTAGTTTTTTTTGGCACATAATTCCCTGAAGTGTATTCAGTGTGCATATTACCATCCGTAACAGAAGTACTGGGGGGAAACAGCTGGCACAGTTGCACCAGTGCCCCCATTATCTTTACTGCTGAAACAGGTATTGCTCCCCCATTCCAAGGATTTTTAACTGTCTCTGCTGTGCCCCATTTACCCTACCTTAGCCCCTATTCCCAACAGCTGAGTCACTGCTTATGATGGCGTATATAAAATTTGCCTTCATATCTCATAGCAAGCTTAAAAGGCTTGCAGGACAGGACCTTAGATACACTGGAACCCAGAGAATATGAAGTGGGCCCAATTAATTCCACATGCTTTTGAAGTTATGCTCTTTCGGCAAAATTGTAATGCTGATGTCCCAGGCAATTGCACTGCTCCTTTACTCTCCCTCCCTATAAAAAAAATAGTCCTATTGGCTTGCTGGAGGCCATATTTAAAGCAACTTGTAGAAAAACAGAAGAGGTACTCCAGAGTCAGTTCCTTATTGTCCCTCCAGTCCAGTTCCGCACCTCTGGGTAGTGTACCTCTTCCAGCAGCTTGGAGATTGAGCATGTTATCTTTTGATGACCCCAGAGTACATATAGAGCTGGCATCTCCCACCAGCTCCAGTATGTTTAGTCTCCAAGCAGCTGGAGGAGGTAGTGAGCCAGGGTGCTGGACTCACTGAAAGGACAAATTAGGAGCATAGGCCAAGATTAGAGGGTGGTTTAGTTTTGCTTTTGTCCTGCTAGTTCTTTATTTTTCTTGCTAGTTACCATTAAGTTGGTTAAAAAAAAAATCGGGGTCTGTTTTCTTCTGGGCAACAGAAGAAGAGGCAGACAGCAGTGAGGAGGATTCCCCCCCCCTTTCGGTTCTGGGGAGGGGGGGAGAGGTTTGCGCTTTTGGAGGCCTGCCCGCGGCCAAATCCTCTGGTGACTCCTGAACCCATCATCGGGTGAGGAGGTGCCACACTGACGGCCACTGCAGCCCAGCAGCCCCAGAGTGCTCCCCCCTCCCCTCAGTGCTGAAGCCATTTTATGGAATACTGAGCACGAGGGGACAGGGAACTGCGCAGACACTGTTCCTACCAGGTAAGAACATGCGGACAGGTCATCGGAGCTCAGGCCCGCTGGGGGGAAAAACGTGTGCAGGGCCGAGGAGTTCAGTCACATGTGGAGGCCCAATATCAGCACGGGAAACTCAGCGCAATTTTTTTTTTTTAGCAGGCCCATTTGCTTTTAGTTCCCTTTGCTCCTACCGGGGTTTTTGACCGGGGGAACTCAGCAGACGCCTCGGATTTTGCTGTTTTGCCCTGGGAGAGCTTGTTTTTTCTCTGTTTATCTGCAGTTAGATATCTTTTTATTTTTCTCTTTATTTTTTTTATTTTCTTTATGGTAGTCATCAGTATCTCCAGGAACAAGCAGGAATAAGTCCTCACATATGGGTACGTCGGTACCGACGGAGCCTGCGCGGGAAAGCTCCCCAGCTTCCCAGAAGAAAGCTTTTGGGAGCCTCCCACAGCGCATGCGCGCTGCCTTCCCGCCTTTCCTGACCAACTCTCCTCAGTTCTTCTTTTCCGCGGAGCCAGCAGGTCGTGTTCCTGTCACCGCTGAAGAAGTTCTTATTTTAATTTGTTTCTTTGGTCGCGTGTCTGCCTTCCCCGACTCCATACCGGTACCGCCGGTCTTTTTTCTTTTTACTTTTCAAAAAAAAATATATATATTTTCTTTTCCCTACTTGGTGAAAATTTTCTCCCCTTAGGCCTCTAGGCCTGGAGAAAATTTTTCCCTCATGGAGAAACCAGCTTCTGGTTTCAAAAAATGCACCAAGTGTAGCGGTACCATCTCAGTCACCGACACACATGAATGGTGTCTTAAATGTTTGGGGCCTGACCACTCCATACCGGATTGCCAGTCCTGCTCCCTGATGTCTAAATGTGGCTTACAAAACCGAGCAGCCAAGTTTCATATGCTGTTTTCCACAGATACTCCAGCATCGACATCTTCCAGGTCTTCCTCTCCTGATGGATCTCAGGTAACCAAACATTCTTCTGGCAGGTCCTCAAAGGGCAAATCTCCCTCCAAGTATCGAGATGCCCCCGGGCTTGACCCTGAGGACCCTGCCCCAGCCAAACAACCCCGGCGGGAAGCTCCGGCTTCCAAAGCTCCTCCTATGGGGTTACAGGTTGACATCGATGGCACGGCCTCGACCGATCACCTGTTAGACTGCTCTGGGGTACCGGCACACTCTTCCGGTACCGACATCCAGGCAGTCGTGGAGTCTATGGATCATACAGTTCAATCCATGCAGCAGGCCATAATGGCTTTTATTAAGGCTGCGACGCCCACGGTACCGCAGCAAGCGGTACTGACCTCGGTTCCGGTACTCGACCAGGATACCGGTTCCCGGTTCCGGGGCTTTTCCCGATACCGATCCGGTTCCGGGTACGCCCGATGTCGATACCGGTCGATACGCTTATCGATCCCTGGAAGCAAACAGACGATACTTCCAGTCTTCTGATGATTCCGATTCATCGGATGACTCTCCTGAAGTATCTCTTACTCTTCCTGAGGAGCCCTCTTCTCCAAAGAGGAGAATGTCTCCTCCAGAGGATTTGTCCTTTCAAGACTTCATCATGGAAGTAGCTAAAGGACTCTCTATTTCAGTAACCTCTGAAAAAGAACCTAGAGCAAAAAAGTTAGACATTTTGGGATACTCTAAGGTTCCCAGAGAGGCAGTCACCTTGCCAATTCATGAAATTCTCCAAGAACATTTGCTTGAATTGTGGGAGACTCCTCTCACCCTTTCTCCTCATTCTCGTAGATTGGACACTATGTACCGTGTCCCTCCTTCTCCTGGTTTTCAAAAAACTCAGCTTCCTCACCATTCTATTGTGGTGCAGTCAGCTATGAAGAGAATAAAGAGTACCAAAAGACACTCTTCTACTCCTCCAGGAAGAGAATGCAGGGCCTTGGATGCTTTTGGTAGAAAAATCTTCCAAGCTAGCATGCTTACTGCCAGAATCAATTCATACAGCCTTTATATGGGTATGTTTCTGAAGGAGGTTGCAGAAAAGCTGCACAACTTTCTCCCTTTTATTCCAGAAGATAAAAGGGAGGAATTCCTTCTTTGGCTTAAGCATACGCAAGACATTTCAAAGTTTTCCAACAGGGCAGCCTTTGATTCCTTTGAGGTTGCCAGCAGAGCCTCAGGAATTGCTATAGCTGCTCGTAGAATTGCTTGGCTCCAGGCTTCTGATCTAGAACCCTGGAAAAGTGCTAGAGAACTTAACCTATTGTACCACCACTGTATATTGTTAACCAGAATATCCTTTATCAGATAACCCTCATTGTATTTAGTTTCCCCTATTTCGCCAAGTTATACTTCCTGTTAAATGTAATGACCAGACATATGTAAATTGTCGGATGTTTTTTGTTCAGTGTAAACCGCGCTGATGCCTAATAGTGCGGTATATAAGAATTGTTAATAAATAAATAAAATAAAATAAGATGGTTTAGGAAATCTACCCTGTACAGGTGAAAACCTATTTGGCAAAGAGTGGCAAATTAAAGCCAATCAAATGGATGCAGAAAATGCTGCTCTTGATAGACTTTCTAAGTCTACCTCCACTCCAGCCAAGAAAAAATCTTTTAAAAAGTCTTTTTACAAGAAGGGCAGATTTCCTTCCACTTCTGGTCAACAGTCTTCTGCAGGTCGATTTGCTACTAAGCGTCAGCAACCCAAACAGGCCAGGCCTAAACCTGCAGGGGCTGCTGCAACCCAGCAGTACCAAGCCCCTCAGGGGTTTTGACTTAGTGCTAGAGAACTTAACCTTTCTGGCTCTACAACAGCCAGAACCTCTCACCATTCCAGGAAGGTTAGCTCATTTTGCTCCCAGATGGGAGCAAATCACATCAGAGCAGTGGACCCTCTCCATCATCAGAGAGGGCTACAAACTTCATTTCTCAGACCTTCCTCCCTACACCATGGTGAGACATTCAATTCTCCCACATCTCTCCTCGACCTTCTGGATCAGGAGGTAACCTCCCTTCTGGCCCAGAGGGCCATAGAAGAAGTTCCTCTTCTTCAACAGGGGTCAGGTTTTTACTCCCCCTACTTTCTCATCCCAAGAAAAAACAGGGGGATACAGACCTATTCTAGATCTCCGAGAATTGAACAAATTTCTGTACAAGGAGAGGTTCAAGATGCTCTCTTTAGGCACTCTCCTTCCATACCTACAGAGTCAGGATTGGCTTTGTTCTCTAGATCTCAAGGATGCGTACACCCATATACTCATCCATCCATCCCACAGAAAATTTCTACGTTTTCTGTTCCAGGGAAAACATTACCAATACAGAGTCCTTCCTTTCGGTCTGGCCTCTGCTCCAAGAGTGTTCACCAAATGCATGGCAATAGTTGCTGGATTTCTGCGCACTCTGGGAATCTTTGTCTTCCCATATCTGGACGACTGGCTCATCCGAGCTCCATCCCAGTCAGAAGCCCAAATTTCCCTGAACACTACCAGGTGCATTTTGAAGTATCTGGGACTTGTGGTAAATCTCCCAAAGTCTCAGCTCATCCCTACTCAGTCCCTAGAATTCATAGAGGCCTGGTTGGACACCACTACTGCAAGAGCCTATCTTCCCCAGGCTCGTTGCCAACGTCTAGTGCAGTTAGCCTCCCAGATTCAGTCAAAGGACCACTTCACTGCCCGGGAGATGCTGCAACTACTAGGCCACATGGCTTCCACAGTACATGTGGTACCCTATGCTCATCTACACATGAGAGCAGCTCAATGGACTTTGTCCACCCAGTGGACTCAAGCGTCAGGAGCTCTCCCCAGACCAAATAGCAAACTCCAAACGTCTCTTTTGGTCTCTCCAATGGTGGATGTCCACTCAAAATCTGTTGTTGGGGTCCCCCTTCCAACCCTTGTTGCCCCAAGCAATCCTCACAACAGATGCCTCCCAGACAGGTTGGGGAGCTCATCTGCAAGACCTCTCCACCCAAGGCACTTGGTCCCCACAAGAGATCTCTCTTCATATCAACCACTTGGAACTTCGAGCAGTGTTCCTAGCTCTCAAGGTCTTTCATACCCTCCTCAGCTACCAGACAGTCCTCATTCAAACGGACAATCAGGTAGCCATGTTTTACATAAACAAGCAAGGAGGAACTGGCTCTCTGTCGCTTTGCAACGAAGCTCTCAGATTATGGGCCTTCGCCAGAGAGCATCAAATCCATCTCCTGGCAGTATACCTCCCAGGAATTCAAAACTCTTGGGCGGACAGACTCAGTCGAGTTCTGCTCCCACACAAATGGTCCCTGCACATGGATCAGGTACTCAGAATCTTTCAGGAATGGGGTACCCCGGACATAGACCTATTTGCAAGTCCGTGGAATGCCAAACTTCCCCGGTTCTGTTCCAGGATTCTGTGTCAGGGAGTTCAGGCCAAGGATGCCTTCCTCCTTCATTGGGGTCAGGACTTCCTGTATGCCTTTCCACCCATTCCTTTGATCCCCAAGACTCTGTTCAAACTTCAGAGGGATCAAGGATATATGATCCTCATAGCTCCACGCTGGCCACGCCAAGTGTGGTACCCTCTACTTCTGCATCTCTCCCAAGTCCCCTCCCTGGACTTGGGAGCTGCTCCAGACCTTCTGTCTCAGGAGGAGGGGACTTTGTGGTATCCAAACCCCAAGTCCCTTCACCTCAGAGCTTGGTTACTGAAGGCCTAGACCTTCAAGACTTCAATCTTTCGCAACAAGTGAAGGATATCCTTCATGCTTCCAGGAAACCTTCCACTAGGCGTTCCTATGCTTTTAAATGGAAGAGATTTTCCATTTGGTGTGCTCAAAAGGGTCTTGACCCTCTAGCACTTCCCCTGAATTCTCTATTAGAATATCTCCTGCATCTTTCCAATGCAGGCCTTAAGACGAATTCCGTAAGGGTCCATTTAAGTGCTATTGCAGCATCCCTTAAGCCTATCAATGGACAACCTATTTCCTCTCATCCTCTTATTGCCAGATTCATGAGAGGCCTAACCTTAACTAAACCTCCCATTCGACCTCCTCCGGTGGCATGGGACTTAAACTTGGTTCTTGGTCAGCTTATGAAGCCACCTTTTGAACCCTTAGCTACTACCTCCTTGAAATTTCTTTCCTGGACGGTTATTTTCCTTATTGCAATCACTTCTGCTCGCCGCATTAGTGAGCTGCAGGCCTTAGTGGCTAATCCACCTTATACAAGCTTCCATCATGATAAGGTAGTCCTTAGGACAAATCCTCACTTTATGCCTAAAGTGGTCTCACCTTTTCATCTTAATCAAGAGGTATATTTACCTGTCTTTTTTCCAGCTCCTCATGCATCCACTGCAGAGAGGAACCTTCATACTCTAGATTGTAAAAGAGCTCTTGCCTTTTACTTACACAGGACACAGCAACATAGAAAGTCTTCCCAGCTTTTTGTTGCTTTTGATCCTTCTCATCTAGGACTTCCAGTCTCTAAAAGAACACTGTCCAATTGGATTGCTCAGTGTATTTCTTTTGCTTACCAGAGTAAGAACCTTTCTCTGGAGGGCCATGTCACAGCTCACAATGTGAGGGCCATGGCCACCTCTATGGCTCATCTTCATTCTGTATCCATCGATCAGATCTGTCGAGCAGCCACCTGGGCCTCGGTTCATACCTTCACAGCCCATTACTGTTTGGACAAGGACTCCCGCCGGGATGCCTTGTTTGGTCAGGCTGTCCTCAGACACCTGTTCCATTCTTGAACAACTCCTGCCCTCCTTCCCTGAATGGATGCCTGAGATCCATAGGAAGACGAGGAACCTTTCAGGGTCTCATACCCTTGGGGATCTCCCGGGCGTCTTAGCTAGGGAGTCCCCATATGTGAGGCCTTATTCCTGCTTGTTCCTGGAGATAGCACAGTTACTTACCTGTAACAGGTGATCTCTGGGAACAGCAGGAATTAGTCCTCACAACCCACCCACCTCCCCTAGGAGTTGTATCTCTCTCTCTCTATCTTTCCTTTCCTCTCTCTCTCTATTGTCTCAGCTTTAAACTCGAACTGAGGAGAGTTGGTCAGGAAAGGCGGGAAGGCAGCGCGCATGCGCTGTGGGAGGCTCCCAAAAGCTTTCTTCTGGGAAGCTGGGGAGCTTTCCCGTGCAGGCTCCGTCGGTACCGACGTACCCATATGTGAGGACTAATTCCTGCTGTTCCCAGAGATCACCTGTTACAGGTAAGTAACTGTGCTTTGTGGCTGGTTGTCTGCAAATGGATCCCTGCTGGGGGGGTGGGGGCTAGGGTTTAATTCCTTTGCCCCTCTGAGTGATTGGGAAACTGAGACAGGAAAAATTTTCACTCTATTCTGGCCAGCCTCACACCATGTCAACCAAGCCGCAGTATCTCAAGGTCCAGCAGATGATCCAAGGGAAGTGGGATCTGCCGGAGGTGGGTCTCAAAGAGGTGCGAACCATGTCGCGCCTGCACCCGCTACCAGAGACTGAACACGAGCTCCTTCGGTTCCCCAGAGTGGATGCAGCAGTGTTGGCGATTACTAAGAAGATGACTATTCCGTTAGAAAGGCAGCGCAGCTCTCAAGGATGTCCAAAATAGAAAGTTGGATACCATATTGAAGCAGGCATTTGATATTAATGCTATGTCGCTTCAGGCATCAGTCTGTGGGGCCTAGGTGGCAAGAGCCTGTTTGCGCTGGTCGCAAAGAGTACAGCAGTCTGGAATCAGACTTATTTATTTAACATTTCTTATATACTGCCTTTCATGATATCAAGGTGGTTTACATTGAACAAACTGAAATTACATTGAACAGGGCATTATAACTTGGAGATAACTATTTTACAGGGAACATGGGCTATGGAGAGTTAAGTGGCTTGCCCAAGACCACAAGGAGCACCAGTGGGACTAGAAACCCCAGTCCTTCTGGCCCAAGGTTGCTGTCCTCTAGTGGGATTTGAATCCCCGACCTTCCGGCCTGAAGTACCTTGCCCCAACCACTAGGCCACTCCTCCACTCCTTAGCTGGTGAGGCCACCAAGTTGAAGTCTTAAGTGGCCTATCTGGCTGACACACATTATGATCTCATTAGGAGTCTCTCTGAAAGTATGGCCTCAGAGGTAGTGGCATGCCGCTACCTATGGCTCCGGTACTGGGCTGCGGATGGCTCCTCCAAGGCTCATCTTAGCAAGCTTCTCTTCAAGGACAGGCTTCTCTTTGGGGAAGACTTGGATAAGTTGGTTAAGGATTTGGGGGAATCCAATGGAGGCCAGCTGCCCGAGGACAAGCAGAAGTAGGCCCACAACCATCTGCTGCCATGAGGACAGGCAGGGGACTTCAAGCGTTTGCGGACATCACACTTTTGTCCAGTCCAGAGAGGCAGATTTCCCACCAGAGAGCATGGATTTGGTGCTGCTGCCTCCCTGGGAAAGAAGAAAGCATAATGAAGCGAGGTGTCCAAGGGGGTGTGTAACCCGTGGGAGGTCGACTATGGGAATTTTACCCTGCCTGGGTCCAGATAACGTCTGACCAGTGAGTTCTGGAGGTCATGCGGGAAAGATATACCCTCAGGTGGGCTCACATTTTGAGCCTGTTGATTGACCAACGAGCACGCTGTAGGCTTCACCATCCTTGAACAAAACGTCCTTCGCAGTGGGTGAGTCTCAAAGCTTTTCTGTCATGGTTGCGGGGAAGGCGGTCTGGGCTTTCTCGGAGAGCGTGACCATGGTGGCTTATATCATTCGACAAGGGGGCACCAGAAGTGCTGCCCTGGAGGAGGAGGCCAAGGGTCCATTCCGGAGGGCAGAAGCTCCTCTCCTAGCGTTATTGGCACCACATGTTGCGGGAGAAGACAATGTGGCGGCAGATTATCTCAACTGGGTATGCGTGGCCCCCGATGAGTGGCAGCTCAACCAGGCAGTGTTCGAGCAGGTGGTCTGTCGGTGGGCTATGCCGGTTATGGACCTCAGGGCAACGATTGAGTCTGCCAAGGTCGGCCGCTTTTTCAGCAGGCGAGGAGAGGATGTCAAAGAGGCTAGATGCCCTAATCCAGTGGTGGCCCACAGAGGGTCTTTTCTACATATTCCCTCTCTGGGTGCTCATAGGCCGAATAGTACAGTGGATAGTACAGTGGCCGAATAGTACCGGGGATTGGTGTTTCTGGTGGCGCCAGACTGGCTGAGACACCCGTGTTTTGCCTTCTAGCGGATCGGCTGTGGCAGCTACCGGTTCCAAACAGTATCACAAAACTAACTAACTAGTGACATTATGTTTATAATATTACAGAAATGTCATTTATATAAAGGGGAAAATGGCTGGTAAAGATGTGCTGTAATGCTACAAACCTATCTCTTGGGTAAGGCAACTACAATACAAAAGTGTTGGTGACACTCAACGTACATTGGAAGACAAAAATGGAAATAAAATCCAAGGTTAAAAGCAAAAATTCAAAAGCCAAAAACATGTGTTTTTGCTTCAGTTTCCTCCATAAAAAAAGTTGTAGACACTAAAACCAAAAGGGTAAATATGAACCAGGAGTCTTGTGAAGAGGCCTTAAAAAGAGGATCCAACCCACAGAGGACAAACCTTGAAGTAAAAAAATATACTGAAGGTCAACAATATTAAAGAAAAACCTGAAATTCAAATTTCCTTATTAAGTCCATTGGGAGAGACTATATCTAACTCAAAAATGAATCACTGCTCTTCCCTAGTCAGGAGGAGATCAATATCTCCACTCAGTATGGAATGGGAGATTTTTTAAGTAAGAAAAAAAATGTATATCTTCAAGAGTATGACCTTCTGTCACCCAATGTTCAACCAGTGGTCTGTTAGCACTTTCTGTTTAATACAGCTCTTATGCTCCTGTATGTGTGTTTTCACCTGCCTCATAGTATTTCCTACATAAAGTCTATATGGGCAAATGATCATTTGATGTAACTTATATTGTTTGTTGGTGTGCAGATGCCTAAAAACATCCAAAACAATAGTGTGAGTACAGATGGAACTGGACCTCTTTGGTTACCAAGCCAGGGCTCTAAACTTTGATTAAAAGATAAGGTGGTATATAAAACCTGTTAAATAATCACTAGTCTACAATAAGAGCACACTGTAAATTAACAGGTTAAAAACTATTCAAATAATTGACCAAGGTTAGCTGACATAAACACATAAAGTACCTTTATGCACGTAACAGACTCAGGTGGTGGAGTCTTAACTGAGAATTCTCTAGAGTAGAAATTTTAAATTATTTTGGCAAAGCAGAGATAAGTTGGTGTGTACTCGCCCCCAGCACCTGATCATTACAGAGAGAGCAAGAAGGCAGTCTGAGAAGAACAACAACAAAGATGAAGCTTAGTTGAGGAGTCCTGCAGCAGTTCTAGCCACTAGATGATGTGAAGCAGGGCCATAGAGGCAGCATTTTCCTTCTTCAAAGGAGTTACTTTGATATCAGTCCTTCACGTAAGTAAATGAAAAGCTTATACAGTGGATGGTGGCCAGTTCTCCTTTTAAAAGAAAGATTTAAAATGAGGGAGAAGATGTGTCCCTAATGAAAGATGCACATCTTTTTCTCCAAACAATTGAAAAAGGGGAAAAAACCCTCTTTTGCTTTTAAAAATGCAGATATTAGGAATGAGACCAGCAAAGAGAGGGGAAAGCATGCAGAGCATGACTGAAGGAATTCTTAAATATGGGGGCAAAGAAAAGATAAGTTGGTATTTGGAGGCAATTCTTTTACTTTTGAGACTTGGTGCTGTGAGTGACTTAACTCCAAGCTTTTAGATCTGGGGAGGTCTCTGCACATACTCAGTGAATTCTCACCCCCACTGCTTCCTATTCTTTCCTCTTCTGCAGAGTACACAAACATGAGCAGCTCGGAAGAGGTCTCTTGGATCTCCTGGTTCTGTGGCCTGCGGGGCAATGAGTTCTTCTGTGAGGTCAGTGGCTGGAGAGAAAGGGCCATGGGAGTAGTGGGGAGGAGGTAACCACAGCAGTGGAAAGACAAAGTTGGGAAATGGGGAAATATTAAGTTCTCAAGGGTAGCATGCTTGTCACTTAACCCCTCTTCCTCTTATGTAGTTCTTTCCCATTTCTTGGGATCTAGTCCTTGCCCTCTAGCTGAAAATGCCGAGAGTAAGGTAGTGTCTTGGTTCGTGAATTTGTGACTTAAGATGTCTAAACATTTGTTTGACCGTTGGCTATGAGCCATGCATTGGCAGATAAGCACAACCTGTATGGCAGTGAAAATTGCTCACAGTGTGTGGTGTTGCTGCTTCTGTAGGGCCAGAGCTGATGACATGTTTTTTTTTTCTGTTCCTGATTCATTCTCTTGGTCTGTTTCTCTCTTGCTGAAACCCCTATTTTGTCCCTCTTGTCTTTCAGGTGGATGAAGATTACATTCAGGACAAGTTTAACTTGACGGGGCTGAATGAGCAGGTGCCACACTACCGACAAGCACTGGACATGATCCTGGACTTGGAGCCAGGTGATGTCACATCATGTATACATCCAGGCTGAGTGGGGTGGGGAGAACTAGGCACCTGGTGCTTCATCGAAAACTAGTAGTGCAGTTGGGGTGATCAGGTTGCACTGGCATAGACTTACAGCTTCGTGCAGCCACACTTGATGGTGACATCTTTCACAGACCCTATGTGTGCGTAGCTCTCCCCTAGGCTTCTTGCACTTCTTATCATGCTCCCACTGTCGCCAGCATGCTCTCTGCCACCTCCAGTTTTTTCCGTCCATAGTGCTGTGCAGATGGGGGCCCTTCTTGCTGTGTAATTTGCCTCTCAAAAGAACAGAAAATCAAATCTTTGCAGGAAAAGTGAAAGAGAACCTGCTCCATTGTTTATATTGCCATACTGCAGTCATCTTCTGCGGCACTGTCAGAATGGCTCAAATCACTTCAGTACTTGCCATGCAAACCCCAGTGGCTCCAGTTCAAGTTGTGGCAGGGGAGAAATCTTCACTAAAGGCTAGTGCCACAACAGCAGTTTTCCTGCTGACATTGGCACCTCCTTCTAAGACTACTGCCTCGCAGAAACAAGGCTTGCGCTGCATAGCTTTTCCAACTTCTCCCAAAAGAAGTTAAAAAATAAGAGAAAATAGTGCCCTCTACCTCAGGGAAGAGTAAATCAAAAGCACAAACCTCTGTCCTTGAGTCTGTGCCTATCTCAGAAGCACCCCCAGAAGCACAGACAGAAAAAGAGGTTTCGAAATCATCCTGTTAGACCAGTCCAGACAAGTGGGTTTAGTCCCCCTACCAGCAGATGTTGGAGACAGAGGAAAAAAAAAAGTACCAGAAGCTTGATTGCCTGAGTCCTGGTAAATATATAGCTGTACCCCTAGGGGTCGCGTTCGGTAATTTTTCTGTATACAGCAGATGATGGTGTTTTTTTCACGTGTTTTTCTCTTGGAAGTTCTTTCCAGTTTAATAATTTTTTAGCTGGATGTCTCTAGGGCGCACAGGAGGTGCCCCTCTGGAATTCCCAGCCCAATTCCCCAATTCCTCTGTGCAAAGGTTGAGCTCCAGGTCAGGAGGACCCGTTGAGCTGCCCATAAAGGGGGGAGGGGGGTGACTCCTGGTTATGAGGACATTTGCAGGCCAGCAGCAGGGAGAGTCTTCATTTCTTTTACTTAGCTTAATTTATTAAGCTGTACCAGTCTACGTTTACTACTTCATACTACGTGTGCTTTGGCTCCCCTGCTCTTCTCCTTCTGTGATCTGGACACAGTCAGTTTTACTCTTCCCCCCCCCCCCCCCCCGGGCCTGCCGTCGATTGATTGTGCTCCTGCTAGCTCGCAAACACCGAGGTTTCTCTACTCCTGAAAACCGCTGTAGCCTTAAGACTCTGCTCCCACCTCCATTTCTGTCACCCGGCGTGTTTCCTCAGCTGCGGAAGATACGCGGCCATTTTTGTTCCTCTCAGCCACACAGCGGGCACAACTGCAGCGGCATTTTTGAGCGGCAATTCGAGCCGCACAGTTTGCTAGTGCAGCGGCAGTTTCCTGTGGACATTTTCACTTTTCTGGAGCCACAGAGTTGTTTTTTGGTGCTGGCATCGCACAGGGGGACATTTCCTCATAATGCCTTCCTCCATCCAAAGATGCATTGTCTGCAGCTGAAAGCACAAGGATTTACAGGTCAGGGTGTGCACAGCTTGCTCTGCTTACCCAAGGGAGCCCTCCAGCATGGCCCCCACTTTCAGCACAATCAGTCCTGGCCCCTCTGCACTACCAGCCTCTGCAGACACCAGGATCAGTGCTCCAGTAGAGGATATTCTTGACCCACCTCTCCTTCTGCCCCAGCCTGCAATCCCTTCTGCTCAGACTCTGCTGCCTCAGGATTCTTCTCCACAGGAACAGGATTCTCAATTCCTAGTGCTCTTCAGGTAGGCCTGGATCCTCTGGCGCTCAGACCCTACCATTTCTGGTTCGGGGTACGTTTCTGCCCACAGAACCTTGTTAGATGCTGCGTTGGGGTTCTGAAAGTGCTCTCGAGAGGAGTCTGCTCCTAAGGATATGGGCCATCCCTCCAAGGAAGTATCTTGGGCCTCAGGCAAATGGGCACCTGTTCTCCCAGATGAGGAAGCCTTGTCAGCAGAGGATAGCTTGGAGGCCTTTGACCAGGGCGATGGTGAATGGTCCCCCTCAGAGGCCCCTTCCTGCACTCATTGCTCAAGTAGTGGACGCCTTACGCCTTGCTGATCCTCCAGAACAGGAGCAGACCCAGGCACATAATCGGGCACATCCCATCCTGCAGGGCATTCGGAAGCCCTCCAGAGCCTTTCCCTTCCCACCGGAACTTCAACAGATGATCTCTCGGGAGTGGGAGTCACTTGACACCTCCTTGCGCATGGCTCACCATCTGGGTCAGCACTATCTCTGGTCCCCAGAAGATATTGACAAATGGCTTGATTATCCGAAGGTGGATGCTCTGGTGGCGGGTATTACTAAGCACACCACTATTCCGGTAGAATGTGTTGCAGCACTCCGGGATCAGCAGTACCAGAAGGTCGAGTGTCTCTTCAAAACAGCTTTTTCATCGTCCACAAGTGTCAGTTTGTGGAGTACTGGCAGCCCATGCCCTCTTGCATTGGATTCAATGCTTACCTGAAGATCCTGCATTGGCATGCTTGGAATCGGCCTTCTTAGCAGATGCCTGTTATGATCTGCTTTGTGTCTCTGCACAGTCAGTGGCTGCAGTGATGGTGGCTTGTCAATGACTCTGGTTTTGTCAGTGGTAGGCTGATGCCACCTCTAGGGCACACCTTTCCAAGCTCCCCTTTAAGGGCAAGCTACTCTTTTGCAAAGACCTTGACAGGTTGGTCAGGGACCTAGGAGAAGTCAAACCTCAGTGGCTGCCGGAAGACAAATCGCAATCATCGATGCACCGCTCAGGGCAGCGACCCTATTCATTGTCCACACAACGTTACAGATTTTACAACTCCCGGGGCTCCTGGCCCGACAAGTCATTTCATCAGCCTCATCCGGCCATTTGAGGCAGAAGTCAGTCTTTTCAGGGCATCAAAAAAGAGAAAGATTCAACGTCATCACCTAGTATGGCCGCTTGAGTTGTGAGCTCCCACCCGACCCTACAGAAAAGAGCATCAACGAGCTGTGTATGGCGCCGGAACACCCCGGTTTTCGTAGGGGTGGAAGGAGACAACGGGGGTGACCTGTTATGTCCGCAAAGCTGAAAAAGGTGAATTTGAAAGAGTTTGCCTATGGGGAAACCATGCCAGCCCGGCAGAGCAAAGAAAAGATGGCAGGGGCTGAGGGAAAGCCCGTGGAAACCGCTGCTGCCAAACGGAGCATGCGAGAGAGAACGGAGAAGGGGCCTGAGGACGGCGGGGTAAATGCTGGAGGGGGCCCAGGTGATTTCCAGAGTGAGGTCCGAGCGTGGTTCTCAGAACTACGGACTGATATTTTGCAAATTCGAGCGGATGTGGTGGCAAGCGTGGACAGTTTGAGAGGGGACATCACGGACCTCGGCAGGAGAGTGGAGGAGGTTGAAGGCCGTGTGGATGGCCAGGGAGAAAGTCTGGAGACTATGGAACACAAAGTACAGCTTCTGCAGCAGCAACATCAAGCGCTTGAGGAGAAAATGGAAGACCTGGAAAACAGGTCCCGCCGGTGTAATCTGCGCTTTCGGGGGGTGCCGGAGGGTGAGCCCTATTTGGACTGCCAGTCTGTGGTGCAGGCTATCTCTAAGGCCGCGCTGGAAAATGCAGGAGTAGACTTGGATGGTATGGACTGGCGCATCGTGCGTGCGCACAGAGTGGCGGCGGCAGGAGCTGGGCGCGGGAATCGGCCGAGGGACATTATTGCCTGCTACCAGGATTTTCAAACGAAGGAAAAGGTGCAGAGAGCAGCGCGGGGGAATGGCGGAGTAAAATGGAACTCCTGCGAAGTGGACATCTACACGGACCTGGCACAGGTTACCCTGCAAAAGCGTATGTTGAAGGACATTGTGCTAAAGCTCCGACAGGAGGGAGTCCGTTATGGATGGACCTTTCCTTTTGGTTTATCCATTACTTATAAAGGACAAAGCATCCGGGTGAAGACCCGGGAGGAGGCGGTCCAGGTGCTTCGGTCCGCGGGTATGTCGAGCCTGCAGGGAGAGACTGTGAGTAGTGGTGGCCGGCAGTCTGATCGTCAGAAGTGGCAACGGGTGGAGAACAGGCGACAGCGAATCCGACGGCCCGGCACGGAAGAGCGGTTGGAGGAGGCCGGAGAGTGAAAGAACTGTACAGCTCTCCAGGGACCTCATTTGTTCAGTTTCTCTGGACTTGCCTGGAAGCTTAGTCGGGAGGAGATGTGGAGTAGGATGTTAAGCATATATTGTGTTGGTGTGGTTTCCTGTTGGGGGGGTAATGTTGGTTTGATGCATGGTACATATATTCTCCTAGTGATGACAACTAGAGGGGAGAGTTGGGGTAAGGGAGGAGGGGGGTGAGGTGGTGAGGGGTGGGTTAGCGCTGGGGGTGAGGTGCGGGTGAGGGTAAGGGGAGGCTGAGTGGTGGATAGGTAGGGGGGTTGGGGGGGAGTAGGCCAGAACGGGATGGCAGGAGCACTCATTGCTCTGGTGAGGAGGGAGGGCATCAGGTTGAAGGGGGAGGGGGGGAGGTGGGGAGGTGAAGGGGGTGGGGGGTGAGGGGGGAGGTTACCGGAAGGCCTGGCAAGTTGGGCATGGAAGGGGGGGGGAGACTGGTTCAGTGGATAGGGTTAAAGTATTGTCCATGAATGTACGGGGGCTAAATTCCCCGGTGAAAAGGCAGAGAATGTTTAAGGAAATTAATAGACTTAAAGGAGACATTATATTCATCCAAGAAACACACCTGAAAAAATGTGATGAATGGAGAGTGGCACATAAAAAATTCCCAGAGAAATGGTTCGCTTCAAATAAGGTGGAATTGAAAAAAGGGGGAGTGGGGATTTTGATGAGTGGGACGATAGGTTACTCTGATTGTGTGGTACACCGGGATAAGGAGGGCAGATATCTTATTGTTAAATTGCGTATCCAGGAACAAGTGTTTACTCTGATTAATGTGTATGGGCCAAATGTGGGTCACGGGATCTTTTATGACCAGCTGCATGGTTTGGTGGAAAAAGTAGCGGAAGGCCACATTATTATGGGGGGGGGACTTTAATTTAACAATTAATCCTGCTTTAGATAATTCCTCTGGGAAGGGGATGGGGCATACCACCGGGAGGAGGAGCTTGAAGGCGTTGGGGAAGAGTTTGGGCCTAGTGGATACGTGGAGGGAAATGAGGGGGAAAGAGAGGGTATTTACCTTCTATTCCCCAGTGCATCAATCCTTCTCCAGGATAGACATGATCTGGGTGTCTAAGGCATTATTGACAAAGGTGGCTGAGTGTGAGGTGGGCGATTGGACTTGGTCGGACCACGCACCCCTATGGGTTGAGATGGGATTGGGGGGGGACCAGAGGAAGGGCAGGATGTGGATGTTGAATGAGTCCCTTCTGGAAAATGTGGAAACCGCGCAACAGGTGGGGGAGAAAATTAAACAATACTTGGATTTTAATGATCGGGATGGTTGTGCGATTGGAACATTGTGGGAATGCTTGAAAGTGGTAATTAGAGGGGATTTGATGTCTGTGGGGGCGTATATGAAAAAACAGAGGGAGCGGAGGAAGGAGGAGCTCCGGGAACGGCTTAGGGAGCTGGAGAGCTTGGTGTTGCTGCGGAGTGGGAGAAAGGGGATAGAGCAAGAGTTAACTAAAGTGCTCAGGGAACTCAATGAATTGGAGTTAGAAGAGATTAAACATGCTCAGGATATCCTGAAACAACAATTTTTTGAATTGGGCAATAAGCCGAGTAGATTGCTGGCGCAAAGGTTGAAACAGCACCGCAATAGAAATCTTATCACTAAGATATGGGATGACAAAGGGACGGTGGTGCGGCGAGTGGATTTAATTCAAAAGAGTTTTGTGGACTTCTATAAACAGCTATATACGACAGAGAATACCACGATGGGGGATCAGCTGGACCGCTATTTGCAGATGAGTCTACCCTGCTTGTCAGGGGAGGAGGGAGAACTGCTCTCTAGGCCCATAGAGGAGGGGGAGGTGGCGGAGGTGATCCGGGGACTCCCGGCCCATAAAGCGCCGGGGCTGGATGGCTTTACAAATACGTTTTATAAGGTCTATAGTGATCTGCTTTGTGGGCCGTTGACGAGATTATTTAATGCCTTTAAAGAGGGGGAGGCTATCCCAGAAACGTTACGTACCGCAGGGATTACCGTATTGCCTAAAGAGGGGAAGGACTTAAGCTTGTGTGGCTCTTACCGGCCCATCTCTCTCCTAGGCACGGACTTTAAAATCTTCACTAAGATACTGGCAAATCGGCTGCTGCGGTACATGCCGAGGCTGGTCCATGAAAACCAATCCGGGTTTGTCCTGGGGCGCCATACAGTGGATAATCTGCGGAAGGTGTTGTCTGCAGTGTGGAAGGGCAGGAGGGGGGTTGATCCGATGGTGCTGCTGGCCATAGATGCTGAAAAGGCGTTCGACCGTGTCTTGTGGCCATTTTTATTTAAAGTTTTAGAACGAATGGGGATTACGGGCAACTTTTTAAAATGGGTTAAGGCTATCTATAGGCAGCCGATGGCCCGGATTCGTATTAATGGGGAGTATTCTGGGTCATTTGCATTGCATAGAGGGACTAGACGGGTGTCCGCTCTCCCCGCTGCTTTTTGTGTTATCTATGGAGCCGCTTGCCCAACGAGTGCGGGAGTGCGTAGAGATTCATGGGGTCAAATGGAAGTCCGTGGAAAGCAAGGTTTCCCTTTTTGCCGATGATTTACTGTTCATGTTGACTAAACCGCGAGACTCCTTGGGGGCGCTACAGGCGATACTAAGGGAATATGGGGCCTATTCGGGCTTTAAGGTTAATGAGGCGAAATCGGAACTTTTGAATATTTCGGCGGGAATGGATGAGCAAATGCAGATTAAGGCTTCCTTTCCTTTTCGCTGGGCGAAGTCTAGTATTAGATATTTGGAGATTTATTTGACGGCCCGGGAGTCTGATCTGTTTAAGGAAAATTACGTGCGGGTTGAGAGGACCATCCAAAAAGATTTGGCTGAGTGGAAGTACAAGCAATTATCCTGGATGGGGAGAATCGCAGCTATCAAAATGATGGCTTTACCTAAATGGCTGTATCTTTTTATGAATCTCCCTATTGGGCTCTCCAAAAATTATATTGCCCGGCTGCAGAGGCTCATCATGTCTTTTGTGGGAGGGGGGAAGAGCACCAGAGTGGCCGCGCGTATCCTGATGGAGAGAAGGGAATGGGGCGGGTTGGCGGTGCCGAATTTGTTGAAATATTGGGAGGCGGCACAAATGTGTGCCGTTGTGGAATGGCAGGCGGAAGACCCGAAGGAGTGGGTCGGTATGGAAGCGGAGGAATTAGGGGAGGGGCATTTGGGGGATTGGGTCTGGAGACCACGGAGGAGTACCGGAGGATTTCCGGGCCGTAACCCCTATGTATTGGGCTCTTTGAGGGTATGGAATAAATGGAGAGGTATCTGGTTGGGGGAACATGGGCTATCTCGGCTACTGCCGATTCAAGGGAACCCAGATTTTAGGCCGGCCATGGGGAAATCCATTTTTGACGGTTGGAAACACAATGGCCTGTGTAGGGTGGGCCAATTGTTAGCGGGGAGGCGGGTGAAGACCTTTGAGGCTGTCGCGCGGGAGTATAAGCTGGATGGGAGGGCGGTCTTTGGCTATATGCAGCTACGACACTATCTCCAGCAGAGGGTGACCCTGCATTTAGCCTTAGATCCTACTGAAGTTGAGCGGTTTTTTATGGGGGGGCAAAATAAACGGGCCTTAGCAACTTTTTATCGGTTAATGGTGAGAGCTAGGCGAATTGAGAGTTACCAAAAGGCCTAGGTGACAGAGTTGGGGTTGCAGTGGGACGATTCTGTGTGGGACCAGATTTATATGAGTAGATATAAAGGTATCCTAGCTACCAGCCTCTTAGAAAATAACTATAAGGTGTTATATAGGTGGCACTTAACTCCGGCTCGGCTGCATCTGATGCATGCTCATCTATCGGAGCAGTGCTGGAGGAATTGTGCGGGATGGGGCACGTATTTGCATATTTGGTGGGAGTGTGGGGAGATGCACTCAGCGTGGGGGGCAGTGATGGGGTTGCTTGGGGGGATATTGGGGATATCTTTGGGTTCTCGACCGGAGACAGTGCTCCTGGGGGTTTAGATCCCCGACTTAACCAAGGTGGAGGGGATGTTTGTAGACTTGGGCTGTGTAGCCATGCGGATCTTAGTAGCTAGGAAGTGGAAACAAGTAGCAGTGCCCTCACTATCTGAATTTAAGGGTATGTTATCCCAGATTTATTTGATGAGTAAACTAACAGCGAAAAAAAAGGGTAATCTGAACACTTTCCTTAGGGTTTGGGGTAACTACATTCAGTGGACAGAGGCAGAGGAGAGTAAGTGTTGTGACTGAACCACTGGTGCACAGGTGTAAGATGGGAGAGGCTGAGGGGGGGGGGGGTAGGGGGATCTTAAATCTTATTTTAAAACATGCAGATTGTGGTCTTTGAATTTGTGTATACTGCTGTTTTGGGGTGTGCTGGGGGGTGTATTGTGGATTAGTTGTCTGTTGGACCTCTGCATGGTTGAAAATAAATAAATTAAAAAAAAAAAAAAAGAGAAAGATTCCTACTCAGCCCCGGCCAAGTTCTCCGGTGCTGCCCAGTCCCCCATATGGGACATCGCCACCGGTAGGAGGACAGTTGGCGCTATTTTCCCGGCAGTGGGCATGCATAACCTCTGATCAATGGGTCCTCAACATCGTCATCCTGGGCTATGCATGCAAATGTCTGTGACCCATTCGCAAAGCTTTCCTCGTTTCGCCCTGCGGATCACCTCAAAAAAGAGCGGCCATAGAGACCACCATCCACTACTTGCTTCTTCTGCCAGCCATCTGACCAGCTCCTCCTTCCCAGAGAGGTTTTGGTCATCACTCCATTTACTTCATGGTACCCAGCGGCGGTCATTGCTACTTTGTTGAAGGCCAGAAAGAGATCGACATCATTGGCATATGTCCGAATCTGGAGGATATTCAAAGCTTGGTGCGTAGAGAAAAAGAGCGAGGCATTAAAGTCCACCATCCCTCAGATTTTGGAGTTTCTGCAGGGAAAAAATCTGCAACTGTGAGTATATACTTCTGGTAATTTTCTAAAAAGAATTCTTTGTATTAAAGCTACTTAATTTGTGAACCCACTGTTTTTTGTTGGATCAGTTAGGGCCTAGTAGCAGCAATTAAAGTTTGAATTTAAAACACAGAGGAGAACTTTCTGGTTACATTTCATACCCAGCAGAGAGCTTGTAGTTTAAATTTAATAGTCACTCAGGGCCAAGTAACAGCAAAGTACTTTTAGTTTAAATTTAACACACAGAAGAGAGCTTTCTGGTTACATTTGGAACCCAGCAGAGAGCTTGTAGTTTAAATTTCATAAGAAGTTAGAGCCTAGCAGCAGCTAAGAGCTATAATTTAAATCAAATCAGAATCTAGCTTACCTCAGCAGCACAAGACAGGGTACTGTGTAGCAGCCCTCTTTTAATAAGTGTTATTTCCCTCCCTCCCTCCCCACACCCACCCACCCCTGGGATAATCATAGCTTTATAGGTACTTACACATCTTAAAAGACAGGAGGTGCTTTCAGGTGAAGCTCATTACCCAAATCAGTCATACACTAAGGACCTGAGATTAATTAAGCTTCAGGTGAACAAGGTATATTAAACGTATTAGGTACAGTTTTATTGGTATAAATACCCATAGCAACCCCTAGTAAGTAAGAACTTAAAGATCTAGACACAAACTTAAAACTAAGATGCAGACAGCAGTGCAGCAGCGGGATGGGGGCTTTCCAGTCTTTTGCATTGAGTGTCACATGTATGATTTTCTCCCAGTTGGTGAGAGGTTTTACGCGTGCACTAGGTGCAAGGAGCTCTTTGCTCTCAAGGAACAAGTCCGTTCTCTAGAGGCTAAAGTAGCAGACTTGGAAAACATAAGACAGACAGAGAGGTACATAGACGAGACCTACAGGGATATAGTCCTGAAGTCCCACCTCCAGTCTGGCAGCACCCCTGTTGCCATGGAGGAGAGAGGTCACGTGACAGGAGAGCATCACCCTGGTGTGGCAGGAAGTGATCCTGTAACTAGGACCTGTCGTCCTCCAGGTGATGTAAAATCCTCTCGCACCGAGGAAGTTTCTCCAGGGCCATGTGCCCATGAGGGAAGGGTTAGGACAGCCGTTATAGTTGGTAATTCGATCATTAGGCATGTAGAAAGCTGGGTGGCTGGTGGACGTGAGGATCACCTGGTAACATGCCTGCCTGGTGCGAAGGTAGCGGACCTCACGCGCCACCTAGATAAGGTCTTAGATAGTGCTGGGGAGGAGTCTGCTGTCTTGGTACATGTCGGTACCAATGACATAGGAAAATGTGGTAGGGAAGTTCTGGAGGCAAAATTTAGGCTTTTAGATAGGAAGTTGAAATCCAGAACTTCCATGGTAGCATTCTCCGAAATGCTTCCTGTTCCACGTGCAGGACCCAAAAGGCAGGCAGAGCTCCGGAGTCTCAATGCGTGGATGAGACAATGGTGCAGAGACGAGGGTTTTGGATTTGTTAGGAACTGGGGAACATTCTGGGGAAAGGAGGGGCTCTTCCGAAGGGATGGGACCAGGCTGCTGGCATTAACCTTTAAAAAGGAGATAGAGCAGCTTTTAAACTAGATATTAGGGGAAAGCCGACAGTCGCCCAAGAGCGGATGGTTCGGAAGAATGTATCCTTGAAGGATACTACCAAAAGCAGAGAGGTTCCACAAAAGAGTAAAGTAGCCCAATTGCCCTCAAGTATGGAGCAGACAGAGCTTAAAGATCCTAATTTACCCATGTCTAACAATAGCCAAATTAACATGAATAAAATACATTCTCTAAAATGCTTGTATGCAAATGCTAGAAGTCTAAAGAATAAGATGGGAGAGTTAGAATATATAGCACTAAATGAAAGGTTAGATATGATTGGAATATCAGAGACATGGTGGAAGGAGGACAACCAGTGGGACACTGTGATACCTGGGTACAAACTATATCGTAATGATAGAGCTGATCAAATTGGTGGAGGGGTTGCGCTCTATATTAGAGAGGGCATTGACTCAGAAAGGATTAAAGTTTTGCAGGAAACAAAATCTGCTGTAGAATCTATATGGATTGAAATTCCATATAAAAGGGGGAAGGCAATGGCAGTGGGGGTGTACTATCGAGCACCTGGCCAGAATGACCAAATGGATGATGAAATGCTCAAAGAAATCAAGGAAGTTAACAAAAGTTACAGCGCAGAAATAATAATGGGTGATTTCAATTACCCCGGTATCGACTGGGTCAGTGTCACGTCAGGACATGCTAGGGAGATAAAGTTCCTAGATGAAATAAATGGCTGCTTCTTGGAGCAGCTGGTTCATGAACCGACCAGAGGGGAAGCCATATTAGACCTAGTCCTTAGTGGAACACCAGATCTAGTGCAAGAGATAAGGGTGTTGGGGCCACTTGGCAATAGTGATCATAGCATGATCGCCTTTGATTTAATTAGTGGAGGAGGGATAGTAAGGAAATCCACAGTACTACCTTTTAACTTTCGAAAGGGAGACTATGATAAAATGAGGAAAACAGTTAAGAAAAAACTAAAAGGAGCAGTTGCAAAGGTTAAAGACGTACATCAAGCTTGGGTGTTGTTGAAAAATACTATCTTGGAAGCCCAGACCAGCTGTATTCCACGCTTTAAGAAAAGTGGAAGGAAGTCCAAAAAACTGCCAGCATGGTTTAAAGGTGAGGTCAGAGAGGCTGTAGTTGCCAAAAAAGCATCTTTCAGGAAATGGAAAAAAGAGCCAAACGACGAAACCTGGAAACAGCACAAGCACTGGCAAGTCAAATGCAAGGCATTGATAAGGCAGGCAAAGAGAGAATTTGAGAAGAAGCTTGCTGCGGAAGCAAAAACGTGAAATAAAGACCTTTTCAAGTACATTCGTAGCAAAAAACCTGTGAGAGAGTCAGTTGGTCCATTAGATGATAAAGGGGTTAAAGGAGCACTAAGAGGCGACAAGGCGATAGCGGAGAGACTGAATGAATTCTTTGCTTCGGTCTTTACTGAGGAAGATGTAGGGATGTTACCCATGACTGAAGTGGTATTTAAAGGTGCGGAAGAATTGAAGGAAATATCGATACATCGGGAAGATGTCTTACAACTATTAGATAAACTGAAGAGTAGCAAATCACCTGGGCCGGATGGTATACATCCAAGGGTATTGAAAGAACTGAAATATGAGATTGCAGACCTGCTATCAGTAATCTGTGAACTAACATTAAAATCATCTCTAATACCTGAAGATTGGAGGATCGCCAATGTAACACCAATTTTTAAAAGGTTCCAGGGGTGATCCGGGAAACTACAGACCGGTGAGCCTGACGTCAGTACCAGGAAAAATGGTAGAAACCATCATAAAGAATAAAATTACTCAGCATGTAGATAGTCACGACCTAATGGGAGACAGCCAACATGGCTTTAGACAAGGAAGATCTTGTCTTACTAATCTGTTATGTTTTTTTGAAGGAGTGAATAAACAGGTGGACAAAGGTGAGTCGGTTGATATATTGTATCTGGACTTTCAGAAAGCCTTTGACAAGGTCCCTCATCAGAGACTTTTGGCAAAACTAAAGAGTCATGGGATAGGAGGCAGTGTACTATTGTGGATCAGGAACTGGTTAAAAGATAGAAAGCAGAGGGTAGGGCTAAATGGCCAATTTTCCCAATGGAGAAAGGTGAATAGTGGTGTACCCCAGGGATCTGTGCTGGGTCCGCTGCTTTTTGACATATTCATAAATGACCTGGAAAGTGGAATAACGAGTGAGGTTATCAAATTTGCAGATGACACAAAACTATTTAAAGTTGTTAAAACCCAAGAGGATTGTGAAAAATTGCAAGAGGATCTTGATAAATTGGAAGACTGGGCATCAAAATGGCAGATGAAATTTAATGTGGACAAGTGCAAGGTTATGCACCTAGGGAAGAACAACCCAAACTATGGTTACACGATGCAAGGTTCCACATTAGGAACCACCACCCAGGAAAAAGATTTAGGCGTCATTGTGGATACCATGTTAAAACCCTCAGCCCAGTGTGCAGCGGCGGCCAAGAGAGCAAATAGAATGCTAGGTATGATAAGGAAAGGAATGGAAAATAAAACAAAAGATATTATAATGCCTCTATATCGTTCCATGGTGAGACCGCACCTTGAATATTGTGTGCAATTCTGGTCGCCGTATCTTAAAAAGGATATAGCGATTTTAGAAAAGGTTCAGAGAAGAGCCACCAAAATGGTAAAGGGGATGGAAGGATACTCCTATGAAGAAAGGCTAAAAAGGTTAGGGCTCTTTAACCTGGAAAAGAGACGGCTGAGGGGAGATATGATAGAGGTCTATAAATTAATGAACAGAGTGGAACGGGTAAACGTAGATCGATTGTTTACGTTATCAGAATATAGAAAGACTAGGGGACATGCAATGAAGCTACAGGGTAAACTATTTAAGACTAATAAAAGAAAATATTTTTTCACTCAACGTGTAATCAAACTCTGGAATTTGTTACCGGAGGATGTAGTAAAGGCTGTTAGTGTAGCTGGGTTTAAAAAAGGTTTGGACAAGTTCCTGGAGGAAAGTCCATAAACCATTATTAAGAAGTGACCGAAGATATCAATGCTTGACCCAGTACAAGCATTGTGGAACTTGTGTCTCTTGGGGAAACTGCTAGGTACATATGACCTAGATTGGCCACTGTTGGAAACAGAATACTGGGCTTGATGGACCTTGGTCTGACCCAGTATGGCATATCTTATGTTCTTATGTTCTTAAAAGGTCTAGCGGCTGCGTCATTGTGGGTCCAGGTAGCAGCGTTATCATGTTACAGAGGCAAGTTAGGAGGTCAGACCCTCGGGAGTCAGGGGGATGTTAAACGGTTTTTAAGGGCGGTGTCTCTTGTGAGACCGCCGTGCAGACAGATCTTCCCTAAGTGGCGTCTGCCGTTCGTGCTAGACACACTGGAGCGGGAGCCTTTCGAACCGTTGTTGCGGGCGTCGCTCAAGGATTTGACGCTAAAGGTGGTTTTTCTGGTAGCCATCTGCTCAGCAAGGAGGGTCTCGGAGCTGCAGGCGCTATCCTGTAGGGAACCCTATCTGTCATTTTTTGCAGCATAGGTGGTCTTGAGGCCTGTGCTGGCTTTCTTACCAAAGGTGGTCTCAGCGTTCCATGTGAATCAGGAAATTTCCTTGCTGGTCTTCTCTGAGGGCGCAGGGAGTTCGGCGTCGAGAAAACTGCATCTGTTGGATGTCCGGCGAGCGTTAAAGAAGTATCTTCGTCGGACGGACAGTTTTCGCAAGTTGGACAGACTTTTGTTCTTTTCGCGGGACCAAGAAAGGGGGAAGCGGCGTCTAAGGCCTCCATTGCAAGGTGGATTAAGGAAGCCATTGCGTCGGCTTACGTGTTGAAAGGTAGGTCGGTGCTGGAAGGGCTTAGAGCTCATTCCACTAGAGCACAAGCCGCATCCTGGGCAGAAGTTCGCTTAGTGTCTCCGCTCGACATTTGTAAGGCAGCGACCTGGTCGTCTTTGAATTCCTTTGTGAAGCACTACCGTTTGGATGTGCAAATGGCGGAGGAGACCTTTTTTGGATCGGCAGTACTTCAGGCTGGTCTACCGGGTCCCTCCCGTCCTTAATATTTCACTGCTCTGGTACAAACCCAGAGGTCCGGGACTAGACTGGTTCCACGATCAGGAAGGTTAAATTAGACTTACCTGCTAATTGTTGTTCCCGGAGTGGGACCAATCTAATCCCGTTTCCCTCCCCAGTATTGTTTGGACAGAAGCCTGAAGTGTCTATTTGGATTACAGGTAAGAGCTGTTTTCGTTCTGGGGCTTCGGTGTTCACAGGGGGGGATTACCTGCAGTATAAAACTTCTTTTATAGGGGCACTTTCCTTTCTTCCAAGTGAGAGAGTGGCCTGTTCAGGTTTAAAGTCACGGTCCATATGGGGGCTTCTTTTCCTCTATGGAATCGTATGGGTTCAGTGTTTTGGTTAATAGTTACTTGCTATAAGTGTTTAATTCTTACTTGTTGCTCCGGTGAGTCTGCTTTGTCAATAGGATACTGGTGACAGGAGGCGGATCCCGGGAGGATATACCAGTGACATCACAAAAAGGAGGAGTTTCTCAGTCTCCAAGCTGCTGATTGAGATAGGCAACCCAGAGGTCCGGGACTAGACTGGTCCCACTCCAGGAACAACAATTAGCAGGTACCGCACTGATGCAGAATAGCGCGGTATATAAGAGAATGTAAATAAATAAAAATAAATAAATAAGTCTAATTTAACCTTCTGGTATTTTTTTCTGTCTCCATCATCTGCTTGTAGGGAGACTAAACCCACTTGTCTGGACTGGTCTAGCAGGATTCCAGGAAAGGAAATTAACGTTAAATTAAATTTCTCCATTTAGAGTCCTTCTCCCATAGACAGAACACTAAAAGAATGTCCCCTAGACATTCCATCTACTCTCTCTAAGTATGCAATCCAGATCCCACTCAACCTTCTGACATGCCAGTCCTGGAACAAGATCTCTCCACCAGAAAATACTGTCTCTGTCTGTCATGCTGTGCTCCTTTGAAATTTTATCTAAATTCATACTGCTGCTGTCCTCCAAATAGCTACATTGGACACACTCCAATCCCCTGCTTCACAGCAAACTTATCAACTACTGGCTCTCCTTCCTTGACAGCACCCTAGCCATTCTCCGCCACTGTCAGTCTATCCATATATGACTGGACCCCAGAAACCTATATACCAAACTTTCATGATGGTTACGGTTTTCCCAGGAGCATAACCACTTCATAGCATTGGGAACAGCTACAGGACAACCTTACCCCAAAACTAGAACAACAACCTGAAGAAAATCCACTAGATAACTCCAATGAGAAGTACTCCTCCCCAGAGTCCCTACAAAACATCTCAAGAGCCTTGGCTCTATCCACCAGTTTATCTTGCAGTGCCACAAAAGAAGTTTTAGTCCTGCCTATAAACCATATTATTGAAGATCTCCATATACATTGTGAGACCATGCCGGTCCTAGGCGGTTGCCTAGACCCGGGATAGCCTGGAGTTGTGGTAAATAACGGACACTGTAGTCGTGATCCGAGTGAAATTAAAGTTGGGTTTTATTCCCCTTCCCTTGAGGATGTCGTATAATAAGGGACAACATAAAGAACGGTTGTTTTCACCAGGGTAAAGGATGTTTAACCAATAATAAGCATGCGTCTTTCCAGCAATAAAGTCCAACACTTTTCAATGTGCAAAATACAGTTTCTTTCTTGCTCTTTCCATTTAACAAAGGCTCTCTATATCATCAGTCACGCATACAGCACATTCCATCGGTTCAGGGATATTTTCTGAGCTATTGCTCTCCCATTGCATAGGGCTAGGACCTGCCCCTGTATAAGGACACTGAGCCCCCATGAAGCTGCTCTCTGTATCTTGCCTGGGGATACCTCAGTTGCCCCCAGTTGGAGCTGCTTTTGTAAGTCCCAGATATCAGGAGCTGTGCTGGGGATTTCTTCCCACGGCTTGGGCCAATAAGAGTTCCCTTGCCGGTTATAAGCCTGGCTTCTATCCCGGAGACTCCCTTTTCTCCCCTTAGCAGAAACAGGGGTACTTATCTTTTCCTTTGGAGAAGATGGTCTCAAACTCCTCTGTCTCCAGCCAAGGCTTTCTTTCTGCCCTGCAGCCTGCTCTTCTGTGGGAACCCTGGTTACGATGTCTGGCTGAGGGAAACTCTCTTCCTGCTTCCCATGTGCTTCTTTGGTCGTGACCTCTGCCTTCTGTTAACTGGACAGTTTGCCTTGGTGTGAGGACCCCTCTGGCTGGGAAGACCTTGCTGCAGTTTTGCTTATCCCACCTGGGTTTGCCAGCCTGCCTTTCTCCAGCCCTGGTTCTCCAAGGTAACGTGTCTTCCTGCAATTGCTTGGGATTTCTACTCTCACCTTCTCTCCAAGCCTGCCTGAAACAGCAGTCAGAGTTCCTTTGGTCTCTGCTTTCCTCCTGGCATTCAAGTTCCGGCTTCCGCCCTAATCCAGGCTCCAGCTTACACTGCCAATGCTCATTCTGCTGCTTCCAATTCTCTTTCTCCTTTCCAATCTGCTTCCCACTCCAACTCTGTCCCTGTGAGATTCCCCACCTGCTTTTATCTCTCAGCTCCTCTAACGTGGAACGTGAGTCTGAGTCCAGGTGAGCCTGATTGGAACTCTCAATTCTTACTGCGTCACTACACCCATGTGGAAAGTTTGTTTTCCTTTTCCCTGCCTCTCTGTACTGTGAATGCTGCAACTGCCCCTGAGGCTGCCAGGTAAGCTCTTCTTCGTTTTCATTTCTTAATATTTCAGGGTCTGTGCTGTCTACCTCATGACAACATATGGAATACTCCATCCTCTATTCAGCCAACCTCAAGAAGGCTGAAATTAAGATACAAAGTCCTTCCTGCTCCAGGGGATGAACCACTCATCTTCTTCATCAATTTAAGGTCTCAGAAGCAGCCATGAAATGGAGTGCATTTGCCAGACCTTTGGCTCAAGTCCCTCTGGGTAACAATCACAAAATATTGGACATTGTATTGGAGAAACTTTATCAAAGTGCCATGTTAACTTTAAAAATTGTAAGACATCAACTTGAAATCCTGTACTACTGTCATAACCTACTAAACCAGATCCAACAAGTCACTACATGTTAATATACATGAATCCATTATTCCTTTAGCTTACGACACCTATGATACCATACCTAGAGTAGCAGCATTGGCTAAAGTGGGTAGAAGAACAGCTTGCTCAAATCTTCAGGACTGAAGGAGGAGCTTCACAACAAGATAACTGATGCTCCCTATCTAGGAGACAAAGTTTTTGGGTCAAAGGTGAAAAACTGTGTTCCAAATCAAAGACGACGTCTCAGCAATGAAAGAGCTCTCTGTAGCACCAGAAACCTTTTTAAGCATCTGTAGACATCAACCTCTCACCACAAGCCTTACCACTACCAATATTTTCAGCAGTTTTACCCAAGAAGGAAGGTATCAACCTTGCCCAAGCTTCTCCCCTCAGTGTTCTCTAACTAAAGCATACATCCAGTGCCCAAGGAAGTGCAAACAACAACCCCTGCCCCTACCTCAGCAGAGAAATTGAAGCTTCAATTTTTACTACCCTCCAGTAGGAGGCAAAATCCTTCAGTTTAGGGACAATTTTGAAAAATATCACCTCAGACTGCTGGGTACTTTCCATTGTCAGTCAGGGCTACAAAATACATTTTCAAGTAATCCTATCCCTGCTACATTCTCAGACTTCAATCCAAATTCTCCAGGACCAAGGAGATTCAGATTCTTCTGTGCAACTAAGCTATTGAACTGGTTCCTGTCATGCAAAGAGGTCAATAATTGTATTCAAGGTTCTTTCTTGGCCTGAGACTGCCTGTTTTCTATGGGGACAATACTCTATTTTCGGGACTTGAATCTACATGTAAAACAAGAAAAATTGAAAATGAACTCCCTAGCAACCATACTTCCTCTAATAGAGCACAGGAACTGGTGAGCCTCCCTGGACCTGAAAGATGCATATTCTCACACATGCATACACAGAAATCATCAAAGGTAACTACACTTTACATTCCACAACCAATATTTTCAGTACAAAGTACTTCCTTTCAGCCTTTTGTCGGCTTCCATAGTCTTCACCTTTCCTCTCTTCCTACTCCCCTCCTTGTGAACTCCGCTCTTCTTTTGGTTTGCTTCTCTGCCTTTTTCTTCCATTGCCAACTCCAGACTTTGATCCTTTCACCTTGCTGCTCCTTATGCTTGGAACAAACTATCTGAGCCTGTACATCAGGCTTCATTATTAAAAAGGGACCCAGGATATCATTGGTTGACCCAATACAAGCTTTGTGGAACCTGCGTCTTTTGGGGAAACTGCTAGGTACTTGTGACCTAGATTGGCCACTGTTGGAAACAGGATACTGGGCTTGATGGACCTTGGTCTGACCCAGTATGGCATATCTTATGGTCTTATCTTATGTTCTGTGTTCATCTCTACGCCTTTTCAAATCCATGCTAAAGGCTCACCTCTTTGAGGCTTCTTTTGGATCCTGATCCCTTGTTTTCTTTGTGTCTCTTTAACCTTCCCTATTCTACCCATATTATTCTTTGTTTTGTCTGTCGTAATTAGATTGTAAGCTCTGATGAGCAGACTGTCTTTATATTCATCTGTGCAGTGCTGCGTATGCCTTGTAGCACTATATAAATGATTAATAGTAGTAGTAAAGTACCTCGCAGCAGTAGCAGTCCTGCTGCGCAAAGCAGACCATTGTCTTTCCTTATTTGGGTGATAGGCTGATATCAGTAAAAAGGCTTTTAACGTCACTGTCCAAGAAACCATTCATCTATTCCAAACGTTAGGTTTCTTGATTAAAAGAGAACCCATCTCGTGACCCATGCGGCATTGCATTTTATAGAAGCTCATATCGACGCATCAAAGGGGTAGGCCTACCTTCCCTAAAAAAGAGTAATCATAATGATGCATCTTAGCTCACAATTCCAACAAAGAGCCTGTGTTACAGCTCAACTTGTACTAAAACTCTACTACTAATACTATTACTACTGAGCATTTGTATAGCGCTACAAGTCGTACGCAGCACTGCATAGTCATGTAAGAGACAGTCCCTGCTCATCCGAGCTTACAATCTAGTCAAGACAGACAACACAGAAGGTGAAGACAGAGATAAAACAAGGGGGAAAGGAAAAGAAAAAAGGAGATCAGGTGAGTCAAGATCCAAAAGCAGCAGCAAAGAGGTGAGTTTTCAGCCTGGATTTGAAAAGGGTCAGAGAAGGTGCCTGGCGTACAGACACAGGTAGTTTGTTCCAGGCATAAGGTGCAGCAAGGTGAAAGGAGTGAAGTCTGGAGTTAGCAATAGAAGAGAAGGGCACAGACAGAAGCGGTTTGCCAGAAGAGCAGAGTTCCTGAGGGGGGTTGTAAGAAGAGATAAGAAAGGTAGTGAGGAGCTGCAGAGTGAATGCATTTATAGGTCAATAGGAGAGGTTTGAACTGGATGCGGAAATGGATAGGGAGCCAATGAAGTGACTTGAGAAGAGGGGTAATATGGGCATGATGAGGCTGGCGGAAGATTAGCTGCGCAGCAGAGTGTTGAACAGATTGAAGGGGAGAGAGATGATTCAAAGGGAGACCAGCAAGGAGTCGGTTACAGTAGTCGAGACGAGAGGTGATTAAGGAGTGGATAAGCGTCTTAGTAGTGTGTTCAGAAAGGAATGGGTGGATTTTATTGATGTTATAGAGAAAGAAACGGCAGGTCTTAGCTATCGAATGAATGTGTGTGGAGGAGAGAGAGAAGTCAAAGACAACCCCAAGATTGCGAGCCGGAGGAAACAGGAAAGAGTAGAGAGTTATCCACAGAGACTGAGAAAGGAGGAAGAGGAGAGGAGGTTTTAGGGGGAAAGATAAGAAGTTCAGTCTTGGCCATGTTCAATTTCAAGTGGCAGTGAGGCATCCAGGCAGCAATGTCAGAAAGGCAGGCAGAGATCTGGGTCTGGGTTGCCGGAGAGATTTCAGGTGTAGAGAGGTAGATCTGGGAGTCATCAAAAGAAACGGCAGGTCTTAGCTATCAGATGAATGTGTGTGGAGGAGAGAGAGAAGTCAAAGACAACCCCAAGATTGCGAGCCGGAGGAAACAGGAAAGAGTAGAGAGTTATCCACAGAGACTGAGAAAGGAGGAAGAGGAGAGGAGGTTTTAGGGGGAAAGATAAGAAGTTCAGTCTTGGCCATGTTCAATTTCAAGTGGCAGTGAGACATCCAGGCAGCAGTGTCAGAAAGGCAGGCAGAGATCTGGGTCTGGATTGCCAGAGAGATTTCAGGCATAGAGAGGTAGATCTGGGAGTCATCGGCATAAAGATGGTACTGAAAGCCTTGGGAAGAGATGAGCACATCAAGGGACTAGGTATAGAGAGGGAAAAAGAGCGGAACCAAGACAGATCCTTGGGGTACACCAACTGGGGGCAGGATAGCAGAGGAGGAGGAGCCACCAGAACACACACTGAAAGAGTGATGGGAGAGATAGGAGGAGAACCAGGATAATACAGAGCCCTTAAAACCAAGCAAGGACAGGGTATTGAGGAGAAGGTTGTGGTCAACAGTGTCAAAAGCAGCAGAGAGGTCAAGAAAGATGAGGACAGAGTAAAGGCTCTTGTATTTTGCCAGGAACAAGTCACTAGAGACTTTGGCAAGAGCTGTTTCAGTAGAGTGTAAAGGACGAAAGCCAGACTGTAAAGGATCCAGGAGGGCATGAGAAGAGAGGAAGTCGAGGCAGCGGGGTGAACCACGCGTTCAAGTAGTTTAGAAACAAAGGGAAGGAGGGAGATGGGTCGATAATTAGAAGGACAGGTGGGATCAAGTGAGGGTTTCTTGAGGAGAGGTGTGACCACAGCATGCTTGAAGGCTGCAGGGACAGTTGCAGTGGAGAGCGATAGGTTGAGAATATGAGAGATGGAAGTGACAACAGCGGAGGAGATGGGGCTTAGGAGACGGGTGAGGATAGAATCAGAGAAGCAGGTGGTGAGTTTGGAGAAAGAAAGAAGGTGTGCAGTTTCCTCTTCAGAGATCACAGGAAAGGAAGAGAGGGTAGCAGAGGTGGGGGGGGGGGGGAGTTGGGAGCGAAGAGGGGGAGGAGGGGAAGTAGCTAACTTTGTGTGGAATTGGAGGGTGATCTTGTGGATTTTGTCATGGAAATGGTCAGCCAGGGTTTGGGCTGAAAGGGAGGGAGAGATCAGAGGCGGAGGCACTTTGAGGAGAGAGCTGAGAGTAGTAAAGAGACAGCGAGAGTCAGAGACAAGAGAGTTAGTCAGATGGACATAATAGTCTTGTTTGGCAAGAGCTATGGTTGACTGGAAAGAGACAATCATGTTTTGAAGTGTAGAAAGTCTGCAAGGGAACGGGATTTGAGCCAAGCATGCTCAGCAGAACGGGCACAGGAATGTAGATAGCAGGTAGTGGATGAAAGCCAGCGCTGGGGTGCAGAATGCCTCGCAGGACGTGGCATGGGCGGAGCGAGAGAATCCAGAGCAGAGGAGAGTGCAGCGTTATAAGAAGCTACTGCTTCGTCAACAGACTTAGATGACATAGTGGAAGAAAGAGATGAAACAGTGGAAGAGAAAACCAAAGGATCAATAGCATGACGATTTCTAAATAGGTTGGGGGAAACAGGACGAGGTTGAGGCAGCGGGTGATGAAGATTGAAGCTTAAAAGGTGATGGTCAGATAAGGGAAGAACTGAGCTACCAAAGTTCGAGGGTAAGCAACTAGAGAAAAATACCAGATCAAGGCAGTGGCCATGCTGGTGAGTGGGGGCAGTGGAGCAAAGCTAGTGGTCAAACAAGGAGGTAAGGAAGAGGAGCTTTAAAGCATAAGGATCAGAAGGATTAGCGACATGAATGTTAAAATCCCAAGAATAAGAGTGGGGAAAGAGGAATCCAGAAAGAAGGAAAGCCATGAGTGAAAATCAGTGAGAAAGATAGAAGCAGACTTGTCAGGAGGTGAACATAAGAACATAAGATATGCCATACTGGGTCAGACCAAGGTCCATCAAGCCCAGTATTCTGTTTCCAACAGTGGCCAAACTAGGTCATATGTACCTAGCAGTTTCCCCAAGAGACACAAGTTCCACAATGCTTGTACTGGGTCAAGCATTGATATCTTCGGTCACTTCTTAATAATGGTTTATGGACCTTTCCTCCAGGAACTTGTCCAAACCTTTTTTAAACCCAGCTACACTAACAGCCTTTACTACATCCTTCGGTAACAAATTCCAGAGTTTGATTACACGTTGAGTGAAAAAATATTTTCTTTTGTTGGTCTTAAATAGTTTACCCTGTAGCTTCATTGCATGTCCCCTAGTCTTTCTATATTCTGATAACGTAAACAATCGATCTACGTTATCTACGGTGGATAAATAACAGCTACCCGGAGAGGAAGTGGAGTGAAAAGGCAGATGGAGTGGACTTCAAAAGAGGGAAAGGAGTGAGACTGAGGCAGCAGGAGGGGTTGGAATTGGCAGGAGGGAGAAAGTAGAAGCCCAACACCATCACCACGGCCAGTGGTATGAGGCATGTGAGAGAACTGATAGCCACCATGACAGAGAGCAGCAATAGATGCAATATCATCTGGGAGGAGCCAGGTCTTAGTTAGAGCAAGAAGATGTAAAGCATTAGGGATAAAGAGATCATGAGTAAAAGCAAGTTTATTAGAGACAGAGTGTGCATTCCACAAGGCACATGAGAAAGGGAGAGTGGAAGGGGAAAGGAGAGGGATATGAATACGATTAGAAGTGTTGTGTGAAGATCTCTTCTCGGAGTGTGACAGAAGTCTAGGGGGACCAGGGTTGGGGTTGATATCTCCGGATGAGAGAAGGAGAAGGAGTAGCAGAGTACGGGGCAGAGAGGAGACAGTACGGCAGAAACGAGGGTGAGTTGCCTTAGAGAGAGAGAGGAGATGATTGAGTGAGAGGGAGAAAGCGGTGAAGCTCAAGAGCTGATGATAGGGTAGAAGACAGAATGGAGGGGGAAGTGAGGATGGTAAAGGGGAGATAAGGAGGGGACGAGGGAAGGTGCTGGTAGGAAGGAAGACAGGGAGTATGAAGAAGAGGAAGACAATGTGATGAGGAGCCATAGAAGAGGAATAGAGAGGAGAACAAAGGCCAGAGGATATAGAAGGTGGGAGAGCCAAAGGGATTGGGTGCACCTGTGCATGATGTAGGTAATGAGCAGATGACAGTTATAAGAGACAGCAAGCCACGGGGTGGGTGGGATATAAGTTTTACATCTGAGAAAAGCTGAACAAAAGTGCAAAATAAAGGGGGCAGTGAGGTAAAGGAGCACACTAACAAAGACAAATAAATAAATGTGTGGAGACAGACAGATAGAACTCACAGCAAATTCACTCACAGGAGGTAAAATTCACCTTCCAGTTCATCCTGCTAGACCAGTCCAGACAAGCGGGTTTAGTCCCCCTACCAGCAGATGTTGGAGACAGAGAAATAGAAAAAAACTACAAGCAGCCTGATTGGCTGTTCCCTGGTAATATGTAGCTGAACCCAGTAGAGGGCGCTCCAGTATTTCTCTGTCTCCAGCAGATGTAGGGGTTTAACTTTTTCTCTCTGATTATTTTTATTATTTAGTACTTGCAGTAATTTTGCTGGATGCACCCAGGGCGCACTTGAGCTGCTCCTCTGGGTTTCCCAGCTACATTTTGTGGAACAGATTGAGGTTGAACTCCTGGTCAGGAGGACCATGTGAGGTTCCCTCTCTGTCAGGAGAGAAAACTGGCCTCAGCTCATGAGGACCTGAGCAGCCGGTCATCGGGTGAGTCTGTAGCTTTTCGGCAGCCTTACAACAGTTCCTGCCTGCTGCCTGTTTCAGGTCAGCCTTGACTCTTTAGCACTCTGTTCCAATGCAATGAGTAGAAAACTTCAAAGATCCTCCTCTTTAACCCCCCCCCCCCTTACGATTTTAATCGGGACGCCGTCGGGGCAACCTTTGTCCGCCTGGAGAGTTTTCTCTTCATGTCTTTACTGCCCTACCCTCCGTTTGATTATGTTTGTTTTACCTCATTTTCACAGCGTTTGGGGTGATTTTATTTTGGCGGTTTTAATAGCGGCGGCCATTTTGTATCAGCGTTTTTATGCTGCACAGCTCCGTTTTTGGCGGGCTTTGTGAGGACACTTTAAGTTCTTAATTTCTGTCTTCCCTGCTAGTTTTCAACTGTCTGGTTCCTTTCAACTCCTATTTTTGACTTTTTTATATTTTTTTCTGTTCACTGGGGATTGCGGTCAGCTGTGCTTTACCTGTGAGATGCCTTCCCTTCAGAGATGCATGGTCTGCACAAAGAAGCATAAGGATTTGAGGGATGGCATTTGTGCTGCATGTCTTGCTCATCCTGGAGAGACTTCGGCGACACTAGCCAAGGGAGTTCAGGACGGAAGCAGTCCTGCTGCATGTCCTCAGCTGCTAGAGGACCCCAGACAGCTTCCCCCGTCAAGAGAGTCTCTCTCTCCTCCTCTCTTAATTCCTCCTGCTCCGGAGTCTTTCAGGCAGCAGGAGCCAATGCATGCCTCAGATACCCAGTTTTTGGCCCTCTTTAGACAAGCCTGAGATCTTTGGCGAGTTAATTCTTCCAGTGACACAGATGCCCTGACTCAAATCCCTCAGTCTTCTGGTTCTGGATCCCGCAAGCGCTGTAGACAAGAGGACATGTCCAAGGTGGATGCACGGCCACCTAAAGAGGTCTCCTGGGCTACTACAGCTTGGCCAAAAGCACCAGAGGAAGGGCTGTCTTCGGGGGACGACAGCGACAGCCTCAGCCTATCGGTCCGGGAGGATGGGGAATGGTCCCCATCAGAGTTTTCTGCGGAGGGCCAAAGCGAGACACAGGACATATGCTTCTTTCGCAAAGAGGAATTGCCGGCCCTAATTCTGCAGGTGGTCGAAGCCCTACGATTGACGGATCAGCCGGATCAACAGAATCCTCAGCCTTCTGCCATTCCCCAGCCAGATCCGATACTACAAGGCATTCGCAAGCCATCTAGAGCTTTTCCATTCCTGGTGGAGCTACAACAAATGGTGTCTCGAGAATGGGATATTCCCAACCTGCCGCCTAGGTCAGCTTTACCTCTGGGCACCGCCTGACTTGAAGAAGTGGCTAACATACCCGAAAGTGGATGCCCATGTGACCGGAGTAACGAAGCACACTACAATTCCAGTGGAGGGTGGTGCAGCACTTGTGATCAACAGGATAGGAAAGTTGAGAGCCTTCTCAACTTTGAGAGCCTGCGGAAATATTTCTTTACGGAAAGAGTGGTGGATCCATGGAATAGTCTCCCAGTGGAGATGATGGAGATGAGGACAGTGACTGAATTCAAAAAAGCATGGGACAAACACAGAGGATCTCTAAAGGTAAAAAGGGGACTGTTGTAGTTGTTGATATGGAAGGACAGACTAGATAGACCATGTGGTCTTTTTCTGTCATCATATTTCTATGTTTCTCAAGACTGCCTTTTTGGCTTCTTCATTATCTCTCCAGGCCTCTGTTTGCAGGGGTCTAGCGTCCCAAGCTTTTCTGCGCTGGATTCAACGTCTGCCAGAGGATCCAGCTCTGGCTTGTCTGGAATCAGTCACAGCTTTTTTGGCAGATGCCTTTTACGATCTCTTGCGCCTCTCGGCTAGATCGGTGGCAGCGGTCACAGTTTCTCGCAGATGACTCTGACTTTGCCAATGGTCGGCTGGCTCTGCATCTAAAGCACGCCTCTCTAGGCTTCCCTTCAGGGGAAAGCTTCTATTTGGGGAGGACCTAGACAATTTGGTCAAAGACCTAGGGGAGGTTCGACCCCATCTTCTTCCAGAAGATAAGCCTAAATTTTCTACTAGGCGTTCCTCCCGTCGATATTCGCCTACCTCACAGCGCACCTCCAGGTATCGCGACACTTGTCGCTACCGTCCTGGGAAGTCCTCCGCCTTTTTGACAACTGGGCATTTTGGTCAGAGGGCGCACAGTCCTTTCAGGGTGCCTGCAAGGGAGCTGAATCCTACTCGGGGCCTTCCAGGTTCTCTGGCCCTGTGAGATCTTCCCGCTGACTGGCCGGACAGTCCACCCCAGGAACCTTTTCTGGAGGTCGGCCCGTCTGGAGAGACTCCTCTGGTGGGTGGGCGTTTGGCTCTGTTTTCTCGTCAAAGATCTCTTATTCTCCAGGACCAAGCAGGAAGTCAGTCCTCACTTATGGGTGACGTCGGCGCCGACGGAGCCCTCGCGGAGCAATTTTCCCCAGCTTTCAAAGAAAGCCTTTGGGAATTGCAGCGCGCATGCGCGGTCGTCTTCCCGCCCGAGGGTGCCATCTTAGCCCCGCGGAGCCCTGCAGACGTCCCCGTCTTGTCCCCGCGAAAAAGTTGATTTTCCTCTTTATTTTATACTTTTTTCTTTCGGTTCGACGCCGATCGTTTTCCCGCCCGGACTCGCGACGCCGGTCTCGAGTCCTCTAGCGTTTTTTCGGTTTTTCTGACTTAGTCAGCTTTCATTTTCGTTTTCCCTGGCAGCCCGGTCCTTTGACCTCGCAGGGGCCCTTTTTCCCCCGATGGCTGCCAGTGGCTTTAAGCGGTGTGGTCGTGTGTCCGAAATATGTCACTAACCGACACACACGACTTTTGCCTCCGCTGCTTGGGCCCGGATCATGAGGAACTGATCTGTGGGCCCTGCAGCAAACTGTCCTCGAAGGCGTTGAGAAGTCGGCGGCATCAGCGCGAGAGAATCTTCGCTGACCCCAGCCGTACCCGGACCTCGTCGGAGGCCTCCGTGTCAAAGGGCTCCAGCTCGGACCGTCGCCGGAGCTCCTCCGACCGGGGTTCTCCCTCCGGGGACCATCGTCGGAAGGAAAAACCCGCGAGGGCGGCGTCGGTGGACGCTCCTGGCTCCGCGAGGGCCAGGTCGCATAGCCCCGACAGCCGCCCCGGGTCCTTGGAGAAGGAACATCTCCCGAAGCGACCTCGCCTGGAGTCGGAGATGCCTGCCCGGGTAAGTCCTGTAGTCCTTCTGGACTCGCCTCCGCGACAGCCGACGTCGGGCCCGACGCCGTCGGGGCCCGAGTCGGGGGCTGCTGGGTCGCCTGAGCTCGGACTCAGGTTGACGGCCTTGGAGAGCAGACTGTCTGCCTTCATGGACCAGCAGCAGGCACTGCTCGCTGGCCTCGCTGGCGCCGCTGCCCCGACCGCCGGGACGTCGACGTCCAAGTCGACCCCGGAGACCGAGCCGATCCTCGAGTCAATGAGAACTCGAGTCGATCCTCGGTCGAGGTCACCCTCGGCCTCCCGTTCGGGACCGAGGTCGCCGACGCCGACTCCCTCGACGTCGGGGCGGCTGGCGCCGCACCCTGCCCGGGCCGACCCCACCGAGTCCTCGTCGGAGTCGGTCTGGGAGTCTGAGGAGGAAGAGTCACCTGATTCTTTCCGGACTCGGTGTGTCCCATCGGACTCACCGGGGTCCGAGCCTCGGAAGCAGTCCCCCCCGGAGGATGCCCGGTTCTCGGACTTCGTTAGGGATATGGCCAAGGCTTTGGCCTTCCCTGCGGATCCCGAGGAGGAGCCTCGAGCCGAAGAGCTCGACGCCCTCCAGTATGACTCTCCCGTGAGGGAGCACTTTACTGTGCCGGTTCCTCCTATGCTGGAACGACTACTCTTCCGCATGTGGGAGAGTCCGGCCTCCGCGCCGGTCCTGAGCAAGCGGGTCGATTCTATCTATCGGGTCCGCAAGAGCCCTGGCTTTCAGAAGGCACAGCTGCCACACCATTCCATGGTAGTGGAATCGGCCATGCATCGTCTTAAGAGCCAGAAGATGCACTCCTCGGTGCCTCCTGGAAGGGAGGCCCGTAACCTGGATGGCCTTGGCAAGAAGTGCTTCCAGGGCTCTATGCTCGCATGTCGTGTCCAGACTTACCAGCTCTACATGGGCATGTATCTCCGGGATCTGGCTAAAGAGCTAGCCGGATTCTCCGCTGGTCTCTCCGAGGAGCCCTTGCGGAGGTTCCTAGCCTTGTCCACGGGCATTCGGGAATGCTCAAAGTTCATGTCCCGAGCAGCCTATGATGGCTTTGAGGCCTCGGCTAGAGTGGCCGCAGCCGGCATCGGTGCCCGCCGACAGGCTTGGCTTCAGTCGTCGGACCTTGAGCCCTGGGTACAGGACAAGTTGGTCGATGTCCCCTGCCGAGGCGAAAACCTCTTTGGCAAGCCCATGGCGGAAAAGGCTGCACAAATTGAGACTGAGACTCTCACCAGGACCAGGCTTTCTAGGAAGACCTCCGCCCCTTCCCAGAAAAAGAAGGGCTCGGGAAAAAAGTCCTTTTACCCGAGGAAGGCGGCTGCCTACAAACAGTACCCCCATTATCAGGCCCCTGCAGCTCCCCAACAGGGCCAGCAGGCCAAGGGACGGGGTAACGGGTCCCGTAGGCAGCAAGCCCCCAAGCCTGCACCACCAGCCCCTGCTCAGCAGGGAGGGGTTTTTGACTCGCTCAGCATAGCCTCTCCCCCCCCGCTGGTCCCTCCCAGCACCGGAGGCCGGCTGGTTCACTTCGCCCACAGGTGGTCCAGCATCACCGCAGATGCCTGGGTGCTTCAGGTCGTGTGAGAGGGCTACCTTCTCCACTTCCATCAGGTCCCTCCCTCCTATTTTCCGGGAGAACCTTCGCGCCCCCCTCTGCACAGGGAGTTGCTCCTTCAGGAGTTAGCAGGTCTTCTGCAGGAACAGGCGGTGGAACCGGTGCCCCACCACCTGAGAGGTCAAGGCTTTTATTCAAGGTATTTTCTGATACCAAAGAGAACAGGGGGCCTCAGACCCATCCTGGACTTGCGCAACCTCAACAAGTTCCTTGTGCGGGAGAAGTTCAAAATGCTTACCCTTGGAATCCTTCTGCCCTACCTCCAGCAGGGAGATTGGCTATGCTCCTTGGATCTAAAGGATGCCTACACGCACATCCTCATCCACCCAAGCCACCGCCAATACCTAAGGTTTGTGGTGGCAGGAAATCATTACCAGTACAGAGTACTGCCCTTTGGCCTATCCTCCGCACCGCGAGTCTTCACGAAATGTCTCGCGGTCGTGGCGGCCCATCTCCGGCTTCACGGCCTCTATGTCTTTCCGTACCTCGACGACTGGCTCATCAGAGCAGCGTCCGCTCAGGAGGTCACCAACGCCACGTGCCGCACGGTGACTCTGCTGCAGCACTTGGGCTTTGTCATAAACTTCGCAAAGTCCACTTTGCTCCCCTCACAGGATCTCGAGTTCATCGGCGCAAGGCTGCACACTCCTCGGGCACGAGCGTACCTACCGCTCGACAGGGCTCAACGGCTCATGGACCTAGCCGACCGCTTTCGCAGCCAGCCCCTGGTCTCCGCCAGGCGCTTCCTGAGACTGCTCGGCCATATGGCTTCCACTGTCCCTGTGACCCCCAATGCCCGCCTGAACATGCGGTCTGCTCAATGGTGTCTCCGCCAGCAGTGGCGACAAGCCACAGGCGGCCTGGCAGACCTAGTGCGCGTCTCCGAGCCGCTGCTCTCGTCTCTCCGGTGGTGGCTCCGGCAGCCGAACCTGATATTCGGAATGCCTTTCCAGTCACCTCAGCCGACCCGGGTGCTGACCACCGATGCATCCCTCCTGGGCTGGGGAGCACATTGCCAAGAGGCACGTACTCAGGGCCTCTGGACCACGTGGGAGTCTGCTCAGCAGATCAACTTCCTGGAGCTCAGGGCGATCCGCCTCGCTCTCAAGGCCTTCTCCCACCTGACTTCCCAACAGTCCGTCCTTGTCCAGACGGACAATCAAGTTGCCATGTTCTACGTGAACAAGCAGGGGGGCACGGGCTCCTTCCTCCTCTGCCGGGAGGCACAGAAGCTCTGCTCTTGGGCCGTCAGTCACGGCATTCTCCTCAAGGCAGTTTATCTCCCGGGCCAAGAAAATTGCCTTGCAGACAAACTCAGCAGGGTCCTCCAGCCGCACGAGTGGCGTCTGGATCCCTTGGTAGTTCAGAAGCTCTTCCTCAAGTGGGGTCTCCCCACGGTGGATCTCTTTGCCAGTCCTCACAACCGGCAGCTTCCTCGCTTCTGCTCTCGTCAGCCACACCCCCTTCGGGTTGCGGCGGACGCCTTTCTGATCTCGTGGTCGGGGAGCCTTCTGTACGCTTTCCCTCCCATCCCGCTGGTCTCTCGGACTCTTTTCAAGGTTCTCCGAGACAAAGCCTTCATGATCCTGGTGGCCCCTCGCTGGCCCAGGCAGCCGTGGTTTCCACTCCTGCTGCAACTGGCGGTGGAGGGCCCAATCCCTCTGGGGTTACAACCGGATCTCCTCACTCAGGATCAGGGGTCCCTTCTGCACCCCAACCTCAGGTCTCTCAACCTTATGGCCTGGCTGCTGAGAGGGTAGTCCTTGCTCCCCTTCTCCTGCCGGCGGAGGTGGAGGAGGTCGTCTTAGCTTCGCGACGGCCTTCTACCCGCAAATGCTACGCCCTTAAATGGCGTCGCTTTGCAGTCTGGTGTACCCAACAGTCTCAGGATCCCTTCTCCTGCCCGGTGTCGGTGATCTTGCAGTACTTGCTGCACCTCTCTAATCTGGGACTTAAGTCCAACTCCGTCAAAGTTCACCTCAGTGCTCTTTCAGCACATCATGTGCCAGTGGACGGCAGACCTCTCTCCAATGACCCTCTCGTAGCGAGGTTTCTCCGAGGTCTCCTTCTACTTAAACCACCTCTGCGCCCGCCAGCGCCTGACTGGGACCTGAATGTGGTTTTGCAGCGGATCACCTGTCCGCCTTTTGAACCTATGGCTACCTGTTCTCTACGTTTTCTGTCTTGGAAAACACTGTTCTTGATAGCCCTCACTTCCGCTAGGCGCGTAAGTGAATTGCAGGCCCTCGTGTCTGATCCCCCTTACACTAGGTTCTACAAGAATAGGGTAGTCCTACGGACTCACCCAAAATTTCTGCCTAAAGTGGTCTCCCCTTTTCACATCAATCAGGAGGTGGTACTTCCAACCTTCTTTCCCAGACCACACTCCAGCCGAGCTGAAACGGTCCTCCATACCCTGGACTGTAGAAGGGCATTGAACTTCTACCTTGACCGTACGCGGGAGCACCGTAAAGCTGCTCAGCTTTTGTGTCTTTTGACCCCAATAAATTGGGGCTCCCGGTCTCCAAGCGTACTCTGTCCATCTGGGTTGCGGACTGTATCTCTTGGGCTTATGGGGCAGCCGGACTCTCCTTAGAAAGTCGAGTCACGGCTCATTGCGTTCGGGCAAAGGCCACGTCAGTGGCTTACCTCCGCTCTGTTCCGCTGGCAGACATCTGCCGGGCCGCTACTTGGTCTTCGAGCCAGACTTTTGCGGTCCATTACTGTCTCGAGAGGGAGTCCCGTAGGGACAGTGCTTTCGGACAGGCAGTCCTCCGTAATCTCTTTGAGGTCTGAGCAACTCCTACCCTCCATCCCGGATGTGGGCTACCGGTGGGTGATAATTCAGCGAAGATTCTATCCTTCTGTGCTGCTGAGCTAGAGGGAGCTCATTTTTGTGCTTAGGGTCTCCGGTAGCCTTGAGCTTGGGAGTCCCATAAGTGAGGACTGACTTCCTGCTTGGTCCTGGAGAAAGCGTAGTTACTCACCTGTAACAGGTGTTCTCCAGGAGCAGCAGGAATCAGTCCTCACTACCCTCCCTCCTCCCCTTGGAGTTGCAATCGTCTGCTTATGTTCTTTTTGCAAATTTTTATGCTGTCTTTTTTAGCTATGTCATCTGACTGGCTAAGATGGCACCCTCGGGCGGGAAGACGACCGCGCATGCGCGCTGCAATTCCCAAAGGCTTTCTTTGAAAGCTGGGGAAAATTGCTCCGCGAGGGCTCCGTCGGCGCCGACGTCACCCATAAGTGAGGACTGATTCCTGCTGCTCCTGGAGAACACCTGTTACAGGTGAGTAACTACGCTTTACTTCGGATCAATGGGTACTCAACATAGTCTTCCAGTGTTACGTTCTCGAATGTTCACAATCCATTCCCGATGCATTCGTCATCTCACCCGGGATAGATCCCTGAAGAGAAAGGCGATTCGCTCCACCGTGTGCTTCCTCCTTCTTCTGAGGGCTATTCGACCAGTTCCTCCAGCAGAGAGAGGCTGTGGTCGTTACTCCATTTATTTTGTGGTTCACAAGAAAGATGGGTCCTTCCGCACAGTTCTGGATCTCAAGGGCGTAAATCGATGTCTACGGGTTCCACGATTCCGAATGGAGACGTTTGTTGGGTGATCGAGGCGGTACGCGGAGGCGAGTTCCCCACCTCTCTAGATCTTGTGGAAGCTTACTTCCACATTCCCATCAGAGATGACCAACAGCATTTCCTACGGTTTGCAGTACTGGATCAGCACTTACAGTTTTGTGCAATGCCCTTTGGCCTGGCTTTGGCTCCGCACACCTTTTCCAAGGTTATGGTAGTGGTCGCAGCAGCTCTGCGCAAACGGGGAATCCGAGTTTGTTTATTGTTTATTGAGAACTTAATATACCGCTCATTAAAAAAGCGTCTGAGCGGTTTACAAACACGTCAAAAGGCTGCTGGAAAAGAGAAAACGCCAGGACAGGAAAAGAAAGAATAGAGTTAAAGAATAGAGTGGGGGATAAAGGGTGAGAGAACAAGTGAAAGGAGTAGGCTGGTAAGTGCGCTTCAGCAGGGGGGGGAGGGAAAGAGGGATGGTAGGAGGGGGAAAGTCAAAGGCGGAGCAGAAAAGGTAGGTTTTTAGTTTGGCCTTGAAGGTTTTGAGGGACGGTTCCAGTCGGAGGGCTGTGGGGAGTGAGTTCCAGAGACGAGGGCCGAGGAAATAGAAGGCAGAGGAACGGGTAGATTCCAGATGGGCCTGGGATGGGGAAGGGAGAGACCTGCGATTTACGTGAAAGGAGCGGAGAGGACGGTGAGAGGAGTGAAGATGAACCAGGAGTGAAGATGAACCTGGGCGGATGAACCTGTTTGGAAGCACGTCAAGCGGTGACTCAAGTAGTTTCTTTCCTCGAGAATCTTGGATGGGTGGTCAATATGTCCAAGAGCCATCTTCATCCATCCCAGCAACTAGAGTTTCTAGGAGCCCGCTTTGACACCGTGCAGGGGAAAGTCTTCTTGACACGCGAGCGGCTTCGCAAATTCATGGGCTTGCTTTGTTTGTTTCTTCTTCAGACAGCTCTGAGGGTCTGGGATTACCTTCAAGTCCTGGGGTCCATGGCAGCCACTATCGAAGTCGTGCCTTGGGCCAGAATGCACACGAGGGAGCTTCAGAGGTCTCTCCTTTTCACGCTGGTCACCTGTGTCGGAAGTCTATGACATTCGGCTTCCGCTCCTCCCAGACACTTGACGCAGACTCCAGTGGTGGCTGGTGCCCTGTCATCTCCTCAGGGGAGTTTCCCTAGAGAACCCTCGTTGGGTCCTAGTAACAACAGATACGAGTGTCCACGGGTGGGATGCTCTCTGCCAGCATCAGTCGACGCAGGGCACTTGGTCGATTCACGAAGCACACTGGTCCATAAATCGACTGGAAGCGCGAGCGGTTCACCTCTCCCTAAGACATTTTCTGCCTCTTCTCAAAATCAGGCGGTACGGGTTCTATGCGACAATGCAACAACAGTGACATATATCAACCGCCAGGGCGGCACCAAGTTTCTAGGTGTAGCCAGGGAAATGTCCCTTCTCCTTCCCTGGGCAGAGGCACATCTGCAGACTCTCTTGGCACAGCATATCGCCGGGGTGGACAACTTTCAGGCCGATTTCCTTAGCCGACACGCTCTCGATCCCGGAGAATGGGAGCTAGCCCCTTGGGCGTTTCAGAAGGTTTTGCGAGCATGGGGGCATCCAGTAATGGATCTAATGGTGATGTCAGCGAATACCAAGGTACCGTAATTTTTCAGTCGCAGGAGGGAGTTTCAGTCCTCCGGATTGGATGCCCTGGCTCAACCATGGCCGCAGGAGGCTATGCTGTACATCTTTCCCCCAAGGGTACTAATCAGCAAAGTGCTTCGGAGAGTTCACACACACCGGGAGAGAGTGATCCTAATGGTTCCGGACTGGCCTCGGAGGCCCTGGTATGCGGATCCCATCTGCTTAACGCGAGTCCCGCCACTGCCTCGGGGGTCTCGCCGCTGGTCCAATTATGATGGACAATCCGGCTCCTTACTCGCTTATGGCCTGGCTCTTGAAAGCCGCTGCCTAAGCAAGAAGGGTTACTCGAGTCGCGTGGTCGTGACCCTTCTGAAGGCGCGCCGCTTGTCAACTTCGCTAGCGTATTCCCGCGTTAGGCGAGTCTTCGATTCCTGGTTCGTGCAGCACTGTATCTCTCCTTGGAGGTCGGGAATCCCGAATATCCGTATCTTCCTCCACGATGGCCTGGATAAAAGTCTAGCCTTGAGGTCTCTTTGGGTTCAAGTAACGGCATTAACTTGTTTCCGAGGTCCTGTTGGGGGTCGCTCTATAGCATCCCATGCAGATGTGTCCCGTTTCCTTAAAGCAGCTAAGGTAGTCCCGATCACCAGTTCGCCCTCCGGTGTCAACATGGGATCTTTCCCTTGTCCTAAAAGCCTTGATGCAGGCGCCTTTTGAGCCGCTTAAACACATCACGTTGAGAGATTTGACGCTTAAGGCAGTATTTCTAGTAGCGATAACTTCGGCACGAAGGGTATCCGAAATACAAACACTTTCATGCAGGGATCCCTATCTTGCCTTCTCGAAGGAAGGAGTTTTCTTGCGTACTGTTCCTTCATTCCTTCCAAAAGTACTTACGCCTTTTCATATCAATGAGCCAATTTTCCTGCCCTGTTATTCTGAGGATCAGTGTACGGGCGAGAATAAGGGACTCCGTTCTCTGGATCTCGGTAGGATCCTTCGTAGGTATCTTCAGGAGACAAATCCTTTCCGTACCTTTGATCACTTTTTTGTGCTTTTTGCGGGACCCCATGAGGGTCAAGCTGCTTCCAAACGCACGGTCTCTCGCTGGCTGCAGTTAGCAATTGAATCTGCATACATCCTTAAGGGAAAATCTGTCCCTCTCAGTCTTCGGGCGCACTCTATGCGGGCGCAAGCTACATCTTGGGCAGAGGGCTCTCACGTTCATCCTCTTGATATCTGCTGGGTGGCCACCTGGTCCTCCCTGTCCACTTTTGTGCGTCATTATCGGCTCGATATTCAATCTTGGGAAGAGGTGCAGTTCGGGGCAAAGGTTGTCTCGATGGCCGTATCTTCCCACCCAAAGAGCAGTTAGCTTGGGTACTTCTCGCTTGTCTGGACTGGCCTAGCATGATGTACTGGAAGGGGAAATTTTCACTTACCATTAATTTCCTTTCCTGGAATCCTGCTAGACCAGTCCAGGACCCTCCCTATTCTGGATATCTGGTTCAGAGGTGTATTGCTGAGGAGCCAGGACTTTGCAGCAGAGCATTATCGCCTCTTGTATATAGTATGGTTTCTGTTTTTCCTTATTTTTTGGTTCATGGTTACATCTGTTTGAGTATGGCTTTTTACAATACTGGAGCGTCCTCTACTGGGTTCAGCTACATATTACCAGGGAACAGCTAATCAGGCTGCTGGAAGTTTTTTTCTATTTCTCTGTTTCCAACATCTGCTGGTAGGGGGATTAAACCCGCTAGTCTGGACTGGTCTAGCAGGATTCCAGGAAAGAAGATTAACGTAAGTGAAAATTTCCCCTTTCTAGCAGAGCTCTTACGAGTGCACTGCTCTTCCTAAAGGACAGAGAGGCAAACAGAGCTAAGCACAGGTCAAAGACAGGAAAAGGGTGCTAACGAGTGCACTGCTCTTCCTAAAGGACAGAGAGGCAAACAGAGCTAAGCACAGGTCAAAGACAGGAAAAGGGTGCTAAACAATACCTCTGCAGGGGGGAGGGGTTAGTCACTTAGGTAGACTAAGAGCAGAGACAGGAAAAAAAGTTTAAATTCTGCAACTATGGAGACAGAGCAAGGATAGATATTGAATTAAAAGTTAACCTGGCCAACACAGACAGGCCAGATAGTTGAAGGAAGCAGAAAACTCCTAGGACACAGGGCAGCAGCTATACATGTGTAACTTCTGACTTCATATGAGACTGCTGCATTGAAATTAGCACAGTCAGTCCATAAAAAGAAGATCCCTTAATTCAATCTATCAAAGGCTTACTAACTTGGTGGATGCAACCCAATAAACCTTTTGTCAGAAATCCTTTCACTATACCATATCAACTATTGTACTTTACACATATGCGTCCACCGTTATTTGGGGAACACATCTGTGTGTGTCCTCAAAGGCCGCTGGAACAGTTATTATTGTATGGTATGCATCATTCTTCTGGAGTAATGAACGATCTACAAGGTTATCAAAATCTTCAAACTATGGCTACTGAAGCAGAAGGTCATGGTCAGGACAGACAACCAAGCAGCAATATTTCAACAAACAAGGAGGTTCTGGATCTCTTCCCTTATGCCTAGAAGCAACAAAGATTTGGCATCTTGTATGCTGTCTGAAAACGACTCTACAAGCAGTCTATCTTCCTGATCAAGAAAACTAACAAGCAGACTCCCTAAGTTGACAGCTAGATTCCCCACAAGATGTCTCCAGAGCAGGAGGTTGCAGAATTTATTTTTCAGAAATGGAGAACACCAGACATAGAGCTATTTGCAACAAAGCAAAATGTAAAATATCTATAGATTTGTTCCATACATCAAAGTACCTAGAATAGCACATAATGCTTTTGCAATTCCATGAAATACAGTAATTCTCTATGCCTTTTTCCTCGGTTTCCATTCATCCAAACATTATTGCACAATATTCAAATAGAGGCACAAATCATCCTCATTGCTCCTTGATGGCAGCAACAGATCTGGTTTCCTAGACTTTCCTTCCTATGCTCAGAGCCACCCATACCCTTTGGTCAAACTCTCCTGAGCCAGGGAAATTCTGATCCATCAGAATCTTTGCAGTCTCTCCCTGATGAGATGGAAATTGAACCACAACATTTTAGATTCTCTTCAAATAACTTCAGACATAAAGAACATTATAATGGCTTCTAAGAGGGCATCAACACACAAATCTTATCAAAGTAAATGGAAAATATTTGTGGCATGGGTCACATCCTCTTACCTACCTCATCTCATGGTTTCAGGCCTGAAAACAACAGCCATACATATTCACCTAGTGGTCAGCACCGCCTACCATAACCAAATGGAGGGAAAAACCTCCATCCTCCCATCCATTACTTTCCTGATTCATGAGAGGACTAATGAATACCAGACCACCCACAAAACCCCCATCTCCTGTTTTGGGACTTATTATATTGTTCTTGCCCAGTCCATGGACAGTTGAGCCTTTAGGACTAGATTCTTTAAAACATGTCACATGGAAGACCATTTTCATAATCATCACCTCTGCCTGAAGGATTTTTGAAATCCCTATACTCCATTTTTCCACAATAGAGTTCTCCTTTGCACACATCTCATGTTTCTCCCCAAAGTAATCTCCAAGTTCTATATCGACCCGTCCATTGTCTTACTGACACTTTTTTCACAGGATCTTCCCTACATACATTGTCCTGCAGATGTGCACTCCTTTACTGCCTTCAAGCAACTAAGGATGTCAGGAAAACCCACAACCCATCACCTGTAATCCTGGTAGTCTGGGCAAGCTACTTTCTAAAAGAAATCTATCAACCTGGGTTTCTAACTATGAATGTCTGTTATTAACAGGGAAATATTCAGCCCCCAGGAACAGCAGGGCCCCTTCAGTTTTGAGTGAAGGGTGCTTTAATGAAAAGCCTAAGGGCTATTTCCCTTTAAGGAATCTGCAAGGATTCATACCTTCAAAAAACATTACTGTCTGGACCAGGCTTCCCAGCAAGATACTGCCTTCAGCCAGGCAGTCCTTAAAAACGTGTTTTCTACTTAGATACTTTCCCTCTCTCTAGACTGGAAATCACCACACAAACATAAAAAGAACAAAAAAGCAAAATGGAAAGACTGATGCAGAGAAAGGTCTAAAGCTACGGATTCACCAGTAAGTGTGGCTGCATGGAGCTGTGTGTCCCATGGAGAAAGCGAAGTTTCTTATCTGTAATGAGAATTATCCATAGATAACAGCAGCCTGCAGCCCCACTCTCCTGCCATACCCATAAAAATAAAAAAAAGCGAATGACAGAAATATATACTAATAGCAAGAGACGTCCAACTTCTTTTGATATGACATTCATGCGGCAGGATGAATGTCATATCTTGAGGCAACAAAGAGCAGGCAAGTTATGGCAGGAGCATGATCAGAGGCATGACGGAAGACTTCTATCGACTAGAGGAGGGCTCCATTTACACAGGCTCTATGCAGGACATCTCCATCAAGTGTGGCTGCAGGTTGCTATTGTCTGTGGAGAAGCCCAGTGCAGTAAGTAACTTTGCTTTTCTTTGTTTTGAAAGCGGTAATGAGCATTGATGCGTACATTAACGCACTTAGCTATTTGAACAGCAGCAAGCAAACACACAGATGTTATGGCATATGAACTTTATTGTCTTCAGATGTTTTACACCACAGAGGCAACAAAGTTTAGATCAAAATTAGGCAGTACATTGGTGAAGAATCAGATTTTCATGTTTTGAAGAATCCATGTACATAACCATCTATGCATTAGGGAATGTTTGGCTTGATCTAATTACAACATCTTGGCTTCTACTTTATCCATCTTTTTTGGGCCTGTTGAGGTAGCAGATTTAATCTAGAAACCAAAGCAATACAGATTCTTCTGTTAATAAGAACATTAATACCAGTGCTTCCCTAATTTTATGTAGCTGCAACCTGATTTTAGTGAGGCAAACAAGCAGAGCATCCAGCCCCATCTTGGATTCTGTGCTGCTGCTCTAGGTCCAATGTAGAGTTGGTTGTGGTGTTGCCATAGTCATCTGCCTCCCATTGGGCCCACACAAGCCCGCACAGGCTGATAATTGACTCTTTCCTTTTTTTTGTTGCTATGGCCATGACACCAAATATAGATTTTGAGACCGCCATTTGAGACTGTGACCCCTAGTTTTGGAAATACTGATTAAGATGTGATAGTTCATGCTTTACCTGAAAGTCACAGCCCTCTTGGGATGCTTGAACTATTTCACCACTTGACTCCCAGTGTTGCTGGTTCACAAACCCTCCCCCCCCCAGTCCACCACTCCTTCAGTATATGCACTAATTCACTACTAGGCTGTTGTTGTTAAGTGCCGTCGAGTCGGAGTCGACTCATGGCGACCCTCTGGATAGCTATCCTAAATTGTGTTCGCTCTTCAGTCAGGCCACTACTAGGCTACTAGTAAACAAATCTTTGGTGTCCAGTCAGGCGGCTCAGTGTTGATAGAGTGTCACCCATAGCTGCTGTTATTGTATTGTATTGATCCATCTCATTGCTGGCTTTCCTTTTTTTACATTTGATCTTCCTTCCTTCTCTATTTCACTGGATAATTTTACATTCCTCCCTGTTTCCTCAGCTCGCAACCTTGGATTCATCTTTGACTCTACTCTCTCTTTCTCTTAACACATCCAACAGCTAAAATCTGTCACTTTTTTCTCTAAAACAATGGCAAAATTTGTCCCTCCCCTTCTGTAGGCACTGCTAAGACCCTTATCCATTCACTAGTCATCTCCCGTCTTGACTATTGTAACCTGCTCTTCACTTCTTTCTCTCAGAATCGTCTTTCTCCCCTTTAATTTGCACGGCTTATCTTCCGCCAGGTTTGCTATGTTCATGTAACCCCTTTTCTCAAGTCACTTTACTGGCTCCCTATCCATTTCCGCATCCAGTTCCCACTTCTACTACTTACCTATAAGTACATTCATTCTGCAGCTTCTCACTACTTTTCCTCTTATCTCACTCTACACTTCTCCTCGGGAACTCTGCTCCTCTGGCAGATCTCTTTTATCTGTGCCCTTCTCTGCCACTGCCAACTCCAGACTTCATCCATTCTCCCTTGCTGCTCCATATGCCTGGAACAAATTACCTGAGTCAGTGCATCAGGCTCCTTCTATGGCCCTATTTAAGTCCAGGCTAAAGACCCACCTATTTGAAGCTGCTTTTGGATCCTGATGCCCTCATTCTCTTGCCCACTACTTATGTGTATCTTACCATACTCTAGTCCCCAGTTTTGGTATGTGTCTTGTCTTGCTTAGATTGTAAGCTCTAATAAGCAGGGGCTGTGTCTTACATCTATATGTACAGTGCTGCGTATGCCTTGTAGCACTATACAAATTAGTAGTAGTAGTAGCAATAAACATGATGTCTTTCGCTAATGATCTCTCTGTTTGCATGATGTATCCAAAGTATGAAAGTCAGTCTTGTCATCTGAGGTTCTAAAGAAAGCTTAAGTTTGATTTTCTCTAGTACTGACTAGTTTGTTCTTCAGGCAGGCCATGGTAGACAAAATATTCTTTGTCAGCATAGTAATTCAAGGGCATCAATTTTCTTCTTGTCTATCTTTTTCACTGTCCAACTTTTGCATCCATATGATGTTATTAAAAATACCATGGCTTGGACAAATTGAATCTTTGTTTGGAGAGAGACATCTCTGCTCTTGAAAATCTTGTCTAGATCCTTTATAGCTATTTTGCCAAGAGCAATGTGTCCTCAGATTTCTCAACTGCTTGTCGTTTCTTTTTTGATTATTGATCCAAGCAGGTTAAAGTTGTCAACTATTTCAGTTTCTTTTCCATCAATGATAAACTTATTGATTTTTCTAGTTGTCATGATCTTTGTTTTCTTTTTGTTAAGGTGCAGGCCCATTTTAAGACTATGGGGTCTGTTTACCAAGCAGCGCTAGCAGCTTCCATGCGATATCGGAGCTGGGCTCCATTTTATTAAATAGGGCCGCAGCTTTGATATCGCACAGAAGTCACTAGCGCTGCTTAGTAAACAGACCCCTGTGTTCCTTGATCACACCTCAGTTGTCTAAATACAATCCCGCTTCTCTGATTTGTTCTGCACATAAATTAAAGAGATAGGGGGGAAAGTATGCAGCCTTGTACACCTTTGCTGATTTTAAACCATTCTGTTTCTCCTTGTTCTATTCGAACTGTTGCTTCTTGATCACTGTAAAGGTTGTGCAAGAGAGCTGTCTGGTGTTTTGGTATACCCATGCTTCTTAATGTGGCCTAGAGTTTGTCATGGCCTTGCTGTAGTCAATAAAACACATATAGATATCTTTTTGGTATTTTTTTGTCTTCTCAAGGATCCATCTAACATCAGCAATGATGTCTGCCGTTCCTCTTCTTTTCCTGCTTTCACTTCAGACACTTATCATTTCAGGGATGGTTATAGTCTCTGCTGAATGAACTTGAGTAGAATCTTGCTGGTATGTGGGATCAAAGCATTTGTGCAGTAATTTCCATAGTCAGTCAAATCACCTTTCTTCAGTATGGGTATAAATGTTGATCTTTTCCAGTTAGTTGGTCATAATATCTTCCAAATTTCCTAGGAGAGCCTTGTAAGCATGGTAACAGCCGCATCTGATTGCTGTAATACTTCCATGGGAATGCCATCAGTGCTCGGTGCTTTGTTCTTTGATAATGTTCTCAATGCTGCTTCGACCTCTTCTTTCTTCACCAATGGTTCCTGATCATAGGGTAGGGGTTGAAATAGTTGTTGGTCCACTTGATCTTTATGGTATAATGACTATATTCTTAACACCTTTTTCTTGATCTTCTCAGTATCGTTCAATATGGATCCTTGAGAATCTTGTAGCATTCCAATTCGAGGCTGGAATTTCCTTATCGTCCCTCCAGTCTAGTCCCGGAAACTCTGGAGTTGTGATCCTCTTCCAGCAGCTTGGAGACTGATCAATGTCATTCTTTGATATAAGGACTCAGGCACCGCCTCCTCACTCCAGTTTAGATCAGTCTCCAAGCAGCTAGGAGGTTGTGAGCCGGAGTCCCGGTTCACTAGAGGAGCAATTAAGTTTTTAGAGTGAAGTGAATTGGGGATTTTATTTCTTTTATTTGTTGCTATTGTTTTTGATTTGCAGAGGAAAATTTCTAGTATACTCGGGTTGGAGGGGGGTGTTCTCATTTAAGGGTCTGTGCCTTTAAATTTAGCCGTGAAGGGCCTCCCTCTCTGGCTTCCTTATCGGGTGCTGGGTTAGGGCTCCGGTGCAGGGGGAAGATCCCGGGTATAAATCTGCTGGGGTAGACGTGTGATTTTTGGCAGCAGCCCTTCCCCGACGCCTCACAGAAGTGATTGCCTGTTTGCGTCTGGTGGATTGGGCCGGGTGAGTGAGCGAAGCAGCGGCTGCAGTGCTGTCTTTACCTGCCGGTTCTCTGCATCGGGGAAGCCTAGCCCGAGGGCGAGAATCAGTTTGCAGCAGGCAGTCTGATGAACGGATGCAGGGTTGGGACTAGATTCGGGCAGTCAGGTAAGCCCCAGAATTCTTTTTCTCAGCGAGTGGCTTCATACCGCCGGGGCAGGGAGCAGGTCGCGTCGCATGGTTTTTTTTGGCGGGAAAACGCCGGCAGCGAGAGCGGGGAAACAAGCGGTTGTAGCTTGGTCCTGAAACTTCGTTTTGAATTCGTTCTGGTATGATTCAGCTCCCACAGGGACCTGCTCATTTGTGTGAAACCTAAAAAAAAACAACAAAAAAACGGCCCGGGTGATAGGGGTTCGTTTCGAAGAGCTGCTGGTGGGATTCCTTGAGAAAGGGGGTATTCTTCTGGAGGGGTCCAGGCAAGGCAGCAGTGCACTGCGACAGAGCAGTCAATATGCCAGGAAAGGTGTTATGTCTGCTCCGTGGAATGAAGCGGTCAATGGTGTCAGAGGCCGGGGTATGTAAGAGCTGTAGCCAGGCGGCCCTGGCGGATCAGAAGCTTGTGGATGCGGCGGAGGGCCAGGAAGGGCTTCTGGAGGGTCCTCTGTCTCCGGGGGTGGAGCTGGATGATCCAGTACCGGGTCCATCCTCGCAGCCAGATGGGACGGTGGCTCAGGCTTCCTTCCCGGCTGAGTTATCTGCAATTTTCTACCCAGACTTTGTGGCTCTGATCCAGAAGGTGTTCGGTGGTGCAAACAGGGAGGCGTCCTCGTCGGTGGGGCTCGGTCCCGTGGCTGGGAGCCTGGGACATAAGAGGCCAGGAACTCTGATGCCGATGGCTGCTTCAGCGCCCTTGCCGAAGAGAGCGCGAGGGGAGTTTGAAAAGCTGAGTCTGTCAGTGTGTTCTGAGGATTTGCGTATGGAAGGTGAGCAGGATCCGGACTTGGACGAGGAATTGGAGGAAGGTGAAATTACAGAGCAAGAGGATCAGGCCAGAGTGGTGCGGATCTTTCGTAGAGAGGAGTTGCCCGCTCTCATTTCTGAAACGTTGAAGGCGCTGAATGTTCCGGTATCGGGACCAGTGGAAGAGGCGGCGTTGGAGGATCCGCTATTGCTAGCCTTTAGGAAAACGCAAAGGGCTTTCCCGATGCATAGAGTGATAAAGGAAATGATTCAAGGGGAGTGGGACATGCCTGAGGCAACTCTTAAGGGCTCTAGGGTAATGTCTCGCTTGTATCTGCTGGTGGAGCAGGATAAGGAAATCTTTAAGTTGCCGAGAGTGGATGCGGCGGTGTCAGCGGTGACTAAGAAGACGACCATTCCCGTAGAAGGGAGTGCGGCTCTCAAGGATACTCAGGACAGAAAGCTGGATGCTTTGTTGAGGCAGGTGTTTGAGGTGAATGCGCTTTCCATTCAAGCGTCAATTTGTGGAGCTTGGGTGGCAAGGGCCTGTTTGCGCTGGGCTCAGCAAGTCCAGGGGGGTCGTGAGCAGGACTCGCTGGATGAGGCAGCGCGGCTGGAGCCCGGAGCGGCTTACCTCGCGGATATTCATTATGACCTTATCAGGGGGCTTTCGAACAGTATGGCCTCAGTGGTAGCGGCGAGGAGATATCTGTGGTTGCGCAATTGGGCAGCGGATGCCTCCTCTAAGGCCCGGTTGAGTTAGCTTCCCTTTAAGGGGAAACTTCTTTTTGGAGAGGATCTGGACAAGATTGTCAAGGATTTGGGTGAGTCCAAAGGGGGTAGGCTTCCTGAGGACAAGCAGAAACCGGGGAGGTTTCCGTCCCTGGCTAGGGTCATGCAGAGAGATTTTCGTCGTTGGCGGACTTCCAGGTTTCCCCCTACTCAGAGAGGGCGTTTCCCTTATAGAAACCAGGGGTTTCGTGGTTTCCGGGGGGCCAACAGAGGATTTTCAGCCTCCTCTGCGGGTACCAAAAAGCGACAATGAAGTCAGGAAGGCCCAGGTAGAGGTAGCGGTCGGAGGTCGTCTACAGGAGTTTTATGCTGCCTGGGCCGAAATTACGTCAGATCAGTGGGTGCTAGAAGTGATTCGAGAGGGTTATACATTGGAGTTTCAGAGACCGGTGACCGACTCGTTTGTCCAGTCCCCTGGCAAGGCGCGTCACAAGCGCGATGCGGTTCAACAGACGTTAAACAGGTTGTTGGAGCTCAAAGCGGTTGTGCCTGTGCCTCCAGAACATTGCGGCTTAGGTCGATACTCCATTTATTTTGTGGTGCCAAAGAAGGAAGGAACGTATCGGCCAATTATGGATTTGAAAAGAGTGAATCGGTGTCTCCGGGTTTTCCCATTTTCGTATGGAGACACTGAGGTCGGTAATCATGGCGGTCAGAAAGGGGGAGTTTCTGACGTCGCTCGATTTAGCCGAGGCGTATTTGCACATTCCGATTCGCCCGGAACATCAGTGATTCCTCCGGTTCGCGGTGCCGATGGGACACTTTCAGTTTCGGGCTTTACTGTTTGGTCTAGCCACAGTGCCATGCACCTTTATCAAGGTCATGGTGGTCGTGGCGGCGACGTTGAGAAAGGATGGGGTTCTGGTTCATCCGTATCTCGACGACTGGTTGATTCGAGCGAAGTCACGACGGGAGAGCGAGGAGGCGACTTGCAAGGTCGTCAGCTTCCTTCAGAGTCTAGGATGGGTAGTCAATATGGCCAAGAGCAGTCTGGTTCCATCTCAGAATCTCGAGTATCTGGGGGCAAGGTTCGATACGGCGGCAGGCAGGGTGTTTCTGCCTCAGCATCGGGCAGTAGCGTTAAGGAAGTTGGTGCAGAGATTTCTCGACAGGCCGCGTCCCACGGCATGGCATTATTTACAGCTCCTGGGAACGATGGCGGCGGCGATCGAGTTGGTGTCCTGGGCGAGGGCACATATGAGGCCACTGCAGCGGGTATTGCTCAGACGGTGGTCTCACCAGAACGACCCGCTGTCTCGGCGGCTGGTCTGTCCGGAGGAGACTCGGAGGGCATTGCAGTGGTGGTTACGTCCGGAGTCCTTGACGAGAGGAATGCCGTTGGAGACACCGAATTGGGTACCACTGACTACGGATGCCAGCCTTTTCGGTTGGGGAGCGCATTTTCAGGGCAGATTCGCGCAGGGTCAGTGGTCGGCGCAGGAGAAGTCCTGGTCGATAAACCGATTGGAGCTCAGTGCCGTGTTAAGGGCGCTGCTAAGTTTTCTGCGATTTCTGAAAGGTGCGGCGATCCGGGTGTTTTCGGACAATGCGACCACAGTGGCCTACATCAACAGACAGGGGTGCATGGGCAGTGCTCCTCTGGAGGATGAAGCGGATCACTTATTCCAGTGGGTCGAGGAAAATCTGCAGGCGCTGTCGGCGGCGCACGTGGCAGGAGTAGACAATGTGGCAGCCGACTTCTTAAGTCGGGTAAAGGTAGACCCCGGGGAGTGGAGGCTTCATCCAGAGGTGTACGACATGGTGGTGCAGCGCTGGGGAGCTCCGATAATGGATCTCATGGCCACGTTCAACTCGGCGAAGATCAGTCGGTTCTTCAGCAGGCGGAGAGAGCGAATGTTGGAAGAGCTGGATGCTCTTATCCAGGACTGGCCGGTGGGTCAGCTACTCTACGTGTTTCCGCCCTGGGTGTTAATCGCACGCGTGGTGCGCTGCATCGAACGTCACAGAGGATTAGTGATTTTGATCACCCCGGATTGGCCGCGAAGGCCATGGTATGCGGATCTCAGGAGGTTGGTAGTAGAAGAGCCTTGGAGGCTGCCGGTCAGGCAGGACCTTCTGATTCAGGGCCCGTTGTTCATGCCTCAGGTAGCTCGGTTCTCGCTTACGGCATGGCTCTTGAAAGGGCAAGGTTGAGAGCTAAGGGCTACTCGGAGGCAGTGGTGTCCACCTTATTGGGTGCACGTAGGAGGTCTACTTCGCTGGCGTATGTTCGAGTGTGGCGTATTTTTGAAGCTTGCTGTGGTGACAAGCATTGTGAGGCGTTGCGAGCGTCAGTGCCGCAGATTTTAGCGTTTTTGCAGGTTGGTTTTCAAAAAGGGTTAGCAGCCGCTTCCTTACGGGTGCAGGTGGCGGCGCTTTCCTGTTACAGGGGGAAGGTTAAGGGCAAAGCGTTAGGAGTTCATCCGGATGTGAAGAGGTTTTTGAAGGCGGTAAGTCTGTTACGGCCTCCGTGCAGGTCCCTAGTGCCTACGTGGGATCTGCAATTAGTTTTGGAGGTGTTAGGAAAGCGTCCATTTGAGCCTTTGGCTGAGGCAACGTTGAAGGATTTGACGTTAAAGGTGGTATTCTTGGTGGCTATTGCGTCAGCAAGAAGGATTTCAGAGTTACAGGCGCTGTCGTGTAGGGAGCCTTTTCTGGCCTTCTTTGTGTCAGAGGTGGTTTTGAGACCGGTGCCGTCCTTTTTGCCAAAGGTGCTGTCTCCCTTTCATGTGAATCAGGTGGTGTCCCTGCCGGTTTTCCACACGGATTCACAGGGGGCCTCGGAACGGCAGTTGCATCGGTTGGATGTCCGAAGGGCGTTGAAGAGGTACCTCAGTAGAACTGCGGAGTTCAGACGGTCGGATAGGCTGTTTGTGTTGTTCGGGGGGCCTCGCAAAGGAGAGGCAGGGTCCAAAGCATCCATTGCCAGATGGATAAAGGCAGCGATTGCGTTGGCGTATTTGCTGAAGGGAAAGGAGGTTCCTGAAGGCTTAAGAGCGCATTCGACTAGGGGGCGGGCCACGTCTTGGGTGGAGTGCAAGTCTGTGCCGCCGGTAGAAATTTGTAAGGCAGCGACATGGTCCTCCCTGAATTCGTTTGTCAGGCATTATCGTCTGGATGTACAGGCGAGTAGGGATACCTGTTTTGGATCGGCAGTGCTTCAGGCTGGTCTGGCAGGTCCCGCCCGGTGAGTTCTTTTACTGCTCTGTTACTTCTCCAGAGTTTCCGGGACTAGACTGGAGGGACGATAAGGAAGTTTAAATTAGACTTACCTGCTAATTGTAGTTCCTGAAGGAACTCCAGTCTAGTCCCGGACCCCGTCCCGTTTTTTCTTTGTCTGATTTGGAGCCTGAAGCGGAGGATGTTACAGGTAAGAGACTGCAGTGCATGCCAGTTCTTCGCATTCATGTGGGGGACAGTAGATATTTGGGTTCTTACCAAACAAAAAAAAAAAAAAGAAGGAAGCGAGGGCCTTCGCAGGTGAATTTCCAGGTTACGGAGATATTGGTATAATGTTTAAAGGGTTCAGGTTTCATATAATTGGTTTACATGTGTTTTTATACTTAATTGTTGCTCCGGTGAGTCTGCTTTGTCAATAGGTTACTGGAGTGAGGAGGCGGTGCCTGAGTCCTTATACCAGTGTCATCAAAGAATGACGTTGATCAGTCTCCAAGCTGCTGGAAGAGGATCACAACTCCAGAGTTTCCGGGACTAGACTGGAGTTCCTTCAGGAATTACAATTAGCAGGTAAGTCTCTAATTTAAACTTTCTCTTTAACTCTAATAACGCTAGGAAAGCCGATCTTGTTCTTCCTCTAATAGTTCCTGATTCTGTATCCTTGCATGCGTCATTGTAGTACTTCTTGTCTCATCTTGCTGCACGTTGGAAATCTCTGAGTTCTGTGATTGCCTCTCTTTCTCCTCTGGGTTTAGTTTCTCTGCATTTCTTGGCAATTTTCAGAGTTTCTTTGGCCATCAATTTTGGCCGTTTTTGCTTTTTCACCTTCTGTAGAAACTTCCCAGTTTCTTCAAACACATCCCATAACATTTCTGATAATCTGTCATTTGTACCCAAAGCAGAAAATCAATTTTGCAGGCAATCTTTAAATTCAAGTAGCATATTCTCAAGGTCATAGTTTACTTCATTCATGAGTGGCTTGCTCTTTTTCAGCTTTAGCTTGAGTTTGCATTCTAGTAAATGGTGATCTTTTACCACATTCAGCTCCAGGTTTTGTCTTTGTTGATGTTATTGATCTTTTCTAGTGTTGATTTTTTGTACAATACATTGGTTGAAGTCCATGTGTTCAGTTGCTGCTTCTGTTGCTGGAAGAAGGTGCTTGAGATGAATAGATTGTTGGTCTTGCAGAATTCTAAGTCCATATTTTCCAACCAATTTGCCTTCTTTGCAGCTTTTGACTCTCATTTCATGCACAGCTACATCAGCAGTCAGACATCCCGAGGGCTTTGATCCAGCCACATCATAAATGTTGGCTTCCTTATCATCCCTCCAATCCAGTCCCGCACCTCTGGGTAGTGTATCTCTTCCAGCAGCTTGGAGACTGAGCATGTCATCTTTTGATGACTCTAGTGTACTTAAGCAGCTGGCACCAGCTCCAGTAAGTTCAGTCTCCAAGCAGCCAGAGGAGGTAGTGAGCCAAGGTGTTGGACTCATTGTAGGGGCATACATAGGAGCCATAGGTTTCTAGCCCGAGTTAGTTTTTTTTTTCCTGTAGTTGTAGGGTTGTTCTTTTTTTTTTCTTTATTTTCATTTGGCTAGCTTACTGGGAAAAAAGGAGCTATTAAGAGCAGCAGTTTCAAAAGGCAGCAAGGAGAAGATCTTCCCCCCTCTGCAGAGTGGGGGGGGGGTGTCTTTTGATGGCGGCAGCATTCCGGGGATGAAGACGACTCTCGAACCCATCACCGGATGAGGAGCCGCCACTCAGGCATAGACCGGCAAAGGACCAGTTCCAGGGCAGGCTTCTCAGCGCCGAAGCCGAACAGTAGCAGCTGAGTGCAAGGAGAAAGAAGACATGGTTCCTTAGCGTCCCTCTAGTCCAGTCCCGGAACCATAGAGTTGTGAACCTCCACCAGCAGCTTTGGAGACTGAACATCTTCATCTCTTTGATCATCCAGCTATATGCAGCCCCAAGGACCGCCCACACATCAGTATCTCAGTCTCCAAGCAGCTTGGAAGTCAGAGCCCAGAACTGGGCTCCTTAGGAACAAATAAGCAGAGCTTTAGTGTTTTATTATTTTCTAGATTTAGGTGCTGGGCTGCTGCTGTGGAGGAAATCTTTGACTGTGTCCCTTCTGTCTTTCTCTAATCTGTTTTTTTCTCTCTGTCTCTCTCTGTCAGTCTCCCCATAGGTCAAACAAGCAGGGGAGCTGCACAGGACACAGGTCTCCTTTCTACCGAACCCCCTTGGTGGGTGAGGAGAAGGTTGAAGACAATTACAGGCAGCAATTGAATACAGCAGTAGGCTCTGAGGGTCCCCTGACTGATTTAGGGGTTCCCCGAGCTGCCCTGAGCGGTTATTACTCTGTTATTGACTCTGATAACTGCTACTCAGAGCTTGGGACAGGCACGCTGGACAGCACTCTCAGTGTTTTGACCCCCCCTCCACTCCTGTGTGTGGGTGAGTAGAGTTTGAAGCTTTTTCTTTCTAAAGGCAGTGGTGGAGGCCTTGGGGTGGCCTGGAATCAGCTCTGGGGAGTGTTTTAGACCTTTTGGGTATTTTTTCTGGTCCTTTCTTTGGCGGGATCGGGTCCGGCGGCCATTTTGGATTTTTTTCAAAGTTGTTTTTCTTCGTGTTTTTTTTAGGGATAGGAGCTTCGTTTTTGCATTTCTTGGTAAGATATCAGCTAATTGACTCCAGCTCTATCTAATCCTGCAATTTGGAGCGTTTTTGAGCACTTTTAAAATTGCGATTTTTTTTTTCTGCTCTGTTTGCTTCAGCAAGGTGTTCCTGCTTTGCTGGCAAAGGGCTGTGTGCATAGCCATGCCTCCTAGTCCTCGGTGTCTGGTCTGTGGCATTCGTAGAAGTAGTAATTTGGAAGCCCGAGTCTGTGCCACTTGTTCTGCTGTGGGTGCTGGCATGGAGGATCCTCTGGAGGGCTCCAGTGCAGATCTCCCACCTGTATCTACAGAAGGGACATCAGAGCAGGCAGAGACGGTCCTTGGTCCGGGGATTTCTGCGGTGCCGGAGCGCCTGTTGGCGGGGGGCGTCCAGGAGGGATCCCTGGGAGTTCCACCCGCCTTTTTCTCTCTCATGCAGGAGGCTCTGGCTCTCTTGCAGCCGGCGGGGGGAGGCTCGGTCCTGCTCCGCCGTGGGCTAAAGCGTCCACTTTCAGTGGAGGGAGACACTGGTCCACAAAAGAAGAGCCGGCCCCCGAGTGTTGCGGATTCTGCGCCTCCTGGGGACGAGTTCCATGAGGGGCTGGGGGAGGCTCTCGAGCTGGAGTCTGCGGAGGATTTAGAAGACGGCAAGTTGTTGGACGACGAGCAGAGTAGTAGAATAGTGCGTGTATTTCGTAAAGAGGAACTTCCGGCACTGATTGCCGAAACCCTCAAGGTATTGAACATGCCCGTGGAAGATGCCACTGCGGAGGACAAGTTGGAGGATCCCTTGATGCAGGCGGTGCGCACTTCCCACAGAGTCTTTTCGCTCCATAGGGTTTTTAAAGCTATGATCCAGGAGGAGTGGAACAGTCCAGAGTCCGCTTTGCGCGGGGCTAGACTGTTGCCTAAGTTGTATCCTCTGTCGGAGGCTGATAGAGAGCTCTTTCGTTCGCCGAAGGTGGACGCAGCAGTTTCCGCGGTTGCTAAACGGACTACTATCCCGGTGGAAGGTGCTGCGGCATTGAAGGACCCGCAGGATCGGAAAGTTGATAGCTTGCTGAGACAGGCGTTTGATGTTGCTGCCCTGTCGATGCAGGCGGCGGTGGCCGGGGCCTGGGTGGTGCGCGGCTGCCTCCGCTGGTCTCAACAGTTCCAGGGGCCCCAGTCGGCGGAACAAGAGGCCGCGGCGTCCAGATTGGAGTCGGGTACCGCTTATTTGGCGGATATCCACTATGACCTCATTAGGGGGTTAGCTAACGGCATGGCGTCGGTGGTAGCGGCGCGTCGTTCTCTTTGGTTACGCAATTGGGCGGCTGATGGCTCTTCTAAAGCTCGCCTTAGTAAGCTGCCGTTTAAGGGCAGGCAGTTATTTGGAGAGGACTTGGATAGGTTGGTAAAAGATCTCGGGGATTCTAAGGGGGGTCGGCTTCCGGAGGATAAGCCCAAGCAGGGGAAGCCGACCTTCACCTTCCGGGGGTCTCAGCAGTCCTTTCGGAGGTTTCGTGCCTCCCGCTTTGGTCAGTCCCAGCGTTCCAGATATCTGGGGCACGGACAGAGTTTCCGCGGATTTCGGGGGGCAGGTAGAGGTTTTGGCTCCTTCCAGGCGCAGGTCCCCAAAAAGTCGCAATGAAGCGAGGCCGGCTCCGGTGGCGGTGATTCCCGTAGGGGGCAGACTGCGGGATTTCTACCCTGCCTGGGCCGCTATCACATCCGATCGGTGGGTGTTAGAAGTGATACGAGAGGGATATGCGCTCGAGCTACATCGACCAGTGCTCGATTCCTTCGTTATGTCCCCGTGCAGCGCTCCCTGGAAACGACGAGTCATATCCGATACACTTTCCCGGCGGCTTCGGCTCCGGGCGGTCGCCCCCGTGCTGGAGGGGCAGTTAGGGTCCGGTCGATACTCCATCTACTTCGTCGTGCCGAAAAAGGAGGGCACCTTTCGACCAATCCTGGATTTAAAGAGAGTGAATCGGTGCCTCCGGGTGTCGCATTTTCGCATGGAAACGCTGCGCTCGGTCATAGCGGCGGTCCGCGAGGGGGAATTCCTAACGTCCCTAGACCTTACGGAGGCCTATTTGCACATTCCCATTCGCCGGGAACATCAAAGATTTCTGCGGTTTGCGCTGCCGATGGGCCATTTTCAGTTTCAAGCCATGCCCTTCGGCCTAGCGACGGCGCCACGGGTCTTCACGAAGATCATGGTGGTGGTAGCGGCGTTCCTGCGGAAGGAGGGTGTCCTCGTGCATCCCTATTTCGACGACTGGTTGATCCGGGCGAAGTCGAGGGAGGAGAGTCTCCGGGCGACGGCGCGGGTCGTACAGGTTTTGCAGTCGTTAGGTTGGGTGGTCAATCGGGCGAAGAGCAGCCTTCTTCCATCGCAGACCTTGGAATATTTGGGGGCGCATTTCAAAGACCGGCAACGGGAAGGTTTTTCTCCCAGTGCACAGAGCGCGGGCCCTGAGGCGGCTGGTGGAGCAGTTTCTAGCGAGACGGGCGTCCTCGGCTTGGCAATACCTTCAGCTTCTCGGCACGATGGCGTCGACCATCGAGGTAGTTCCGTGGGCAAGGGCGCACATGCGGCCTCTGCAGCGAGCGCTGCTGCGTCGATGGTGTCATCAGTCCGACTCGCTAGCTCGTCAGTTAGTTTGCCCCTTGGAGGTTCGGCGCAGCCTTCGCTGGTGGTTGCATCGGCGCTCTCTGGCGAACGGTATGCCCTTGGAGTCTCCCGTCTGGCGTCTGCTGATGACGGATGCCAGTTTGAGCGGCTGGGGGGCTCATTGCGAGGGCCAGATTGCTCAGGGCCAGTGGTCCTCGCGGGAGAGCCGGTGGTCCATCAACCGACTGGAAATGAGAGCCGTGTGGTTGGCTCTGACAGCGTTTCAGCCTTGGCTGCAGGGAGCGGCGGTCAGGGTGCTATCCGACAATGCCTCCACGGTAGCCTACATAAATCGCCAGGGAGGCACAGGCAGCGCGGCGTTGGAAGCGGAGGCGGATCTGCTTCTGGATTGGGCAGAGCGGCATCTTCAGTGTCTGTCGGCCCAGCATATAGCGGAGGTTCACAATGTGGAGGCGGACTTTCTGAGTCGTCGCAGGGTAGACCCCGGAGAGTGGTCTCTACATCCCGAGGTATTTGCGTTGCTGGTCCGTCGTTGGGGTCTGCCGATAATGGACCTCATGGCGACCTTCGAGTCCGCACAGGTCGAAAGGTTCTTCAGCAGGCGTCGGGAACGCATGTCGGAAGGCCTCGATGCATTGGCACAAAGGTGGCCAATGTACGGGCTGCTCTATGTCTTTCCTCCGTGGGCTCTGCTGGGTCACCTGGTACAGTGGATCGAGCGGCATCCGGGTCCCGTGGTTCTGATTGCCCCGGACTGGCCTCTTCGGCCTTGGTATGCGGATCTGGTGCGGTTGAGTGTGGCTGATCCGTGGCTCCTTCCTCCTCGGCCGGATCTCCTTCGGCAGGGGCCGCTGCAGATGCCTCAGGTGGCTCGATTCTCGCTTACGGCATGGCTATTGAGAGGGCGCGAATGAGAGCCAAAGGTTATTCTCCGGAGGTCATTGCTACCTTGTTGCGGGCGCGGCGTCGGTCTACGTCGCTAGCGTATGTCCGGGTCTGGCGTATTTTTGAGAGCTGGTGTGCGGCTCGCGAGTTGCGGCCTTTGCGGACCTCCGTTCCTCAGATCCTCTCCTTCTTGCAAGCAGGACAAGGGCCTGGCGGCCAGTTCGTTGAGGGTACAACTTGCAGCTCTTGCGTGTTTTCGAGGCAAGGTTCAGAGCCAGTTATTGGGGTCCCATGCGGACGTGAAGCGCTTCTTGCGAGCGGTGTTGTTTATGCGTCCTCCGTGCAGGGCTTTAGTGCCCTCGTGGGACTTGAATTTGGTGTTGAGGTCTCTGGTGGCTTCGCCGTTTGAGCCCTTGGCGCAAGCTTCGTTGAAGGACTTGACGTTGAAAACGGTGTTTCTGGTAGCGATCTCGTCAGCTCGCAGGATCTTGGAGTTGCAGGCTCTTTCGTGTAGGGAACCCTATCTGTCTTTCTCTGCCGACAAGGTGGTATTGCGACCGGTTCCCGCGTTTTTGCCTAAGAGTTTCGGCGTTTCACATGAATCAGGTGGTGTCTCTCCCGGTGTTTGCCAAGGAACGGGGCAAGCATGCGGATTACTCCTTGCACGCGTTGGATGTCCGTCAAGCTCTTCGTCGGTATTTGAGGGAAACGGCGGCCTTCCGTAAGTCCGATCGCCTATTTGTCGCATTTGGCGGTCCGCGCAAGGGGGAAGCGGTGTCTAAGTCTTCCATTTCCCGCTGGTTGAAAGAGGCGATTTCGTCGGCATACCTTTTACACGGCAGGATGGTTCCTGCCGGGCTTCGGGCTCACTCGACTAGGACGCAGGCGGCGTCTTGGGCAGAAGTTAGCTTGGTACCGGCGGTGGATATTTGTCGGGCGGCGACATGGTCGTCCTTGCACACCTTTGCTAAGCACTATCGTCTGGATGTGCAGGCGGCGTCGGATGCGCGGTTTGGGTCTCGGGTGCTTCAGGCTGGACTAGCGAGGCCCTCTCGTTGAGATTTACTGCTCTGTTACATCCTCTATGGTTCCGGGACTGGACTAGAGGGACGCTAAGGAAGAGTAAATTAGACTTACCTGCTAATTGTTGTTCCTTGCGGAACTCTTGTCCAGTCCCGGATCCCTCCCTGTCTATCTGTTCTCGCTGCCAGCCAAGAAGGTAATTCATTATAGGAGTCTGCCAGGGTTTTTGTTCTCTATACTTTCGGTCAGAGCTCCTCTGCTTGCAGCACGCCTTAGTTTCCTTTCGGGGTCAAATCTTGGGGGTGAGCGGTGGCGTCTCTTGTTGCATGCGTTTTGCACAAGGGTCGCCACGGCCATTCTGGTCCGCCTTCCCGTAGGCGGGAGGTTGTTCTTACGCAATTGGAAAAAGAAAAAAAAAAATTTTTGCTAGTAGTGGGAACTTTAGGGTCAGGATCCTTTTATATCTACTTATTTGTTGCTCTGCTTAGTATGCTTTGTCAATAGGTACTGATGTGTGGGCGGTCCTTGGGGCTGCATATAGTTTCCCCCAGTTACTTCCAAGTTGATCTCCCTGTTTATTGTAAATACAACTCAAAGTTCCCTGTGTTGTATAGTTGATGTTAAATGTAAACCGCTCTAAAATAGAGCGGTATAGAAGAACTGTTAAATAAAAATAAATAAAATAAATATAGCTGGATGATCAAAGAGATGAAGATGTTCAGTCTCCAAAGCTGCTGGTGGAGGTTCACAACTCTATGGTTCCGGGACTGGACTAGAGTTCCGCAAGGAACAACAATTAGCAGGTAAGTCTAATTTACTCTTGGCTGTGGTCCCGAATTGCCAGAGAACAGGTAAACGGCGGGAGTGGGGCCCTACCAGTGTAGTTAGTCTCCTGGAGCGGTAAGAGCAGAGCATATGCTGGTTCGGAGCGTGGCCTGCGACTGCGTGGCAGAGGCCTGCAGCAGCGCAGGAAAGGCAGAGGCGCTCTTTTTCCTCTCCAGGCTTGTGGAACTTCAGTTCCTGGGCTTTATTTGTTTTGTTCATTTCAGGGGTTGTTTTCTCTCCTAGGGACGCTTTAGGCATAGCGCCGCCCACGGTCCTTCCCGCCATGCCAGCCAGACCATTGTTTGGTATGTGGGTCTTGGCGGGGGCGGTCTCGCAGACAAGCATTTACATGAGCTGTGTGCAGGAGCAGGACCAGCAGGAGAAGCCAGGGCAGGAGAGTACCTCATTGGCGCGGGAGGTCCATAACGCAGAGAAGCCCATGCTGGAATCAACTGAGCCGGCTGCCAGGCCTTCAGCCATCCAAGGACCTTCCACCCCTCAGGCCCAGGGGAATATAGGACTTCCAGGGGATTTTTCACAGGAGTTTGTCATACTTCTGCATAAGGCATTTGCCTGAGCTAGCAGGAGTAGGAGGCCAGCCCCACAGTGCCAGAGCGCAGGGCCAAGAGGACAGCAGTCATGAGAGACGAGTCTGTGGCAGTGGCTGCTAAGTGGGCTAGGACCTCGAAGGAGTGGCAGCAATCGCCATTATCTGAAGGGCTGGAAGAAGATGACGTAGACACAGAGCTCAGTGTGCCAGAGGAGTTGGACGAAGGAGAGAGCTCGGATCAAGGGAGATCATTCGCAGATCATTCGGGTTTTTGTTTGCCAGGAAGAGTTGCCGGCACTCATCGGAGTCCTTGAAGGCCCTGAATATGCTCGCTAGCCTAACTGCCAAGGAGGAGGTACTGGAGGCTCTTCTGCTCCAGGCAGTGTGGAAGACGCAAAGGGTGCATAGAGTAGTCAGATAGATCCTGGATGCATGGGATCTGCCAGAAGCTGGTCTCAGAAGGGGCGAACATTGGCGCGGCTGCACCCACTTCCAGAGCAAGTCCGCCAACTCCTTCGTTCACCCAAAGTGGACATGGCAGTTGCCAAGAAAAGGATGATCCCAGTAGAAGGCAGTGCGGCATTCAGGGATGGCCAAGATAGGAAATTGGATACCTTTTTAATGCAGGCCTTTGATATCAATGATCTCTCGCTGCAGGCCTCCAGCTGGGGGGCTTGGGTGGCTAGGACCTAACTCTACTGGTCACAACATGTTCAACAACTGGAAATTCTGGCTGCAGACCTGTCTGGAAAGGTGGCCAGATCGGAGTTGGGGACTGCCTACCTAGCCAGCACCCACTACGATTTCATTAGGGGACTTTCTAAGAGCATGGTCTCATTGGTGGCGGCTTGCAGCTGCCTATGGTTTTGTGGCCGGGCAGCGGACAGTTCCTCCAAGTCCCACCTCAGCAAGCTCTCTTTTAAGGGACATCTTATCTTCGAGGAGGAGCTGGATAAACTGGTCAAGGACTTAGGTGAATCCAAGGGCAGCCGCCTGTCTGAGGTTAAGCAGAAACAGGGCTGCAATCCACCTTGGGCTCGGAGCAGTCGAGGGACTTCAAGCCTTTTCATACATACCGCTATATCCCTTAACAGAGGGACAGTTCCCCCTCTAGGAGGCAGGGGTTTTCAAGGTTTTCGAGGAGCGGGCTTGGGTCTTGGTGCCGCCTCGACCTCAGGACCCAACAAATTGCAATGAGGCGAGCAGGGCCCAGGTAGGGGCACAACCCATGGGATGTCGGCTGCTGGATTTATACCCTGCCTGGGTCCAGATTACCTTGGACCAGTGAGGTCTAGAGGTTATTCGGGAGGGCTATGCCCTAGAATGTGCTCAGCCCGTGACCCACTCTTTAGCTCAGTTCACCTGCAAAAGCACAGGGCAAAGCAGCTGCAGTAAGGGACACCCAGGTGTGTCTCCTACAGCCAAGGGCGGTAGTGCCAGTGCCACATGACCATTACGGCTGCGGTCGATCCTCCATTTATCCTGTGGAGAAAAAAAAAAAAAAGAAGGGTTCTTTTCACCTGATCTGCGATCTCAAGGGTGTGAGACGCTGTTTACGAGTGCCGTTCTTTCACATGGACATGTTGAAGTCAGTCATAGTGGCTGTTAGGCATATCTGCACCTTTCCATCTGGAGCATCAGCAGATTCTCCACTTTGCGGTGCCGATGGGCCACTTATAGTTTTGAGCATTACTGTTTGGTCTGGCGACAGACCCTCGTACCTTCACCACAATTAGGATGGTGATAGCGGTGGCGCTCCATAGGGAAGGAGTCCTCGTGCACCCATACCTCAAAAACGGACGGATCCAGGCGAAGTCCAGAGGCAAAAGCGAAAGAGCAATAAAGCAAGTGGTGCAGTTCCTGCAAAGGCTAGGTTGGAGGGATCAATGTGGGCACGAACTGCTTGACTCCGTCCCAAGAACTTGAATATTTAGGAGCTCGCTTCAACACCCAAGAGGGGACGGTCTTCTTGCCAAGGCAACGGGCATATGGGCTGCAAAATTTAGTGTTTCGGTTTGTGTGGCGGTCAAAGCCATCGGAATGGTATTATTTACAGGTGCTGGGGACATGGGCAGCTGCTCTCGAAATGGTCCCCTGGGCAAGAGCATATATACGGCCTTTACTGAGAGCTCTGGTCCATTGCTGGTCCCACCAGAGTTAGTTCGTGTTCCAGGTAGTCCTCTGCCCGAGGAGTATCAAGTAGGCCCTCAGGTGGTGGCTCCATCCGGGGAGTCTGGAAGGGGGCATGCTCCTCAAGTCACTGATGTGGATCCCGCTGACGACAGATGCCAGTCTGTCCGATTGGGGGACCCCATTGCGAGGGACACATTGCTCAGGAGGCCTGCTGGGCGATGAACAGGCTGGAGATGCGGGCGGTGATCTTAGCGCTCTGCCATTTCGAGCCGTAGTTGCAGGGGAAGGCAATCTGAAGGTTTTCTCGGACAATGCAATCACGGTGGCTTACATCAGCTGTCAGGAAGAGGCTGAAATACTGTTCGGCTAGGCGGAGAACAATCTTTAGGCGTTGTCGGTGTTGCACATAGTGAGAGTAGATAATGTGCACGTGGACCTTAATGAATGAAGGTTAACCCAGGGGGGGTGTGCGAGCAAGATACACCGATCAGGGATCTCATGGCAATGTTCACGTCGGCCAGAGCAGGCCACTTCTATAGCGGACAAAGGGAGCAGATGTCAGAGAGCCTGTATATCCTAGTGCACGGGTAGCCTGCGGAAGATCTGCTTTATGTTTTCCCCAGGGGCTCTTGTAGGTTGAGTCGGATCCTGATCGCCCTGGATTAGCCAAGGCACCTGTGGTAGGCCAATCTGGTGTGGTCTCTGGTGGATTGTCCGTAGTAGCTCCCAGTTCAGGCAGATCGTTTGATGTAGGGGCCGCTTCGCATGCTTCAGATGGAGTGCTCCTTGCTTATGGCATGGCTCTTGAAAGGGCGAGGCTGAAGAACAAAGGTTACTTGGCTTCGGTAATAGTAACTTTGCTGAAGGCCTGAAAGAGGTCTACCTGTCTGGCATGCACCTGAGTAGGGCGTATCTTTCAGTGAAGGTGTGCAGATAGGAGGGCTCTCCCATCTATGGCCTCTGTCCTGGAAGTTCTGTAGTTCTTGCAGATCTGTTTCGATAGGGGCCTAACAGCTAGTTCCTCGAGTGCATTTGGTGATCATTTCCTGTTGTCAGGGAAATGTCCAAGAGATGGCGCTAGGGTCACACCCAGAGGTCCTGCGGGTTCTGATGACAGTGAGCCACCTCCGGACTCCGTGGAGGACGGTGGTGCTACCTGGAGATTTCAATCTGATGCTGTCAGCGCTCACTGGGGAGCCCTTTGAGACATTGGTTCGGGCTTCCCTGATGGTTTTGACCCTGAAGGCGGCGTTCCAGATGGCGATTTGTTTAGCAGGGCGAATTTCGGATCTTTAGCTATTGTCTTGCCAGGAGCACTTCCTTTTGTTCTCGAGGGAGAAGGTGATTCTTCCACTTTGCCCAGGGGGATTTCCCTTTTTAATCAAGCGGTTTCCCTAACAGCTCTGGAGGGCACGGAAGCGAGCGCTGCTAATCCACTGTTATACCTCTACAATGTCTAAGGGTGTTATGGCGGTATTTAAATAGGATGGCCTCCTTTGGTGGGAGTGGCTGACTTGGATTTAGTGGCAGTTACAGAAACATGGTTCACAGAAAACCATGACTGGGATGTAACTATACCTGGCTATACTTTATTCAGAAAGGACAGGGGAGGAAGAAGGGGAGGAGGAGTGGCACTATATGGAAAAAATACTATTAAAGCTTTGGAATTATAGAGCTTAAAAGGGAGAGAGGAGGCATTGTGGGTTAAACTAGAAAGAGGGAAAGAGAAATCTTATTTGCATTGGCGTGATATACAGACCTCCCTCACAAGAGGAAGAGGTGGCTAGAGAGTTAATTGAAGACATATGCAGCATTGCTAGGAAAGGGGAAGTGCTACTGATAGGGGATTTCAATATGCCAGATGTTGATTGGCACATTCCTGCTGCAGTCTCATCTAGAAGTAAAGAGATCCTGGATTATCTACAGGGAGAACTATTCAGGCAATTGGTAACAGACCCCACACATGAAGGGGTCATACTGAACTTGGTGCATACCAATGGTGAAAGTATTTCTGATGTTATAGTGGGAGATCATTTTGCATCCAGTGATCACCAGATGTTGTGGTTCAGTATTAGGAATAGGGCTGTTAGAATCCATTTAAGGGTGAGGGTCTTCGACTTTCAGAAGACTAACTTTGCCAAGATGGGCCAATACCTCAGGGAGTCATTAGTGGGATGGGAACAGCTGGTGGATAAAGAAAAACAGTGGGCAAAACTGAAAGGGGATATTTTAAGGGCAACCAACCTTTTTGTTAAAATGGTAAATGTAAAAGGAAAAGGAGACCGCTATGACTTTTGAAAGAAGTAGCTGAAAAGGTGAAGAAAAAGAGGGAGGCATTCATGAAATATAAGAGATCACAGAGAGAGGTAGCTGTCTAGCTGTTTATTTAATTATTTACTGTTTGTCTAACTGTTGTTTGTTTAATTATTTAGTGTTTGTCTTAGTGGTGTGCAAGTTTCAGCCTTCTCAGCTGTACTTACCTTGCCTCTCTCAATTAACTGGGCCTTGTGTGGTAGCCATTTTGAATTAATCTCTCTCCCCAGAGCCTGCTGTTTGTTAAGCTTTTCCTGTCCTTGCCTGCCTGAGTGACTCCTCCCCCTGTGTGTGTGGTAGCCATTTTGAATTAATCTCTCTCCCCAGAGCCTGCTGTTTGTTAAGCTTTTTCCTGTCCTTGCCTGCCTGAGTGACTCCTCCCCCTGACCCCCTCCCCCTGAGGTATCCTGTAACCTTGTTCCTGTTTTCTCCACGTGTGCATAGGCTGTTTTAGTTTGCTTTTCTCTGATCAGAGAAAGGCTGAACTTTTACAGAGCTCTGCTAGTGAGTGGATTTTTGCCTCCTGGGACATCTTACTGTGAGTTCTAGCTGTTTATTTAATTATTTACTGTTTGTCTAACTGTTGTTTGTTTAATTATTTAGTGTTTGTCTTAGTGGTGTGCAAGTTCAGCCTTCTCAGCTGTACTTACCTTGCCTCTCTCAACTAACTGGGCTTTGTGTGGTACCCCCATCCCCCTGCTGAGGGTTCAGGACAGGGTACCTTGTAACTGCCCTCTTTAATAGGACTTATCTCCCCCCCTCCCTCCCCAGCACCCACCCACCCCTGGGAAAATTGTAGTTTTATAGGTACTTAGACATCTTAGAGGAAAGGGGCTGCTCTCAGGTGCAGCTCTTAATCCAAATCAGTCATACACAGAGGACCTGTGATTAATTAGCTTCAGGTACACAGGGTGTATTAGGGGTATTAGATACACTTTTATTAGTATAAGCATCTACACCAATCCTTATTATATACCGATTTAAAAGACCTAAACACAAGCTTTAAACTAAGATGCAGTCAGAGGTCCAGCAACGAGATGGGGGTTCTCCAGTCTTTTGCATCGAGTGTCACATGTATGATTATCTCCCAGTTGGTGAGAGGTCCTACATATGCACTAAGTGCAGGGAGCTCTTTGCTCTCAGGGAACGAGTCCGTTCTCTAGAGGCTAGAGTAGCAGACCTGGAAGACATAAGAAAGACAGAGAAGTACATGGACGAGACCTACAGGGATATAGTCCTGAAGTCCCACCTCCAGTCTGGCAGCATCCCTGTTGCCATGGAGGAGAGAGGTCACGTGACAGGAGAGCATCACCCTGGTGTGGCAGGAAGTGATCCTGTAACTAGGACCTGTCCTCCAGGTGATGTAAAACCCTCTCGCACCGAGGACGTTTCTCCAGGGCCATGTCCCCATGAGGGGAGGGTCAGGACAGCTGTTATAGTTGGTGATTCAATCATTAGGAATGTAGATAGCTGGGTGGCTGGTGGACGTGAGGATCGCCTGGTAACATGCCTGCCTGGTGCGAAGGTAGCAGATCTCACGCACCGCCTAGATAGGATCATAGATAGTGCTGGGGGGGAGTCTGCTGTCTTGGTACATGTTGGTACCAATGACATAGGAAAATGTGGTAGGGAAGTTCTGGAGGCTAAATTTAAGCTTTTAGGTAGGAAGTTGAAATCCAGAACTTCCAGGATAGCGTTCTCCGAAATGCTTCCTGTTCCACGTGCAGGACCCAAAAGACAGGCAGAGCTCCGGAGTCTCAATGCGTGGATGAGACAATGGTGCAAGGATGAGGGTTTTGGATTTGTTAGGAACTGGGGAACATTCTGGGGAAAGGGGGGGCTCTTCCGAAGGGATGGGCTTCACCTTAATCAGGATGGGACCAGACTGCTGGCATTAACCTTTAAAAAAGAGATAGAGAAGCTTTTAAACTAGAAAATAGGGGAAAGCCGACAGTCACCCAGGAGCGCACGGTTCGGACAAAGGTATCCTTGAAGGATACTACCAAAAGCAGTGAGGTTCCAAAAGGGAGTATAGTAGCCCAAATGCCCTTGAGTAAGGAGCAGACAGAGCATAAAGATTCCCAATTACCCATGCCTACCAATAGCCAGATTAATATTAATAAAATACAGTCTCTAAAATGCTTGTATGCCAATGCTAGAAGTCTAAACAATAAGATGGGAGAATTAGAATATATAGCATTAAATGAGAGGTTAGATATGATTGCACTCTCAGAGACATGGTGGAAGGAGGATAACCAGTGGGACACTGTGATACCTGGATACAAACTATATCGTAATGATAGAGCTGAACAAATTGGTGGAGGGGTTGCGCTCTATGTTAGAGAGGGCATTGAGTCAGAAAGGATTAAAGTTTTGCAGGGAACAAAATATGCTGTAGAATCTCTATGGATTGAAATTCCATTTATGAAGGGGAAGGTGATGGCAGTGGGAGTATACTATCGACCACCTGGCCAGAATGAACAAATGGATGATGAAATGCTCAAAGAAATCAAGGAAGCTAACAAAAGCCACAACAGAGTAGTAATAATGGGTGATTTCAATTACCCCGGTATCGACTGGGACAGTGTCACAGCAGGACAAGCTAAAGAGATAAAGTTTCTAGATGAAATAAATGACTGCTTCTTGGAGCAGCTGGTTCATGAACCGACCAGAGGGGAAGCCATACTGGACCTAGTCCTTAGTGGAACGCCAGATCTGGTGCAAGAAATAAGGGTGTTGGGACCACTTGGCAATAGTGATCATAGTATGATCATGTTTGATTTAATCAGTGGAGGACAGATAGTAAAGGAATCCACAGTACTACCTTTTAACTTTCAAAAGGGTGACTATGATAGAATGAGGAATATAGTTCGGAAAAAACTAAAAGGAGCGGTTCCAAAGGTTAAAGACTTACAGCAAGCTTGGGTGTTATTTAAAAATACTATCCTCGAAGCCCAGACCAGCTGTATTCCACGCATTAAGAAAAGTGGAAGAAAGTCCAAAAAACTGCCAGCATGGTTTAAAGGTGAGGTCAGAGAGGCTGTTGCTGCCAAAAGAGCAACCTTCAGAAAATGGAAAAAAGAGCCAAATGATGAAAACTGGAAACAGCACAAGCACTGGCAAGTTAAATGCAAAGCATTGATAAGGCAGGCAAAGCGGGAATTTGAGAAGAAACTTGCTACGGAAGCAAAAACACGAAATAAAGACTTTTTCAAGTACATTCGTAGCAAAAGGCCTGTGAGAGAGTCAATTGGACCATTAGATGATAGAGGGGTAAAAGGGGCAGTAAGAGGAGACAAGGCTATAGCAGAGAGACTGAATGAATTCTTTGCTTCGGTCTTTACTGAGGAAGATGTAGGGGTGTTACCCAAGACTGAAGTGGTATTTAAAGGTGATACTGCAGAGGAATTGAGAGAAATATCGCTACACCGGGAAGATATATTACAACTATTTGATAAACTGAATAGTAGCAAATCACCTGGACCGGATGGTATACATCCCAGAGTGTTGAAAGAACTGAAATATGAGATTGCAGACCTGTTATTGGTAATCTGTGAACTTTCATTAAAATCATCTGTAATACCTGAAGATTGGAGGGTCGCCAACGTAACACCAATTTTTAAAAAGGGTTCCAGGGGTGACCCGGGAAATTACAGACCGGTGAGCCTGACGTCAGTACCAGGGAAAATGGTAGAAGCCATCATAAAGAACAAAATTACACAGCATGTAGATAGTCATGGCCTAATGGGAGACAGCCAACATGGCTTTAGACAAGGAAGATCTTGTCTTACTAATCTGATCTGTTTTTTTGAAGGTGTGCATAAACAGGTAGACAAAGGTGAGTCGGTTGATATAGTGTATCTGGACTTTCAGAAAGCTTTTGACAAGGTCCCCCATCAGAGACTTTTGGCGAAGCTAAAAAGTCATGGGATAGGAGGCAGTGTACTATTGTGGATCGGGAACTGGTTAAAAGATAGAAAGCAGAGGGTAGGGCTAAATGGCCAATATTCCCAATGGAAAAAGGTAAATAGTGGAGTACCCCAGGGATCTGTACTGGGTCCGCTACTTTTTGACATATTCATAAATGACCTGGAAAAGGGAATAACTAGTGAGGTAATCAAATTTGCAGATGACACAAAACTGTTTAAAGTTGTTAAAACCCAAGAGGATTGTGGAAAACTGCAGGAGGATCTGGATAAATTGGAAGACTGGGCATCCAAATGGCAGATGAAATTTAATGTGGACAAGTGCAAAGTTATGCACCTAGGAAAGAACAACCCACACTATAGTTACAAGATGCAAGGCTCCACATTAGAAACCACCACCCAGGAAAAAGATTTAGGAGTCATCGTGGATAACATGTTAAAACCCTCCGCCCAGTGTGCAGCGGCGGCCAAGAAAGCAAATAGAATGCTAGGTATCATAAGGAAAGGGATGGAGAATAAAACAAAGGATATTATAATGCCTCTGTATCGCTCCATGGTACGACCGCACCTTGAATATTGTGTGCAATTCTGGTCACCGTATCTTAAAAAGGACATAGAGTTATTAGAAAAAGTACAGAGAAGAGCCACCAAATTGGTGAAGGGGATGGAAGGCTACTCCTATGAAGAGAGGCTAAAAAGGTTAGGGCTCTTTAACCTAGAAAAGAGGCGGCTGAGGGGAGATATGATAGAGGTGTATAAATTAATGAATGGAGTGGAACGGATAAACGTGGATAAATTGTTTACGCTATCAGAATATAGAAGGACTAGGGGGCATGTAATGAAGCTACAGGGTAAACTATTTAAGACAAATAGGAGAAAATATTTCTTCTCTCAACGTGTAATCAAACTCTGGAATCTGTTACCGGAGGATGTAGTAAGGGCTGTCAGTATAGCTGGGTTTAAAAAAGGTTTGGACAAGTTCCTGGAGGAAAGGTCCATAAACCACTATTAAAAAGGGACCCAGGATATCAATGCTTGGCCTAGTACAAGCACTGCAGAACCTGTGTCTTTTGGGGAAACTGCTAGGTACGTATGACCTAGATTGGCCACTGTTGGAAACAGGATACTGGGCTTGATGGACCTCGGTCTGACCCAGTATGGCATTTCTTATGTTCTTATGTTCTTATGAGGAAGACAGGCATCTATATTTGGAAAAACTTAGAGAAGCTAGCAAAGTAGTCAGGAAAGCAAAGATTCAAAAAGAGGAGGAAATAGCCAGTGCAATAACATTGGGGGGATAAGACATTTTTCAGATATGTTAGTGAGAAGAGGAAGGACAAAAGTGGTATTGTCAGACTCAAGGGTGAAGGGGAGGAATATGTAGAAGCTGATGAGGATAAAGCGGAATTGCTTAACAAATATTTCTGTTCTGTGTTCACAGATGAAGAACCAGGAGCAGGACCTCAGAAAACACCCACAAACAGGAAGAGAAGCGAGGGACATCTTGAACAATTTTCAGAAGACTGTGTTCTTGAGAAACTAGCTCAACTTAAAGTAGACAAAGCGATGGGACCGGATAGGATACACCCTAGAATACTGAGGAAGCTTGGGGACGTTCTAGCAGCTCCACTGACTAACCTTTTCAATGCCTTCGAGTTGGGAGTGGTGCCAAAGAACTGGAGAGAGGCTTATGTGGTGCCTTTACACAAAAGCAGAAGTAAGGATGTGGTTGAAAACTACAAGCCGGTTAGTTTAACTTCGGTGGTGAGTAAATTATTGGAAACGCTGCTGAAAGAGAAAATAGTGAGGTTTCTGGAGTCCAGCGGATTACAGGATCCAAGGCAGCATGGATTCACCAGAGGCAGGTCTTGTCAGACAAATCTGATTGATTGATTTCTTTGACTGGGTAACCTGGGAGTTGGACCGAGGCAGAGCCCTAGATGTGGTGTATTTAGATTTCAGTAAAGCCTTTGACACTGTTCCTCACAGGCGACTTATAAACAAACTGAGCACCCTAGGGATGGACCCTAAAGTTACTGCTTGGGTTAGAAACTGTTTGGGTGGGAGGCGACAAAGAGTACAGGTAAATGAAGCTCACGCTGAGGAGAAGGATGTTACCAGTGGTGTACCCCAGGGATCTGTCCTTGGTCCGATTCTTTTTAATATCTTTGTTAGTGATATAGCGGAAGGGCTGTTTGGTAAGGTTTGCCTCTTTGCGGATGATGCCAAAATCTGCAATAGAGTAGACACCCAGGAAGGTGTAGATAACTTGAGGAGGTTTCTAGCTAAGCTTGAAGAATGGTCTAGAATTTGGCAGCTGGGATTTAATGTTAAAAAATGTAAGGTCATGCATTTGGGCTGCAGCAATCTAAGGGAGCAAAATAATATAGGGGGTGAAGTACTTTTGTCCACTAAAGAAGAGCGGGACCTAGGCGTGGTTGTGTCTGATGATCTTAAAGTAGCTAAGCAGGTAGAAAAGGTGACGGCAAAAGCTAGAAGGATGCTTGGGTGCATACGGAGAGGAATGGCTAGCAGAAAAAAGGAGGTGATAGTGTTTCTGTATAAGTCTTTGGTACAACCTCATTTAAAGTATAGTGTGCAATTCTGGAGACCGCACCTTCAAAAGGATATAAACAGGATGGAGTCAGTACAGAGGGTGGCTACTAAAATGGTTAGTGGACTTCATTATAAAGCATATCTTAATATGTACACCTTAGAGGAAAGGCGGGATAGAGGTGATATGATTGAGATGTTTAAATACATCCGTGGCATAAATGTACAGGGGGAGAGCCTCTTTCAATTGAAAGCAAGTTCTGCTACAAGGGGACTGGGATGAGGGTGAAGGGGGATAGATTCAGGAGTAATATGCGGAAATATTTCTTTACGGAAAGAGTGGTGGATCCATGGAAGTCTCCCAATGGAGGTGGTAGAGATGAGGACAGTATCTGAATTAAAAAAAGCATGAAACAAACACAGAGGATCTCTAAAGGAAAAAAGGGGACTGTTGTAGTTGTTGATATGGAAGGACAGACTAGATAGGCCATGTGGTCTTTTTCTGTCGTCATATTTCTCTGTTTCTTTCGGAGATTGGATCTTTTGTTTGGGCGGTTTGGGGGCCCGTGTAGAGGAGAGACGGTGGCAAAGCCTCCCTTTCCAGGTGAATCAAGGAAGCAATCGTGTCGGCGTACCCTTTTGAAGGGTAAACTGGTGCTGGTGGGATTGTACACGCACTCCACGAGAGCTCAAGCGGTCTTGTTGGGGGGGAGTACAGTCTAGTGTCGCCAGTATGGATCTGTAGGGCAGCGACATGGTCTTCGCTTCATACTTTGCTATACATTATCAATTGAATGGCCAGACGGCGGGGACGCTTGATTAGGATTGGCAGTGCTTCAGGTCTGTTGTGAAGGTCCCTCCTGTTAGTGGAACTACTCTGTTACATCCCAGAGGTGTGGGACTGGACTGAAGGGACGATAAAGAAAGAGAAAGTAGACTTACCTGCTAATTGTGGTTCCTTGAGGAACTCCAGTCCAGTCTCAGAACCCTCCCTGAATCTGTTTCTGTAAGAGGTTAGTGCACCCCAGTCCTGAAGCTGGGTTTCCTTGGAGCAGGAGGTAACCAGGGAAGGACAGGGAGAATGACTCTGTCAGCAGTGGGGGATGGACCGGGAGAACTCTCAGTCTTTTGCTCCTGCGGAATGGTGTTCCCATAGGTAAGCCTCCTCATCCTTGTGGGGAGGAGGGCGAGGGATTCCTTCCCGGAAGTGAGGGGGTCAGATCATTAGTAGTCAAATTATTTTTTATGTTGTTTAACTACTTATTGGTTGCTCCTGTGAGTTTGCTTTGTCAATAGGTTACTGGTGCTGGTAGGCGGTGCCAGCTGCTTAAGTACGCTCGAGTCATCAAAAGATGACATGCTCAGTCTCCAAGCTGCTGGAAGAGGTACACTATCCAGAGGTGCAGGACTGGACTGGAGTTCCTCAAGGAACCACAGTTAGCAGGTAAGTCTAATTTCTCTTTTTTTTTATTCTGAAAAGTCTTCAGCTCATGCCTAGTAGCCAGTCTTGTCATTTGAGCTTCGAAAGAAAGCTTAGGTTTGATCTCCTCTATAATACAGACTAGTTCGTTCTTCAGGCAGTCCATGGTATACACAGTCTTCTTTGTCAGCACCATAACTCAAGGGCATCGATTTTCTTCCTGTCTCTTTTTCACTATCCAACCTTTGCATTCATATGACGTTATGTTTCTATGAGTGATATGCGGAAATATTTCTTTACGGAAAGAGTAGTGGATCCGTGGAATAGTCTCCCAGTGGAGGTGGTAGAGATGAGGACAGTAACTGAATTCAAAAAAGCATGGGACCAACACAGAGGATCTCTAAAGGTAAAAAGTGGACTGTTGTAGTTGTTGATATGGAAGGACAGACTAGATAGGCCATGTGGTCTTTTTCTGTCATCATGTTTCTGTTTCTATGTTATTGAAAATACCATGGCTTGGGCAAGTTGAATATCTGTATGGAAAGAGACATCTCTGCCCTTGAGAATCTTGTCTAGGTCTTTCATAGCCATTCTGCCAGGAGCCATAATGTGTCATCAGATTTCTTGACTGCTTGTCATTTTTTTATTGATAGTTGAAAACTTTAACCTACTGGAGGGAGGAGTGGCCTAGTGGTTAGGACAAGGTTCAAGCACCACCTGGGGACAGCAGTCCCAGGCCAGAGGGACTAGGGTTTCTACTCCTATAAGCACTGCTTGTAGCCTTAGGCAAGCCACATAACCCTCAGGTACACATATAGATTGTGAGCCCTTTGGGGACAAGGGAATGTATCGAGTAAATGCTTGTAGTGATTGTAAACTGCTCTTATGCGAAGTCTAGGCAGTATATCAAGAAACTGCATTAACATAAACTATTTCAGTTTTTCTCCATCAATGATGAACTTATTGATTTTTCCAATTGTCGGGCATTTTATCTTTTTTACGTTAAGCTGCAGGCCTATTTTAAGACTTTGTCCCTTGATCTTGAGAAACAAATGTTTCAGATTGTCTTCACTTTCAGCCAGTATTCTTGTATCATCAGTATAGTGAAGGTTGTTGATAAGTCTTCCACCAATCTTCACACATCGGTTGTCTTCATACAGTCCTGCTTCTCTGGGATATAGTCCTGAAGTCCCACCTCCAGTCTGGCAGCATCCCTGTAGCCATGGAGGAGAGAGGTCACGTGACAGGAGAGCATCACCCTGGTGTGGCAGGACGTGATTCTGTAACTAGGACCTGTCCTCCAGGTGATTGAAAACCCTCTCGCACTGAGGACGTTTCTCCAGGGCCATGTGCCCATGAGGGAAGGGTTAGGACAGCTGTTATAGTTGGTGATTCAATCATTAGGCCTGAGTGGAGCCGCCAAAGTTGGATCACATCACCCCGGTCCTTAAGAATTTACATTGGCTACCAATCCACTGTAGACTATCCTATAAAGTAATCATCATAACCTTCATAAACAAGTTAACTCCCACAACCCTAATGGACCTTGTCCACCCCATGTCATCAGACAGAGAAAGGAGAACATGCACAGCCAATACCCTATTCATCCCCAGCGAAATAACAAAATGTACCAAGACAACAAGGAACAGAGCTTTTAAGTTTTATGCGCCCAGCTGCTGGAATGCACTCCCAGCACCCATCAGAGCCATAACAGATCTAGCCCAATTCAGAAAAGCGCTAAAACACCATCTCTTTCTCTTACACTACTCTCAACCCCCCAATCTAACACCTAGCACGCACCCAACCACGGATACATGAATCACTGTGAATGGATGTACATATTGTAGATACAGTTTGTAAATAATTTGAAATTGATGTACATAGTTATTCCCAAATTGAAATCCAAGTTAATTTTCCTGTTCATTGTAAGTGCCTTATTGGCACAATATCGTTATATGTAAACCGCGCTGATTTTTAAGAGTGCGGTATATAAGAACAATAAAATAAATAAATGTAGATAGCTGGGTGGCTGGTGGATGTGAGGATCGCCTGGTAACATGCCTGCCTGGTGTGAAGGTAGCGGACCTCACGCACCGCCTAGATCAGATCTTAGATAGTGGTGGGGAGGAGTCTGCTGTCTTGGTACATGTCGGTACCAATGACATAGGAAAATGTGGTAGGGAGGTTCTGGAGGCTAAATTTAAGCTTTTAGGTAGGAAGTTGAAATTCAGAACTTCCAGGGTAGCGTTCTCTGAAATGCTTCCCGTTCCACGTGCAGGACCCAAAAGGCAGGCAGAGGTCCGGAGTCTCAATGCGTGGTTGAGACGATGGTGCAAGGATGAGGGTTTTGGATTTGTTAGGAACTGGGGAACATTCTGGGGAAAGGAGGGGCTCTTCCGAAGGGATGGGCCTCACCTTAACCAGGATGGAACCAGACTGCTGGCATTAACCTTTAAAAAGGAGAGAAGCTTTTAAACTAGAAAACGGAAAAGCCGACAGTCGCCCAAGAGCGCATGGTTCGGAAGAAGGTATCCTTGAAGGATACTACCAAAAGCAGTGAGGTTCCAAAAAAAGAGTAAAGTAGCCCAAATGCCCTTGAGTATGGTGCAGACAGAGCGTAAAGATTCCAAATTACCCATGCCTACCAATAGCCAGATTAATATTAATAAAATACAGTCTCTAAAATGCTTGTATGCAAATCTAGAAGTCTAAACAATAAGATGGGAGAGTTAGAATATATTTATTTATTACAATTTCTTATATACCGCACTATTCGGCATCAGCGCGGTTTACATTATAACAAGATGACCAGTGCAACAAGCTGTTTGGTTTTGCATATAACAGGAGTACAAACTTGGATAACTGGAGTATAAACTTGGATAACAGGGGTGAACTATATACATGAAATAATTACAATGAACAAGATTGAAGGCAACTATAACCTAAGGACTATATAGCACTAAATGAGAGGTTAGATATGATTGCAATCTCAGAGACATGGTGGAAGGAGGATAACCAGTGGGACACTGTGATATCTGCATACAAACTATATCGTAATGATAGAACTGATCAAATTGGTGGAGGGGTTGCGCTCTATGTTAGAGAGGGCATTGAGTCAGAAAGGATTAAAGTTTTGCAGGAAACAAAATTTGCTGTAGAATTTCTATGGATTGAAATTCCATGTATGAAGGGGGAAGGTGATGGCAATGGGGGTGTACTATAGACCGCCTGGCCAGAATGACCAAACGGATGATGAAATGCTCAAAGAAATCAAGGAAGCTAACAAAAGTCACAGCAGAGTAATAATAATGGGTGATTTCAATTACCCCAATATCGACTGGGTCATTGTCACAGCAGGACATGCTAGGGAGATAGTTTCTAGAAGAAATAAATGACTGCTTCTTGGAGCAGCTGGTTCATGAACCGACCAGAGGGGAAGCCATACTGGACCTAGTCCCTAGTGGAACACCAGAACTGGTGCACAAAATAAGGGTGTTGGGACCACTTGGCAATAGTGATCATAGCATGATCTTGTTTGATTTAATTAGTGGAGGAGGAATAGTAAAGAAATCCACAGTACTACCTTTTAACTTTCGAAAGGGAGACTATGATAAAATGAGGAATATAGTTAAGAAGAAACTAAAAGGAGTGGTTGCAAAGGTTAAAGACTTACATCAAACTTGGGTGTTGTTTAAAAATACTATCCTGGAAGCCCAGACCAGCTGTATTCCACGCATTAAGAAAAGTGGAAGAAAGTCCAAAAAACTGCCAGCATGGTTTAAAGATGAGGTCAGAGAGGCTGTTGCTGCCAAAAAAGCATCTTTCAGGAAATGGAAAAAAGAGCCAAACGACGAAAACTGGAAACAGCACAAGCACTGGCAAGTTAAATCCAAAGCATTGATAAGGCAGGCAAAGCGAGAATTTGAGAAGGAACTTGCTACGGAAGCAAAAACACGAAATAAAGACTTTTTCAAGTACATTCGTAGCTAAAGGCCTGTGAGAGAGTCGATTGGACCATTAGATGATAGAGGGGTAAAAGGGGCAGTAAGAGGAGACAAGGCTATAGCGGAGAGACTGAATGAATTCTTTGCTTCCGTCTTTACTGAGGAAGATGTAGGGATGTTACTCAAGACTGAAGTGGTATTTAAAGGTGATACTGCAGAGGAATTGAGAGAAATATTGCTACACCGGGAAGATGTATTACAACTATTTGATAAACTGAATAGTAGCAAATCACCTGGACCGGATGGTATACATCCAAGAGTGTTGAAAGAGCTGAAATATGAGATTGCAGACCTGCTATTAGTAATCGGTGAACTTTCATTAAAATCATCTGTAATACCTGAAGATTGGAGGATCACCAATGTAACACCAATTTTTAAAAAGGGTTCCAGGGGTGATCCGGGAAATTACAGACCGACGTCAGTAAGCTTGACGTCAGTACCGGGGAAAATGGTAGAAACCATCATAAAGAACAAAATTACAGAGCATGTAGATAGTCATGGCCTAATGGGAGACAGCCAACATGGCTTTAGACAAGGAAGATCTTGTCTTACTAATCTGATATGTTTTTTTGAAGGTGTGAATAAAAAGGTAGACAAAGGTGAGTCAGTTGATATAGGGTATCTGGACTTTCAGAAAGCCTTTGACAAGGTCCCTCATCAGAGACTTTTGGCAAAACTAAAAAGTCATGGGATAGGAGGCAGTGTACTATTGTGGATCGGGAACTGGTTAAAAGATAGAAAGCAGAGGGTAGGGCTAAATGGCCAATTTTCCTAATGGAAAAAGGTGAATAGTGGAGTACCCCAGGGATCTGTACTGGGTCCATTACTTTTTGACATATTCATAAATGACCTGGAAAAGGGAATAACTAGTGAGGTTATCAAATTTGCAGACGACACAAAACTGTTTAAAGTTGTTAAAACCCAAGAGGACTGTGGAAAACTGCAGGAGGATCTGGATAAATTGGAAGACTGGTCATCCAAATGGCAGATGAAATTTAATGTGGACAAGTGCAGTTATGCACCTAGGAAAGAACAACCCACACTATGGTTACACAATGCAAGGTTCCATATTGGGAACCACCACCCAGGAAGATTTAGGAGTCATCGTGGATAACATGTTAAAACCCTCTGCCCAGTGTGCAGCAGCAGCCAAGAAAGCAAATAGAATGCTAGGTATCATAAGGAAAGGAATGGAAAATAAAACAAAAGATATTATAATGCCTCTGTATCGTTCCATGGTACGACCGCACCTTGAATATTGTGTGCAATGCTGATCGCCGTATCTTAAAAAGGATATAGTGTTATTAGAAAAGGTACAGAGAAGAGCCACCAAAATGGTAAAGGGGATGGAAGGCTACTCCTATGAAGAGAGGTTACAAAGGTTAGAGTTCTTCAACCTGGAAAAGAGACATCTGAGGGGAGATATGATAGAGATCTATAAATTAATGAATGGAGTGGAACAGGTAAACGTAGATCGATTGTTTACGCTATCAGAATATAGAAAGACTAGGGGACATGTAATGAAGCTACATGGTAAACTATTTAAGACAAATAATAGAAAATATTTTTTCACTCAACGTGTAATCAAACTCTGGAATTTGTTACCGGAGGATGTAGTAAGAGCTGTTAGTGTAGCTGGGTTTAAAAAAGGTTTGGACAAGTTCCTGGAGGAAAGGTCCATAAGCCATTATTAAAAAGGGACCCAGGATATCAATGCTTGACCCAATACAAGCATTGTGGAACCTGTGTCTCTTGGGGATATTGCTAGGTACGTATGACCTAGATTGGCCACTGTTGGAAACAGGATACTGGGCTTGATGGACCTTGGTCTGACCCAGTTTGGCATATCTTATGTTCTGATTTGTTCTGCATATAAATTTCTCCATGTTCCATTTGAACTGTTGCTTCTTGATTAATGTAAAGGTTGTGCAAGAGAACTATCCAGTGTTTTGGTATACCCATGCTTTTTAATGTAGTCCAGAGTTTGTCATGGCCTTGCTATAGTTAATAAAACGCTTATAGATATCCTTTAAGTATTCTTTTGTCTTTTCAAGGATCCATCTCACATCCGCAGTGTCTCTGCTGAATGATCTTGAGTAGAATCTTGCTGGATTGTGGGATCAGAGCAATTTGTGCAATAATTTCCAAAGTCAGCCAGATCACCTTGTTTCAGTATGGGTATAAACATAGATCTTTTACAGTCAGTTGGCCGTGATGTTGTCTTCCAAATTTCCTAGCAGAGCCTTCTAGGTATGGTAACGGCCACATCTGATTGCTGTAATACATCAGTGGGAATGCCATCAGTTTCCGATGCTTTGTTCTTTGAGAATGTTTTCAGTGCATCTTCGTCCTCTTCTTCCATCACCAATAGTTCCTGATCATAGGGTAGAGGTTGAAATGACTGTTGGTCCACTTGATCTTTATGATATAATGACTTTGTATATTTTTTCCACCTCTTCTTGATCTTCTCAGCATCATTCAACATGGATCCTTGAGCATCTTGTAGCATTCCAATTCGAGGCTAGAATTTTTTCTTTTAACTCTCGTAGCTTTAGGACAGCAAATCTTGTTCTTTCTCTAATAGTTTCTGATTCTGTTTCCTTGCATGCATCATTGTAGTACTTCTTGTCTCATCTTGCTACATGTTGGAAATCTCTGAGTTCTGGGATTGCCTCTCTTTATTTCTTCTCTGGCTTTAGCTTCTCTGCATTTTTGGGCAATTTTCAGAGTTTCTTTGGTCACCCATTTTGGCCGTTTTTGCTTTTTCACCATTTGTAGAGACTTCTCACTTTCTTTCAGCACAACTTTCTTGATGTCATTCCATAACTCTTCTAGTGTTCTGTCATTTTTATCCAAAGCAGCAAATTAATTTTGCAGGCAGTCTTTAAAGTCCGGTGGTATATTCTCAAGGTCATGATTTGCTGCATTCATGAGTGGCTTGCTCTTTGTCAGTCTTAGCTTGAGTTTGCATTGGTGATCTTGTACCACAGTCAGCTCCAGGTTTTGTCTTTGTTGATGTTATTCAGCTTTTCCATTGTAGTGAAGTCCATGTGTTCATTTACTGCTTGTGTTGCTGGAAGAAGGTGCTTGAGATGAATAAATTGTTGGTCTTGCAGAATTCTAACAGGCTTTCTCTAGCTTCGTTTCTGTTGTCAAGCCCATATTTTCCAAACATTTTGCCGCCTTCCTTGTTGCCACCGTTTGCGTTCCAGTCACCCATTACTCTTAGGATATCTTGTTTGCATTATCTGGCAATCTCAGCTTGTACTTTTTCATAGAAATCATCCACTTCATCCTCTTCTGCAGCTGTTGTTGAGGCATATACCTGAATAATAACTGTGTTGATGAGCATTCCTCTTAGACTAATAGAAATTAAATGTTAGCTGATTGCAATATATTTCATTATAGTTCTTGCAACACCATTTCTTCTTTGTTTGTTTTTCATGGTATACTCTGACATGAAAGACATCAGATGCAAAGCGCCTGATGCCAGTCCATTTCAGTTTGCTGACATCCAACAGATCGAGTTGTACACATTCCATTTCATTCTTGACCACCTCCAACTTCCCTTGGTTCATGCTTCATACATTCCATGTCCCTATATATAAGACATCTTTGCAGCTTTTAACTCTCATTTCATGCGTAGCTACATCAGCAGTCAGACATCCCGAGGACTTTGATCCAACCACATCATAAACGCTGGCTTTTATTCTGAAAAGTCTTCACTCATCCCTAGTAGCCAGTTGAGTGCCTTCCGACCTGGGGCGGGGGAGGGGGTCATCTTCCAGCACTATAGTGCAATTTGTTTTGTTGTGACTATCCATTAGACTTTCGTGGCAAGATACAGAAGTAGATTACCTGCATAGAAGAAAGGCCTTGCTAGTGTTGTTGTTGTCACAGAAATGTGATCCTCCGCCATCCAACATCATCCCATTCTGCTGCTGCCTAGATGGCTACTGTCTTAGTTTGGCACCTCAATTATGACAAACCACCATCTTGTGAGACCTTGCCAGTAATTAAGCTACTGATAGATTATCTCTCAGAATCACTGATGCATACAAGCCCTCACAGCACGACAAGCTGCAAACTAAGTGAGGGCCCTTCAACATTACCTCCTTCAAATATTTTATAAACAGTATCTCCAGTGCAAGCAAGTGGATAATAGCTAGAAATCTGTGTAGTTTGAATTTTCCTTTAACTTTTGATGAATTGATAAACTATATTTTAATAGTGGCAATGTGGAGCCCTGTTAGTCTACAAATTTAATATTCTCAGCCAGAAGTTTGACTGTAATGCCTACCTCAGTCTTTATAGGGAGGAGTGGTCTAGTGGTTGGGGCAAGTTACCTCAGGCCGGAAGGTCAGGGGTTCAAATCCCACTAGAGGACAGCAACCTTGGGCTGGAAGGACTGGGTTTTCTAGTCCCACAGGTGCTCCTTGTGGTCTTGGGCAAGCCACTTGACCCTCCATTGCCCATGTTCCCTGTAAGTATTAGTGTATGTGTCTCATATCCCCTTGTGTTAAAATGTATCCCCCAATTGTGTTGTGACCACTTTGATTGAAGGATAAGGTGGTATACAAAACTGTCTAAATAAATAAATAGCAGTATTTGAGGGAAATTGACAAAGCCCTGAAACAAAATTCTTTAGCATCAATTCTGTCTGGTAACTTCCAAAGATAAAGATTCAGTGGATGCAGAATCCATGGACGCTGCAAGCAGATCTGGAGGAGAGACCAGCGCCAAAGCAGAAATAGCTGAAGCAAACAAGGAGGGTAATTATCTCTCCATTTCCAAGCATCATATTTGATGTCGAGCAGGTGGGGACCACTTCTTGAAACAAGCCTTGCTGGAAGCAATGGTGTTGCAGGACCTCCAGAGCTCAAAGTAGCTTAAGAGTCAGAGGAAGACTGAGACATTTGGTTCCATGGGTGTTCTTTCTTCCCTTGAAAAGAATATGTTTATCCAGGGGCCTTTTACAGGGTTTACTATCTTGGCTCTGTTAACTTTCCTTCTCTACTGCATCATGAGTCTAGCAAACATAAACCAAAGAAACTCAAATTATGGAAGGACTTCTCAGGATCCACATGGGCTCCAGAGGGAGGTGTTCTGCTCCTTTGGTCCACGCCTCTTTGGGCCATGCACCTGTGGCCACATGCTGTAACAGGGTGCGTTTAAATCTCTCCACAATACTACTTAAATGATGTCTGCGGACCCACAGGCACTCCGAACAAGGTACTCTGGAACGAGAGCGTAAGAAGAAGACCCCAAGGGCCTCTTCTGAAGATATGGACAAGCACAGGAAGTCCCGCACCCAGTCTCTCAGCCCCCAGCAATATCTTGAGGAGCGTCCCCAGAAGGTGCCCAGAACAGATGTCGTGGCCTCTGGCGACGGACCTCAGTCCCATCAAGGACCCCCTCTCCTCCTTGACGCCTTAGTCACTCCGGCATCGGTGTCAATGGCTGCTACCCCCAAATGAAAAGCCCATATGTTAGCCTTGGAGCGCAGCGTTTCTGCGTTCATTGCCTCCCAATGGTGCCACCTGGCAGCGCAGGGACCTCAACCTTGAGGACTTCCCGGGCCATCAAAGCGATCGCTGAGAGCCAGACACCTTGATCAGATCTTCGGCGAAGGTCTCATTCTTGTTACCATTCCTCGGGAGCGAGGTCTTTGCAGGCGAGTGCCTCTGGCTCCAGCCATGCCACAACCTCGAAGCACTCAAGACTAGAGCTGTCAGCGCTCCTGCAGCTGGCGGGCTTTGAGCCCTCAAGGTACTCCGACTGGGAGTCCGATATCGAGATGTCTCCTGAAAATCGAGCCCACCGAGACCTCCCCTCGAGCCCGGCTGCCAAGCACTGATCTCCACCTGAGGACACCTCCTTCCTTGAGTTCGTCAGGGACATGGCTCGGGCGCTCTCCCTCATGATGGAGTTGGAGGAGGACCCTTGTATGGAGGAACTTGACATCTTCCATACGAGGCACCAGCAAAGGAGACCTTGACGGTCCCCATCCCCTCCATCCTTACCCGGCTCCTCCTCAGGATATGGGAGACCCCTGCATCGGTACCCATTGTCAGCTGTAGGCTGGATATGATGTACCAGGTCCAGCAAGGCCCAGGTTTCCATAAGGCGCAGCTCCTCCACACGTCTATGATGATTGAGTCAGCCATGCGCAGGCAAAAAAGCCCAAAGCCGCACTCTTCGGTGCTTCCAGGCAGAGAATCCCATGCCCTAGATGCCCTTTGGCGGAAATGCTACCAAGGCTTGATGCTGACATGCCGTATCCAGACTTACCTGCTTTATATCGGCATGTTCCTCTGGGACTTGCCAAGGAGCTCAGGGGCTTCACCGCAGGCCTCGATGGAGACCATTTCTGGCGTTTCCAGAGTCTCTTGAAGTCTTTCTCGGAATGCTCCAAATACTTGTCTCGAGCCACTTACGACGGCTTTGAGTCCAATGTGAGGGTGACGGCTGCTAGCATTGGCACTCGACACCAGGCCTGGCTCCAGTCATCAGATCTCGAGCAGTGGGTACAAGAGAAGCTTCTTGACGTCCCCTGCCTCAGCGAACAGCTCTTCAGTAAACCTATGGAGGACAAAGCGGCTGAAATCGAGACAGAGTATGTCACCCGTACCCTGCTCTCGAAGAAAACTTCCACCTTGCCTCGGAAGAATCCGCAGGGCAAGAAACCTCCTTTCCTCCAGAAGACCCACCCTTACCGGGGCTATCCCCCATACCCTGCTGCCCAAACCCCTCAACCGGGTCCTCATCGCAAGGGAACAGGCCAGACCGCACACAAATCCAAGGGCCCCAAACCCCAGCTGCCAGCCCCAACCCAGCAAGGGTCGGGATTTTGACGCAATTGGCATAGCCTCTCTTCCGTTGGAGGAATAGCTCCCGACAGTGGGGCACCTGGTTCACTTCACCCACTGGTGGGCCTCCATCACCACCAACTCCTGGGCTCTTCAGGTAGTCAAGGAGGGCTACCGCCTCCACCTCGACCAGGCCCCTCCACCCTTCTTTCCAGGGGAGCCCTCTCGGTCTCTCCTGCACAAGACCTTGCTGAGGTAAGAGCTCATGGTCCTTCTCAAGGACAGAGCTGTGGAGCCTGTTCTGCACCACACAAAGGGCAGAGGGTTTTACTCCAGGTAATTCCTGGTCCTCAAGAGAACAGGGGGCCTGAGGCCCATCTTGGATCTGAGAAACCTCAACAAGTTTCTGGTGTGGGAGAAGTTCAAGATGCTCTCCATTGGAACCCTGCTGCCCTACTCCTTGGATCTGAAGGATGCTTATATCCACATCCTGATCCACCCAATTCACAGGCAGTACCTCAGGTTCATGGTAGGAGGTGACCACTACCAGTACAGGGTACTCCCCTTTGGCCTCGCCTCCGCCCCAAGAGTCTTCACCAAGTACCTGGCAGTGATGGCGGCCTATCTCCGCCTCAGTGGGACCTTCGTCTTCCCCTATCTCGACGACTGGCTCATCAAGGGGGACACGACCTCTGAGGCCAGACAGGCCACCGACCACACCTTTCAGGTATTACAGTACCTGGGCTTTGTGATAAATCATCCAAAGTCCATCCTCATTCCAGCGCAGATTCTGGAGTTCATTGGGGCCCGCTTGGACTCTGTGCAGGCCAGGGCTTTCCTTCCCCTCAACAGGGCAGACAGCTTCATGGCCCTCACGGTTCATGTCATCTCGAGCACTCCTCTGCCTCCTGAGCCACATGGCCTCCATGGTTTATGTAGTCCCCAACGCACACCTCCACATGCGGGCAGCTCAGTGGTGCCTCCGGTCCCAGTGGACCCAGGCCAAAGGCAGGCTTCAGGACAGAGTCACCATCTCTCGCCAGCTCGCAAAGTCCCTCACCTGGTGGCAGGACACCTGGCACCTGCAGGTGGGCATGCCCTTCCAATTCCTAAACCCCTGCAGGATCCTCATGACGGATGCTTCCCTGATGGGTTGAGGTGCCCACTGCAAGGAGCTGCACACCCAAGGGGCTTGGCCCTTCGAGAAGAGCCAGCAGAAGATCAATCTTCTCGAGTTCAGAGCTGTCTTCCTTGCCCTGAGGGTCTTCAGGTACTGCCGACAGCACCAGCCGGTGCTCGTCCAGATGGACAACCACGTCACGATGTTCTATGTGAACAAACAGGATGGCATGGACTCCTTCCCCCTCTGTTAGGAAGCCGTGGCCCTCTACTCCTTCGTGGCCAGTCACGGGATACTCCTGAGCTGTCTATCTCCTGGGCCAGGACAATGCCGTGGCAGACAGGCTGAGCAGGGTCCTTCAGCTGCACAAGTGGCATCTGGACCCTGAGGTAGCACTCAAACTTTTCCGGCTATGGGGAGCCCCCAGCCTGGACCTCTTCACCAACCCGGTCAATGCTCAGCTGCCCTTGTTCTGCAGCTCTCAATCCCACCTTCCCAGGTGGCGGCATCGCCTTCCTCCTCTCGTGGACAGGGAGCCTCCTCTATGCATTTCCCCCAATGCCACTGATTGCTCGGACCCTTTTCAAGGTCCAGCACGACAAGGTGTCGATCATCCTTGTAGCCCCACAGTGGCCCAGGCACTGTGGTTTTCTCTGCTGCTCCATCTCTCACTGGAGCCCCTGATTCCCCTTGGGAGCTCTCTGGGATTCCTGGCTCAGGAGGCGGGCTTGATCCTCCATTCCAACCCAGGAACCCTACCCCTTGCAGCATGGCGGCTGAGCAGGTCGCCCTAGCCTCTCTACACCTTCCCAGGGAGGTGGAAGAAATCATCCTGGCCTCTCGCAAGGTTTCCAAGAGACGGACTTATGCCTTCATGTGGTGGTGTTTCGCCATGTGGTGCATGGAGTACCGTCTCGACCCGTTCTTTATCCTGGTGCACTCGGTCCTTCAGTAACTCCTCACCTATTGCATTCTGAACTTAAGTCCAACTCCATCAGGGTGCATATCAGCGCTGTCTTTGCTGATCATCACTCCATGGAGGGCAAGCCCTTCTCCATGTAACCCCTCATCACCAAGTTTATGCAGGGCCTATTGCTCTCCAAACCTTCCTTGTGGCCGCCGCCGGCGGAATGAGATCTCAATGTGGTCCTGGTGCAGCTCACCAAGCTGCCATTCGAGCCCTTGGCTACCTGCTCCCTACACCACTTGTCCTGGAAGGTTGCCTTCCTCGTGGCGCTCACATTGGCTTGCAGAGTCAGTGAACTCCAGGCGCTGGTGGTCGAGCCGCCCTACGCTAGGTTCTACAGGAAGAGGGTGGTGCTCTGCACTCACCCAAGTTCCTGCCGAAGGTAGTCTCCGACTTCCACCTCCATCAGGAGGTGGTTCTCCCTACCTTCTTCCCGTGGCCTCATGCCGACATGGCATTGGCTGTCCTCCATAGCTTGGACTGCAAACGAGCCTGTCCTGTTACCTACAACAGACCCAGGGCCATTGCAAAGCCTCACAGTTTTTCATCTCCTTTGACCCAAGCCACATGGAGCAGGCAGTCACTAAATGGACCATATCCGTCTGGGTGGCAAATTGTATCGCTTTTGCTCATAGCCATGCCATTGTCCCCCTGGAATGCTGTGTAACGGCACATAATGTCAGGGCAATAGCGACCTTGGTTGCAAACCTACGGTCGGTGCCGATGGCCAACATCTGCCGGGCCGCGAACCTGGTCTTTTGTCCACACCTTTGCAGCCCACTGCTGTCTGGAGAGGGAGTCCCGACGGGACAGTGCCTTCGCCAGGCCGTACTCCATAACCTCTTCGGGGTTTAGGCAACTCCTGCCCTCCGACCCTTCTTGTTCTGGCTACCGGAGCCATGCTTCTCCCTGGACACTGGGGTCCTCAGAGTCTGCCTTCAGATTCACTTGCAGCTGCTCACGGCTGGGCCGTGGTTTTTTCTGCCGATCCTAGGTAGCCTGGAGCTAGGAAGCCCCATATGTGAGGGCTGACTTCCTGCTTGTTCCAGGTGTTCTCCAGAGACAGCAGGAATCGCTCCTCACAACTCTCCCTCCTCCCCTTAGAGTTGCTGTTCAGTTTTGGCCATCTTCTTGGCTGGGCTCTAGCTACGGCACCCAACTGATCAAGATGGCACCCTTAGGCGGGAAGGAGACCACGCATGCATGGTGGCATCTCTCAAAGGCTTTCTTTGAAAGCTGGGAAGATGCTTTCGTGAGTGCTCCACCGACCTCACCCATAGGTGAGGACTGATTCCTGCTGTCCCTGGAGAACACCTGTTACAGGTGAGTAATTACACTTTATCATATTTCTCCCCTTCTTCCTCTTTCAACATGGTACACATGTTGAAATTCATCATTTGTTTACCTTTGTCCTGCTGATGAGGAGTGTTGACAGGGAATTGAAATGGGGTACCAGGACCCTCTGAAAGGGTTAATATGTAGAATGGCTTGGAATTTTGCTGACAACCTGACAAAGGGGCCTTCAGGACTGGAGCTGGAAATTTCCTGGCCTAGTAGAATATGTTATATAAACCAAGGCCATCTCTTGTACATATTTGTGAAAAAAACGAGACAGAATGTTTTTGTTTGTCCTGATAAAGCAAAGACAATGTCTGTGTCTAGTTTGACCTAAAACATATAGGGGGTCTGGACGTCCGATCCAGATGTCTAGACCCGCTAAACACCCGGGACTGTATTTCCATTCTAAAACTCCCCGCATGTATAGGGGAGATGTACGGGAAGCTCTAGACGGGGCAGGCTGAGGGAGGAACAAGGGCAGGCCAAGGGAGGAACTGGCTGGCAGTGAGTGGCGCTATGTCCCCAGTCAATGAATTAGACATCCAGGGTGCATGAATCATTGTATGTCCCAGATGTCCAATCCCTATTCTGCTCCTGCAGACACATCTAGCCCCACGGGAACAGAATTGGATCCACCTTCGGGCCGTCCAGATTTATGGGCGACCAGAATGCCTGGACATGCACCTTCTGAATGGGCTTCCACATGTTCAGCTTCATCTGTAAAGCAGAGGCATGACGTATAGTGATAACAAGAATTTGTACCGTGTAGCAGTTTTTCCAAATAAAATAAGTACTCTGGCATAGCTAAATTGAGGGGATTTACAGGAAACGGCTCCAGTTTGCAGTCTTGTTGGCCCTCTTCCTTAAAGCCTTAAGTAGTACTGTTATTAATATAATTATCTGTGTGTATTTTCATTTCATTCTTTACTTGAATTTAGAGAATTGTAGTCAAAAGAGCTGAGGTTGAATTTTGCTACCTGGTGAGCCCGGTCAGAAGTAGGTCACGCAAAGAGATTCAAACAAGAAGTGGACAAACTATAATATATAAAGAAGGCCAGGCAGAGATCCAAATGTTTAACAGAAAGCTCGAGCTACTCTGCACTGGGAAATAGTTCAGTAGTGCTGAGTTTTAGAAGCTCAGTGTTTTTTTGGGAGCCAATGGGACTCTTGCAGCCTGTGATAACCAGGGCTTTCCTGGGGGAGGGGGGGCAGTACAAATTGAGGTGACCACTAAACTCTGTGTGTTAGAGGGTCTTGCATAGCTGTGGTAGCTTCATGCCTGACATCATTTCTTCTTCCTAAGCATCAGTAGGCCAATGGTAGTGATAGAGGGAGGTATGGTGTCTGATGCCATTCGACCTCCAAGAGAGCTCCTTTACACTTTGGAACCTCTCATACACCTCCCTAGGTTAGCCTTAATGATGCCTATTGGGACACTTTAAGATTTATGCAAATGTGAAGCTGTAAATGAGCGCTTCAGATCATCCAGTTTCATCTGTGGATGTCACTGACATGTTCTGCTATTCCTTCTTCCTCCCCATCACAGATGAGGAACTGGAGGATAACCCAAACCAGAGTGACCTAATAGAACAGGCTGCTGAGATGCTGTATGGCCTCATCCATGCTCGCTATATACTTACCAACCGTGGCATTGCTCAGATGGTGAGTGCGATCTTATTCTAGGGATGGGGCAGGCAGGGCCAAGGCTAAAAGTATATAGTATGGTATGATGATAAACCTCTGTGAGAAGGATCGATTTACAGCCTGAAGCATTGGATGAGAATGTCTCGCACTAGCTTTGTGCAGGAAGTAAGGGAGGGAAGGAGACTATAGGATGGGGCATATAGTATCACAAATTTGTTTGCACAGGAAACAAAGAAAGAGAATCATAGGGATAACTGATTTCACGTTAGTATTGTTCAGGAAATGGAATATAGGAAAAGAGGGCTTGCACTCGCCTTGGAGGTGAGGAGGTTTAGGAATACTTTCTGACTGGCTTTTTCTTCTTTCCTCACCAGCTCGAGAAATACCAGCAGGGGGATTTTGGTTACTGCCCCAGGGTTTACTGTGAGAACCAGTCCATGCTCCCCATTGGTAAGTGTGCAGGAAGCCCAGCAGCCATGGAGAAAGTGAAGATGTAGGTGTATCCCCTAGAAGAATTGCATGTAACAGTAAACTTGGAACAGATGTGGGACCGATACGAGAGCCAGGAGACATTCTAGAATACAAATATGGACTGTTTGTTTTGTCTTCCTGTCCTTTAGCTGTAGTATCTGGCGCTGTCCCTGACTATAGTGGTGACATTTGATGAGTTACTGGGTCTCCTGTGCCTTCTCTACTCTTCCCCCTGACTTTGCACGTCTCCCCCCTTTAGGATTATCTGATATCCCTGGAGAGGCCATGGTGAAACTGTACTGCCCAAAATGCATGGACGTATACACGCCCAAGTCTTCCCGGCACCACCACACAGATGGCGCATACTTTGGCACTGGCTTCCCTCATATGCTTTTCATGGTGCACCCCGAGTACAGGCCTAAACGACCAGCCAATCAGTTTGTGCCAAGGTAAGAAGCTGGCTAATCAATTTGTTACCAGATGAGAGAATGTCAAACTCCCTCTTTGTTCCTCCAGACTAGTCCAGACGTTCCTCTACCATAAGATGAATATGGGGAACCACTAATTCCTTATCATCCCTCCAGTCCAGTCCAAACTTCAGGGTAGTGCATCTCCTGCAGCAACTTGGAGACTGAGCATGTCATCTTTTGATGACACCAGTATTAATACCAGAAAGACCGCCCACAAGCTCCAGTATGCTCAGTCTCCAAGCAGCTGGAGGAGGTAGTGAGCCAGGGTGCTGCACTCACTGAAGGGACAATTAAGGAATATAGGTTTAAGCTAGGGGTTTCTTTTATTTTCCTGACTTTACAGAAACTTGCTGTTTTTTGTTTCTTGTAAAAAAAAAAAAGAGGTGGAAAGGAATTGGGGGAGCCAGTACAAGAGGAGTTGTTTATTGGAAGGAGAATACCCCCCCACGGCTCTTCGGGGGGGGGGGCGGTTGGAGGAAATCTGGCTCCCGGGGGATACCGGCGGCTCCTGAACCCGTCAGCGGGTGAGGAGCCGCCACAGCTACCCGCCCAGCACACAAGCAGTTTCCCGGGCACATCCTGCCCCACTCCCTGTAGCGCCGAAGCCGAGCAGAAAAGGCTGAGCGCAGAGGGAGAGAGGACACAAAGAAAAGTGCTGGTCTGCTCAGGTAAATGGGGAATAAGTAAGGGGAGGCATACAGAGAAATGACACATACCAGTTGAGGCAGTTGCACTCGGCACTGGCGTGCAGTCTAGCACCGCGTGGCTGGAAGCATTCCACGCGCAGGAAGATCAGAGGAGTTGCCTGTTTTTCTCCCGCTGTAGGCCTGTGCCTCGTGTGGTGTTCCCGAGGCTTTTTCTTATGGGTGTGAAACCCTCACTCAGCGTTCCTCAGGAGGATCGGGGGCAGCAGGGAAGCTGGTTTTTGGTCAGTTTAAGGGGGTTTCTTTTCATTTTAAATACTTTTAAGCATTTTTAATTTCATTTTTATTTTTTTTCAGTTCTTGGGTTAACCACATTGCCTCCATTTGCTGCCGGTTGAGATCCCCAGCCTGGGCATATTGGAACAGACCCTAGGAGTCAGGGGTGCTCTCTCTGTCTGGGGTGCGGTCATAGGGAGGCGCAAATCTCTGTGGGTTGCATGCTGTCACTGCATGGGACAGTTCCCTGTCCATCGGCTATTCCCAGACCGTCTGCAGTGCAGAGTCTGAGTGAGGTAGGGGTCGCGGGTAATTTCTCTTCCTGATTAGGTACTCCTTCTTCTGGTGTTCATCTGGCACTGGCGAGGGCCAGCAGAGGGTCCCTCGGTGTTTGAGCATGGAGCCAAAAAGATTGGGGGTACTCTTGAGAGCGAACTAGGGTTCAGTACCCGCAAAGAGGCCCAGGCCCTCAGTGGAGAGTCAGGGACAGGCTCCATTGTCTGAAGGTCTGGATGTGGAGCTAGATGTGGACTAAGACCTGGAAGAAGGGAAGACCCACCATGCTGGTCAGATTGCAGTGCCTGGTAGGTGATGGTATCAAGGGGGGTGAACCTACAATTCAAGCCACATCCTTGAGCATTCCTGGTGTTATACAGATCAAACTTGTTCAGTGCACAATGTCTTGTTGAAGACCTGTGGAAAAAGGTCTAACTAAGTGTGTCATTGTCTTGTTGCTGGGCAGATTCCAGAGAGTCGGGGTGCCGGGTCAGGAGATGCAACTGACAGTTTGTTGAGACATTGTGGCTTTTTCCTGAGAAGGTTCAGGTAAAAATTCAGAGGCAGAAATAAAGGAAAGATAAGCAGGAAAAAGTGCTGAGTAGCATGAGTAGCTATAGGTTGGTTTGGTTTCGGGATGAGTGGGATCTGCCGGACTCGAGTCTTGAGGGGCAAGCTCTAGAGCTCGCCTCTCTCTGCTATCAGATCAGGACCTCTAGTGTTCGGTCCCTAAGATGGACGTAGCGGTTTTGACAGTTACAAAGAAGACGATCCTGGTGAAAGGCAGTGCGGTGCTCAAGGATGTCCAAATTTGGACAGTTGGACTCCTGCATGAGGCAGGATTTTATAAATATATATGTCCTCTCGCTACAAGTCTCCTTTGGTGGAGCCTGGGTGACTTGAGATTGCCTCTGCTGGTTGCGGCAGGTTCAACAGCAAGGGGAGGAAGCTGTGGACCAAGCTGGGGAGGCATCCAGATTAGAGACTGCAACTTATCTGGCAGCTATCCATGACGTCCTCATCGAGAGCTCTCAAAGAGCATGGGCTCGGAAGTGGAGACCCACCATCAGCTCTGGTGACATAACTGGACGGCGAATAGTTCTTCCAAAGCCCGACTCAGCAAGCTTCCCTTGGGGGAGAGACTGCTCCTTGGGGAAGACTGAGACACATTGGTAAAGGACATGGGAGAGTCTGAAGGCGGGTGTCTGCCCGAGGATAACCAAAAGCAGTGCCGCGCCTCTCCCACGGCCCGGATTCAGTCACGAGAGTTCAGGCATTTTCGTTCAACACGCTTTACCCCTTTCTAGAGGGGAAGATTCCCCTCCAGGGGACAAGGGTTTCGAGGTTTTAGAGCAGCAGGTAGAGGCTTTGGCTGCCGCTTTGTCCTTGATATTCAGGAAAGCACAATGAAGCAAGGGGGCCCAGGTAGTGGTGCAGCCCGTGGGAGGTCGGCTATGGAAGTTCTGCCCTGTCTGGGCCCAGATCACTTCCAACCAATGGGTGCTAGAGGTCATTCGGGAGGGGTATGCCCTCGAGTTCACTTGCCTGGTGGGCAACTCCCTTGTTCTGTCTCCCTGCAAGACGCGAGCCAAGGCGGCAGCAGTAAGAGACACCTTAACGCAGCCTTTGCAGCTCAGGCTGTAGTGCCGGTTCCCTGAGACCAGTATGGCTGCGATCGGTACTCCATTTACTTCGTAGTGATAAGGAAGGGGAGGGCTCCATCTGTCTGATCCTGAACCTCAAGTGAGGGAACCGCTGTCTGTGAGTTCCGCTTTTTCACATGGAAACATTGCGGTCCTTCATGGTCGCAGTCAAGATAGGGAGTCCCTGACATCTCTAGATCTAAGGGAGGCGTATCTGCACATCCCCATATGGCCGGAACACCAATAGTTCCTTTGGTTTACGGTACCAATGGGGCATTTCCAGTTTCGCGCTTTGCTGTCAGTCTTGCAACGGCACCACGTACTTTCACCAAGGTCATGGTGGTGGTAGCGGTGGCGCTCCGCAGGGAAGGAATTCTGGTGCATCCGTACCTCGATGTTTGGCTAGTTCAAGCAGTCCAGGGACGAAGGTGAATGAGCCACTGCTCGAGTGGTAGAGTTCCTTCAAAGGCTAGGCTGGGTGGTCAACGTGGTCAAGAGTCGGTTGGTTCCATCTCAGGAACTAGAGTACCTGGATGCGCGCTTCAGCACTTGCTCAGAGGGGGTCTTCCTGACAGTCAGCATACACAGGGGCTTTACGGCTTAGTGTCACAGTTTCTGGGAAGGACAGAACCGACAGCTTGGCATTACCTACAGGTCCTAGGGACCATGGCAGCCACACTTGAACTTGTGCCATGGGCAAGGGCACACATGCGGCTTCTGCAGAGAGTGTTGCTCCGGCGATGGTCGAACCGGACGCTGCCCTTGTCCCAGAGGCTCTCCTGCCTGCCTGAAACCAAGCGAGCTCTCAAATGGTGGCTTCATCTGGAGAATATGGAAGGCAGCATGCCCCTCATGTCGCCTCTGTGGATTCTGCAGCTGACTGCCACCAGTCAGTCTGGATGGGGAGTCCATTGCAAAGGACACATTGCTCAGGGGCTGTGGAGTACACAGGAGGCTGGTTGGTCGATCAACTGTCTGGAAATGCGGGCGGTGGCCCTTGGCTCAGGAACTCTCAGCCATGGTTGAAAGGTAAGGAGGTAAGGATCCTTTTGGATAATGCAACCATGGTAGCCTACATCAAATGCCAGAGAGGCATGGGCAGCGCAGCCTTGGAGTAATCCGAACAGCTGTTAAGCTGGGTGGAAAGCCACCTCCAAGCGCTATCGGGAGCACATCTGATGGCAGACTATCTGAGTTGAGTGTGCGTGGACCCCGGAGAGTGGGTACTCAACAAGGAGGTGTTCAACCAGTGTAGGTAGTGCTACACTGGGGCACCCTGATCATGAACCTGATGATGATGATGATGTTTGAGACTACCAAAGTGAGTTGCTTCTTCAGCAGGCGAATGGAAAAGGTTGTTGGAGGGCCTAGATACCCTGATGCAAAGGTGACCTGCGGGAGGACTTCTCTCTGTTCCCTCCGTGGGCTCTAATAGGCTGAGTTGTGCAGAGGATTGAAGCTCATCAGGGGCTGGTGATTCTGATTGCTCTGGATTGGCCAAGATGGCCGTGGTACTCCGACCTCATGCGGATTCTGGCAGATCATCCATGGCATCTTCCGGCTTGAGAGATTATCCTGAAGCAGGGGCCGGTACACATGTCACAGGTAGTTCAATTCTCAATTACAGTATGGCCCTTTTGAGGGCACGATTGAAGAGGAACGGCTACTCGAACTTGGTGATTTCGACCTTGCTGAAGGCAAGGAGAAGAGCTACCTCTCTCGCATATATTTATTTATTTATTTTAATTTATTTACATTCTCTTATATACCGCGCTATTTGGCATCAGTGCGGTTTACATTGAACAAACTGAAATTACATTGAACAGAGCATTATAACTTGGAGATAACTATTTTACAGGGAACATGGGCAATGGAGGGTCTGGCGCATATTCGACGTGTGGTGTACGAACAAACAGGCCCGATCATCTATGACTTCCTTACCAGGCATCTTAGCATTCTTGCAGGCTGGTTGCGATAAGGGTCTGGCGGCTAGTTCCTAAGGGTGCAGTTGTCGGCGATTTCCTGCTATCATGGAAAGGTCCAGAGGGTAGCATTTGGAATGCATCCCGACATCGGAAGATTCCTGAGGGCGAGGGCCCACCTGCGCCTGCCGCAGAAGTCTATGGTGCCTCCGTGGGATTTCAGTTTGGTATTAGAGGCGCTGGTGAAAGAGCCTTTTGCGCCATTCAACCAAGCTTCTCTGAAGGCCTTAACTCTCAAGATGGTGTTCCTTGTAGCTATATGCTCTGAGAGCAGAATAAAGGAACCCCATGCCTTGTCTTGCAGGAGCCATTTCTTTCCTTTTTCAATGACAAGGTGATCCTACGGCCAGTACCTTCCATTTTGCCCAAGGTGGTTTTGGTCTTTATTTAAACCAGTCCGTCTCCCTGCCGGTCCTCGGCAGTGCAGAGAACGTCTCAACCAGTGCGCACTGGCGCCTCTTGATTGTCCAGCGCGTCTAGAGGCATTACTTAAAGAGGACGGTGGTTTCCGCAAGTCGGATTGCCTCTTTGTGCTGTTTGGAGGGCCAGGCTGAGGGGAGGCAGCAGCTAAGGCCGCTATTTCAGCACAAACCAGATAGGCAATTGCGTGGGCATACATCTTGAAGACTAGGCTGGTGCTAGCAGGGTTGCATGCTCGTTGCACAAGAGCTTGGTGCCGCCAGTAGAAATTTTGCAGGGCGGCAACCTGGTCATCACTTCATACTATTGCTAAGCATTACCGCCTGGTCGTCCAGGTGGCGGGAAACACCTGTTTTGGATTGGCAGTGTTTCAGGCCAGATTGGCAGGTCCCTCCCAATAGGTTTAACTGCTCTGTTATATCCCAGAGGTTTGGAACTGGACTGGAGGGACGATAAGGAACGTGAAATTAGACTTACCTGCTAATTGTTGTTCCTTGAGGAACTCCAGTCCAGTCCCAGATCCCTCCCTGAGAGCCAGTTGTTGGTGACAGGGCCTGAAGAGGGGTTTTCCTGGTCTAAGGTAGTACCTGGGGGTCACAAAAAGGTAAGGGAGGTGGGTGTTGAGGGTGGACTGAAGGATTGTCTGCTTCACGCTCAGTGATGCATCCGGCCAGGCTACAGGTAAGCCTCCACATTCGGAGGGCAGAGGGAATCTCTTCTCCGTTGAGGGGGAATGTTAGATTGTTAAGCGGTAGAATGTTTCAAGCTTTAACCACTTTTTTCTCCAGGAACAAGCAGGAAATCAGTCCTCACTTATGGGTAACGTCGGCACCAACGGAGCCCGCGTGGAACAATTCCCCAGCTTTCAAAGAAAGCCTTTAGGATTGCTGCCACGCATGTGTGATCCTTTTCCTGCCCAAAGGTGCCATCTTGCTCAGTCTCCCTTTTTCCAAGGAGCCTTTCGGACGCACGTCCTCGTCCCTTGGAAAAAGTGTTTCGTTCTCAGTCTCTGGCCTGTGATTTTTCTGGTTGCACCGGTCCTCTACCTGTCCTCCCCCTACTCTTCTTTTCTTTTGAGCAAAGGGGACTTTTGTCGTAAAACTTTTTCTCAACGGGCTTCACGCCCTTTTTTCCCCAACCGCTGGCCACTAGGGTCTTTGACCTAGTGGGGACCCTTTTTGCCCCAGTGGCCACCGGTTTCAAAAAATGCGACAGATGCTTCAAAAACATGTCACTCACAGACACCCATGACTGTTGCCTGCGATGTCTCGGGGCCGACCATGACCCGGAGCCCTGCACACTTAGCAGGGCCTTGGAGGACATTGTCTTGCAAAGTCGTTAGCAGAGGTCCAATGACATTTTCTGTAAGGTAGCCACGGAATCATCGGTGGGATCCCCCACCTCGGTCCCACGCTCTAGGCGGCACTCCGATCAGGGGTCCCCTGAAGTGGAGAGGCGTAAGAAGAAGAAGACCTCGAAGTCGCTGTTGGGGGCTCCACACAAGTGTGAGTGCTCCTGCGCTCGATTGTTCAGCCCTCCTCAGCATTCCCGAGAGTCGGTCAAAGAGCAGCCTCGAAAGGTACCTCGTACAGACACAGAGGCCTCTGGCTATGGCACCCGGTCTCCTGAGGGTTGTCCCATTGAGGACCCCCTCTACTCCTCAACGCCTTACCCGGTAACCCTGGTGTCGGCGTCACAAGTCCCCACGCCCGCATGGGAGTCCCGTTTGCTAGCACTGGAGTGCAGTGTTTCTGCCTTCCTGGCTGCCCAGCAGGCACTCACATCTAGGCTCATGCCCAGAGACCGAGGTTTCCTTGAGAGGGACACCAAAACCCGCCCTGGAACCCCCTGAGAGCCGCGGGTCTCGTGAAGGTCCTCGATGTCTGTCTCGTTCGCTTTCCCATTCCTCGGAAGCGAGTTCCTCCAGGGCCTCCGGCTCCAAGCGGGCCTCACCTCTGGAAGGGGCGACCAACCCAAGTCAGATTTCCTTCTCGGACCTCTCAAGTTGGGAGTCAGATGGGGATACCTCCCCAGAGACCCGTGCTCACAGGGACCTCCCTTGGGACCTGTCCCCGCCCACCTCGCAGAGGCGCTCGCTGCCCAAAGACATATCCTTCCTGGTGTTCGTGCGGGACATGGCACGGGCCTTCAAACTGGCCATCCAGGCCGAGGAGGAGCTGTGGGCCGAGGAGCTCGATATCTTACAGTATGAGTCCCCCACCTCTGGAGTCTCTTACTGTACCGATTCCTCCCATCTTGTCCAGGCTACCTCTCCGCATGGGGGAGACACCTGCCTCAGTCCCCATTGTAAGCAAGCGCCTCCCCTAATGAGTTACTGGATTTTTGTCCTTCCCTTGCCATCTGCTTGGTAGGGCTCTAGCTAGGGGACCTGACTGAGCAAGACGGCACCTTTGGGCGGGAAGAGGACCATGCATATGTGGCAGCAATCCCAAAGGCTTTCATTGAAAGCTGAGGAATTGCTCCACGCGGGCTCTGTCGGTGCCGATGTCACCCATAAGTGAGGATTGATTCCTGCTGTCCCTGGAGAACACCTTTTAAAGGTGAGTAACAACGCTTTGTTGCTCCTGTGAGTCTGCTTTGTCAGTAGGTTACTAGAGCTTGTGGGTGGGCCCTCCGGTATTAATACGGGTGTCATCAAAAGATGACATGCTCAGTCTCAAAGCTGCTGGAAGAGGTGCACTACCCAGAGGTTCGGGACTGGACTGGAGTTCCTCAAGGAACAACAATTAGCAGGTAAGTCTAATTTCACTTTTGATGATATCACCCTATGTAGGGTCCTGTGCAGACCACAACTAGCCAGTATTTCTCCAGGACCAAGCAGGAAGTCAGTCCTCACATATGGGCATCATCGGCGCCGACGAAGCCCCAGCGGAGCATTTCCCCAGCTTTCCATGAAAGCATTTGGGAATGCTGGCACGCATGCGCGGTTCCCTTCCCGCCTAAAGGTGCCATCTTACCTCAGTCTCTTTTTTTCAGAGAAGCCCATTGGACGTTTGTCCTGTTCTCCCGGATAAAAGTGATTTTTTCTTCGGCGATTTTTCGCTATTTTTCTCCGGTTCGACGCCAGTTCCCCTCCCGCCAGGTTCAGTACACCGGTATCGAACCCGTTTATTTCTTTTTCGGTTTTTGCCCTTCGTGGCTGGTGTTTGCGCCCTTTTTTCATTTTTTCCCTGGAAGGGCGGTCTTTTGACCTCGCTGGGGCTCTTTTTTTCCCCAATGGCTTCCAGTGGTTTCAAAAAGTGTGATCGGTGTAAGAAACTTATGTCTCTCACCGACACACACGACTGCTGCCTTCGGTGCCTCGGCCCTGACCACGACCCCAAGTTGTGTGTGCCATGTGGGAAGATGTCTTCCAAGGCACTCAAAAGTCGACAGCATCAGAAGGAAAGGTTTTTCTCGGACTCTGCCTCCGGCTGGGCCCGAACCTCGTCTGAGGCCTCGACATCTCGGGATTCCGATCCCGAGCGCCATCGAAGCTCCTCGGACAGGGGGTCCCCCGACCGGGAATGCAAGAGGAAGAAGCGGCTTGTGAGGGAAGCGTCAGAGGAGGTCCCTGGTCCCTCGAGGGCCAGGTCTAAGACCCCAGACCACCGTCCCGGGCCCGTGGACCAAGAGAAGCCTGCCAAAGTTCCTTGCGTGGAGCCAGAGTCTGCTGGACACGTAAGCTCCGTAGTCCTCGTGGACTCTCCTCCCAGAGAGCTGACGTCGGGCCCGGCGCCACCGGGGCCCGAGTTGGCTTCTGCGTCTCCCGAGCTGAGTCTCAGGATGACAGCCTTGGAGTGCAGATTGTCTGCCTTCATGGAGCAGCAGCGGGCACTGATGGCCAGCCTGTCTGGTGCATCTGCCCCGACCACCGGGACATCGACTTCGAAGTCAACCCCGGAGACCGAGCCGATACTCGAGACCCTCGTGGCTCGAAGTCGTCCTCGGTCAAGGTCTCCCTCGACCTCCCGTTTGGGTCCGAGGGTGTCGACGCCGGTGCCCCTGCCGTCGGGGCGGGTGCCTCGGGGCCCCGCGGGGTCGGACCCTGACTCCTCCTCAGATGAGTCCGCCTGGGAGATGGAGGACGAGGAGTCTCCCGATACTTTTATGTTTTATGTTTTATGTTTTATTGCATTTGATAAAAACCGCCTTTCATATACAGTCAAGGCGGTGCACAATTAAAATAATTCGTAAAAGGAGGCCAATGGCCAATTAAAAAGAAAGGAAATGTACAATTCTTCAAAAGGACAGAGATAGTGAAAGTAAGACGAGACATAGGGAGAAGATAATAGGGGGAGGGGAGAGGAGGAAAGAGGTTACACGAAAGGGGAAGGAACATCAAACCCTAGGGAAAACAGGTGGGTCTTCAGGTTCTTTTTGAATATGTTGAAGTGTGGTTCCAAACGGAGGGGAGGGGGGAGGGCATTCCAAGCAGCGGGTCCAGCAAAGAAGAAGGCGGGGGAGCGTGTGGATTGCAGGTGAGCACGGGAAGGGGAAGGCAAGGTAAGGCGGTTAAGATGAAAGGATCGAGGGGTGTGCCTGGTGGAGTGAAAGTAAATGAGATCCGTGAGATACTGTGGAGTGCTAGTGTGAAATGCTTTATGTACCAGGATGAGAAGTTTAAAGATGGCACGAAAGGGGACAGGCATCCAGTGGAGACGAAAAAGAAGGGGAGTGATATGGTCCCGAGGTGATGAGTGGGTGAGGAGGCGTGCCGCAGTGTTTTGAATACGTTGAAGACGAGAGAGTTGGTATTTAGGAAGACCGATAAATAGGGAGTTAGAAAAATCCACACGAGACATAACCAGAGATAGAACCAGAGTAGTGAGGGCAGAGGGGGAGAGGAAGGGACGAATAGAGCGAATTTGACGAAGGGAGAAGAAAGAGGTTTTAGTGATGTGAGAAATATGCGAACGAAAAGATAGATCAGAGTCGGTGCGTCCCGTCGGACTCACCGCAGTCTGAGCCTCGGAGTAGATCCGCTCCGGAGGACACTAGGTTCTCGGAGTTTGTCCGGGATATGGCCGCTGCCTTGGCTATCCCTACCGATCCCGAGGAAGAGCCGAAGAGCTTGATGCTCTGCAGTACGACTCTCCTCCGAAGGAGGCCTTTACTGTCCCGGTTCCTCCGATGCTGGAACGGCTCCTCTTCTGGATGTGGGAGGCACCGGCCTCGGCGCCGGTTTTGAGCAAGCGAGTCGATTCCATCTATCGACTCCGCAAAAGCTCTGGTTTCCAGAAAGCACAGCTACCACACCATTCCATGGTTGTGGAATCGGCCATGCATCGTCTGAAGAGCCAGAAGATGCACTCTGCGGTGCCCCCCGGCAGGGAGGCCCGCAACCTCGATGGCGTCAGTAGGAAGTGCTTCCAGGGGTCTATGCTTGCTTGCCGTATCCAGTCTTACCAGCTGTACATGGGCATGTACTTGCGAGACCTGGCCAAGGAATTGGCCGGATTCTCTGCTGGTCTCTCCGGGGAACCCTTGCAGAGATTTAAGACCTTGTCCTCGGGGATTCAGGAATGCTCAAGTTCATTTCCCGCGCTGCCTACGATGGCTTCGAGGCTTCGGCCCGAGTTGCGGCTGCCGGCATCACGGCTCGACGCCAGGCGTGGCTGCAGTCATCGGACCTCGAGCCATGGTTTCAGGACAAGTTGGTTGATGTCCCCTGCCGAGGTGAGAACCTTTTTGGCAAACCCGTGACCGAGAAGGCCGCTCAGCTCGAGACCAAGCACCTTACCCGGACAAGGCTGTCGAAGAAGACCTCTGCCCCTTCACATAAAAAGAAGGGCTCAGGTAAAAAGTCCTTTTACCCGAGGAAGGGCACTGCCTACAAGCAGTACCCTCAGTATCAGGCTGCCCAAGCTGCCCCCCAGGGTCAGCAAGCCAAGGGCCAGGGTAATGGGCCCCGTAGGCAGAGGACCCACAAGCCTTCTGCCCCTGCTTCCACTCAGCAGGGTGGGGGTTTTTGACTCCTTGAGCGTAGCCACTCCGTCCCTGCTTTCCCAGCCCTGCACAGGTGGTTGCCTTGTACTCTTTGCCCACCAGTGGCCTCTCATTACCACCGACAGTTGGGTGCTGGACATAGTCCAAAAGGGCTATGCCCTGCATTTTCATCAACTGCCTCCTCCTTACTTCCCAGGGGAGCCCTTGAGGCCTCCCCTGCACACAGACCTTCTCCTTCGAGAGCTCCAAGGTCTGTTGGTGGACAGGGTGGTGGAGCCTGTGCCTCCCCACTTGCAAGGTCACGGATTCTACTCCAGGTATTTCCTGGTACTCAAAAGGACCGGTGGCCTTCGACCCATTCTGGACCTCAGGAACCTCAACAAGTTCCTAGAGAAAGAAAAGTTCAAGATGCTTGGAACACTTCTGCCCTACCTCCAGCAGGGAGATTGGCTATGCTCCTTAGATCTAAAGGATGCGTACACTCACATCCTCATTCATCCAGACCACAGAAAGTACCTCAGGTTCCTTGTGGGAGGAAACCATTATCAGTACAGAGTACTACCTTTTGGCCTGACCTCTGCTCCCAGGGTCTTTACCAAGTGCCTGGCAGTGGTTGCGGCCTACCTGAGGAATCAAGGCATCTTTGTCTTTCCCTATCTGGACGACTGGCTCATCAGGGGTCAGACAAGCCACCCTCAGAACCATTGCTCTGCTTCAAAACGTGGGCTTTGTCATAAACTTCGCAAAGTCCACTTTGCTCCCCTCCCAGAACTTGGAGTTCATAGGGGCAAGATTGGATTCTCAACTGGCAGAGGCATTCTTGCCAGAAGACAGAGGCTCAAAGACTGATGGACGTGGCCAAACAGTTTCTACACAGGTCCCTGGTCTCCGCTTCTGGGCCACGTGGCTTCGACAGTGCATGTGACTCCCAATGCCAGGCTCCATATGAGGCCTGCACAGTGGTGCCTTCGGACTCAGTGGTCTCAGGCCACAGGCCGCCTAAGAGACAGGATAAGGGTGTCCAGACCCCTTTTGGCCTCCCTCAGCTGGTGTCTACATCCACCCAATCTGCTGAAGGGGATGCCCTTCCAAATGCCAGAATACTCGGTGGTCCTCACCACCGATGCCTCTCTGCGGGGCTGGGGTGCTCATTGTCTGGACAAGTGCACTCAAGGCCTCTGGTCTCCCTGGGAGGCAGCCCAACAGATCAATCTCCTAGAACTTCGAACTATCCGCTTAGCTCTCAAGGCTTTTTCTCCGGCCCTAGTTCACCGCTCAGTCTTGATTCAAACAGACAACCAGGTAGCCATGTTTTATGTGAACAAACAGGGCGGGACTGGGTCACAGCTCCTTTGTCGGGAGACTCAAGACCTTTGTTCCTTTGCCCTAAAGCACAACATGCTTCTCAAGGCGGTGTACCTTCCAGGCCAGGAGAACTGCCTGGCCGACCGGTTGAGCAGAATTCTGCAGCCCCACGAGTGGCAGCTGCATCCCTTGGTCGTTCAGAAGATCTTCCTAAAGTGGGGTCTCCCTTGGATAGATCTCTTTGCCAGTCCGCTGAACAAGCAACTGCCCAAGTTCTGCTCCAGGCAACCGCATCCTTTGAGGATAGCACCAGATGCTTTTCTGATGTCCTGGTCTCAGGGCCTCCTGTATGCGTTTCCTCCAATGCCCTTGGTGGCCCGAACTCTTTTCAAGACTCCTCAGGACAAGGCCTCGGTCCTGCTGGTAGCTCCCAGGTGGCCGAGGCAGCCTTGGTTTCCACTTCTGCTTCAGCTACCTCTGGGGTTGCAGCCCGACCTTCTCTCACAGGAGCAGGGTTCCCTTCTGCACCCCAATCTCAAAGCTCTCAATTTGATGGCCTGGAGGCTGTAAGGGTAGTTTTGGCTCCCTGGGGCCTACCTCAGGAAGTTGAGGAGGTTGTCCTAGCCTCTAGGAAACAGTCCACTAGGAAAACCTATGCCCTCAAATGGAAGAGGTTTTCTGTGTGGTGTCAGCTACGTTCAGAGGATCCTTTCTCCTGTACTGTACCAGTAGTGCTTCAGTACTTACTGCACTTATCAAATCAGGGACTTAAGTCCAATTCTGTTCGGGTCCACCTCTCAGCTCTAGCAGCTCACCACTCACTGGTGGAGGGACATTCTCTATCAGGTCACCCTTTGGTGTCCCGCTTTCTCAGGGGCTTGCTTTTGCTCAAGCCCCCCATCCGTCCTCCTGCTCCTGAGTGGGAGCTGAATGTGGTCTTGCAGCAACTGACTCGCCCACCCTTTGAGCCGATGGCTACTTGCCCTCTACGCTTCCTTTCCTGGAAGACTCTCTTCCTGATAGCCCTCACCTCGGCTAGGCGAGTGAGTGAGCTTCAGGCCCTGGTCTGTGATAGACCTTACACCAGAATTTATAGGAACAGGGTAGTCCTTAGGACTCATCCAAAGTTCCTCCCCCTTTCCACCTCAACCAGGAGGTGGTTCTTCCAACATTCTTCCCTAGGCCTCATGCTAGCCAGGCTGAAGCAGTCCTGCATACCCTGGATTGTAGGAGGGCCTTATCCTTCTACCTTGACCGTACGCAGGGACATAGAAGGGCTACTCAGCTCTTCGTCTCCTTTGATCCCAGTAAGTTGGGGTTGGCTGTGTCCAAGCGTACCTTGTCCATCTGGGTGGCTGACTGTATCACCAGGGCTTACAAGGTGGCTGACCTTCCTTTGCAGGGTAGGGTCACGGCCCATCGTGTCAGGGCAATGGCTGCCTCAGTGGCTCTTCTCCGCTCTGTGCCCTTGGTAGACATCTGCAGGGCTGCAACTTGGTCTTCAAGCCAGACTTTTGCGGCCCATTATTGTCTGGAGAGGGAGTCCCGTAGGGACAGTGCTTTTGGCCAAGCAGTACTCCGGAATCTCTTTGAGGTTTAGGCAACTCCTGCCCTCTGTTGGGCTACCGGTGGAGGTTGTGTCCTTGAAAAGCCTTTCTTTGATGCTGTGACTAGAGGGAGTTCTCTTGTTCAGCCTGGGTTCCTGGTAGCCCAGAGCTAGGGAGTCACCCATATGTGAGGACTGACTTCCTGCTTGGTCCTGGAGAAAGAGTAGTTACTCACCTGTAACAGGTGTTCTCTAGGAGCAGCAGGAATCAGTCCTCACAACCGTCCCTCCTCCCCTTGGAGTTGCAGTTGTACATAGTTTGTTTTACATTTTTGTGTGCTGTTCTTAGCTATGTCATTTGACTGAGGTAAGATGGCACCTTTAGGCGGGAAGGGAACTGTGCATGCGTGCCAGCATTCCCAAAGGCTTTCATGGAAAGCTGGTGAAATGCTCCGCTGGGGCTTCGTCGCCGCCGATGATGCCCATATGTGAGGACTGATTCCTGCTGCTCCTGGAGAACACCTGTTACAGGTGAGTAACTACTCTTTCTCAGTCTCCAGCAGAGGTAGGTGAGGTAAACCTGTGCAGTTCTTGTCAATAAGGCTAGCAGGTGTTCTGTCCTTGTTAAAAACAAAGTATATTGGGAATAATAAGGAAATTCCTAGAGGCAGAAAACTATACCAAGTTATTTCCCATCATGGGTGCCAGAGGCTTGATTAAGAAAATTTTCCAAGCGTGCTTTGATAAATTATCTGTTTATGTTACATCTTAACTCCAGAAGGAAACTCTCTCTCGCTCTACAAGTACGACACCAATCATTAGCAGTAAATTTGAGAGACTGAAATCATACTCTACATGTCCTGGCTTAGGAGTGAGGTTCATGACTGTCATAGTATGTATACAATTAATCCATTTGGAGAGAACGTTTTGGGAGATCCACACTGAACAGATAGGCTGAAGCGCTGAGTTGTAAAGTTTGATAAACTTAACTGAAAAAAGGGAAGATGAGCTGAGGCGCTGCTAGTTCTGAAGCGCAAATACAGTCAAACCTCGGTTTTCATGATTAATCCGTTCGAAAAAGTCTGACTAAAACCGAAACGTATGAAAACTGAAGCAATATTTCCCATAAGAAATAATGTAAATCCAATTAATCCGTTCCAGACACCCAAAAATATTCACAAAAAATACATTTTATAGAGAATAACTATATTTTTACATACAGAAAACAATGAGAAATAAATATAAATGACTAATGAAATGGATAAATGAACATTTAACATCACTGAAAGCAAGCTAAGTACAGTACTGTACAGTACAGTATGTTAACATCTGGCCTTAGCCACCCCTGACAAGCTGCTGTGCCCAGCTCTCTTCGGAATCACATTGAATTCAGTCCATTAAAATACCTTTACATTATCTGCTCAATGCTTCAGAATGGCAGAAAATCTTAATGATATAGCTTCAGACGTACCCTGCAAGAGAAAGAACTGCCTCCCACATTCATGCAACATCTCCTGCTTACGTTGACAGCTTTTCTTCCTTGCTACCGGGACAAAGTCTCAGTCAAAAGACGTTGAAAACCGAAGCAATGCATGAAAACCGGGACAAAATCTCAGTCAGAAAAGACGTTGAAAACCGAAGCGTATGAAAACCGGGGCAAATGAAAACCGAGGTTTGACTGTATATTGGAGCTGTAAAGGCAGTTAGCCAAGGTTCTCCAGGAACAAGCAGGAAGTCAGTCCTCACTTATGGGTGACGTCGGCACTGACAGAGCCCATGCACAGCAATTTCCCAGCTTTCAAAGAAAGCCTTTGGGATTGCTGCCACGTATGTGTGGTCCTCTTCCCGCCCAAAGGTGCCATCTTGCTCAAGTCTCCCTTTTTCCGCAGAGCCCTTCAGACGCATGTCCTCATCCCTCGGAAAAAGCGTTTTTCGTTTTGGCCTCTGGCCCTCTCTTTTACAGTAGTACCGGTTTTCTCCCATCCTCCCCTTCACTCTTTTTTCCCGAGCAAAGGGACGTCCTTATTCCAGCCTTTTTGGAAAACTTTCTTCTCGCCGGGCATTTTCGCACCCTTTTCAACCGTTGGCTTTGAGGGTCTTTGACCTAGCAGGGGCACATTTTGTCCCAATGGCCATCGGTTTTAGAAAATGTGACAGATGCTCCAAAAATATGTCGCTCACAGACACCCATGACTGCTGTCTCCGGTGTCTGGGGGCCGTCCATAGCCCAGAGCTCTGCTCTCTCTGTAAGAAAATGTCCACCAAGGCCCAGCTAAGTCCTAAGCAGAAGTCCGACGACATTTTCCAAAAGGCAGCACCAGAATCCCCGGGGGCACCCTTGGCTGTCCCTCTGCTTGCGGGATCCTCTGCTGTGGCTCCACTGTCCAGGCGGCACTCCAATCAGGGGTCCCCTGAGGTGGAGGCGTAAGAAGAAGACCTCGAAGTCGCTGTCGGGGGCTCCAGACAAACGCAAACTTTCCTGCGCTCAGTCGCTCAGTCCTCCCCGGCATTCCTGAGAGTCGGACAAGGAGTGGACTCAAAAGGTACCTCTTACAGACACGCAGGCCCCCAATGATGGTGCCCGGTCTCCTGAGGGTTTCCAGCGAAGACCCATTCTCCTCTTCCACGCCAGACCCAGTAACACCAGTGTTGGCGTCGTAGGGACCCACATCCGCAAGGGAGTCCTGAATGCTGGCACTAGAGCGCAGTGTTTCTGCTTTCTTAGCTGCCCAGCAGGCACTTCTGCCCAGCATGGCTGGCTTGCTACTCGAGACCGAGGTTCCCCTATGAGACCTGACTGAGCAAGATGGCACCTTTGGGCGGGAAGAGGACCACACATGCATGGCAGCAATCCCAAAGGCTTTCTTTGAAAGCTGGGGAATTGCTCCACGCGGGCTCCATCGGTGCCGACATAACCCATAAGTGAGGACTGATTCCTGCTGTGCCTGGAGAACACCTGTTACAGGTGAGGAACTATGCTTTACAGTCCCTTCGGTTAGTACTGATGAATATCCACAGGTACCGTTGCTATATGTTCCAATGCTGACTGGTTCCGTGGTCAGTACCCAGTGATAACCGCTCAGTAGCAATATAAAGCCACTGTCTGGTTATCCCTCAGCAGGGAAAGTAAGACACAACAAAAGCTGGCCAAACCTTTGCTGCTGAGAGTAACCAGGCAGTGACTGAATATTGTTGCTGCCTGGTGGGCTTCCTGCTTCCGCAGCTGACCCGGATACTCAGTGCCGGTGGCTGGATATCGCCCCAGCATTGAATATCCGGTTTTCCTTATCGTCTCTCCAGTCCAGTCCCGGAATCTCTGGGATATAGGTTCCTCCAGCAGCTTGGAGACTGAACAATGACATTCTTTGATGTCACCAGCATAAATACCTGAGGGACCACCTCCTTGCTCCAGTTTGTTCAGTCTCCAAGCAGCTGGAGGTTGATGAGCCTAGAGATTCTAGGCTCACTGGAGGGATAATTAAGTATTTTTTGAATTTATTTTTTTAATTTATTTTAGTTAAATAGTGCAGTTACTGTGGCTTTAAAGCCAGAGACGTGCCCCCCCCCCCCCCCCTCTCTACTTTAAATTTTCTTCTCTGACGGTTTTAAAGCTGCTTTTGTTTTCTGGCTGGCTCAATTCATTTTAACAAGTCTCCCAAATCTACTTACTATAGGTGGAGGAGTACTTATTGGCAGAGTCAGGACAGCTCTTTGCTGTTGTCTGGTAAGTGCTGTTTTATAAGAAGCACTCTTTTCTGAGAGGCGCTTCTTTTTATTGAGCCGCCGAAGTTTTCAATTTTTACTTCCTGGTTATGTGGCACTTCCGGTTTCTCCTCCGACGCTGAAAAAGGCGTCGGGGAGCCGGTTGATTGGAAATAAGATTCAAGGGGCTGGTTTTCTGCTGCGCAGTTATTCTCCGGTGGCAGTTGGTTTCATTGTAGGCCGCACTGTTTTTAGCGTGTGCACGGCGAAACGCCAAACAGTAGGTGAATGTGAAAACGGAAAACAGCGAGTTGAATGGTATTTTCATTCTTCTTATGTTTCAAATGATAATAAATCGTTGGGAAGTTCCAATAATGGATCTCATGGCAAACTTCAAGTCGGCAAAAGTAAATCGGTTTTTCAGTCGAAGGCGAGAGAGAATGTTGGAAGGTCTGGACGTACTCATTCAAAGTTGGCCGGAAGAACAGCTTCTGTACGTCTTCCCTCCGTGGGTATTGATAGGGCGTGTTCTGCAAAGACTAGAACGGCACAAGGGGTTAGTAATATTGATAGCTCCGGATTGGCTAAGACGTCCATGGTACGCGGATCTCATAAGGTTATTGGTAGACCGGCTATGGCTCTTACCAATGAGAGAAGATTTGTTGAGTCAGGGTCCGTTACACATGCCTCAGGTGGATCGATTCTCGCTTACGGCTTGGCTCTTGAAAGGGCGAGGTTAAAGGCCAGGGGATACTCTTTGGCGGCGATTTCTACTTTGTTGAAAGCAAGGAAGAGATCTACCTCATTGGCTTATATTCGTACATGGAGAATATTTGAGGCGTGGTGTGAAGACAAGTGTTTTGAAGCATTAAAAGCTTCTATTTCTCAAATTCTATCTTTCTTGCAAGAAGGATTTGAGAAAGGTATAGCACCGGCGTCATTGAAAGTGCAGTTGGCAGGTCTATCTTGTTACAGAGGAAGAATAAAAGGGGAAGTGCTAGGAGCACATCCGGATGTGAAGCGTTTTTTGAGAGCGGTTTCGTTGTTGAGGCCGCCGTGTAGACCAAGCGTCCCGTCTTGGAGTCTCCATTTAGTCTTGGAGGCTTTAGTACGCGAACCGTTTGAGCCGTTGTCTCGAGCGTCATTAATGGATCTGTCGCTCAAGATAGTTTTTCTAGTAGCTATTTCGTCGGCTCGAAGAATTTCGGAATTGCAAGCATTATCTTGTAGAAAACCTTTTCTATTATTTTAGAAGAAGGTGGTCTTAAGGCCAGTGCCTTCATTTCTACCCAAGGTGGTGTCGGCTTTTCATATCAATCAGGAAGTTTCATTACCAGTATTTGAAAATGATACCAAAGAGAATCATTTCAAGAAGTTGCATCTGTTAGATGTTCGTAGGGCGTTAAAGACGTATTTGAAATGAACACAGGACTTCCGTAAGACAGATAGACTGTTTGTTCTTTTTGGAGGTGCAAAGAGAGGTCAGGCAGCTTCTAAAGCTTCTATTGCTAGGTGGCTCAAGGAAGCTATAGCTTTAGCGTATTTGTTAAAGGGTAGAACAATTCCTGATGGGCTTAAGGCGCATTCAACGAGGGTGCAAGCTGCGTCCTGGGCTGAGTACAGTTTGGTGCCGCCTGTGGATATCTGTAAAGCGGCTACTTGGTCATTGTTAAATTCCTTTGTAAAACATTATAGATTAGATATACAGGCAGAAAGAGATACCTGTTTTGGTGCGGCAGTGCTTCAGGTTGGCCTAGCAGGACCCACCCGTTAAAGGTTTTTACTGCTCTGTTATATCCCAGAGATTCCGGGACTGGACTGGAGAGACGATAAGGAAGGTGAAATTAGACTTACCTGCTAATTGTTGTTCCTTAAGGAACTCCAGTCCAGTCCTGCATCCCTCCCAGATATGCGTTTAGTTGAACTTCAGGCCTGAAGCATAGAGGTATGGTATGGTATGATAAGCCTTATGGCTCATATAGGGAGGGTGATACTTTTGGGGATCTTTATAAGGTATTATTCCTCTATAGAGACGGAGGGCAGTCTATATTAGGAAAATTATAGGGTTGCCTTTAGGGCACTCAATGTGTCTTAATTTATAGTTGAAGTATGTTAATGTTTATTATAGTTTGTTAAACTTTGATAGCTATGTTAGCTACTTAATTGTTGCTCTGGTGAGTCTGCTTTGTCAATAGGTAAACTGGAGCAAGGAGGCGGTCCCTCGGGTATTTATGCTGGTGACATCAAAGAATGTCATTGTTCAGTCTCCAAGCTGCTGGAGGAACCTATATCCCAGAGATTCCGGGACTGGACTGGAGTTCCTTAAGGAACAACAATTAACAGGTAAGTCTAATTTCACCTTAGTGAACATCAACGGCTAGACACTTTAATCGTGCTGGCTGCCACTGAATATCAGGCCTCCAGGTGTTTCATTTTGTTGTTTAATATTGAACCTAATGTATATTATTTATTTATTTATTGTATTTAACATTTTTTTATTAAAATATAATTGTTAGTTCTCCAGGACCAAGCAGGAAGTCAGTCCTCACATATGGGTGTCATCGACGCCGATGAAGCCCCAGCGGAGCATTTCCCCAGCTTTCTATGAAAGCCTTTGGGAATGCAGGCACGCATGCGCGGTTCCCTTCCTGCCTAAAGGTGCCATCTTACCTCAGTCTCTCTTTTTCCGAGAAGCCCACCGGACGTGTGTCCTGTCATTCCGGATAAAAGTTTGATTTTTTCGGCGATTCTCGCTATTTTTTCTTCCCGGTTCGACGCCGGTTCCCCTCCCGCCGGGTTCGGTACACCGGTATCGAGCCCGATTCTTCTTTTTCGGTTTTTGCCCTTCGTGGCTGGCGTTCGCGCCCATTTTTTATTTTTCCCTGGAAGGCCGGTCCTTTGACCTCGCAGGGACTCTTTTTTCCCCGATGGCTTCCAGCGGTTTCAAGAAGTGTGATCGGTGTAAGAAGTTAATGTCTCTCACCGACACACACGACTGCACCTTCGGTGCCTTGGTCCTAATCACGACCCTAATCTGTGTGGCCCATGTGGGAAGATGTCTTCCAAGGCACTCCGAAGTCGTCAGCAGCAGAAAGAAAGGCTTTTCTCGGACTCAGCCTCCGGCCGGGCTCGGACCTCGTCTGAGGCCTCAACATCTCGGGATTCGGATCCCGAGCGCCGTCGAAGCTCCTCGGACAGGGGGTGCCCCGACTGGGAACGCAAGAGGAAGAAGCGGCTCGTGAGGGCGGCGTCGGAGGAGGTCCCTGGCTCCTCGAGGGCCAGGTCTAAGACCCCTGACCGTCGCCCCGGGCCCGTGGAACAAGAGAAGCCTGCCAAAGTTCCTCGCGTGGAGCCGGAGTCTGCTGGACACGTAAGCCCTGTGGTCCTCGAGGACTCTCCTCCCAGAGAGCCGACGTCGGGCCCGACGCTGCCGGGGCCCGAGTCAGTGGCTGCTGCGTCTCCCGAGCTGAGTCTCAGGATGACAGCCTTGGAGAGCAGACTGTCTGCCTTCATGGAGCAGCAGCGGGCACTGATGGCCAGCCTGTCTGGCGCATCTGCCCCGACCACCGGGACATCGACATCGAAGTCAACCTCGGAGACCGAGCCGACACTCGAGTCCATCATGGCTCGAAGTCGACCTCGGTCGCAGTCTCCCTCGACCTCCCATTCGGGACCGAGGGCATCGACGCCGGTGCCTCCGGCGTCGGGGCAGGTGCTCCAGGGCCCCGTGGGGTCGGACCCTGACTCCTCATCGGACGAGTCCGCCTGGGAGACGGAGGATGAGGAGTCCCCCGATACGTTCAAGACTCGGTGCGTCCCGTCGGACTCACCGCAGTCTTAGCCCCGGAGTAGATCCCCTCCGGAAGATACCTGGTTCTCGGAGTTTGTCCGGGATATGGCCACTGCCTTGACTATTCCGGCGGACCCCGAGGAAGAGCCTCGGGCTGAAGAGCTTGAGGTCCTGCAGTATGACTCTCCTCCGAAGGAGGCCTTTACTGTCCCGGTTCCTCCGATGCTGGAGCGGCTCCTCTTCCGTATGTGGGAGGCACCGGCCTCGGCAACGGTTCTCAGCAAGCGAGTTGATTCGATCTATTGACTCCGGAAGAGCCCTGGCTTTCAGAAGGCACAGCTACCACACCATTCCATGGTTGTGGAATCGGCCATGCATCGCCTGAAGAGTCAGAAGATGCACTCCGCGGTGCCCCCCAGCAGGGAGGCCCGGAACCTCGATGGCGTAGGTAGAAAGTGCTTCCAGGGCTCGATGCTTGCTTGCCGTGTCCAGTCTTACCAGCTGTACATGGGCATGTACTTGCGGGACCTGGCCAAGACGTTGGCCGGGTTCTCTGCTGGTCTCTCCGGGGAACCCTTGCAGAGATTCAAGTCCTTGTCCTCGGGGATTCGGGACTGCTCGAAGTTCATGTCCCGCGCCGCCTACGATGGCTTCGAGGCCTCGGCCTGAGTTGCGGCAGCCGGCATTGCTGCTGGACGCAAGGCATGGCTGCAGTCATCAGACCTCGAGCCATGGGTTCAGGACAAGTTGGTCGATGTCCCTTGCCGAGGTGAGAACCTTTTTGGCAAGCCCATGACCGAGAAGGCCGCTCAGCTCGAAACCGAGAACCTTACAAGGACAAGGCTGTCTAGGAAGACCTCTGCCTCTTCTCATAAGAAGAAGGGCTCGGGTAAAAAGCCCTTTTACCCGAGGAAGGGCACTGCCTACAACCGGTACCCTCAGTATCAGGCTGTCCAAGCTGCACCCCAGGGTCAGCAAGCCAAGGGGCAGGGTAATGGGTCCCGTAGGCAGAGGACCCCCAAGCCTCCGGCCCTGCTCCCACTCAGCAGGGTGGGGGTTTTTGACACCTTGAGCGTAGCCTCTCCGTCCCTGCTATCCCAACCCTTCACAGGAGGTCGTCTCGCCCTCTTTGCCCACCCCTCATCACCGGGGACAGTTGGGTGTTGGACATAGTCCACAGGGGCTATGCAATACATTTTCACCAACTGCCTCCACCATACTTTCCAGGGGAGCCTCCAAGGCCTTCCCTGCACACAGACCTTCTCCTTCAGGAACTTCAAGGTCTGTTGGTGGACAGGGTGGTGGAGCCTGTGCCTCCCCACTTGCAAGGTCACGGATTCTACTCCAGGTATTTCCTTGTGCCCAAAAGAACCGGTGGCCTTCGACCCATTCTGGATCTCAGAAACCTCAACAAGTTCCTAGAGAAAGAAAAGTTCAAGATGCTTACTCTTGGAACACTTCTGCCCTACCTCCAGCAGGGAGATTGGCTATGCTCCTTAGATCTAAAGGATGCGTACACTCATATCCTCATTCATCCAGACCACAGAAAGTACCTCAGGTTCCTTGTGGGAGGAAACCATTATCAGTACAGAGTACTGCCTTTTTTGGCCTCACCTCCGCTCCCAGGGTCTTTACCAAATGCCTGGCAGTGGTGGCGGCCTACCTGAGAAATCAGGGAATTTTTGTCTTTCCCTATCTGGACGACTGGCTCATCAGGGGTCAGACGTGCCAGGAGGCCAGACAAGCCACCCTCAGAACTATTGCTCTTCTTCAAAGCCTGGGTTTTGTAATAAACTTTGCAAAGTCCACTTTTCTCCCCTCCCAGAATTTGGAGTTCATAGGAGCAAGGCTGGACTCTCTCCTGGCAAAAGCTTTCTTGCCAGAAGACAGAGCACAAAGATTAATAGCCATGGCAAACCAGTTTCTCAACAGGTCACTAGTCTCCGCCAGACTCTGCCTGAGGCTTCTAGGCCACATGGCTTCGACAGTACATGTGACCCCCAATGCCAGGCTCCATATGAGGCCTGCACAGTGGTGCCTTCGAACTCAGTGGTCACAGGCCAAAGGCAGCCTCAGGGACAGGATAAGGGTGTCCAGACAATTTCTGAACTCCCTCAGCTGGTGGCTGCACCCACCCAATCTACTAAAAGGAGTGCCCTTTCAGATTCCTGGGTACATGGTGGTACTGACCACCGACGCCTCCCTGCAGGGCTGGGGAGCTCATTGTCTAGACAAGTGCACCCAGGGCCTGTGGTCTCCTTGGGAGGCGGCACAGCAGATCAATCTCCTGGAACTCAGGGCTATTCGCCTAGCTCTCAAAGCTTTCTCTCCTGCCCTGGCTCATCAATCTGTCCTGGTTCAGACAGACAACCAGGTGGCCATGTTTTATGTGAACAAACAGGGCGGGACTGGGTCCAGGCTCCTTTGTCGGGAAGCTCAAGACCTTTGTTCCTTTGCCCTAAAGCACAACATGCTCCTCAGGGCTGTGTACCTTCCAGGTCAGGAGAACTACCTGGCCGACAGGTGGAGCAGGATTCTGCAGCCCCACGAGTGGCAGCTGCATCCCTTCGTAGTTCAGAAGATCTTCCTGAAATGGGGTCTCCCTTGGATAGATCTGTTTGCCAGTCCACTGAACAAACAGCTGCCAAAGTTCTGCTCCAGGCAACCGCATCCTCTGCGGATGGCAACAGATGCTTTTCTGATTCCATGGTCTCAGGGCCTCCTGTATGCATTTCCTCCCACGCCCTTGGTGGTCCGAACTCTCTTCAAGATCCTTCAGGACAAGGCCTCGGTCCTGCTGGTGGCTCCCAGGTGGCCGAGACAGCCTTGGTTTCCACTTCTGCTTCAACTGGCGGTGGATCCCCCACTGCCTCTGGGGTTGCAACCCGACCTGCTCTCTCAGGATCAGAGTTCCCTTCTGCACCCCAATCTCAAAGCTCTCAATTTGATGGCCTGGAGGCTGCAAGGATAGTTTTGGCTCCCTGGGGCCTACATCAGGAAGTTGAGGAGGTTGTTCTAGCCTCTAGGAAACAGTCCACTAGAAAAACCTATGCTCTCAAATGGAGAAGGTTTTCTGTGTGGTGTCAGCTACATACAGAGGATCCTTTCTCCTGTACTGTACCAGTAGTGCTTCAGTATTTACTCCACTTGTCCAATCAGGGACTCAAGTCCAATTCTGTTCGGGTCCACCTCTCAGCTCTAGCAGCTCACCACTCACTGGTGGAAGGACGTTCTCTGTCGGTTCACCCCTTGGTGTCCCGCTTTCTTAGGGGCTTGCTTTTGCTCAAGCCTCCAATCCGTCCTCCTGCCCCTGAGTGGGAGTTGAATGTGGTCTTGCAGCAGCTGACTCGCCCACCTTTTGAGCCGATGGCTACTTGTCCACTGCGCTTCCTATCCTGGAAGACTCTCTTCCTGATAGCCCTTACCTCGGCTAGGCGAGTGAGTGAGCTTCAGGCCCTGGTCTGTGATAGGCCTTACACCAGGATTTATAGGAACAGGGTAGTCCTTAGGACTCATCCAAAGTTCCTCCGAAAGGTTGTCTCTGTAAAGGGTTCATTATTCCTTTCCCAGCACTTCTTATCACTAACCCTTAGGACGTCCGTCTGGGTGGAGGAATCACCTTACCTTCTCTGTCTGGAATCCAGGGGAACAAACACACACACACCTGCACATAAGTGGTATGCAGTTTATTCCAAAGGGTGGAGGGATTGTCAGTACTTTTATACATTCTTAGAAACATAGTCATACGTCATCCACCCATCTTCTGGGGGCCCACTATAGTTTATCAGTAACTAATGCAAAAACAAGTCATCCTTGAGTAGAACAATCAGTTTAGCTTACACAGCACATTCCTTTTTCCAACTCACCAGAATGTACAAAGGGCACACACATAGGATTCTGATTTCTATAGGATTCTAATTTCTCTTGTGCAGGCCTCTTGTATATGCACTTAAACTAAGCATTATTATTACAAAGGACATATATATATAGGATTCTGATTTCCCTAACAATCCCCCCTTTGGGCCTGCATAGGCCCACTATAGGAACAGCCTAACAATCTACTATAAAATAGCTAAACAGGCATTATTAATGGAACATCTGTATGTGGCAGCTCAGGTACATCAGCCACCATAAAAGCAGGAGTATAGGAATACATAAAAGTGGTAGAGCCTTGTAGGGCCTTTCAACAACAGCCAAGAATAAATGAATATACAAAAAAAGAACAAGAATTATAAAACCGCTCAATAGGGCAATAAGCAGCCCTTTGAGACCACCCCAAAGAAAAATACATCAGAAAGTAATCATGAGAAACTTCCCTGTAGTTGAAGAACAGTATAGAGCAGTATTAGACAGGCTAAAAGCAGAAACAATAAAACAATCCATAGCATTAAAACTAGAGACAGTTTACAATGAACAAGGGACCTAGTCATATCCCAAAGAGAGGCGAATAACACCAATGTTATACAAAAAGGTAGAAAAAGAAACATGGGGCTGGGTGCAGTTTAAATTGTCAAGTACAGTAAACTTCTGCATTTCACACAGATTAGAAGGTACAGTAATGAAACATGTTGAGAGAAAAGCTTCAATTTGTAGCGAGCTGCACACACAAAAAAGTAAGGCAGTCTGGGCAAGTAGTATTGCCGTATTAACAGTTCCCGAAATGGACTGAAGGAGGCACCACATGAGTGGTAGGAGAAGTCAACACAGTCTTGTGCGTGATGGTCAGGAGGCTGGAACCGAAGATGTCAGTGGAGACGATACACGCTTGATTCTTGACGCATGGATCCACAAAGGGGAGGAGTCACACAGGATGGCTGCCCATGTGATAGCGATCACTGTAGTTTGGAGGTCCGTAGAGTGGGTCTAAGGTACCGTGCTTTTGAGGTGCTCTGACCTGTCACCAACCTTGAAGGGATATATTGGTTCGGTACCTCTAGGCCGAAAGCTGCCTTTCTTCAGGAGTCTTCTCCTCTCCTCTCCAGTTGCTAGGGCCTTGGCTGCCCCGGCGTCAGCTACTTCTCATCCTGGTCCTGAAGCCTGATCTGTATATGGAGAATGTTTGCAGCGAGGGCAATGGCTTCAGGATCTTTTAGCCGCCACCGTCACAGTAATCGATGTTATCAGAAGAACTTGGAACGGTCCCATACTGGAAAAGGGGCTTGTACCATGTGCTGGTGGTATGTCTTTACCAAAATCCAGTCTCCGGATTGAAAGAAAAGAGCTGAGTCATCCAGCAGAAAGGACTGGACCTGCTGAGCATACCTGTGGAGGGAAGAGAGCTGCCTCTGCTGCTAGGAAATACAAGAGATCAAATGTGAGGCTCAGGAGTATAAAAGGTAAGCAGTCTTCCATATAACAGTTCAGAGGGAGAAAGAGTTCAGTCTACTCCCTTAGGGCAATTTGTTTGGTTGTTTGTTTGTTTATTGAACAGAGTCAAAGGCAAGACAGTTTAATTTCGATTCTGATTTCCCTAACAGTCTCCTCTTTCCACCTCAATCGGGAGGTGTTTCTTCCAACATTCTTCCCTAGGCCTCATGCAAGCCAGGCTGAAGCAGTCCTGCATACCCTGGACTGTAGGAGGGCCTTATCCTTCTACCTTGACCGTACGCAGGGGCATAGAAGGGCTACTCAGCTCTTCGTCTCCTTTGACCCCAATAAGTTGGGGTTGGCTGTGTCCAAGCGTACCTTGTCCATCTGGGTGGCTGAATGTATCACCTGGGCTTACAAGGCGGCTGACCTCCTTTTGCAGGTTCGGGTTACGGCCCACTGTGTCAGGGCAATGGCTGCCTCAGTGGCTCATCTCCGCTCTGTGCCCTTGGTAGACATCTGCAGGGCTGAAACTTGGTCTTCAAGCCAGACTTTTGCGGCCCATTACTGTCTGGAGAGGGAGTCCCGTAGGGACAGTGCTTTTGGCCAAGCAGTACTCCGGAATCTCTTTGAGGTTTAGGCAACTCCTGCCCTCTGTTGGGCTACCGTTGGAGGTTGTGTCCTTGAAAAGCCTTTCTTTGCTGCTGAGACTAGAGGGAGTTCTCTTGTTTAGCCTGGGTTCCTCGGTAGCCGAGAGCTTGGGAGTCACCCATATGTGAGGACTGACGTCCTTGAGAAAGAGTAGTTACTCACCTGTAACAGGTGTTCTCCAGGAGCAGCAGGAATCAGTCTTCACAACCCTCCCTCCTCTCCTTGGAGTTGCAGTTGTACATAGTTTATTTTTCTTTTTTGTGTGCTGTTCTTAGCTATGTCATTTGACTGAGGTAAGATGGCACCTTTAGGCGGGAAGGGAACCGTGCCTGCATTCCCAAAGGCTTTCATGGAAAGCTGGGGAAATGCTCCGCTGGGGCTTCATTGGCTTCGATGACACCCATATGTGAGGACTGATTCCTGCTGCTCCTGGAGAACACCTGTTACAGGTGAGTAACTACTCTATATATTTTACATTTTCTGTAGAATAGTTATGAGTCTGTTTTTTCCATTGCAGAGTCTGGCTTATTGTACTTTGCATTTCTGTTTGTACCTTCATGATTCTAGTTCTAATTTATAGTCACTTATTCTGTATTTGGGGAGGGTCTGTATTAGCATGTGCGCATGATTGAGTTGATGTATTCTCCTGGCAGGTTGCTTAGCAGGGATCTGTTGCAGTTCTAATTAGAGTTGGCATTACGATTAGGCCAGATTTTAGGGGTGTAGAAAAAACAGGGAGAGTAACATGCAAACTTGTAGGCCAAAGCAGCTTGCCTAGCGAGAATTCCATGGTCTTGCTAGCTGAAGAGGCAGTGGAGCTGGCCTGGTAAATCAGCATGGCTGGCAGGATCCCCAGATCCTGCAAGCTAAATGAGTGGCCAGAGTCTGTGCTGCAGCTCCCAACCACTCAGCTATTCTTCAGTGCTATTATAGCGAAAACATATGTTAATCTTGTGATGCATGAAATTTAGCATTAAGAGGTGCTGGCCTGAGAGCGTGTGTTTTAGAAAGTGGTATCAGCACTGAAGATCAGGTAGAGCAGTGGGAAGCCATTGCACAGACTCCAGCTGCTCAGTTAAACCAAGGAAGAAGTGAAATGGGGCCAGGTGTTGGGGGAGGGAGACAGATACTGGAAGGGGGAAAGAGAAGGAGATGCATTCTTTTTCTGGTGTATACCATAGAGGACTTCATGTGCCTCACTGTTTCTGCCTGTATCATTTTCCAGTGGCCCTTGCGAGGTGACTTTATGTGACTTGAAAAGCATGGATGGAAGGAGATACATTGGGTGGGCACAAGGAAAGGAGCTCTAAACAATGCATCAGTAATAGGGGTGACAAGCACCACACGAGTAACAGATACCAGTGAAGTGAAGCAGCACAACTCGCCGCAGCAGAGTAATTTTGGTAGCATGTCCTGGGAATTGACCACAGATGTGGCAGGAGCAGGCCACAATGTCAGATGAGCATGGCACAAGTTTTGGCCAGAATTGCATCAGTATGGCTGCAACCTCAGGAGGGAGATGCAGAGACAAGGTCCAATGACAGCAGTGATGGATGTTAAGCGTCAGGCATTAGCAAGGAGTGAAATAGGGAGCCACAGAGGTCATTGACTATGGCAGATGGACTGTGGCAAGAATCAGCAAAGCATGGGCAGAAAAGGTCAATATTGAACTTATCCAGTGGTGTGCCCTCTGCTTAGAGGTGATTAGGGGAGGACAAGGTGTATCTTGGTGATCAAGTGATCACTGATACACACTCCTAGTAGACAGACAGATGCAACAACACATACAGAGAGCTCAGTTTAAAGAATGCCTTTAGAAATTTGTGTACTCCATGGACCAACTTGTCAGCCTTGTTTTACCTGCATAGACTGCACTTTTGAAAATGTTGCTGTTATTCTTAATATAAAAGGGCATATCTCCAAAATGCAAGAGAATTAATGTATCTTGTTCTTCTCTTGTTTTCTTGGAAGTTATATGTCCTCTATGTTCCTTTTTATATTTCAGATTATATGGATTCAAGATCCACCCTATGGCCTACCAACTACAGCTGCAAGCAGCCAGCAATTTCAAGAGCCCTGTCAAAACCATCCGCTGATCTGCAGCCAGGCTGCATAAAATGCCCCCCAGCACACCCTCTTTCTCCACTTTCAGATGCCAAGTACCCCCATCCCAGCTGTATTCAAGACAGAAAGCCAAGATCGGAAGGCTTGTTTTTTTTTTAATATTTCCATATAATCTTCTCTCCACAGAACACTTTCTTTAGAATCTTCTTTTTACTCTCCCGTGCCCACCCAGCTTCTCGTATATAAGAGTCTATGACTCAGATTAGTTTTCAACCTATGTTTAAATTAAATATTTCTGTATTATCATGGTGATCACTTTTGATCTTCTTTCTAGAGCATTTTCATGTGAACAATGTTTTATATTTCACTAGCATATACCAAATGGTGGGTTAGATAGATGAAATGGAACAGTGCAGTTATATTTTTCTAAGATGTTTTTGACAAGTCACTAAAGTGATATATGGCCTGTGCTATAAACTGTGGAAAGATGAGACACCACAGCTGTATCCTGTAGATAAAAGGAAGAAAAGAGGAGAGAGATGATATAAACATTTACATATCCAGCAAGCTTCCATAAGATACCAGAATGTAGCATTGTCCATTGAATGAAAGACTGAAGAACAAGGGATCATCATATGAAAATGAATGGAGGAAAACTGGAATGGAATATGAGAAAATATTCCAGTGAGCATGAGAGACTGACTTCAGCATGATGGTAGGAACCAAAACTAGCTAAATAAACCCTAATGGCAGCAAGAGTTGAAGTAACAACATTTACTGCTGTTTATGTTAAAGTAAGACACCTGCTGAAATCCTGTATGATCTGAGTTGAAGGAGAGTCCTTAACAATAAGGTAGTGGATGTGCGTACTAAAAAGGGATTGCTAAATGCGATCTCCTGCACTTTGTACTTCCTGAAGAATTCTGCCCAATGCAGAATTTGCAAATGACAGATGAAGGCACTCCAATCTATCAGAATACACCTCCATTCTTAAAATGTCATGAACAGCAAAGACATCATCCAGTTTTTAGATCAGCCATACACTATATAATTACATTTCTTTATATTTTTGATTTCTATTTTACATGTGTATTATTTCATTGGTTTCTTTAATTTAATATGGAAAGGAAAAGACTTTAGTCTTCCTGCAGATTGTTTCATTGCTCTGCATCCAATGCTGCCATTGTTAGTTATAAAAAAAATAACCTTCCATACCTCCAAAATCTTTTCTGAAATCATATTAATAACTTAACAACCACAGTCTCTCCTTAAATATAAAATTTAATGTCATGTGCTGCACTTGGATGCTGACAGTATTTTACGGTTCAGCTATATTAGGGAGTTTCTGATATAAAACATAAAAACCATGGACCTGATTTTCAAATTCCTTTACACGGGTAACTTCCCTGGTTACCTATGCAAAGGTCTTATCTCCAGGAACAAGCAGGAATGAGTCCTCACATATGGGTACGTCGGAACCAACGGAGCCTGCGCGAGAAAGCTCCCCAGCTTCCCAGAAAGGAAAGCTTTTGGGGCCTCCCACAGCGCATGCGCGCTGCCTTCCCGCCTTCCTGACCAACTCTCCTCAGTTCTTTTTCCGCGGAGCCAGCAGGTCGTGTTCCTGTCACCGCTGAAGAAGTTATTTTAATTTGTTTCTTTGGCCGCGTGTCTGCCTTCCCCGATTCCGGACCGGTACCGCCGGTCTTTTTTCTTTATTTCTTAAAAAAACAAAACAAAACATATCTTATTTTTCCCCCACTTGGTGTGTTTGTTCTGTGAGGCCTCTAGGCCTTCACAGAATTCTCCCTCATGGAGAAACAAGCCTCTGGTTTTAAAAAATGCACCAAGTGTAGCGGTACTATATCAGTTACAGACACTCATGAATGGTGTCTTAAATGTTTGGGGCCTGACCATTCCATTCCGGATTGTCCATCCTGCTCTCTGATGTCCAAGCGTGGCTTACAGAACCGAGCAGCCAAGTTTCATATGCTGTTTTCTACAGATACTCCAGCATCAGCATCCTCCAGGTCTTCTTCTCCTGATGGATCTCAGGTAACCAAACATTCTTCCGGCAGGTCCTCAAAGGGCAAACCAAACATTCTTCCGGCAGGTCCTCAAAGGGCAAATCTCCCTCTAAGCATCGAGAGGCCCTTGGGTTTGACCCTGAGGACCCTGCCCCAGCCAAACAACCCCGGCGGGAAGCTCCGGCTTTCAAAGCTCCTCCTATGGGGTTACAGGTTGACATCGATGGCACGGCCTCGACCTGTTAGACTGCTCTGGGGTACCGGCCCATACCGGTACCGACATCCAGGCAGTCGTGGCGTCTATGGATAATACCGTTCAATCCATGCAGCAGGCCATAATGGCTTTTATTAAAGCTGCAATGCCCTCGGTACCGCACCAAGCGGTTCCGGTTCCGGTACCACAACCGATACCGGTACCCAGAGCATCCACTTCTACCAGGATACCGGTTCCGGGTACGCCCGATGTGGATACCGGTCGATACGCGTATCGATCTTTGGAAGCTAATAGACGATATTTCGAGTCTTCTGATGATTCCGATACCTCAGAAGACTCTGCTGAAGTATCTCTTACTCTTCCTGAGGAGCCCTCTTCTCCAAAGAGGAGAATGTCTCCTCCAGAGGATTTGTCCTTTCAAGACTTCATTCTTGAACTAGCCAAGGGGCTCTCAGTTTCAGTAACCTCTGAAAAAGAACCTAGAGCAAAAAAATTAGATATTTTGGGATACTCTAAGGTTCCCAAAGAGGCAGTCACCTTGCCCATCCATGAAATTCTTCAAGAACACATGATGGACTTATGGGAGACTCCTCTCACCTTATCTCCACATTCTCGTCGTTTGGACACCATGTATCGTGTCCCTCCTTCTCCTGGTTTTCAAAAAACTCAGCTTCCTCACCACTCTATTGTGGTACAGTCAGCTATGAAAGGGATAAAGAGTACCAAAATACACTCTTCCACTCCCCCAGGAAGAGAATGTAGGACTTTGGATGCTTTTGGTAGGAAAATCTTCCAAGCCAGTATGCTTATTGCCAGAATCAATTCATACAGCCTCTATATGGGCATGTTTCTGAAGGAGATTGCACTGAAGATACGCCATTTCCTCCCCTTTATCCCAGAGGATAGGAAGGAGGAATTCCTTCTTTTGTTAAAGCATACCCAAGATGTTTCAAAGTTCTCCAACAGAGCTGCCTTTGACTCCTTTGAGGGTGCTAGCAGAGCCTCAAGCATTGCCATAGCTGCTCGCAGAATTGCTTGGCTCCAGGCCTCTGACCTAGAACCCTGGGTCCAAGATGGGTTGGGCAATCTGCCCTGTACAGGTGAAAATCTGTTTGGCAAGGAGTGGCAAATCAAAGCCACTCAAATGGATGCAGAGAATGCTGCTTTAGATAGGCTTTCTAAGTCTACCTCTACCCCTGCCAAGAAAAAATCTTTTAAGAAGCCTTTCTTCAAAAAGACCAGATTTTCCACAAATACTGGCCAACAATCTTCCCAAGTTCGCTTTGCTCCTAAGCGTCAGCAATCTAAACAGGCCAGGGCAAAACCTGCAGGGACTGCTACAGTTCAGCAGTCCCAACCTCCTCAGGGTTTTTGACTTACTTCTAGAGAACTTAACTTTTCTGGCTCTACAACAGCCAGAGCCTCTCACCATTCCAGGAAGATTAACTCATTTTGCTCCCAGATGGGAGCAAATCACATCAGAACAGTGGACCCTCTCTATCATCAGAGAGGGCTACAAACTACATTTCTCCAGCCTTCCTCCCCATACCATGGTGAGACATTTCAATTCTCCCCCATCTCTCCTGCACCTGTTGGGTCAGGAGGTGACCACCCTTCTTGCCCAAAGGGCAATAGAAGAGGTTCCTCTTCTTCAACAGGGGTCAGGGTTTTACTCCCCTTATTTTCTCATTCCCAAGAAAACAGGGGGATACAGACCCATTCTGGATCTGAGAGAATTGAACAAATTTCTATGCAAGGAGAAATTCAAGATGCTCTCTCTAGGTACTCTCCTTCCATACCTGCAGAGTCAGGATTGGCTTTGTTCTCTAGATCTAAAGGATGCGTACACGCATATACTCATCCATCCATCCCACAGAAAATTCCTACGGTTTCTGTTCCAAGGAAAACATTTCCAGTACAGAGTACTCCCCTTCGGTCTAGCCTCTGCTCCAAGAGTGTTCACCAAATGCATGTCAATAGTGGCTGCATTTCTACGCACCCTGGTAATTTTTGTTTTCCCATACCTGGACGACTGGCTCATCCGAGCTCCATCTCAGTCCGAGGCTCAGACTTCCCTGGACCACACCAGACGCATACTGCAGTATCTGGGACTTGTCATCAATTTGCCAAAGTCTCAACTCACCCCTGCTCAGTCCCTAGAATTCATAGGGGCCTGGCTAGATACCACCACTGCAAGGGCCTATCTTCCTCAAGCCCGTTGCCACCGTCTAGTGCACTTGGCCTCTCAAACCCAGTCCAGAAACCACTTGACTGCCAGGGAGATGCTACAACTGCTAGGCCACATGGCATCCACAGTTCATGTGGTGCCTTATGCTCGCCTGCATATGAGAGCAGCTCAATGGACTTTGTCCACCCAGTGGACTCAAGCATCAGGAGCTCTCTCAGACCAAATAGCAACCTCAAAACGTCTCTTTTGGTCTCTCCAATGGTGGATGTCCACCCAAAATCTGTTGTTGGGGTCCCCCTTCCAACCTTTGTTACCTCAAGCAACCCTCACAACAGATGCCTCCCAAATGGGTTGGGGAGCTCATCTCCAAGACCTCTCCACTCAGGGCACTTGGTCTCCACAGGAGACCACCCTTCATATCAACCTTTTGGAACTGCGAAATTTTCCTTGCTCTCAAGGTCTTTCATAACCTCCTCAACAACATGACAGTCCTTGTTCATACCGACAATCAAGTAGCCATGTTTTACATAAACAAACAAGGAGGGACTGGCTCTCTGTCGCTTTGCAAAGAAGCTCTAAGATTGTGGGCCTTCGCCAGAGAGCATCAAATCCATCTCCTGGCAGTATACCTCCCAGGAATCCAAAACTCTTGGGCAGACAGACTCAGTCGAGTTCTGCTTCCACACGAATGGTCCCTGCACATGGATCAGGTACTCAGAATCTTCCAGGAATGGGGAACCCCGGACATAGACCTATTTGCAAGTCCGTGGAATGCCAAACTTCCCCGGTTCTGTTCCAGAATTCCGTGTCAGGGAGCTCAGGCCAAGGATGCCTTCCTCCTTCATTGGGGTCAGGAATTCCTCTATGCCTTTCCACCCATTCCTTTGATTCCCAAGACTCTGTTCAAACTTCAGAGGGACCAAGGATCTATGATCCTCATAGCTCCACGCTGGCCACGCCAAGTGTGGTACCCTCTACTTCTGCATCTCTCCCAAGCCCCCTCCCTGGACTTGGGAGCTGCCCCAGACCTTCTGTCTCAGGAGGGGACTTTGTGGCACCCAAACCCCAAGTCCCTTCACCTCAGAGCTTGGTTACTGAAGGCCTAGACCTTCAAGACTCCAATCTTTCTCAGCAAGTGAAGGATATCCTCCATGCCTCTAGGAAACCTTCCACTAGGCGTTCTTACGCTTTTAAATGGAAAAGATTTTCCATTTGGTGTGCTCAAAAGGGTCTTGACCCTTTAGCACTACCTTTAAATTCTTTACTGGAATATCTCCTGCATCTCTCCAATGCAGGCCTTAAAACAAATTCAGTAAGGGTCCATTTGAGCGCTATTGCAGCATCCCTTAAACCTCTCAATGGACAACCTGTTTCCTCTCATTGCAAGATTTATGAGAGGCCTAACTTTAACTAAGCCTCCCATTCGCCCTCCTCCGGTAGCATGGGACTTAAACTTGGTTCTTGGTCAGCTTATGAAGCCACCCTTTGAACCCTTAGCCACTACCTCCTTGAAATTTCTTTCTTGGAAGGTTATTTTCCTCATTGCAGTCACCTCAGCTCGCCATATCAGTGAACTGCAAGCCCTAGTGGCTAATCCCCCTTATACAAGGTTTCATCATGATAAGGTGGTCCTTAGGGCTAATCCCCACTTTATGCCTAAAGTGGTCTCCCCTTTTCATCTTAATCAAGAGGTATATCTATCTGTCTTTTTTCCGGCTCCTCATGCATCCAGTGCAGAGAGGAACCTTCATACTCTGGATTGTAAAAGAGCTCTTGCCTTTTACCTCCACAGGACACAGCAACATCGAAAGTCTTCTCAGCTTTTTGTTGCTTTTGATCCTTCTCATTTAGGACTTCCAGTCTCTAAAAGAACACTGTCCAATTGGATTGCTCAGTGTATCACTTTTGCTTACCAAAGTAAGAACCTTTCTCTGGAGGGCCATGTCACAGCTCACAATGTGAGAGCCATGGCCACCTCTATGGCTCATCTTCACTCTGTATCCATCGATCAGATCTGTCGAGCAGCCACCTGGGCCTCGGTTCATACCTTTACAGCCCATTACTGTTTGGACAAGGACTCCCGCCGGGATGCCTTGTTTGGTCAGGCTGTCCTCAGACACCTGTTCCATTCTTAATCAACTCCTGCCCACCTTCCCTGTATGGATGCCTGAGATCCATAGGAAGATGAGGAACCCTTCTGGGCACTGTTCCCTCTAAGCTGTGCGCGTGTGCGCGCGCACACACCTCGCCGAGAGAGCGCACATACTTTACAACAGAGCGCACAAAAATTACGGCTCTGATTCTGATAGAAAACAACACAGACGTCTGAAAATTTAAAAGTTATGATTGTAATTACTAGAAATTTCCCACTTCATTTAATAATCGTCTATTTTCATTTAATTTGATTAAAATTAATGTGGTATACATACTGTATTCTGACCTTTTAGTCAAATTTTAAAGTATATAACTCCGAGTGTCATTATGTAGCGCACAAAAATGTAACCTTCCTTCAAAAGCTGCACACAGCTCATATTTTATGCACACACAGCCTACAGAACATTACAGGGAACATTGCTTCTGGGTCTCATACCCTTGGGGGGGGGGATCTCCCCGGCATCTTAGCTAGGGAGTCCCCATATGTGAGGACTCATTCCTGCTTGTTCCTGGAGATAGCACAGTTACTTACCTGTAACAGGTGATCTCTGGGAACAGCAGGAATTAGTCCTCACAACCCACCCACCTCCCCTAAGGGTTGTATCTCTCTCTCTTTCCTTTCCTCTCTCTATTGTCTCAGCTTTAAACTCGAACTGAGGAGAGTTGGTCAGGAAGGCGGGAAGGCAGCGCGCATGCGCTGTGGGAGGCCCCAAAAGCTTTCCTTTCTGGGAAGCTGGGGAGCTTTCCCGCGCAGGCTCCGTCGGTTCCGACGTACCCATATGTGAGGACTAATTCCTGCTGTTCCCAGAGATCACCTGTTACAGGTAAGTAACTGTGCTTTCCAGTACATCCTGCTAGACCAGTCCAGACAAGTGGGTTTAGTCCCCCTACCAGCAGATGTTGGAGACGGAGACAAATAAAAAAAATACCAGTAGCCTGATAGGCTGTTCCCTGGTAATATCTAGCTACCCCCAGTAGAGGCGCTCCAGCAGATGTGGAGTATAGTTTTTTTTTCTCTCTGTTCTTTTCGTTTAAACCTTTTATTATTTCTTGCTGGATGCACCCAGGGCGCACTAGAGGTGTCCCTCTGGGTTTCCCAGCTGCATACATATATATATAGAGAGAGAGAGAGAAAACCTGCATCAGCTCATGAGGAGTTGTGCAGCCGGTCATCAAGGGAACCTGCAGTTTTTTTCCTAACAGCTTTATCTCTCCTCTGCTGTGACTTGTCTGCCTTGGCTTCTCTGCATTGCTTCTGTTCCAGGCACAGTGAGTTGATCTTCAAAGTCCCCCTCCTCCCCCCCCCCTCCCAATTTTCATCGGGACGATCTGGGGCCAGGTTTTGGGAATAAGCACCCTATTTAGGGTCCTTACAGCCCTAGCTCCTCAAATCTGTTAGTTTTGTAATTTTTCTGCGTGTTTTAAGGCTTTAGGGAGCTCTTTTTCTCGGCTGGATTTTTAGCGGTGGCCATTTTGTTTCGGCGGGAATTTTACAGCATAGCTCTGTTTTTTGGAGGGCTTTTGTGGGCACCTTAATATATTAATTTCTGCCTCCCCTGCCAGTCTGTTCCTCTCTGAGGTTTTTTAAAGTGGGTTTTGAGAGATTTTTTTGTACCTTTCGGGGCCGCGGTCCATCGCTATTTGCTTCTATTATGCCTTCCCTTCAGCGGTGTATGATTTGCAATAAGAAACATAAGGATTTTCAGGATGGCATTTGTAGTGTGTGCCTTGATCATCCTGGGGAGACTTTGCGACATTGGCCAAGAGGGCTCAGGACAGAAGCAGTCCTGCTGCGTGTCCTCAGGGGCTAAAGGGACCCAGGCAGCTTCCTCCAGTGGGTAAGCCTGCCTCTCCTCCCCGCTTATCCCCTCTTGCTCCAGAATCTTTCAGACAACAAGAGCCACTGCATGCCTTGGATACCCAGTTTTTGGCACTTTTTAGGCAAGCTTGGGATCTCTGGCACACTAATACTTCCAGATCTATGATGGATACCCCGGCTCAGATTCCTCAGTCTGCAGCCACAGCCTCCCGCAAGCGCTCTAGGCCAGAGGACATATCCAAGATAGATACTCGGTCTCCTAAGGAAATTTCCTGGGCTACTACCACTTGGCCAAAAGCCCCGGAGGACGGCCCGTCCTCTGGTGAGGAGAGCGATGGCTTGTCAGACTGGGAGGACGGGGAATGGTTACCCTCAGAGTTTTCTGTGGAAGGCCAAGCAGAAGCGCAGGATATTCGCTTGTTTCGCAAAGAGGAGTTGCCGGCATTTATTGTGCAGGTGGTTGAAGCCCTACGTTTGACGGATCAACAGGAGCAGCAAGATCCGCAGTCTGCTGCTACTTCTCAGCCAGACCCAATATTACAAGGCATTCGCAAGCCCTTTAGAGCCTTTCCATTCCTGGCAGAGCTACAACATATGGTGTCGCGGGAATGTGACACTCCGGATATCCCTCCGGTCTGCCCACCATCTGGGGTAGCTTTATCTCTGGGCATCGCCGGACAGATAAATGGCTAACATACCCCAAGGTGGATGCTCTTGTGACTGGGGTAACAAAGCACACTACCATTCCTGTGGAGGGTGGTGCAGCACTTCGTTACCAACAAGATAGGAAAGTTGAGAGTCTTCTCAAGACGGCCTTTTTGGCTTCATCTTTATCCCTCCAGGCCTCTGTTTGTGGGGGTCTAGCAGCCCGAAACCTTCTCAGGTGGATTCAGCATCTGCCGGAAGATCCAGCTTTGGCCCGTCTGGAATCGGTCACAGCATTCTTGGCAGATACCTTTTATGATCTCTTGCGCCTCTCGGTGAGAGCGGTGGCAGCGGTCACAGTATCTCGCAGATGGCTCTGGCTTTGGCAATGGTCAGCAGACTTGGCATCTAAAGCACGCCTCTCCAAAGTTCCCTTCAGAGGAAAGCTTTTTTTTGGGGGGGAGGACCTGGACAAATTGGTCAAAGACCTAGGGGAAGTTCGACCTCAGCGGCTTCTGGAAGATAAGCCTAAGTTTGCTAGTAAGCCTTCCTCAGAGGTATTCGCCTATGTCGAGATGCACCTCCAGATTTCACAACACTCGTCGCTATCGCCTGGGTAAGCCTTCCTTCTCTTCGACTTCTGTACATTTTGGCCAGAGGTTGCAGTCCTTTCGGGGTGCCCATAGGGGATCTGGAAACTACTCGTCTTCCAAGTTTGCTGGGCCGGCAAAATCGTCCTGCTGACTGGCCGGACAGTCCACATCAGGAAATCTTTCTAGAGGGTGGTCCGCCCAAAGGGATCACACCGATAGGTGAACGTTTGACTCTGTTTTCTTGTCGGTGGTCTCTCATTACTTCAGATCAGTGAATCCTCGACATAGTCTCTCACGGTTATGTTCTCGAGTGTTCCAGACCCATTCCCGAGGCGTTTGTTATATCGCCAGGTGGAGGACCGCTAAAGAGAGCGGCGATTCGCTCCACCGTCTGCTTCTTTTGAGGGCTATTCAGCCTGTCCCTCGAGAAGAAAGCGGCTGCGGGTGTTACTCCATTTATTTAGTAGTGCCCAAGAAGGATGGTGCCTTCCGCCCAATTCTAGACCTCAAAGGCATATATTGGTGTCTGCGGGTTCCACGTTTCTGGATGGAGACTCTTCGATCAGTGATCCAGGCGGTGCATGCAGGAGAGTTCCTCGCCTTTCTAGATATGGCGGAGGCTTACTTCCACATTCCCATAAGACGACCAGCAGCATTTCCTCTGCTTTGTAGTACTGGGTCAGCACTTCCAGTTTTGTGCAATGCCTTTTGGCCTGGCCTCGGCTCCACGCACCTTTTCAAAGGTCATGATAGTAGTTGCAGCAGCTTTGCGCAAACAGGGAATCCGAGTACATCCTTACCTGGACGACTGGTTGATTCGAGCTGACTCCCTGCTGGAAGCGCATCGGGCAGTGACTCAAGTGGTTTCTTTCCTTGAGAAGCTCGGCTGGATGGTAAATGTTGCCAAAAGTCATCTTCAACCGTCTCAGCAACTCAAGTTTTTAGGCGCGTGCTTTGACACGGCGAAGAGAAAAGTCTTTCTAACACAAGAAAGGCTTCGAAAGTTCACAGCCTTGCTGCGTTTGTTCCTTCTTCAGATGGCCCCGAGGGTCTGGGATTACCTACAGATTCTGGGGTCCATGGCTGCCACTTTCGAGATCGTGCCTTGGGCCAGAACGCACAAGAGGGGACTCCAAAGAGCTCTTCTTTTGCGCTGGTCCCCTGTGTCGGAAATGTACGACATACTTCTGCTGCCCCTCACGGAGACCCGACGCAGCCTACAGTGGTGGCTGGCGCTCCATCATCTACTCAAAGGTGTTTCCCTGGAGACTCCTCGTTGGTTTCTAGTGACAGCGGATGCAAGTCTCTCCGGGTGGGGTGCTCTCTGTCAGCATCAATCGACACAGGGAACGTGGTTGACTCAGGAGGTGCAATGGTCCATAAATCGACTGGAAGCGCGGGCAGTTCGCTTGGCTTTGTGGCATTTTCTGCCTCTCCTCGAGGCACGGCCGGTGCAAGTTCTATGCGACAACGCAACGACAGTGACATATCAACCGCCAGGGTGGCACCAAGTCCCTCGGAGTATCCAGGGAAATGGCCCTTCTCCTTCCCTGGGCAGAAGCACATCTGTAGGCTCTCTCGGCACAATACATCACCGGGGGTGCAAAACTTGCAAGCCGACTTCCTCAGCCGACACACTCTCGATCCCGGAGAGTGGGAGCTAGCCCCTTGGGCTTTTCAGAGAATTGTCAGAACATGGGGGCAACCGATAATGGATCTAATGGCGACAGCAGAGAATTCCAAAGTACCGATCTTTTTCAGTCGCAGGAGGGAGTTTCAGTCCTCTGGATTGGATGCCCTGGCTCAACTATGGCCGCAGGGGGAGCTACTATACGTGTTTCCTCCATGGGTTCTCATCGGCAGAGTATTCCGGAAAATTCTGTCACACCAGACAATATGCTTATTTGTTTTTCCCGTGAGTCTACTTTACCAATAGGATACTAGGGGTTGGGAGGTGCTGCCGGCTACCCATGTATGCTGATGTCACAAGTTGTGACATGCTCAGTCTCCAAGCTGTTGGTGAGGCGTGACAACCCAGAGGTAACAGGACTTGGCTGGAGATACTCAAGGAAAGCCAATTAGCATGTAAGGCCTAATTTGACCTTATGGCCACATCAGCACATCACCTGCTGTTTCTAATGTGAAAAACATTGTGCTTATTATTAAATAAAGGGAGTACCTTTCATTAATCTGTGTCCTCATGGAACTGACATTCTGCAAGGATCCCCATGCATTTTCAGCAATGAGGAGCTCTTAAATAAAAATATCACATAAGAGTGTTGTACAGGCCTGTAAGTAACTATCCTTTTGTAATTATTGTCTCTAAACATAGATATTGTTCTGGTCTACTTTCACATATTATCAATGCAGCTATGTTTTCCAGATCATCCTGTTAGACCAGTGAAGACCAGGGGCTAGTGCCTTCCCACCAGCAAATGGAAACAAAGCTTAGAAGCGTCTAGTGACATCATCACTGGTACTAGGCTTGGTTCAGCTAGGGGCACCTTTCACTATTTGTCTCCAGCAGATGGTGGTTGCTGGATTAGTGCAGTTTCTGGGCATCCTTCCTCTGGGCGCCTCCTCAATGGAGTTACTTGGAGGACATCTCCAGGATTTATTTGTGGATACCCCTCTAGAATTTCCCATGCAAACGGGTTCTGGGCTTCACATCAGTTATATTTTGACTGGTAGAACCCGTCACAGCCAGAGGCTTGGTTTTGAGACCTGGAGTCCCCTGCACAGCCCTTGTCTACCCCCTTCCCCCTTAAATAGAAAAAAAAGCAGGATTCTTACCTCTTTAAATTGGCACAACTGTCTTTGCTCTTTCTGACTGTGGCCTGGAATTTTTTCACCGGATCACAGGCCTCTAAGGCCATGGGTAGGAGTACCTTTTAATCTCTCTGTTAATCCTGTTCAACCATGTTGGATTACCTGATTGACAGAGGCTCCGCCTTAAACTCCAGCTGCCTTCCAGAGGTGTAGGAGAACTGGGGAAAGGGTCGAGTGTGCAGATCTTTGCAACACAAGGTCCCGGTATCAGTCTTGGGTGTCATGGGCATCGCTGCTTCCTGCCTCAGCCATTCAACTACCCAATCTCTGTGTCAATGTCTACCTCCCACGTGGCAAGCCTGTGAGAGGCATAGTGGCAATGCACTGCTTGTGTCGAGTGGCACACTCATTAAGAGAGTTTTGTAAAGTATATGCAGCTGAACCTGGGAAATCCTTGGGGAAGTGGCCTGCATTGGTTTCCATGGTGCATGCTACATCGGCACAGCAGAAGCAGGCAGACAGTGTGGAACAGTGGCCTGCAGTTCTGACAATGGCAGGAGCTGCTGCCATCTTGTAAGACTGCAGAAATTCTAGCCCCCGATTGACACCTCTGCACCCGAGTCCAGAGACGGGGCCTGTCGGAGGGGTTGATACTTGGGGACCTCTTCCTCTTTTTCCTCTTCTGGTGTTCAGTGAAATTTTACAATTTTTGCATCAGGCTTGATGCTTTCGGCAGGAGGCCCCCTTAAAGATTTTGTCCTAGTTACTGAAGGCGTCTTCATTCTCTAAGAACACCGTTGGGGATGCAGTTCTTCGCAGATCTTGAGGGGGCACAAGTGTTCTCTTAGAATTTGGATCCACCCCACTTTGTCCCTTCTGAAGGAGGATTCCAACCGGGGGAGCTCTGAAAGTACTAGAAGCTTTGATGGGGAGGGGTTATCCTTTCTGGAAGAAAGAGCACAACTCTCTAGTCATATGGCTTTTTCGGCATGAAGAGCTGGCTGCCCTGATTGTACAGGTTTCCTCATCCCTCTTGATAATGGAGGCACCCATGGAGGAAAAGAAGGCAAACGAGGATCTAATCTTGGAAGGGTTCCGCAATCCTTTCAGAGTTTACATTTCCATAGGCTCTCTGGCACAGGGTTCGCACAAAATTGGACTCTCCTGATGCTTCCCTATGGGGCATTAAGATAATGTCCAAGCTTTATCCCCTGCCTCAGGTGGATTTAGACAACTGGCTTGACTTTCCCAAGGTGGATGCATTGGTGATGGCGGTCATTAAGTATACTACCATCCTGGTGGAGGGTGGTGCAGCCTTCAAGGATCAGCGAGACCGTAAGATCAAGGCACTTTTGAAGACAGTTTGCCAGCCTCCTTCTTTGGGGTCTGTGGTAGCCTGGTGGCACGCATGCTTCTGTGCTGGGTCCAGTTACTCCTGGAGGATCCTTCCACTGCCCGTCTGGAAACAGTTGCTATGTTTCTGGCCAATACCTTGTATGATTTCATTTGTCTTTTTGTGAAAGAGACTGCAGCCATTATGGTAGACCAAAGCTGGCTTTGACTATGGCACTGGGCTGTGGATATGTCCTCTAAAGCCTGGCTATCCATACTTCCCTTTAAATGGCAGCTCCTATTTTGAAGAGGGCCTAAAACAGCTTGTTAAAGAGTTGGGGGAGGCCAACCCCCAGCGTCTCTCAGAGGATAAGCCAAAGACCTCAGCCAAACTGTCCTCCTCTTGCCCCTGGTTCAGAGATTCTAGGCATTACTGTCTGGGCAAGCAGTCCACTTCATTTGGCAACTCGGAAAATCTAGACCATGTCGTGGAGCCTACAGATCCCTTGACTCTTCCTTCTCAGGAGCCACTACCTTTTGCCCTCCCTTGCCTCAGGTACAAAACGTAGATTGTGAGCCTTTTGGGGACAAGGGAAATATATACCGTACCTGAATGTACACTGCTTTGACCCAGTGAAAGCATGCACTCGTCCTATCTACACACACAAGTTTATCATACCATGTTATTAAATACCCTCATGTTAAATGTTACCCTTCAATTGTATTGTCTAAATGCTATCAAGTAACTGTACTGTCTAAATGTGTATGTAATGTAATGTGTGTTTCTCCAGGACCAAGCAGGAAGTCAGTCCTCACATATGGTGACGTTGGCGCCGACGGAGCCCTCGTGCGGAGCATTTCCCCAGCTTTCAAAGAAAGCCTTTGGGAATTGCAGCGCGCATGCGCGGTCCCCTTCCCGCCCAAGGGTGCCATCTTGCTCAGTCTTCTTTTTTCCGCGGAGCCCGACGGACGTAGTTCGTTTTTCCCCGAGGAAATAGTTGATTTTCCCTGTTTTTTCTCCGGTTCGACGCCAGATCCTTTTCCCGCTCGGACCGATACGCCGGTATCCTTTCTCTCTTTTTTCGGTTTTTGTCCTTTGTGACTAGCATTCGCGCCTTTTTTCTTTTTTCCCTGGCAGCCCGGTCTTTTGACCTCGCAGGGGCCCTTTTTCCCCCGATGGCTACCAGCGGGTTTAAGAAGTGTGATCGGTGTAAGAAACTTATGTCTCTTACCGACACACATGACTGCTGCCTCCGCTGCCTCGGACCCGATCATGACCCGATGATCTGTGGTCCGTGTGGCAAAATGTCCTCGAAGGCGTTGAGGAGTCGGCAGCACCAAAAGGATATTTTCTGACTCCGCGTCCGGACGGGCCCGGACCTCGTCAGAGGCCTCGACGTCTCAGGACTCTGGCCCCGAGCAGCGTCGGGGTTCCTCTGAGCGGGGGTCTCCTTCGCGGGAACATCGCAGGAAGAAGAAACCCGCGAGGGCGGCATCGGCCGACGCTCCTGGTTCCTGGAGGGCCAGGTCGCATAGCCTCGATAGCCATCCCGGGTCTTCGGATTCGGAGAGGCCTGCCAAGCATCCTCGTGTCGAGATGGAGTCTCCTGGACACGTAAGTGCTATTGTCCTCGTGGACTCTCCTCCAAGGGAGCCGACATAGGGCCCGACGCCGTCGGGAGCTGCTGGGTCTCCTGAGCTCGGACTCAGGTTGACAGCCTTGGAGAGCAGCTTCGCTGCCTTCATGGAACAGCAGCGGGCATTGATCGCCAGTCTCACCGGTGCATCTGCCCCGACCACCGGGACCTCGACGTCCAAGTCGACCCCGGAAGCCGAGCCGATCCTCGAGTCCATGCGGGCTCGAGTCGATCCTCGGCCACGGTCTCCCTCGGCCTCCCATTCGGGACCGAGGTCGTTGACGCCAGCCTCGGCGTCGGGGCGGAGGGCATCGGTGCCCGCCCGACCAGAGCCGCTCGATTCCTCCTCCGAGGAGTCGGGCTGGGAGACTGAGGACGAAGAGTCACTCAATACTTTTCGGACTCAGTGTGTCCCATCAGACTCGCCGGAGTCCGAACCTCGGAGACGATCCCCACCGGAGGATACCCGGTTCTCGGACTTCGTGCGGGATATGGCCAAGGCCTTGGCCTTCCCCGCGGATCCTGAAGAGGAGCCTCAAGCCGAGGAGCTCGAGGCCCTCCAGTATGACTCTCCCCCGAAGGAGGCCTTTACTGTTCCGGTTCCTCCGATGCTGGAGCGGCTGCTCTTCCGCATGTGGGAGACCCCGGCCTCGACGCCGGTGTTAAGCAAGCGGGTCGATTCAATCTATCGAGTCCGCAAGAGCCCCGGGTTCCAAAAGGCACAATTACCGCACCACTCCATGGTTGTGGAATCGGCCATGCATTGACTGAAAAGTCAGAAGATGCACTCCTTGGTGCCTCCCGGCCGGGAGGCCCGGAACCTGGATGCCCTCAGTAAGAAGTGCTTCCAGGTCTCTATGCTTGCTTGCTGTGTCCAGACTTACCAGCTCTACATGGGCATGTACCTCCGAGACCTGGCAAAGGAGATTGCCGGGTTTTCTGCTGGTCTCTCCGAGGAACCTTTGCAGAGGTTCCAGGCCTTGTCCACTGGTATTTGGGAGTGCTCGAAGTTTATCTCTCGAGCAGCCTACGATGGCTTCGAGGCTTCGGTCCGAGTAGCTGGGGCTGGCATCGGTGCCTGCCGACAGGCTTGGCTACAGTCATCCGACCTCGAGCCATGGGTACAGGACAAGTTGGTCGATGTCCCTTGCCGGGGTGAAAACCTTTTCGGCAAACCCATGGCTGAAAAGGCTGCTGAGCTCGAGACAGAGACTCTCACCAGGACTAGGCTGTCCAGAAAAACCTCTGCCCCTTCTCAGAAAAAGAAGGGCTCGGGAAAAAAGACCTTTTACCCGAGGAAGTCATCTGCCTATAAACAATACCCTCATTATCAGGCCTCTGCAGCTCCCCAACAGGGTCAGCAGGCCAAGGGGCAGGGTCATGGTCCCCGTAGGCAGAAGGCCCCCAAGCCACCAACACCGGCCCCTGCTCAGCAGGGTGGGGGTTTTTGACTCAGAAAGCATAGCCTCTTCTCCTCAGCTGGCTTCTCTCAGCACAGGAGGCCGGCTGGCCCACTTTGCCCACAGGTGGTCAGCCGTCACATCAGATACCTGGGTTCTTCATATAGTCCAAAAGGGCTATCTTCTCCATTTTCACCAGGTACCTCCCTCCTATTTTCCAGGGGAGCCTCCAAGACTCCCTCTGCACAGGGACCTACTTCTTCAGGAGTTAGCAAATCTGCTAAAGGATCAGGCTGTGGAACCGGTGCCACACCACCTGAGAGGTCACGGCTTTTATTCCAGGTACTTTCTGGTACCAAAAAGAACAGGAGGCCTCAGACCCATCCTAGACTTGCGCAACCTCAACAAGTTCCTGGAGAGGGAAAAGTTCAAGATGCTTACCCTTGGAATCCTGCTGCCCTACCTCCAGCAGGGAGACTGGCTATGCTCCTTAGATCTAAAGGATGCGTATACTCACATCCTTATTCATCCAGACCACAGACAATATCTCAGGTTTGTTGTGGAGGGACACCACTATCAGTACAGAGTACTACCCTTTGGCCTGTCCTCCGCTCCCAGGGTGTTCACCAAGTGCCTGTCAGTGGTGGCGGCCTACCTGAGGCTTCAAGGTCTTTTTGTGTTTCCGTACCTGGATGACTGGCTCATAAGGGGCCAATCTTCTCAGGAGACCAATCAAGCCACCCTTCGCACTGTGGCTCTGCTTCAGCACTTGGGGTTTGTCATAAACTTCGCAAAGTCCACTTTGCTCCCATCCCAGAATTCATAGGAGCCAGACTAGACACTCTTCAAGCAAAGGCTTTTCTGCCTATGGACAGAGCCCACAGGCTGATGGATCTGGCCAGGCAGTTTCGCAGCAATTCCCTGGTCTCTGCCAGGCAATTCCTGAGACTACTCGGCCATATGGCTTCCACGGTTCATGTCACCCCCAATGCCCGCCTGCACATGCGGCCTGCTCAGTGGAGCCTTCGCACTCAGTGGCATCAGGCCATGGGGAGCCTAGTGGACTTGGTCAAAATATCGGACCTGCTAGTCTCCTCTCTGCAATGGTGGCTTCATCTTCCGAATCTGGTACTTGGAGTGGTTTTTCAATCCCCTCCGCATTCTCAAGTGCTGACGACAGATGCTTCTCTTCTCGGTTGGGGAGCACATTGCCAAGGGACATGTACTCAGGGTCTCTGGACCCCTTGGGAGGCTGCTCAACAGATAAACTTCCTGGAGCTACGGGTGATACGCCTAGCTCTGAGAGCCTTCTCCCACCTCGTCTCTCACCAGTCTGTACTGGTCCAGACGGACAATCAAGTTGTCATGTTCTACGTGAACAAACAAGGAGGCACAGGCTCCTTCCTTCTATGTCAGGAGGCACAACGGCTGTGCTCTTGGGCTGTCAATCACGGAATCCTTCTCAAGGCTGTCTACTTCCCAGGTCAAGAAAATTACCTGGCAGACAGACTGAGCAGGATCCTGCAACCACACAAATGGAGGTTGAACCCGTTGGTGGTTCAGCAGGTCTTTCTCAGGTGGGGCCTCCCCACCATGGATCTTTTCGCCAGTCCTCTGAACCAGCAACTCCCGAGATTTTGCTCCAGAGAACCGCATCCTCTCAGAGTAGCAGCGGATGCGTTTCTGATCTCGTGGTCCACAGGCCTACTGTATGCGTTTCCTCCCACGCCACTAGTGTCCAGAACGCTGTTCAAAGTCCTCAAGGACGGGGCTTCATTGATCCTGATAGCCCCCAGGTGGCCGAGGCAACCGTGGTTCCCGCTTCTGCTGCAGCTAGCGGTGGACACCCCTCTTCCTCTGGGGTTTCAACACGATCTCCTGTCTCAGGATCAGGGAACTCTCTTGCACCCCAACCTCCAGTCCCTTCATCTGATGGCCTGGCTGCTGAAAGGGTAGTCCTGGCTCCCCTACTACTGCCTCGAGAGGTGGAAGATGTGGTCTTGGCCTCTAGGCGACAGTCCACCAGGAAATCCTACGCTCTTAAGTGGCGTATATTCTCCGCATGGTGTGCTCAGCACAGCGAGAATCCCTTCTCGTGCTTGGTAGCGGTAGTATTGCAATATTTTCTTTACCTCTCCAATCTGGGCCTTAAGTCTAACTCTGTCAGAGTTCACCTTAGTGCTCTCTCAGCGCACCACTCGCCGGTGGACCGTAGGCCTCTTTCCAACCACCCTTTGGTGGCTCGTTTTCTCAGAGGCCTCCTTCTGCTTAAGCCTCCTTTGCGTCCACCGGCCCCTGAGTGGGATCTGAATGTGGTATTACAGCGGATTACTTGTCCACCTTTTAAACTATGGCTACCTGCCCTCTCCGTTTTCTCTCCTGGAAAACCTTATTTCTGGTAGCTCTTACCTCTGCAAAGTGAGTGAGTGAACTTCAGGCACTAGTGTCTGATCCTCCTTACACTAGGTTCTACAGGAATAGGGTAGTCTTACGGACTCACCCTAAGTTTCTTCCTCAGGTTGTCTCACCTTTTCACCTCAATCAGGAGGTGGTTCTTCCGACCTTCTTTCCCAGGCCGCATGCCAACCGGGCTGAGATGGTCTTGCATACCCTGGACTGTAGGAGGGCATTGTCTTCTACCTTGACCGTACGCGGGAGCATTGGAGGGCTATTCAGCTCTTCGTTTCTTTTGACCCCAATAAGTTGGGGCTCCCTGTCTCCAAGCGTACTTTGTCCATGTGGGTCGCTGACTGTATCGCCTGGGCTTATGGGGCAGCCGGCCTCTCGTTGGAGGGTCGAGTTACGGCTCATCGTGTCAGGGCGAAGGCTGCGTCAGTAGCTCATCTCCGCTCTGTTCCGTTGGCAGACATCTGCCGGGCCGCTACTTGGTCTTCAAGCCAGACTTTTGCGGCCCATTACTGCCTTGAGAGAGAATCCCGCAGGGACAGTGCTTTCGGACAGGCCGTACTCCATAATCTCTTTGGGGTTTAGGCAACTCCTACCCTCCGGCCCTGGTGTTGGGCTACTGGTCGGGGGCGTTCTTAGAGAAGATTCCTTCCTTACGTGCTGTCGAGCTAGAGGGAGCTCATTTTTTCCGCTTGAGGTCTCCGGTAGCCTTAAGCTGGGGAGTCCCATATGTGAGGACTGACTTCCTGCTTGGTCCTGGAGAAAGAGTAGTTACTCACCTGTAACAGGTGTTCTCCAGGAGCAGCAGGAATCAGTCCTCACAACCCTCCCTCCTCCCCTTGGAGTTGCAGTCATATGATTTGTTTTTGCTAATTTTTTGCTGTCTTTTAGCTATGTCATCAGACTGAGCAAGATGGCACCCTTGGGCGGGAAGGGGACCGCGCATGCGCGCTGCAATTCCCAAAGGCTTTCTTTGAAAGCTGAGGAAATGCTCCGCACGAGGGCTCCGTCGGCGCCGACGTCACCCATATGTGAGGACTGATTCCTGCTGCTCCTGGAGAACACCTGTTACAGGTGAGTAACTACTCTAAATACCCTAATGTTAAATGTAACCCTCCAATTGTGATGTGACATGACCACCTTGATTGAAGGATAAGGTGGCATACAAATCTGTCTAAATAAATATATAAGCATTGCTAAATAATGGAAAGGAGGCTCATTCTGAGAAGTCTCCAGTGTGCAGCAGATGTCTCTTTTACCAAGAGTGAGTCACTACCAATCCCTGTTCTTCATATTATTCAACATGGCTATACTTTGGAATGCACAGATCTCATCCCAGATACCTTTATGGTCTCATCATATGGCCAAGAAAGCAGCCATCAAGACCATTCTGTCAAGGTCCCTTCACCTCTAGGTCATTGTTTTCATACTGCCCCTCCAGAGAAGAAAGGGAAGATACTCCATCTACTTTGTTCTCAAAAAGGACAGGTCTTTCAGACCCATTCTTGTCTGCAAGTATTGCGTTTTCTTGTGGAAAATCTTAAGAACGGTCATCAAAGGAGAATTTTCTCCAGGAAGTCAGTCCTCACTTATGGGTGACGTTGGCACCTACGGAGCCTGCGCAGAACAATTCCCTACTTTCAAAGAAAGCCTTTGGGATTGCATGCGTGGTCCTCTTCCCGCCCAAGGGTGCCATCTTGCTTAGTCTCCCTTTTTCCACGGTGCCCTTCAGACGCACATCCTCGACCCTCGGAAAAAGTTTTGTGTTTTCTCGCCTTAACAGGCTTCCTTTTTTCCAGTTGCACTGGTCCTCTACCTGTCCTATCCCCTGCTCTATTTTTTAGAGCTCTCGGGGATATTCCTCTTTTTGAGTGGACTTTGCGCCCTTTTTTCTTCCTAACCGCTGCCTGCCTGGGTCTTTGACCTTGCAGGGGCCATTTTTGCCCGCATGGACACCGGATTCAAAAAATGCGATAGATGCTCTAGGAACATGTCGCTTACGGACACTCATGACTGCTGTCTGCGGTGCCTCGGAGCCGACCATGATCCAGAGCTCTGTTCGCTCTGCAAGAAAATGTCCTCTAAGGCCCTGCTTAGCTGTAAGCAGAAGTTCAAAGACATTTTCTGGAAGGCCGCCTCGGTCGTCTCTCCCCCAGTGGGCTCCCCCCGAGGCCCCGCGTTCTCGGCAGCACTCTTTCCAGGGGTCCCCCGAGGTGGAGCAGCGCAAAAAGAAGAAGGCCTCAAAGTCGCTATCCGGGGCTCCCAACAAGCACGAGCACTCCCGCGCCTGGACTCTTAGCCCCCTTCGGTGTTCCTGAGAGTCAGACAAGGAGCGGCCCTGCAAGGAGAGTCAGACAAGGAGTGGAGTGGCGCCGCAAGGAGAGTCAGACAAGGAGTGGAGGCCTCCAGCAAAGGCGCCCGGTCTCCTGAGGGTTGTTCTGGTGAGGACCCCCTCTCCTCCTCGACGCCCGATCCGGTGACCCCGGTATCAGCGTCACAGGGCCCCACGTGCCTGTGGGAGTCCCGCATGCTGGCGCTGGAGCGCAGCGTTTCTGCGTTCATTGCTTCCCAGCAGGCGCTCACAGCCAGCTTTGCTGACCTGCGCCCAGAGACCATGGGTCCCTCGTGTGAGATACCCAAATCCGTCCAGGAAACCCCCGAGAGCCGTGGGCCTCGATGCTGGTCTCGCTCGCCTTCCTGTTCCTCAGGGGCGAGATCGTCCAGGGCCTCTGGCTCCAGGCTGCCAGCCATTGGGCAGGGCAATCCACCCAGCTTGACCTCCTCCACCAATTTCTTGGACTGGGAGTCCAATGGGGACACCTCCCCAGAGACCCGTACCCATCGGGATCTTCCGTCGGACTCCTCACCGCCCACATTTCAGCAGCACTCGCCGCCCAAAGACACCTCCTTCCTGGTGTTCGTTCGGGACATGACACGGGCCCTGAACCTGGTCACTGAGGCCGAAGAGGACCCTCGCACTGAAGAACTCGATATTCTTCAGTACGAGTTCCCGCCCAGGGAATCCCTCACTGTACCTGTACCACCTATTCTATCTTGGCTGCTGCTTCGCATGTGGGAGGCCCCAGCCTCAGTACCCATCATGAGCAAGCGCCTTGACACGATGTACAAGATGCAGCGTGGGTCGGGCTTCTGAAAGGCCCAGCTCCCACACACTTCGATGGTGGTGGAATCAGTCATGCGGATGCAAAAGAGCCCGAAATCGCACTCGTCAGTACCACTGGGGCGGGAGTATAGAGCCCTTGAAGCCCTGGGCTGCAAGGCCTACCAAGATTCCATGCTCTCTTGTTGCATCCAGTCATACCAACTGTATATTGGTATGTTCCTATGCGATTTAGCTAAGGAACTCGGAGGTTTCTCCGTGGGCCTCGAGGGTGAATCCCTTGACAGATTCCGCACCCTGCTGAAATCCATTGCCGACTGCTCCAAGTACCTCTCTCGAGCATCTTATGATGGCTTTGAGACATCGGCTCGGGTGGCGGCCGCGGGCATCAGGGCCTGCTACCAGGCATGGCTCCAATCCTTGGATTTGGAGCAGTGAGTACAGGAGAAGCTTCTGGACGTGCCCTGTCTTGGCAAGCCGATGGAGGAGAAGGCTGCGGAAATTGAGACTGAGTTCGTCACCAGGACCCATCTCTCCCGCAAAACTGCTACCCTGCTTCGGAAGAAGCAGCCAACCAAGAAGCCCTTCTTCCTGAGAAAGGGCCTCCAGCATTGGGGCTATCCGCCATATCTGGCTACTCCCACGACGACCACCCTGACGCAGGGGAAATCTGGCTAGGGGCATGTAAGCTAAAGGGTCCAAAGGCCCAAAGGCCGCCCTCCCCCCGCAATCCACTCAAGGGTTTTGCCACCAGTGTCATAGCCCCTCGCCTTCCGGCAGTGCAGCAATCAGTGGGGGGGACGCCTGTCCCACTTTGCCCCATCGTGGGCCTCCATCACCTTGGGTCTTCCAGGTCGTCCGGGACAGCTATCGCCTTAATTTCGACAGGCTTCCCCCTCCTTTCTCCCTGGCGGAGCCTCCTCGACTCCCTGCACACCAGTTTCTGCTGCAACGGGAATTACACTCTCTCCTCGCCCAACGGGCAGTCGAGAAGGTCCCTCCCCACCTTCAAGATGGGGGGTTCTACTCCTGGTACTTCCTTGTCCCAAAAAAGACGGGGGGGTCTGCGGCCCATCCTCGACCTCCACAGGCTGAACAAGTTCCTGGTGTGGGAGAAGTTCAAAATTTTATCTCTTGGTGTGCTGCTGCCTTCCTCTGGCAGGGCAACTGGCTATGCTCCTTGGATCTAAAGGACGCATACGCTCACATCTTAATCCACCCCCTACACAGGCAGTACCTGTGTTTCAGGGTGCAGGGAGAGTACTTCCAGTACAGGGTGCTCCCCTTCGGTCTTGCATCCGCCCCACGGGTCTTCACAAAGTGCCTCGTCGTGGTCACCGCTTACCTTCAGTGCCAGGGCGTGCTGGTTTTTCCCTACCTCGATGACTGGCTTGTCAAGGGCTCCTTGGCCGAGGAGGCTCGGTGAGCGATGTCGCACACTGTCCTCCTCTTGCAGAGCTTAGGATTTTTGGTCAACTACCCGAAGTCCCACCTCGAGCTGGTGCAGGCTCTCGAACTCATCGGGGCGCGCCTCGATACTCAGCAGGCGGCCACCTTGCCGGTGGATCGCTCCACCCGCCTCCGAGCCCTGGCGGCTCGCATCCAAAACGCTCACCAGGTCACTGCTCAGGCCATGCTACGTCTCTTGGGCCACATGGCCTTGACCATGCATGTGGTCCCCAACACCCACCTACACATGCGGACAGCACCTCAGAGATCCCGTCAGGGTTCTTCCTGACTTCCGCTTGTCCCTGAGCTGGTGGCGAAACCCCCAAACCTCCTATGGGGATCGCCCTTCCAGGCCCCGCTGCACGATACAGTGCTGATGATGGACGCTTCCCTTTTAGGGTGGGGAGCCCATTGCGGACCACTCTGCACGCAGGGGCAATGGTCACCTGAGGAGTCCCAGAAGTAGATAAACCTGCTCGAACTCCGCGCTATTCGGTAGGCTCTGAGGGCCTTCGAGGAACACCTCAGCGGGAGGTCGGTTCTCGTGCAAACCGACAACCATGTAGCGCTATTCTATATCAACAAGGAGAGATGCACGGGATTGAGCTCCCTCTGCCGGGAAGTGGTCCTCATCTGCTCTTTCGCTGCCCAAAGGGGGTTGGCCCTCAGGGCAATGTACCTCCCGGGGCAGGAGAATGGCCTGGTGGACAGACTCAGCAGAATCCTTCGCCCCCACGAATGGTGGCTGGATCCCAGAGTAGTGGGCTGGTTGTTTTTTTCGCTGGGAGACCCTGGCGATAGAACTCTTCGCCAGTCCCTAGAACACACAGCTCCCCCCCTTTTGCAGGCTGGTGCCGTACCGTACCCGAGCAGGGTGGGACCCGATGCATTTCTCCTGGACCAGTCCTCCAGTCTTCTCTATGCATTCCCTCCATTCCCCCCTCATTGTGAGGACTCTGTTCAAAACTCAGCAGGATGGGGCATCGCTGATTCTCGTGGCCCCTGTTCCCGCTCCGCCTGTCGATGGAGCCTTCGGTTACCCTGGGCTCTGCCAGGGACCTGCTAACGCAGGAGGAGGGTCGGTGCTGCACCCAAACCTAACCTCCCTCCCTGGCAGCTGAACGGATCTCCCTAGCCTCTCTGGCCCTTCTGGCAGAGGTCAAGGAAGTCCTCCTCGCCTCGAGGAAAGACTCCACTAGGTGGGCTTAAACCTTTAAGTGGAAGCGCTTCTCCACCTGATGCTCGGGGCACCAGATCGACCCCTTATCGTGCCCTGTTCAGTGGGTCCTTCAGTACCTCCTCCACCTCTCTAGGGAAGGGCTGAAGTCGAACTCTGTCAGAGTTCATTTGAGCGCCATGTCGGCTAATCATCTTCCCTTCGAGGAAAAACCCCGAAGGGTACTCATACAGCTCACCCGCCTGCCCTTTGAGCCGATGGTGACGTGTTCATTCTGGCACCTCTCCTGGAAGGTGGCCTTCCTGGTGGCGTTGACCTGGACCTGTTGCGTCAATGAGCTCCAGGCTCTCATGGCTGATGTCCCTTATACCAGGTTTTACCAGAACAGGGTGGTCCTCCGCACCCACCCTAAATTCCTGCCTAAGGTTGTTTTGGACTTTCATCTCAAGCAAGAGATAGATAGTGCTGCTGACCTTTTTCCCAAGGCCCCATGCCAACCAGGCATCAATGGCTCTTGCCTTTTATTTGCAGTGTACCCAGACTCATTGCAAGTCTGACAGGCTTTTCGTGACCTATGACCCCAATAGACTGGGGCAAGCAGTCACCAAGCGCACCCTCTCTGGGTGACGGACTGCATCGCTTTCGCCCTTGCGAAGGCGGCTGTCCCATTGGATTGTTGAGTCACTGTACACGGGGTCTGAGCCATAGTGGCCTCACTGCGCTCCGTGTCACTGATGGACATCTGCCGGGCAGCGACCTGGTCTTCCACGAACACCTTTGCTGCCCATTACTGCCTGGAGAGGAAGTCCCGCCAGGACAGCACCTTCGGCCAGGCTGTACTCTGTAACCTGTTTGGGGTATAAACAACTCCTGCCCTCTGACCCTTCTTCATGGCTACCAAGAGTTTCGCCCTGAGGACCCGCGTTCCTTCGGGCTTTGGCTGCTGCTCACGGCCTCACGGAGGTGGTTTTTGGTTACAGGTTCGGTAGCCTGTAGCTAGTCCCATAAGTGAGGACTGACTTCCTGCTTGTTCCTGGAAAAAGCATAGTTACTCACCTGTAACAAATGTTATCCGAGGACAGCGGTCCACACAACCCTCCCTACTCCCTTGGAGCTGCAGTCCAATTGTTTTTTTCTTTGTTGCTGTCTGTTAGCTAGGTCATTTGACTGAGCAAGATGGCATCCTTGGGCGGGAAGGGGACTGCGCATGCGTGGTGGCAACTCCCAAAGGCTTTCTCTGAAAGCTGGGGATTTGCACAGCGTGGGGCTCTGTTGGCTTCACCCATATGTGAGGACTGATTCCTGCTGTCCCCGGAGAATACCTGTTACAGGTGAGTAACTACACTTTCCCATTTAACCGCCCCTTCTTGATATACCGTCCTAGACATGGGCTAGTATCAAAGCAGTTTAATGACTTTATAAACGTATCTCTTGTAAGTGCTTACATCTGTACCTGGCTTTGACTTTAGGTTGTCTAACATTAGGCCGTCTATCACACCTTAGTTTAAATTCTTAACTTAGGGATCTAGCGCTGGAATTCACTGCATGCCTAATTTCAATCCCCTGATCTCGTCCTGCTCACCTTTAGGCTACCTAAATTTAGGTGCTTTATGAATTAAGATTTCAGAGCTCACTACAGGATCATAATTACTTTGCCAGATCTGGGTTGTTGTTAAATGCAGTCAAGTCGGTATTCACTTGGGGTGACCCTCTGCATAGTTGTCCCAAATTGTGTTTGGTCTTTAGTCAGGTGGCTCAGTGTTGACAGACTGGTACCGATAGCTGCTGTTTGGATCCATCTCACTGTTGGTCTTCCTCTTTTGCGTTGACCTATCTTGCCAAGCATGATGTCTTTCTCTAATGATCTCTCTCTTCGCATGATGTGTCCAAAGTATGAAAGTCAGTCTTGTCATCTGAGCTTCTAAAGAAAGCTTAGGTTTGATCTCCTCTAGATCTACGTACCTAATACTTAAAGTTATGCACATTGGTCTTTTCAAGATCAGGGTCTATACTGTTCAGAAATAACAATGAGATCACTGATCTACAGAATTAGGGGGTTTAACAGAAGGGTCATGGTATAGGTCATTACCTCACAGTCAGAAATCAGCAGGAGACATAGATTTCTCCCTACTGTCATTTAGAAGACAAAAAACATGAACTGAACCATCATTTCTTGACCTCCAATAACTATAATATAATCTCTGATATAAGCTCAGTAAAAATAATCATAAGCATTGATACCTGACTCATTGGCGAACATAATTCCTTCATTATCAGAAGCAGCAAATAGCACATTTGCAGTCTTCAAGCACTGGATAATCTCCTGCCTAAAACTACTTTAATTGTGCATGTTCCTAATAAAGGAGAAAAGGCATAGGCGTTGACCAAGCAAAAATGGTTTCTTATTTCTGTCTGCAGTTTCTGGTCAGATTCAGAAAACTTTATTGGTAGGTCAATATGGACATATATTGGCAAAGTAAAATACTGTATAAAGGCTCCCATTCTTCACTAGAAAAGCTGTGACATGCATTCCAATATCTTGTTTTAGACCATTCAACTCCAACTCCCAATATGCTTGTTAGTTGTTGTATTGAGCATGCGCGTCGAGTTCTGTCGCCACTGGGCCCTCTCCAAAAAACACACCGAAAAAGTCCATTTGTGTTATTGCAACGCTGTAGAACAGTACTCAAACAGCGTATAGGTTCACTGCGAGGCGTCGTTTGGCGAAGTTAAATAAAAGACTATAGCTCCCGGCATACTTCGCTCTGGTATGCACGTCGCGTCACTGCGCATGGGCTTCTGGATCGAGGACGGGAGGAAGAAGAACCACATCTCCCATCATAGCTTAATGGCTAAGCTCCCTCGGAGCATGCGCTACCTCTCTTGTCACGTGCGCAGTGTGCTTGTGTTACTACTTCCTGTTACAGAGGAGCAATCTCAGAATCAGGTCTGTGTGGGTTTCTTCTTTGCATTTATGTTGAGTGCTGTCTTTCTTTGTGCGGTGGGTGTCTGAGATGTTACAGCTTCCTCTCCTCTCTCAAAATCTGGGAGAAGTGCTCATAAATGGAGGCTGAAGAGGAGTAGCGGACTCCCCCCCACTTGATCCTTAGTACCAGAGGGGTGCAGCCATGTTGATTTTTTTACTGTTTAGACTAGTGAGTACAACAGAGTAAAAAGCAGAAATCTACAAACCAGAACATATTTCATTCGAAAAAAAGAGAGTTCAGATGTTTATTATGGATCTTCATATATCAAGATACAAAACGAAAATATAGAATTAAGAACTCTTTATTGTGGTAGAACTCAAGGTTGAGCCTGCTTCTTCTATAGGTCTCCCTTGTTTATTTACGATTAATACATTTTTCTGGGGTAATGTTTTTGGATATCTTTTACTCAATCGCTCCTCACAATAAAGACTTTTAGACTGGTATGGAAAACTGAGGCAGAGCATATGCTACTTCATCCTGTGTTTTCTTCATTGGTTTCGTGCTCGCTCTATAACGCTTTCTGTATTTTTCTCTGGTTATCTCTTTTTTTCTCTCCCACATTAAAAGATGTGCACTTTTTTTTATCTGGCCGCCTTTAGCCACAGAAATGAGATGTAGATGTTAAAACACAACAGAAAAACTGGAGAGCTGTTGAATAATACTAAAACAGGGTATATATGTCGTCTGCCCTTTTTAATTTCTGCATTCACAGCTTTTGTTTCATTGGGGTAGAGAAGCTCCTTCCAGTCCACTTCCAAAAAAATAGTTCCTTTTACTTTCATGCAGTCTCTGCTCTTGTACTCCTGGTTATTCATGCCCCTGCACCTCAACTCTCACCCCCCCCCCCCTTCCCTCCTCCCTCAACCTGTATCCTAGACCCCTAACTACTCCTGTGTCCCACCAACATCTGGATATTTTTTTTTCTAGAAACTCTAGTCTTATTAACTTGTTCACCACTTGGCACCCCCCATATAAGCCTCCAAGTTGAATGCCCCCCGTGGTTCAATGTACACTTCTTGTTAATGTTATATGTAAACCACATGGCATCTAAGATAATGCGGTATAGAAAACAATTTAAATAATAAAATATAGTGTGGAATTCTATAATAGCTATGCTTTCCCCGAAGAAAAGTGAATTCTTCACAGCTTGCAATATTTTTTTATTACTTTTATTCAAGAATTATCCAGTGGGAGTGTTAAGCATGAGCTGCAAGGCATTTTACATCTGAGGAAGAGACCTTGTTATGTGCCATCGCGTCAGTGGCGACTCATGGCGACCCTCTGGATAGTTGTCATAAATTGTGTTTGGTCTTCAGTCAGGCAGTTCATTGTTGACAGACGCACCCATAGCTGCTGCTATTGTATCGATCCATCTCATTTCTGGCCTTCCTCTTTTGCGTTGACCTTCTTTTTTGCCAAGCGTGATGTCTTTCTCTAATGATCTCTCTCTTTGCATGATGTGTCCAAAGTATGAAAGTCAAAGTCTTGTCATCTGAGCTTCTAAACAAAGCTTAGGTTTGATCTCCTCTAGTACTGACTGGTTTGTTCTTCTGGCAGTCCATGGTATACGCAGTATTCAACGCCAGCACCATAATTCAAAGGCATCAATTTTCTTCCTGTCTATCTTTTTCGCTGTCCAGCTTTCACATCCATATGATATTATTGAAAATGCCATGGCTTGAACAAGTCGAATCTTCGGGGCTTGTTTACAAAGCCGTGGTAGCGGTTCGCGATCGTTATCGGAGCCGCGGCTCCGATAACGGTCGCGAATCGCTACTGCGGCTTTGTAAACAAGCCCCTTTGTATGGAGAAAGACATCTCTGCTCTTGAGAATCTTGTCTAGGTCTTTCATAGCCATTCTGCCAAGAGCAATGCGTTGTCGGATTTCTTGTTGCTTCTTTTATTGATAGTTGATCCAAGTAGGTTAAAGTTGTCCATGATTTTCAATTTCTTCTCCTTCAATGATGAACTTGCTGATTTTTGCCAGTTGTCATGATCTTTGTCTTCTTTACATTAAGGTGCAGGCCCATTTTGAGACTGTTCTTTGATCATGAGAAGCAAATGTTTCAGATCATCTTCACTTTCAGCCAGTAATGTGGTACTTATTAGCAAGCTCAGTTGGGCCAGATTGAGCCCTTCTGCTATCATCCTTCCAAGTGTATCAAGCAAGTTTTTTAGGTAATGAATATTTTTAATAAGGGAGAGAAAGGACCTCAGTGTGTCAGCCACACTTATAGTGTAGTAATATCTGGCATCCAAAACAACAACATTGATTCAGAAAAAAACTCCTTTGTACTGAATCTTTACTTAACAATTCTAGCTTCGTTGCATGTTTTATCAAGATGAAAAAATGTTATTCTTTAATATATTTAAAGTTATTTAGAAAATCATTGCCACTTTAAAGACTAGGATAACTAAATGTTAGTGCACTTATCTGAATCCATTGATCAATCATAAAAAAATTGATTGATGGTTAATCAATAGATTTAGATAAGTGCACTAATGTTTAGTTATACTATTTAGAGTGACTATGATTTTTTTATATATTCAACATTTATTTAGAAAGAAAAAATTTCCATCTTGATAAACATGATTAGGCTAGACTTGATTAAGTAAAGATTCAGTTTAAAGAATCTTTTACTGGATCAATGATGTTTTGGATGCCAGATATTACTACCGTATAAGTTTGGCTGACGCTCTGAGGTTCTTTTTCACCTTTATTAATATTTATTACCCAAAGAACTTCCATGATAAATTTGTTGTATGATCTTTGGAATATCTCTTTTGTTGGAGTGATCCTTCCAAGTGTGCCAGAGAGAGCAGCGATTCCATAGTATTTATATGGATTTTGCTCCATGTATCCTTATGTCTTCCATTATGTCCCCGAAGGCCAGCAACAGGTGCCAGGCTTTGGATTGTAGGCTCCTAGTGGCCTGGCACTATGGATTTTTCGACATTGTGAAAAGAGTGCTAACTGGCTGCAGGATAAATGGGTGCAGGTATCTCCAAAATGAATCATGGATGCTTTCACTCTACTGGAGCAAGTTAACTTTGCAGAATAATTTACTTTACAGTGGGAGGGATGTGCATGTGTTTCAGAGAGAGAGATTATGATAGAGCAATTTCTTCTGAACTATGTGCCCTACTTTCAAACGTTCTCTCTCATTGCCATGCAGAGGGACCTGGGCTTGATTCTCGTTGCATGATCCGAGGCAACATGGATTTACCAAAGGACGATCTTGCCAAACAAATCTGATTGAGTTCTTTGACTGGGTGACCAGAGAACTAGATCAGGAGCATGTAATGGATGTCATCTACCTGGATTTCAGCAAAGCCTTTGATACTGTTCCTCATAGGAGGCTTACCAATAAACTCGATAGTTTGGGGATGGGTCCCAAGGTGGTGAACTGGATCAGAAATTGGTTGACTGACAGATGACAGAAGGTGATGGTAAATGGAGCTCACTCAGATGAAAGGAGGGTGATTAGTGGAGTGCCCCAGGGTTCGGTCCTGGGCCCAGCACGGTTCAATGTATTTGTGAGTGATATTGCTGAAGGACTGAATGGAAAAGTCTGTCTTTTTGCAGATGACACGAAAATTTGCAACAGAGTGGACTCTCCTGAGGGAGTGGAGAACATGAGGAAAGATCTACAAAAGCTGGAAGAATGGTCTAATGCATGGCAGTTAAGATTTAATGCGAAGAAGTGCAGTGTCATGCACTAGGGAAGCAGAAATCCAAGGGAAATGTACACGATAGGGGGAAAGAGGTTGGTGTGCACGGGCCAGGAGAAGGACCTTGTGTGATTATTTCTGAGGATCTCAAGGTGGCAAAACAGTGTGACAAGGCAGTGGCAAAAGCCAGGAGGATGTTGGGTTGCATTCAAAGTGGAATTACCAGCAGAAAGGAAAAGGTACTAATGCCACTGTATAAGTCACTGGTGAGGCCTCACTTGGAATACTGTGTTGGAGACCATATCTTGCAAAGGATGTAAAAAGACTGGAAGCGGTTCAGAAGAAGGTGACCAAAATGATTTGGAGCCTGCATCAGAAGCCTTATGAGAAGAGACTTTAAGACCTAAATATGTACACTCTGGAGGAGAGGGAGGGATAGGGGAGATATGATTCAGACCTTTAAATACTTAAAGAGAAATAACGAACAAAGAAACCTCTTCCAAAAATGGGGAAGCTGTAAAGCTAGAGGGCATAACATGAAGCTGCAAGGGGGTAAATTTGAAAGGCAATGTCAGGAAATACTTTTTCACTGAAAGGGTGGTGGATGTTTGGAATGCCCTCCCGATGGAAGTGGTAGGGGAAAATACAGTGAAAGAATTCAAAATGGCATGGGACAGACACAGTGGATCCCCTTTACAGCAACAGGATAAAATCAAAATAAACTGAACCATCTAATTTCTCAACAAATAGGGGTGTCCTACATGCAGCGGTGGGTTCACCCCTAAACAAAGTCGCGGGGAGGGATGGCCTGCATGCAGCACCAGGTGCACCTACTCTTGCCATCTTTCTGGGCAGACTAGATGGACCGTACTGGTCTTTATCTGCCGTCATTTACTATGTTTCCAGGTTGTTCAGGAATGGGGATGGTGCAGGGGTAGTCTTCATAGCTCCTGGTTTGTGTGTGACTGAATTTAAGGCTTAACATTGCAGGGTCCCAGAAGGAGCTTCAGAGCATGACCCTGTTCCCTTTCCCCTTGTGTCTGCCAACTACTACTATTATTGTAATGATTAAAATGAAGTAAGTTGGCAAGGGATTTTAACATAGGAGAAAAATAAATCTGTTTCCTTTCTCATCAGTCCAGTCCCGCACTTGTGGGTTGTTGACTCCTCGCCAGCAGTTTGGAGACTGAGCATGTCATGTTTTCATGACATCATCGTGGATGAAGGGAAGGTGATTAGCGGGGTGCCCCAGGGGTCGGTCCTTGGCCCGGCACTGTTCAATGCATTTGTGAGTGATATTGCTGAAGGACTGAATGGAAAAGTCTGTCTTTTTGCAGATGACACGAAAATTTGCAACAGAGTGGACTCCCCCGAGGGAGTGGTTAACATGAGGAAAGGTCTACAAAAGCTGGAAGAATGGTCTAATGCCTGGCAATTAAGATTTATTGCAAAGAAGTGCAGTGTCATGCACTTGGGTAGCAGAAATCCAAAGGAAATGTACGCGATTAGGAGGGGAGAGGTTGGTGTGCATGAATCAGGAGAAAGACCTTGGTGTGATTATTTCTGAAGATCTCAAGGTGGCAAAACAGTGCAACAGGGTGGTGGCAAAAGCCAGGAGGATGTTGGGCTGCATACAAAGAGGAATCACCAGCAGAAAGGAAGAGGTACTTATGCCACTGTACAAGTCACTGGTGAGTCCTTACTTGGAGTACTGGGTTCAGTTTTGGAGACCGTATCTTGCAAAGGATGTAAAAAGACTGGAAACTGTTCAGAGGAAGGCTACCAAAATGATTTGGAGCCTGCGTCAGAAGCCTTATGAGAAGAGACTTGAAGACCTAAACATGTACACTTTGGAGGAGAGGAGGGACAGGGGAGATATGATTCAGACCTTTAAATACTTAAAGGGAAATAATGAACAAACAAACCTCTTCCAAAGATGGGGCAGCTGTAAAACTAGAGGACATAACAACATGAATGCAAGGGGTAAATTGAAAGGCAATGTCAGGAAATACTTTTTCACTGAAAGGGTGTGGATGCTTGGAATGCCCTCCCGATGGAAGTGGTGGGGGCAAACACGGTGAAGGAATTCAAAATGGCTTGGGACAGACACAGTGGATCCCTTTTACAGCAACAGGATAAAATCAAAATAAACGGAACCATCTAATTTCTCAACAAATAGGGTGTCCTGCATGGAGTGGTGGGTTCACCCCTAAACAGGGATGTGGGGAGGAGTGGCCTGCATGGATCGGCAGGCGCACCTACTCTTGCCATCGTGCTGGGCAGACTAGATGGACCATACTGGTCTTTATCTTTTACTATGTTACTATAACTAGCTGGCACCTCCCACCAGCCTCCAGTATCTGTCTCCAAGAAGCTGGAGAGGGGTGATCCCATAAGCTGAGGCTCACTGTAGGGCTAATTTTAAGAGTTTTTTTTTAAATTTAACATAAGAACATAAGATATGCCATACTGAGTCAGACCAAGATCCATCAAGCCCAGTATCCTGTTTCCAATATGGCCAATCCAGGTCACAAGAATCTAGCAGTTTACCAAAAAGACACACAGGTTCCACAGTACTTGTTCCAGGGCAAGCAGTGGATTTCCCGGGTCCTCTTTAATAATGGTTTATGGACCTTTCCTCCAGCAACTTGTCCAAACCATTTTTAAATTCAGCTACACTAACAGCTTTTACTACATCTTCTGATAACGAATTCCAGAGTTCGATTTACATGTTGAGTGAAAAATATTTTCTCTTATTAGTCTTAAATGGGTTACATTGTAGCTTCATTGCACGTCACCTAGTCTTTCTACTTTTTGATGGCGTAAACAACCAATCTATGTTTACCCGTTCCACTCCATTCATTAATTTATAAGTCTCTATCATATCTCCCCTTTAGGGCTCTTCAACATGGAAAAGAGACAACGATCTTTTAAGCCTCTTCTCATAGGTGTATCCTTCCATCCCCTTTACCATTTTGGTGGCTCTTCTCTGATCATTTTCTAATTCCGCTATACCCTTTTGGAAGTCTCCTTTTTTGATATGGTTCTATGGAGAATTGTCCCTTTAACGTGGTGGGTGGGGGTCTTGACTTCACCCGGACTGTCGGCTCCTCCCCAGTGGCATTTCTGCTGCAGGCAGAAGGGATGATCAGCGGCTCTGGAGCCCTTAGTGGGGTGAAGAGCCGTGGGTAAAAGCAGGGCTACTTTCCTTGGGCACTGACACCGCTGAAGCTGGTAAGTAAAGGTGAAGCGTTTTAGTGGGTGTCGGTGCCGCTTCCCCTGGAAGCGGCCAGTTGGAGTCAGGAGCAGCTTATCTGGAGGATGCCTTCTATGATCTGATTTGAAGCATATCCAAGAGTATGGTCTTGGTAGTGGCTGCGTGTGACTGCGTAATTGGTTGGTAGATGTCTCCTCCAAGTCGAGACTCAGTAAACTCCCTTTTTAGAGGTAAGCTTTTGTTTGGCTAGGACTTGGATAAATTGGTGAAGGATCTGGGGGAGTCAAAGGGTGGCCTACTCTCCAAAGATAAACAAAAACCTATTGGCTCTTCGACTCCTGCAAGGGGTCAGTTGTGGGACTTCCAGCACTTTCGGGTAGTCCAGTTCGTTCCCTATCAGAGAGGGCGATTTCCTTCTAGGGGGCCATCGTTTCGAGGATTGGGTAGGGGATCCTACACCCCTTCCTCATCGGCAGCCAAGTAAGCATAATGAAGCCGCACAGACCCAGGCGGAGTTAGTGCCCATGGGTGGTCTGCTACGGGGTTTTTTTGCTGCTTGGACCCAGATTACGTCTGACCAGTGGATACTGCAAATTGTCAGAGAGGGGTATGCGTTGCAGTTCGCCTGAACTCTTGCGGATACCTTTGTTCGGTCTCCCTGCAAGGCGGCTCGGCAGCTAGAGGCCGTGTGGTCCACTCAGCAGCACCTTTGCAAGTTGCAAGCAGTGGTGGAAGTTTCAGAAGACCATTGTGAATATGGTCGATACTCCATCTGTTCTGTAGTTCCCAAGAAAGAGGAGTCCTTCCATCCCATCTTGGACCTCAAGCTTGTCAATTGCTGCTTAAGGGGTGCCCTGATTTCACATGGAAACGCTCCATTCAGTCATAGTGGCGGTCAGGGAAGAATTCTTGACCTTGCTCGACCTGATGGAGGCCTACCTGCATATTCCCATTCATCCAGACCATCAGCAGTACCTGCGCTTTGCCGTACCCATGGGTCACTTCCAGTTTTAGGCCTTGCCATTTGGATTGGCTCCTGCCCCCGCACCTTTATCAAAATGGTGGAGGTAGTGGTGGCGGCAGCGAAGCGTTGTCAGGAAGGGATTCTGGTTCATCCTTATCTTGACAATTTGGCCTATTTAAAGCAAAGTCTAGGAAAGAAAGTGACAGAGTAATGGCATGGGTCATTTCTCATCTGCAGAGTCTTCAATTTTGCCAAGAGTTTGCTCCACCTAAAATTATTATATGTATTCCCTCCAAAACTGAGTAAAGATGGTCCCTTAATGATAAGACAAACAATACCAATATAGAATGAAACCAACGGTCTCAGACTGAATAGCTATGCTCCTTTGGAAATGATTTCACCAAAAAAGTGCTGCTAAATTTGCATCAATGACCGTGTAAACTGGTTTCTTCTAAAATATATGTTTATTCTAAAAGTATAATATCATAAGACAATCACGTCAAATTTATGAACCATTCTTTACATGCATTTCATGAAAAATCAGAGATTGTGCTTATCTTTCAACAGGAATTTAACTGTCCCAACACCACCATCCCGGTACCCTTATTGCGTTTCGAGTCTGTCTGGCAAAACCGATCCCCTGATGCAATCTCAGAATTTGTTGCTCACCAAAGTTTGTACGTTCAAAGGACTATAATCGTTAAATGTAATGATGTACGGTCTGTTTTTACTTCTCAGTTGTTCAAAGCTTGCCAAAAAACGCCGCGCATCGACTCGAAACGCAATAAGGGTACCGGGATGGTGGCGTTGGGACAGTTAAATTCCTGTTGAGAGATAAGCACAATCTCTGATTTTTCATGAAATGCATGTAAAGAATGGTTCATAAATTTGACGTGATTGTCTTATGATATTATACTTTTAGAACAAACATATATTTTAGAAGAAACCAGTTTACATGGTCATTGATGCAAATTTAGCAGCACTTTTTCGGTGAAATCATTTCCAAAAGTGCGTAGCTATTCAGTCTGAGACCGTTGGTTTCATTCTATATTGCTATTGTTTGTCTTATCATTAAGGGACCATCTTTACTCAGTTTTGGAGGGAATACATATAATAATTTTAGGTGACTATCACCCTCTGCTAAACGACCTACATTATTGTGATAATACACAGACATATGGAAGAGTTTGCTCCAGCCATCGCAGGATTTGGTGTACATGGTGACTCGCTTTCAGACAAACAAGGGCTAGTGTCCCTGCTGGTCTACAGGATGCACACACTGCAAGCACAGGTGTGACACATTCTCCGCATGAAAGACGTGATGGCATGGCATTACCTACAGCTGTGGGGCTCCCTGGCTGCATCCATCGAGATGGTGCCTTAGGTGAGGCTTACATGAGACCACTGCAGAGAGCATTGTTGCGAAGGTGGTCAGCGTAGTACCACCAGCTGTCACAGCCTTTGCCTTGCCCGAGGTCGGCGCGGATAGCCCTCCATTAGTGGCTGCGTTCAGATGAGCTATTGGCAGGAATGCCTCTGGAGATGCCACATTGGATTCCAGGGACAACGGATGCCAGCCTGTGAGGCGGGGGGGGGTCCCCATTGCAAGATACAGATATCCAAGGGTCTCTGGTTGCCGCAGGAGAGTGTGTGGCTCATCAATCGATTGGAAATGAGTGGTCTTCCTGGCACTGCAAATGTTTAAGCCCTTCCTGCAAGGAGAGGCAGTGAGAGTCTTCTCGAACAATGTCACCATTGGTGGCTTACATCAGTCGGCAAGAGGGCACAAGCTGTGTGCAGTTGGGAATGGAGATTGGTCTGTTGCTGGAATGGGTGGAGGACAACTTATGGCACTCTCAGCGATTCACTTTGCTGAGAAGGAGAATCTGGCAGTCAGCTACCTCAGTGGGGTTCGTCTAGATCCTGGTGAGGGGACACTCAATAAGTTGGTGTTTGTTCAGTTTGGGAGGCATTGCCCAGCTGGTCATGGACCCGATGGTGGCCTTTTAGTCCCCAAAGGCAGCTTGATTTTTCAGCCGGAGTCGAGAGCACATGTCAGGGAAGCTCGATGCGCTGGTGCAGAGGAAACCAGCAGAGGGCCTCTATGCGTTTCCTCAGTGGGCACTGATCGGGAATGTGGTGCAAAGGATCAAAGCACATTGGGGTCTCATTGACCTGATTGCACCAGATCGGCTGCATCATCTGTGGTATGCCAATATGATCCAGCTGGCGGTAGACCATCCATGGCATCTTCCAGTTCGAGGCGAGCTACTGGTGCAGGGTCCAATTCTGATGCCTCAAGAGGATCTATTCTCGCTTATAGCCTGGCTATTCAGAGGGCTCGATTGATAAAAAGGGGCTATTTGGCTCCGCTAATTTCTACGCTATTAAAGACCCGTAAGCGCTCCACTTCGCTTGCCGATGTGCAGGTGTGGAGAGCATGCGTGTTGTTCCATCTCAGCCTCTGTTCCGGATATTTTTGCCTTCTTACAGGTGGGTTGGACTAAGGTTTGGTTTACAGTTCCCTTCACATACAGGTGGCAGCGATAACCTGTTATTGTGGTAGTTCAGGGATGTCCCTGGCGACATACCCTGATGTCCATTTCCTGTGGCGGTAAAGCAGATCCATCCATCGGTGCGGGCAGTGGTTCCTCCTTGGGATCTCAATCTCATTCTATCAGTGTTCGCAGAGGCACCATTGGAGCCGCTCAGTGTGAAAGACCTAACTTTGAAGACCCATCTTTTTGGTAATTTGTCTGGCTAGGAAGATTTCGGAGCTACAGGCTCTGCCATGTTATCCTCCTTTTCTCTCCTTATCCAGGGAGAAGGTTGTGCTGTGGCTGATGCCCTCCTTTCTGCCCAAGGGTAGTGTCTTTTGTTTCATCTCAATCATTCTATGACGCTTCCCGTATTTTCCAGGGGTAGAGGTTGATCTCTCATGTGTCTCCTGGATGTGCGCTGCGTATTAAAGCGTTATTTGAAAAGAACAGAATTCTTTTGCAAGTCCGATAGTCTCTTTTGTTTAGAAGTCAGCACAAAGGCGAGGCTGCTTCCAAGGCTTCCATTTCATGTTGGGTAAAGGAGGCCATTTTGTCTGCTTGTCTTTTGCACTGAAGGGAGTTGCCCAAGGGACTGAGGGGCTCGCTCCACCCGGACGTCGGTGGCATCTTGGGCAGAATCCAGTTTGGTGCCGCCAATGGATATCTGCAGGGAGGTGATCTGGTCATCCTTGCATGCTTTCATAAAGCATTATCGCCTGGATGTGCAAGCAGTAGGGGACGCGTGGTTTGGTTGGATGGTGCTTCAGGTTGGGTTTGCGGGTCCCTCCCAAGGTTAGTATTGTTATGGTACATCCCACAAGTGTGTGACTGGACTGGAGGGTCGAGAAGGAAGGTGAAATTAGGCCTTACCTGCTAATTTACTTTCCTCGAGTTCCTCTAGTCCTGTCCCGAATCCTCCCTGAGTCCTGGTTTACTGGTATGTCATTGTTCCCGTGCCTGAAGTCCATCTTATTTCCTGGGTCTGGAAGTAGGCTCATGCGTCTACCGTCGAGCGGAGGGGGTGGCTAGGTTTGCTTGAGGGGGAGGCAGAGCGGCTGGAGAGGACAGCGTACTCTGCTTTCAAATAAGCTTATAGTTCTCCGATGATTGGAGAAAATGTGTTTGTTTTTTTTTCTTGCTATGGGGGGGGGGGGGTTAGTTCTTTTTAGCAAACTGGGGATAGACACATTCCGTTCTGTTTTTGATCAGCATGTTTTTCTTACTTGTTGTTCCTGGTGGGAGGTGCCAGCTAGTTGTCCATGTTGATGTCATGAAAATATGACCTGCTCGGTCTCCAAGCCGCTGGTGAGGCGGTGACAACCCACAAGTGTGGGACTGGATTGGAGAAACTCAAGGAATGTCAGTTAGCAAATCTCTCGTGCATATTCATTGTGGATGTCTGGAAAACACGACTGGCTGGGGAGGCCCCAGGACAGGTTGGGAACCATTGCCTTAAGATTATAGTTATCTCTCTCTGTAGAATACCCTGACGTGCCTCATTTCCATCCTCTTGTCACTGTGGATTATCTTGTGTTGATCCCATGCTTTTTTTTAATATTGTCACCATTTTTTTCCAGAGCATTTCACAGAACAATCCAAGCATCCATCATCCTTTCTGGCCATCAACTTTGCCGGCAGAGCTTAGATGTAAAGGCAATTACATGGAATTTTGGCATCTGTTGAAATCATTTTTGTTTTATAAATATAACCACCGTATGGCTTAACATATTTTTTGGAATTTGATTAAGACAGTCCTTGACAAATTTTCTTGGGATCTAGGGGCTGGTCACTGAAACCTAGGTCACAGTGCACTCCCCCGCCCATTCCAAAAGGTGTATCACAGTTACTTTTTTAGGTTTTAGGACCCGATTTACAATTTTTTTTTCTCGTTTTCAATGCAAATCCCATCTCCTGCGGGCAGATGCCACCAATCTCAGCCAAGATCATGGCCTTTTCCAGCCCTTCTGTCCACATGTGCTCTGAACCCCAGGCCCCAGGTCCAGTTTTTCAGTCACCATGGTGACCCCGTGCCTGGGGTTTGTCAAGCATTGGATTACATGCTCATATGAAGCTTGAAGATTGAATGTGGATCCTTGCAAATATTTTGTGCTATATTATTTATTTTTGCTCTGAGGTTGTAAGTTGGATTGCGCAGATATTTATTTTTACCTTAAAATATTTGAGAGCATAATGGAATTTGAAGTTTGGGTCCTATGAAGGGATAAGGAGAGGGGTCTCTTGTGTATTTATTTGTTGAATATTAAGGGACATGTTTATTAAGCTAGATTAAGGGTTAGCATGTGCTGTTTGTACCTAGGTCCCATAAAATAACATTTTACCTAGTTACACATAGCATGTGCCCCTAAGTTGTAATTAACTTATGCAAACATTATAATCTGCTCTGAACTGTTGGGAAAAAGCGTCACAGAAATAATATTTAATTCCGTTTTTGAATCTTTATCCTGAGAGCTTCGCTTTATTGCCTCGTTGTATAACTTCCCTTCCATTGAGAAAAGGTTTGCCTCATGTATGTTGATACCTTTCGGGTTACATGTCTCTGTGGTATCACCCTTTTCCCCATGTGTTCTGATTTACTACTTGTATCTTTTCTGAGATACGGCTCCAGGACTGAACACACTATTTCAGGTGAGATCTCGCCTGCAGGGCTTGATAACCCCCCCCCCCCCCGGTGCCAGGTTGCCATGGCAACTAAAAAACAGCAGACCTGGCTCCTAGGGCGTGGACTGACAGTGTCTGCCCGCAGGGATCCTACCTCCCGCAGACAGAGGTGTTGCAAAAGGATGCAATTGCCACCCACCAAGACTGGCAGTATTTGCCCGAGCCTACAAAAACAAGCTAGAGGCAGCTGGAGTTTGCTGCACATAGAAATTTAAAGGAGCAGTAGGTTAAATAAAGAATGAGGGGAGGAGAGTGTTTTTGTGAAGGGTAATAGAGCTGGTGGGGGAGTGAAGAGATGAATGCATGGGAAGTAAAGGGTACAGGCACACAAGCACCCCACCTCCACAGCAAACAGGTATAGCTTAAAGAGTCAGTAGGGGTGGTGGGAGAGGGACGAGGCGTGGGGCCATTGCCTTCTGTTGGCACTGTGCAGTGGCCCATTAAGAGCCTGATTTATTAAGCTTTTTCACATAGAAAATAGTCTTAGTAAATCGGGGCCTAAAACCTAAAACGTTTGGGGGGAGGGGAGCATGCGTTGTGACCTAGGTTTAGTCAACTGGCTCCTAGATTCCAAGAAAAATTTGCAAGGCCTGCTCACCAGTGACTTATACAGGACCATCGTCTCCTTTTTTTTCCCTGCTGGTCTTGCCTCTCTGTAGGCAGCCCAGTATCCCTCTGGATCTGGCTAATTTGAGATCACTGGACAATTCATCCTAAGGTGTATCGCAGCTTCTTTTTTTATAAGGGCCCGATTTACTGGGGTCCCATTTTCTATGAGAAAAGAAAGCTTAATAAATCAGACCCTTTACACAGGAGCCCTTTTCTGCCTCCCCCTTTCACCAATCCCAATAGGTACATTGTCAGTAGCATATTGATGACCCTTTTATAGCTGCACCTGACACTGCTTCACATATCACCACGGCCTGGTATTACAGGAAGCAAAAGAAAAATAAATCTTTCATGGCACCTTGCTCTCTCTCTCATATATATAACCATCCACCCCCCCCCCCCCCCCCCCCGCCATCACCCAGTGTCTTTTACGACTTACCATTCCTGCAGTGGCGCAGTGCCCTCCACCTGATTGGCTCTCTGCATGTAGCTTGAACCACACGGTGAAGGGAGGTTCTGCTGATCTTGCTGCTTCAAGTCCATACTTTCCTCCTCTAGTTGATTCACGTTAATTATTTTGTTATAGTTTAGCATTTTACAGACTTTTTATCTGGATTAAGTCATTTAAGTTCACTTTCATGGTAGATTATAGCTTTCTGAGAGATTCACTCTTGAAAAGCTATTTTTTCCACTGGAGCAGCAAAGCTCTGGTAGCACACGGAGAAGGGGCCGATGCATGACCAAGGCAGCTTTCTCCTGCTTCTGCTCCAGGGTCCTGGAGCTCTTTTCATTAACATCTTCCTACCTTGAAAGCAATTGCATTTGCAGTAATGAAGGAGGAGTGTAGTCTTTACTGAAGATATTAGATAGGGATGTGCATTCATTAGTGTGCGTTAGGTTTATAATTTTGATTTTTATTTGGTACAGTACAAAATAACACATCATTTTTCATCTCCTTTACAAAACAGTGGCATAACCTGCATCCAGCTATATCCAGCAACCCAACAGTTACCAGATTACCATTCTGTCCTTACTTTACAGTATAGACTTCTCTCAATTTACCTGTACAGTTTTATTTTAAAATTCCTTTCTACTCCCCCCCCCCCCCCCACCTCACCCCTGGATCCTGCGGTGCACCCTTCCTCTTTTTACAATTCCCTGCAAAACTCTTGATTAATTTCAGCCCACTAATTCGTTATCCTCCCTCTGTAACCACTCGCTGTACTTTTGCCATCTCCTTTGAAAGCTCTCAGTCCTATGCATTTTATAAGCATTGATTTCACTCATCCTGTAAATATATGCTATTCTACTTAATATCCTGTCAGGTGCTGGTGCTTTCTCAGACCTCCATCCCTTCGCTATTTCCATCCGCACTCCAATTGCAAGCATCTTCGGCGTATACACCAGATCACTTTACGGATCTCTCCCCCCGTCCCCCCATTCATTCATTAATACGCCATCTGGTGTAATCTCTCCCACCCAACCCAGCATTTCCCACATGAGATCCTTCAGCCACTGCCACGTTTGCAGTAGTACGAGGCAGCTCCACCACATATGCATATACGCCCCCGCTCTCCACACCCCCTCCAACACATCGCATCGTTATATCTCCCCATTTTACACAATCTTACTGGGGTTAAATATATTCGGAACATCATCTTATAACATTGTTCTTGGATTGCTGCCAAGACCACCGGTATTTTAACCGCACCATATACTTTTTCCCCATCTCTGAGAATCCCATTAACCTCCCAAGCCTGCATATGCGTTCCATGGGGCTAAACGGTGCCTTGTATAGCCTAGAGATCACCCCTCTTGATAAGTCCCCCACCTTCAACATCTTTTCAAATAGTGTCTCTTTTGCTTCTCAGGCCTTCTTTTATATCTTTTCCCCCTAAAAAGTGTGTCAATTGAAAATAACCCAACCAGTCACACTTTTCTATTTGGAACTCTCTCTGGAGCTCCTCAAACGGCCTTAATTGGTCTACCTCAGATAGGGTTACAGTGTATGGGGCAGGTACTTTCTCCTGCCATCTTTGGAGTATCCCAGAACTTTCTTCCACCAAAAATCCCTCATATTGTGTAATCCGCTGTTCCCTAATATTTCCTCTCATATGTGTGAGTACCTTATGCTTCCTATCCCAGGCTCTGAATGTACTTATGTATGGGTTCTTAACTAGACCTCTTTCTCTCTCCTCCCTATTCTTCCACAACAAATCTGTAATGCAGTTGGGTCTTACCATCATCTGTTCTATTCTACTCCATTGGGGCCCATCCTTCGCCAATCTCCACCCCATTATCGCTCGCAGCTGTGCTGCCTCATAATACCTTGCAATCTCGGGGACCGCCAGACCTCCTTCCTTTTTCGCTCTATACATTATTTTCCTTTGCACTCTAGGGGGCCTGCGTCTCCAAATAAAGGAGAAGATTTTTCTTTGCACCAGGTTTAGCATTGTAGTTGGAGCCTCTATAGGCAAGGTCATAAACAGAAAGAGTAATCTGGGTAAGATATTCATCTTCACTATGGCTGTCCTTCCCATCCATGAGAAAAAAGGCTTATCCCATCTTACTAAATCTGTCAGCACTTTCTTTACAGTTGATTCATAATTCAACTTGTATAACTCTGACCCCTCTGCACTGAGCTGGATCCCCAGGTATCTCACACTTTTATTAGCCCATTTAAACGGAAATGTTTTTCGTACCCTATCCTCTTCCTGTGAATTCAGCCTCACTTTGAGCACTTCTGTTTTTCCTCATATTCATTTTATATCCTGATACCGCACTATATTTCACAATCTCCTGTACTAGATTTCTCAGGTTGTCCTAGTGGTACATCACATCATCTGCAAATAATGAAATTTTATATTCCTCCTCACCCACCTTTTATTCCATGTATTCCCTTATTCTGCCTAACACTTTCAGCCAGTGGTTCTATCACCATTGCAAACAACAAAGGAGAAATTGGGCATCCCTGCCTTGTACCTCTGTTGTTGTTGTTAAGTGCCGTTGAGTCGGAGGCGACCCTCTGGATATAGTTGTCCTAAATTGTGTTCGGTCTTCAGTCAGGCGGCTCATTGTTGACAGACTGGTACCCGTAGCTGCTGTTATTGTATCGATCCATCTCATTGTTGACCTTCCTCTTTTGCATTGACCTTCTATCTTGCCAAGCATGATGTCTTTCTCTAATGATCTCTATCTTCGCATGATGTGTCCAAAGTATGAAAGTCGAAGTCTTGTCATCTGAGCTTCTAAAGAAAGCTTAGGTTTGATCTCCTCTAGTACTGACTGGTTTTCTTTGGGCAGTCCATGGTATACACAGTATTCGCCACGATTTAGGCATCATTGTGGATAACATGTTAAAACCCTTGACCCTGTGTGCAGCGGCGGCCAAGAGAGCAAATAGAATGCTAGGTATCATAAGGAAAGTAATGGAAAATAAAACAAAAGATATTATAATGCCTCTATATCGTTCCATGGTGAGACCGCATCTTGAATATTGTGTGCAGTTCTGGTCACCATATCTTAAAAAGGATATAGCATTATTAGAAAAGGTTCAGAGAAGAGCCACCAAAATGGTAAAGGGGATGGAAGGATACTCCTATGAAGAAAGGCTAAAAAGGTTAGGGCTCTTTAACCTGGAAAAGAGACGGCTGAGGGGAGATATGTTAGAAGTCTATAAATTAATGAACGGAGTGGAACGGGTAAACGTAGATCGATTGTTTACGTTATAAGAATATAGAAAGACTAGGGGACATGCAATGAAGCTACAGGGTAAACTATTTAAGACTAATAAAAGAAAATATATTTTCACTCAACATGTAATCAAACTCTGGAATTTGTTACCGGAGGATGTAGTAAAGGCTGTTAGTGTAGCTGGGTTTAAAAAAGGTTTGGACAAGTTCCTGGAGGAAAGGTCCATAAACCATTATTAAGAAGGGACCCAGGATATCACTGCTTGACCCAGTACAAGCATTGTGGAACTTATGTCTTTTGGGGAAACTGATAGGTACCTATGACCTAGCTTGGCCACTGTTGGAAACAGGATACTGGGCTTGATGGACCTTGGTCTGACCCAGTATGGCATATCTTATGTTCTTATGTTCACCAGCACCATAATTCAAAGGCATCAGTTTTCTTCCTGTCTATCTTTTTCACTGTCCAGCTTTCACATCCATATGATGTTGTTGAAAATACCATGGCTTGAACAAGTCAAATCTTTGTATGTAGAGAGACATCTCTGCTCTTGAGAATCTTGTCTAGGTCTTTCATAGCCATTCTGCCAAGAGCAATGCGTCGTCGGATTTCTTGACTGCCTGTTGTTCCTTTATTGATAGTTGATCCAAGTAGGTTAAAGTTGTTAACGATTTCAATTTCTTCTCCTTCAACGATGAACCTGTTAATTTTGCCAGTTGTCATGATCTTTGTCTTCTTTACATTAAGGTGCCTCTACTTAACTTAAATTGCTCTGAATACTCCCCATTTATCCGTATACGTGCCTTAGGCTCTTTGTAGAGTGCCTCTATCCATTTCTGAAAGTTCTCTCCCAGTCCCATCTTTTTCATAACTGCAACCATAAAAGCCCATTCTACTCTGTCAAAGGTTTTCTCCGCATCTATTGCTAGCATTATAGATTCTGTCTGCTCACTTTGTACTTCCATATTAAATTCAGCAATTTACGTACATTATCACTCGCTTGCCTACCCGGGATAAACCCTGCTTAATCCTCCTTTATTAACCTTGAAACATGTTTCTGCAATCTAGCCACCAATATTATAGCTAATAGCATCTAAATTTTATAAGCGATATGGGTCTATATGACTCATACTTCCCATGGTCCTTCCCGGGTTTAGGTATAACTACTACTCCAGCTGTTTCCATAGAGCTTAGCAACTTTTCCCCTTTTAATACTTCATTAAAGACTTCACACAATATCGGACTAACCTCCTCGCAGATTTCTTTTTATAAAATCTGACTGTAAATCTATCCAGTCCTAGTGCCTTACCCTCCTTCAAGCTCTTTATAGCTTCAATACTTCTTTCCTAGCAATTTCTCTATTCGTCCAGTTGCTTCAATGTAATCTCTGCCAGGTACCGTTCTATGTCCACTCCCTCTCCTTGTTGCTCCGATTCATAAAGTTTACCGTAGTAGTCCCGAAATACTTTCTGTATTTGTTCCATACCTCGAACCCACCTTCCCTGTTTGTCTTTTATTTTCAGGATCTGCTGATGCACCCTTTTCTCCCTTAGTTTTCTTGCAAGATATCTGCCTGGCCTATTTCCCTGTACATAAAACTCATGTTTAAGTTGGTTTAACCTAAAGGCCTCTTCAGCTTCATGTAATCCTCCTAATTCTTCCCGTATTTTCCTAATCCGTTGTAGCTTCTTTCTTCCCCCTATCTGCTTATGCATTAGCTCTTCTGATCTCAACTCTTTTAACAACTCCCGTTCTCTCTGTTCTTTTCCTCTCTTCCGTCTTGCCGCAAGCGCTATACACTGTCCACTTACCAACGCCTTCAACCCATCTCATACACCAGCTAGCCCCACTTCACCCCCTCTTTGTGAAACATATAATCCCTTATAGTACTCTGAATACTTTTTTGCCCTTCTGCCTCATCTATAAGGGACGCAGACCTCAACCTTCTTTTTGTAACCTCAAGGAGGCCTCGATCGGAGCATGGCCTGACCAACTTATGGGACCTATATCCACCTTCTGAACCTGTTCTATTATACTCCCATCCACCCATATCCTATCTAATCTGCTGTAGCTCTTGTTATGCGGGTGCAAATAATGTGCATATTCCCTCTTATTCCCATGTATGTGTCTCCAAACCTCCACTGAGCCCAATTTATGTAACAAGCACCATTAGAACATAAGATATGCCATACTGGGTCAGACCAAGGTCCATCAAGCCCAGTATTCTGTTTCCAACAGTGGCCAATCTAGGTCATATGTACCTAGCAGTTTCCCCAACGTCTTGCTTACCCCCTTTGGCCCAACCTTATTGTCTCCCATAGTATCTATTCTGGGGTTTAGTGTTGCGTTGAAGTCCCCTCCTAATATCACCGGATTTTGCATACGGGGTTCCACCCCCTCACAAAGCTTCACATAAAACCCCCCTTGCTGTGTGTTTGGCACATATATGCTCCCCACCACTACAGGCCTTTCTTCTATTTTCCCTTTCCACAAAATAAAACGCCCTCCCGGGTCTCTCTCCACGTGCTCTTCTTCCACCCTCAAACCTCTTGCAAATAATATTCCAACTCCTCCCCTTTTTTTGGCGATTCCCGTTTATGGGCCAGATACACTTTATTCATATTCTTTACATATCAACCATCTTTCTTGTACTTTTTTAAAATGCGTTTCTTGTATAAGCACAATGTCCGCTCTTATTCTGCTGTCCTCTTTTAACAGGGTCTGCCTTTTATACCAGGAATTGACCTTTCACATTTATGGTTACAATCTTGCAATCATCAGTCGCTTTTGTTTACTATCCATAACTTCACTTCTCTGCACTTCCTCACCTTGCACACACAGGATCCAGGCACCTTCCCCCTTCCTCCCAACCTACCCCTCTCCTCTTGCTTTCTACCGTTCAGTAGCTTCCACTTCCTCCGTGGCATCACCCTCCCCCCTCCCACTCATGTTGCACAATTCACATTACCCACTCTTCTTATCTTAATCTCCCCCCAGTCTTATCTCTGCTCATTTTAACCTTACCCCCCTCTCCCTCTTCATATCACAAACTCGGTCCAACTTTGCATCTTCTTCAACCTTGCTGTTGTCTTCCGTTCTCTTTCCATTTCTCTCTCCTCTGCTTATTTGCTCAGCCCCATGTCCTTTCTCTTTTGCATTACACGTTTACTCTTTTTCTCTCTTTGCTCTCCACTCTGTGCCATCATGTCTGTCCAGTCCCTGGTTTTCTCATTTCTCCCACCTCTGGTAACCGTGTTACTCCTGCTTCCTTCATCTCTGCTGCCAACTGCGTTGCTGTTAATGCCCGCCTTGTGATGCCTTGGCTAGTAAACACAATTCCTGCGGGGTACAGCCATTTATATTTAATGTTTTCTTCCCTTAACCTCATTGTACATCCTCTCCATTCTCTTCGGCGTTGTAGCGTGGCCGCAGCCAAGTCCGTAAAAATTGCCACCTTGTTTCCTTTCCACCCCAGGGGGCCTGCTCCCCTCACCTTATTTATTACTTTTTTCTTTATTATATGCCTCCAGGACTTTAAAACTAATGTCCCATGGTGCCTCCCCTCTCCTTGGGCCCAGCGTGCGGTGTGCTCTGTCTATTTTCACTTCCAGTGCTTGCCCTCTAACCTCGGGCTCCTTCAGCACCGCCATACAAATGTCTCGTGCCGTCTGTTCACAATCTCTATAGTCTTCATTTTCCGGCACCCCCTTCATTGGTAAATTTTGCCTTCTCGCCCGATTTTCCAAATCTTCAAGTTTCAACTCAATCTGTTGCTTCACAGCTTCCAAACTGTTCACTGCTTTATTGCACTCACATTGCTTCACACCTCCTCTACTTGCCCTTCCGGCTCCTCCACTCTTTTCCCCAGTTCCTGCACATCAGTGCGAAACTCCATTATGGCCGCCTCCATGTCTGCTCTGAATCCCGCCATTTCAGATCACAGCTCACCAAACCATGACCAAAGTTCTTCCTTAGAAATCCGCACCACGGCACTTTTGCTCTGCCCCTCTTCCAAGGTACTCAGCTGCTCTTCAGCCTCAGCCTCTATGTTCGCTTCACCTCCCCATTTTTCCTCCTTCTCTCTGCTCACCTCTGATAGCTGCAAACGTAAATTCTCTTATGTCTGTTGTCTTTTTCCTTGCTGTCGTCATTCCGCCAGCCTCCGCTCCCTCTGACCAATCCAAACCTCTTTGGGGCATTTGTATCGCTTTTATTTTTGAGGGAGATTAGTTACTTTTGCGGGGATGAACGGCGGTGTTACTTTTCAGCCGTCCATGCGGTTCGGTGATGTCACCGGAAGTCCCGTGCGTTATGTTTAAAGTGCCATAAAGTGTGTGAGCTAAATTGATTTAACATGCATTAGTTGACTTAAAGTACCTTAATTCATTAATTATTGCATATTAAAACAATTTAGTGTGCATTAAAATTTTGCTATTAAAACATGTTAAACTAACCCAAAAAAGCAACCATACACTGGGAAAATTCATGATAAAAATGAAAGTGATTGAATTTTTCTTGCCTGTGCCATCTCTACTATTAGAGGGAGGAGATTTTAGGAAGTTGTTGGGATAGAAATGCACCCTGTGAAACTGTGCCCCCCCCCCCCCATCACATTCAGGAACTTGGTCTTGTTGGGCTTTCTGGAACCCAGTGATGATCCTGGTGCCCCTTCTATACTTGTGCCCCGTGTGGCTGCGCTGCTCACATAACCTTTGGGACGGTTCTGGTTGACGGAGGAGGGAGTGTCTAATGTTTTATACTTATACTCTGCTCTCTGCTGGGGGATCTTGTGTTTACATGGTGCATCCTGTTGTGTCCTGGAAGAATACGTTTTCACTGCAGAGCTGTACTTATGTTTGTTTTAATAAATGCAGTTAATTCTTTGTATGGTGTGTTCTATGCAAGCCTCTAAGGTACACTCTGTAAATTAACAGGTTAAAGATTAATGGAATGGTTAGCCGACATAAACACATAAAGTACCTTTATGCACTTATCGGACTCAGGTGGTGGAGTCTTAACTGAGAATTCTCTAGAGTAGACATGTTAAATTGTTTTGGCAAAGCAGAGATAAGTTGGTGTGTACTCGCCTCAGCACCTGATCATTACAGAGAGAGCAAGAAGGCAGTCTGAGAAGAACAACAACAAAGATGAAGCTTAGTTGAGAAGTCCTGCAGCAGCTCTAGCAGGGCCATAGAGGCAGCATTTTCCTCCTTCAGAATAAGGAGTTACTTTGATATCAGTCCTTCACGTAAGTAAATGGAAAGCTTATACAGTGGATGGTGGCCAGTTCTCCTTTTCAAAGAAAGATTTAAAATGAGGGAGAAGATGTGTCCCTAATGAAAGATGCACATCTTTTACTCCAAACAATTGAAAAAGGGGAAAAACCCTCTTTTGCTTTTAAAAATGCAGATATTAGGAATGAGACCAGCAAAAAGTGGGGAAAGCATGCAGAGCATGACTGAAGGAATTCTTAAATATGGGGCAAAGAAAAGGTAAGTTGGTATTTGGAGGCGATTCTTTTACTTTTGAGACTTGGTGCTGTGAGTGACTTAACTCCAAGCTTTTAGATCTGGGGAGGTCTCTGCACATACTCAGTGAATTCTCACCCCCACTGCTTCCTTTTCTTTCCTCTTCTGCAGAGTACACAAACATGAGCAGCTCGGAAGAGGTCTCTTGGATCTCCTGGTTCTGTGGCCTGCGGGGCAATGAGTTCTTCTGTGAGGTCAGTGGCTGGAGAGAAAGGGCCATGGGAGTAGCAGGGAGGAGCTAACCACAGCAGTGGAAAGACAAAGTTGGGAAACAGGAGGAAATATTAAGTTCTCAAGGGTAGCATGCTTGTCACTTAACCCCTCTTCCTCTTATGTAGTTCTTTCCCATTTCTTGGGATCTAGTCCTTGCCCTCTAGCTGAAAATGCCTAGAGTAAGGTAGTGTCTTGGTTTGTGAATTTGTGACTTAAGATGTCTAAACATTTGTTTGACCGTTGGCTATGAGCCATGCATTGGCAGATAAGCACAGCCTGTATGGCAGTGAAAATTGCTCACAGTGTGTGGTGTTGCTGCTTCTGTAGGGCCAGAGCTGATGACATGTTTTTTTTCTGTTCCTGATTCATTCTCTTGGTCTGTTTCTCTCTTGCTGAAACCCCTATTTTGTCCCTCTTGTCTTTCAGGTGGATGAAGATTACATTCAGGACAAGTTTAACTTGACGGGGCTGAATGAGCAGGTGCCACACTACCGACAAGCACTGGACATGATCCTGGACTTGGAGCCAGGTGATGTCACATCATGTATACATCCAGGCTGAGTGGGATGGGGAGAACTAGGCACCTGGTGCTTCATAGAAAACTAGTAGTGCAGTTGGGGTGATCAGGTTGCACTGGCATAGACTTACAGCTTCGTGCAGCCACACTTGATGGTGACATCTTTCACAGACCCTATGTGTGCGTAGCTCTCCCCTAGACTTCTTGCACTTCTTATCATGCTCCCACTGTCGCCAGCATGCTCTCTGCCACCTCCAGTTTTTTCCGTCCATAGTGCTGTACAGATGGGGCCCTTCTTGCTGTGTAATTTGCCTCTCAAAAGAACAGAAAATCAAATCTTTGCAGGAAAAGTGAAAGAGAACCCTCTCCATTGTTTATATTGCCATACTGCAGTCGTCTTCTGCGGCACTGTCAGAATGGCTCAAATCACTTCAGTACTTGCCATGCAAACCCCAGTGGCTCCAGTTCAAGTTGTGGCAGGGGAGAAATCTTCACTAAAGGCTAGTGCCACAACAGCAGTTTTCCTGCTGACATTGGCACCTCCTTCTAAGACTACTGCCTCGCAGAAACAAGGCTTGCGCTGCATAGCTTTTCCAACTTCTCCCAAAAGAAGTTAAAAAATAAGAGAAAATAGTGCCCTCTACCTCAGGGAAGAGTAAATCAAAAGCACAAACCTCTGTCCTCGAGTCTGTGCCTACCTCAGAAGTACCCCCAGAAGCACAGACAGAAAAAGAGGTATTTAGAGTCCTCCTCCCATAGACGGAAAACTAAAAGGATGTCACAGACCACTAATCTGTCCCCTACTCTCTCTATGTATGCCATCCAGATCCCAGTCGGCCTTCTGACATGCCAACTCTGGAATAAGCTCTCTCCACCAGAAAATACTGTGTCTGCCTCTCATTCTATGCCCCTTGAAATTTCATCCAAATTCATACTGCTGCTGCCCTTCCAGTGGTTACATTGGATGCAGTCCAATCCCCTGCTTCACAGCAAATCTTTCAATCACTAGCTGTCCTTCCTCGACAGTACCCCAGCCATTCTGCAACACTGTCAGTCTATCCAGATACTGACCGGACCCTAGAAACATATACACCAAACTTTCAAGATGTTTACGGTTGTCCCAGGAGCGTAAGCACTTCGCAGCATTGGGAGCAGCTACAAGACAACCTTACCCCAAAACTAGAAGAACAACCTGAAGACAATCCCCTTGATACCTCCAATGAGGAGTACTCCTCCCCCAAGGACTTACAAAACATCTCAAGAGCCTTGGCTCTATCCACCAGTTGTATCCTGCAGTGCCACAGAGGAAGTTTCCAGTTCATCCTGCTAGTCCAGTCCAGACAAGTGGGTAGTGTCCCCCTGCCAGCAGATGTTAGAGATAGAAGGTACCAGAGGTTTGACTAACTCAGTCCTGATACCTGTAGCCTTACCCGTAGGAGTCGCCTTCGGTATTTCTGTCTCCAGCAGATGATGATTTGTATTTTTCAGCTTCTCCTGGCAGACACTCTGAGGGTGACCCGCTTTTTTGAGAGGTTTTTTTTTTGCAGCAGGGGCCTGCAGGGTGCACATGAGGTGCCCCTCTGGAGTTCCCACTAATCTGCTTGGTTGAAGCGCCTGATCAGGAGGACCAGTTTAGCTTCCCTTGAAGGGGGGACTGGCTCCTAGTCAAGCCTGGTACAAGCCTGAGTGTTCCTTGCTTCCGCTGTTCAACAAGCCGCCAGCTTTATTGTTTTAAAGTTGCACAGTTAAACCTTCTTTTTTTTTTTTAAGAGAAAGAAAGCGGTGGTTGTTCTGTGAGCTGGCTCTCCCTCAGATACTTCAGTGATGGCAATGAGTGTGCTCCTCCCCCCCCCACCCCCCCGAGCTCCAAATATTGCGGCAGTTACACGGCATCTCCATTGCAAGGGTGAGTCTGACAGCGCAGTCGGGTCCCGGGTGCCTCGCCCTTCTGCCTGCAGACCTCGTCTTTGCCTTTTTGTGCCATTTTTGCTGCTGAGGCCAGCCATGCGCTTCTGTGTACTGTGGCAGCCATCTTTGAACCAATGATCTTTTCTACTTTCATTTTGGACACTCTCGGGCGCTTCTGTTTTGGGCATCAGACTGCTATGCCTTCCTCTCTGCAACATCATGTAGCATGCAGCCGCAAACACCATTTTCTTATTGACAGGCTGTGTCTGCATGCTCATCTCATCCCAGGGACTTCTACAGCCTTGCACAGCATTTTGCCTACAGCTGCACCAGACAGTTCCTCTCTAGATTTGGCTCCATGTTTACTATCCATGGTCAACACTATGCCTCAAGCTCATCTGGCAGATGCCCCGGTTCCATCTCAACTACTGCATCAGCAGGCAGAATCACCGCCTGTCCTGCAGACCAGGATTCAGGGCAGTTCATGGCCCTTTTTAAACAGGCCTGGAATCTAGGGGATCTGAGCCGGCCCCATCCTGCTCCCCAACGGTTATGGCAACAGACCTCCCTTGGCCCATAAGCGCCTACGGGACAATTTGGCTGCTAGAGAGAGGGGGCGTCCCCCCAAGGAGGTCACTCAGGCTTCCGGGGATTGGGGCTCCATTCCACTTGAGGAGGGGGGGTTCCTCCTTTGACCGAGTATAACCTACCTGGTCAGTTCTGACCGAGAGAACAGTGAATAGTCTTCACGTATGGTTGACGTCTGTACCAACGGAGCCTGTGCAGGAACACTCCCCAGCATCCAACTGGAAAGCTTTTGGGAATATTCCACTGTGCCTGTGCAACTGCCTTCCTGTCTTTCTAACTCTCTCTCTTCAGTTCTTCGTGTTCTGTGGAGCCAACAGGAAGCAAATCCTGTTGCCACAGAAAAACTTCTTTTAGTGAATAACGTCTGCTTTCCTGTCGACGCTGGCACCATTGAAGTCATCACCAGTTCCCTTATTTTTTCTTTGTGTTCTTGTAACTTTTTATTGTTTTTTAAAGGGAAAAACCCTAATGGGTGTCTCATCAATCTCTTAGGTCTTAAGGCTACCATACCCTTCCCATCGAGGGCATGGAGAAACCAATTAGTGGTTTCAAAAAAAGTTCTAAGTGTGCCAGCACTATCTCAGCGACTGACACACATAACTGATGCTTTAAAATGTCTCCGCCCAGACAACCAGCCTAAAGATTGTCCTCTCTGTCAAAAAATGACATGGAGAGGCCTACAGAACCAGGCTTCTAAATTTTGGGACTCTCTTTGCCTCGGACGCAGTATCATTGTTGTCCACTTCGAAGGCCTCACTCTCCTCTCGTGGGTCCCAGGTATCCTCAGTTCAAGCACAAGTCCGCATCGAAGCTGGACAAAGCCTCCAGGGATAGATCTTGCTCAAAGCATCAAGATCCGTCGGGCGTTGCCTTTGAGGTGGATCAGCCTGCCACACATCCCCAGCAGGAGGCCCTGTCCTCCAAAGCCATCGAGGGGCTCCAGGATGCTCCTGAGGCCTCGATCTTCGGAGAGCTACTAGTGCCATACTGTGGGACGATAGCGCAAATACCCATCACCGATACCCGAGCATCGGCAACCTCGATAGACCAGCGCATACTGGCCATCGAGTGGAGCTTGGCAGCCTCAGTACCTATAAAACCCTGGGCTCCAGGCACTGTCCTGTCGATACCGATACTGACATTAACACTGGTTGTGGGCACGACATCAGGGCTACTGCAGATGGCGTCGACATTGCTGCCACCCATGCCCTCCTTTGAAACTATCACTGATGCTGGTACCCAACCCAAATGGCTCACCGAAGCCGGCATCAGTACTGGCATTTAGCTTCAGGCGAACATCATGCTTTTCAATACTTCATGTCCTCTGATTTCAAATGTGGATTCCTAGACCCCCCCATGACCTTCCTTCGGAGCCTTCCCCACCACAACAGCGACACATGTTGCTTCTGGAAGAATGTCTTTCCAGGGATTCATTCAGAACGTAGCTAAGGGTCTCTCCATCACGGTAACATCTGAGAAGGAGCCAAGGGCAGAGGAATTGGAGATTCTCCAATACCCAACAGCAACCAAAGAGGCAGCCACTCTGCCGGTGCACTGCATCCTTCATGACCTTATGCGCCGTATGTGGGATACTTCCCTCACAGTCTCACCTCAGTCAATGACTTGATACTACATATCAGGTACAGGGCTCTAAAAGTCGTAGCATCCCCACCACTCCATGGTGGTTGAATCGGCAATATGCCAAATTAAAAGCTCGAAGACCCACTCCTCTAATCCTCCAAGTAGAGATTTGAGAACCCTCGGTGCCTTTGGGCATTGATGCTTCCAGGCATCCATGCTCTCGGCTAGGATCAACTCCTATATCCTCTACATGGGAATGATCCTCAAAGAGGGTGTCCAGGAATCTCGAGGCCTTTGTCCTCTTGTCATCTGGGGGGAGAGGAGCAGACTAAATTGCCCTAGTCAATCGTTGCCAAAATGTATCAAAGTTTGTCAATAGTACTACCTTTGATTCATAAGAACATAAGATATGCCATACTGGATCAGACCAAGGTCCATCAAGCCCAGTATCCTGTTTCCAACAGTGGCCAATCTAGGTCATACGTACCTAGCAGTTTCCCCAAAAGACACAGGTTCCACAATGCTTGTACAGGGTCAAGCATTGATATCCTGGGTCCCTTCTTAATAATGGTTTATGGACCTTTTCTCCAGGAACTTGTCCAAACCTTTTTTAAACCCAGCTACACTAACAGCCTTTACCACATCCTCCGGTAACAAATTCCAGAATTTGATTACACGATTCCTTTGAATGCACAAGCAAGACCTCAGCAATACGAGGGTTGCTATTTATATTTCTGGCCTTAGCAACAGTAAGTGTTGCCAGGCGCCATCCAGTGGTTCCATTGGAACACTGACATTGTTGAACATAACCTTATTCATAACATTTTATCATTTGAGCGCAATTTGTTGTTTACAGTAACTTGAAAAATTCATCTCAGGCGAAAAATGGAATTAACTCGAACATTTTCGTGCGATTATTTTTCATAACTTTCAACGTGGATTATCAAGACAAGAGTGCATCGATGAACTTAATTTTTTATACGGCGATAAAGCACCATCCTACAGCACTGTAAAAAACTGGTATAACGAATTGAATCGTGGCCGACGTTCGCTCCAGGACGAATTCCGTCAAGGTCGTCCAAAATCGGTGGTTGTGCCAGAAAATATCGATGCTGTGTGTGAACTGATAAAGCAAGATCGTCATGTGACATACCGTGAGATTGAGGCATCTTTGGGCATTAGTATGACAAGCATCAATAAGATATTGCATGATCATTTGGCCGTAAAAAAGATTTGTTTGCGATGGATCCTGCATAATCTGACAAACGCTCAAAAGAAGGCTCGTGTCGATTGGTGCAAGGAAATGTTGAAAAAATATGTTCAAGGTGCATCAAAGACTGTGTATAACATCTACACAGGTGACGAATCATGGATCTATGCATATGAGCCCGTAACAAAACAGCAATCGACTGTATGGGTCTTCCAAGACGAGCCAAATCCAACAAAAGTTGTTCGCGGAAGAAGCACATTGAAGCAAATGGTTGCCTGTTTCTTCGGCATTACCAGTCACATGGCGACAGTGCCGTTAGAGCAACGTAGGACGGTCAATTCTGAATGGTACACGACCATTTGTTTACCAGAAGTTTTCGGAGAAATTCAGAAAAAGTCGAAGAAGAGGCAAATCTTCATCATGACAATGCGAGCTCTCACACATCGGCTCAAACAAAGGAATTTTTGACCGGCCAAAACATCAAATTGATGGGTCATCCACCGTACAGCCCTGATTTGGCATCCAATGACTTCTTTTTATTCCTGCACATCAAAAACAAATTACGTGGTCAACGATTTTCAACACCCGAAGATGCGGTTGATGCATTCAAAACGCATGTTTTGGAGTTACCTCAATCGGAGTGGAAAAAGTGCTTCGAAAATTGGTTCAAACGCATGCAAAAGTGTATTGATCTTCATAGAGAATATTTTGAAAAACAATAAAACCAATTTCGATCATAAGTATTTGTTTTTTCATTATTAGGCCAGAAATATAAATAGCAACCCTCGTATTATTGCACGCAGAATTGCATGGCTTCAAGCCTCAGATCTTGAACAGTGGGTTCAAGATAAGTTGGGCAAAATACCTTGCATAAGTGAAAATCGTTTTGGCAAAGACTGGTAAGATAAGGCCTCTGTCTCTTTAGAGTAGCATTTTCTGACTGTCTAGAACAACAGCTGACCCTGCTAGGAAAAAGACAGCTGCAAAGAAATCTTTCTACAATAAGAAAAATAGATTCTACTCTTCTTCTCCTCCTCCTCCTTCTCGGTACCAGGGTCAAGCCCCACAGAGAGGCAGCAGCCTCCTAAGCAGCAGAAGAAGCCACAGGTGACTAAATATCAACCAGCTCTGCAGCCACAGTCTGTGCCTGGTTTTTGACTCTCTTCTAGAGAACATTGCCAGCCTGCCTCTGGAGGCATCCCAACCCCTCCACATAGCAGGCAGACTGTGTCGCTACGCCCACAGATGGCACCTCAGAGCAGTGGACACTAACCATAGTCCAGGAGGGGTACAGACTTCATCTGCAAACTCTGCCCCCTCCACTTTCACAGGGGAATTTCAAATGCAACCCCCACTCACTGCTCTCCTACAGGACGAGGTGTCTTCTCTCCTATCTTAGGATGCCAACAGGGAATGGGTTTCTGCACTTCATGCTTTCTCATGCCAAAGAAAACCGGAATATACAGACCCATTCTGGACTTCAGAAACCTCAACAAGTTTCTAGTCCGTGTAAAGTTCAAAATGATCTCTCTCGGAACTCTTCTTCCCTAACTCTGGAGTCAGGACTGGCTCTGTTCTCTAGATCTAAAAGAAGCGTACACATATATTCTCATCCATCCAGGATATAGGAAATATCTACATTTTTCCTTTCAAGGAAAACATCAATACAAAGTCCTTCCCTTTGGACTCTCCTCTGCCGTTGCATGTTGGTTGTGGCTACATACCCAAGGTCTCTGGGAATATTTGTCTTCCCTTACTTAGATGACTGGCTCATAAAAGCAGACACCTTCCAGGAGGTACAGCTTTCCTTACATCACACCATTAAAGTACTACAACACTTGGGATTCCTCATAATCTTCCCTAAATCCCAGCTCGCTCCAACTCAAAAGCTAGAGTTCATTGGAGTCCTACTGGACACCCAACAGTTCAGGGCGTTTCTGCCCCAGCTCTGCTGTACCTGTCTAATCGAATTAGCATCCCAGACGCTCCTAGGGGACCATATGACTGCACGCAAATTGCTGCAGCTCCTTGGGTACATGTCGTTCCATATGCCTGACTATATATGCACATAGCCCAATGGACGTTTACCTCCCAATGGACACAGGCCTTGAGCCGTCTCCGGGACAGGATCCAGGTCACTGCCTCTCTAACCACATCCCTTCAGTGGTGGTGTTCTCCAGAAAATCTGTTTGTAGGGTAACCTTTTCAGATGCCTCCACTTCAATGCACCCTATTGACGGATGTCTCCAAACTGGGTTGAGGAGCACATCTGGGCAACCTGTCTACACAGGGGCTGTGGACAACACAAGAGTCACAACTCCAAATCAATCTCCTGGAACTTCATGCTATCTTGAATGCCCTCCTTGTGTTTCAACACCACCTCAAGGCACAACAGTTCCTAGTCAGGATAGACAATCAGGTTAAGTTCTATGTGAACAAACAGGGAAGAGCAGGCTCATGGGCACTCTGCGAGGAGGCCCTTCACCTGTGGTCCTTTGCCATTTCTCATCAAGTGCACCTCCAAGCAGTGTACCTCCTGGGGTAGCTCAATGTCTTAGCAGACAAGCTGAGTCGGATTCCTCTTCCCCACAAATAGTCTCTCCATCCAGGCACAACGTCCTACATCATCCAGACCTGGGGAATTCCAGACATAGATCTGTTTGCGACTCCTCAGAGTGCCAAGCTTCCTACCTTGTGCACAAGAACTCCGACATCCAGCAACCAACAGGTGGATGCTTTCCACTTACACTGGAGTCAGGGTCTGTTTTATGCTTTCCATCTTATACCCCTCATTCCCAAAACACTTTTTAAGCTTGAGTCCAACAAGGGCTCCGTGATTCTCATAGCTGGTACTTTTCATTGTCGGTCAGGGCTACGGGGGCCTTTTACAGGGTTTACTATCTTGGCTCTGTTAACTCACCTTCTCTACTGCATCATAGGTCTAGCAAACATAAAACAAATAAACTCAAATTATGGCAGGACTTCTCAGCATCCACATGGGCTCCAGAGAGAGGTGATATGCCTCTTTGGGCCATGCACCTATGGCCACACGCCGTATCTGGGTGCATTTTTAGATCCCTCCACTGTACTGCTTAGATGTCTGCAGGTCATGACCAGCTCCAGGCAGGCTCTTAACTTCATGGGAAAGTGGATGTCCAGAGGTCTTCCACTGGTCTTCGCAAGTACAACTCTGCCATTCCTCTCCTTCCAAAGAAATGTTTCCTGATAATATGCTCGGGTCTGCTGCATCTGAGTTCATGTCATGATCACTGGCTTTAGAACAGCCTTTTCACTAAAAAGTGCCTGATACGTACATACTAATAACTTATAGTAAGTAATTTTATATTGAACAGGATATTAATAACTTGGATTTCTTCAGAAGCAGTGGAGGGTTAAGTGACTTGCCCTGGTCTCTTGGTTTACAATCCGGTGTACTAACCATTAGGCTACTCCTCCACTCCATTAAATCTTTGAGAAATTTGGATATTTATCATATTTCCCCTTCCTCTCTTCCTTAATACACATGTTGAAATTCATAATTTGTTGACCTTTGTCGTGCTGATGAGAAGTTGCAGACTATGACATATAAAGAAGGCCAGGCATTGATCCAGCTATTTAGCAGATAGTTCGAGCCACTTTGCTCTGGGAAATGGTTCAGTAGTGATGAGTTCTAGGAGCTCTGTGGTTTTTTGGGAGCCAATGGGACTCTTGCAGCTTGTGATAATCAGGACTCTTCGAAGGGAAAGTGGGGTGGGGGGGGGGCAGTACAAATTGATGTGACCACTAAACTCTGTGTGTTAGAGGGTCTTGCGTAGCTGTGGCAGCTTCATGCCTAACTACATTTCTTCTGCCTAAGTGTAAGCAGGCCAGTGGTAGTAATGGAGGTATGGTGTCTGATGCTATTCAACCTCCAAGAGAGCTCCTTTTCACTTTGGAACCTCTCTACACCTCTGTAGGTCAGCTTTAATGATGCTTATTAGGTCACTTTAAGATTTATGCGAATATGAAACTGTAAATGAGCGCTTGGGACCATCGGGTTTCATCTATGGATTTCACTGACTTGTTCTATTCTGCTGTTCTTTCTTCCTCCCCATCACAGATGAGGAACTGGAGGATAACCCAAACCAGAGTGACCTGATAGAACAGGCTGCTGAGATGCTGTATGGCCTCATCCATGCTCGCTACATACTTACCAACCGTGGCATTGCTCAGATGGTGAGTGCGATCTTATTCTAGGGATGGGGCAGGCAGGGCCAAGGCTAAAAGCATATAGTATGGTATGATGATAAACCTCTGTGAGAAGGACCGATTTACAGCCTGAAGCATTGGATGAGAATGTCTCGCACTAGCTTTGTGCAGGAAGTAAGGGAGGGAAGGAGACTATAGGATGGGGCATATAGTATCACAAATTTGTTTGCACAGGAAACAAAGAGAATCATAGGGATAACTGATCTCATGTTAGTATTGTTCAGGAAATGGAATATAGGAAAAGAGGGCTTGCACTCCTTGGAGGTGAGGAGGTTTAGGAATACTTTCTGATTGACCTTTTTCCTTCTTTCCTCACCAGCTCGAGAAATACCAGCAGGGGGATTTTGGTTACTGCCCCAGGGTTTACTGTGAGAACCAGCCCATGCTCCCCATTGGTAAGTGTGCAGGAAGCCCAGCAGCCATGGAACAAGTGAAGATGTAGATAAGTGAATCCCATATAACAGCACATTTAATTTGGCAGCCATTTCTGCATGCAGAATTACTTGTCTGTGCACTTTTGTATGGCTGTCATGAGGAAATGATGTTCCAGTACGATCAACCGGATTCTGTGTCAAAGCAGGATTGAAATGAACCAATAGAATATTGTGCTTCCTCAGTCAATAGGATGTCATATTTGATAGCTAATCAATGAACGGTAGTTTGGCAGCACACAGGGTTTGAATTTAATGTGGATAAACTGGTGTTTATCGCATCTGATGCTTAACGTCCTAGTATAGTGAAGAGGTCACATTTTCTATTAATGGAGGACCGGGTCCAGGTGTTGGTTTTGCACGAGGAGGGGTATTGCAGCCCGTAGATAGCAGCAAAGGTTGGCTGTAATCAGAGTCCAGTTGTCTGCATTCTCTAAAAGCATAAGGAGACAGGAAATAATGCAGAACCAACATTCTAAGTTTTGGATGACCAGGACAAAGCCTTTGAGAAGGTTTCCCCATGAAGAGTACAAACCAGAGTGCCTGGCTATCTCCGTGAAGCATCCAACCAAGGTCATGATCTGGGGATGCATGACAGTCTTAGGTGTTGGAAGACTCCATATTGTTTACCGGATGGTGAATGTAGCGAAATACATAGTAACTCTGCAGTAATGCATGCTGCCATCAGCTGAGCAACTATTTCCTGGCAAATATTTCTTTCAGGATGACAATGCACCTTGCTACCAAGTGAAAACCGTCACTGACTGGAAGAAAATAAACTGAGATCAGACCATTCACTGGCCAGTTCAGTTACCCGATCTTGACCAGATTGAGAATCTTTGGTACAAGGAATCAGTTGAGATCACCAGGAAGCAGCCGTGGACCAAGCGACAGTTAATGGAGTCACTGATTGCAGCCTGGAATTGCATCATAACGTGAGAACACCTCGTCAAATTAGCCCACCCATGCCCTACAGACGTCGCCTGATGATGGGCCAGCCCTTGTACTCTCTCAAGTACAAATGGCCACCAACAAAAAAAAAAACAGCCCTTTTCAGGGCTACCTAATGAAATTTTAAGAAGAAAACATACACACTGCCAACATACACAGAACAGAAAACACAACAACGTTTTGGGCACACAGAGCATCTTTGTACACACATTCACAACCAAACGAACATAGGTATTAAACAATTATAAAAGAACGCTCAAGTCATGGCAAATTCATCAGGTTTGTACAAAAGGGAAGAAAATGGCATGCAGAAGGGGTTGTAAATTGTAACAAATTGTGTCCCCGTGATCCAAACAACTAAAAACTGCCAGTTTGGCACCGCCTGTGCAAGCCGTTTTCACACAACTGTAAGTGTATCCCCTAGAAGACTTGCATGTACCAGTAAACTTGGAACAGATGTGGGACCGATACGAGAGCCAGGAGACATTCTAGAATACAAATATGGACTGTTTGTTTTGTCTTCCTGTCCTTTAGCTGTAGTATCTGGCGCTGTCCCTGACTATAGTGGTGACATTTGATGAGTTACTGGGTCTCCTATGCCTTCTCTACTCTTCCCCCTGACTTTGCACGTCTCCCCCCTTTAGGATTATCTGATATCCCTGGAGAGGCCATGGTGAAACTGTACTGCCCAAAATGCATGGACGTATACACGCCCAAGTCTTCCCGGCACCACCACACAGATGGCGCATACTTTGGCACTGGCTTCCCTCATATGCTTTTCATGGTGCACCCCGAGTACAGGCCTAAGCGACCAGCCAATCAGTTTGTGCCCAGGTAAGAAGCTGGCTAATCAATTTGTTACCAGATGAGAGAATGTCAAACTTCCTCTTCATTCCTCCAGACTAGTCCAGAAGCTCTTCTACCATAGGGGAACCACTGGTTTGATGATATCACCCTATATAGGGTCCTGTGCAATCCACAAGTAGCCAGTATTTCTCAGTCTCCAGCAGATGGTAGGTGAGGTAAACCTGTGCAGATCTTGTCAATAAGGCTAGGCAGGTGTTCTGTCCTTGTTAAAAACTGAATATATTAGGAATAATAAGGAGATTCTTAGAGGCAGAAAGATATACCAAGTTATTTCCCATCATGGATGCCAGAGGCTTGATTTAAGAACATTTTCCAAGTGTGCTTTGATAAATTACCTGTTTATGTTACATCTTAACTCCAGAAGGAAACTCTCTCTCTCGCTCTACAAGTACGACACCAATCATCAGCAGTAAATTTGAGAGACTGAAATCATACTCTACATGTCCTGGCTTAGGAGTGAGGTTCATGACTGTCATAGTATGTATACAATTAATCCATGTGGAGAGAACATTTTGGGAGATCCACACTGAACAGATAGGCTGAAGCGCTAAGTAGTAAAGTTTGATAAAAAAGGGAAGGAGAGCTGAGGTGCTGCTAGTTCTGAAGCCCAAATACATTGGAGCTGTAAAGGCAGCTAGCCAAGGTTACGGTCCCTTCGGTTAGTACTGATGAATATCCACATGTACTGCTGCTATTTGCCCCAGTGATGGCCGGTTAGTATTAAGGTGTTTCGTGGTCAGTTCCCAGTGATAACCGCTCAGTAGCGATATAAAGCCACTGTCTGGTTAATGCTCAGCAGGGAAAGTAAGACACGCCAAACCTTTGCTAAGGGTAACCAGGCAGTGGCTGAATATCGCTGCTAACTGGTGGGCTTCCTGCTTCCGCAGCTTACCCGGATGCTCCATGCCGGTGGTTGGATATGGCCCCGGCACTGAATATCTGGTTTTGGTGTTCATCATCAATGACTAGACACTAATCGTGCTGGCTGCCACCAATTATCGGGCCTCCAGGTGTGTTTTGTTTTTTAATATTGTTTATATATATGCTTTACATTTTCTGTTGAATGGTTATGAGTCTGACTTATTGTACTTTGCATTTCTGTTTGTACCTTCATGATTCTAGTTCTAATTTATAGTCACTTATTCTGTATTTGGGGAGGCTCTGTATTAGCATGTGCGCATGATTGAGTTGATGTATTCTCCTGGCAGGTTGCTTAGCAGGGATCTGTTGCAGTTCTAATTAGAGTTGGCATTACGATTAGGCCAGATTTTAGGGGTGTAGAAAAAACAGGGAGAGTAACATGCAAACTTGTAGGCCAAAGCAGCTTGCCTAGCGAGAATTCCATGGTCTTGCTAGCTGAAGAGGCAGTGGAGCTGGCCTGGTAAATCAGCATGGCTGGCAGGATCCCCAGATCCTGCAAGCTAAATGAGTGGCCAGAGTCTGTGCTGCAGCTCCCAACCACTCAGCTATTCTTCAGTGCTATTATAGCGAAAACATATGTTAATCTTGTGATGCATGAAATTTAGCATTAAGAGGTGCTGGCCTGAGAGCGTGTGTGTTTTAGAAAGTGGTATCAGCACTGAAGATCAGGTAGAGCAGTGGGAAGCCATTGCACAGACTCCAGCTGCTCAGTTAAACCAAGGAAGAAGTGAAATGGGGCCAGGTGTTGGGGGAGGGAGACAGATACTGGAAGGGGGAAAGAGAAGGAGATGCATTCTTTTTCTGGTGTATACCATAGAGGACTTCATGTGCCTCACTGTTTCTGCCTGTATCATTTTCCAGTGGCCCTTTATGTGACTTGAAAAACATAGATGGAAAGAGGTACAGTGTTGTGCAAAAATCTTCCATAGGTTGCACAAACAAGCTATTCTCAGCTTTATTTTGGCAATCTTTCCAAATTCTGTGGCAGAGTCCTGTCTTATATACTGTTTTCTGGCACATTTTATGTGGTAGCAATTTCTGCATGCAAAATTACTTGTCTCTGAACTTTTGTATGGCTGTCGAGAGGAAATGATGGCCCAGATTCGGGGTAAAGCAGAATTGAAATGAACCAATAGAATATTGCGCTTCCTCAGCCAATAGGAAGTCATAAGAACATAAGTCATATTTGATAGCCAATAAGTGTATGTTATTTTGGCTGCACACAGGGTTTGAATTTAATGTGGCTCAACTGGTGTGTGTATCGTATCTGATGCTCAATGTCCTGGCATGGTGAGGAGGTCACATTTTCTATCAATAGAGAACCGGGTAATGGTGGAAGTTTTGCGTGAGGAGCGGTATTCCAGCCCGCAGATTGCAGAAAAGGTGAGCTGTAATTGGAGAAAGGTTGCCCTAATTCTGCAGAAGCATAAGGAAACGGGAAATAATGCAGGACTGATATTTGTAGCAGTTGGCCTAGAAAGTTAACCAAGAGGGTACGACAGGGCTTTGATAAAGACATCTTTGGCAACTGCAAGCTAACCTCCCCTGAGGTTCTGTGGGAATGGAAGGAAAAGTGTTCCAATGCAGTTTGCACTTCCACTGTGAGGAGACAGTGCTTGGAGTATGGGTTGAGAGGCCGTAAGGTGTGGAAGAAGCCGCTACTGACTGTGTAACACAGGAAGGGATTCGTTTAGGGGGGGGCATCAAAGTACTCAAAATGGAGCAAGGCTGACTGGGAGAAGGTTCTGTTCAGCGACAAAAGCATGTTCTGCATTCTGGATGACCAGGGCAAAACCTATGTGAGGAGGTTTCTTCATGAAGAGTACAAATCAAAGTGCTTGAGTATCTCCGTGAAGCACCAACCAAGGTCATAATCTGGGGATGCATGGCAGCCTGTATTGTTGGAACACTCCATATCGTTGATTGGATGGTGAATACAGAGGAATTCTGCAGAAGTGCATGCTGCCATCAGCTGAGCAACTGTTTCCTGGCTGATATTTTTTCCAGGATAACAATGCAACTTGCCACTGAGAGAAAACTGTCGCTGGAAGAAAATAAATGGAGTTCAGACCATTGACAATCGCCCAATCTCAACCCAATTGAGAATGTTTGTTTGTTTTGGTACAAGGTATCGGTTGAGATTGCCAAGAAGCAGCTGTGCAGCAAGCAAGAGCTGATCGAGTCACTGATTGCAACCTGGAATCACATCATAACGTGAGAACACCTCGTCAAACTGATCCACTCCATGCCAGACAGATGTCGCCTGATGAGAGAGAGCAAGGGCTGGCCCATCAAGTACTAATGGCCACCAACAACTAAAAACAGCCCTTTTCAGGGCTACCTAATGAAATTAAGAAGGAAAGATGCGCACTGCCAAAATACATGGAACAGAAAACACAACCTTTTGGGCACACATTGCATCTTTGTACACAGGTTCACAACCAAACGAACATGGGCATTAAACATTTATAAAAGAACGCTCAAATCATGGCAAATTTATCAGATTTGTACAAAAGACAAAGGGGAAGAAAGTGTCATGCAGAAGGGGTTGTAAATTGTAACGCATTTTGTCCCTGTGATCCAAACTACTAAAACCTGCCAATTCAGCACTTTTTCACACAACTGTACATTGGGTGGCCACAAGGAAAGGCGCTCTAAGCACTGTATCAGTAATGGGGCGACAAGCACCACACGAGTAACAGATACCAGTGAAGCGAAGCAGCACAGCTCGCCGCAGCAGAGTAATTTTGGTAGCATGTCCTGGGAATTGACCACAGATGTGGCAGGAGCAGGCCACAATGTCAGATGAGCATGGCACAAGTTTTGGCCAGAATTGCATCAGTATGGCTGCAACCTCAGGAGGGAGATGCAGAGACAAGGTCCAGTGACAGCAGTGATGGATGTTAAGCGTCAGGCATTAGCAAGGAGTGAAATAGGGAGCCACAGAGGTCATTGACTATGGCAGATGGACTGTGGCAAGAATCAGCAAAGCATGGGCAGAAAAGGTCAATATTGAACTTATCCAGTGGTGTGCCCTCTGCTTAGAGGTGATTAGGGGAGGACAAGGTGTATCTTGGTGATCAAGTGATCACTGATGCACACTCCTAGTAGCCAGACAGATGCAACAACACATACAGAGAGCTCAGTTTAAAGAATGCCTTTAGAAATTTGTGTACTCCATGGACCAACTTGTCAGCCTTGTTTTACCTGCATAGACTGCACTTTTGAAACTGTTGCTGTTATGCCCCTTTATATTAAGAATATCTCCAAAAGTATGTATTTTTATTATCTCCAGGAACAAGCAGGAATGAGTCTTCACATATGAGTACGTCGGCGCCGACGGAGCCCGCACGAGAATGCTCCCCAGCATCCAATCAGAAAGCCTTTGGGAGCATCCCTCGCGCCTGCGCGGTGACTTCCCGCCTTTCCCACTGCCTCTCCTCAGTTTTTCGTTTTTCCGCGGAGCCAACAGGACGTACCTCCTGTCACCGCAGAAACTTTTTTCTTTAAAATCCTTATTTTCTTGTGGTCGCGGCTGTCTTTCCCGCCGATACCGGTACCGCCGGTACTTTATTCTTTTCTTTTCCAACTTAGAGAAATAACTTCTCCTCAGTTTTTTCTTTTATCTTTTTGAGGCCTACCAGGCCTTTCCGACATGGAGCCTTCTTCCCCTAAGAAGTGCTTTCACTGCGGAAACTTAGTTTTCTTTTTAGACTCCAGTGCCTGGTGTCTAACCTGTTTGGGTCCTGACCCCTTTTCCCCTGGTCCATCAGGCTTTAGTATCGGAAGAAGACCTTCTCTTTTTCGGGTATCCCTCGATGCCGTTTTTCCTCCTGAGGTGAGGACACCGGTTTTTTCTTCTCTCCAGGATCAGGTAACCCACAAACAGTCTGTTAAGACTAGCCAATTCTTGATGGGTAGGTCTCATGCCCAGCATGATGACGGCTCCGGCCTTGCCCTCAAGACCCCATTGGCAATAAGACCCCGGCGGGAGTCTTCGGGCTCCAAAGCATTTACGGGGTTTCAGGTTGTTCCTGGGGTTCACTCCTCACAGAACATACCTGAGCCATGCTCGAGGGTGGTATCCGCTTTGAGCGGTACCGATCCCCTGGCATCGGCACCGGTGTCGAGTGCTCCACTCTTCACCGCGGATCGTCAGCTGGTGTCCTCTGTACCTTCGGGGCCGATCGACACGACCCAGACTGGTTTTCCTGCTTCCCAGCCATGCACGGGGTTGGTACCGGCTTCGAGCGGTGCCGATCCCTCGGCATCGGCACCGGTGTCGAGTGTTCCACTCTTCACCAGGGATCGTTGTCGGGAGTCCTCGGTGCCTTCGGGGCCAATCGATACGACCCAGTCTAGATTTCCTGTATCCCAGCCAACCGCGGGGTTGATACCGGCATCAAGCGGTACCGATGCCCCGGCGTCGGCATCGGTGTCGAGTGTTCCACTCTTCACCGGGGATCGTCATCTGGTGCCCTGGGTACCTTCGGGGCCGATCGATGCACCCCGGATGGACTTTCCTCTATCTGCGCCATGCTTGGGGGGTACCGGCTTCGAGCGGTACCGATACCCCGACGCCGGTGTCGAGTGTTCCTCTCTTCACCGGGCGTCGTCCTCGGACGTCCTTGGTGCCTTCGGTACCGATCGATACGATTCCGATTGACCTTCATGTAGCGGCATCGCCGATTCCACCACCGACGCTCG